>JAUPFN010000007.1:8421778-10821778 GCA_036924255.1 Apodemia mormo | reverse complement strand
TATTTCAGTAAACTATATATTTGACTAAAGAACATTTTTGCAAAACCTACTTTTTATTAGGAGAAAGGTCACAAACCGGTGATGCAAATGTCTCTAACTGTATTGTCATCTTAAATATGACGGGCTATCCTTCCACCGAATAAAAATGGCGCAACTGAACGACGCTACTGCCAGGGCAATCATAATCAGCCAAGGGGCTGCGAATTTGATCGTTATTTGTAAAAAAATGTTTTCGTTTATCTCCTGTTCAAATCTGTTCAAGAAAAACGTTTGCACTCCGAGTTCTTTACGACGTACGATCGCTGTTTAACGTCTGCACGTGTTAGTTTATATTTGTTATCTTATATACTAGCTGTTGCCTGCGACTTCGTCCACGCGGACTTCGTTTACTCCGCACTGCCCCTCCCCTGTAGGTGATAATATGTAGCCTATATGTTGACCCGACCTGTTAGTAATATTCATGCAAAATTTGAAGTAAATCCATGCAGTGCTTTTTGAGTTTACCAAGGACATACATACAGACACACAGACAAAAATTCTAAAAACTATATTTTTGGCTCCGATATCGATTGAAGATCACGCCCCAAATATTTTTTAAAAAAATATTCAATGTACAGTTTTGACTTTCCTACGATTTTATTATATGTATAGATTTGCAATGTCAGAACAGTAAATCCGGTCACCATTCATTCAGGAGTTACCGTATGCGAAAAACTTTGAAATTTTTGAACCAGTTAATTTTGTCCCAAGACAACGTTTTTAGAGCTTGTATAACTAAAGTTACAACTTTAAAAAATTAAAATAGGTATTTTTGGTTTCAACAACCTTAGATATTATTATAACAACTTAGAGTTTTTTTAAGGGAAATATATTGAATGTGAAAGTATTGGCTTGTACCTAGAATTTTTAATGAGCAACTGAATTAATTTTTAAAATCCATGGTGTATTTCTTATCATTTAATAATATTTGATTTTTTGTAGTAGTCTAAATTAAATAACAGGCCTATTGGTCAGTGTGAAATAGTATTTGCCTTCAGTAAGCGTTATAACTGTAAATTTAATATTATTAAGACTAAATCTTGACTTGTAAGAGGTCAGGAACATTTTATTTATAACAAATACGTTTTTTTGCAATTTTTGCCAATATTTCGGACAATGTGCGTGTTATCGACATGCATATTAATAAATGTTCCCTACAACATTTTACTTAATGGTATAGCCATTGTGAAAATTCGCAATTTTGTTTTTATTTCGCAAAATACGCCTTCAACTTGTTAAGTTTACAAAATTATAGAAATCTTTAAATAATCTAAATTTCTAATAATATATCGTTATGAGAGAAAAAGAAATCAAAAGGTAATAATATTACATTTATGTAGTAAAAAAATAAGACATGACTGTAATGTGTTATTATTGAAAACTTAACAGCCTTTGACTAAAAAGCTTATCTTGTTCATTAAAAAAGATTTGCAATAAAAGACATCCTGTTGCGCTGTTCTAAAATCTCTAAAAGATGTTTTTAATGTAAATTTGTATTATTTTCAATAAGCAAGATAAGCAGTCAATGTCTTTATTTGTATTTTTATTAATATCAAACTAAAAGTAATGTGTTAATTTAAAAAATTTTGATTCTCACAAATAAAGGAAAGTTAAGTATCCTTTGATTACTTTTTGCCTAATGTTCTTCTGTAAGATTTTGATTGCTTTCTGGACTGAAGTTATACACGTTCGTATTAGATAGGTAACAACTTTTCAAAAGGCCACCATATTGTTTTGAGTCTAACTTTAGTGGGTATACTAAGTAGTTAAGGCACTCCAACATCTAGACTGCATATAAGCTTCATTCATTTTCAAAGAAAACTGGTTGACTTATCTAGGTAATTGAAATTTTTGCATTAGACTATCCTTACCTGAAATTTTATAAGGAACAAATTCTATTACAATTCTAATTATTGGCAAAAAAAAATGAATAATGACCTGTTTTATTTTCTTATAGATAAAATGTTCTCGGCCTTACGTTGTACCTACACATATTTTACTAATTTTTAAAATAGTAGAATTGCAGTTATAACATTTACTAATAAATTAGTAAAGTACTTGTCGGGCCACGCGCAATATAGAGCGCGCAATATTGCCCATCACAATAATGCGGACTAAGAAGGCTTTTATAGTTTCGTACTATGAACATTTAAGTTATTCAACGTCAATGACAAATGTATATCCGCAGCACAGGTTCACCGCCTGTAAAACTTCTCTAAATTCATTTTATAAGTTGGTCGACTATTACTCAAAATATCGTAAAATACCAAAAAATTATTGGTCGCAAATATTTGGTTATGTCAAAAAAAAAAACACTTTATTTCAAAATGTTTCATCAACGATTACTCCCAAACGTATAAACTGATTTTGATGCAATTTATGCATTAGATGTAGTTTTTTGAGGAATAGAGCTGATTAGTTTTTGTACTCAATCGGTACATTAATCTGGAAGTTACACTAAAAAATACTGTTATGACAAAATGTGTTCTTTGGATTTTTTTAAAATTTCTCAGAATCTACTGAGCCGTCTTTTCAAATTTTCAGGAAGTCTAAGTTGAGCAGAATCCAAACGAACGCCATCAACCGCGTTTCAATCGGTCCAGCCATTCAAAAGTAATGAGATGTTTGCATACACACATACACACACACACACACACACACATACATACATCTGACACACACATACATACTGATATCGTGAAAATAGTCGGAAATAGTTCCTACGATCTCAACAGGATCTGGTGAAAACTGGATTTACGAAAATCGGGGCAAAATCAGTAACTTCCTTATCTATATAAGTATCAGAAAATTCAAAATATTTTTCATGATGTTATGTTACCACTTTGTTGACGTGACTAATATTTATATTCGTGCCAAATTACAGCTTCTCTTGTAATAAGGATCTCTGAGCAATCGTGCGGACGGAAGAACGGACGGACGGACGGACGGACTTAGCAGAACTACAATTGTACTTAGGTATTATTCTGTGGCAAAACTATAAGAGTTCCTAGTTTTTTTTTATATCATAAGATAGCAAACAAGCATATGGGTCTCCTGATGGAAAAAGTCAACCATCGGCTATAGACACCAAAGATGTTAATGGTGCGTTGCTATCTTGTGGCGAGTTCTAATGCCACATGCATAAGTTTATCGGCTACTTTACCCTCCAAACCGGAACACGACAGTGACCAGCACGGACACTATTGCGGCAGACCCAGACCCCGTCGAGCCGATGCAGAACTCAACCACCTAGTAGTCACGATGGTAGTGACGCAAATAGCCACTGAGTCGCCTTTTACGACCTGCCTGGCAGAACGGCAGTTGGCCTATTCTTAAAAGGAGCCCGGGACCAACACGGGGAAAACAATAGTTTAGTTGGGAATCTTAAAAACCCAGGTTTTATCATTAAACAAACAATGAAATGCACACGCTAACTTATAATTAGCCGTTCGTTCAAAGATTTCTATAGACTCCCGGTGTCACTTTTAACTGGATTTGTCACCCGGAAACTTTTGAAACTTGTGATGTCTCTAACTTCTGAATTACAAAACTGATAACCTTGCATTTTAAGGGATAATCTTTATCTCCTTTCAAACAAAAAAATAATAAAGGGTTTCAGATTTCAGGTTAATGAACTAAAGCTAAATATGTGTTTTGAATTTCATCCCCTATCCCGCGGGAATGGTGCTGAATTTTGGGATATGAAGTATCTTGTATATTGCTCCAAACTCTCAGCTATCACCATGCCAAATTTCATTATTTTCTGTCTTGTAGTTATTGCGTGATTGAGGCACAAATTAACAGACAGACAGACAAAAATTCTAATAATTAGTTTTTTCGCTTCTGTTATCGATATATTACCAACCGACTCAATTATTATTTTTCAAAAAACTTTCATGTATAGAAATTATTTTTCTACTCTTTTATTATATATATTGATTATTATATGTATAGGTGGTATAGATAGAATCTGCGGATCTTATTCCGCGCTTTTAGGGCAGCTAAACAGAATCAGTCACATAAAAGATATTATAGGGCTTTTCCTGAAAGGAAACCACTGTTAAATTCTTAAAATCCCTATCGACTTAATTCTTTTCTAAATATCATTACGACCAGTTTTTTAATTTTGTTATTTTATTAATTAAGATACTTAAAGTATTAGTGAAGTTTACAAAAGTTTTATCTAGATCGATATCGATATCAAATAGACGCGATCTTCCAACTATTGTTAATGAAGTGGTTACACTCAGAGACGATTTTTTCTTTTAATCTTGCCTAGTGTGTATAGTGTTCAGTTAATCATAAATTTTATTATCAATACTAGCAATTGGAAAGGTTTTTAATTCCTGTGAAAGTGATTTTTTTGTCTTGTCTTCGATCATACGCATTTGGCACCCTATAAAGTGAAGTCTTTCAAATTCTTTGGATTTTTGCAGGAACATAATGTCAACTGTTACATTCGCTACGGTGTTCTACGATAATACGTAGAAATGTGACATTGTGAGGCAAAAGACTGTGGAGGTCGTCAAACGCCTTGTGAAGTTGCCTGTTAAAGTTTAAATAAATACTAAAATATAATGATACCTAGTAAACGTAGTAAAATAATACGTAGTAGTAAAAATAGTCCAAATGCCAAATGCGTTAAAAAAACATTCGCGGCGATTTATTTTAATCTGAATACTTATAATATGCATGCCATATATGTCATTCACGAGAAACTTAGAGAAATAAACATGTTTGCCAATGTTGAAAATATATACATACCTATAAAATGTGTAAAAAAACTTGTCCGGTTCGAAATAAGCAAATAGGTATGACAATGACATTATCAAAAAAATATATTAATAAAAATTTAAAATATTGTGCTTTTTTGAAATCGTAGTATATAACCTTCAATTTCGTTGAAATTTGGCGAATATTTCATACCGTACAACGCTCCGTCGAGCGGGCGCGACCTCGTAGTCACGTTTGTACTTAACGCTATTTTTGTTCAGCATTTTGTGTTGCCATATTAATATTTAGAATATTATTTAAGATTATTTACTTTCATCCACGAAAATTTACTTACCTACATTCGCAAAATAATAGCATATATATGTTTATATGTTTGTATTAGACTACTAAATATTGCCTTTGACGATCGGACAGGTTTACCTAACGTATACCAGGATATTCATATGAGATATATCGCTCACAAATGTCTCATTTACACTAATGTAAACGTCGCGTCGGGACTTACCGTAAACGTGGAATCATGTGTGCAGTCAAGTGAAATACCTATGCACTTATAGCAAACAAGTAACGATAATGTTTTTAATATCGGGACTAATTCGTGTGTGTTATCCCGATTAAACTTCGTTGTTGTGCTACGACCATGATCCCCCCCCCCCCCCTCCCCTACGGCGAACTAACTGGCCACATATATTTCGTCGATAATATAGTATCTCACTTGCTAGTTGCTATGCGATGCTAAAGCGAAATAAACTTAATCACGGTAGAAAACTGACAAGAACCCAAAAATTCGCGAATTAGTGGAGTGGTCACCGCATAATGACAAGAAAATGAGTGAATACAATTTTATCATTTTGCGTATCCTAAGCTGATTGGAAACTTGTCCAGTTTCATAAGTGAGAACAAATTCAGCAATAGGATGTCGGTACCAAAACTATTCATAAACCTTTCCGATAGCAAAGTTTTATGGCTGAATAACACATTTAATAATTATCAAAATATCGATATTAACGTACAAACCTATACCGCTATCGTGATTCAAATGTATAAATTATGTCGACACAAACGAAGAATAAACAGTGACGACTGAGCTCTAAAAGTGTGAAGATGAATCACCTTATTCTGTTTATCGGCGTGGCATTTACATTTTTTGCTTCAGGTAAATAAATTGTTATATAATTTGATTACTTACTAACATATATGTAACTCATTCATTTTTTTGACATCATTTAATCGTTCTATGCTTCCCAGGTGATCCTGGGAAGCATAGAATAATAACACATGGAAACCAAGTCGACCCGCGCTGTATTAAGCCATTTCAAAGTAGCTTTAAAGGCTGCTTACGCTTGCCGGTCGCTTAAACTGTGGCTGAGCACTCTGCTCGCCCAAAAGCCCGGTAACGCAGTAACGAGTAGCGATAACCACTTATAAGGTCAACTGTAATTGCCATTTCGAAAAAAAATCGGCCGCTCAGACAAGTCACACTTGCCACACGGAGTACAGCAAATGTGAATTAGGTACCTACTTTGTGGTGAAAAGCTAAGTATCTTCAACTAATCGTGGGTGCACTGATTGTACCTCTGTCTACCTCTTCGGGGATACGGGCATGAAGATACTTTTTTAATGTTTGTTTCTCCATGGTGACGCATGTTTGTTTCATCAAGTTTCAAATCATAACGATTCCAGAGAAGTTTCACTTCAAAACTAACGTTTTTTTTATATTAATGTAGATTATTATCTTCTCTTGTTATTTTTCTTAGCCCAAAGCGCATGTGGTGTGAATGAAGTTGAAAATCAAGACCCTACTACGTGTACAAACGACTGTTGCCCTACGGATTGTGGTCGCAGCCCAGCTTGTCCCGTCAACTGTCAATCAAAACCTTGTGTTTGCAGTCTCCAGTTCAAAAGAGCAGCAAATGGAACTTGCATCTCAGCCAGGGATTGTCGTAAGTATCTTATATGTATACCAAAATACGCTGTATTAATATATCCTGCATTGTGGTCTGCGGGTATGACTAATCGGCTCAGTTCTAAAGGGCCCTGGTTCGATCCCCGGCTATGCAAAAATGCCATTGAGGTTTTTCTCGAAAATTCAAAATATTAATTGCGCGGCGGGTTGCGTGTTACTACTCCCATATCTCAGATGTCAATCAATCGCTAAAATGTGGCGATGGGGATCACTACTCACCTCGCCAACAGTCAAATCTGGGAATCGTGGTAAACTGAAAAGCCTATAGGTGTTCAGTTTACTCTGCCTACCTCGCAAAGAACCAAGCGTGATGATACCATATTATTCTTTTTTATCTTCGGAGTTATTCAAACTTGTATGAATTATAGCGTAAGGCAAAGCGAACCCCCATGGTCCTCCGTGTTGGTCCGGACCATCTCTAAAGAATAGACCTGCATTTTGCCAGCCAGTTTGTTACGTTTGTAAAATAGCCAGTTAACAAGCCCTGCTTTTGAGTTCATTTACACTGAAGGTGGTAGTTGAAGAAGTGACTGACAGCGCCCCTAGTGAAATCACTTTAGAGTCGAAGCTTTATGCGTCGGTATAAAAACATGGTAGATTTTCAATAGAGATTATATAACCGAAAACCAGTTTTGCCAAAGAAAACACTTGAATTACTTTTACAAGTGTAACAAACTCTCCCGAAGACCCTCTAAACTCACATTTTTAATATAACAAAATTGTCTGTTATATTTCGTTTATAAAGGAGTCAACAGAATTGTAATCATATTATCTGGCCAAATGATTCATCTAGTGTTAAATTGAAGACCCATTTTGTGTTATATAGTTTACCCATTTATTCTTTTCAAAGGTACATTTCATCTCTTATAAACAACCATACTTTATCAGGAAATATAAGGACTAAAATTTAATATATTGAAGATATTTGGCTTAAGAAAGGGAGTAATATATTACATAAATACATAATAAAAAATATTTGAATTAAGAAAAGGAGTAATACATTACATAAATACATAAATACATAATAAAGATATTTGACTTTAAGGAAGGGAGTAATATATTAAATATATACATAAAATACATAACAAAATATATAGCTTAAGAGAGCAATATGATGATATTAATAATTACATTGACTTCATCTAAAGGAAAGAGTTACGGTAGTATGAATATATGGACAAAATTATTGTAATATTTAGGTTGGGAGTTGTAAAGCACTTTAGTGCCGCAATTTTATTATTGTGGGATATGTAAGAGGCGCCGCCTCGCCTCACATGTGTGAATACCATGCCGGCTGAAGGCCATCCTAGCGTATTCCCCAGAAATATATTGAAACTAAAAGGAACTAAAGTCCTTAATCTCAAAGAGAAAATCAATATATTATGAAGAACCAAGTTAATGGCAGATAGGCATTACTGTTGTGGGGTCACAAAGTGATAGCCATATAGTTTAATGTCCAAATATGTGAATACATTGTTTGGAAGTTGATGAGTATAGGCATGACCAAGGTGCATCATTAATATTGAGCACAGCCAAAAAGCCAAATAATAAATATAATTCTCAAGTATACAATTTAGCATTGACTTGAAGTAAATAAAGATTGATAAAATATATACTGTTGTTATTTTAGTAACAAACAGTTTAATAAAATAATAAATAAATATTGGCATGACAAAGGTGCATCATTTGTATTGAGCACAGTCAAAAGGCCAAATAGTAAATATGTTTCTCAAGTATACAATTAAGCATTGACTTGAAGTAAATAAATGTTGATAAAAATATATACTGTTGTTATTTTAGTAACAAACAGTAACAAAATAATAAATAAATATTGGCATGACAAAGGTGCATCATTTGTATTGAGCACAGTCAAAAGGCCAAATAGTAAATATGTTTCTCAAGTATACAATAAAGCATTGACTTGAAGTGAGTAAATGTTGATAAAAATATATACTGTTGTTATTTTAGTAACAAACAGTAACAAAATAATAAATAAATATTGGCATGACAAAGGTGCATCATTTGTATTGAGCACAGTCAAAAGGCCAAGTAGTAAATATGTTTCTCAAGTATACAGTTAAGCATTGACTTGAAGTAAGTAAATGTTGATAAAAATATATACTGTTGTTATTTTAGTAACAAACAGTAACAAAATAATAAATAAATATTGGCATGACAAAGGTGCATCATTTGTATTGAGCACAGTCAAAAGGCCAAGTAGTAAATATGTTTCTCAAGTATACAGTTAAGCATTGACTTGAAGTAAATAAATGTTGATAAAAATATATACTGTTGTTATTTTAGTAACAAACAGTAACAAATTAATAAATAAATATTGGCATGACCAAGGTGCATCATTTGTATTGAGCACAGTCAAAAGGCCAAATAATAAATATATTTCTCAAGTATACAATTAAAGTTTGTGCAAGTTTGTTTTAACAATTACTTGACAAACTAAGACAAGATAATATGTTGTCTTCAATCACAATACCGAAACATTAATAGTCGGTACGCGATAAATAAACATATATAAAAGTAATCATTGCTCGCAATGAACTTCAAATAATCCAAATCATAAAAAATTCATAAGTAAAATCAATTAAGATAATCCTTATGACGAAAGTCAAATGAACTCAGGTTAATGTATAAAAATACATTAAAACAAGCAATTTAATATATCCAGCTCTGTGATGTAGCTCATACCTGGTTGAAGATTTGATTAGTTATGTAAATAGAGCAACTTTGCTAGGCGATAGATAGTTGGTGTTTATCTGGGTTAACCCTCTGAATACACTGTTTGCGGTAGGGCTTATCCGAGTACCACGCACTGGTAACGAGGAGATAACCATAACGACAATATTATATGTGTCTTTATATAGATATACACAATGCATGCGACATGCATACAACTCTGATGCCTTCGCAAGGTCGACACTACCTTGTGACGAAAGGTATGGTCCAATCAAAAAGCCAAATAATTAAAATAAATTATTACTGAACTAGAAATTAACCTTTGTTCTAAAGATATTATAGTCAAATTTCCTCCTATAACCCTAATAATTTATAGTCACCACAAGCAATGAAATATTACTTATTAATCGAATTTGAAGTTATAGATGAAATTTAATAAGATCTTTGAACTCTTTAATATTGTGATTGAATACTCAATACATCTTAGAATCCAAACAATTCGTCTTATACTCGTTTTCTAATGAAACTAAGTTATTTATGTCTTCTCCAGACTATTAGAGTTCTATTACTCTTATTTCAATTTCTCTTTAATCAAATTTCAGAATTTAATAAGGTCTAAACTTTTAGAAATCAACGCTTATTAGATCTATTGTTTAAGTGAACAGTATTATGAAACATCTAGCCACCCGAATAATCATAAGTAAAGTTCATTTGTACAATCCTTATGATGTAGAGATTCAATCATGGAATCCAGGTTAATACATGAATATATACAGATAAACAATTTAGACAAATAACTCTAGTTCTGTAAAATAGTTCATGTCTGAGATGATTAGATATGAAAATGGATCAACTTTGCTTGGCGGTATAGTTGGGTGTATATCTGGGTTATCGCCCCAAACACCTTGCTCACGACAGAGGGACATATTAACCGTGTGTCTGCACTGGTGAAGAGAAGATGACCATAATGACAACATTACATGTGTGTCTTTATATAGATACACCCAGCACAACTTATTGCCTTCGTAAAGTCGATACTCCCCAGAGATGAAGATGACATGATCTATTTACCAAGGTAAAAGGTAAAAATATCTAATCCAAAATTAGTAATTAACCTTAATTTCAGATTTATTTAGTAAACTTCCTATCTTACTAAAAGATCTGTTATGCACTGTCACTATAAACAATAATATTTCAATTATCCAAAAGAATTAATTTGATGAAGAAGTTTAATATTATAATTCCTATCCTCCTAAATTCCTATATAAATAATATAAAATAAGAATAAAATAAATAAATAAATAATTAAATTAAGTAAATAATTTATACAAAATATGGTTAAATAAACATAATACGTTTGGACTAAAGTTCATTCATTCCTCTCTTGCACTCTAACTCCTTGAAGCTTTATTAAAGTCATTTAAGATTTTCGCTCCAAATTTAATTCAACAATTCAGTTTATATTAATTATTCCTTTGTTAGGCACGAAGAGAGTAATTTGTATTAGTTTGTGATTATCTCGTTTAATATTTGTACTCGGTTTTAAATTTGATTGTAAATAAAATAATGTTTTATGAAGATTTGATTTTAAGGGACTGGCCTATGTAATTAATTTACGTATTAGTTAATATTTAGTTTTATAATAGGATATAATAATTCGTATTAACATTTCATAATTTTAATAATTCATATTAAGGTAGGTTTTCGTGTGAATTTTGTGTAGATTTATGCCCCCACTTATTGGTTGTAATATATTATTCCTACAGTAACAGACCTTCTGCCTTCAATTCCTAAAAGATCCTATTTCCTCCTAATCCAATTTGAAGCATTAATTCAAGTAATCATTTTAACTAGAGAAAGTTTCTATAATAAATATTTCCTAAGCTTGAATCACCTAGTTTTAATTGAAAGTCAATAATAAACAAAGTATTCCTTAAATTCCTCAATATATTAAAGCATCAGTTCTTCCACCTAATATCTACACGCCCTATCCTATCACCTAATTGTTCCTTCATAAAAAATTATAACTGCCCAAAATTATAACAATGCAGAAATTAAAATCGTATTTGCCATACCTCCAACTCTGCAACAAACCTACAGTAACTCTGCATTCAGCTCCGACGACAGCTAAGAAGTCACCCCCACGCGGCCTCGAAGACTCCAAAGGAATCAGCTCTCGATCCCTAAAGTTTGAATAACAAGCAGGATCAACTGTACTATGGAAATTATTCTAAGAACTTCCTTAGCCGGGTCTCATCTATAAAGATATGTGGTAGCTATCACTAGTTAGTAGCTTTTAAAATACAAAAACGCACGCAAAACTACGAAACGGATTTGAATGAAATTTTACACACAGATAGTTGATGACTTGGATTAGCACATAGGCTATTTATTATCCCGGGAAAATCTAGTGATCCAGCGGGATTCGCTTCTATAATGTTGCGGGTTGTACGTTGAAACTAGTTGATAATATTAATTCAGGTGCAGTAGTATTAGTATCTAACAATGGAATTCCTTCAAAATGACGAAGATGAAAAGTATAATTTAAAGTAGTTAAAGCACTTAAATCTATTCCTAATTAATAAGCTATTTAGCCAACATGCTTTTGAATTTGGTAATGCAAAGCCATTTCTTACTCCTATGAAAAATAAACAAACATAGCAATATCGGCCATTTGTAAGGTAAAGATGCAATAATGATAGTTCAAATGCATATGGTAAAAGTATAGTATAAACAATTAAAGCACATAAATCTATTCCTTGTTAGTTAATAAGCTATTTAGCCAACATGCTTTTGGCATTGGATAATGCAAAGCCATTACTTATTCCTGTGAAAAATAAACAAACATAGCAATATTAGCCAATTGTAAGGTATAGATGCAATAATAAGTGTCTAGAGACAACGGGATTCCTCCAAATGCCGACGATAAAGGTATAATATAAAGTAATTAAGTCATTTATTTCTATTTCCTAGTTAAATAATAAACTGTCTTGCCAACATGTCCTGAAATTTGATAATATAAAGCCTTTTCTTTATATTATATGAAAATTAACAAACATAGCAATCTTAGTCACTTGCAAGGTATAGGTATAATAATAATAGTGTCTAAAGGCAATGGGTTTCCTTTAAATACCGATGATGAAAATCTATATACATATAATTAAGTCCATAAATCCATTTCCTAATTAATTAATAAACTGTTATCCGTCAAGCACTGAAATTTGATAAAGTAAAGCCATTACTTAGTCTTGTATAGTTATACAAACTTAAATTGTAGTCTTGTATTGTTATACAAACTTAATTTAATTTAAATTGGAAAACTACATCACCTGTGTTGTTTAGAATTCCGATTTATCCTGCGTCTTGATTAGCAGCCCTGCTGCAAAACTGTAAGACAGCAATTGCTCCACAACCATTGCTCACATTTTTATGGAAAGAAAAGAACATTTAAATAACAGCATAAATTATGGTTTTATTTTCCTAAAATCAAAATAGACTTCCCTAATAATAATATCACACAATTTCTATAAAGCAAACAAGTCCACGTTTCTCCTATGTTATTAAACATCTTTTCAACAGCTATTCCTTAAAATAAATAATTTCCTTTATTCATACAACAAACATTCTTCACTCAGTCAAGGATCGATCCACCTTTACACAACATTTTGCACAAATTCATTCTTGTAAACCTAATCACATATTTATTGGTAATATGTTTATTAAAATTGTATATTCAACATTCAAAAGATTTACCTTCTAATAAAACTACATTCTACCAATACTGCTAGATTTAAATAAACTCAACGACTACCATATCAAATACGAAGTTGCATAAGTACATACATAATCCCTGAATAAATCTCTATTCTACATACTCACGGTTTTGATCAATACATTTTTACAAATTATCTTTTCACACATTAAGAGTATTTCTATTATTATTTACACTCCGGAATATCACTGAGATATTCTCAGCTTTAAATTTTGATTTTCCTTTTAATAATTATTGTATCAAACGAAGAATATCTTTTTTTTCGTCCAGAACTTTAAAACCAATCCCCCGTTTTCTTTCCATTTTTCCATTTTTTTTTCAAATCCTGTCATTATCTTTTTTCATATTCGTTCCCCCTTTTAAGGTTTTATATGTTTATATGTTAGGTCTTATATATTATTGAGAATTAGTTTTTTTATTTATTTTCGCCTTTAATTCCATTGATATTATTTTTTAAACCTAACACTGACATATTTTAATAAAAAAAAATAGTATAGGTTCTTATTATTTTCTTTTATTGCACTAAACCTCTTAAGGGATAGATGAAGTCTGTTACACAAGCACAGTATATTTTTTGAGCAGAATAACGCCCTCAAGAAGCGATAATAATAATAATAATAATAATAATTCACGGGACAAATTACACTTACTGATCTAACCCCAAAGTAAGCAAATTATTTGCTTGTGTTATGGGTGTTAGTCAACGATACTAATACATAGAAATACATATATAAATACCAGAATATATATAATAAACACCCAAACCCGGAAATACAAACATTTATGCTCATCACACAAATGCTTGTCCCCGTCGGGGATCGAACCCGAGCCTCGTTGATTGCGTAGTCAGGGTCTCTAACCACTCGACCAACGGGGCGGTCAACCTCAAGAAGCGATAGAACTACAATGAATCGGAAACATCTTATCACAGCCTATTTGTACTGTTTTTTTGTATTTATCCATTGTTGTTAATAATGACGTCATTATCTCACAATAACAGGTGCATAAATCACACAGGTGCGCCACGCCTAGCCGGTTAGTACTTGTTACTAAGCGCAGTTGCGAACAGATACTAAAAGAAAAGAGCCTCGCTAATGAAACTTGGCCCACGTCCATGTTAGTCCCGTGCTACGCCACTGGTTCTAGGCGTGCTATCTTTGAAGCCCAAATTAATAAATATATTTTAGATAGCAAACAAGCAGATGGCTCTCTGATGGAAAAAGAGAACCATCACTTATAGACACCATGTTAACGTTGCGTTACTTTCCATGTGGCGGGATAGTATCTAATACCCTATGCATAGGTTTACCTGCCACCTTATCCTCCAAACCGGAACATGACAGTGACAATCACTAACGCTACTGCAGCAGGAAAAAAGGCGATGGTGCCAAAACCCAGGCGAGACGTTATAGAACTCTAATATTTAGTAGACACGATGGTAGTGGCACGTATAATCAATTTTTGTCCTTTTACGAACTGCCTGTCAGAATGGACATGTTTATTCTTCAAAGTAACACTGGGATTTTTTTCATTTCCAAAATCTTATATTTTTCAGCTCCAATAAAATGCCCTGAGAATGAACACTTCGATCCATGTCCCAATACGTTTTGCTCCGAGAACTGCACTAATGCTCATCCACCGGGGCCAAGGTGTAACTTTAAGTTCTTCCACCCAGGACCAGTAGTAATATGCGATCCAAAATGCCGCTGTAACGATAACTACTGGAGGAACAGCTGTAATGTTTGTGTTCCATATAACCAATGCCGTAAGTATTTCGTATATCCATTTATATAATAATGGACACCAAACGATTAGATGGTTCTCCTTAAGACAAGGAAACCACCGCACATACACATCAAAGATGTTAATGGTATCTTCCTGTAACTATTTCAAAAATACATTTTTTTTAATTGACTAATTAATAAGTAGATGGTTCTCCTCATGAAAAGAAAACCACTGCCCATACGCATCAAATACGAGAACGGTGCCTAGCTGTATTTCCAAAGATCTTTTTTAACCCTGGATAAAAAACAAGTAAGTACCTAGATGGTTCTCCTTAACAACAAAAAACCATCGGCCATACGCATTAAGATGATAATGTAGGTACCTAATGCTTGCGTTTAAGTATTTCAAAAATCCACGTTTTTAAAATATTCGACTACAAACGAAAAAGATTCTCCTTATGGGAAGATACCTCTCGTACACTTAAGGTGTTATTGATGTCTTTTCATGCGACAGTTTTCAGACATTTCATAATTTTACAGTCGCAACTATACCTACTGTGCATAGTTGTAATTGTTATTGCGGTAGGATTAATTGAAACCAGCATCGATCGGAGCGATGGACTGACCATACAGTCAAGATGGCGTTTGCCAAACGGGCCCTACAAGGAGCCTGACTATACCAAACGTTTGGTAGCATAGGGCCTAAGAAGGCTAAACAGGCTAGATTCCAGCTCTCGCAACCTAATTGTGAATTAGATATAATAAATCGTTTATGCAATCGATAGAATCTCTAAGTAGAGATAAACTCGCCCATTGTAGGCACTATGTTACGTCTATTTTCCTCCTTGGTGATGTTTTCCGTGTACAACAATGTATTAAATAAATAAAGAAATAAAATTGAAAGAGTAGATAACAGTATCCCATCACAGTTATCCCGTCTCGAGTTGGAATATGGAATAGGGGGCAAACGGGAAAAAGGATCGCCGATGATAAATGGTCACCGCCGCCCATGAACAACTGCAACGACGGAGGTCTAGCAGGTGCGTTGCCGGTCTTAAAGAAATGAGTAAGCTCTTTTCTTGAAGGCCCCTAAGCCGTATCGGTGCGAAAACACATCTGCTGCGTGACGTGCATGCGTCGTGTGAGGCAAAAAATGCCGTCAAAATCGTACTGTAGTAGACTTGCAGTCACCCAAATGGTGAGGGTGGAATTTAGAATTTTGGCGTGATGTCCGATGATGAAATTCAGGCCAACAACTCCGCGGAACACATCTCGGATCCCGGGCTTGTAGGGACCCAGTCGGAACCCTGAATAAAACAGTCGTGTCAGCCTGGAGCTTGTCTTACTTGTCATTGCCGCCATCGTCGGCCCGTGGTCTTGATCATGGTAGAGCAAAACAGTCGTTCAGCGCTTTTAGGGCGTTAAAATACACAATTCAACGTCGCTACACCCACCCGCCATAAATTCCAGCACTTTTAAAATTTTATTCGAACTAAACTATATTTCTAACGTGTCATTTTAACATACCTTGCCACCCGGTGCATAGAGCGACCACTCGTCTCATTCTACCCCAGTGCCGGTGCAGAATTGACACATTTCCTTTATGGACTGTACTAACTTGTACACATTTGCGTATGAGCCTTTATAATTCAGCCACAAGGTTAGAAAAGCACCATCTACATCCTTTACATCTTGCCAATGAGAGTCTTGTAATTGTTTGCTACGTCAGTTGTATTTTATGAATTAATATGTTTGTAAAGATGTTAATAACTTTTTTGTAATATTGGATAGTAAACAATCAGATGGCTCTTCTGGTGAAAAGAGATATCATCGTCATCAAGACATTGCGGAACTCTACCACCTAGCAGTCACGATGGTAGTCTGTGATGGTAGTGACGCGTAAAACCGATCGTTCGTCTTTTACGAAGCGCTTGGCAGAATAGCAGATGGTTTATTCTTTAAAGAGGACCCAGACCAACACGGGAAACCTGGACAGTCGACGCATTTGCACTAATTTTGTACTCCAATAGACAATATCTTGGCTTGATATCATACTATTATTTCCGAAATATAAAAAGATTATTTTAGATTTAGAAATAATGAATCGTGCGGCGGTCTATTGATCACACGGCACTGGTATAATAAGTTTTGACGGTGATTGGTGAACCCAATTCGTTCAATGGCTAAAAAGTTACCTACATATCCAGGCGTACATCCATACCACAAGAATAGCAAGTTATTATTTTATCAACATTAATACTATAGGTATATAGGTAAGTAAAGTTATCTTTAATACCTACCATTAGAAGACCATCTGTATTCTGTTTCTTTGCTATAAATATATATAGCAGTACTTAATATTCTTATAATAAATATTTTTTATATTTCAGCTTCTAGTGCAACTCATGCAAATGAAAATGAAGAATAAAAGGAAGTAATTTCAAAAAAAAAAAATTAACTTAAAAGAGCAAATTTTTGGGGAAAAAATTCAGTATTGGATGTTACAAAATAAAAGACAATAAAGAATAATTATTTTCCTATGTATAATCAAAAAACTAAGTAATTGGGGATGAAACACTTATAAGCAACAAATTAACAATTTTAACAAAAAAATTGAAATAAAGATTTTGTTTGTCTCTTATGATTTATTCAGTTTTCACGTTCCAGCATCTTAATATATTTTAATATAATCAGCCTTCTTTAATATAAATTCAAAAGGCTTGTAAACAAAATCAATATTTCAGAAGTTTTTCCATATACATTACACAATAATAAAATGGTTCTATATTATAGGTATGCTATATTTTGTGAAAATCTATAACTTTAAATAGTAATCCTGGATTATATTAAATATGGTGTTTAATATTATATTAATATTAATATTATATTAATATTATAATAATTTAATATTATATTAAATAAAACTATAGAGCAGGATTTCTCAAACTAACATCTCAACGAACCCCTAAAAGTTTCTAAATACAGTGGCGAACCCCCAATGAAATAATTTGTAAATAGAACAGAAAATATATATAAATTATAAAGAAATACAGAGAAAAAAGAAATTAATGAATATATAAAAAAAAATGAAAGTACATATATATATATATATATATATATATATATATATATATATATATATATATATATATATATATATAATCTTAGAAATTCTAAAATATTATTAAATTATTTGAGGACTTAAGTTGATTTAAGTGCAAATTGGGCCAACAATCAGCATATAATGAAGATTTGTCACACAATTGAATGCAAGGATTTAATTTTAATTTCTCAGTTACTAAGTGAACTAAGCAGCAATTGTTATGCACATATCATCGCGTAATGAACATAAGCAATGGAACATAAAGGACAAGTACACCAAACACAGTTGCATTTGTTAAGCTCACCCTATTCACCAAAGACTCTGCAAAGCATACCTCAACGATGGTTTGTTGTCTTAATTAGTCACAAAATCGTACAAAAGTTAAAAATAGAGCAATTAAATTGATGGATAGATGGTACACTATGAGTTATCATGTTTATTATTAACTAGCTAACTCCCACAAATTTACCCTGCAGTAATGTAAAAAGTTATCCATGTTAGAAACATCATTCAACCTGCAGTAATGTAAACAATTATCCATATTAGAAACATCATTCAACTTTGACCCCTATTTTAGTCCCACTAGGAATAAATATTAGAAAAAAAGTAGTCTATGTTTAACCCGGATCTGTAACTGTATTATTGCCAAATTTTATAAAAATAGATTCAGAATTCAACAGACAGACAGACTTTAGCACTAATTATCATAATTGTTTGTGTCTAAAAAGTTGAAAAAGCTCTTGTGCCTCATTCTGTGTTACAAGTTCTCATATAAGTGGAATGATCCACAATTTAAACGGAACGTAAGTTTACCAATAAAAAACAAGTTGTACCATAAGTACTGTACATGACAGTGGTACAGAGTACATTATGTTCTAAACAAGTAGCAGTTATTTACAAATAGTCAAAATACACAGGCATATGCATACAATCAAAAATATAAAACATTGGAAATCTTTAAACCAGCTTTTTTATCAGGATAGCAAATTAGTATATGGCTTGCCTGATTAAAATAAATAACTATTGTCTATTGACATCACAATTATAACATGCATAACTGCCATTCAAGATGGAACATGACGATTACAAGTGTCAAATTATTTTTTTTTTATATACCTATAACAAGATTGCAAACTAACAGATGGCCTTCCAGTTGGAGACCACCAGCACCGGTAAACACCAAAGATGTTAATGGAACGCTGTTATCAGTGTGGCTGGATGTGAATGCATGCTTACCTTACCTTCCAAACTTGAACATGAGTGACAAGCATTGACTGTATTGTAGGAGTCATAGATAAGGCAGTGGCACCAAACCCTAGCATGACATTGCAGAAGTTAATCACAAAATTAGTCACAATGGTAGTAACGCACATATGCAATCATTTGACAGGACTTTTATGAACTGCAGAATGGTAGATAGTCTATTCTTCAAGGTACTCTGACCAATACAGTACTTTATCAGAGTATAGGGTTAGAAAAAGCAGAGCTATCTTTAGCCTAAATCAAAAATGATGACTACTTTGGTGTAAGAATGCCTTTGTGTACTATGAGTATATAGTAATTAATTATACTAAACATGTATTTTTAAATTGTAAGTTTGTACACACAATAAAGAGTGTATACTTTCATTTGAAACATTCTAAGGGCTCATATTGGAAATCCGGCTTTGGAGAAGATAAGGATCAAGCAGTAAGTAAGTAGTAATATATTCAAGTCAATATACTAACACTGTCAAGCTGCAAAAACAACAATATTTTAATGAGGATAACAATTAACAATATTTTATTTTAAAATAATTTATTCACTTACAATTAATATCACAAATTGGAAATTAAGTGGTAATACTTTTTGTCATCTATGTTAATAGGATTAGGTGCCCCAGATAAAGGATCCTTTCCTTCATGGGACTTAGGAAAAGCTATTACATCCCTTATTGATTCAGCCCCACATGCTATAGTCATCAATCTGTCAATCCCAAGAGCTATTCCTGCATGGGGAGGACAACCACTTTTTAATGCATTTAAAAAATGACTAAGCTTTGTGAAATCAATATTTAACATTTTTAATATCCGTTCTTGTAAATCTGCATTATGAATTCTAACAGAACCTCCACCAATTTCATTACCATTTAATACAAGATCGTAAGCTAGTGATCTCACTTTCAAGGGATTGGACTCTAACAAATGAAGATCGTCCGGATGTGGGGCTGTGAAAGGATGATGGCATGTCTCTAATCCATTATCTCCTTTCATAAAGAGAGGAAAATCAACTATCCATAAAGGTTCCATGATATCTTTAACTAACAATAATTCATTTTGTTTTATTATAGACACTAGGAGTTCTCGAATTTCACCCAAACATAAACAAGTTTCTTCAGTAGAAGAACCAATTGCTATTATACTATCATTACCTTCACCAACAACAGACTTAATATTGTTCGATACATCACAACTAACTTCTTTTGATATACTTTCATTGAGTATTACTTTGACATTATACTTCTTTCTTATCTGACTAATTTTTTCCTTATATTTAGCTGTTAATTTACCTATTTTATGTGTGTATGGTAATGCATATGCTACAGATTGTGAATTTGTGTTGACATGTAAGATTTTTGTTATATTCTGAAGTTCCATACCATAAGCTAGATTAGGTTTGTCTGAGCCATATGTCTCTATAGCAAAATCATAAGTCAATCGTTTAAAAGGAGGTTTTGGTAAATCTTTTAAGAATGTTGCATATAATAAATGTTCAATCAATGTCAGCACATGATTTAAATTAGTAAATGATAGTTCAATATCCAATTGTGTGAACTCAGGCTGTCTATCTGGTCTAGTTGCTTCATCCCTATAACATCTAGCTATCTGGAAATATCGGTCAACACCTCCTGCCATTAACATTTGTTTGAATTGCTGTGGGCTTTGAACAAGCGAATAAAATAAGCCTGGATAATGTGTAGGAACAATAAACTCTCTTGCACCACCTGGAGTACGACAAAACAAGGTTGGTGTTTCAACTTCCACAAAATGTTTATTTATTAAAAAGCTCCTTATGCTATGTAACATCATGGATCTTTGCCTTAAATTATACTGCATCTCAGGGAAACGCAAATCTATGTACCTATGTTGTAATCGTAGTTGCTCTTTTGGTTTTTGATAATTTCTTAAATTAAATGGTAAATGATCAACTTTGTTTAACACTTGGAGATCGTCAATAATTATCTCTACCTCTCCAGTAGCCATATCAGGATTAATCATGTCTTTTGGTCTAGAAATAACAGTACCTTCTATTTTCACAATAGTTTCCAAAGGTAAGTTGAATTGATCACTGTCATTTTTAACCATACATTGTGTTGTCCCATACGAATCTCTGACAAGGATGAACTTTGATAAACGTACGTATTGTATCCAACCACAAAGAGTAACTTTTTGTCCTACGTGGTCCAGTCTTAGTTCTCCACAAGTGTGTGTTCTATATGTAAATGAATTGCTATCCGATACTGAAGACTCCTTTTTATCTTGGCGATGAGGCTTAATACTAATGCGGTGAGAATAGAGAGAACGTTTCAAATTATTCGAAAATATTTTGTTATTTCGTGTAACATTACAACATAATTTTAGGTTGGTTTCAAACACACCAGAAGTTTTGTATAAGTATCGAATAGTACGTGTCAACATTTTACTTACTTTCAAAAATAGTTTTATAACATCTCTATTCTTTACAATAAATTACCTACAACAATTTATATTTTTCTAGTTCATACTTCATGTTATTGCTAAATGCTAATTGCAGTTCCTGGCACACCTAATCAGGGCTGCCAGGCATGAATCATGAGATTACCCGCAACCAGTCATAAAAATACCCGCTTTTACCCGCCTTCAAACTTAAAATACCAGTAGAGGCTATTTTTAGGGCTATTAACAAAACGATTTTTTTGTAGTCATTGCTATTTTTAGGGCTATTAACTAGGGATGTGAAAAAAATATCGATTATTGAAATAATCGATTATTAATCGATTTTTTAAAGAGTAAAAATCGATTTTAATATGTGATTTTATTTTTGTAAATAATCGATTAATAATCGATTTTTTTATAAACTTTCAATCACTTATTAGCGATTTTTCATTTGCAACTCCCCACATTAAGTTTGGTCTTTTGGCCCGGAGCCCAGAACGCAAACTGTCAAAGAATGCTATCTCCATAATATTACATTACACTTGCATCTCTTGATAGTTCGCACTTACACTCTGACGGTAGAGCTCGGACACGCGCGTTTCGTGGGAATCGCGACGCAAACTTTATGTTAAATAAAAACGATTTTATTCCTAAACATAACCATATTTTATTATTCTGTAAACGACTATGTATCAGTTGATATAATTTCTATCTATTAGGGATCAAAATAAAGTAATCGGTCAAGTAGTTTTTTTTTTTACAAAAAAACATTACAAAAATCACTTGAAAAATAATAATTTCTGACTATATTTTTGGTTATCACGATATATTTCTTACAATGAGTAATCTAACTAGAAACGCTATACGTCCCATTGGTCGAGTGGTAAGCGAACCTAATTACTAATCGATGGAACTCAGGTTCGATCCCCGACAGGGACAGACATTTGTGTGATGAGCATGGATGTTTGTATTTCTGGGTCTGGATGTGTATTTGCAAGCAAATAATTTCTTCTTACTTTGGGGTTAGATCAATTTGTGTAATTTGTCCAGCGATATTATAATTATTGTTATTAAACGGCCTTTCTAATAAAACAGAGAAAAAAAATGAGAGAAATGCACCGTAGAACAACACAAAATTCAATTTAATAGCAATAAAAACTACTAATGACTGTGACATATTTTGTCATAATATCTATGGACAAATTAGGAAAAAATCGATTAATATAAGTATCGATTATTTTTTAAGAAAATTATTTACTAATCGATTTTACATGGCTTCAATTATAATCGATTAATTAAAAATCGATTTTTTATGTGCAATTTCACATCCCTACTATTAACAATACGATTTTTTGTAGTCATTGCGTATAATTTTGAAACTTAATGAAAAATTTTGCCTAAACTAACTTTTTTGTACCACAGTTTTGTTTTTAGTATGTCTTTATGTGTTTAGTATGTCAGTGAAATGCTACGATGCCACTAGATTTTCGAATACCTTCTCGTTTAACCCATAATGCAACAATACTGTCGGTATTTAGAAAGTTTTTGCTGTCTATTTTAATATTTCTCAAATTACTGAATAGTTTTTCGACTGATGCATTAGAAAAAAGTGGAACAAGTAATATGATTATTATTTCCTTCAGATTTACACATTCATAGTAGCATTATTTTTCTCCCAATATGAAATATTTAAAATAGTTCCAATCCTTGGTGACTCTCTCACCATAGGCAATATGCATTGTTTTTACATTGTAAAAATATAGGCATTGATTTAGCATCCAAACTAAAATTGTACAAAACAAAATACCCACTTTTACCCTCAAGACAACAAATACACGCGAAATTACCGCCTACTCAGTTCATCGTCAAATTACCCGCAATGCGGGTAATTACCCGCCAATTGGCAGCGCTGCACCTAACCTAACCAGAAAGATGGGCGATTGTGAATGACATTATTCGAATAATTCGATTGTAGAAATCATTCAAATTAATCGAATAAGCTTATAACTCATTCGAATTTGAAAAGAAGCGAGAAGTAAATACGTATGTATTGCGTCGTCTCATTCTTCCGATTGAAATTTCAGTACTACTAGTTTATATATTCGAATAATCGTAACCTCATCTAAAATTAAACTCTATGTACTGTCAAACTGTACCCGAAAGTGGGTAAATGGGGTGTGGTAAATTGAACAATCGAAATTAACGATAATTACTAGTTTTTATTCGAATATCGTAGTTTTTATTGCACCCATTTAAAAATATTTTGATTCTAAAAACTAATTTAATTAATTAGTGTTATCAAATAAACCTTAAAAGTAATCTTTATAGTACGAAAAAGACAGTCAATTTTGTATCGCAAACTGAATGAGTAAACTAGCGGTTCGTAAATCAGTAACTACTTAATTATTACTACGAATATGAATTAAAAGTAGACTTTATTGTAAGTGAATACAGGCCAGTTTTGTATGGAAAAGCAAATGAATGAAACTAGCGGTTTTATTCGAATTTGCAAACTAGCAATCGATTGTTTTTGTATTCGAATATTAATATTAGTAGTATCAAACCATTCGATTATTAGAATCAGTAACAATCGCCCATCTTTACCGGGCTAACCTAAAGCATAATATTATATACATATTATTACATAGACTCAAGACTAGTATATATTACATAGGTACCTACTAGTCTATGGGCGCACAGATTAGGTATTTTGGTTCCTGGCATTTAACAATACTTGACCGCTGTCCAGTGTTGCCAACTTTATTTTCTAGAGGATCGTACAATACACTAGGAAAATTTTAAATAAACTTTGAAATAACAGCTATCTGATTTCTTTTGTATTACACGGTAACATAACCTCGAAATAAGATGGTTAATTTGCGAGGGGAACCCGAGAATCATTAATAGGCTATAGAGCTTTAAAAAATTGGATGCGTTCATAAAATACGAAAAAAAAAGTTTAGGGCTCGTTCAATTTTAAAAATGGTTGCATAAGTGTGCTATCGTTACGCGTTACATACATTATCAATAAAAAACAAATATTTGGCTCGTTCAAATCTGTAGATTGTTATTCATTTTTTATATCGACAAATAAAATTAATGGGATATTTTTTTTCTCATTTTATTCTAATATTTGAAAAGATTATATATATTGTGTGTACGATTAGGAATATACGGTCGTACATCGTACCAAAGCCAAAAAGGTCGTATAAATACGATTTAAATGGTACGGTTGGCAACACTGCCGCTGTCAATTGTCAACTACGAGCGTGAAGTTGTCAGTTGACCGCCGTCAAAGGTAAGGAACATGGAGTACCTAAAAGGAGGGCCAACCACCGGCCAAAAGTTAGTACATTTGTACCACAGATAACATTATGTATTCTGTGCCACTAGTGTTGTGTAACTCATACATGAAATACTTCAAATGTCTCATACAAAGGAATAAATTGTTCCATAAACTCAAACACACATTTTGTACCACTACAATCAACTTTTGGAGGCGGTAATAAAGTGTGAAGTTGTCGCTCACTTACTCAAGACTCAAGAAAAAGTAAATGAGCGAACGCACTTGCGTATTTTGCTTAGAGTAACTAAACCAGTATTTTGACATGTTTGTCCTGCTCACACTTCTCATGCTTGACAACAGGGTGATTGAAGTAAATGCTTACGAAAATTCGTGCCCCGCATTTAAACATTCGTGTTCGCTATTCGCCTCGTCACTCGATGAACAATTCAACGAAACATTGGTATCGAGTGCCGTCGCGAACTGGCTGTTCACACATTCGTGGATGAATCATTTTGACATTCTCACACGAACGTATTATTATTATAGACCGCGGTCCCAGGACCAAACTTTTTTTGATTATTAGCATTTAATTAAATAAAATTAATGATTTTTTGTGTACAACTTCGTTTTGACGAGACGCTGCCCATCTTTTCTATCTTCGAAAAATCTCGAGTCGGGTAACTGTCTGAAAATCTGTGATTTGTACCATTTACAAAATTGGAAAGCTGCTCCGCGTGGGAAAAACACGTCAGTACACAACTAACCCCTGGTTCAAATTGAAATGTCTGCTATCCTTATAGGACAATATTCTTCTGACGGAGACTGTCCTCTGTTGTCATCATTGACCCATGCCAAGCTTCGAAATCCGTTTGTATCGATATTCGATATGCCATATCAATACGAGTCGTAACTCGAAGTAGTTATGTTATGTTTTGTACGATTATTATTATCATTTAAAAAATATCGTAGACACATACGATATTTTTCAAAAGGTAAAATAAAAGGTTTCCGAAATAAAAGATCGCAATTCTGTTGAGGTATTTAATAATGAGAAATTTTACAAATTCCATTTAACAACTTTTTGACTATCTACGTTAACAATAGTATGGAGTTTCTTTGGACTCTATGAAACAATAAAAGCCCTCTTCTTAATATTATGAGAGACAACTTCGGAACCATACAATGCGCGTAGCCCGACGCACTCATTGCCAATTTATTTTTTTCGTAAGATTTCGTTTAACCCCAAACATACGTCAATCTTTTTGTACCAAATATTTTGAAAAATCTAATAGTATAGACTAAATATTTTAAAGACTAGTCGCCAGACTTACGTTCTATAATTTTATGTGTGTAAAATTTGCTTCAAGTTTAAACTTATAATAAAAATTTGAAGTACGAAAATCTTACGTAATATTGTATACACTATATTTACCTTCTCTTTGTACAAAACAGTTGATTTTAAGAACCTTAACATGCAGGTCGTGTTAGCGATATTATTTTGCTTTGTCATCATGAATATAAATTATGTGTACGGACTTGGTAAGTGATTAATGGTATTGATCCTATTAGATCCATTTCAAAGTAAAAAAACTATCTATATGAATAGATGTGAAAATCTTTTAGTTTTTCACACTTTATACGAACGTTTAATGAAATGAAACTTTAGAATTATTGTGATTTGAAACTCGATGAAACGAAAATGCGTCATGATACAATAGAAACTATAGAAAAAATAGGATTATCCCGGCGAGAGAATGAGATAGAATATATTACACAGTATTTCATGTTTAAAATATATTTTATTTAATGATTCCAAAACCAGCCAAATACAATCAGTAGGTACGTAAGTCAAGCAAAAAGATTTTACTGCAACTTTTTACTTTTAAAATACGAAAAACCTTCATTTTCCTTTTAATTTATCTCTCTATCTCACTCTGTTAACTACCTTCATAATATATTCATCCCATTATGAAGATGGCTGATTATTCCTAATACAAAGAGTTAACTATCGCTTATAGACAATAAAAATATTTATAGTGTATTGATATTATATAGGTATGCAAAAAAGGGATGTAATTTAATAACAAACATAGCATAAGTAGTTAGTTTAGTTTAACCCCTACCTTACCTTAAAAACCGGAACATGAAGATGCCGTCGACAAGAAATGACGCATTGCGGCAAGAATAGGCAGTACGGTGGTACCAATTACCAAACCTGTGCGAGACGTTGCAGAACTGTACCATCTAGTGGTCCCAATGGTAGTTTGACCAACCGTTCGACTTTTACTAACGACAGATTTGTCGGTGTATTTTACAAAGGGAGCTCGAACCATCACGGGGTAATAATACACCTAAAGTAATGTATTATATTAGAATACTCTGTGATCTAGAGTTTAGCCTATCTAGCTTTTGAGCTGATTTGTCACGAGAACCCGCGTTTGATCCCCGAACGAAAGCGTTATTCAGGTATTTTGGAGGTTTTTCTCGAAAATTCCTAATCTCAATAGCAGTTCAGTTTTTTTTTCGAAATAACTTACAGAGTAGGTACTAAGTGTGAGTTTTTCTTTTCGCATTCGATCGTGAGCGCGTTTGGAGTTTACTAGGAATTTGTATGTGATTTGTACAGCGCCACCTAGTGGTAAACGTGAGAAACCAGTTCTTGTGTGAATGTATTCTTTAAAAAAGGGATGTTCAATACGGGGACAAATCTAAGACTAAATTCTTGCTTACAGCGACGAGGTTCTACTTAAAGGCCACAAAATGTTTTTTTTTAATCAAATCAAATCAAAATATATTTATTCAGAGAAATAAATTGTGCACTACACTGAATTGTAAAATCACTAAAAACTATCTTATGATCTAACTTAACATGTATCTGCCTGAACTAGGTTAACCTGTATTTCAGGCGATAGGGGCTAGTGAAATACCTACAATAATTTTAATAATCACTAATAAAAAAAATCATGTACGCATAGTTTACAATGTTATGTTATTAAATTAAACTCTTAAACTATATTAACTTAAGTAATAATATAACTAGGAAAACAGAGTAATTCTTAAAATCTAACACAAATAGGAACAAGAAGAGAAAAATTAAACATGGTAAAATAGGTACATAATTCTAAGCTTTGTTTATTTACAAACTAATAATAACTTCTTAGTGTCATTATAGGACATACTTTGTAAAATCTTTTTGCAGTTCCTACAATTTTGTGAATAAATATCTGTAATTGCATTGATTCTATTATACAGAAGTGGACCTAAAAATACGTAGAATTTTGATGAAAAAGCAAATTTTGTTACTGCGTTGTACGGACAAGCTCTATCTTTTCGCCTTGTTTTCATGATCAGGAGAATAAGAAAGAGCTGAGTGTTGTTTTAATACTATATTTAAAACAAATAGCTGTCGGACTGTTAGCACTTTACATGATGTGAAAAGCTGGTTAGTGGGATATAGGGAGAAGCGGAATGTGGCCACCTTAAGAATAGCTCTTTGTGCTCTTTCTATACTAAGTAGCAGAGTTTTGCCCACTCCACCTCATGACGCAATAGGTACAGTACGT
Source organism: Apodemia mormo (assembly GCA_036924255.1). Taxonomy (NCBI): domain Eukaryota; kingdom Metazoa; phylum Arthropoda; class Insecta; order Lepidoptera; family Riodinidae; genus Apodemia; species Apodemia mormo. The sequence continues at coordinate 10,793,226 of JAUPFN010000007.1, read as the reverse complement.
TATTATTGATTGACAAATCTCCGTTTTGTTTTTTTAGGTCAAACCTGTGAAGAAAACGAAGTCTATCAAGCCTGTAAAACGACTTGTCCCCCTGACACCTGCATGTCCCTCGTAGCCAAATATAAATGTGCCAGTAACCCGCCATGTAACCCAGGATGTGCCTGCAAACCAGGATATCTGAGGAAGTCTCAACACTCGCCATGTATTCCAATAAAACAATGCCCGCAATTGGCTAATTCACCTGATTTTAACTAATGTCTGTTATAGAAAGCATATGTTGCAAATATAACATTTTCCAAACAAAACAAAATCGCAAAAATTTTTGAATTAGCAACCAAAAATATAATCTAATTCACAACTTTTCGCCATTTTGTCGGCGTGTCAAAATATGCTTATTAATAAGTATATTCCTTTAAGAAGTAAATAATAAATACGTATTTTACAAAATTTTATCAGATTATTATTGCAATTGCGATGCGATTATAGTTACAATTAACCTGATACTTATATATAGATTCTACCTATCATATAAGACAGAAATGCGGCTCGCTTGTGTTAGAGATCTGTGAATCTCGAATCGGGCAAGACCATGAAGTACTACGTTTATCTGGAGCTAGCATTCATATCATTCACCTAAAACATATTCTACCTCACTCTTTGAGGTCTCACCATCTCTTTTCGAAGGTATGCCACCAGAAGGTGTCAGCAATGTTTTAGAATTGGTTTCAATTAAGTATTAAAGTGTTGTCTCCAGGATTAATACAGTTCCATAGATAAGACATAAGCCACATAACGAGCCATCATTTACTTCTACCCAACTGCGTCAGAAGAAGTGTTATGTTTTCCGAAAGAATGCATCTATAATATTTATTTCTGTAGCACAGTCTGTAGCCTAAATGGCTTCATAAATTAAAGCTTGAAAGGTGTCAGTAGATTCATCCTAATATTATGAGAATGGCATAGGCAATCCATTTCTTTTTCCACATCCATTTTTTAAATGAAAATAATTAAAAAAAACTGTAAACCGGTTGACCCTGCAGATCACCCATGAAACTTCCCACTAAATTGAGGTCTTTTAAGCTCAAGGGAACAAAAACTAACTCCTAGAAGAGCATAGATGTTTCAAAGTTAAAAAATCTAAATTTTGCTATAAATGACAGTAAATTCATTCCTTTTGTATTATAGCACTCACCCCGTGCTTGGGAAAACTGGAAAAACTTTAAAAACAACAAAGAAAAATATCGACACGCAGGGACTGAACCTGCGACCGTTTCCCTAAAGCCGGGACGCTCTCCCACTGATCTAGTGTCGACAGGCTCGACGTGGCGAAATTCTTCTTTATAAATATAAATTATAAATATAATAAATCAATCGACGTCACCATCAGTATTCACATCAGTTTTGTTAACCTTACATACATCTACCATTCTTTCTACATTTCCAAACCAACGGAGCATGCCCTTTCTCATATTTACACCAACACTTTCTTTCAGGCCTAAGCTCACTCTCACTTCAACATTATGAACTCGATCCGCTAGTTTTACACCACAGTGTTTCGTAGCGACCACGTTGATTCTACTTTCATGCCTTTCCGACAAACTCAACTCTTATTTCCATTCAATAGCGTTGGGATAAGCACATAATTATGCAGGGCAATTACTTAATACTGTGCTTTTAAGTTATCTCCCTAACGCTGTCCCGTTTTTACCTTATAGGTTCGGAACCCTAAAAATCACCCCACGCTTTTTATACAATGCATTATTTTTTTATCCTACTTACACTCTTTTTTAATTTAAATTTATTCAACATTTTTTGACACTATTCTTAATTTAAATTTGTTTTTATTTTTTAGTTTTGTTTTTATTAAAGCGTGTTTCTTAGTTTTTTTTAAACTATTAATTATTTCTTTCATACTTCATATCCTATAACCCCTCTTTTATCTCATTTACGAAGAAAATAGTAATTATTAAATAGGTACATATAATAAAATCGTAGAAGTCAATGTATGTCCGGGGTAAACTCAAAAAGTACTGCATGGATTTACTTCAAATTTTGCATAAATATTACTAACAGGTCGGGTCAACATATAGGCTACATATTATAACGCTATCACCTACGGGGAGGAGCTGTGCGGATTAAAGGAAGTCCGCGCGAACGAAGTCGCGGGCAACAGCTAGTGAATAATAAACTTCGCATGTTGTCGAACTTATAGGTAGGTACCACAGAATTAGGTACTCTGGCTTAGCAGGTACTTTTATATGATTTCCTTGTTTTTTATATGTTCAATAAATTTTATAACATTTTACGTTTTCCTTAACCGCGTTAATCATGACTTGTTTATATTTTAACAATTATGAGATGAGGGATATCCCCTACATCGATTGTGTTGACTAAATTACGTAGGTATGTACCTATAAGTAAATATCTAAATGTTTATCACGTCATACCTACGTTGCTTACCGATTTCTAAATATAGAAGTTATAATAAAAACTTAATTTTTTCTTATAATTTCTATAGAAGTTTTTTTATATATCACTATCACTACATAGTATAAAACAAAGTCGCTTTTTCTGTCTCTCCCTATGTCCCTATGTATGCTTAAATCTTTAAAACTACGCAACGGATTATGATGCGGTTTTTAAATAGATAGAGTGATTCAAGAGGAAGGTTTATATGTACAATAACATTCAATATATTGTAGAAAAATACTGCAATTTTTGACTTTTCTGATGTCATGTCGTAAATAATTATATTTTTTCCGCTTACATTGCAAACGCAGGCTAAACCCTACGAGATTTATCAAAATAATGTACAAAGTATTTGTACACCTTGAAAAGGTCTACAGAAAACTCCGAGATGGTATGTGTCTATCTCTTATAGATAACCTAAAATAGCATTTTTTTATCATTTACTTTTTTCGAGAAATAATGGCTTTTTTTCAAAGCAATTTTAAGCAATACAGCACTAATCCTTATCCAATTAAATACCCTAAATATATTGTTGATTTAATATAGATCATGGTGGTTTACAGCAGGTAATTTGATGAATATTTTCAAAGATATTACAGATTTAAAATGCAGGGGCATAGCGGTGGCCGGGTTACCTGTCGGTCAGCGGCGTTGACTTTTGCAATGACCATTAATAAATTCTCATGGTCAAACCTTCAACGTTGCAGGCTTAGATTTGAGCGTTGACTGTTTTTCATATGGCCAACTCTTAGAATAATTACACTATAGAAACCAAGCCCGCACGCCCATTTTGAAGCACTTTAATTGGAGCCATAAATGATTCCAAAATATAAAGTGTGAATCCCGCGAGAACAAATCATTTTCCGGAATAAAAAGTAGCTTATGTGCTATTCCAGGTCATCATCTATCTGAATGCCAAATTTCATCTAAATCCGTTCAGAAGTTTTTGCGTGATTGAGTAACATCCAATCATAATCATATACAACAACATTTGTTTTACGACTTTTGATAATTTTTTGAATTTTACTTTCGTACAAAAATTAATATGAATTAAATTTTTCTCTTGAACGTTCTTAAATCTACGTGCATCGCAAATATTAAGTAGGAAAATGTTAATATTATTACTACTGCATCCGAATGAAAAGTTAGAAATGTCACGACAGGACAATGAAAACTTAAAAAAATATTTTTATTTAATGTATTGAGTTATGTCAAAAGTCATAGAACAAATGTTATTTATAATGTTATGTATCTAGTCCTGTATATATATATATATATATATATATATATATATATATATATATATATATATTAGGGATGGGCCGAAATTCGTTTTACATTCGGTTTAACCGAATTTCGGCAGCTTGAACCGAACTTCGACATTCGGCCGAAATTCGGTTTAAATGCCGAACATTCGGCACTAGAAAAAAGTATCTTCTTGCACTATTTTGCTTGAAATCTACGCTAATGTTATAAAGAAGAAAGATTTGTATTCTATATTTTTATATATTGAATCATCTAAACTCAAAAACTACACCGATTTGAAAAAATCTTTCACCATTAGAAAGATATGAAATCATCCCCGAGTAACATAGGCTATAACTATACTTTCGTAAATAACCCGTAAAACGGTTGACCCAGCAGGCCATCCCTGAAACATCCCGGTAAATAAAAAAACATTAAAACGAAAATGAAAAAACTTCAGCATAGATTTTTGAGTTCGAAGAGTTCAAAAAATATGTAAAACGGTTGACCCGGCAGGTCATCCCTGAAACTTCCCGCTAGATTTTTATCTATATCTTAGCATATCACAGATTTTTTCAGAGTTCAAAAATCTTAAATTTGTTACAAATATTCGTTGTAAATGACAGTAATTTCAAAATTTTTGAAATGCTATATATTTTAGAAACGATGATTGATTTTGGTCTTTCGAATGACATTCAATGCGATTTTTGACCTCTAAAATTTTTTATAGCTACGTAATCTAGTCTCAGAAATGTCGAAGCAATATCAAAAAATTTTTTTTTCGAATTTTCGATATTACTAAATCCCAAAAAAATCGACCGATTTTGATGCAATTTGCTTATTTGACGCAATTTATAGAAAGAAAAGCTGATTAGACTTTTAAGTTAATCGGTATATTAGTCTGAAAGTCATTTTAAAAATGCTAAGTTTGCTGTAAACAACAAAATATTAATATTTCAGAAGCCGTAACTTTTGAAAACTTGATTTAATTTTGATTTTTGAAACTGTATTTGAAAAAAATTCGAATTTATGTCTAAAAACACTTCCAAATTTTTTCGTCAATGATAACTTCCGAGCGGATTAACCGATCATGATACAATTTATGAATTAGGCGCAGTTTTTTAAGAAAAAGAGCTGATAAAATTTGCGATTTTTCAAAATTTCTCAAAATATTCTAGTCCGAATTGGATAAAATTTTTGGAAGTCAAGTTGAGCAGAATCTAATTCAATGCCATTAACCGCGTTTCGATCGGTCAAGCCGTTCAAAAGTTATGAAATGTTTTCATACACACATACATACAACCATACACTCTCTCTCATACACACACACATACATACAGACATACTGACGTCACGAAACTAGTCAGAAAATATTCCATACGTAGCGGGAAGTTAAAAATCTAAAGTTTGACATAGATGAAGATGCATATATTTTAAAACATAATGATTTAGATCTTTTTAATTGCATTCAACGTAATTTTTACCTTTAAATGGTTTTATTAGCTCCAAAATCGGTAGGTTAAAAAATGTCGAAAAAAAGCCGCGGTAGTACGTACTACCGCGGCTCTCGTTGAGTGTAGTAGTGCTCGTGTCTCCTGAAGATGCTTCGGTTGCGAAGTGAAACGTGCGTTGAGTGCGTCAATTGTGTGCTTTTGTGTTTGGTGCTGTCGTGGTATAAAGTGTGGTGGACGAGGGTGGATAACTGTGCCGCTGGGGTCTTCATTATTTTCAGACCTACGGAAGTTTGTTCCATTTCTTACACCGCTTTTATATGTTTTCCTTTTCAGTAACATCACAAAGGTACACTTAAAGTTCGCGGAAAATTGCAAAATAACTAGTTTTCTTTGTCTTAGTAAGTTATGTCAAAAAACCCTTTTCTAAAGTTTTTCGTCAACGATAGCTCTTGAGCGGAAAAACCGATTTCGATGCAATTAATGCACTGAACGCAGTTTTTGTAGGAATAGAGCTGATTAGATTCTGTACCTAATCTATACATTTATGTACTTAGATTATACAAAGTTATTTATTTATGTATGTTATTTATGTACAAAGTTATGAGATGTTTATAGATACACATATATACAGACATGCTGACCTCATTGTGAAAATAGTCGGAAAAGATTTCTAGGACCTCAAAACGTGGTGAAAATTCAATTTTCAAAAATTGGGGCAAAATCAGTAACTTCCTTATCTATACCTACATAGCAGAAAGTTAAAAATAAAAATCCATGCCTAAATTGGAACAATATAACTCAATGTATCAAAATTTTGCTGTTACGTCATTAATTCACGTGCGTTGCGAAACCCATTAACGATATCCTATATATCTATACTAATATTATAAAGTTGTAGAGTTTGTTTGTTTGTTTGGTTGTACGCGGTAATCTCGAAAACTGCTGAACCGATTTGATTAATTCTTTTTGCGTTGGATAGCCTGTTTATCGAGGAAGGTTATAGGCTATATAACATCTTGCTACGACTAGTAAGAGCGGAGTAAACAAAGTCCGCGCGGACGAAGTCGCGGGCAACAGCTAGTCCATACTAAAATTATAAATGGGAAAGTGTATCTGTTTGTTTATCCGTCTTTCACGGCAAAACGGAGCGACGAATTGACGTGATTTTTTAAGTGGAAATAGTTGAAGGGATGGAGAGTGACATAGGTTACTTTTTTCTCTTACTTTACGAGAGTGAAGCCGCGGACAATATAATAGCTAGTAGTAAATAGTAAAATAGGTAAATAGCTAGTATAAAATAATTAAATTTTAAGCAAATTCTTAAAGTCACGACGTGTCGCTTTTATAAAAGCTCCCCAAAATTAAACCGAAGTTCGGCCGAAATTCGGCCGAATTTCTTATTTTCACCGAATGTTCGGCCGAAGTTCGAATTCGGTTCAAACCACATTCGGCCCATCACTAATATATATATATATATATATATATATATATATATATATATATATATATATATATATATATATATATATATATCGGCGAACGAGGTCAGAATTACCCTGGGACATGTTTTAAACGTGTGGGCAGTGGACACAAGCAAGAGAAATAAAAGTCACTTTCAACTTAATGTCGGTTTGTAATTAAACAAGAAAATCACTTTAACTGACAACTTTACACTTTAATTGAAACGCGGTACAGTTCCTAGGAGTTGTGCTATCGCGGAGATAGTTGGACCTGGACCTAGACTGACTGTCCCATTCCACGTACGCCCCTCCTAGACTCTGTATAACGCCGCTAGATGGCGCTGCCGGTCCAATACTTCGATGTTTTTAGTCTGTATCCGACACGGCCATCCTACAGATCACACGTCCCAGTGTGCTAATCTGTAAAAAAAATACGCAGCACAGGATCTCCTCATTCGGTCTCTCCTGACCTAATTAACTTCACTTAATTTTACTTTATTCAACAGTGTGAGTACCTCGATTAAATATAAAGATATTTAATTCTTATTAGGAAATATTGTAGGTAGTTCCGATAGTGGTAAATTTAACACGATACATAAAAAAAAACTGCACATTTTTTGAGGTTAACTAATAGTACATCTAATATATACATCTTTAACAGAATTATAAATAGGCCTATCATTTTAGCAAAGAAACAAATTAAAAACAGTTGTATGATATACACACCCACACACATATATCATATATAAGAACTTCATATTTAATTAGAGTAATTACTCTTTTTGTTTACTCAACAAACAGCTTTATGTGGCTTTACGAGTTAAGTACATATATTGGACGTAATGCATGTAAATGGACTATATAGACATTAGATGTTTTTCGATGATTATTAATAAGTACATAATTTATTAATAATGATTCTTTTACAACTAAACATTCGAAATGGAGCATTATTTATAATGCCATTTTTTTACATGACATGCACTACGCATCGCTCAGTCACCATTAGACTGCTGGCGCATGCGCATTGTAGGCATGAGGTAATGGTTTGCATATTAGATATAAAATAAATAATAATTGGGAATTTAATTGTTTTTATGATCGGACAATCACCAATAGTCGTCGAACAAACGATAATTAATCAAAATTAATTAATCTAAGTGATAAAAATAAAGATATCTAGTAAGGGGGGCCAACTTAAGGGTGATCATTTGTTTAATTAATTATAAGTAAATAAAAGACGAACAAACAATTTTTACAATCGAACATTAAAGAACGAACGACGAACAAATAATTAAAAATATCAAAAATCTGAAAATCAAAAAAAGTGGGGCCAAATTCATTGAGCCTTCCGCACTTGCACTGCTAACCCGCCATGTTTGTTGTGTTAACATGCAGCGCCACGCGTAGTAAAATGTAGTACTAATTTGTACAAAATGCCGCGGCATTTTATAAACGGCAATGTTATAGTCGCGGAGCCGATTATAAAATGTCGACACATTACATTCAGCGTGAGGCATTTTATAAAAAATGTTTGTAATCTGACGCCGCCGATTGTATTCAGACGGATTATAGAATTTGCCTGCGACAGATACTAAATTTTAAAAATATTTGAACGATTTAACGGGAAGTTGCTCAATTTTAGTACTAAAACGAAGCACTTTAAACTACGATATTTTTCTTATTTTAATAAAAATAATTATTTTATTATTTTTTCTGATAATGTTATTGACCTACTTATATACCTCTTTCGGATCAGACAGGGTTTTCTTTACACCCTGTACCCTCGATACAAAACTTATGGCCAATAGATAAGGATCTTTAAGGTGCTGATCGACGAGCGACCCTATACCGCGGTCTTATGGCTCGTCGGTAAAGTTTGCCCGTGTATCATCACAATACCGCGGTTTTATGTAGTGCAATTGGCCATAAGTTTTGTGTCGAGGGCTTAGACCATCGAGACCGCGGTATAGGCACGCTCGTCGATCAGAGTGCTAAGTGTGAGTTTTTCTTTTCGCATTCGATCGTGAGCGCGTTTCGAGTTTACTAGGAATTTGTTTGTGATTTGTACAGCGCCACCTAGTGGTAAACGTGAGAAACCAGTTTACCACTAGGTGGCGCTGTACAAATCACATTCAAATTCCTAGTAAACTCCAAACGCGCTCACGATCGAATGCGAAAAGAAAAACTCACACTTAGCACTCAGCACCTTAAGTAGTCTATGATTAAACTTGTGACGAATTTAAATCAGCGGGCGATCACTAGCTTATATTATTTCATCGAATGAGTCATCTACTTGTTTCTTCTCCTATGCTTAAAAATCCCCTGGCAATTGTGTATCATATTTATTTTGCAATAAATTCGATAACATGTGACAACAATGCGTATTGGCTATATTAGTTTCAAGTATATAAGACAAAAACTCGTTATTACAGAACTGGTAAGAAAATTTTATTGACAACATGAAGAGTCTGTTTCTGTTCGGTATTTTTGCTCTTTGTTTGATTGGTGTAAGCGGAAATGGTGAGTTATATTTTTAAAATTATCTTATAAAACTAATTACTGATTAAAGATTGTTTTTTTTTTAACTTCCCGCTACGTATGTAGATAAGGAAGTTACTGTTATGTCCTGATTTTCGAAAATCGAGTTTTCACCAAATCTCTACGTTTTGAGGTCCTACGAACATTTTCCGACTATTTTCACGATAACGTCAGTATGTCTGTATGTATGCATGTGTGTGTGTGTGTGTGTGTGTGTGTTTTTGTGTGTGTGTGTTTATGTAAACACCTCGTAACTTTTGAACGGCTTAACCAATTGCAACGAGGTTGATGGCATTTGATTGGATTCCGCTCAACTTAGATTTCCTGAAAATTTGAACTGATTGGGTCCAGGAGATTTTGAGAAATTTTGAACAAAGTTTAAAATAAATTTTTAAAATTTGTTCAAAATTTGTTTTTTCGACATTAATGTACCGATAGAGTACAAAATCTAATCAGCTCTATTCCTCAAAAACTGCGCCCAATGCATAAATTCCAAATCGGTTTATCCGTTTCGCAGTTACCGTTGACGAAATATTTTAAAAAAAGTGCTTTTTCGACATAACTTCGAGAATAATTTTTGAACTTTTGCAATATTTTAGTATTGAATAAACTTCGTCAAATACATTTTCAAAAATCAAAATCGAATCATGTTTTCAAAAGTTGCAGCTTTTTCAATATTAATATTTTGTTGCTTTTAGCAAATTTACTTAATATTTTTAAAATAACTTTCAGGCCAATATACCGATTGACTTAAAAATCATCGATCAATCAATCAAATAACATTTATTAGACGTAGGTACATTTAACAACGCTTGTCGACGTCAACAAACTTAAATGTAAAGAGTTTAGGACAAAACATAAAAGACAGTATCATTTGAAAATGTCAAAATGAATTTAAATATATATATATATATATATATATATATATATTTATATATATATATATATATATATATATATATATATATATATATATATATATATATATATATATATATATATATATATATAAATATATATATATATATATATATATATATATATATATATATATATATATATATATATATATATATATATATATATATAAATAACATATAATAGATTGCAAGTTTTTAATATTTAAAGTCAAAATTTATTTAGAAAGTTAAAACACAAAACTGGTATAAAAATGGTAGTAAGTCAAAATAAGTTTAAAATAAATGTCAAAAAAAAATAATTAATTTAAAATAAAATGTTGTAAAGTTCTGACTTCTGAGACGTCTTTTCAACCAACGAAAACATGAAGGTGTCAGTTTCACTACATTGTATAAAACACGAAATAAAGAAAACAACTTGTTTTCTTTATTTCGTGGCATAAAACTAAGTCGCTTTCTCTGTCTGTCCCTATATCTCTATGTCCCTATGTATGCTTAAATCTTTAAAACAACGCAATGGATTTTAAAACGGTTTTTTTTAAATAGATTGATTCTTGAGAAACGTTTTAGTATGTAAATAAACCTTTCCAATATTCCTATGGGAATAAAAGCTAGGTGAAACCACGAGCAGGTCGCTAGTGTAATATAAAATATTTAGGCCTATTGCCCCTTTTTATTAAGCCCCCCATTGTCAAAATAATAATAAAATAAAGTGAGTTCTAGCCGTCCCCCACATAGTTGCGGAGTTTTTATACTTTTCAGCAATAGTTCTGTTGGTTAAGTAGCCCAAAAATGACTTTGAAAATGATGGGGGCTAACTTCACACATTATAAAGATTGAGGCCTTGTAGTGAGAAACGTATCGATCTGATCAAAAAACAGGATAGGGAGAATGTGCTCTTTAGGGGCAAATAGAACTCCGGCAAAAAAAAATGATTGTTCAAATTGTTCAAAAAAAATTGGTAGCCCCCATTATCAAAATTTAAAAAAAATAAAGTGTGTTTTAGTCGCCCCCCACATAGTTCAGGAGTTCTCTATATTTTTTTAAATAGTTCTGTTGTCTGAATATCCCAAAACTGACTTTGAAAATGGTGGGGGATAACTTCACACCTTTGTAAAGTTTGCGGCCTTGTAGCCTGATAAAAATGGCATGAAGATAATGTAGAACTCTTTAGGATGTCGATAGAAATCTGGCAAAAAAAAAGATTTTTCAAAAAAAAATTGGTGGACCCAGGCATCATAAATGTGTTCTGTCAATTCAACTCCGGCATCAATCGTTGAAAGAACTTTAGAAAATCCGAGTTGTTTATTGTGAAACCATGTTATTAATGCAGGTGTGTTGCTATCCGTGTGGTGTATTCTGTCACAAACAAATACTTTGTGGTAAGGTCATTTTGTAATGATGATTTATCTATATACACTAGTTTACCCGCGCAGCTTTGCCCGCGATTAAAGTAACCGCCTTGCAACGTTAAATTCGCGCGCGCTAATTTTCGTGCGGTGCGAACTGCGAAGCGTATCGTGACTAAAACAAATGTATAGGAGTGTACTAAGCATGTCAGTCGCTTCACCATTCTCACAACGCGATATTTCGCGGGCGCGAATTTCCCCTGGCCAAACTGTAAGATGTTGTCACGCATCTAAAATTTGTTTTCAGGTCAATCCTGTAACGAAAACGAAGAGTACCAAGAATGCAAAAGGACTTGCCCACCAGACTCATGTATATCAATCATAGCCTTATTCAGATGCAAGGAAAATCCACCCTGCAATCCAGGGTGTATATGTAAGCGTGGTTACCTGAGGAAGTTTCCTGAGTCACCGTGTATACCAAGAGAGGAATGTCCTGAATTTGCACACACTATACGCAAATTCAATTAATTTTATTTTTCGTGTGGTTTATGTGTATAATAAATATTTTTAACATAGATTGCGTTATAATTCTATAATTTTTTAAACAATTAATTCCTTAATTTGGGAACATGTTTATTTTATATTTTTAGCAGTAAGCGGATGAGTCTCCAATTGGCGAGAGATAACCATCGCTTATGCTCTAGAATCTAGAGTCTAGATCGATCGACCGCGAATCGCGTTTGCCTAACGCCAATGTTGTTATGATGATGAACCACCGATACACCAAAGCCTTTGAGTATGACTGGAAATGGTATCATCATAATACGAGTATGTTTAGTAGTACCTAGTATCTACCGGATGTGGGAGATTGGACCGGTTCATTGACGCCTAGGGTAAATTTGGCGTATTTTTATTTAATTTGACGTAAATTTTGGAAGTCATTGATACAACTAAGTCTACCGATAATAAGCAAGAGTAGATAATTTCTGAAGCAAAACAAAATAACAGTGGAATGAATCCCATTGAAAATTGAAGAAAATAAAGTCAAAATAAGAGGAAAAATAAATTACGAGCGATTTAAGTTCAGGAAGTGTGAGGGGAGGACTTTGAAGTGGGAAAAACGGTTTATCACGATTTTCGGCAAAACTACGAGTCCTTCCGAAAAAAGTTTAATAGCAAAGTCGGCAAAAAGAAGATCTACAATTTTTGTATTTGCACTTTTTTCGTATAACCTCAAAATTATGCGAAAAATTTTAAAAACTGACTTTTTGCTATTTTATTTTTATCTCCTACAAAACTATGATGCGTTTGATGCGTTTTCTTTGCACAATTTTGAGGTTATATGAAAAAAGTGTGTATACAAAAGTCGTAGATCTTATTGCCGATAAATTTGGCATTTAACTTTTTCCAATAGGACTCGTAGTTTTGCCGAAAATCGTGGTAAAACCATTTCTACCTTCAAAGTCCTCCCCTCACACTTCCCGAACTCAAATCACCCGTAATTTATTTTTCCTTATATTTTGGCTTTATTTTCTTTTATTTTCAATGGGTATCATCCTACTATTTTTTGTTTTTTTTTATTTCAGAGGAATTGGCCCCGGTCTATAGGTGTCTCAAGAAATACCTACCTATTTGTTATTGCCTTTTTATCTCATGTTTTATTTTGTTCATGTGATATTACGGTTGGGGTATTTCGGCTTTATCTAGCTAATCTTCAAAATACCTAATTCTAATTTTATAATGAAATAAATTTATAACAACATAATTAGGTATAATTTTAAATGTGAATTATTTAAATGTAGGTATATTCTCTATACTTTCCATCGTCGGCACTTGGTGAAATTCCATTGTTATTATACGATTAAATTATCACTTGTACATTAATTTCACTTTATGACTTTATTTTTAACATAGCACATAACCGGTTTCACTTTTTTAAGCATCTTCAGGATGTTAATATACTTAATTGATTATTGATTGTTGTAATCAATAATCAAAAATCTATACATATAATAAAATCGTAGGAAAGTCAAAACTGTACATTGAATATTTTTTTAAAAGAATACTTTGGGCGTGATCTACAATCGATATCGAAGCCAAAAATATAGTTTTTAGAATTTTTGTCTGTTTGTCTATTTATCTGTTTGTATGTATGTATGTCCGGGGTAAACTCAAAAAGCACTGCATGGATTTACTTCATAGTTTGCATGAATATTACTAACAGGTCGGGTCAACATATAGGGTACATATTATCACGCTATCACCTAGTGGAGTGGTGCTGTGCGGAGTAAACGAAGTCCGCGCGAAGTCGCTGGCAACAGCTAGTAGGTACATAAATATTATTTAATGTACCTACCTTACCTATGTAAACATTTATATAAAATATAAAAAAGCAATATTTAAATTTATATTATATTTATAATTTATAATTAAAATTTATATTATATTTATAATTAAAATTTATATAATAATAATAGTAGTAACTATGAATGATACCTACATAATATTATAGGCGAATCAATCCCATTTTGAGCTAGCTAACTAAGATATCACCCCACTTCATGACGCCATCACTTCAAAAGTTCAAAAATTCTTAGGTATATTAAGTAGGTATACTAATTTATTGCATGTTGAAATAGGTACCTAAACTATGAACCATTGCTTAAAGTATGTCAATATCTTTACTTGTACATTAGAATGAGCAAATATATTGAAAAAAGCTTTAAGTCTAACCAAACTAGTTACCCTTACATTACTATTACTCACAGACGAGGTTTTTTGTAACTAATGTGTTTTGACTACAATTCGAGGACGTATTTGTATGTATTGTGAGTTTAAAGCATTTCTGGCTGGTGTGTATTTAAGGAAAATACACAACTAAAATAACGTAGAACTGGTTAGACATTCAACAATCTACAACATGGAGAAGAGGTTTATGCTTGGATTTATTACTATTTGTGCGTTTGGTGCTGCAGTTAGCAAAGGTGATTAATTTTATATATTTACTAATTACCTACTGTACAGGTACCTACACATATCTAAAAGTCTAATTCCTTACAGACTAGACAAAGCTAATCAAATGCTTATAAAATTATAGTTGCGTTATAATATAATAATATCTGGTTGACCGAGCTTTGCTCGGTTTTCCACATATTCACATCTTGGGAACCGAGCTTTTCTTGGACCTGGAACCTTGAGAAATCGATTCCTTGACCCGAAAAACCCCTAATTTGTGACATTCATAAAAATCGTTGGAGCCGATTCCGAGATTCTAAATATATATATATATATATATATATATATATATATATATATATATATATATATATATATATATATATATATATATATATATATTAGGGTGATTCATTTGCGACAAACATTTTTTTTTTTAGGTGCTCAAGCAAAATTTTGTTCTACATATTGAAAAAAAAAAATTCCACCAAGTTATAGCTCTTAATTCGAGTATGAAGTGCTTGCCGTTTTAATTTGATTTTTTCCCATTAGAAATGCATGTAAATATTTTTATTTTTTTTCAAATTTCTAATGCTTGGACACATTTAATGATATTGGCATTCTGATTGCTGAAATATATCCAGGATTCCACGCTCTTTAAATGACTTTTCGTCAATTTTAATGTCGCCTGCTTTGGTCCACTGGTACCATCTGTCAAAGTTATGTTTTCGAATAAAATGCACATTTTTTTATTTTTACAGCGAAAATTGATTGATAGATGGAAAAAATAATACATATTTTTATAAAAAAATTGATTATCTTCAAAAAAGGTCGTAACTTAAGTCTCTCAGACTCATAGTTTTTAACTTGCAGTAACTTTTGTAACTAAAAATGTAGAAAAATGATAAAAAAATTACAAATTATGATGTTTAAATTCAAGTTTTTGTTTCAAATTTATTTTTTCATTACATTGTCAATTTTACTTTTTGTACTTTTATACCTGACATGTTACACATACTGACATACAGACACACATACACACACAAATAAATAAATAACACAATAAGCGGGAAACAAAAAAGTTAATACAAAATTTTAATAAATTTGTAATTTATCATAGTTTATATTTTTATTAGAAATACAACCGAAAGAAAATGAATTGTTATTTTATAAACTTTAAATGAAAGCTCTGTTTACTAAATATATCTTCACATAAGTTAGGTATTACTTTGTTGTTGAATAAAGTTTTTTGGTACATGTTGGGAATTCTTTTCTATAATTTTGAACAGTTAATAATAGGCATTGTTTTTGATCTTCGTCGTATGTGCCAAACTCATTGAATTTTTCAATGAGCGCAACACATCGCTCGGCTGTGTCGTTTACAACTTTTACCTGCTCAAATACTTTGCGGCATAATACATTGTATTATTTAATAATAATAAAGGCATAATACATTTGAGCAGGTAAAAGTTGTAAACGACACAGCGAGCGATGTGTTGCGCTTAATTATAGAAAAGAATTCCCAACATGTACCAAAAAACTTTATTCAACAACAAAGTAATACCTAACTTATGTGAAGATATATTTAGTAAACAGAGCTTTTATTTAAAGTTTATAAAATAACAATTCATTTTCTTTCGGTTGTATTTCTAATAAAAATATAAACTATGATAAATTACAAATTTATTAAAATTTTATATTAACTTTTTTGTTTCCCGCTTATTGTGTTATTTATTTATTTGTGTGTGTATGTGTGTCTGTATGTCAGTATGTGTAACATGTCAGGTATAAAAGTACAAAAAGTAAAATTGACAATGTAACGAAAAAAATAAATTTGAAACAAAAACTTGAATTTAAACATCATAATTTGTAATTTTTTTATCATTTTTCTACATTTTTAGTTACAAAAGTTACTGCAAGTTAAAACTATGAGTCTGAGAGACTTAAGTTACGACCTTTTTTGAAGAGAATCAATTTTTTTATAAAAATATGTATTATTTTTTCCATCTATCAATCAATTTTCGCTGTAAAAATAAAAAATGTGCATTTTATTCGAAAACATAACTTTGACAGATGGTACCAGTGGACCAAAGCAGGCGACATTAAAATTGACGAAAAGTCAAGACTTAAAGAGCGTGGAATCCTGGATATATTTCAGCAATCAGAATGCCAATATCATTAAATGTGTCCAAGCATTAGAAATTTGAAAAAAAATAAAAATATTTACATGCATTTCTAATGGGAAAAAATCAAATTAAAACGGCAAGCACTTCATACTCGAATTAAGAGCTATAACTTGGTGGAAATTTTTTTTTCAATATGTGGAACAAAATTTTGCTTGAGCACCTAAAAAAAAAATGTTTGTCGCAAATGAATCACCCTAATATATATATATATATATATATATATATATATATATATATATATATATATATATATATATATATATATATATATATATATATATATATATATATATATATATATATATATATATATATATAGTTTAACATTAGGTAGGTACTATTTATCCATAAAGGCCTCAAACTGGATGTCGGCGATCTGGGGCGCGGCGGCTCGGTGCGCGATTTAGCGCGAGGACACAGCTCCCCGCGACGCCGTCGCGCCGCTGTCATCCAGTTCACTTCCATAAGTATGTAATATGTGTAAGATCGCGCCGCTCTTATCGCCACGTAGCAGACCTTGAGATCCAGTTTTAGCTCTAAATAGTAAAGTAATATCGTAAATTACCACTAAAACAATTCTAAATTAACATTTCAGATGTTTCGCGATGTATAAGACAGCATGAAGAACTTAAATGCGTATCCGAATGCCCTCCTGAAAGGACTTGTAGAAACAAAGGCGTACAATTCAACTGCTTGCAAAGTAATGAAAAGTGTCAGTTAAAATGTCAATGCAAAGAGGGATTCTACAGAAATGCAGTTGGAGAGTGTATTACCGAGGACTTGTGTGGTAAGCACATACATATACAGCGTCTAAAGGGACGGGTCTTTTTTTGTCACATGAGGGGAAACCCCATTAAACATAGTAAGCCTTCCTAGGAGAGATACGACAAAGTAATGTCTTACCTTACTGACTAAATCCCCTCCGGTGACCGCGTTCAGTATCTTACGGGTGACTTTAAGATCTCCGAAGAACGCATCGCTGTCATCCGCACACTTTGCCATCAGATTCGCACAGAGGCAGGCTATTAGCCTCCTTATTGTACATACGGTAGCACGCAGCCTCGCTACGCTATCGTCCGTTTCGGGGTTGATTGGCGAGAAGACTTTCCCTTTTTAAGCCGACCTACAACCCATTCTTCCCGTTTTAGTCACCTCTCACGATTTTCAGGCGTTACCTATTTATCACTCGGAAAACAGGGCTGGTTAGGGACGGTCTATATAAAGTCAAAACCATGCATTTGGACAATGATTCTAAAGGCCCTGATCAATGTACAAGCCTGTGCAGCGGCCGCGGTTTTAAAGAACGACGGTTTTACTCGCGGCTCGTTTGCTGCTGATCGACTAGTGAGTAAAACTGTCGTCTGTGAAGAATCGTAGAAAAAATGTAGCAAACATGACGAGCCGCAAGCCTGCTTATTTTTTCGTTCAGAACTAATCGTTGAAGAAAAGTTTTAAAAAAAAAAATTTTTCAAAATAACTTCGATGTTTCCTACCTATAGTATTCTAGTTATTAAAAAATGCATCGTTTGCCGTTTAAAAGATCAAAATCGATCAAGTATTTAGTTACAGATTTTGGAATATTGAAAGTGTTGTTTTCAAGCAAATTACTTCAGATTTGCAAAACAACTGTCAGAGTAACGGATCGATAATTCCAATAACTTATAAGCTCTTTTCTTCGAAAAACTGCTTTGAATGCCATAAGCCGGATAAAAATCGGTGGATTCGTTCGGATTTCGAAAATTACATAGACCAAATATTTGAAAAAGTGTTTTTCCGACATTACCTCGAAATTTTTCAACCAATTGATTTGTAGCTGAGACAATATATTTATTAGGGTCGGTTTGCACTTAACTATTTAAATACTTTTTAAATGATTTTTACTATGGATAAATATGTTTAAAAAGTATTTAAATAATTTGGTTCAAGCCGACCACAGAGCTTTAGTAGTTTTAAAAAAACTGCCCTAAATTTCATTCGAAAGATCAAAATCGATCAGTATTTATTCTTTATAAGCATTTTTTTGGACTGATTTAAGTTTAAAATACCTCAACTTCATAGAGAATCAGGAATTATCTGCAGGGTCAATCGGTTTACAGTTTTTTTCGTCCTGTCCTAGTTTATAAGGTAAGGTAGCCGACAGACTTTTGCTGGCTTTATTCGTTACAAACACCATATTTCCGTGAACGCCCTGATGATTTTGCCTTGCCTTGAATGATTTTGTCCCGATTTTCGAAAATCGAGTTTTCACCAGATCTCCACGTTTTGAGGTCCTAGGAACCTTTTCCGACTTTTTTTCATGATGACGTCAGTTTGTATGTATGTATGTGTGTGTAAAAATCTTATAACTATTGAACGACTTGACCGATCGAAACGCGGTTGATGACATTCGATTGGATTCCGCTCAACTTAAACTTCCTAAAATTTTTAACCAAGTCGGCCCAGGAGATTTAGAGAAATTTTGAAACAATATTAACAAAAATTTGGCGAAACAGTATTTTTTTAACATAGCTTCCTGATTAATGTACTGCTTGAGTACA
This sequence comes from Apodemia mormo, assembly GCA_036924255.1. Lineage (NCBI taxonomy): Eukaryota > Metazoa > Arthropoda > Insecta > Lepidoptera > Riodinidae > Apodemia > Apodemia mormo. The sequence continues at coordinate 10,774,113 of JAUPFN010000007.1, read as the reverse complement.
AAATCTAATCAGCTCTATTCCTCAAAAAACTACGTCTAATGCATAAATTGCATCAAAGTTCGGGAGTTGGCGAATGATTTTGAAAAAAGTGTTTTTTCGACATAACTTCGAAATTTTTCAACCAATATATTTATTTTTTTTATTTTACGATAATATAGTACTACAAATTTACGTCGAATGCCGTTTCAAAAATCGAAATCGAATTCAATTTTCAAAAGTTACAGCTTTTCAGTATATTAAAATTACGTTTAGCAAACTTACTTAATATTTTTGAAATAACTTTCAGGCTAATACACCGATTGACTTAAAAATCTTATCGGCTTTTTATCTTCTTTCAATTTTAGAAAATTGCGTTAAATACAATCAATTTAATCAAAATCGGTCAATTTGTTTGGGATTTATATTGGGACGAAGTCGTGGGCAAGAGCTAGTTAATAAATAAATATTCACGGGATAATTTACACTTACTGATTTAACCCCAAGGTAAGCAAATTATTTGCTTGTGTTATGGGTGTTATTCAACGATACTAATACATAGAAATACATATATAAATACTGTAATATCTATACATATAATAAAATCGTAGGAAAGTTAAAACTGTACATTGAATATTTTTTTAAAAGAATACTTTGGGCGTGATCGAAAATCGATATCGAAGCCAAAAATATATTTTTTTAAATTTTTGTCTGTTTGTCTGTTTATCTGTTTGTCTGTAGGTATGTATGTCCGGGGTAAACTCAAAAAGTACTGGATGGATTTACTTCAAATATTGCATGAATATTACTAACAGGTCGGGTCAACATATAGGCTACATATTATCACGCTATCACTTACGGGGGAGGTGCTGTGCGCAGTACCCGAAGTCCGCGCGGACGAAGTCGTGGGCAACAGCTAGTATTTAATAAACATCAAAACCCAGAAATACAAACGTTTATGCTAAATTAATATTACTAGAAATTAAGAATATTCTGTATCTTTGGTTGTCTATGGCGACAGTTAGGTATCTCTTTCTATCTGGAGAATTATCTTGTTTACTATTCTATGCAATGACTAAATACATGATTACGTTTTTAATTTCAGACATGTGCCGTGGAAGTCACGAGTACTACTCGTGCGGCAGCTTCTGTGATAACGAGTGCTCACAACTTCATATACAAGACAAGAGTCACTGCCCCATCGTCAACATAAAGTGTAACGAGAAATGCTACTGCGAAGATGATTACGCAAGAGATGAAAATAATGAATGTATTCCTATTGACCAATGCCAGAAAGTATAATGTACCTATTCAAAATAAATAAACAATCTTGCAAAAACCGCACAAATTTAGAAATATCACCCGCAAATTTTACCGTCGTCGCGTTCGTTTGATCATAGACTATATTAAAATCTCTTCTAAGTTTGATCAATCTTACACCATAAGTAAAATAGTAGGTTAATGTGAGTGAATATATTTTCTTCTTTATATAAACCACTAGCTGTTGCCAGCGACTTCGTCCGCGCGGAGTTCGTTTACTCCGCACAGCCCCTCCTCCGTTGGTGATAGCGTGATAATATGTAGCCTATATGTTGACCCGACCTGTTAGTAATATTCATACAAAATTTGAAGTAAATCCATGCAGTACTTCTTGAGTTTACCCCGGACATACATACACACAAACAGACAAAAATTCTAAAACTATATTTTTGGCTTCGATATCGATTGTAGATCACGCCCCAAGTATTCATTTAAAAAAATATTTAATGTACAGTTTTGACTTTCCTACGATTTTATTATATGTATAGATGCTCCGTTGGTTCGGACGTGTAGAAAGAATGGTAGATGAAACGTTAACAAAACATATATCTACAATGCGAATGTGGAAGGATGTAGGTAACGGACACCGGGGAAGACCAAGACTGACGTGCCATGATCAGATTGATCGAGTACTGTCCGAAGGTGCTGTCAAGTCTTCGCAAACGGCGCGTGTGTATAAGAGAGATCATGATGTATGGCACTCGGTTGTCTCTGCCTACTCCGTCAGGGATCTGACATGAAGATATGTATATATAGATTTTTTATATTATAAGATAGCAAACAAGCAGATGTGTCACCTGCTGGAAGGCTCAACCATCGCCTATAGACATCAAAGATGTTAATGGTGGGCTGCTATCTTGTGGCGAGGTCTAATACCACATGCATAAGTTTACCGAATTCCAAACCGGAACACGACATTGAGAAGCACTAACGCTATTGCGACAGAACTCTAACTCCTAGTAACCACTATCAAAATGGGGGAGGGAGGGGGGAGGTCAGGTGATAAGTTATTACATTTATTAGAAAATAGAACAAAAATGATTGGCATAAAAATCTAAGGTTTAAGACTGGTTGATTTACATTTTTGGCAACTTTTTTAGAATCTCCTGGGAGGGGGTGGGGGGATGATGATTGTTAACTTATTTATTTTAATAATTATGACCCCGTATACCTTTTTACAGCATGATCCGATTTTGATAATTCTTCTTTTATTGGATAGAATATACCCCGGAGTTTGCCCCATATAATTTTTGAAAAATAAATAACTTAAAAGGCTACGAAAACAGAATGATCGATTTTTTTCACTCACTGATTTTATTGTATGACCACGAAGTCGATTTCATTTACTGTTAAAAAATATTATATTTTAGTAACTTGGTTTAAAAAAATAAGAAATTAAAAATTTTACAAGAGCGCCATTCTTACTTCATTTAAGGCTAGGTAAAACGGTGGTATAAAATATACCCGGGCGCGGGCGAGACGATTCGGAACTACCAATTAGCAGTCACGATGATAGTGACACGTAGTAATTATTAAGTAGGTACATATAATAAAATCGTAGAAGTCAATGTATGTCCGGGGTAAACTCAAAAAGTACTGCATGGATTAACTTCAAATTTTGCATATATATTACTAACAGGTCGGTTCAACATATAGGCTACATATTATCACGCTAGCACCTACGGGGGAGGTGCTATGCGGAGTAAAAGAAATCCGCGCGGACGAAGTCGCTGGCAACAGCTAGTGTATAATAAAAACAAATACATGCATATAAAATAAATTCATACATACATATGAGACGGTATCGCCCCACAAGCGTTTGCAGTGCAAATCGCGTCAGTGTGGCTGGATATTAAAGCTAAGATGTTAACCACACGGTCGTGTTAATGTCTATTTGCAGTAGGTGCTTAGTATTAACCAGAAAACACGTGTAGACAGACGTTGATTGGCCGAGTGATTAGTAATCAGCGTCTATTCACTATTCTACGGTGATTACTAATCACTCTCACCAATTAACGGCTGTCTACGCGTGTTTTGATTAATACTAAGCACCTGCATTAAATAATCCCACTCGTTCTAATCGCTTGTTATAAAATACATATTAGGAAAGTTGACCTAACTGATCCCATATGAGAGATAAACGAAATATACACTGATTGTAGCAGTATTTAGTCCGTAGTCTCATCAACATGCGGACATTGGTTTTGTTTGGTTTATTCGCCATTTATCTGTGCATAATAAACGTAAAATGTGACGGTAAGTATTTTTAATGATAAATTTGCCCATATTGTTAAAGGTCCCCCTTGTGGAAAAATTTCTCGGATAAAAGTAGGTAAATAACTTACAAAGTGAAAGTAACAGTTTATGAATGTTTATTTTTATTTAAAAAGTCGAAAAAAGTCTTACAAAGTCGGAAAAACTCTGAATTTGATATAAAAATTCGGAGTAATTCCAAAATTTCGGACTCTTCCAGAAGAGTTATTCAGTGTTAATAAATCTTGCAACGTTTATGGGTACTAAAAGAAATATATTAAAAGTTATTAATACTACGAAAGTGTAATAAAGGGGAAAAAAATATAACTAATACTTCCCCGGTTTTCCGTTTAAGAATTTGAAACTTTCTTCTTTGTTTAAAAAAAGGTTACCGTTACTGTCGATCAATATTATAAACTTTGTTTCTTCAATTTTTGATAATTATTATTAAAATCTATTATATCACAACGTTATTTGCCAATTTTTATTTTATTGTACTTTTATTACATAAATATATTTATAAATTAAGTAAAAATTAAAACAGCTGATCTAATTAGCTTTTGACAGGTTGAGTCAGTGTTGCCAGAGAAAAAGTCAATCTTTCGTCCTTAAGCCGGTTGTACACATTGGGCCAAGCATTGGGCCAAGCATTGGGCCAACTGTTGGGCCAACATTAAATGTTTCTGTTTACACATTGGTGTATTGACCATTCTGCATTGGCTCTTTAATAACGATGGACGTAGAATCTCTTACAGCCGTAAGATTTGTCATTAAAGATTCCTTTTTCTTTTTTAGTTCAATAACAGGAATACTTATCTTTTTTTTCATATCATAAGACATATGGGTCTCCTGATGGAAAGAGTCAACCATCGCCAATAGACACCAAAGATGTTAATGGTGCGTTGCTATCTTGTGGCGAGGTTTAATGCCACATGTATAAGTTTACCGGCTACCTTAACCTCCAAACCGGAACACGACAGTGACTAGCACTAACGCTATTTCAGCAGCAATCTGCTATACGTTTCTAAGCAAGCAACCTGAAATAAAAGTATTAAAAAATGGTATTTTTAATAACCTAACCTAATACCTAATGTCATCTGAAACAGTGCACTGCTCTGAACCTCCTCTCACCAATGAGGCAAAACAATGCGAAATGAGACAAGACGAGAAAAGTTTAAAAAATAACTAGTATTGACTTGAATTCAATACGAACAACACGTATTCGGAATTAGGATAGATTCCATATAATAATTCCGTATAAGATACTAAAAATAATAATTACTTTATACTTTAAAATCAGTCCAAATCTCGTAAATATGTATCGATAAGTAATTATTATTTTCAATATGTTACAGAATTTCTCGATAAAGATGGTCATATTTAATAATTTTGGTGTAATAATGAAAAAGTTTCAATTCATAAAGTACATTCATCATCATCAGTCATTCATTGGTTCATTTTGATACATTTCTATGAATTGTAAAACCTCAGTGTTTGTGTACGCCATCGTAACTCGGGAACAACAATTTAACTCAAGCGCAACACAACCGTCTTTACTGACGTATGACAATGAACTGAATAAGAGGCCAACGTGTGAACACCGTTGGCGGAGCGCGCCAAGATCCTTTGATGTGCGCACGAAAAACCGACAACATTCGCTTGGCCGGCCAATGTTGGCGCCAACTACCAACATAGCGCCAAGTAGGCTTCTACACGTTGGGCCAAGCATTGGCCCAATGCTTGGCCCAATGCTTGGCCCAATGTGTACAGCCGCTATTAAGAGCATGTGTCAGAGGCCTAGTAGCATATCAAAGCAGTCAAGAATAACGACGTTAATAAGTCGGCGATTGCTAAACATCTACAGCTGTAGTCGGGCCGTAATCACTGGATGGAATTTCATAGGCCACGCGTATTTTCGACAGAACGCCATATTACATTCCACGGCTAGTGAAAGAAGCCATTGAAATCAAAAAACATCCAAATTTCAACCGGGAAGACGCACGTAGTACGTCCTTGATAAGTTTTCTTGGCACGTATTGATTTTTGAAAAGCTGTATATTTTGGAAACGATGATCGATTTGATCTTTCAAATGGCATTCAACTCAATTTAAATATTGCTTTAGCTAAAAATCGGTAGGTTCAAAAATTTCGAAGCAATGTCAAAAAAACATTTTCGTCTATGATAGATCCCAAACAAATTTACCGATTTTTATCCAATTAACGGTACTTGGCGCAGTTTTTAAAGGAGAAACGATGATAAGATTTTGAAGTCAATCGGTATATTAGCCTGAAAGTTATTTCCAAAATATTAAGTAACTTTGCTAAAGAAAACGTAATTTTAATATTTGAAAAGTTGTAACCTTTGAAAATAAGGTTCGGTTTTGATTTTTAAAAGGGCATTCGACGTAATTTTTATAGTATTAAAATATCGTAGAATACCAAAAAATAATTGGTTGAAATATTTCGAAGTTATGTCGAAAAAACACTTTTTTCAAAATTTTCGTCAACGATTACTTCCAAACGAATAAACTGATTTTGAGGCAATTTATGCATTAGATGTATTTTTTTGAGGAATAGTTTTTGTACTCAATCGGTACATTAATCTGGAAGTTATTAAAAAAAAAATTGTTTCGTCACAATTTGTTTAGGGTATTTTCAAAATTTCTCAAAATCTCTTAGGCCCATTTGGTACAAAATTTCAGGAAGTATAAGTTGAGCGGAATCCAATCGAATGCCACCAACCGCGTTTCAATCGGTCCAGGCGTTCAAAACTTATGAGTTGTTGACACACACACACACTCACACACACACACTCACACACACACATACATACAGACATACTGACGTCATCGCGAAAATAGTCGAAAATGGTTCCTAAGCCCACAAAACGCGGACATATGGTGAAAACTCCATTTCCATCCAAACGAGTAATTCATGTATTATTTTCTAATTGTTTCTCCAAAACAGCTCTATTGGTTTTAATGAAATGTTATAATTAGATAGTCTTTTACTAAGGTAATTAACCGTACTATGAAAAATTATCTATACATACAATAAAATCGTAGGAAAGTCAAAACTGTACTGAATTTTTTTTAAAAGAATACTTGGGGGTGACCTACAATCGATATCGAAGCCAAAAATATAGTTTTTAGAATTTATGTCTGTCTGTTTGTCTGTATGTATGTCCGGGGTAAACTCAAAAAGTACTACATGGATTTATTTCAAATTTTGCATGACTATTACTAACAGGTCGGGTCAACATATAGGCTACATATTATCAAGCTGTCACCTACGGGGGAGGTGCTGCGCGGAGTAAACGAAGTCCGCGCGGACGAAGTCTTGGGCAACAGCCAGTATAATTATGGCGAGCGAAGCGAGCCCTACACTAGGCGACTTTCTATGCACTTTTGTGGTACATTTTCCTGAAAAAGTATCCCACTTTAAGGTTTGGGCTTTGACGTGGTGGTTTAAATTCATGTCTAGATATATTATCTACCATTAAAATGCTATTTCATAAACATTAAAAAAATAGAAAATACATTTTGTATTAGAATTTTATTACTGCTAACGCCATCTATTATAAAAATAAATAAATAATAATAATAAATAAATATTCACGGGACAAACTACACTTACTGATCTAACCCCAAAGTAAGCAAATATTTGCTTGTGTTATGGGTGTTAGTCAACGATACTAATACATAGAAATACATAATATATAAATACCAGAATATATATAATAAACACCTAAACCCAGAAATACAAACATTTACGCTCATCACACAAATGCTTGTCCCCGTCGGGGATCGAACCCGAGCCCCGTTGATTGCGTAGTCAGGGTCGCTAACCACTCGACCAACGGGAGGGTCAAATAACGAGTAAAAATGCTACAAAGCTACACTAGGCGACGATCTGTGCCCTTTAGTGGTACATTTTACTAAAAAAATATCGCATTTTTAGGTTTAAGCTTTGGCGTGGTAGTTTTATTTTGTTTAATTCATTTTCATTCACTCCAGTTTAATACAATATTAATCTATTAAAACACTTGTACTTTTTAACTTCCCACTACGTATGTAGATAGGAAGGTTACTGATTTTGCTCCGATTTTCAAAAATGGAGTTTTCACCATATGTCCGCGTTTTGTGGGCTTAGGAACCATTTTCGCGATGACGTCAGTATGTCTGTATGTATGTGTGTGTGTGAGTGTGTGTGTGTGAGTGTGTGTGTGTGTCAACAACTCATAAGTTTTGAACGCCTGGACCGATTGAAACGCGGTTGGTGGCATTCGATTGGATTCCGCTCAACTTATACTTCCTGAAATTTTGTACCAAATGGGCCTAAGAGATTTTGAGAAATTTTGAAAATACCCTAAACAAATTGTGACGAAACAATTTTTTTTTTAATAACTTCCAGATTAATGTACCGATTGAGTACAAAAACTATTCCTCAAAAAAATACATCTAATGCATAAATTGCCTCAAAATCAGTTTATTCGTTTGGAAGTAATCGTTTTTTGGTATTCTACGATATTTTAATACTATAAAAATTACGTCGAATGCCCTTTTAAAAATCAAAACCGAACCTTATTTTCAAAGGTTACAACTTTTCAAATATTAAAATTACGTTTTCTTTAGCAAAGTTACTTAATATTTTGGAAATAACTTTCAGGCTAATATACCGATTGACTTCAAAATCTTATCATCGTTTCTCCTTTAAAAACTGCGCCAAGTACCGTTAATTGGATAAAAATCGGTAAATTTGTTTGGGATCTATCATAGACGAAAATGTTTTTTTGACATTGCTTCGAAATTTTTGAACCTACCGATTTTTTAGCTAAAGCAATATTTAAATTGAGTTGAATGCCATTTGAAAGATCAAATCGATCATCGTTTCCAAAATATACAGCTTTTCAAAAATCAATACGTGCCAAGAAAACTTATCAAGGACGTACTACGTGCGTCTTCCCGGTTGAAATTTGGATGTTTTTTGATTTCAATGGCTTCTTTCACTAGCCGTGGAATGTAATATGGCGTTCTGTCGAAAATACGCGTGGCCTATGAAATTCCATCCAGTGATTACGGCCCGACTACAGCTGTAGATGTTTAGCAATCGCCGACTTATTAACGTCGTTATTCTTGACTGCTTTGATATGCTACTAGGCCTCTGACACATGCTCTTAATAGCGGCTGTACACATTGGGCCAAGCATTGGGCCAATGCTTGGCCCAACGTGTAGAAGCCTACTTGGCGCTATGTTGGTAGTTGGCGCCAACATTGGCCGGCCAAGCGAATGTTGTCGGTTTTTCGTGCGCACATCAAAGGATCTTGGCGCGCTCCGCCAACGGTGTTCACACGTTGGCCTCTTATTCAGTTCATTGTCATACGTCAGTAAAGACGGTTGTGTTGCGCTTGAGTTAAATTGTTGTTCCCGAGTTACGATGGCGTACACAAACACTGAGGTTTTACAATTCATAGAAATGTATCAAAATGAACCAATGAATGACTGATGATGATGAATGTACTTTATGAATTGAAACTTTTTCATTATTACACCAAAATTATTAAATATGATCATCTTTATCGAGAAATTCTGTAACATATTGAAAATAATAATTACTTATCGATACATATTTACGAGATTTGGACTGATTTTAAAGTATAAACTAATTATTATTTTTAGTATCTTATACGGAATTATTATATGGAATCTATCCTAATTCCGAATACGTGTTGTTCGTATTGAATTCAAGTCAATACTAGTTATTTTTTAAACTTTTCTCGTCTTGTCTCATTTCGCATTGTTTTGCCTCATTGGTGAGAGGAGGTTCAGAGCAGTGCACTGTTTCAGATGACATTAGGTATTAGGTTAGGTTATTAAAAATACCATTTTTTAATACTTTTATTTCAGGTTGCTTGCTTAGAAACGTATAGCAGATTGCTGCTGAAATAGCGTTAGTGCTAGTCACTGTCGTGTTCCGGTTTGGAGGTTAAGGTAGCCGGTAAACTTATACATGTGGCATTAAACCTCGCCACAAGATAGCAACGCACCATTAACATCTTTGGTGTCTATTGGCGATGGTTGACTCTTTCCATCAGGAGACCCATATGTCTTATGATATGAAAAAAAAGATAAGTATTCCTGTTATTGAACTAAAAAAGAAAAAGGAATCTTTAATGACAAATCTTACGGCTGTAAGAGATTCTACGTCCATCGTTATTAAAGAGCCAATGCAGAATGGTCAATACACCAATGTGTAAACAGAAACATTTAATGTTGGCCCAACAGTTGGCCCAATGCTTGGCCCAATGCTTGGCCCAATGTGTACAGCCGGCTTAAGGACGAAAGATTGACTTTTTCTCTGGCAACACTGACTCAACCTGTCAAAAGCTAATTAGATCAGCTGTTTTAATTTTTACTTAATTTATAAATATATTTATGTAATAAAAGTACAATAAAATAAAAATTGGCAAATAACGTTGTGATATAATAGATTTTAATAATAATTATCAAAAATTGAAGAAACAAAGTTTATAATATTGATCGACAGTAACGGTAACCTTTTTTTAAACAAAGAAGAAAGTTTCAAATTCTTAAACGGAAAACCGGGGAAGTATTAGATATATTTTTTTCCCCTTTATTACACTTTCGTAGTATTAATAACTTTTAATATATTTCTTTTAGTACCCATAAACGTTGCAAGATTTATTAACACTGAATAACTCTTCTGGAAGAGTCCGAAATTTTGGAATTACTCCGAATTTTTATATCAAATTCAGAGTTTTTCCGACTTTGTAAGACTTTTTTCGACTTTTTAAATAAAAATAAACATTCATAAACTGTTACTTTCACTTTGTAAGTTATTTACCTACTTTTATTCGAGAAATTTTTCCACAAGGGCCAAACCAGTGTTATTCCCCCATGTTGATCCGGGCTTTAGAGAATAAACCATCTGCCAATATGCCAGGCTGTTTGTAATAGGCGAACGATTGGCAATTCGTATCACTACCATCGTGACCACTAAGCGGTACAGTTCCACGTTTCGTCCGAGTAAATCATCACCTTAACTATTCCTGCCTCAATAGCGTCAATTTTTATCAATGTTGAGTTTCGGTTCCGCCACACGGATAGAAACACATAATTAAAATCTTTGGTATCTATAGGCGATGGTTTCTCTTTCCATCAGGAGAGCCATCTGCTTATTTGCTATCTGTAACTAGTAATATAAAAAAGAAGACTTTACTATTAAATACATTATGAAAATAATCAGTTTCTTGTCAAACACCTTTTAAAAGGTGAACAAATGTCTAAAGATAATTAAGGTTACTGCCGATTCGTGCTGCCGATAGTGAGCATCAGAATGGACAGTCACTACTGATATTTTACATCAAAATTATTATAGGAAGTTGCTTCCTAGTTGCTACTAATCATTAAATAGTTGCTAGCTAAGAATAGAAAGAAATAAGCTACTATTTAAGGTGACCGGCCATTCTGATATAAGAATAGCCGGTCACCTATACAGTGATCACAAACTGCGCAAAATAAATAGATTTATTCTTAAGCTATAGTTGCTACGAACTGCTACCTTCATATGTATCGTTTTTAACCTTATAGCTTTTAAGGATAAAAAGTTATAATTATTTGATTAAATTAAAATCTATACTCCTGAAAAATCCGATGAGCAAATCCGATATCAAACATAAAACATCAGTAGTGACTGTCCATTCTGACGCTCACGACTAATATACCTAATATGGCAGAGATCTAAAACGTCACAACCGGATCTGATACCACCTTATCTATATTTATTATTTACAGCGAAAGCAGAACAAACATGTTTTAAATAATTAAAATTGAAAAATTAAACCGACGAATACCTCCTAAACTAGTGAACCGATTTTGAAGAAACTTGGACCACTGGGGGCGATTACTAGTTCATTATTTTAAGTACTATCTACCTATGGAAATGTCGCCTCAATCACTTCAACCACAGAATACTTAAGAGATTAACAGAAGTCAATATTGCATACAAGTAATATTAGCATAGCACACATAGATACCTCTCACGGACGCGATATCTCGGACTAGTGCGGTACAAACTGTCCCGAACCATTCCGAGATATCGCGTCCGTGAGAGGTGTCTATGTGTGCGTTGCTCGAATATCACATATATGTACATTGACAACTGTTAGTCTTCAGTATACTGTGCTTCAACTTAACATAATCCTTTACAACATAAAATAAATAAAACTATGTCATCTACCTGACATCTATGACAACCCGACGACTACGGATTTCAGCGGAATTAAAACCTTTTCAGAGCGATGTGGCGCATACGAAGAATATCAAGCATGCAAGCAAACCTGTCCGCCTGACACATGTGCCGGCCTCTTACACAAATCTGATTGTACCATTACACAACCTTGCACTCCAGGATGCGTCTGTAAATGGCCTTATTTACGACTGGATTCTTCTTCCTGTGTACATATTAGAGAGTGTCCAGAATTGGCTAGCATGCCAGGATATAAATAAAGAAATAGACACAAAAGATTTTTTCATTGATCCGATGGTACTATCATATTCTCACCTTCCAGCTCGTCTTCAGGTACAATTTTATCAATAAGTAAATGTAATAGTGTTCCTATACATTTAACAAAATTTCAATTGAATCGAAGTGCTTAGGCACAAAATGCTTAGGGTTCTCACATATAAACGAGATACAAGGTCGCGTCGTGCTACGATGCGGCAAACTAAATAATTATTTAAAAATTTAAACCAGCTTCAAATATTAACTATACTTATTTTTTTGATGTGAAACATCTATTGGCGAAGGTGTAAACCGGGTCGTTGGCGTGGCGACGGGTCGCCACGCTATAATGCGCTATAACATTATGTACTAAGGTAGGGTATACAGCGAAGTATACAGTCCATATTTAGTAGCGTGTACGATGTGGCGATGTGTCGCCATGGCAACTAACTACGCGACCCCGATGTTTCACATCTGTCAGGAGTCCCGTGACGGCCGTTTTTTTTTTTTAAATATAAACGGGTCAAAAACGCATACATATACTTATAGGTAATATTCGACGTTTTGGCCAACTATACTCATAATTTCAAAAACTACTAAACCGATTTTGATGAAACTTAAGATTATAAGATGGCAAACAAGCAGATGGGTCTCCTGATGGAAAGAGTTAACCATTGCCTATAGACACCAAAGATGTTAGTGGGTGCGTTGCTATCTTGTGGCACGGTGTAATGCTACATGCATTAGTTTACCGGCTACCTTACCCTCCAAACCGGAACACGACAGTGCAAGGCTGATTTTAGTGTCACGCTGACTGTCGGCGCTGATGCGTCCATATGTACATAGTCATAGGTAGCGTTTTTGATACGCGCTGACCGTTCAGCGCCGACGCCCGTAGGCTACAACATCAGCGGCGACCGTCAGCCTGCCAGTAAAACCAGACAAGCACCGACGCTATTGCGGCAGGAATAGGTAAGGCGGTGGTACCAGACCCGGGCCGAGACAATGCAGAAATCTATACCTAGTTATATCAAAAAGATATCTCTATATGGCTCCTGAGAAAATCGTGGACAAATATGTAAACATACAAACATACACTTACGAAATTTAGTACACGTAAGCTTTCTGGCGTTATCACGACTTCATTTTTGGGATTTTCTTCAGTCAACACCAACTAATGACAATTGAAGTCAAATAACCTTCGTTCTCGATTCAGTAGTAGGAGGGATAGTGAAAATATTTTTGATCGTAAAAATATTTTTTTAAATATAGTGAAAACATTTTTGATCGTAAAAAACTTGTATCTCAGCGGTTCCGAATAAGATGGTAGGACTTTGGTAATTTGATTACAACAAGAATAGGAATTAGCGAAAATAATAAAGTGTACATTATGTAAATATTATATTTTGTCAAGTTTAGGTACACAGTTCAATGTTAAGGGTAAGTAACAAAGCGAGATGAAATTGCGTTTAAAATAGATACTGGCAGTGGCAACAAAAGATATGCTAAAAATAAAGTATTAAGTATATTTTGTCAATACTAAACTTACCAAGCACAAAGAAATAAATGTCTAATAGGTACTATGGTTTTATCCAGAATACATTTTTGGGTGAAACCGAGTGATAAATAATGTTTTGTAAAAAACAATTTATGTACTTAAAATATTAGGTAAATGTGAATAATTATTCGGAACACCAAAGTGATCCTTAACTAAGCATAAAGGCAATACAACTAATAAGTAAAAAATAAACAAAATAATGACAACTTATATATAGAAACTACAAAAGCTTGCTATATTGTTCTTTGTTATATTCTAAATCGATTTTCATAAAAAAAATGGTACATTCTCTCTAAATACAATTCAATGTAAACTCAAGGAAGCACCAATATGTGGCTTTACACATGGGTAAATAAACCACAAGTCTGAAGTGTCATCAAAAAACAAGTCAAGCAAACTCTTGAAAATCTTACCTACACCAACACACCATTATAACAAAACAGTATTTACTTATTCTACTACAACCTAGTCCGATCACACTTAATAATAGTTGAAATTAGTCAAAATAATTGTAACATTCCTTTAGAAATCAACGTTAGATAAAAACTAAATTTGAATAAAAAATGGCACCTACCTATATATTTTTCAAAACTACCTAGTTAAGAATTTGATTTTGTAAGTATGAAGTCATAAATTTCCACTTTATTTCATTAAAAATAAAGTAGAAATTTGAACAAACTAATTAAATAAATCCTCTTAACATCTATTGAATAAATATTTACAAATGTTTCATTAAAACTTAAGTAAGCATTTGAATTAATATTTTAGTAACAAGGTGTGTGAAGTCTAGCTAAAGTCATAAATCCCTTGATACTTTATTTCATCAAGAGTAAAACAAGAGATTTCCAAAATCCTATTGCAACATCTAAGAAATGAAATAAAAAAAGTCTAGTTGATATTCGTTGTCGACCTGACGAAGCAATAAAATATAAAAACTACAGGTAGGTAGGTACCTACAAGAAAAATACTACGTCTTTTAGCTTGAAAATAGTCTTAATTTAGAAATTTAAAATTTATAAACTCAACATCTCCGATTATATACTCTCATAAAGCTCAACATTACACAACAATATCACAGAATTGTTACTTGTAAGTTTAGAACTTTATGTTAAAAGCCTCTTATAAAGTCCTACACATCGTACATATTTAACAACAAAAATGTTAATGTTCTAAGCTCAAATTCCTAATCCACCTGGCAGACACAGGTATATCAAGCTAACTTATGTCTAAATTAAATAAAAAGTTTGCCGTTAGATTAGCTATTAGAATAAGACAAATCTATTAAGGTACTAAATGCTCCAATATCCCTTAGATGTATATAAAATATTCTCTTATGTGAACAGACTCAATCCAAGGGTACAACATTTAACTCTTATCTACTATATTGTATAATGCTAAATTATAGAGGTCTCCATACAGTTGGGAGTGAAACTGGCAGAATGGGTTGATTTTGTGAATAAGAATAGTCATATGGCATTCTCACACAATTAGGTATTGGCTGTATCATTGGAGAGTAAATCGGTTGTGGTGGTACAGGTGTTGTAGGCTGGGCACCTTCTTTCAGCATCTGTAATAAATTTTAAAAATAATATCACACCTATGCCCCTTGAAGATGTTAGCATAATTACAACTAATGCATATGTATTTAGGGGCCATTGAAGTATTACGTAAGCAGATTTTTTACAATTATTGAATCCCCCTCCCCCATATCAGCAAAAGTAAGCGAATCGCTAACCCCCTACCCCTTGCTTACATACACATTTGTAGATTTATTTTTAATCTGTCCCTCAGTTTTGTGATTTATTCACAAGTTTTTAATTTAAATGTAATAGGGTTAGGTAGGTAAGATGAAAGAGTTTAATGCAAACATTTTATGTAGCAAGTAGTAAATTTGTAGAAAACTCGAAAGTAGTAAAAATGAATTTTGCCGATGTAATCACCATCTAGACTTCCTCCATCCCCATTGTTAAAAAAAATAAGCAATGGGAAGACTCCCCACCCCCTTTTAGTGCTTACATAGTACTTGAATGGTCCCTTAGTACCGGGTCCAATAATGTGAGAAATAGTCAACTTATTGACACCTTATTCACATACCTAGGCAATCAGAAGCAAAATAGTTTTTCAGAAAATAGATTCAGTGTGACAGTTTCTATATAGCCATGTAGCCAACAAAACTGAGCCAGCAAGGTGAATTAGTAGTAACTTGCCTAGACACCATAATTTTAATGGTATCAGTTTGGTGGTGATACAATACTACAACGAAATTAATTGTTGCAGCAGGAATAGTTAATGAGATGGTATCAAAAGGCTTGAAATTAATCGCAGAATTATTATTCATTGGAATTAATAAACAAAGATGTATTAAGTTTTAGAATACAAAAACAACATTGTGGGCGGCAGTAGATCTATGGACAAATTAAATTAATTGATGTAACCCCAAAGTAAGCAAATTTTATAGCTTGCGATATGGGTGGTAGTCATTGATAGTAATACACATAAATACTGTAACACATAATAAACACCCAAACCCATATACCCTGTTGGGAATAAAACCAGAGCCCCATTTATATTCGCTAAACACTACCTACGGTCGGACGGTCTAATGGTGAGCCAAAAAAGCATATCCACATTACTATTGAGAAGCATATAAAGTCCATTGTATATACATCAGTTACCTTTAAAATATGTATCACTCTTTCAGCTGCTTCAAGCTGAGCTTGTTGATAGGAAAAACAAGGTCTCGTACATATAGGTCCAACACATTGTGGTACAGACGTTAATGGTGGTCCAATTTGAGGCAACTCTATACTGCAAGTCCATAATTCAACTCCAGTCTGGTCTCCATATTTGTAGTAATTGTAAACGGGCAGCAGCCATTTGTATCTAAAATCAAACTGATTATTAAAAAACAGCAGCGACCGTGGTTATCTTGGCAAATGTGATTACTTAGCTTATTGCTTCCATGTTGGTCCTAAACCCCTTTGAAAGCAAACAATTTGGTGGTAGATTTCTGCAATACCACACCAATATTTTGTTCCGTCACCTTATCTATCCCTGCTGCTATAAAGGCAGTGTTGTAGTGTTCCCAATTGGAGGGTAAAGTGGCTGTAAAACTTATGCATGCAACAATATCATTCCACCTCATGGATAGCAATGAATCATTTATAAATTTGGTGTCTATAGGCCATTGTTTATCTTTCCATCAGGAGTCTGCATACATACTATGTAATAAGAAATAAATGCATGAATAAATGAAATGAATGATAAATGAAATGCATGAATAAAAGAAACTTAAGTGTTACAAGCAGATTGCACTCCTGATGGAAAGAAACAATCGCCTATTATTAGACACCAAATATGCTAATGGTGCATTGCCATTGTGGGGGGATGGTGATTCCACATGCATAAGTCTACCGACTATATTACCCTTTAAACTGGAACATGACAATGACAAGCATAGACACTATTGCGGTTGAAATAGGCAAGGCACTGGTACCATATACTCAGATGAGACATTACTGAGCTCTACCACCTAGTAGTCAATGACAACGACCAATCTGTTACCTTTTATGATCTGCCTGGCAGAATAGCAGTTGATCTATTGATTAATGGAGCCCGGACAAACACGGTGAAAATTAGATTACATTATTTGAGGTATATCAATTATAAAACTTTCCAACTGTAAATATTTAAGACTCACCTTCTACATATTGCCTCAAGTTTAGCTGGTGCTAATGGGTACTCAGTTTGTAGTGGAGAACAAGGTGAATAACATGGAGAATCTCCATAGCACAAAGACCCAATACCCTCATCTTTAGTGCTTTTTGCATATTCCTTTTTTCCCAAATGCTGTTTATAAAGTAACAATGTTTGATTCAAATCTAAGTTATTATTAAATTTCGCATTGCCTCTATTTAACTTTTGTACTTTATACAAATCACGGTCCACAGGTTTAGCCCATCTAATTTCTATATTACTGCCATCAATATCAGCATATTGTAATTTCGCCATTGCTAGCTCTGCGTGTTCTCTCTGATAAAAATGTATAAAGGCATAGTCATAAATCTTTTTGATGCGTTCAATTTTATTATTGATAGCAGTTTCAAATATTTTTTTAATATTTTCGGGGGTAGTCCGGATTTCAAAATTACGTACATAGAGCACTTTAACCTGTAATACAGAGAAAGTACTTTAAAGACATTTACTCATCAGTCTTACATGTTGGAGCTAACTTTCCAACAATAACGACCCATTAGAGTGCATATCACTAAAGACTTAGGATGTTATAGGCTATCATGATTTATAACAATCATGACAATTCATATTTTTACTATTTTTGAGACAATCCAATACACTTGTGGGTAAACTGCAGAACTGATTTTGATGAAATTTGTTGAACATAGTTTAAGACCTCTAATACTCCACGGCCAGGATCAACCATGGATATGACTATGATCATGGTTCACACATCTCATAACATCTTTCCCTGAGAATTGTCATGAAACACACAACAGTAATAATGTAAATGTTGTATACATTTATATACATTACAATAGTTGCCGTGTGTCGTGTGTGAAGCGCCTTAATTATTTTCAAGAGAACTTATGACTATTTCACTTAGTTGTTACAGGGGTTGAGCTAAAGCGGGGAATTCTCTAGACGGACATGCCTTTAGGCAAGGCTACAGACATGCCAGATGGACTTTGTTACTATACGTCAGATAGCCCACGTCGGTAATACACTTACGTCAATCAGGCATGTCTGCGAGCTTGCCTGTGGACATGTCCATCTAGTGAATTCCCTGCTTAAAGGTAATGTCTACACCGTAGATATGGGAAAGCTGCACGAGTCACCTTGTGTAGTGAACAATATTTTGACCAACGTAGTGCTACGTCAAAACCATCTATCGACGATCGACGGAGCACAAAGGTACCACACAGCAACCCCTTGGATTAACGAGACAAATAACAATTCGCAATGCCTTATAAGATTACATTTATCGTGGATGTTTGAGTGCTACACACTTTCCGGCTACTTCCACGATAAAGGTAGGTTATCAAACCTATAACGCCAGCAATGACAAAAATTTCTTTAGCACACATGAAAAACAAATTACAAATAAAAGAGGTAGTTTCGGGGATAAATTTTTTTGGTCAGTAGGGGAAGCCTTAATAACTAGAAAGCAAAAGGCTACATAAAATCAATAACACTCTGAAAATTTAGAATTTAGAAAACCTAGTAGGCACTACTAGTTTATTCGGATCGTTAAGACTTTTACATACCCGTTTCATCTGCTCGTCGTCAATATCTGGCTCCGGTTCCGCCCAATCAACAGTAACTTCATGGTCCCACAGCTTCACACATCCCGGTACTAACGCACGTCGAGCCATTGCCGCTTCTTTATGCGTGGAGAATTCAACAAAGACAAATCCTCGATTGAGCTTCCGATTGAAACAGTTCGGATAGAGAATGACATCTACTATACCAGAGACTTTTTTCGAGAGCTCTTCTTTGATTTCTTCTTTGGTTTTGTTCGTAGGAATATCCCCTACGAAGAGGCGGCAATTATCAACAGATTTTACCACGCCAATGTTCCTTCGTGGTCTGATTTCAAACCCATTTAGGGTTCTAATGGCTGCGCTTGCCTCTGCCTTCGTAGCGTAAGTAACATAGGCATATCCTCTGTTCGAACCTGAAAAATCCATCATAAGCCGCATTTCATAAATCTTCCCCGCCTGGGAAAAAAGTGGTACAAGTTCATCCTCAAATATATCACGAGGCAATTTCCCGATAAACACTTCACATCCCCTAGGGGGTGGCGGTCCGGTCCAATCAGGCGGTGGTCCAAACTTCCTCTGTCCATTTCTCTGAGTTATTGGGTAACCAGTTTTATGCATAAGCTCCATTAATTTATACGTAGTCGTAGTTTGATCGATCATTTTAATAATAATCCACGTAATATTTAAAAATAATCAAATTACAATTGTTAATCGAAATCAAACAACTGCAAAACCGAAAGAGCGAAAACGCGGCAACTCAAAGTGTCGGCACCTTTATACCCGCCGACAAATAAGCCGGTGGATGTGACGTAGTATCGAGTTTACAATGTATCAAGTCGTTTAATTATTTATTTAACTTTTCAATTTGTTTTTATTAATGTTCCTTCAACATAAATAAAGAATTTAAACACAATATTTATTACTCTAGATATAATAAATAATACATTTCATATTTCTAAATTAAAAGTAATAAGTTTGAATTTGTTTTAAAAATAAAAACCAATCGTATTATGTACTTTAAAGTTTATATTTACAAAACTAAAGATTTTATTAACAGAGATGATGATATTTATTACATTCTAATTAAATTAAAGAAATCAATGTGGCAGAATTTTATTTGCCGAGTTTGTAAAAAAATAGTAAAGTGTACTTATTTGTTGTTTGGTATCCGGCGTAACGAATTTAAAAAATATGTTTTGTAATCTTTATTTGCATTATTAGTTTAGTTTTAAAATATTGTATTTTAAAAGATACTTATTCAATATAAATTTTAACTATTTTCCATATAGTTACAACAATTTATATTTCATATACCTACTTACCTAGTAGGTAACGTATTATTAATTTGTTACAAACTATTTATCTCAGTGTAATTTTATCTAAATGTATAAAAAATGTACCTAGGCGTTTGATAAACAATTTTTTTCACAGTAATAGGTACAAAATGAAAAAAGAATAATTAAAAAGGTCTAGTTTTAATGTTATTAACAGAGATGTCGCTAGTAATTTTCTTGTTTAGCAAATTTCGGTTTGTTAGTAAAAATAAATTTCCTAAAAACAAACATTATCAAACCGGTCCTCTTACAGGGTAGATAGTGTGAACCGAAGGTCCGGTTTCACCACCTTTGTCAACTGGCGAGATAGGCGATTCCCAACAACATATTTTACCTAGCTGACAACAATATATCGCTTATTCCATGCGACAATTGGTTTCGATAGATTTATGTACTCATCCGACCCGTAGTCGTCTGTCACTACCAGACTCCAAGCTGATGCAGAGATTCCTGTTTTCGAGGTTATCCGCCTCATTAGCCTTTTTGCTTGTTACTGTCGTATTCATCGTTGTCATAATAATAAAAATATTAATAAATAAAATAAAAAAAACTGATTCGGAGGATAAGGTAACTGGTAAAAGTATGCCTGTGGCATTGCCATCCCGTCACACGGATAGAAATGAACCGTTAATACCTTTGGTGTCTATAGGCGATGGTTACCTCTTTCTATCGGGAGACCCATATGCTTATTTGCTATACTATATAATAAGTATGTAAATAAAAAAAATATTTTAAATGGCTATACATTACAGGCTTTTACTGAGATCGACGCAGGCGACGTTAAGCTTCTAATGTTATTCTCTTGTTTAGGGTTCCGTAATCATTTAGCAAAAAACGAAACCCTTCTAATTTCCTCACGTCCATTCGTATGTCACAGTAATTTTACTCGGAGACGTTGGGTATGAACCCAATAATGTAGTGCCGTTTTGAAAAATAAAATTATTAAGGGTAGCACTACGTACAGTAACTGAGGGACGATAAAAACATTCAAGAAAGCATAGCCGTATATTTTCGAGCATTTCCTCGAAAATACAAAATACTGAGATTTTGTATTTTCGAAAAAGTACAACAGGCGAACATGTAAAGCTGTCGGTCCAAGTTATCGCTAGAAAAGTCGATAAATGTTAACGTGTCGATAAAATACAGCGATGGAGATCATCTCTCCAACCGATTAACCGGAACTGGAAAATCTATAGACGTTCGGTTAACACTGCCTGCCCTGCAAGGGAACTGGGCGTGCTGATGAAGTTATTGTATGAAAATTTACATTTAACAGACTACATACAGGGTGAAGGGCGGTAAGGGTAGGCGGTAAGGGTAACAAATTATACCTTGTTGGATAGCTAGTAATGTGTATATGTATTTAAAAAATTCCGCCGTCCAAGTTAATTATTGTTTTTTTGAATAAAAAATTACTTTATTCCAAACTACATTGTAAGTTTCACTTAAAATGTGGAGTTTAAGACGTCACATTTCAAAATGATTAATTTTTTTATTTAATTTAATGTTTCTTGTTATGCACTAGACAATGTTCTAACGTAATAATAAATAATAATGTAAAAATATGCAATAGTTTATTTTTTTATCAATTTTTAAATGCTGTATAATCTTACTTTTTAAAAAATAATAAAAAAAATATTTCTCCATACTGGTTCACATTTGCCCTATACACTCCTTATTAAAGTGTTAGCTAGTGATCTCATCTACATCTCTTTAACGGGATCGGGACATATTTCCAGTCACCCTGTCTAAAAAACTCATATTTCCTTCAAGCAGTATCCGATCGTAGCTTGTTAGTATTGGCTTTTTCCGCTTTCCTGGTAGGTACCTACATCATTACACAGCCCCTCTGTACGTCTATTTGTCTTTTTAGGGTTCCGTGCCTAAAAGATAAAAACGGGTCCCTATTACTAAGCCTCCGCTGTCTGTCTGTCACCAGGCTGTATCTCAAAAACCGTGATAGCTAAAAAGCTGAAATTTTCACAAATTATGTATTTCCGTTGCTGCTATTACAAAATATAATAAAAATAAAAAAATGAAAACGTTATGGGCATACCTACAATATACCTCGTACAATAAACGTGATTTTTGGTATTTTTTTTGCTATGGTGGTACGGAACCCTTCGTGCTCGAGTCCGACTCGCACTTAGCCGACTCTTTGTGTCGATAGTGAAGCGCTAACATTGTTAAAATTTCATCGGTTTAACTATTAACGCAATAGCCTAAATGCTTGTCACTGTTGTCACAGAATACTAGAAACTAACCGAAGTCAATGTTGCATACAAGTAATTTTCGAGCATAGCACACATAGATACCTCTCACGGACGCGATATCTCGGACTGGTGCGAAACAAACCATTCCGAGATATCGCGTCTGTGGGAGGTGTCTATGTGTGCGTTGCTCGAATGTTACTCGTATGTAGATTGACTACTGTTAGTCTTCTAGTAGTTCAAGCAATCTACAAACGCTACCAGAAAAAATAATAAAAAATGGAAAAATTGAAATTCAAAATAAAATCCTGAATCGCGATATCACATTTATCTTGTACACACTATATACAAGTTTCAACGCTTCTGAAATGGACTTCGATCCCCAGGCAGTACACCTTGCCTGGCTGGGAAGATGTTCCTTTTCCCCTTCCTTGTCCTTGTGTGACGTCATCAACCTCCACAGTTATGACGTCACCTGACAAGAAGCTGGCTCGCTAGTTCCATCACTTTGACCCTTCAGCGGTACCGACCAGCGGCGCCACAGTCTCCAGTATCCTGTGCTGTTGAATTCTGGTTTGGGGGGTAAGGTACAAATAGTATTTAATTACTACTTTGTAGTAAGGTAGCCGGTGAAATTATGCATGTGACAATAACATCACACCACACGAGTAAAAACGCATCATTAACATCTTTGGTGTTTATAAGCGATGGTTGTCTTTTTCCATCAGGAGTGCCATCTGCTTGTTAGCTATCGGTAAATAAAAATCTTTTGCATGTGGTCCCTACATCGCTTCGTATACATATACATATGCTGGTACCTTTGAATAATTTGTAATGACTTGTAACCCCCATTTATCTTATTAATGTAAATGTGAAAGTCTATCTGTCTGTTATATATATAACCCAACAGTCTGTCCCTGTCGGGAATCGAACCCGAGCCCCATCGAATCGTGATTAAGTTTGCTAACCATTCGACCGACTGGTGGTCAGACAGATAGACTTTCACATTTACATTAATAAGATAAGATACACACACACATATATATATATATATATATATATATATATATATATATATATATATATATATATATATATATATA
Organism: Apodemia mormo; assembly: GCA_036924255.1. Taxonomy (NCBI): domain Eukaryota; kingdom Metazoa; phylum Arthropoda; class Insecta; order Lepidoptera; family Riodinidae; genus Apodemia; species Apodemia mormo. The sequence continues at coordinate 10,750,556 of JAUPFN010000007.1, read as the reverse complement.
TATATATATATATATATATATATATATATATATAGATATATATTATAAATATATATATATATATATATATATATATATATATATATATATATATATATATATATATATATGTTTGTATTTCTGGATTTGATTGTTTATTATGTATGTGACAGTATTTATATGTGTATTTCTATGTATTACTATCATTGACTATACTATTACACTGTGTTTTTTTTTAAACACTTATTACACAAGCAAATAATTTGCTTACTTTGGGGTAAGTTCAATTCGTGTAAATTGTCCAATGATATTATTATTAGTGATATTATCTGTCTGTATTTCTTTCACGGCTCAACCATTTTTATTGAAATTTTGCACAGAGATAGTTAAGACCCAGGGTCAACACAGGCTATTTTTTCCCATAACATAAATAAACCTCTAAGGTGCTAAAATAAAGGATGTAAGTATGAAATTTCTTTTTTTGATGAGAAGTAATTCCACTTATAAATGAATCTTTTAGCTATTTTTGAACATTTTTGAACATTTTGTTCGCCTATAGACACCAAATGGCGTGTTGCTATCTTGTGGCGATGTCTAATGCCACATGCATAAGTTCACCAGCTACCTTACGCTCCAAACCGGAACACGACAGTGACAAGCACTGATGCTATTGCGGCAGGAATAGGAAAGGCGGTGGTACCAGACCCGGGCGAGACAATACAGAACTCTACCACCTAGCAGCCACGATGGTAGTGACTCGTATAGCCAATCAGTCGCCTTTTACGATCTACCAGGCAGAACGGCAATTAGCCTATTCTTCAGAGGTTCAGGACCAAATAGGAAATATACTGTCTTAAACAAAAAATAATTTAGCAAATCCGTCGATATATGACGGATTATATGATATTCGAACATACATAAGAAAAAGACGTGTGGCACTCGGAGACTGCCGCGGTAAAGCTATTGCATAGCATTTTTTGTCAACTTATGCAATTACAATTATATATTTATTTTATTTATGCAGTATTTTTTTTCTTTGTTTTTTTTCTTTGATATAAATTCAAGTTACAATTTGAGCGTGTGACCGATAAAAAAACAATTTTTTTTCTTTTATTAAATAAATGAGATGTTAATATTGTTCAAAATATTTTTATTATCTTTCAATACATGCCGGTTTTTCAGGAATATTGAATAAATGCACTTTGTTTATTCATATTTAAAACACTTTGTACACAAATTATACGAGTACAGATATTCACTGTTGTACGTAGATGATAAATACCTATACACCTATATACTTTCTCACAAACAGCTGATTACGGTAGTTTTCCAATACAACCAATGCCACCTAAAGGCGGGTTGCTGAACTAAAGAGACAAGCGTGATATTTCAAAAAGTCATTAAAAGTTCTGGTATTTATCGATAGATGGAAAAACTAAAAAGTATCACCGCTGTGCCGGTCGGAGTGGGGGGTGTTAGGTTTTTTCGTTATGGAATTTCTGGATTCGGTCTCCACGCTCAAGGCCCGCGATAGAAGCTATGCAATAGTTTAATATAAACATCCGAATTGAGAGCTTCCTCGTGTTTGGGAAGTCGATTGAAAATAATGTTTTACGGTGACCCTTTTCAATTTTTCAAGGTAGATAAACATAAAAAGTATCATCACGCCCGTATCCCCGAAGAGTTAGGTAGAGGTACAACTAGTGTACCTACGATTAGCCGAAGATACTTAGTCCCAGAATGTGATAGTTGGGAAGGCTATGGGCAATCGAGCACTTATCCAACCCCGGGCATCGTTCTTTTTATAGGAAAACTTCAAAAAACATTTTTGAATTGTCCGACCCGGAAATCCAAACCAGGACCTCGTGGTCAACACCGACACCAGACCACTAGATCACAGAGACATAAACATATTTCGCTAATAAACGGTAAGGGAAAAAATTAAAATGCGTCAAACACATTGAGAAATACATTTATTTTCTACATAATATACAAATAGCTCTGTATAGAATATTGATTTTTCATTTACTAATAAAACAATACACATATCGTTACACTAGTAATTTTCAAATACCCTGTTTTTAGCTTATGAACAAAATTAGAGGTAATTACAAAGATATAAACTGAAAAAGGCGAAAAGTAACTCAACAACCCTGTTGTAGAGGTGGTAAAAGTGTTTCTCAGATAGGATTGGAACATTAGTATCTGGATCTGTCGTGAGATATGTATCAGTAAAACGTATCATTTGGAACATCATACCTCTAATTCTGAAGACTATCTTTGACATTTAATTACGTTTAGATATAAATGATAGAGATTGTTGTTACGAAAAAAAATCGATGATTTATTACCATATCTTGACAATTAGAATTAATTAAATACTAGGTTATTTGAAATAGGTATATCGATTTCATACTTTTTAGGCTTTGGACTAACAGTTACTTCAGCGGTGAAAAAATATGTAATTACATACATATCTATATATATAAAAATCAATTGCTGTTCGTTAGTATCGCTAAAACTCGAGAACGGCCGAACCGATTTGGCTAATTTTGGTTTTGAAATAATTATTGAAGTCCAGGGAAGGTTTAAAAGATGAGAAAAATATAGAAAAAAAGAGTAGTTAAAAAGGCAGAGCAACGTTTGTCGGGTCAGCTAGTTATAAAATAAAATGTTTACAAACTAAGTGAATAACAATGACAAAGACACGCGACATAAATTAAATCGTAAGCTTGAAAAAGTAACCATCTCACTTTGTCCTACAACATTTTCTAACAGCTGTCCCTCTCTCTCGCTTATGAGTCGCGAGAGCCGAGTCTTTTACCGCTTGCCGCGTTTAAAGATTGAATGACGAATGTTCTAAATGATGCGAATGTTCTCACCATACCTGATTCAAATCACTGTATCACTTTAAAGACACGACTCAGAGAGTCTTTTATACAAAGAGCTACACACAGTTAATCTGCTGGTCTCTCGGTTAGACCAGGACTTTTTGAACAATAAACAATCTGCGAGCAAAGGCGATAAAAGGCGAGCGATGGCTAAATTTATCGCAAGCATTTTGAAAACAAGGCAGGTTGTAGAGTTCAAAAGCGTCTTGATAAGGATGAAACCTGATCGAGACGCTTTCGAACTCTACAACCTTCCAATTGTCGTCTTCATTTATAGCACAAAACAAATAGGTAAAGAAGTCAATCTACATACAACGTGCGTTCGAGCAATGCACACATAGACACCTCTCACCATATAGTATTAGAGCTAGCATTCGTGTTAATCAATTGAAACAAATATTTACGTCACATCTCTGTCTATGAAGTCTCCCCACCTTTTTATACAGCTATGTTAGAAAGAGAGGGTAAGATCTCAGAAGATGACAGAAGTATGTAAAATTGTGTTTCAAGTAGATATTAGAAGTACTGTCTCCAGATATAATACAGCTACATGCCTCTCACTCTCACGGACACGATATCCCGGAATGGTTGGGAATAGTGCAAACCCTAGTGCCACCCGCGGGGTTATCACGTAACTCGCAATGCGAAATTATCGTAATTGTTCAGCTATTGCAAGACATATAACAGGCTTGTATATCAGTGGCAGTCGTTGCCGCTTGATTAGTTTTGGTGCTACATTACAAAAAGTGCATCCAGTGACCAGCAAGCAGTTGTTGACGTTTTTGATGAGTTTTTTACGTTTAAAATTCATCACTGATTGCTGGCGGATTGCAAACGTTAGGTGATACGCCTGCCGTTTAGATACGCGTCAGTGAACTTTTTTATGCAAAAAAAAAATTGTAATAGATATAGCAATATTGTTGTTATTACTAGCTGTACCTACGCGCGTTAATACGCCATCAACTAAAATAAATTTGAAGGAAAGACATTACATTACTAACTTAAAAACTTTCATGGGCTCATGCATAACTTTGCTAAAGCTTGATCATGTGAGATCAAATGCATAGTTTACTTACATTTTTATATATAAAGATTGGTTTACGTTTCCGTTCCTTCATTCTTAACAATAAGACATTTTTGTGAACAAGACCGTCGAGCGTGGGCATTAAAAGTGAAGTACATATGAGTTTGACTTCTGTACCTATTAGTTTTGTGTTTGGCCTATAAATATAGCTAACTGATTGAAGTTATTTATTTATTTAATACTTTTCAGTTCTGAATTAAAAAAGTATATACATAAAAAGATTTAATTCAATTTGCATTTCCGTGAATTTTCACATGCCACTGAGACAAGAAGTGTAGGTAGTTTGTTGCATTTTTTACATTATCATATTAATTCTAATCATATTATATACCAATGCTACTTATGCATTAATAATATAACGCCAGTACCTACAATTTTTAAGTTGTTGACAAATTTCCAAGATTATTATAAAAATCGGTCGTTCTTACTTACTATACTAATTAAAGTTTACTTAATGTTGTGCGTTTCAGATGTCTACAGAGTGCTAAGTGTGATTTTCTTTTCGCATTCGATCGTGAGCGCGTTTCGAGTTTACTAGGAATTTGTATGTGATTTGTACAGCGCCACCTAGTGGTAAACGTGAGAAACCAGTTTACCACTAGGTGGCGCTCTACAAATCACATACAAATTCCTAGTAAACTCGAAACGCGCTCACGATCGAATGTGAAAAGAAAAACTCACACTTAGCCCTCAGATTGTCACTATCTAACAGTAAGGTTTGCGTATATACCAGGAAGCTGTATTATATCTGGAAGCAGCACTTCTTATACCTACTTGAAATACAATTTTACACACTGCTGTCATCTTCTGAGGTCTCACCTTCTCTTTCCAACACAGCTGTATAAAAAAATGGCGAGATCTCATAGATAGAGATATAACGTAGGTATTTGTTTAAAGCAAGGATTTAAAACATTATAATATCGATATGTTTGCGCGTTTCATGCTGTTTCGTGATTGGTTCGCCGCGTTTCATGTTGTTTCGTGATTGGTTCGCGAAATAGTACTAGAAGACACCGTCATAATTGGTCACAATAGAAGACCCGCACCCAACTGAACTCCAACTCGATCCAGACACCCTACAATAATATCATAGGTCCCGACATTGAATGGCAACATTCCCACCCAATGACTGGACTGTATTAACAGTCCACGGTAGACTTCATGGTCAGGGGGTTCATACCCCGGAACCATTTTTCTCCTGTCTCCTTACGGGGACAAGAAGAATTCCTACGAGAGATAATTGGTCAAGAGTCAGTTGTCGAGAGGTCGCCCCGTTGGTCGAGTGGTTAGCGACCCTGACTACGCAATCGACGGGGCTCGGGTTCGATCCCCGACGGGGACAAGCATTTGTGTGATGAGCATAAATGTTTGTATTTCCGGGTTTGGGTTTATTAAATATATTCTAGTATTTATATATGTATTTCTATGTATTAGTATCGTTGACTAACACCCATAACACAAGCAAATAATTTGCTTACTTTGGGGTTAGATCAGTAAGTGTAATTTGTCCCGTGAATATTAATTTATTTATATTTTATTTATATATAATAACGATAATTCACTACGAATTAACCAATCACGAAACAGCATGAAACAGGCAAACATATCGATATTATAACGTTTAACTTATCGATATTAAAACGTATAATCGTTTTAAATTCTTGGTGTAAAGTGATTAATAGCTGCTATATATAGCTATATATAGCTGCTATATATAGCTATACCTGATACTTCATGGTATATACTACGGAGTGATGTGTGACACTACACAGTGACAGCTATCCGATGTGTATATATAAAGCTGAGATATTTCTCACAATATTATCATAATTTTGACCACCATTACTTTAATATTACAAGTATACATTAAAGCGTATATGTATGTAATGATAAATTTTACAGTATACAAAATTAACTTAAGATAAAACTATTTTACATGAAACATTAATATAATCACAAAAAAATATCGATTGATACATCAATTGCCAATATACATCTTCTTTTTACATTTTTTTAAATAATTATAAACAATAAGTTCTGTACTATTAATCTTCGGCACTTGGTGAAACTACGTTTTGATTTTAATTATAGTAAAAAGTATCTTCACGCCCATATCCCCGAAGGGGTAGGCAGAGGTACAATAAGTGCACCCATGATTATCCGAAGATACTTGGTCCCACAAATGTGATAGGTGGCAAGCCTATCGCCAACCGGGCACATTCCAATCCCGGGCAACTTTGTGTTTCTCAGAAAACTGAAAAACAATTTTTTTGTGCCCGACCCGGGAATCTAACCCGGGACCTCATGTGGTCAACGCCAACGCTGGACCGCTAGACCACAGAGGCGATTATAGGCGATTTTAATTATAAAACACTTGTACTGGTTTCACTACACATATATTCTTCTAAATTATTTAAAGTCTACCAGTTTCGCGTATTAACGCATCTTCAGGACTAATACGCAAAAATTTAAATAATTTGGAAGAATATATATGTAATGAAACCAGTACAAGTGTTTTATAATTAAAATATAAACAATAAGTTTTTGATACAGTAATATTTATTGTAGTCATACGTTTATAAAGGCTCCGGTTACATTTTGATTAGTGCGAGTGTTTAATGCAGGTGCTTAGTACGAAGCAAAAAAACATGTAGACAGCCATTGATCATATAATTGATCATTCGCACTAATCAACGGCTATCTACACGTTTTTTTTTGTTTTAAACTAATCACCGGTACTAAATACTCGCACTAATCAAAGGATAACCGAGGCCTAACGATCAAAATATACATGAAACTCGTAAGCAACAGCAAGTAGCCATATTGCGATTTGTGACTGCATCAAAAGAAATAGCACATTAAAAGTGGACTACTTTAACCCTAATGGTTTCCTTTAATCAAAGCTTTTTTCAAACTCCCAAATCGCAGTTATAAGGCATGAATAGATTAGATGCATTAGATGCATGTGGCATTAGACCTCGCCACAAGATAGCAACGCACCATTAACATCTTTGGTGTCTATAGGCGATGGTTGACTCTTTCCATCAGGAGACCCATCTGCTTGTTTGCTATCTTATGATATAAAAAAAATAAAAAAAATAAAAAAATGAATAACAGTATTTTACCAGATAACTTTTTTGGATACTGGTAAACTGTAATGTATTAAAAGTATTCTAACGTGCCTTATTTGTGAAATAAGTAAAATTGAGCACATCGTACAGTATAATTTTTCTTAAAAGATCATTTTGGTTTTATCTGATCTACATGAAGAGTGCCAAAAATGGTATTTATATTGTACGATATTTAGGGAATCATATTTTCAGTTTGAACCCAAAAAAATAACCAAAGAAATTCCCCGTGTTGGTCCCGGGCTCCTGTGAAGAATAGGCCAACTGTCATTCCGCCAGGCAGATCGTAAAGGCGACCGAGTGGCTATGCGCGTCACTACCATCGTGACTACTAGGTGGTAGAGTTCTGCATCGGCTCGACCAGGTCTGGTACCACCGCCTTACCTATTCCTGCCGCAATAGGTCAAACTTAGCCACTGTCGTGTTCCGGTTTGGAGGGTGAGGTAGCCGGTGAACTTATGCATGTGGTATTAGACCTTGCCACAAGATAGCAACGCACCATTAACATCTTTAGTGTCTATAGGCGGTGGTTGACTCTTTCCATCAGGAGACCCATCTGCTTGTTTGCTTCTCTTCTCATCTTATAATAAAAAAATTAATAGTTTAGAATTTAGATACAGGATAATTTTTACTTACACTTTATAATCTGTTAAGAAAAAATCCCAATTCGTTGTAATCCATTCACAAAAAATTTAGTACTACGTCGGCTTATTTATGAAATCTTAAATGATAACATATCGTGAGCGACGTCACTTCATTTCAAGTTTAAAAATATATTGCAAAGGGAGTTTCAAGTATTATATGATGTCACAATGAATCAGTTTGTAAATTATAGGTACGTATAGTGTTTTCAATTTATTTTTATAGGGATTGGTTTGCAAGAAATAGGTCTTATATGAATTTGCTGAAGATCTGAATATAGATTTAGATTCTAGAAAGATTGATTCACATTTTTGGTAGTAATATACGAGAGCAAAAGCGACTCGATTTAAAAAACCCTCTTCAAGTTAAAACGTATTATCCGTGTTGACATCCACGGCCTTATTTTCATATCCTCTCGTTGTAGTCACTGATGAGGCATCCGTGTCGAAGCTGGCATCGCTGTCGAACTCCACCACCCAGGGTTGTTTCTCCCCGGAGCACAACATCCCATAAACTACGGCGCCGATCAGGTAGACTATGCTCGACATGAAGAATACTATTCGCCATTGCTCAGCAGTCTAAAAAAATATATATGAATTTGTTTGATTTTTTCGTTGGTCCAGGCCACTTTTGACATTTTTCATATATCGTAGGTTTTTTTATGGAAGAGGGGGCAAACGAGCAAGAGGTGCACCTGATGGTAAGTGATCACCGCCGCCCATGGACATCTGCAATACCAGAGGCCTTGCAGTTGCGTTGCCGGCCTTTTAAAAATGAATAAGCTCTTTTCTTGAAGGTCCCCATGTCCCCATGTGTGTTGGATAATCTATACATATAATAAAATCGTAGGAAAGTCAAAACTGTACATTGATTTTTTTTAAAAAAGAATACTTGGAGCGTGATCTACAATCGATATCGAAGCCAAAAATATACTTTTTAGAATTTTTGTCTGTTTGTCTGTATGTATATCCGAGATAAACTCAAAAAGTACTGCATGGATTTACTTCAAATTTTGTATGAATATTACTAATAGGTCGGGTCAACATATAGGCTATATATTATCACGCTATCACCTACGGGGGACGGGCAGTGCGGAGTAAACGAACTCCGCGCGGACGAAGTCGCTGGCAACAGCTAGTAAACAATAAGATGGTTTTCATGATGGAAAGGTAAAACCATCGCTTATACAAGTCAAAGATATTAATAGTGAGTTGATATCCTAGTAGCGGGGTTGAAATGCCACATGCATACGTTTGCTGGCTAACTTACCCTCCAAACCGGAACACGACAGCAACAAGTAATGGTGCACTGCTATTGCGGTATGAATAAAAAATTCTTTTAATTTATGGCTACATTATGAATGAGTAACAAAGACTACATTTTACTTATTCAGATGCGATTTAAAAAAATCTTTTACCAATATAATATAGCTACATTATGAATTAGGCCAACTGCCGTTCAGCCAGGCAGGTCGTAAAAAGGGGCCGATTGGCTATACGAGTCACTAACATCGTGGCTACTAGGTGGTAGAATTCTGCATTGTCTCGCCCGGGTCTGGTACCACCACCTTACCTATTTTTGCCGCAATAGTATCAGTGCTTGTCACTGTCGTGTTCCGGTTTGGTGGGTAAGGTAGCCGGTAAACTTATGCATGTAGCATTAGACCTCGCCTCAAGATAGCAACGCACCATTAACATCTTTGGTGTCTATAGGCGATGGTTGACTCTTTCCGTCTGGAGACCCATCTGCTTGTTTACTATCTTATGATATAAAAAAATAGAATAACACTGATTACATTTTTATTCATTTAGATGAATTAGAGCCATGATAAAGGTTTGAGTTTTTTTCATCAATATATAGTTACATTAGGAATGAATAACATAGACTTAATTTTTATTAATCTGAATAAAGATTTAAAAAAAATCTTTCACCAATATCTAGCTACATTATGAATGAGTATCAATGAGTTGTGATGGACAACATTGGAATCCTACATTGTGCGTGGCCTGACACGCACTTTACTAATTTATTATGATATACTAGCTGTTGCCAGCGACTTCGTCCGCGCGGATTTGGTTTGCTCCGCACAGCTCCTCCCCCGTAGGTGATAGCGTGATAATATGTAGCCTATATGTTGACCCGACCTGTTAGTAATATTCATCCAAAATTTGAAGTAAATCCATGCGAGACTTTTGAGTTTATCCCGGACATACATACAGACAAACAGACAAAAATTTTAAAAACTATATTTTTGGCTTCGATATCGATTGTAGATCACGCCCCAAGTATTCTTTTAAAAAAAAATATTAAATGTACAGTTTTGACTTGTCTACGATTTTATTATATGTATAGATCAGTGAGTAAATAAAAATATGACAATGAAAAGAGACAACTATAGCCTATTGTCACCAAAGATATTATGGCGCTTTGCAATCTGTGTGGCAAGATGTAATGCACATGCATAAGTTTGCCGACGTTACCTTCCAAATATTCCAAACATGACAGTGAAAAACACTGACGCTATCACAGCAGGAATAGGTAAGGCGAAACTCGAGGGAGACGTTGCGAAGCTCTACCACTTAATTGTCCAGACGTCTGCCAGCAATCAAAGTTTTGTTGCATAAAAAAAAGTATCTTCACGCCCATATTCCCGAAGGGGTAGGCAGAGGTACGACAAGTGCACCCACGATTAGCCAAAGATACTTGGTCCCACAAATGTGATAGGTGGCAAGACTATCGCCAACCGGGCACTTTCCAACCCCGGGCAACTTTGTGTTTCTCAGAAAACTGAAAAAACACTTTTTTTTTTAATGTGCCCGACCCGGGAATCGAACCCGGGACCTCATGTGGTCAACGCCAACGCTGGACCACTAGACCACACTACTCTAAAACTCACCTTATTAGTGACTATAGCGCCCGCTAATGGTGGACTGATGATGCCGGGCAACGTGGCGATTGTGTTCGATAGACCCATTAAAACACTCGCATGCGGTGGGGCTATATCCAGATGATTCACACTGGAATAAATACATAATGATCTCTATAAATCATTTTCATTATCATTATTATATAATAAAACTAAGTTGATAAAATGTGCGTGCCGATAAACTTAAAAAGGAGTCCCGGAACGATAAAGGGACTTATATAGTGTGATAGCCCTTTATCCCCCTTCGAACAAGAAATTTCCCGTTTTGACCTAAAGGGCGTGTCTTCAAAGATATAAGAGCTTTTCCAACCCTTCAACTTGGAAATTAAGTGTAGTGGCGCCATCTGTTGTCGAGTATTTGAACTTCATTCAGAACGATTATTTGGGTTGCATTTCGAAAGGCGCCGCGAGCAATGGCAGCGTTTGTAGTAATGGCGCGAAATTTATAATTCGAATTTCAATAAAGTCTTAAATTACATTTGTTATATTTCAACTACCACGTAATCTCATATCAACTCCCGAGCGAAGCCGGGCATCATAGCTAGTATACACAAAATTATCTCTATATTAAAAAAAAATGAATGGACACTTAACTATTATTCAGACGACCCGCTCCCATCGGCCCGGCTCGGATGGCATTTTACAATGCAGTAAAGGAAATTAGAACGTATCTACTGGAAATACGGTTCATATTTCCGTTGCGTCCACGTTTCGGGCTGTACGGAGCTGTCGGGAGCCTTTCAGCCGTTGTGGAGCATGAATGTAACGGAAATATGAACTGTAATTCTTGTTAACACGTTCCAATTTCATTTACCGCATTGTAAAATGCCGTCCTAGCCGGGCCGATGCGAGCCGGTCGGTCTGAATCGCAGCTAAGTGTCAAACGCTTGTAGATATATCGTGTAAAATAGAAATATGCCATGTTGTGCTATTTTATCTTGCCGAATAAAAAGCCAATGCTTAAAAAATAACCCCGGAGAAGTTTTATTTCATTGATATGTACTGTAACTCTATGTTTCTGGGTCTAAATGAAAGTTACACTGACTTAAGAAATTGCCTTGGAAGACGTATCCAGCCATCATGTTGCCAGCCCATTTCAATTTATTATGCACAAACTCGTGCTGACTTTGTTATATGGAGCACTGTTCTCATCTTTGGGCTGGAGCACCTAGTATCAGCTTCTTCCTCTTGATCACAATCTAGGTAGAGCGGTTCGGCTTGTTGACGGCCAGGCAGGCGATTGGAAAAATCGCCTTGATTCTTTAGTATTGCGCAGAGATAGTGGTTTATTCTGCGTTTTTTATCGCATATATCATTGGGGGTATTCTAAAGAGTTGTTCGTAATGAAGAGTGTTCCGATGAGTTGTTCGGTTTATTCTTGCCGCTGAATTCCATCATCGGACATCGCGTAAAAATTTTAAGTTCTACCCTCACCACCTCGATATCTGATAATCTACTACGATTCTCTAGACACTTTCAGCCTACACCTTTGTGAAATCCATAACTGACGAGGGTCTTTCTGAGCGGTTACGACTTAGGGCTTTTAAGAGAAGTGCTTTTTAATTTTTAAAATCTCGTTAACGCGACTGCAAGATTTCTAGAATTGCGGGATGTCCATTGGCGGCGGTAATCACTTACCATCAGGCGAGACCCCAGCTTATTTTCCCCTATTCCATAAAAAAAACAACCACATCATAAGGTTTTAGCTTTTTTTTTATATCATAAGATAGCAAACAAGCAGATGGGTCTCCTGATGGAAAGAGTCAACCATCGCCTATAGACACCAAAGATGTTAATGGTGCGTTGCTATCTTGTGGCGAGATCTAATGCCACATGCATAAGTTACCTTACCCTCCAAACCGGAACACGACAGCGACAAGCACTGACGCTATTGCGGCAGGAATAGGTAAGGCGGTGGTACCAGACCCGGGCGAGACAATGCAGAACTCTACCACCTAGTAATCGTTACCACCACCTAGTAAGCTTTACGTTATAGTTTGATATTAGTTCGTGTAATATGTTCAGCAAAAAAAACCTTTTGCCTATTATATAATTAAAACCAGCGTTGTCAAATTTTGTATCGGGTGATTATTTTTAATCTTTGAAAATAGAGTTAAATATAGTTTTCAATGGTGATCGATCGATATACAATTTTTTTAATGGAAATAACGTTACTAACTTATAACAATTTTAACCCCCTCGTTTAGCCTGCAAGGCAGATATCTAAATAAGTAATACATTATTTACGAATAACTTATTTATATTTCTTTAAAGATTTATCTAACTTCTTTTAAAGTTTCCTTTTTTTAATAATTGAAATACACAGTATAGCTCCAGATTGAGTTGTATTATAATCTCTGTTTAGAGAAAAAAGAGAGAAATTGTTGTTAACTCGCACTAAGATATGCAATAGGATGATAACAAATGTTAGCAAATACAGCTACTTCCATTTCACTCAATGCGTCGAATAATTCTTGAAAAGCGGGACTAAGTCTGTCCCGCTGGGACAGTTAATTTTGGTATAAAAATCGGGACGTCTCTCTAAAATCGGGTTGCCTGGCAACAGTGGTTAAAACAAACAAATTGTTTACCCCGTAATTTTATCGATTCGTGTGTTTTGTCAACTAAAAAAGTCCGCGCTCGCTCATCCCATCTTCTTATATTATAATCATACTAATCCTATAATCCTACTAATATTATAAATTTGCATGGTTGGACGTTTATTACACTTTCACACAAAAACCGCTGAACCGATTTGAATGAAATTGAATAAATAATAAATATTCATGGGAAAAATTACACTTACTAATCTAACCCTAAAGTAAGAAAATTATTTGCTTGTGTTAGTCAACAATACAAATACGTATGTAAATATTGTTACATACATAATAAATACCCAAACCCAGAAATACAAACGTTTACGCTTATCACACAAATGCTTGTCCCCGTCGGGAATCGAACCCGAGCCCCGTCGGTTGCGTCTTTTAATAAAGATCCAATAGTTCTGAAGATACACTTATTATAGTCTTACCTAAATCCTGACCAAGCAAAGCCGCCAAGCCCCACGGCGATTGTTAAACATATGACGCAGCCAACGACTGTGGATGAATATGCTGCTGCCACCATGAAGATTGTCTGAAACACAAACACGCCATTATTGACCATCCCATTAGTCGAGTCGTAAGCGTTAGAGATTATCATGATAAATGATGGTCGGATTCGATTTCCAAGAGGAACAAACATTTGTGTTATTAGCACAGATGTTTAGGTTTTATAAAAACTCACTTTTACTTCTAGTTCACTAATATATTTTATATTTTTATACAAACTAACCAGTTTTCGCTAATTACAACATAATTTGGGATGTTTTCACAGTTATAAGCTTGTCTAAGACATTATTAATAGATACGAGCGTGAAAACACTTTTTGTGTTTTCAAACTTAGAAGATTTCATTGTTTAGTGTATTATCTATATATATAAAAATCAATCCCTATTTTTCTTGGTCACGACATCACGCCTGAATGGCTGGACCAATTTCGGTAATTTTTTTTATTGTGTTTGTAATTGTAAGGAGAAGGTTCTTATAAAAGAAAATATTAAGAAAATTGCGCGGAAAATTAGAAAATTTAAGAATATTTAACCACCATATAAAGTCTAATGCCATTTTGGCTGCGTGGAAGGTCAATCCCGTAGACTTATATAAATTACGTGTCACGTTGTTTGCCCACTATGGATTCCTAATATGTAAGGCAAAAACATTGTTTGCCGGGTCAGCTAGTATAATATAATAATATCAGGCGCGGACCTACGAGGGTGGGGGGGGGGGGGGCAGGGGTGCAATTGATCCTTCCCCCCCCCCCCTCGCCAGTTATGTCAAATTCTTGAAATTATTGAATTCGTTTTAGATTTTTATTTTTCTAGAAGGTTAAGTAAATGAAATGAGTTAAGATTGCCCGCCCCTGGACAAAATCCTGAACCCGCGCTTAAATAATAAATAAGGTCATTCCAAAATAGGTGAACATATTTTAATACAGCGTTCGCTACGTCACCACGTCTAACCAAATAAATATCCATGCAAAAATAATGCGATTCAAGGGGCTAAAACATTTTGATTTTTACGAATAAAATATATTTGATCGCAAAACATTTTCTGCATAAAATAATCCGCTTTAACGTTCTTAAGCTGTGAGTAGTAAGGTAAATAACCTCGGGCCGAGGTTAGATGTCATATAAATTAATACCGTGCGTGCTTATCAGCTGACAGAACTGGCTTGTGCAATTAACTTCGGGCCATAGCAGTAATTATTTACTCATGGATATTAAGAGGGAACATTAAGGGCGACAGAATTGAAAAATAGATATTTGTAAAATCTAGCGATCTGTCGCCTTGCAGTTTTCTCTATCGAATCCTAAAAGTATACCGTAGAGTGGGATAAAGCCAACTGCAGCTTGGAACACTCGGTCCTATATCTGTTATAATATTAGACGTTTCTGACGAGGGCGATGGGAATTGTCCCACTTCAAATGTTCTTGTTATTATTATTACGAATATTTATATCTAATTCATTTTTTGGAGTTTTCAGCGATAAATATTATGTTAAAATTTATTTTTAAAAGTTTAAGACGAGTTGTCAATCACTGAAATAAGATATGACAAAATACAACAAATAACAAGCGTAGGTATGTTATAATAAACTTAACGCGTTGTAAAAAACCTTGACCGCCTACCGGCCGCTCTCACCCTTCAAACTTTAAGGTCTTTCTCCCGCGCGTATATTAAATGACGTAACACAGTCTACGCACTGGGTTTGACGCAGACCCATTAAATGTGAACAAAACATTGAATGAAATTATCACTCCATAGATATGAGGCGAGGTTTTTTACCTTACCACTCATTCATTACACTACTCACCACCATAGCGACTATACGGGGTTACTTTTAAATGTCCGGGCCAAATTTTCAGAGGTTGTTCAGGATCGATATGTTCGATTAATATAATAAAAAAATAATTTAAAAAATAGAAAATTTCATTTTTATCCGAAATAAAAAAAACGCATGGATATAATTTCAATTACACAAAATTCGAACTAAAATATTGTAGTGCCTTCAACCAAATTAAAAGTGATCAGGAAAATTGTACTTAGAGCGACATATTACATAATAGTTACTATCGTTATTACAGGTAAATGTATAATGACACATTACAGAGTTCATTCACGAGACTCGCTGCGTCGAATTAATGAATTTAGTGAGATATTTTTATATTGTAATAATTTTACAGTAATAATTAATTACTTAACACAATTTGGCCGGACCTTTTAAACCTGTTACTCACTGCAAAAAGACGGATGGTCCATTCCATAAATAATTGTAACATACCTGTGCTAGAAAAGCACCGCAATTAAACAGTTTCCTTATGTTAGTCCTTGACATGATGTCCATTTTGAGAAGCCAGTCCGCCATGTGGCCAGCCACCTGGAGAACCACCGCCATCGCCAGGTACGGCACCGCTGATAACCAGCCGGTTTGAGAGGTTTCGAAGTGAAATACGTCTGGAAATAATTCATTTATAATTAAACAATACCGACGAAAAAATTAGGTTATCAGTTTGTCATATATGTATGTAATTATTGGAATTGGATAATAATTGTTCTTTTTATATGATGAGCTGGCAGACGAGCAAACGGGCCGCCTGATGGGCAGCGGTTACCAATGCCAATGGACACCCATAGGATAAGAGGAGATGCGCTGCGGATTCTTAAGAAATTCATTAATCCACCTTTTAAAAGATCTAATATTATATTTTTCAAGAAATATAGACTTAGGAATTTCATTCCGTGGTTCATTGGTGGCACGAACTAAAAAGTTCCGATTAAACCGTGCTGTGATGAACACCATGAGTCCAGGTAGTGTGGGTATTACATATTTATATTGTACATATATATACATATATGTATATATTATGCGAGTCACTACCATCGTGGCTACTAAATGGTAGAGTTCTGCATTGTCTCGCCCAGGTCTAGTACCACCGCCTTACCTATTCCTGCTACAATAGTGTCAGCGCTGGTCACTGTCGTATTCCGGTTTGGAGGGTAAGGTAAACGTATGTATGTGGCATTAGATCGCGCCACGACTCTTTCCATTAGGAGAACCATCTGATTGTTTGCTATCTTATGATATAAAAAAATGTAATACCCTGCATGAAGGTAGGCAGGAAGGTGAGGAGTGTGTAGAAGCCCCAGTTCTCGCTGAAGTGCGCCACCACGATGGCCCACACCGGGCCCGACCTCAACATGGCTCGCCACGGGTGCTTTATCTTGGACCCATCCACTGCCGAGGTACCTCGTGTCTCCTGAGGTTGAGGTTTAAGAATCTTTATTCTCATTAAGAATTAAATAAATTCACTTACATGAGAATTATCATTAGGTATACACTAATTACACTATCAGCGGACGAACACAAACAATACTAATTATAAATTATTATTTACATCTATTACTAAACACAACTTAATAGAATTATTTATATTTAGTCAAGTTAGGGTAGGAAACAAAAATATTATTTTTTACTTTATTTACTGTGTGTCAATCCAATCGACTCTTTCGACGATTGTATCGAGTAATGACATAAATTAACTAGATTAATTAACTTAAATTAAGGTGGTCTATTAATTAAAATCGGCTACACTCACGTTTAATCGGCGTAAGTTCCGACTAGTTTGGGACCTATATGAGGTCCTTTTTTTATATCATAAGATAGCAAACAGGCAAATGGGTCTCCTGATGGAAAGAGTCAACCATCGCCTATAGACAACAAAGATGTTAATAGTGTGGTGCTATCTTGTGGCGACGTCTAATGCCACATGCATAAGTTTACCGGCAACCTTACCCTCCAAACCGGAACACGACAGTGACCAGCACTAACGCTATTGCGGCAGGAATAACGACGCACTACTGCGTCAGGAATAACCGCGCACGACGAGCTACTTCCCGCAGTTCCAGACGAGACGCTACCGCGCGAACGTCTAACTCACCCTGAGGAAGGACTTCATATAGGTCCGAAACTAGTCGGAACCTACGCTGATTAAACGTGAGTGTAGCAGATTTTAATTAATAGTTAAGAATGTCTCACAATAGTTTTAATAATTTTATTAAGGTGGTCGTTAAAAATAAAAAAAATATGCGACGCCCCCTAAAAAGATTTAGGCTCGGGCAGCTTAAAAACACAGGTTTTTTTAAATTCAAAACAACACGTGCCTCAACACGATCTTAGTTAATTTTTGGGTATAATCATTTTTTCTCTGAAAGTATCTTATTAAATTTCAAATAAATATTTTTTGAGATTTGAAAATAGTTAACAACGAAACATCTTCAGTGTTATCATTTTAAGTTATGAATTTAAGCTGAAAGCTTCATAAGAAGCTCAATATACTTTGTCATTCAAGCTCATGCTTCAATT
Organism: Apodemia mormo; assembly: GCA_036924255.1. Lineage (NCBI taxonomy): Eukaryota > Metazoa > Arthropoda > Insecta > Lepidoptera > Riodinidae > Apodemia > Apodemia mormo. Next base: position 10,732,442 of record JAUPFN010000007.1, on the reverse strand, counting down.
TTCCTTCTATTTTTGGGCTTTTTATACGTCTGTGAGTAGTTTGTGTTTCTTTAGTGTAGTAGTGATTTACGGCAAATAAGATGTTGGCCCTATCACAAGAGGCCATCAGCAATGTTAAACCTGAAGACTGGTCGAAGATCGTGAATAAAATAAAAAGGGACATTATGTCTGATTGGGATCGTGACATCCATATGGACAATATAATGGAAACATCGTTAATAATATCTGTCACAGATACAGATAATGAATTTAGTGACAATTCAGATGTTTCTAATAATAATAATAATAATCTTTATTTGATGTTTCTGACTATGGGAGCCCCCTTTAATATTTACCTGTTACCGTTATTAATATTGAGCAAAACAACATGTTTATTGTATGGGAGACCCCCCTCCCCCTCCCAACATTTCAATTTTTATATTTTTAGTATTTGTTGTTATAGCGGCAACGGAAATACATAATTTGTGAAAATTTCAGCTTTGTAGCTATCACGGTTTATGAATACAGCCTGGTGACAGAAAGACAGACAGCCAACGGAGGCTTAGTAATAGGATCCCGTTTTACCTTTCAGTTACGGTACTCTAAAAAAGAATTGCATAAAATATTTACCTGAATGTATCTCAGCTCGCCAGCCGTGATGTGTGGATCTTTCTCAGGAGATTCTTTCACTACCAACCACCATACCGTGGTCCAAACAAGTCCTATTATTCCTGTAATTTATATGTAATTCGAATTAAACAACTCATTTTTGTAATAACACTTCTTTAGGTGCGACTTGAGTGAATCTCAAGATTTTTTTCAGACGGAAATAACGCTTTTTAGGATTCCGTACCTGATAGGGAAAAACGGCCAAGTGCGAGTCGGACTCACGTTAAAAGGGTTCCGTACCATCCCTATACAAGTTTCTACCTATTTATTAAGATCGAGTAAAAACTTGCTTAAAAATTACGTTTCTTGTATGGGAGCCCCCTTTAATATTTACTTTATTTCTATTTAATTATTGTTTTTGAAAGATAATATACAACTATTATATAATAATAATAACTATTATTATTATAATTATTTGTAACATATAATGCAATAAATGATTGGGTATAAAAACTAAATATTCTGTGAAAATGTTAAACGTTTACATGTTGCCATTATTAATATTAAATAAAAAAATACGAAAAAAACACGTTTATTGTATGGGACCCCCCCTTAATATTTTAATTTTTTAGTATTTGCTGTTACAGCGGCAACGGAAATATATAATTTGTGAAAATTTCAGCTTTCTAGCTATCACAGTTTATGTGATACAGCCTGGTGACAGACAGACAGATGGACAGATAGACAGCGGAGGCTTAGTAATAGGGTCTCGTTTTTATCTTTTAGGTACGGTACCCTAAAACACGGAACCCAAATAGGATCAATTTGTTGTCCGCCTGTTCGTGTGTCAAGACCCCTTTTCTCAGAAACGCGTAGAGGCATTAAGTTGAAATTTGAATATAATGCTGTGGTCTACGGTCCCTCTCAGCTGTAAAAAAATCAAATTTGTACGTCAACGGGATCAAAAGAGATGACCATTTATATCGCATATTTTGCGATTTTTTGCGATTTCAAAAGGGAATCAAAACCTACGGGGTACATCTCGTTGATCCAGAATTATGAAATTTGGCAAGAATCAATGTCTTACAGCAGATGTAAAAGAAAATATCCGAAAACCCTACATTTTTAGTTATATCACAAAAAAAACGCGAATAAAATACATGAATGTATATGTGGGTGATTCCGTTCTAACTGTGATATAATGTCAGTACCGTGTCACGTCCATTTCTAGAATTTATTTATAAATTGTTAGTTTTTTTTTGTCGTAAACATTAGAATTTATGAGGTAATTAGTTTAAATCATTTATTACGACAAAACACTAACAATTTATAAATAAATTCTAGAAATGGACATGACACGGTACTGACATTTAAGTGATATATTGTAAGTTTTCTGTAAGTGGCAAGTTATATGAAAATAATGTTGAAATATGTTTATAATTTTCCAATAAGCACAAAAATTTCATAAATTAATTATTAATTAATGACCTGTGAGAACAAACAATACAGGACATTGAATATCACAGTTAGAACGGAATCACCCATGTCGCATATTGTGAGAAATCAAATGGGAATCAACTCTTATAAGGCACTTTCTCTTAACTTAAAATGATGCAATGTATGTGTAGCTAAGGTTACCTGCAAGTTTGTACGGAACCTTCGGTATGCCAGTCCATCTCGTACTTGACCGGTTTTTTATATCAGAACTTAAGTATCGTCACGCCCGTATCCCCGAAGGGGTAGGCAGAGGTACAACAAGTGCACCCACGATTAGCCGAAGATACTCGGTCCCACAAATGTGATAGGTGGCAAGCCTATCGCCAACCGGGCACTTTCCAATCCCGGACAACTTTGTGTTTATCAGAAAACTGAAAAAACACTTTTTTAAGTGCCCGACCCGGGAATCGAACCCGGGACCGTATGTGGTCAACGCCAACGCTGGCCAACGCGCCACAGAGGCGATTCATATCAGAACTTCATAAGATAACAAACAAGCAGATAGCTCTCCAGATGGTAAAAGACAACCATCGCGTACAGTCACCAAATATGTTAATGTCGCGTTGCTATCCTAGGGGTGTGATCTTAATGCCACATGCATAAGTTTACCGGGTACCTTACGCTCCAAACCGGACCACGATAGTAAGAATCACTGACTCTATAAGTAAGACGGTAGTACCAGACAATGCTCCACTTTTGAAATTATTTCTATTTATAAAAAACTAGCGACCTGCCCGCGGTTTCACCCGCGTAACTTTTGTTTCCGTACGAATATCGGAAAGGTTTATATACTTAAACCTTCCTCAAGAATCAATCTATCTATTAAAAAACCGCATCAAAATCCGTTGCGTAGTTTAAAAGATTTAAGCATACATAGGGACATAGGGACAGACAGAGAATGCGACTTTGTTTTATACTATGTAGTGATAAACGATTGCTTTCGCAATACCGCCAGCCACTGTCATTGTCGTGCACCGTTTTAAGTGAACTTAGATATGTGCAAGGGCGTACCCAGGTTCTGGGCCAGAGGAGGGCAAATCAGATAATAAACAGTGACCGACCTAAACCGGATTTTCAGTCGAAACTAAAACCGAAACTTCAGCTTCTGTTCCAGTTTCAGCCGAAACTGAAAGCGTATCATTTTAAAACTATATATTTTATCGACAACAGTAGATAGTAGGGAGGTAAACAAATTTCAGGGGGGTGGGGTGAAGGGCAGCTGCTCTCCCTCCCTCTCCCCCTCGGTACGCCCATGTGCATGTGGCATTACATCTCGCCAGACAAATGGCAATGAGCCATTGACATCTTCTGTAACATGTAGCATCATGTTTGTCTCTTTCCATCAAAAGAGCCATCTGCTTATTTTATTATCTTATATCTATATTAATATTATAAATGCGAAAGTTTGGATGGTAGGATATTTGTTACTCAATTACGCAAAAACGACTACACGGTTTTGAATGAAATTTGGCAAACAGGTAGATGATGACCTGGAATAGCACGTAGGTTATTTTATATACCGGAAAAATTAGGTGATCCCGCGAAATTCGCCAAAAAGTTATATAATGCACGCTGCACCTAGTATGAAGTTCCACCCTCACCATGTCGAGGTCTGGAAATCCACAACTGTGCGATTTTATCGGCACTTTTTGTCTCGCACTTTTTGTTGCGGAATCAATTAACTGCGGATTCCGTTTTCAAACGGATATGACTTGAGGACCTTCAAGAAAAGAGTTTAGGTACTTATTCTTAAAAGGACGGCAACGCAACTGCAAGATCTCTGCTATTGCGGATGTCCATGGGCAGCGGTGATCGCTTACCATCAGGTGCACCTCCTGCTCGTTTACCCCGTCTTTTATAAAAAAAACTTACCGAAAACATAAAATATCCCCGGCCATCCGGTGTACTGCGATAACATTGAGCATATCGGCATAGACACCACAGTGCCAACGTAACTGCCACTGAACGCGAACGTAGCCAGCCTCGCCCGCTCGTCACTTGGAGCCCAGCGGGACCAAACCGCATGTATGCACGGATATGTCACACCCTGGAATTAAAATTAAATAACTGAATATTATTACGACGCGTGGCGGTTTCTTTAAGGCGGTGTTTCCCAATGTGGGACCCCACGCCCCACAAGGGAACAATTTCTAAAATGGACTCGATACGACTTTAACCCTTTCGCTCCGGGCTATTTAAATGCAATGCTAGATATCGTTGCCAAATTTAACAAAAAAAAAACAAATTGTTAAAAAATGCTGTAAATACATTGATATAAAAAACCCTAGATGCACAGTCCTGAACAAAACTGACACTCAAATGTGTCCCTAATTTCTTTTAAGTAGTTATAGATATGGCAAAAACATATGTCTTTGCATATCCAACCTTAAGTGCAAGACTTATAGTTGTTTTTACAAAGCAATGTACGAAAATAAAAAAAAATGACAGTGACGCGGCCGACGCGGTTCTATTTGAAATGAGTGCACAATTTAAAATTGTGCACTCATTTTTGGAGGACGTTTTTGACACACTGATTGTGTATCTTGGGTTTTTTATATCAATGTGTAAATAATTATTAGATATATTTCTGTTAGTAGTTACTAAATATCAAATGGGTGATTAGATTCGTCAAATAAACTTCGTTGGCATTCACCACGGAGTGTGCCGCCTGCCGCGGTGAACCCTGGACGTTTTCGAACTCGATACACAACACTGTTTTTTAGAAATGTAACAGTGGGCCATGCTACAAAAAAGGTTGGGAAACACTGCTTTAAGGGATTAGCACAGTGCAAGGAACATTAAAAGATGTTCCGATTCACAATGATTCATCACTGGTTTGTCGGCTAGCGAGGTGAGTATGATCAATGCACCCCAAAAATGATTTTTGGTATATAGAGATTAGTTTTGTAATAGAGATTAGAATAGACTAGGCTCCCAACGATCAAAGAAGTATCATTTGTAGACATGGAATCACTCAACTTGGTATGGCGGTGGGACTATTATATGTGGTACCATACCCATAGTTATAGTATCACCGTCTTACCTACTCCTGCCGCAATAGCATCAACGCTTGTCACTGTCGTGTTCCAGTTTAGAGGGCAAGGTAGCTGATAAACTTATGCAAGAGGCATTAACACCTTGCCACACGGATAGCAATGCACGATTAACCGTTTTTATGTCTAAAGGCGATGGTTATCTCTTTCCATCTGAAGAACTATTTGATTGTTTGTTATCTTATATATAACTAACTGAGCCCGCGACTTCGCGAGCGTGAAAAATTTTCGAAAATAAAAGTAGCCTAAGTTATTCCTTATTACATCAGCTATCTGCCAGTGAAAGTCCCGTCAAAATCGGTCCAGCCGTTCCCGAGATTAGCCGGAACAAACAAACAGACAGGCAGGCAGACAAAAATTGTAAAAAATATTATTTTGGTACATGTACCGTGTTTACATCCATATGCATTTAGTAAAAAGTGGATATTTTAATATTACGAACAGACACTCCAATTTTATTTATTTGTATAGATGTATAGATATAAAAAAGTTAGCAAACCTCAAATAAACCTTCAATGACTCGTACGGTGATCAACAAAGCTGTACTTGTATGCGCCAGAGGCGGAGTGAAGACAGTCAACAAAGATGTGGCTCCAATGCCTATTGCGAACATTCTGTAACGGTAAATAAAAATCTGGATAACACTCAATATCCATATTCATATTAATATTATAAATGATCGCCTCTGTGGTCAAGTGGTCCAGTGTCGGAGTTGACCACGTGAGGTCCCGGGTTCGATTCCTGGGTAAGGCAATTCAAAGATATATTTTTTTAATTTTCTGATAGAAACAACATTGTCCGGGATTGGAAAGTGCCCGGTTGGCGATAGGCTTGCTACCTATCACATTGTGGGACCAACCTTTTCGGCTTACCAAGTATTTTCGGCTAATCGTGGGTGCACTTGTTGTACCTCTGCCTACCTTTTCGGGGATACGGGCGTGAAGATACTTTTTTTTTATTATAAATGCTATACTACTCCTATGTGGTACCAGCTATCAGCAGATTACACGACTTAGGGACCTTCAAGAAAAGGGCTCACTCCTTCTTAAAAGGCCGGCAACGCAACTACAAGGCCTTAAATATCGGTATTTAGTGGTAATGTTATTGCTATTATGTTATTAACATAACGTTATTTTCAAGCATAGCGTTATCCAAAAGTGATAAAGATTTTGTTACTGTTTAATAACGTTATTCATTAGGTTCTGTTATACACTACTGTTATGGTAGGTATAGGGTATTATGACGTTGTCTTATAGCGCTAGCTGGCGAACCAATCACGAAACAGCATGAAACGTGGCGAATCAATCACGAAACAGCACGAAACGCGCATGCATATAGATATTAATATAACGTTATTTAGCGTTAAAAAATAACAATTTCGTTCTGTTATTTGAGTAGCGATACATATTGTGTTTGAAAATAATTTTGTTACTGAAATATATACTCTACACTGAGGTATATACGCTACAGTATTATTACAATGTACAGTAATAACACTAAGTATCGTAAAATAAGTTCTGTTATCTGATATCGTTTTAAATCCCTGCTCCTGGCCGTTTTCCCCTCTTCTATAAAAAATGCGAAAGCCTGTTTGTCTACGTCTGTCTGTCTGATACGTTTTAATGGTTAAACCGCTGAACCGACTTTGAAGAAGTTTGACATGGAGATAGTTGAAGAACCCGAGACAAACATAGGCTACTTTGTTTTAAATCAACCCCTAAGGGTTAGTAATGCTAAAATAGGGGATGTAAGTTTGTATGAAAAACTTTATCAACGGACAACGACATGGTAATCAAACTGCGCGGGTGGGCTAGTGTTTTAATATTCTTAAATGTAGGTTTTTGTATCTGTATAAATAAAATAAATATAGCACGCGTATTTTCGTATTTATCGACTCTGCGGTCTAGAGGTACAGTGTCAGTGTTAACCACCTGAGGTCCTGAGTTCGATTCCCGGAGAGGGAAAATCAAAATTATATATATTAGTTTTCTGATAGAAACAATGTTGCTTGAGATTGGATAAGTGCCCGGTTCTTAGTCCTACAATGTGATAGGTGGCAAACCACATTGTAGGACTAAGCGTCTTCGTTTAATCCTGGGTGCACTGGTTGTACCTCTGCCTACCTCTTCGGAAATACAGGCATGAAGATATTTAGTTTTAGTCCTAATAATATGAAATCAGTTGGTATCTGCACCATTTCCCCGTGTTGGTCCCGGGCTCCTTTGAAGAATAGGCCAACTGGCGTTGTGCCAGGCAGGTCATAAAGGGGACCGATTGGCTATACGAGTCACTAACATCGTGGTTACTAGGTGGTAGAGTTCTGCATTGTCTCGCCCGGGTCTGGTACCACCGCATTACCTATTCCTGCCGCAATAACGTCAGTGCTTGTTACTGTCGTGTTCCGGTTTGTAGGGTAAGGTAGCCGGTAAACTTATGCATGTGGTATGAGATCTCGTCACAATAGCAACGCACCATTAACACCTTTGGTGTCTAGAGGGGATGGTTGACTCTTTCCATCAGGAGACCCATCTGCTTGTTTGCTATCTTATAATATAAAAAAAAACATGCAACCAGCTGCATTACAAAAGTTTCTAATAAATCCTATGGCAACAACATAATATTTTTACGAAAACAAAAGTGTCATGTTCAAAGCAGCTAATTTTTGCGTAATTGAGTTACAAACACCCGTAGGCGTATCATCTAACGTTTGCAATTCGCCAGCGATCAGCGATGATTCTTAAACCTAATGAAAAAAATCATCAAAAACGTCGCCAATTGCTTGCTGGTCACTAGATGCACTTTTTGCAATGTCACAGCATCAAAACTAATCAAGCGGCAACGACTACCACTAATGTACAAGGCTGTTATGTGTCTTGCAATAACTAAACAATCACGATAATTTCGCATTGCGAGTTACGTGATCACCCCGCGGAACGTATAAACTTTCGTATTCTCAATATGTATGTACAATCATATCTTATTTTTATACATATATAAAATTATCGTATCACAATGTTAGTTACCGTACTCCTCCGAAACGGCTTGACCGATTTTTATGAAATTTTATATGCATATTCAGTAGGTCTGAGAATCGGCTCCTATCTGTTTTTCATAGCGATAAGGGTTGTTCACCCCAAACATTTTTTTTATTTTTAGGACATTTTTAATTTTTTTATAAAGTAGCATTAAAAACTACATACAACCCTAAAGAAAAAAGGCCATTTTCGTTTTGTACATCCCTTGCGTGTCTTTCGTAGTGACGAATCTATACATATAATAAAATCGTAGGAAAGTCAAAACTGTACATTGAATATTTTTTAAAAGAATACTTGGGGCGTGATCTACAATCGATATCGAAGCCAAAAATATAGTTTTTAGATTTTTTGTCTGTTTGTCTGTATGTATGTCCGAGGTAAACTCAAAAAGTACAGCAAGGATTTACTTCAAATTTTGCATGAATATTACTCACAGGTCGGGTCAACATATAGGCTACATATTATCACGCTATCACCTACGGGGAGGTGCTGTGCGGAGTAAACGAAGTCCGCGCGGACGAAGTCGCTGGCAACAGCTAGTATTAGATAATTAGATAAACTAGAATAATTTTCTATGATTTTTAAATCAATTAAATAAAATATATCGCTAGGGACAATCATATAAAAATATTGAGACTTTAATTTGATTGAATTCTATCATCATATTTAAGTGTTACCATTGTATAAAACTTTAATTACATTTTCGTTAAAACAGCAATAAGTTATCATAATTTTTATTCTAAATATCAAATAAAAATTCTCCCTGTTTTGTACCTATAACGTGTCTTCGCAAAATCTTAGCTCAGAATTCTGTCATCTAACTTAGATTTCTGAGATTAACAGTTGTTGTACTGAAGACACCCAATAACAAATACCTAAGCACATACTACTAAAGAGAGAACTGCTTCTTCACGTCAACCTTACCTAAAATTCAACTTTATTTAGCTACTATTCCCCAAGTTAAAAAAATATTTATTAAATGCGGATAAGTTAAGGAGATGATGTTGAATCTTAAGGAATATATTAAAGTTTAAGGTAATAACTAAAAAAAAACGATGTATGAAGTCTTGCCCGTGTTTTTTTCACCCTTCTATCACCAACCCATATTTTAATAGCAATATTAGTATTTCAATAATTTATAATATTGTTACAAATAATCTAGAAACGTGTAGAGTTGGAACGCTGGAGAGATCTAGAAATAAAAAAAAGAGATAGCTACTCCTATTGACAAACAAATAGTTGACCTGGGCTATGCCATAATGGACTTTGTGGGATATGGCATAAGGTTGAAAGTAGCGTGTACTAGGATTTATGACTCATAACATGTTTACGATAAGAAGTGATTCATTGTTTCCCGATACATTTAGATTTTTCTGGATCCAGGTAGAACTTTACCCTGGCTATAAATAGAGATATGTTGACAAATACATGGCAGTTTTTATCAAGCGATCGAGAGCGATACTTAAAGTGAACAGTGCGAAGCGAGAAGTGTTTTATTGTGTAGTTCAGTGATAGTATAGTGAGTGACTAGTGTGTAAAGTGTATTTTAGTATTACATTGTGTTGTCTTGTGTATTTGTATACTAAATACACGGATTTAATACAAGTGGTGTTTTCTTACAATTACGAACCCGAGAACGAACAATATGACAAAACAACGTATGCCGGGTCAGCTAGTATATATTTATAATGTTTGTAGTTCCCGCCCGGGTCTGGTACTGCCGCCTTGTCTATTCCTTCTGCAATAGCGTCAGTTTTGGCACTGTCGTGTTCCGGTTTGGAGGGTAAGGCAGTAGGTAATTTTATGCATGTAGCGTTAATTCCACTTCAGAAGTATTTTCTTTTGACAAATTACACTGACTGGTCTAACCCCAAAGTTAGTAAATTATTTGCTTGTGTTATGGGTGTTAGTCAACAATACTAATACATAGAAATACATATATAAATACTCAAATATATTTAATAAACACCCAAACCCAGGAATACAAACATCTATGCTCATCACATAAATGCCTGCCCCTGTCGGGAATCGGACCCGAGCCCCATTGATCGCGTAGTCAGGGTCGCTATCCACTCGACCAACGGGGCGGTCAAATAAAAAATAGGTGCATAATCAAACTTTCATGGTAGCGTTTCGAACTGGTGGTAACTATTTTCCAATAATCTATGTTTATAGTTTATATTTTTGAAGTACTTTTCAGAAGTTTACACGTGTAAATTATAGACATTCTGTTTGCAAGGTTAACAGAAGAAAAATTGTGTGTTTGAAATAAAGGAACGAACCTGTTACCTCCTATTTTAGCTGCAAGCCATCCACCCGGCAGCTGAGTCACAAGGTAACCATAAAAGAACGAACTTAAAACTAGTCCTTTCGTGGAAGGCGACCAATCAAACTCTGGTATCTGAAAGTAATTTTAAATAAATCACATTATAGATATATTTTTATACCATTTTTAGCGTAATATAACAAATGCAAGGGCGGATCCAGCCTTCGATTCAGGTGGAGGGGGGGTCACATATACAAGGGCCGATCCAGTCTTCGGTTTAGGGGGTCACATATTTGAGGTTCAGTCATGATAGGCTTTAATTCTTATCTAATCCTAATTAATTCATACCTAGACTAGATCCCCCCCTGGATCCGCGCTTGAACAAATGAACTGATATATCTTCTTATGTCTTATAGATATATTTTTATACCATTTTTAGCGTAATATAACAAATGCAAGGGCGGATCCAGCCTTCGATTCAGGTGGAGGGGGGGTCACATATACAAGGGCCGATCCAGTCTTCGGTTTAGGGGGTCACATATTTGAGGTTCAGTCATGATAGGCTTTAATTCTTATCTAATCCTAATTAATTCATACCTAGACTAGATCCCCCCCTGGATCCGCGCTTGAACAAATGAACTGATATATCTTCTTATGTCAAGAAATATATAACTTGCGAAAGCCCTGTAGTCGAAATTCGATCATAGATAAAACAATAATTCTTATTAAGGGAGAAATTCTTCAAAGTTTGAGAACTGGTTTCTCACGTTTACCACTAGGTGGCGCTGTACAAATCACATACAAATTCCTAGTAAACTCCAAACGCGCTCACGATCGAATGCGAAAAGAAAAACTCACACTTAGCACTCTGACTTTAGCCGTAAACGTAATAGTGTACATGTGTGTATATAAATTATGATGTATTTCAAATGAATGTAGTGTGTGTATAGGCCAACTGCTGTTCTGCCAGGCATGTGGTAAAAGGCGACCGATTGGCTATGCGAGTCTCAACCATCGTGGCTACTAGGTCACGGTAATGTTATCTATTTTGACTCGGCCCTGTCCTTGAAATAAATACCTACATCCGGCTGCGCCATGCTGTACGTAAATAAAATACGATAGAGCTGCCCGCCTTCAATATTTTAACAACATTTACTTGAGCTGTTACATCGGCCGTTCGTCACTGCGGCACAAACCTCAGTCTGTTGTGCATCGAGTGCATGCCGAACTCCGAGCGTGTAGGTATAACTCGCGTTCCACCCGTTTATATGAAGATAGAATACTGGTAGATAACATTACCGTGACTAGGTGGTAGTGCTCTGCATTGTCGCGTCCAGGTGTGGAACCATCACCTTACCTATTCTCCACCATCAACTCTCTTGATGGAAAGAGTCAACCATCGTCTATAGACACCAAAGTTGTTAATGATGCGTTGCTATCTTGCGCTAAGTTCTAATGCCACATGCATAAGTTTACCGGCTACCTTACCCTCCAAACCGGAACACGACAGTGACAAGCACTAACGCTATTGCGGCAGGAATAGATAAGACGATGGTACCAGACCCGGGCGAGGCAATGCAAAACTCTACCACTTAGTACCACGATGGTATTGACTCGATTAGCTAATCGTTCGCCTCTTACGTCCTGTCTGACAGAACGGCGATAGGCCTATTCTTCTAAGGAGCCCGGATCAACACAGGGTTTTTCCTATTTCAACGGCAACTTGGGGGAAAACTGTCTTTCGGGGAAAAAAGATATATTGTAATTTGAATTTAAAATGTGTATAAGCGCGTATTTGCATATAAATGGCAATTTAATCAAACGCGCAACTATTGGCAAATATACGTTATTGGTATTTAGAACGAAGTGGCACAAAGGTTTTTTGTTTTAATGTGTTTTATCTAGGCCATGAGTGTCGGATCCTGATGTTAATCGTAATGTTACCCAATTCACACCAATTAAATGTTACTTCATAACTTTTTGTAATCAATATCACAATAATTTTGTCAGGGGGTAGAGTTCTGCAACGTGTCGCCCGATTTGGTACCACCGGCCTACCTATTTTTCAAGGGTGGATCCAGCCTTCGGTTCAGGGGGGTCACATATACAAGGGCCAATCCACCCTCTGGTTCGGGGGGGTTTGAGATTTGAGATTCAGTCATGATAGGCTCTAATCCTTTTCTAATTCTAATAAAAAAAGACACATATTTGAGATTCAGTCATGATAGGCTCTGATCCTTATCTAATTCTAATAAATCTATACCTAGAACCCTGCCCAGGGGGTCATGACCCACATGACCCCCCCCCTGGATCCGCCCTTGTTATTTTTGACGTAATATATAGCGTCAACGTTGTCTCTGTCGTGTTTCGGTTTGAAGGGTAAATTAGACGTTAAACTTATGCATTAGACCATGAAGTAGGTATGTAAAGGCGGAGCTAGCACTCGGATTAATCACTTGAATCATATACCTCCGTTATATCTGTCTATGTATTTATTTATTTTATTTTATGTCATAAGATAGCAAACAAGCAGATGGGTCTCCTGATGGAAAGAGTCAACCATCGCCTATAGACACAAAAGATGTTAATGGTGCGTTGCTATCTTGTGGCGAGGTATAATGCCACATGCATAAGTTTACCGGCTATCTTACCCTCCAAACCGGAACACGACAGCGACAAGCACTGACGCTATTGCGGCAGGAATAGGTAAGGCGGTGGTACCAGACCCGGGCGAGACAATGCAGAACTCTACCACCTAGTAAAGTGTACCACCTACCAGTCTATTAAGTTTCGCCGTCTCTTTTTATACAGCTATGTTAGAAAGAGAGGATAAGATCTCAGAAGATGCAGCAGTATGTAAAGTTTTGTTTCAAGTAGGTATTAGAAGTGTTGCCTCCAGAGTCCAGATATAATACAGCTTCATGCATTAGACTTACTATCCCGTCACACGGATCCCGTTACGTCACCATTATCATCTTTGGTTGTTTATATGTTTAATGTTTCTATCAGGAAAGTCATTTAATTGTTTGCTAATTAAGAAATCTATATATTAATACGTGGAGCAAAATCTTTGTACCCCTTTTTAAATAGTTACGCAAACAGTGGAGTATAAAATTTGGCACAGTACAAGTTTACGTTACGGAGGCTTGCAGAAACCTTATATGCATTAGAAATACATAACATTAATAAAATAATATTACACACAACAATCATGTGACATACATGATACACATATATACTTTCTTTAAGGCGAAATACTACTTTCTTTAAGGCGAAAGATTGTTGTCAAACTCAAAAAAGGATTATATTATTTAGTCTATGGTCGAATTTCGACCACAGGGCGATCGCTAGTAAAATGTAAATAAAAGCTTCACTTGTTTGTCGGTTGGCGAGATGGGTGATGAATGATGATCCCCATTGTCTCATATTACTGATCTACTATCATTTGACTCTTGATATACTTAGCTGGAAACCGACTAACACGGGAATGTTCACAACATTACCAGACTTAAGCTCAATCAGACACCAGACATGTACACGCCGAATAAGCTCACCACTATGCCACAGAATACTTAGAAACTAACAGAAGTCAATGTTACATACATGTAATATTCGAGCATAGCACACATAGACACCTCTCACGGTCGCGATATCTCGGACTGGTGCGGCACCAGCTGTCCCGAACCATTCCGAGATATCGCGTCCGTGAGAAGTGTCTATGTGTGCGTTGTTCGAATATCATATGTAGATTGACTACTGTTAGTCTCCAGTATACTGTAACTATGCACAGACCACGTGATTACTGGATACACGATTGGACTACCTCAATGGTCTGGTGTTAATTTGATCGGCTCATATCATAAAGTACCTGATTTTTGAAGTACCTGAAGTATCCGACCCAGATAAAGTATTACTGACTTTTTTCTATCTAAAAAAATGGCAGTAGTATTCCGGAATTACTCCTAACTATTGCATAGTTAGGGCTAATTCCGATTTTCTACTACAGACATAAACGGCAGGCAATTGCAGCTATGAGATCGCCAATAAAAATCTGGGACTGGAATGCCTTATACATAAGTATACCGGCTCCCTTACCCTACAAACCGAACGCGACGCGACAAGCGCAGCGTCAAGCACCGTCGCCGTTGCGGGAGAAATAAAGATGTCAGTAGTCTCTAACTCGAGCGAAATGTTGCAGAGCTATGTCACAGATTGCCACAGAGTGGAGACTAACAGAAATAATGTACATACAAGTAATATTCGAGCAACGTGCACATAGGCACCCCTCATGGACGCGATATCTCGGAATGGTTCGGGTCAGTTTGTTCTGAACCAGTCCGAGATATCGCGTCCGTGAGAGGTTGTTTGTACATTGACTTCTGTTAGTCTCCAGTATTATGTGGCTATACTACCCAGTCGTAGTCACGGTGTTAGTGACAAGTATTAGACTTCTCTCGCCTTTTTATGACATGTCTAGCAGTATATAAATTTATTTATTTATTTAAATTTATGCACAATTACAGTACAATGTATGACTAAATGCCCATTGGCATTCTCAACCAGCCAACCCCAAGAAATAGCGAAAAAAATTAAGGATTCAAAATGAGAAAAGGATCAACAAAAGAAAAACGTGACGTGACGTGACGTACCGGAGCGTTTATTGATGTGCAACATCTTTCCTCTCGGTTGCTGGATATTTTGTGGGAGGGATTTTGGAAAATCACGGAAATATGTTACAGGAAGACGAAGAAGTGCGCGCTATTTGATTTGACCACGGTAATTTAATTATTAAGGTGTCTTATTACCTTATCATTCTCTGCCATGTCTGTGGTGTAGTAATATCGTGTTAGTTGACCAGGTCAACTCTAACACGATATTACTACAAGGTCTCGGGTTCGATTCCTGAGTTGACCAATTCAAAAATGTGTCTTTTCAGTTTTGCAACAAAACAAATGTTGCCGGGGATTGGAGAAAAAGCCCGTTTGGCGACAGGCTGGCCACCAGTCACATTGTGGGACTAAGTTTCTTCGGCTAATCGTGGGTGCACTTGTTGCACCTCTGTCTACCATTTTGATGATATAGGCGTGAAGATACTTTTATTTGTCTCATTATTTAGATTTCCGTGGATTTGACGAATGATCGCGCGCAGTGGCGGTAAACTTGGAGAACAAGCGCGCGTCATAATGTAAAGTTACACATATTTTCAAGTTTGGACTGTAGCGATTAAAGCTAATAATATGACGAATAAATTAACTTTCCCCCTGTTGGTCCAGGGCTCGTTTGAAGAATAGGCCAACTGCCGTTCTGCCAGGCAGGTTGTAAAAGGCGACCGATTGGCTATGCGAGTCACTACTATCGTGGCTACTAGGTGGTAGAGTTCTGCATTGTCTCGCCCGGGTCTGGTACCACCGCCTTACCTATTCCTGCCACAATAGCGTCGGTGTTTGTCACTGTCGTGTTCTGGTTTGGAGGGTAAGGTAGCCGGTGAACTTATGTATGTGGCATTAGACCTCGCCACAAGATTGCAACACACCATTAACATCTTTGGTGTCTATAGGCGATGGTTGACTCTTTCCATCAGGAGACCCATCTGCTTGTTTGCTATCTTAAAATATAAAAAAAACTTCATACATACTTCATCTCGATTTCATAGTAGGATAACATGTCAAATTTTACACATAATTAACGTCTACTACACTCACTCATTTTTTTACTTAAGTACATAACTCTGCCTATTCCGCGAGGGAACTAGCGTGTTGTTAATCATTTTTCAAATATAGGTTTATAAAATTCGTATAAATATGCTGATTTATAACGGTCAGAAATCAGAATAGTGTAATGCGAGCTGGTTGCATAGTAATACGATATTCAGCTGACATACAATTTCACCATGTTATAGTCACGCTCTGTTGAGCGTAACCTCGCGAGATGGGATGCAGCTCTCGCGTGATTCGTGTGATATTTTACTTTTTACGCGACTAAACTCGTTTATCAAATTCCCGTTTTAAACCTGATCCCCTTTGAAGAATAGATCAACTGGCTTATTGCTAGACATATCGTAGAAGGAAAGAGGCACCATAGAACGTACCAGGAAACTAACCGAAAACTACTAAGTACTAACTGGGTGGTCTGCTACGTCTAGCCACAAAACAACTGGCTTATTGCTAGGCATATCGTATAAGGAGAGGCACGGTAGAACTTTTTTTTATATAAGATAGCAAACAAGCAGATGGCTCACCTGATGGAAAGAGTCAACCATCGCCTATAGACACCAAATATGTTAATGGTGCAATGCTAACTTGTGGCGAGGGCTAATGCCACATGCATAAGTTTACCGGCTACCTTACCCTCCAAACCGGAACACGAGAGCGACAAGCACTGACGCTATTGCGGCAGGAATAGGTAAGGCGGTGGTACCAGACCCGGGCGAGACAATGTAGAACTCTACCACCTAGTAGCCACGATGGTAGTGGACTCGCGTAGCCAATCAGTTGGCTTTTTACGACCTGCCTGGCAGAACGGCAGTTGGCCTATTCTTCAAAGGAGCCCGAATCCAACACGGGAAATAAAATTACCCGAACACTACTAAGTACTAACTGGGTGGTCTGCTACGTCTAGCCACAAAACAAATAGGTACAAAAGTCAATTTGATTTAAGTACTTCAATACCCACGCTCACGTTTTCATACCCACGCTCCGCGATCGGGCTACAATTATCAAGTTTGGCTATTTATGTGCAATTGGTAAAGTGCGTGTCGGGCCAGGGGCAATATAAGGTTCCGAAGTTGCCCATCACAACAATGCAGTCTGCATTGTTGTGATGGGACAACAAGAGTAGGGTTTTCTATAGTTTCATATTTCATATATCCGCACCACAGGTTTACCGCCTATGAAAACTTCACTAAATACATTTTATAAGTTGGTCGACTATTACTCAAAACCTTGTAAAGCCTTTTAAGCCTGATAGTTTTTCTTTATAACTTCATTATATTTACTACTACCATGATTTTTTTCCACACTCAAAACCAACTGTTTAGCCTGCAAAGGAGAGGGACACATGACTAACAAAAATTGGCACTTAAATGCTTAATATTTTACAAACGAGTTTAATCGAAAACTTGTTTTCACAAACCTACAATATTTTTTAAAAACCTATCTAACGATACATCACATGATGGTGTACGTGAGAAAAAGAATTTACATCCCCACTTTCATGTATATAGCCTATATACTATATACATATATAGTACGGTGAATCCAATTAAAACAATAAGCTTATAAACAATAATAATAATAAATAAGCCTTTTATTATTTCTCAATTTCTATACAATTATACATTCTTTTTTTCAACAAATGATTTTAAAAATATATTGAGATATTATGTAATCAGTTTTTATTTTACTATTGCATTTTATAATAATTTATATTTAATATATTTTACTAATTAATACAATCATTATTAATTTAAATAAATGTCACAATTGTTTTTATTTTTTATATTAAATATTCCTATTTTTTATATTATATATATTTAAACATACATTATTATATTAAAATGAAATTTAATCGTTAAGTTAATTAATTCATATTATTATTAGTTATTATTATTCAATGGAGAACCCCTCTCTAGGGTAAAGGCCTTCTCCATTTTTTTCATTTATTTCTGTCCCTTGCTTTCATTACCCATTTGTTTCCTGCCAGATCTTTGATGTCATCGACCCATCTTCTTGGTGGTCTTCCTCGTTTTCTTTTTCCCTCAGGTCCTTTCCACATTACGGTATGTTTCATCCACCGAAAGTCCTGTATCCTGGCTAAGTGTACTGCCTATTTCCACTTCAATTTCATAAAGTGTTGTAGGAAGTTCATTTGTTTAGTTTTTTCTCTAATTTTGGAATGTCGTACTTTATCTTTCTTTCGGACTCCTAGAATAGATCTTTCCATAGCTGCTTGACATATTCGTATTTTTTCTGTCGCTTTTTTTGTGTATGTCCAGGTTCGTGAGCTATATTATGTTAAACAGGGAAGGATACCACTATCCATTACTTTCTTTTTTATAAAAAGAGGCATATTTCCTTTCATTATTTCCCGGTGAGCCCAATATTTTTGCCACGATATATTTATTCTTCTAGTTACTTCTTCGAGGTTACTATTAAATGATACTTATTTTCCAAGATAAATATACGACTCTACATATCAAGGTTTTCGTTCCTATCTTTACCGGTAGTTTTGAGGAGTTGGTCATCAGTTTAGTTTTTTGCAGGTTCATTTCCAACCCCACACCTTCAGATCTTGTATCATCTGCTCTAGTTTTGAACTTGATTGCGAGAATAGGATTAAATCATCGGCAAAACGTAAATAGCTGAGATATTTGTCATTTATTTTAATATCAAAATCCGTCCAGCCTAGTTTTTTGAACACGGTCTCTAATACAGCGACAAAGAGCTTTGGGGATAAGGGATGACCTTGTTTTACACCTCTTTTAATTTTTATACCTGGACCATACGTTTCCAAGCTTACTCTACTTGTGCTTGTCTTGTAAATGTTTCCGATTATATTGAAATAGGTTTCCTCTATATTTGTCTCCCTAAGTGCTTTCAATATTGAGATATGTGAGATAGAGTCGAATACTTTTTGGTAATCTATAAAAGCTTTAAAATTCCTTGTATTTCTCTATTATGTTTTCAAGGGTGTGAATATGGTCGATGGTAGAGTATCCTCTACGAAATTCTGCTTTCTCTACCAGCTGGTTTTTATCTATTTTATAAAATATCCGGCTTAGGATGCATTGTGAAGAGTTTATAGAGGCCAGGTAGTAGACTAAAAGGGCGATAATTACCTATGTCTTTTGGATCACCTTTTTTGTCGAGCAATGTAATATTTGATCTTGTCCATTGTTCGGGCACACTCTATTTTTTGTTTATACTATTGAATAGTGAGGTTATTATTGGTGTCAACAGCGTTCTTCCCAGTTTTAATGCTTCGTTTGGGATACCATCTGGCCCTGGACATTTGTCTGATTTTAGCCTTTTTATTTGCTTATCTATTTCTGTTTCTTCCCAAACGCAGATATTGTTGTTTTGATCGTGAAAAGTTATCTTTTCGAAATCTTCTTAGTCTTTCAGCTCGTAGAGGTTTGTGTAGAAATTTGTGGCAATTTCGAGAATATTTTTTCTGTTATTTGTTAGAGTAAAGTTATTCAACAGGTTAGGAATCCAGGTTTTATGTGTACGAAGTTCTTTATATGCACGTTTACAGCTTCCACTTGTGCTTAAATGTTTTTCTATTATTTGTAATCTATGGTTGTTATAGTCTTTTCTGATGTTTTTGTTCGTTATTTTATAGATAGAGCTGAGTTTTTCTTGTCTTCTTGACTTTTAGCTTTAAGAGATTGTAATTTGTGACGTTCTCTGATGAGCTTTAGTGTTTCCTCCATGAAAATTTTCTTCGATTTCCGATTCTTTGATTCCTTATCTGTTTTAATACTTTCTAGTAAACAATTTTTAAATTTATTGTATAAAGTTTGTACTGTATACGTTTCTTTAATTGATACTGACTGTATATTTTCTTCTACCTTTTTGAGATATTGGGCCGCTTCATTTTGATTTTTTAGTTAGTAAGTATGACATTTGTATTTTGTTACGACTTTTTTTTTACATTTGTAAATGATATTTTTGATCTGACCATTCTGTGATCCGATGGAAACATGATAGTGTGTAAAACATGCACATCTTGAAATTGATTTGGAAAATTTGTGAGTATATAATCAATTTCATTCATGGTTTTCTGGTCAGGAGATTTCGTCGTGCATTTTTGACCAGGCCTTTATTAAAAAAAGTGTTCATAATGGATAAGTTATATTCTTGTCCATAATGTATTAATTTCTTTCCTCTAGGGCTTCGTTTTCCTAACCAAAACTTTCCAACGACTTTGTTTTCTTTATGGTTTTCCTTTCCTATTTTTGCGTTAAAATCGCCCATCACAATAACATATTTACCTGAAACTTCATGAGCTTTACGTAGAGTTTCGTAGAATTTTTCTATTTCTGGTTCTTCAGATTCTTCTGTGGGTGCATATACTTGAATAATCGTGATTAGTACTAGGTCATTTATACATACGTTAAGAAGAGCTACTCTGTCGGATAATCCACTGAAACTTTTTATACAAGTTTTTAAATGTTTTTTTTATAATGAAGCTAACTCCGTGTCTTCCTTTTGTATGTGCATTGTAGCATAATATAAATTCGTCATATTCATCTATGCTGCAGCCTAATCTTATTATCTCTGCAAGCCCAATAATATCATAATTAATATTTTGAAGCGCATTTATAAGTTCTATGAGTTTGGTGGGACTTGCTAGAGTTCTTACGTTGTATGTGCAGATATTGAGGACATTTTTGCTTTTACTTTTGGTTGTCATAGTTTTTAGTGTTTTTGGAGGGTTGTAGTCAAGAGAAAAACTGATACCATTCTTCTCCGTCACAGTGACCAGCCGTTCTGGGTTTTTAAGCGGTAGAGGGCTCTCCGTTAGTACTAAATATTGGATGTAGGGGTTATATTTCTTTGTTTTATAAAGGCTGTTATCTTATTTTTCTTCAAGGCTTGATTTTCAGGATTTGGTTGATTTTGGTTTGGAGAAATATTAAGAATTCGGTTCTTTGATTATTGTTGGTGGTTTTGGTTATTATTGTAAGATTTATGTTCGTTCAAGATTATAAGTTTGTCATACTTAATTATTGCCTTTTTTCCTTCTGCTCTATATTTTAATATTTCCGTTTGTAATTTTTTTCGCTTTTCCAAAACTTTTTGTGGATAATCTTCTTTATAGTAAATAGTGCTATTTTTAATATTTTTCTTGTTCTGTAGTAAAATTATTTTTTTCCCCATTGTAGTAAAAGTGACTGTAATTGGTCTGGCTTTTACACTTTTTTTCCTAGTCATTTTGCCGACTCGATTTCATTTTGTTGACAAGAAATATTGATTTTATGTATAAATTCTAAGATTTTATTTTCTAGTTCTTGGTAAGATTTTTCCCCTTCTTCTATTCCAAAAAAAAACTAAGTTTTTTCTCCTATTGTGTCTCTCCATGCGATCTAGTTTTTTTGAATTTATATTTTTTCACTTAATTGTTTGCAATTTCGTTCCAATATTATGAAATTTTCGCCGATCTTATTTATGTTATTCATAATATTTATTTCCAGTTCTTTCATATTCCTTTTTTGTTCTGCTAGTTTGATTTGTATTGATTTTAATATATTTGTAATGTCTTCCATGTTGCTCTCTATTCGTTAAAGAATGGCGCTGGTTTTGCTACTGTAACGTTCTAACCCTAGTTGTATATGTTTTTGCTACTCGCTCCTAGATGTCATTAGAGTAGCGGTTCTCAAAACCTTTTTGTATGATAAGTAATGACTAATTACTTTTAAAAAATTAGGTTATGTCGGCATTTTTTTTATTGTTTACTTATTATTAAAAAATAATGTACTCGTCTTGATCCATCTTGTTCATTTTCCCCTTTTTTCGTATACTTTTGATAATTATTTAGTTTTCGGTGTGTATTTCTAATCTTAAAACTGTTTGCCGCGTGATCACTATTTTAATTTTTTGCTTGACTTTTGGTTAAATTGTACTTGTTCACTACTGTTTTTTACAGTTTTAGCACTAAACTTTCACTTTATAGTAATTTTTGAACTTTTTAGCACTTTTAACTATTTTATTTGCACTTTTTAATGCGGAGCTCAAATAACAGTTGTTCACAACGCAACGGTGGCGCCCTCTCTTATTCTCCTTAAAATCTGCGCTAAATGCCGTAAATTGGCTAAAAATCGGCCTATTTATTCGGGAGTTATCACTGACAAAAATATATATAAAAGAGGTTTTTGACACAACTTCGAGATTTTTTCAATCAATTTCGTAGGTACTTACTCATTTTAATTTTTCCATAATCCATAATCAATTCATCATTCTTCAATTTTTAAAGACATTTTTGAGATGTGCTATAGATAAGATGTGTAATAAATTTGTATTTAAACAAAATATAGTAGATAATAATGCTATAATTATTATAGGCTGCATTAATTTATAAGAAAATTAATATCACTACTATAATTATCTAAGATAATTTACCATTCGTTCATTGGACCAAAAGCGTAATTAAATACGAACCACTTGACATTATGACTTGTTCACGATAACGACGAATCGTTAACATAAACGGTCCAGGGAAAAGTTACAGAACAGTATAGGAAAAACCAATTTACATACAAATACGTACATTGACACATTAAATACTTTCAGGCAGAGATGATCTCGTCACAAAACGGGGTTCACAAATCATGAGCGTAGGTAGGAATAGGTAGTGCAGTTTGCCGGGATAACAACGCTATATTATTATTATTATTATTATTATTTAATTCTTTATTGTACACAGTAATCACTTAACATAACAATAAAAGAAAATAAGTACAATGGGCGAGCTTATCTCTAGTAACTATTAGTATGGACACGCTATTGAATCCCTACAATTATGGCATACTAGGCAAAACAAAACTGGTGATATTCTTTAAAAGAGGGGAGTAATTTATCGATAACTAAGTATTTACTTAATGAAGAAGATTTTTTTAGGAAGTTCATTTCTATTTTTTATACATTTTTTCCATTTTGCCGCGGCCATTGATCAAATAACAATAATACGAATAAAAATAAATTCTCAGGTAGTCTATTAAAATGTCGCGGAACTAAGTTATAAGACTTCGAAAAAATAGATTACGGCCCACAGACCACACACATTTTTATAGTCACGGTATTAGAGACAATGATACGAGTATATCGTAAAAAATAGATATATACCATATTGTGGTATTTAAAAAAAAATAAAAGAATAATTATTTCGAGGCGTTTAATAATCATGGTCGATTACTAAAGCCCCGTTTTCACTTTGATTAGTTCGAGTGCGAGTGTTTAGTGCAGGTGCTTAGTATTAAGGTAAAAATACGTGAAGACAGCGGTTGATCAGTGCGAGTGATTAGTATTCAACGTAGTAAAAGTGAATAGGCGCTGATTACTAATCACTCGCACTGTACAACAGCTGTCGTCACGTATTTTTTGCTTAGTACTTACGACCTGCATTAAACACTCGCACTTGCACTAATCAAAGTGAAAACGGGGCTTTAGACTTAAAAAAATGTGCGCAGTCACTGTATAGTGAGGTGGTGGTAATCATGAACCTAACTCTTGTCATGCTATCTGTGGAAATACTCTAAACCGTTTGACTTTGCATACCTCAATTTAGCGGGAAGTTTCAGAGATGGCCTCTGAAACTTCCCGCTAAATTGAGGTATTTTAAGCTCAAAGCAGCAAAAGCTATATCTACGAGTAAGCTGATCGATTTTGATCTTTCAATGGCATTCAACGCAATTTTTGTCCTCTTAAATGGTGTTGTAGCAACAAAATAAATTGGTTGAAAAATGTTTAAGTACTTACTGTCAAAAAGTATAGATTTAAAAAAATAAATAATTATTGATAAATCCGGAATGAATCTACCGATTTTGATTCAATTTACAAGTTTTGTAAGTGGTAGAACTGATTAGAATTTTAAATCAATTGATAAATTGGTTTAAAAGTTATGTTAAAAATATTAAGTAAGATTGTTGTAAACAGCATAATTTTAATATTTGAAAAGCTGTAATTTTTAGAAACGATTCGATTTTGATTTTTGAAATTGCATTTGATGCAGTTTTTTAAGTTCTAAAATATCGTAAACAGTCAAAAATCGATCGGTACATCGGTACATTCATTAGGATTTGTATCTCAAAATCTCCTGGGCCGAATCGGTATTCAGTTTTTCAGGAAGACTAAATTTGATGGCACATAATCGAATACCATCAACCACTTTTCGTTCGGTGAAGTTGTTCAAATCTGTAAGATTTTTACATAAACACACACACATACGGACGTTATAATGAAAATAGTCGGAAAGGGTTACTAGGACTCAAAACGTGTAGGTTGTAAAAACTCGATTTTCCAAAATCGGTACAAAAATCAGTATCTTCCTTATATGACTAACGTAGCTGGAAATTAAGAAGACAGTTTTCATTTTCGTTATAGTGGCGGCAATAAGTAGTTGGTTCTTGGCCGTATAACATGGAGAATTGTACTGTAATTCTAAAAGCCTAACCATGTTTGGACGGTAAAATTATCACTTTTTTAAACTACTTACTAAAGCAATAGTGCCATTTTCAAGTTGCGTTTCAATAGGTTCGGTCATGGCCACTACAGCAACCGACAAGTTGACTCTAAGGGCGTAGACGTTGAAGAAACCGAAAAACGCCAGTAACGCCACAACCAATCTTCTTCGCCTCCAAAAGCGCCATGATACTTTTTCGCCATATTCTTGGATTCTTTCTCTGAAACAAAAGATATTTTATTAAAATCTATTTTTCTTTAAAGAAATGCCATTAGGCCTGACTCTATTGCCAACATCGGGTGTTCATTGCAGGATACCTACTTAAGTAATTAGAGTCTACCTAAAGCCTCTTATGATACTAAGATTCTGCTTTCAAATTTCCACGCTGTCACTTAATATTGCACTAAATCTGATCGACATTAAAATTATAAATGCGAGCGTTTGAATGTTTGGATGTTAGGATGGATAGATGAATGTTTGTTAGTCAATCACGCAAAAACTACTGAACGGATTCGAACGAAATTTGGCACACAGGTAGATGATGACCTGGAATAGCACATACGCTAAAATTAGGCGATCCCGCGGGAATCGCGGGGCTGCACGCTGCAGCTAGTATTATACATATATTTGCACACCATGTTATGGTAGAGTATGCCGGTACGACACTATAAATTTTGTGTTATACTTGGATCGGTACAACACTGTAATATGCATATTCTTGCAAATAAACTTTCCTCCTTCTTTATTGATATTAAAGTTACATTAATCTATATATTAATACGTGAAGGGAAAACTTTGGATCCCTTTTTAAGACTATTGCGCGAACAGAGGAGTATGAAATTTAGCACAGATAAAGTTTACATTCCGGAGGAAGTAACATTTTTAAATAAAAAGCTTTAGAAAAACATTAAAGTAATAAAAATAAACATTACACACACCACACTCATTTGACATACATGATATTATACACACATGTATGCTATTTTCTTAACGGCTAAAATTGGTTGTCAAACTTAAGAAATTTTATTGGTTAGTCTCCATAGACTAGGCATGGATCATTTAACAGTTAACATATTAATCTTCGTACTAAATTGTTTTAACAATTAACAACTGTTATTTATATTAGCAAATACTGTTAAAAGTAATTTTTATGCATCACTATAATTACCAATAACTTGATATAATATGATAATAAAGTTATTAAAAATATTTGAGAGAGCGTGTTTTTTACTCGCTAAATTGATTAATGATAATACTGTTATTAAAAAATATTTCGAGAGACCGTGATAATAATAACTGTCACAAGTTATCAAAACTATTCTAGAGGACCTTTTTTTGGTAACTTAGTGTTTTTACTGATTCTAATACTTATTATGTATAGGCTACTGATATAATATAACATAAATAAATAACTGTTAAATATTAATTAACTTTAACAACACACAGTCAATCTGATTTAACAATAATTTCCATGCCTACCACAGACTAATGAAGATCGAATTTCAGTCACAGGCGATTGCTAGTAATCTATTCTATACATATAATAAAATCGTAGGAAAGTCAAAACTGTACATTGAATATTTTTTTAAAAGAATACTTGGGGCGTGATTTACAATCGATATCAAAACCAAAAATATTGTTTTTAGAATTTTTGTCCGTTTGTCTGTTTATCTGTTTGTCTGTCCGGGGTAAACTCAAAAAGTACTGCATGGATTTACTTCAAATTTTGCATGAATATTACTAAAAGGCCGGGTCAACATATAGGCTACATATTATCACGCTAACACCTACGGGGGAGGAGCAGTGCGGAGTAAACGAAGTCCGCGCGGACGAAGTCGCTGGCAACAGCTAGTAATTAATATACCCCATGTTAGTCTAAGACCCATATAGAACAATAGACATTTTGCTTCGTAAAAGGAGAAAGATTGGCTACGCGTGTCACAATCTAAAACAAATAAAGTATTCTTTAGGTCTGAGAAAGAAAATAAACAGTATTTCAAAATAAAACATGTATTTTGAAATACATTCCTTTTTTTGTGATTTGCGCACAAATTACCAACTTAGTATCATTTTTGAAAGCTTCATAAACTTCCCCGTCCAGTACCTAACGCTAAAAACAGTATTTTATTTATTTATTTAACACTTTATTGTACACATAAAATTATTAAAAAAAGGAAATAACAAGTAAAAAAGTAGAAAAGACGAGCTTATCACTAAAAAGAGATGTCTTACAGTTAACCCAAGATAGAGAAAATTCAATACATTGAAAAATAAGGTAGACGGTGTACAATAATAATTAACCCTTAAATATAAATTAATATCAAGTGCTAGGTGTAACAGATGCTCAAATATATAATTAGGTTTTTAAAGGAAAGAACTTTAATTATTTTCATCAAGTGATAAATAGTATAATTTTAATTACTTTTTAAAAGTGCACAGATAAGTACTATTGCGGATGTGATATGGAAGTGAGTTCCAAATCTTACTGCAGATACTGTGAAATAGTTTTTTTTTAAATATTATAAGATAACAAACAAGCAGATGGGTCTCCTGATGGAAAGAGTCAACCATCGCTTATAGACCCCAAAGGAACATGGTGCGTTGCTATCTTGTGGCGAGGTCTAATGCCACATGCATAAGTTTACCGGCTACCTTACTCTCCAAACCGGAACACGACAGTGACAAGCACTGACGCTATTGCGGCAGGAATAGGTAAGGCGGTGTTACCAGACCCGGGCGAGACAATGCAGAACTCTACCACCTAGTAGCCACGATGGTAGTGACTGGCATAGCCAATCGGTCGCCTTTTACGACCTGCCTGGCAGAACGGCAGTAAGCCTATTCTTCAATGGAGCCCGGGACCAACACGGGGAAAAGAAAAGAATTTCGTATAGTTTATATTTGTTCAACAGTAAAAAGTATGTTAAAGTTAAAAACATTAGGTACTGGTTTTAACAGTATATAGTTGGGAACCCCACTACTACTAGAGTTACGCATAGTCTCGCCCGGGTTTAATACCACCTCTTTACCTTATTCCTGCCGCACTAGCGTCATTTCTTATCACTGTTATGTTTGTGGTTTCGGTTTATAGTTTATGTAACATAGTCGGTAAAATTATTTACTATGCGTTCCAACTGAAAATAGGACTGTCAGGATGACACATTGTTCCGCAACTTCATAAATGATGAGTGCAAAAAAAATCTAACAAAGAAATACTTAAAAAATATATTTTCGTTCTAATTAGTATATTTTTTATTTAGTTTCCCATCAGATCTTCTTCTTTCGCGCGTCTTTCGCTGCTGTGCGGGGGAGAAGCTGTGCGGAGTAAACGAAGTAAGTGATAGCGTGATAATATGTAGCCTATATTTTGATCCGACCTGTTAGTAACGTTCATGCAAAATTTAAGTAAATCCATGCAGTATTTTTGAGTTTACCCCGGACATATATTGACTTTCCTACGATTGACGGGTCCTAAGAACAAAATCGTATATACAACATTACCAAATTACAATATGTTTGTTTGTGGGAGTGCATTGTAGATATGATGATGAAGCGCGATCCCATTCTCAGTTGGAACGTATGAGGCACTATGATCTCGCCGCCCCGCTCCGTACGGATATTACCACGTCTAAAATCACAATATATTGTGACTTTAGGCGATGGTTACCTCTTTCCATCAGGAGTGTTATCTGATTGTTCGTAAT
Organism: Apodemia mormo; assembly: GCA_036924255.1. Classification (NCBI taxonomy): domain Eukaryota; kingdom Metazoa; phylum Arthropoda; class Insecta; order Lepidoptera; family Riodinidae; genus Apodemia; species Apodemia mormo. The sequence continues at coordinate 10,704,118 of JAUPFN010000007.1, read as the reverse complement.
CCTTAAACATAAAAAAAACTCTGATTCCAACTGAAGTTATATTCTTACCCATAGAAAATTACATCAGTATCAGTGTCGGTCAGATCACCTTGCTAACTCGTGCCATTTTTCGGAACCTGAGTGCTAAGTGTGAGTTTTTCTTTTCGCATTCGATCGTGAGCGCGTTTGGAGTTTACTAGGAATTTGTATGTGATTTGTACAGCGCCACCTAGTGGTAAACGTGAGAAACCAGTTTACCACTAGGTGGCGCTGTACAAATCACATACAAATTCCTAGTAAACTCGAAACGCGGTCACGATCGAATGTGAAAAGAAAAACTCACACTTAGCACTCTGTGGTCAAGTAGCGTGTTGCGGGAAAAGTGTAAATAGACTAAAAGCAAACCGTATTTAATCACCTGTAAGAAAATATTTATAAATAAATATATTCCCTATGTGTAAAATATATTTGAAAAGAAAAAAAATACAATTACTTTAGTGTTTGAAATCCGCTAAACACAGCAATCGCTTTATATAGACAGTACTACGATGGGACTCAATACTTACAAGTGACTTATGATGGACGTCAAATAATGAAATTCCGTTACAGACAATGTAACATTATAGGATTCTCGGTGTAGGAAATTTATCAAAGGACGTATCTCACTAACTTTGCCATGCCAAAATAGACCGTAAAAGGAGTTTGCGTCGACGGGTAGCAAACGGTGGCCGAGCGAATGCGTATGGTTTTGACATAGCTTGATTGGCCGTCAGAGGCCACGCAGGAATACAAAGCGTTCCAGAGATAGTGGAAATGTAAAATCGGTTGTTACAGTTTCACTACGTTTAAATTGTGTTCTCATTACGATATATTAAACCCTATTACATAAGTAACATTGTACAATAGATCTACGTAGCGTATTCACGTAAAAGCACATATGCGGCTTAAGTTAATAGAAATCGCGAGTGGAATAATGTGATCCGTCCTCAGATAGCCTTGGTCTGAAGTTTAAAGACGTTTTCCTTTTACAGACGCAATTTTCTTACGATTCTTAAACAGAAGTTTTAGTCTAATGCCTTTTTATTGGACAAATTGCGTAATAATTGTTACACATCGACTCTAAGAGAGGGATTTAAGATTACTAGGAATAAATTTATTACAAGAATACAATTTAAATGTTTCGATAAAATTGAAAAACAAGATTGATAAAATCGGTCTATAGACTAACAAAATTATAAGCCCATATCAGGATTCAATTCATACGTATTTATAACAAATGTACAATGTATGTAGCAGTACGAATAGGTTCGTTAGTTTTCAAATTGATTCATTTAACAAGCTGCGAGCACATATGATCTTTTGAAAATTTTTCACATAATAGACTGTTGCATAGAAAATTATGCTTAACTATTCGATAACGTGGTTCAGACTTGCTGCACCAATACTATTTCCTTATTTTATTTTATGTAAAAGATTATTATCTAAAGAAACGCTAATTTTTTTAATAAAAGTCTATTTATTGATTTGACCTATAATTAATATTTATGATAAAACTATTGTCATGGTTAATGTCACCGTTGTTATTTCTAGATTTCTAGTATTATTAAATATTTTATTGCAAAATATATTTGCCATAAATATAATATCCTTTATTTTCGTAATATCATAATAATGCCGAGACCTTTAAGAATTGAAGAACGAGCAGCAATAATTGATGCAATAATCATTGTTAGATAAACCTTATTTGATAGAAAACGTCACATATATTTAATGTTAGTAGAACTGTTTTTTGTACTGGTATGTTGGCATGATTGATTCGTACACTAGTACAAGCGAGACTAGATCTTAAGGTAACGAAACTATTTTTACCGTGACTATACATTAATAAAAAGAACATATTTGGAAGCCATGAAACTGCTCAAACTTACTTAATTTTAAAACAGGCCAAGAATTATCTTTTCTAACAGAAAGTTAATATTTTCTTTTATTTATAACAAACCAAATAAGTTAGAAATTTTTTGGATATGTAAGATGCAAAATATTTCAAACTTTATAGGTATACAATCTCATAAAAAGGGAAGTAAGTAGGCATGTATTGTTACTACTAGAACTGTAGGCATGTATTGTTACCGTTAGAAAAGAATTATCTTTTCTAACGGAAAGTTAATATTTTCTTTTATTTATAACAAACCGAATAAGTTAGAAATTTTTTGGATATGTAAGATGTAAAATATTTTAAACTTTATAGGTATACAATCCCATAAAAAGGGAAGTAAGTAGGCATGACTACATTAATGATAATGTAGTCGAAAATACAACACACACGGCTGTATAAACAAGATAATCTTAATATCTTCTTAAAAAAACAAGTATCATCATTTAATCTGTGACCGACTGAAATTAAATATTATACTTACTTATCAACCGACGAAAAAACGGTGAAGGTTCTCAATTCGACGCGAATATTTTGCTTTTATGTTACATCACGCATAACTTTTTAGAATAGTCCGAATTTATTAATTCTTTTTTTCTTGGAATGGGTATACCACAAGGGTAGAATCATTATTGTTTTTAAATTCCAATCATAAGGGTACGTAAACAAGGGATGATTATTTCGACACCTCCAGCGCATTAGGTCGTAACGCCTTTTTTATTAAAAGTCCATATTTTACATTATCGTAATTACGTATTTATAAATTAACGGTTTTATAAATTCCTGAAAATTAAAATTACTTTTAATTTAAATTAAAAATATTCTTTTAATTAACAAGTTTTAGAAACACTTATGGTCGTATATTTTTTAGTAATGACAAAAAAAAAACTTCCTTAAACTAAAAAACTGTATACGACCTTATGTCCCGGAGGCGTCGATTTGTTCGTTCACTGATTTTAATGTATGACGCATAACTTTTTACAGAGTGATTCGATTTTGATAATTCTTTACTTATTGGATTCTATCCAATAAGTAAAGAATTACAATTAAATACTCTGAGGGTTGTCTTATTAAATTAAAAAGAAAACAACCAAAATGGTACGAAAACAGGCGATGATTGATTATTCATTCACTGATTTTAATGTATGACCAGGTGTAACTTTTCGTCGGTTTAATTTTTTGTTAAAAAGATATGATTATAAGCAATAGTGTTTATCTTTTAACTTTTATGTAGCTAAACTCAATATATGCACAGAGATGCCAAAACGCATTATAACCACGTTGTCGATATATTGCGACGTGAATGATTGAACGTACTACATAGTATTACTCCAATAAAATAAATTTTTAAATCAAAAATTTGTCGCTCTTCTTTGCAGTTTCTTTAAAAACGATATGTAAAGGTTTTTTGATTGGCAACCAGCAAGGGTTGAAAAAATTTAAGTGTTTTTTTTTGCAATTACTGAAAAAACGGTAAAAGTTAGACAAAAAGTGTTGTATTTGTAATTAATTAAGTGTAGAACTTATAATTTTATGCCAAGGTTACACATATTTAAGGTGGATTCTATCCAATAAGTAAAGAATTACAATTAAATACTCTGAGGGTTGTCTTATTAAATTAAAAAGAAAACAACCAAAATGGTACGAAAACAGGCGATGATTGATTATTCATTCACTGATTTTAATGTATGACCAGGTGTAACTTTTCGTCGGTTTAATTTTTTGTTAAAAAGATATGATTATAAGCAATAGTGTTTATCTTTTAACTTTTATGTAGCTAAACTCAATATATGCACAGAGATGCCAAAACGCATTATAACCACGTTGTCGATATATTGCGACGTGAATGATTGAACGTACTACATAGTATTACTCCAATAAAATAAATTTTTAAATCAAAAATTTGTCGCTCTTCTTTGCAGTTTCTTTAAAAACGATATGTAAAGGTTTTTTGATTGGCAACCAGCAAGGGTTGAAAAAATTTAAGTGTTTTTTTTTGCAATTACTGAAAAAACGGTAAAAGTTAGACAAAAAGTGTTGTATTTGTAATTAATTAAGTGTAGAACTTATAATTTTATGCCAAGGTTACATGATTTATTCTCCTTCATCCAATATTAACCTAGTTAAAGAAATTTTTAAGTTTATGAAAAAACGTACCTTTTCAGAAACTTAGCTAATAGAAGTAAGCGAATTTTCCTATTTTTTGTAATTGATATGTCTTTAATCTTTATTTAGAATTCTAAATTTAGATTCTGAGATATGTAGATATTTACTTAAAAATCTCTCTTACCAACCAAGTTACAGAGATTTTTAATTTTAAGGGAAAAATCTGTATCCCTAAAATTAAATACCAGAATTCTAAATAAAAAATTATAAACTTTTTAATTTGAACTTAAAAATCTCTAACTAACTGAGTTAGAGTGGCTTTTAAGTTTAAAGTACTTTAAAGGATATAATCTTCATCTCTAAAATGAAAGAACAAAATTTTAAATTGTAGATTAGATTCTAAATTACAGATTAACATTAAAAAGTGTCCGTGACACTATTTACATTACATAAAAAAATAATTATTTGTCACAAATTAATATGCATCTGTCAACATGCAATGGTTCTTAGGTGAAATTTGTATGGACACATGTAGTTGTTAAAATTTCTCGCAATTTCTTCAAGATTCCACTATCGGTATAACCCAGGAGCTTGACCCATGTTAATGATTTTACACACAAGTCGGTCTACCTTCTTTCTTGAAGAAATTTATGTGCTTGTTATATGGAAGTTCGTCAACAATAATACACAGGAATACATATTCAACAAACAGACCCAGAAATCGAAATTTCTTTGTTTAACACACAATGCTTGTCCCTTTCGGGAACCGAACTAGAGCTTCAAATCGATTGGCGTCGTTAGGTGTATACGGTAACCAGTCAATCGTCTTTTGTTTATCTGTCTGTCGAAATCTCAATTGTACGAAAAAAAAAATCTTCACGCCCGTATCCCCGAACTGGTAGGTAGAGGTACAAAAAGTGCACCCACGATTAGCCGAATATACGTAAGTCCCACAATGTGATAGGTGGCCAACCTTTCGCCTACCGGGCACTTTTTCCAATCCCAGGCAACGATGTTTATGTCAGAAAACTGAATTTTTGAACATTTTTAAAGTAGTTGTTAAATGATCCAAGCAGTTAGGGATTAGAATATTAAATTAGTCCATCAAAATATTCAAGGGTTTTCCGGCAAAGAACATGAGATCGAATTATTTCTAAAGACATTTAAAATTGACATTTTTGTATAACGGAGCATTGGATGACAGATCAAAAACTTATGTGTTCTTTTAAAAACTATACGTTAGCAAGTACATTTTGTAGAAAAACTGTTAAATGGGGTGGTTCTATTATAATATTTAAAAAAAGTATCCATTTAAAGAAAGAAGGGGCATTGTAAATATCTCATCCGAGAGAAATATTGAGATATCATGCATAGAACTTCAGAACCACATTATTGTTTGTATATACAGACCCCCAAACGAACATAAACAGAAAGAAAATTTTAACATATTTGAATCGGTACGTGGTGATTTTAACGTAAATTTGTTGGAAACTAGTAATTTATCAATTAGGTTAGAGACTCTATTTAATTCTTTTAATTTAAATAATGTTTTTCTTGAGCCTACTCGTGTTACGTCTACAGCAGCTACTTGTTTTGACAATTTTTTCTGTAATTGTGAATATTTTGACAAATCTATTTTTAATTATATAAAATCAGACCATATGGGACTAACAATAAGTGTGACAAGTGTCAAGCAAAAACTTAATATAGAAATACAAAAACAACTCTTTACCAGAGGTAATTTAGAAAAGTATAGAAATTACATTCTAAATAATCTACCATTTTATGATTATAATACTAATGATTGTAATGCATTTTACTCACTTTTTCAACATTTTAAACACGACATTTAATAATTATTTTAAAATTAGATCGAAAAAAATTGACTTAATTTCGAAATTTGGTGACTGGGCCACTCCGGGTACCTATATTAGAAACAAATTATATCAATTGTACTCACAAAAATCATATGATCATACTGATTCATTTAGGGATTTTGTTAAGAAATATTCAAAGATATTTAAAAAGTATGTATCACAGCAAAGTCATTGCATGTAAGTAGGGTAATAAAAATCTTTAAATAAACAAAAAACGGTCTGGACTGTAATAAACAGAGAAACAAGGAAATCTTGTTTTTATAAATGTAGTTATAGTATAAATTCCAATCGTGGCTTACTTACAAACAATAAAGATATAGCTCAAGAATTTGAACAGTTTTTTGCAAATATTCCTTTAGAAACTACTAAATATTAGAATTCATCTCCTCAGTATGCTGAAATCCTATTAAAAAAAAATTGCAAATCAAATTTCTCATTATAGAAAAAAAGAAATTACATGTTTGCCAGAAAAGAGATTCAAATCATATTCAAAAAATACTTTTTACAAGAAAGCTTACTATAGTGTAAATGATTATTTAAATGATAGGAATCCCTGGAGTTAATCAGAAATGTTAATTTTATTTTTATATTTCAATTATAAATCATATTTATAGTTTTAATTATTTATTTAAGTATTGACATCAGCAATTAAAATAATTTTATCTTTTTATTTAATTTTGACATTTTAAAGTTTTCTACTTAATTATTCATTCTGTCATTTTTTTGTGTATATCATGTGTTTTTTAAGTGTAAGTTATTCCAGTTTATTTTAATTGACGTTCAAAAAATGTATAAGTTATACTTATTTTGAATAATGACACAAATATATTTGTAATAAGTTACCAAATAATGCCTTTGACGATCGGACAGGGTTTTCTTTATATATTTTATAGTATACAATATATGTATATATATATATATATATATATATATATATATATATATATATATATATATATATATATATATATATATATATAGTATACTATATATACTATAGGTATATGTATATTGTATACTAGCTGCAGCGGGCAGTTCTTTAGAATTTTTTATACAAAACAAATACAACATTATATATAGTGTATTGAATAGAAAAAATATAAATAAAATATCGCTTGCGAGTGACCTTTGGTAACGGATCTAAACTGCACATATCAGCTGACCTTTCAGCCAATAGTATTCGACCTCTTCTGTTTTCAGGAACGTTATCTGTGATATACAAAAGATTTTCATCGTAAGTATCCCTTCTGCTATTAAATAAATTCTGCCCTGCTAATTATTGGATCGACCGTAACAACACGTTGAATGCAACAGAGAAAATCGCGCCCAATAAATTTGCACCTTTATTTTGACTACAAAAAATTTAATATCCACGTTCCATGTCTTTTATAGATTTTTTTGTAGCGTGACAAATAAAGGTGCAAATATTTGGGCGCGATTTTCTTTGTTGCACCCAAAGTGCTCTTACGGTCGACTAAATTAGCAGGGCTCTATACATCTATTCCTTTCTATACACAATAGCGAAGTAATAAACAAAATTAAAGTAAATGCTGTCAACTATTCCTGCGCTCTCTTCAAACGCTTTTCAATACAAAAAGTAATGTGACATATTGTTTACTAAATGATATTTTTAGAATAGTAAAGGGTTATAAATCTAAATAATTAATATTTAAATTCTTAAGTTCACTTACATTAGAGGATTTTTTAATATCATAAGATAACAAACATGCAGATGAGTCTCCTGATGGAAAGAATCAACCATCGCCAATAGACACCAACGATTAACGGTGCGTTGCTATCTTGTAGCGAGGATTATTGCCACATGTATAAGTTTACCAGCTTGTTTTATTTACCTTGCCTTCCAAATCGGAACACGAAAGTGACAAGCACTGAAGCATTGCGGTAGGAATAGATAGAGGGTGATACCAGACCCAAGGGAGACAATGCGCAACTCTACCACCGAGTAGCTACGACGGTAGTGATTCGCATAACCGATCGGTTGCCATTTACGATCTGCCTGACAGAACGGCAGATGGCCTATTCTTCAAAGGAGTCCGGACCAACACGGAGAAGTTTCTTCCATTCATTTCATTGTTCCTTTTCAAGTTTAGCATTTATAATTATAATACACATTGCCACCTACTAGGTAATAAAAGTAGCAGCTATTCATCAATAAAAAGAATAATTTTCATTACATCTTCTGATTTTTTTTAAATTTTTTTTATATCATAAGATAGCAAACAAGCAAATGGGTCTTCTGATGGAAAGAGTCAACCATCGCCTATAGACACCAAAGATGTTAATGGTGCGTTGCTATCTTGTGGCGAGGTCTAATGCCACATGCATAAGTTTACCGGCTACCTTACCCTCCAAACCGGAACACGACAGCGTCAAGCACTGACGCTATTGCGGCAGGAATAGGCAAGGCGGTGATACCAGACCCGGGCGAGACAATGCAGAACTCTACCACCTAGTAGCCACGATGTTAGTGACTCGACAGCCAATTGGTCGTCTTTTACGACCTGCCTGGCATAACGGCAGTTGGCCTATTCTCCAAAGTAGGCTGGGACCATCACGGCGAGAAAACAAAAATATTGATAAATATTATTGATAAAACATTGCTTTTTTACTTAAACCCATTGAAGTGTAATTTGTACTTGTGATGTTCTTGACTGAACTTTCACTTAAACTACTGATGATGAATCGGGACTATATAAATATATATATTTTTAAAACAATGACGAATCGGGTCATGTTTTTCTTGATGACGAATTGGGATTATGACGAATCGGGGCCAACTCGCCTGTTTATCCTCTACCTGTTTAGGTGCCTCCAAAGGAGGGGGAGCGAAGGAGGGATAAAAAAGTAAGAAGAGTGACATTTTTCTGAAAAAAGTCAAGAGGGCAGGATTCAAAAGCTTTGTGACGTTCCACGTTAAAATCAAAAACACAAACTTATTAGTAATTACTAACTCGGTCTTTGTATATAAGGTTTATATAGTTAAAAGACGTCGATGACAGTAAATTTTAATAAATTGCTACATTAATTTATTTATTAAGTCGTTAATGACAGTAAATTTTAATAAATTACTACATTAATTTATTTTTCACACTAGCGAAGATGTTACAAGAATGACAAAACCTGTAGTAGACGGGGGGCGGTCGAAAAACCCTAAAATTTATAATTAATGGCATAGAGTAATAACGCTTAGAGTGATAATTGCATTCAACGCTTCGTTCATATTTTAGGCCAAAACCGTGTCAATGTCCGTGTAAGCTTCGTGTGATTACACTTGCGTCGTCACGCAGACAAAGACTCCAAAGACTCGAATAGTGTTGCAAGTAAATAAATATTTTCCCAAGACGGTATTTAAAATATATCTACCTGACCGGAATACAAATAATCTTTCATACTATAACATTATTAATCATTTAGTATAAACTTGAAACTTACACTTTTTATTCGGTTAGGTAAAATATGTTAAATGCCGGGAAATATTCTAGATGTTCTCAAGATGATTCCAAAGCTATTTAATATTTTTTTAGTTTTTGTGCTTTATTTGTGATTTAAAATATTTTTACCTCACTGAAATAAAGAGTGTCTGTCTTTCCAATAGTATTATTAGTCATATAGAAAATTTAGAACTTACAATTTTTATTCTGGTGAGGTAAAATGAGTAGAATTACAGGAAAATGTTTTAGAGGTTCTCAAGATATTTTTTTTAAATTTCAGTAATTAAACAGCGGTAACCAACCGGCACCGAGCGTAAATAAAAAATATGGTCAATACGAATTTACGTTATAAAAACAGTGATTGAAGTAATTCTTACAAAAAAAACCTTATTGATATGTATCTACTAATATATTATCCTATATCATACAAATGTTTGAAATACATTGCTTGGCAAATACTTGTGTGTTATTATGTGTATGTCTGTGTGCGTGTATGTGTATGTATGTTTGTTCAAAGCTATTACCTTGGAACCTTTTTTATTTTAACTTTCATACAAATCTTGCCATGATTCTAAACCTTAAACTAGCTTGAAAATTAGCAAATGGGTGGGCAAGCAGAAACAATATTTACGTTACAGACGAACGTTTTAAGGTAAAAATTAATAAGATACTTATTAATCAAGTATTTATTTAAATCAACTTAAAAAATTAAAATGTTTTAAGCTTAACGTACTATATTGGCTACTATTGGCTCTGTGCACGACTTGAGCACCACCTAGCGTCCGCAACTATTTTGGTTCTGATCTTAGAATAATAACGCCTAGAAACCACAAAAAACGAGTAGATAAAACTGAGCCTGAAACGGCTCAATTCGTTTTGCAAGATGTCATGCTTAATAAGATCAGGTTATATCGGACACAGTTCACGAAAAATAATTCGAAATGACTTATTGCATTATAAAGAAGTGTTCTAACACCTTAGAAAAACAAAAAATTGAATATTTCACAGGTAAGTACTTACAATTTATAATTTTTCTGTTATGTAAATCGACTAAAAATAGATAATTTGAAACACATAACTTATCACTATACAGTTGCTAGTTGTGGAAAAAAATTGCGCACAATATTTTTAGTTAGACCTTAATGTTAAGAAAATCAATTATTGTATTTGCTTTAACTGTTATTTATACTAAGTCTTATGAAAATAATTTAGCTCGAGGGTACTTTTTGATAATTCAGCATTTATTTTATTTGTCTTTTTTTGCCTTTAACAACACAGTAAGTCATATTTTTTTCGAATTGCGAGACCTGCACTCCGTATGACCTGTATCGCGATTCTGAGCGGGCGGCAAGCGCATGCGTAGCCTTTAAGGCTACTTTGAAATGGCTTAAAACATCGCGGCCCGCTTGGTTTCTACGTGTTATAATTCTACGTTCCAAAGCTATTTCATCTTGGATTTTTTCGTTTTTGTGCAAATTGTGACACGAAAATATGTATACTTAATAATCAAATTATTTATTTAAAATTTTAAAAATTAAAATTAATCTCAGTGATGTAGAAATTTATAGGGTAAAATAGCCAAATTTCGGCCGCCTAACCAAATACGTGACTTTCGGACCCTATTAGGCTTAAACCGTTATCGGGTAGAAAATATTAATTTTTTTTTTCGTGTTAATCAATATTTAAATTTTACACTATTGATGTTTCGAATTGATTTCAACAACGAAATAAAAATATGTAAACGTGTTAAGTTTTAAATGATTGACCCTCTCTATCCTGGTTTCTTTTCTATTGTCGGTCAATGTTTCCCTAATTTCAGAGCCATTTTTCTCTAATGTTAGCCAGTTAAGGATGTTTGAAATTGAAATAAGGTATTGACTTTGCATTAAAATTTACTTTAATTTTATTAAATAACTTTTGTAAACATAATATGCCCTCAATTTTTTATGGTATGTATTTAAATGATCTTTTTAATTTGATAAAAACTGCAAAGAAAAAATCTAAATGGTCACCAATTTTAATGTTTGAGTCTCTTTCTTTGAGACATAAAATAAATGAAATAAATTGATATTTTAGTCTCTTTAAAACTACGCAGAAAAAATTTGATATGTAAAAATTACATTAGATCGTTACTTGCTGGTCCTCAAAATTAAGAGAAATGAGCATTAAATATTCAATATTGTGATATTTTTTTAAATAAAACGATTTATATAAATTATTTTTTGTCTATATCAAATAATCTTCAATATAACTATTTAGGGTACTTATTTTTATTAAGTTGTAGTCAAAGAAAGGAAACAATTTAAAGGCACTTGATATTCAAAGTTTTATTTTTCACTACTAGAATAAAACTAGAATAATTTTCTACGATTGTTAAATCAATTAAATAAAATATATCGCTAGGAACAACTATATAAAAAATATTGAGACTTTAATTTGATTGAATTCTATCATCAAATTTAAGTGTTATCATTGTATAAAACTTAATTTACATTTTCATTAAAACAGCAATAAGTTTATATATTATAATTTTCATTATAAGTATCAAATAAAAATTCTCCCTGTTTTTGTGTTAAAGAATAGTTAAAGCTAATTTATTTTTTGTTCTTTTAAGTACCTATAAAGTGTCTTCGCAAAAACTTAGCTCAGAATTCTGTCAACCTAACTTAGATTTCTGAGATTAACAGCTGTTGTACTGAAGACACCCAATGACAAGATAAATATCTAACCACAGACTACTAAGGAGAGAACTGATTGCTTACGTTAACATTACCTAAATTCCAACTTTATTTAACTACTATTCCCCAAGTTAAAAAAATATTTATTAAATGCGGATAAATTAAGCAGTTGATATAGAATCTTAAGAAACACATTAAACTTTAAGATAATAATTAAAAAACGATGTATGAAGTCTTGCCCGCGTTCTTAAAAGTTATGTGGAATATTAGCTTAATTATCAGTATAAACATATTAGGAGGTCGACATTAGGCGCAGACCGATTTTAAGGCACGTTACCCTACATGTTTTCGTGGATAAAAGTCGAAAATATCGCTAATAAAACTACTTGACACTAAGCAATACGAAATAATGCAGTACGATGGCATATTATTTAATAAGAAAATTTAAAAAAAAATGACTTTGGTAGTGACAGAGTTTTTTTCTGATGGTCACTGTGGCATCTAGAATGCTAGTTGGAACATTTTTTTTGTCTTCTAAAAGTCCTCATTATATACGAATAAATGCTTCATAATATTGGTCTGACAAACGGATTTGTAATATTTGTGCCAGTATAATGGGTGAGTCTCAACACTTAAAAACTATTTTTTATGCAAAAGCAAAGTCCAGGCTATGTAATATCGCACATAAAATAGGAATACACATATTATTAATTATAATGAAAATAGGTAAAAACAAATACGTGGTAGAATATTTTTCCCTTTGGCTGGCAACATTTTGAATATCGTTCAACTTAGATATTTATGATTAATTTGTTTGGATTTTATACAAAAATATCCGATGCCAAGTAGTTTTTATCGGTGAAATGTTATGGTAAATACGCTTTTGTGAAGCACGGTGACAGCATTTCACCACACAGTAACTCACATTTTTTGAAATTGCGAGAGCTGTACTCCGCGTGGCACGTGTCGCATGCCTGAGGGGCCGGCGAACGTAAGAAGCCTTTTCAGGCTTCTTTGAAATGGCTTAATATTGCGCGGGTCGACTCGGTTTCTATGCGTTATTATTCTATGATTAATGGATTTAACGACCTTATGGGGTAACGTTGTAGATTCTTTCAGTTATGTCAAGTGTAGAAACCCTGCTACCTATCCGTAAATAAAGACAATGGATATGTAAATTGGAACATTTATATTCACCATATAAATAGAAACTGCATGCGTATAAAAACATCTTGACCCAGATACACAATAAAATTAACTATTTCGTGCTCAATAAGTAAAGAACGAATTTCGCTAACGTCGTCACCCCGCATTCGCAAGGGACATACTTGATTTATGGTAGGCAGAATTATCTTGTTACCGGAGAAGATTTATCTTTCTTAGGGCCAAATGAAATGATTTAAACTGATCCAAAATCGAGCATTACTGTTTTAACTTCGGGACATTTCTGTCTCTTAATGACAGATAAAGCTACAATATTGCCAGGTTCAGTTTGTGTTTGAATTTTTTTAGAGTAGAAATAAAAAGGATTTATTTCTGTCTTAATGATTCGAAGAGATTTGTGAAGATAGATTTTTTATATCATGGACAAACTCGTAGATCTCGTAGATGGGTCTACTAAAAAAAGTGAATCCGGTAAAGACATCATAGATGTTAATAGTGCGTGGATGTCCATATATCGATGATATTGTTTCGAGCTTGTAGTTCGTATTGTGTAATAAAATGCGACTTATATTAAACCGTGTATTTACCACACAAATATACACCACAATAAATTTACAACACATATACCGTCCCTGTAGTAGGAAAATTAAATAACTCTGATTTTGTAGTTCTGAGAGTTCTTATTTATTATTTGTTTAAAAAATGTGAGGCAATTTTACTGTAGGTAATTTTATTTTTTGTTGCCCTGATTACCTTTTACATTACGCTAAACAAACTGAACTCTATATTTTACTATAACTAAATAAAACATAAAAATCAATATCGCCAAAATCGGACTTATTTAATTTTCCAACTACGGGGACGATATATGCACTGACTAACACTGATAATTAAAACCACAGACAAAAACCGTCACTATATCCACGCTAAAGTTCGCTGAAATCAACCGACTAAACCAAATCACTATCCGTATTCAGAAAAAATCGCTATAATTCTTTTTCTATGTCATAAGATAGCAAACAAGCAGATAGGTTTCCTGGTGGAAACAGTCAACCATCGCCTATAGACATCAAAGATATTAATGGTGCGTTACTATCTAGTGGCGAAGTCAAATGCCACATGTTTAACGGCTGGCTTACCCTCCAAACCGGAACTCGACAGTGGCAAGCACTGACGCTATTGCAGCAGGAATAGATAAGGCGGTGGTACCAGATCCGGGCGAGACAATGCAGAAATTTTATCGCACTGATCCGTTCGCTGTCGATATAATTATATAAATAGAAAAATTATATTATGGAATTAAAATACTTTCTAGATATTTGACCATTAAACAAAGTAAATCTTGACTAGACCAATTTTTTTTCTCTAAGTAATTACTGTCTTACATTTTGATATAAACCCCTAATACTGTTCAAGCTAATCTAGTCCTGAAAGGTTGGATCGTATCCAGACATCAAATCTAATCCAAGTCATCTAAGTTCTAACGTAGCAGTGAGCATTCTAAATAACATCAACTCTGTGTGAGGATCGCATTCGGAATGTAAAAGTCAAACGAATTTCAGTGTAATAGGCCAAACGTAATTAGTACCTACCCTTGTTAGCCACTGTATACATGATATTGACATGGAAATTGCGATCCTGTTACAGAAGAAATAAAATCAATTACGCTTTGACATCATACGATTGCCCAAGATAGAGATTTCCAAATAAAACTTTTGTTCAAAATTCTCTTACAGATATATCTTTCCTTTTTGTGGCTGCTGTGGGTATATTTTACAAAATATAAGCTTTTTGTAGGTACCCTCCTCCCTCGTGCATTTCACCGTGTTAGTCTAGGTCCCATTTGAAAAATAAACCGACTGCCATTTTGCCAAGTAGATCATATATATATATATATATATATATATATATATATATATATATATATATATATATATATATATATATATATATATATATATATAAATATCTCCATACTAATATTATAAATGCGAAAGTAACTCTGTCTGTCTGTCTGTTACGCTTTCACGGCTAAACCACTGAACCGATTTGGATAAAATTTGGTACAAATATAGTTTGAGACCCAAGAAAGGACATAGGATAGTTCTTATCCCGGAAATCCCACGGGAACGGGAACTATGCGGGTTTTTATTTTAGAAACTTTTCCACGCGAACGAAGTCGCGGGCACAGCTAATATATATATATATATATATATATATATATATATATATATATATATATATATATATATATATATTACTATCATCATCGTGACCACTAGGTGGTAGATGTTAATGTCATGTTCCGGTTTGGAGAGTAAGTAGTAGTAGTATATAGATCGTGTATCACCAAATATTTCCTTTTTTTCCTAAGTTTAATTAAAGAATTAATAAATAATCGATATTCATTATCTAAAACGTCTTGGAATTTCCTAGTTAAAATGTACGTTGAACAGTGAACATTGATCTTTATACTAACTAGGTAGCAGATATACAAAGAGAAATTCAATGCTATTAAGTTAATGGAGAGCACTCGCAGTGCACATGAACCATATGAAGAGTTTGTCAAATATTTCCGTAAGAAGCTTCCAGAAACGTTTGTTACTTAAGTTAGATGTTGATATTATGTAACTTAATGTCTACTTATGAACACTGAACATATGAGTAGGTACTATAAATGATTAAGAACTTCCTTGCAGGGTTGTTGGCTTTTTCGGATTAAGAATGAAAAATTATCGGAAGAAGGTAGGTAATGTGAAATCAAAAGTTATTTATTCAATTAACCGATTCGTTGCGGATGACACGGCAGCCGTGTCATAATTGTTTTTAACGTATGGCGTATGACGTATAAATTAAAATAAAAAACAAACTAATCGTTAGTTTATTGATGTTGGTATATTTACGTTCGTATCCCCAAAGAGGTAGGTTGAGGAGAGATCGTGGATGCACAACCAGTGCATCCACGTTTAGCCGAAGACAGTCCTACAATGTGACTGATATTAACTCAAATTATTTGTTTTGTAGGTAATAAACACCCTAAATTCTAATTCAAACTTGAATTACATAACATACCGACTTTAACGGCGGTAGAGTCCTGCGGCAACTCGTTTGATCGGTGGGTACGAGTACCAGCGTCTTACTTTTTCCTGCCGCCATAACATAGCCACAAAATTCTACGTATCGAACGGACATCGAAACCAAAAACCCACATCTATTTAATGTACTTATTTTTCTTACAAAAGGTTTGCAGCATCTGAATAAAAAAGTAACCTTCCATTCTCAGAAAAAACACTTAGTAAACCTACTAAAAAACCACAGCGGTTTGGTTTCAACTGAATGAATCAAGTCTACAGACGTGTAAAACAATAAACCTTTTTATACATGGCTGGTGACACGGTAGCCGTGTCTTCAACTTCTATAGCGTTTGACACGGCAGCCGTGTCACAAAATATTTGTACGCCGCCACTACTAATAGTTTTGATAAATATGCGCGGCAACGAATCGGTTAAACTTTTTGCGAGATATTTTGATGCGCCAACATTTTTAACAAGAACAACAATCAGTATTTTCAACACGCGTCAACAGAAGCTCACGTACTAGTTACTACTACCGGATCGCAATCGCGGCCACTAATTACGTTTAGTAGTAGACCAGCGTCCAGAAAACGGCCTGGTAATAACACCTGGGTCCCGATTCACGTAACAAAATGTCTCCGTGCAAAATGTGAATCTAATCGAAGCGTTTAGGTCATTTACACATGTTCTTAGACAACAAATTTTGTTGCTCTATCGTACAAATACACCTAAACGAATAAGGCTAAATTTTGATATTCCGTTACTGTATTATATAAACATTTCATTCCGAAAAAAATACATAATTCGCTGCAACACTGAGGACTGTGGACCGCCGGTATTCGCTCATCCCCTAGTTATAATGAATCAGAAAATTTTAAACGAATAAATGGATTTAAATAAAATTTGGTATACAGGTTATCTATGTCTAAATTCATAGTTCCCATGGGATATGCGAAAAACTAATCACGCAGTTGGATAAAGGATCGCCAGTGTAAACTAACGCTATCCCTTTTTGGCCAGATCCCTTTCGAAGAACAGAATGGCCTCACTGTTTATGCCTATACCTGTCACAAATGCGTCGGTGTTAGTCGCATTTATATTTCGGTTTGGAGAGTGAGGTAGCCGGTAAACTTGTGCATTTAGCATTTCATCCCAGCGACACTATGGCGGAGCGAATCGGGCCTTATCAGGGCGGATTTTGTTTGGCTGATTTCGGTGAATGCATCACGCTCCGCCTCGCTCCTCGCAGTGTGTGATGGCAAATTGAACTGCACGTACGTGTTCCTCCGTGTTTTAAATGTTAATTTATAAAATCATGTAATCATGAATGAAGAAAGTTTAATAAGTTTAGTTCAAGACTGCAAAGAGCTATATGATTTGCATGATCCACGTTGTGATAATCAACAGAGAATAGCACTTGGAAAAAAATAGAAATACGGAAATACGCTACGTTGCGATGACGCCCGCTCTGCCCTGCCGCGCTCAGTCCTAACGTGCTATGTTGCATTTTTCGTGGCGATGCGATGCGATCCGCCCCGGACCGTCGCAGCCCATCTCAGTGTGCTCGATCCTTAATACGACAATTTCCGTATCAATAACAGCGCTAGTTTACAGAGCTTAAAATAACAAGTGGCTTATCCAGTTGTTTCTGCCGACGTAATACTGCTAAAATTTTCATAGATCTCCCTAACGCTAAAAAGCGATTTTAGCGCGGGCTCAACTTATACTGGTACTATCAAAATATGCTCGATAAAGCAGCGGCTATCTACTATGGTATCGGAAAGAAAATAAAACCCGACCTAAATCACAGTAAACAACTCTCTTTACTACTCGAGATAACGACTTTACGTTAAGTCATCACGATTAATTTAATAACTATTGAATAGTGCACTAGAAGTATATACAGGTTGATTGGTAAAAGAATGTATATATTGAAGGACACAGTAGTTAATGGTCGGATGAAGAAAACAAGTTATTTTGTAAATTTCTGCAAACTTTTAAGTGTACCTTTGCGATGCCGCTGAAAGGGAAAACATATAAAAGCGGTAAAAAAATGGGATAAACTCACCATAGGCCTGAAAAATAATGTACACCCCAGCGCCACAGCTATCTACCCTCGTCCACCACACTACACACAATGACAGCACCAAGCACACAATATACGCACTCAAAGCACGTTGCACTTCGCAACCGAAGCAGCTTCAGGAGACACGAACACTACTACTACACTCCACGAGAGCCGAAGTAGTATTGACTATTGAGTACTAACTCGCGCCGCAATTGTGGCGCTCCTAGTTCATAGTCTGGGCACGCATAACTAAGCGCGAACTACATTATGTAATAAGGGCGACTTTGTAACGTTTCTTTGTTTGATCAACAGTACAATTAAATCGTCATTATGTTTTACTAGCTGCTGCGTGCAGCTCGCTGCGTTATAAAAGTTTTTTACAAATCTCGCGGGATTACCTAATTAAGTAAAAAAGAAAAGTAGCCTATGTGCTATTACAGGCTATGTGCTAAATTTCATTCAAATCCATGCAGTAGTTTTTACGTGATTGAGTAAAAAACATCCAAACCAAACATCCATCCAATTAAAACTTTCGCATTTATAATATTAATATAGATGATTTCAAGTTGTTTTAATATATTAAATTTTAATCCCTTGTCCCAGGTATGAATTACATCAAGCTTACTGTGACTTCGGTTGCGAAGTGAAACATACGTTGAGTGCGTATATTGTGCGTTTTTGCGCTTGGTGCTGTTGTGGTGTAAAGTGTGGTGGACGAGGGTCGATGACTGTGCCGCTGGGGTTCTCATTATTTTCCAGGGCAACGACGAGTTTGTTCCATCTCTTTCACCGCTTTTATATATTTTACCTTTCAGTGGCATCGCAAAGGTACACTTAAAAGTTCGCCAAAATTTGCAAAATAACTAGTTTTCTTCATCTGAACAATGGATTTCCGCAAAGTAACGCCTGGATCTACAAAGTTCATGGTCATATGTAACCAATAAAATATAATAAAAAGAGAATATTGCTTAACTATATAGCAAACCACAATGAAATTAATGTAATAACATTCAAAAACTCTTGTTACCGCGGGGGCAATATATGCGCAATTTGACTGATACGTGCCGTGTGGTTCAATCGTCGTTCGTAAACAATGAGCTTCGATATTGCATGGGTGTCCACAGTTCACAGTAAACCTTTTTATTAAACAGGTAAAAAATTTAAGCACATATATTTTTTTAAATAAAATAAATAAATAAATATTCACGGGACTTTCACTTATTGATCTAACCCCAAAGTAAGCAAATTATTTGCTTGTGTAATGGGTATTAGTTAACGATACTAATACATAGAAATACACATATAACTAACCAAGATAGCAACGCACCATTAAGATCTTTGGTGTCTATAGGCGATGGTTGACTCTTTCCATCAGGAGACCCATCTGCTTGTTTGCTATCTTATAATATATTAAAAAAAAACAAAATGGGGAAAAAATTATACCGCGGTTTTAAAAGACGATTTTACATCCGGCTCGTTGGTCTTTTTTATGGAAAAGGGTGCAAACGGGCAAGAGGCTGACCTGATGGTAAGTAATCACCGCCGCTCATGAACAGCTGCAACACCGGAGGTTTAGCAGGTACGTTGTTGGCCTTTAAGGCAAGATTAAACTAAACTAAATTTGCAGACATCCGAACGGTAAGGATAGAAGTTTGAATTTTGGCATGATGTCCGATGAAGGAATTACCGGGTGGAATTACCGAACGCCTCGTAACACTCCCCGTAGTAAAAGGGATGGAAGGTGTAGAAAGAACCAATATCTCTTCACAACGCCAAAGGATCATGACGATTTGAAACGTTCTACCACAGAATATTGGAGATTAACAGCAGTCAATGTACATACAAGTGATATTTGAGCAACTCACACATAGAATAGACACCTCTCACAGACGCGATATCTCGGAATGGCTCGGGACAGTTTGTTCCGAACCAGTCCGAGATATCGCGTCCGTGAGACGTGTCTATGTGTGTTATGCTCGAATGTATTATATGTAACATTGACTTCTGTTAGTTTCCAATATTCTGTAATTCTACGCTGTATGCGATTAAGAGGAAAAAAGAGCGGATCTTACCCTCCAAATTGGAACAAGACATTGAACATACTTACCGGAATAGGTGCAACAGATATTAGGTACACCAAAAATCAGAGCAAAACATTGCAAAACTTTACCATCTAATAATAATATTATTATAATAAATATATTTTATCCAATCAAGAATAATTTTGTAACTACATAAAAGAGAGTAAAAAGTATCAAATTAAAAAGTGTCACACTGGCTCGCTTGCGGCGTAGAGAGTTACCCGAACGTCTACAGACTTTCCGGTTCACCAAGATTCACCCAGTTTGTCGATTGGCGAGGTGAGTAGTGATCCACATCGCTGCATTTTCCCGACATATCAACGATTATGGACTATTTCTAGCGATAACTTAGATCGACCTCTTTTCGTGCTCATATATGGCCTGGGAGTGGTAACACACAACCCGTTAGACTCCGAGGTGCTTCTGAGATTTAGATTTTTCAGAAAACTTCAAAGAAAACCTCAATAACACTTTTGCCTGATCCGGGAATCGAATCCGGGACCTCGTGATTTGAGCTGAATAGACTAAGCCCTAGATCACTAGATTAGCTACATAAATCTTTGAATACTCGGTACACCACTAGCTACACCTGGCTATGCACAGCTTTAGTACATAATATTTTCAACCAACTTCCCAAAAGGAGGAGGTTATCAATTCAGCTGTATGTTTTCTAGGGTTCCGTACGTAAAAGGTAAAAAGGAACCCTATTTCTAAGCCTACACTGTCTGTCTGTCTGGCTGTCAACAGGCTGTATTTCATGAACCGTGATAGCTAGAAAGCTGAAATTTTCACAAATTATGTATTTCCGTTGCCGCTATAAAAAATACTAAAAATAAAAAATGAAAATATTAATGGTCCCCATACAATAAACGTTTCTTTTTTCGTTTTTTATTTGCTATGATATTACGGAACCCTTCGTGCGCGAGTCCGACTCGCGCTTGGCGGTTTTTTATGTTTGTTACCTAAGAACTCGGTCATTTATGAAATGATTTTAAAAAATACTTTTTGTTTGCGAGGGTATAACTCTCCGTGTGGTCCAATTTCAATTTGGTGAAGATCTGATGCAGGGTTCCGAAGAAACAGGAAATGGGAAGTCGGTTGCTGCAGTTCTCCTGCCCTAAAAATATTATGCGTTATTATTCTAAGCTTTTAAGTATAAAGACGACGATGAATTTTCTACCAGAAAAATAATAAAAAATGGAAAAAAAATGAAATTCAAAAATAAAACCCTGAATCGCGAAATCACAATTATTTATCGTGAAAGTTGAAACACTATATTATACAAGTTTCAACGCTTCTCAAACGTACTTCGGTCCCCTGGCTGGGAAGATCTTCCTTTTACCCTTCCTTGTCCTTGTGTGACGTTATCAACCTCCACAGTTATGACGTCACCTGACAAGAAGCTGGCCCGCTGGTTTGATCACTATGACCCTTCAGCGGTACGAACCAGCGGCGCCACATGGTTAGAATTCAAGAGTTTGTGTATATTGTTAACGATATGAAAGTAATGTATAAAATCTAGCGTAACGGAATTTACATTACTTCGAGAGCGAGAGTCTACTCAAAGAGTTGGTGTTTTATTGACTTAAGAATTAGTCGAACACAACACAAGACTGAAATCTTGACCTCGTTGGAGGTCGGTTACATTTTGTTTATAACAAATAAAGAAACGGTCTTTTTCCAGTTTTTTTTTTTTCAACACCTTGAAAAATATGCGTCTAATTGACATGAATAACAACTAATGGAATTTCTTCCGTATAAAATTTCACGTTAGGATAGACTATGTAATATTATAAAGTTAGACTTGAGCGTAAAAAAGTAAATTTTTCAAAATTAGAATTATCTACCAATGTCAGTTTCCACCAAACAACTAACCAATTCGGGCTCCGCATGAAAATTATAAGTAGTGAGAATGTATCAATTAGTCAATTATTTAAACTTAAACCACCTTATAAAAAAAACATACTTAGTTCCGGGTTTAAACCAAGACTAAGAAGTCTAGGTTATTTACGGTATTAAAGTTAGTTCCAGTAGTAAAATGCATTCTTATTTCCTCGGACTAGCGCTAAGCTCGGTTTTATAATAACGTTTTATTTAGTACTAGAATTAAACCAGGTATTAAGTTCGGTACTATATTTAGACCTCGTTTTGGAATAAGGCGGTACAGGTCAGATATTTGACACTTGAAGTGTACAAAATTAAGTATGTGTATGTAGTTTTTCTTAAAATTTATTAAAATATATATATATATATATATATATATATATATATATATATATATATATATATATATATATATATATATATATATAATTTTACTTTCAACCAAAAGGAGGTTTATCGAATAATTTCGTGCTAGAAGTGTCGTGACGCTATGTGAGCACATCGTCTTCACAAAACTTCACTGTAATATTATTCCCTAGCGTGTTAAAAGAAGTAGGTATAATTCAAAACAATTTTTTACTTAATGTTGCATTCAAATGTACTAAAAGCACCATCAAGTTTAAGAAAAATACAATTCCTTATTTATATGCATTTTATTGTGTGCGAAAGTTGAATTTAATTGATCCGAAACCGAACACCGAAAGGAAATTACAGAATTAGCTCTGGGACTAAGTATACAATAAGAATTATGCGTGAAATCAATTAGTTCAGCTACTATTTACCTTTGTTGTGCGTATGTAACTTACCACTTATACATGGTTTTGTAGTTTTAGACACAAAATAAATGCGCATATATTTAATATGACCTTGTTAACGCGCACATACGAGTACATGTCACAATAACACGGTGACGATGGGAACATACATACTATTATCAGATGCGTCTATAACTTACAGATATTTTCCCAAAACCGGTTTACAGACTGTAAGCAGGATTACTGAAGATGCACCTTTATTGTGTCGGTTGGTTTCTGCCCGCTTAGAATATGCATCGTGAGATAATTTTGTCGATTCGATTTATCGTCATCGAAGCCATTAATTAACTCTTCCTGTCTTCTTATATCCACATTTGTATAAAACGGCACATGTGAACTAGGCTTCCATATTAATTTGGTTAAGATCTAATTCAGGATTTCAGAGTTACAGGAAATTCAAATTTGGTTGTTACAGTTTTACTAATTGGACGCAGATTCTTTAGAGAGAATCCATATACCATTATAACCGATGCAAACACACACAAACACAACACTACACCAAAAACATCAAATCCTGTAGCCCCTTCTGATTTTTGATCGATATCACTGCTTCCATTTCAATCAAAAGTTATAGAAAAACTAGTTCATAAACAAATTCATCATTACCTCTCTGAAAATAATTTACTTAATTATTCCCAATCTGGCTTCCGACCTGGCCATAGCACGACCACTGTCCTCGTAAAGGTAACTGATGATATACGTCATGGTATGGATAACAAGCGAGTCACAGTACTTTCCTTAATTGATTTTAGCAATGCATTTAATACGGTCGACCACGATATACTGTTAAGTCTCTTGAGGTCGATTAACATATCTCCATCGGTGGTTGAATGGTTTCAAAGCTATTTAAAGGAACGATGACAACGTGTTCAGGTAGGGAAGATGTCCTCGGACTGGTCCTGTAACACTGTTGGCGTTCCCCAAGGTGGCGTTCTGTCTCCTCTTCCTTTTGCTGTTTTTGTTAACTCTATAACCAATCATTTATCTTCGGTTTACCACATGGATGCAAATTTATACCCAATCGGCCTTTGATGATCTCCATTCAGCTATTTCGCAGATTAATAATGATCTGGCAACTATTACAGGCTGGAGTAAAAACTATGGGTTAGCTATAAACCCTATAAAGTCTCAGGCTATTATTATTGGGGGGAAAAACAAATTGCAAAAATAGACTTGACTGTTTTGCCACAACTTGAAATTGATGGTGTAACAGGCTACAGCAAGTCTGTTAGAAATTTAGGAATACAGTTAGACGAAACTTTATCATGGACGCAACAAATCAAGGAGGTAAGCAAAAAAGTTTTTGCCACTTGGAGTTCCCTAAAACTGTTGCGTAACCTACTTCCAGTTCCTACTAAAATTGCGATTGCAGAAGCTCTTTTTATACCTATTTTAGATTACGCGGATGCCTGTTACGTTAACCTTACTAGTGAGCAGTTCAATAAGCTTGATCGACTCCAAAATTTATGTATAAGGTTCATATTTGGTCTAAGTAAATATGGTCATGTCACTGAATACCGAACAAAACTCAAGTGGTTGCCAGTCCGTCTCCGCCGTAATGTCCACATACTTTCTCTTCTGTACTGTATTCTTTTTGATTTTCGCACCCCTAACTACTTAAACTCTCTTTTAAGTAGTTTTTAAGTAGTTGAGTTTTTGGGAGGTGTATTAAGACAGTTAAGGTCGGTGGATAACCTACTTTTGCGGGTCCCTTCTCAAAATCTTAATTATTATCACCAGTCTTTTACTTGTCAAGCTATTCGGTTATGGAACTCCCTTCCAACAAACATCAAAACAGCTCCTAGTTTACACTCCTTTAAGTCTGCTCTTAAACATAATTATCTTAATCTATAAATAAATCATTACAGAGTTTTCTTGTTTAGTTTGAATTGTAATATTATGTAAGTTTACATGTGTAGTATATGTATATATAACTAGTACAGTTTATATATGTAATTTTAATATAGTGTATATATATACACACACACACACACACATATATATATATATATATATATATATATATATATATATATATATATATATATATATATATATATATATATATATATATATATATATATATATATATATATATATAATTTAATCGCACCACTTCCTAATATACTAAAGGTTGTCTGGCAGAGATCGCTCTTAAGCGATAAGACCGCCTTTGTGTACCCACTATATACATAATTATTAGTTATAAGTATTGTACATAATCTGTCTTGTTAAATTTGGTGCGCAATAAAGAGTATTCATTCATTCATACACTGTCGTAGTTGGTCTCAAGTCTCAACGACGAAGACTTCACTATCGCCGCGCGCTTGACGCGGGGTGCAATGCCACGATCCCGCCCTCCACATTTAGTCTGAACGTCGCACTATGCCGAAAACCGGTCTCGCAAGTGACAGCCCTTAGCGTTGGCGTTAGTAGCCCAAACTTTAATTTAAACTCTGGCTGAGCCCTTTGGTTGCACAAAAGGCCATTAGAATATTTTATTTGCATGAAAATGGGTTATACAATAGGTGTTACAACATTATTTCTAGCCCGCCATAGTCAACCGGTAGTGCCGGTGTGCAAAACTATTATAAACTTATAACTTATTTAATTAAATGTTATATAAAATGAGACATTATATATTATTGTTATTTAAAATTTGCTAATTCACATTTCATTATATTGGAACGAAGTTCCTTTCGGCAGGCTTGGAGGGGATAAGGATTTTGCTGCGCGACCGAACTGAAAAAAATGTGATAGTAAAACCGTAAGAAAAATGCGTGGAATAAAAGCGTTAAATGAGACGTGCGCATGCGCGACAGTCGCGTACACAAGCGAGTAGTGCCGTTTAGCCGAAGGAAGTTCGTTCCTACCTGGTGTCCCGCGACACCACATCATTTTTTTATTAAGGTAATTATATAAGAGAATGTCACATTTTATTTTATTATTGGTTAATATTTGATTATATACATTTAATTATATTTTATTAAGATAATAACGATAAAAGAGAATGTCACATTTTGTTTTATTATTAATTAATATTTGATAATATACATATAATTATATTTTATTAAGTAACATTTTTAGAATAAAAAGAAGAAACAGATAACTCGTTGTATTATTATAACTTAAAATTATCAAACTTAAGTGCATATCCAGTGGATTATACTTGCTAGTTATAAGACAGGGAATGAAGAATGTTAACTAATTTTGATTATTAGCACTCCATATTCTCTGTGAAAAATAAAAAATACTAGTGAAAGAATTACTTCGATACGTCAATTAGTTTCCGATTTAGAAGTAAAATAAGTTGAACTGCACGACGCTGGCTGCCGTTGACGCTGTGACGTCATCTCACAACACGCTCAGTCTAGTTCGCTCGGCGGCCGGCGCTCGCGGTCGCGCGCCCGTGCCGTCGAAATTACACCTCAATACTTTTCCAAAAAATGTCCAATCCAAATACTAGGAAATCATGAGTTGTGCCTACTGAACGGATCTGGACGAAGTCTGGAATAACTCACGGCTCCTTTTAATTCTGGGAAAATGTACAGTTCCCGAGTTTTTTTTTTTCGGAATGTCTCAATTGCTGTTAGCTTTATGGGCTGTTACAGCTTCACCGGTCGCGGGGGCGAGCAGAGCGCTCAGCCAGAATTTAAAGGTGTAGGGCTGTACGCCCTCCGCCCTAAGGGTGTCTCCTGTGAGACCGAACCTCGGCTTAGGGTGGGGTCGTGATTTGCGATGAGAGGGCTAGTGGCATTGTTTTGTCCGTCCGCCGAACCTTGCCCTTGGGCTCGGTTCGCCGAAGGGCGAAACAGGGGTCCTCGTCGCCGCCGGCGGCGACGGTGTCGCGAATGTAGGTGTGTAGTGTTATCGTGTAAACCGTTGGCCAGAGTTATCGGGTCATTGGGATCGGTAAGAACGTGGCGGGGCCTACGTAGTTTGGGATCGGAATTAGGGTCTGGGATGTAGTCAGCCGCGGCTACCACCAGTGGGTTCGGATGCGAGATGGCACGATCGAAGTATCTTTCGGAGATGTCTTTGAAATGCTTTGCTAAGCTCGGCAATTCAAGATCGTTATGGAGGTCTACGTTGCGCATATACCACGGTGCTCCCGTGGCAATACGCAGGAATTTATTTTGTACCACTTGCAACGGATGCAAGTCCGTACGGGGGAGATGGGCAAACGCTACGCAAGCGTATGAAAGGATGGAGCTCCCGAGGTATTTATTTAAATTAAGAAGAACGGTAGGTACCTATACACGTACATATACCTACGTCCTACGTACCTACCTATAGCTACAAAACTAATACATATTTGTTGTCTTTAACGTAAAAATTTAATGGTAGGTAGGTCCTTCTATTATTTGAGTTGCATTCTTTCATTACGACATTAGTTGGGTATTTTGTCTTGATAAAATAATTTAGAACAGATAAACTATTAAGCATAAGTAGTAGCAAGGTAAGTTTTCTTACCTTTGCATTTTTCTTCCTCGCATTTCGGCGCCAACGAAATGACCGCCGCCAACGGTTAGCGACCCTGACTACGCAATCAACGGGGTTTGGGTTCGATCCCCGACGGGGACAAGCATTTGTGTGATGAGCATAAATGTTTGTATTTCCGGGTTTGGGTGTTTATTATATATATTCTGCTATTTATATATGTATTTCTATGTATTAGTATCGTTGACTAACACCCATAACACAAGCAAATATTTGCTTACTTTGGGGTTAGATCAGTAAGTGTAATTTGTCCCGTGAATATTTATTTATTTATTTATTTAATCACTATTTGTTAATAAATAATGCGCAACCATTAATCCATCTATTTTAGGTGAAATATCCGATTGCCCTTTTTCGAATCCTTCATTCATTTTATTAATCGAATAATATTTACTATTAATAGACTATTAAAGTAATACGCTGACGAAAACAACAAAATACTGCGCAAGCTATTACACCTTACTATACTATAACCGCTGGAGACTTGATTTGATACTAAGCGAGGCGCGGCCCGTTGTGTCATGACGTCACAAGCGGTCACGTGGCTGTTAGCGAGACTTGATATTTTTCGAAACTTTGAATGCCTATAAAATCAAAACTACTAGGTATTTTTTACTACAACAAAAACTAGTGTATTTGTATACATACAGGCTTTACTGAGACAAGACAAGATTTGGCATACCTAATAACATTCTTCATTATTGGAACGAAGTTCCTTACGGCAGGCTTGGAGGGGATAGGGATTTTGCTGCGCGACTGAACTGAAAAAAATGTGATAGTAAAACCGTAAGAAAAATGCGTGGAATAAAAGCGTTAAATGAGACGTGCGCAGGCGCGACAGTCACGTACACAAGCGAGTAGTGCCGTTTAGCCGAAGGAAGTTCGTTCCTACCTGGTGTCCCGCGACACCACATCATTTTATTATTATACAACAATTTTATCATTTAGATAGTCGGCAATATTGTAGTAAGCTTTTTGCATTAACAGTTTAGATAATACATTTTTAAATTGTCTTAATGGTAGTTCGCGGAATGTTTTAGGTAATTTATTGTAAATATTTATTATCATAGCATGGCAATTTTTTGAGTACAATGCAGAAAAACTCGTTGGGACTTGTAGCCTGGTTGGATCCCTAGACCATACCCTTTTGTTATCATTTAGTTTATTGAATAGTTCTTGGTGTTTTCTAACAAATAAACATGACTCTAATATATACAATCCAGTTAAGGTTAACAAGTTAAGTTGCTTAAACAATGGCTTACATGACTCAGTTGGATCCGCACTACACAAAGCTCGAACACATTTCTTTTGCGCAATAAAAACCTGGTTTATATTGGTACAGTTACCCCAAGTAATAAGTCCATACCTCAAAACAGAGCCTATATAACCATGATAAGCAGTTAATGCTGCATTGAGTCCCACCGTTTTTCGGATTTTTTTGAGGGCGTATACAAATTTATTGATTTTTTTACAAACTGTATCAACATGTGGTTTCCAGTTCAAATTTCTATCTAAGTTTACTCCTAAAAATTTTACTTCTTTTACTTCGTCAATTAAACTACCCTTATAGTTAATTTCTAAATCATGGCACTCATTTTTGTAATTTGTAAATTGGACTAACTTTGTCTTTGAAAGGTTGGCCGTTAAGTTGTTTCGTTCTAACCAGGATGTTATAGAGTCAATTGTTGATAGAAGTGTTTGTTTATATTTATTCTTGTTATTATGGTTATCTGTTACTATTACTGCTATGTCATCGGCAAATAATATACTTTTACATTTTGTTTCTTTTGGCAAGTCGTTTATGTAGAGTAGAAAGAGCAACGGACCAAGAGCGCTTCCTTGTGATACACCAGTTTCTTTTGTTACAAAAGCTGATCTGTAAGCTCTAACCGTTTTAGTTCTATCTAGACGTAAAATTTCTACACATTGCATTCTATTTTTGGAACGAAGTTCCTTACGGCAGGCTTGGAGGGGATAGGGATTTTGCTGCGCGACCGAACTGAAAAAAATGTGATAGTAAAACCGTAAGAAAAATGCGTGGAATAAAAGCGTTAAATGAGACGTGCGCAGGCGCGACAGTCGCGTACACAAGCGAGTCGTGCCGTTTAGCCGAAGGAAGTTCGTTCCTACCTGGTGTCCCGCGACACCACATCATTTTTTAAATAACTCTCAATCCACTTGTTTGCGTTACCTCTTATACCATAATTTTCGCAGTGAAGTGAAACCATTGTCGCAGTGAAGACCCGTAGAGTCAACATAGGCAGACACAGGTTGTTTCAAAAGGTCAGCCTGTTAATCTGGGTCCTTTTGAAAAACAGATCAACTACCTTACTGTTAGGCATCTCGTAAGTCGAGAGAAGACCTAATAAGTTTCACTAATATCGTCAGTACTAACTAGGTTCTAGAGATTTGCAACGTCTCGATCGGGCTGAGTACCAGTGTTGGCAGACGTACAATAATTATTGTAAATTATTGTACAATGTACAATAATTTACAATAATTTTATGATCATTTCAATCTTCAATCCCAAGCGCACAACCTTTAGATTAATACAATAATTTTTAATCACAGTTAATATAAAAATAAAATATTTTCCAACAATTTTTTCTCGTGATTTAACAAGATTTTCCCGCTCCAAACCTTGGATAAGTATTTCTTATTATGACTAAAAGATGGCGGCCCGATAACTTTTTGTGGACAGCGTGAGCTAATTACAACTATATTTTTAAGCATATTATTGTTTAAATATATAGTTGTAATACGATTGGTTACTTTTTCACTAATCAATAATTTATACGAGGTGCTTACTGCTTACCTACTATTTTCGACAGCCCGGTTAAAACTTTATCTTTTACAACTTGACGGTTTTCTATTCTATCCATAAATTACGTCGCACGAATTTTATGAATTTCTGACCCTTCCCCATCCTTATCACAGCTGGTCACACTTGTGAGAACCCCCCTTAACTAATGTGACGTCACATATTTTACATAGGATTAGGAATAATGATCTAATTCGATTATTTTTTTATTTATACTGGTGGCTTTTTAAATTTATTGTTGTAATACTTATAAATAAAATATTATATTTTGAAAAAAATGTGATGTCACTAAATTTGGGACCCCTTCCTACCCCTTGTCACACAATGTCACACTTCGTCGACCCCTTCAATAACAATTTCTCACGGGTCTGTCAATACTGCTGGGAACCTACCAAAACTATTGTCGCAAAAACGTCGGTGTTCATTGGCCATTGCTGTCGTGTTCCTGTTTAAAGGGTAAGGAAGCCAGCAAACTACACTACATCACACGTGTAGTGACGTACTATTAACACATTTGTTGTCTATCGGTGATGACTGATGGTTGTTTCTTTGTATCAGTAAATTCATTTATTTGTTTGTGAGGATAGGTATTACATAAAGAATTTTAAAAAAAACACAGACTGCCTGATATTATGATACTTTGGTATTAAGAACGTAATAATAATTTGCAACGCATATGATTAAATGTTATCGGATGATATTTTACCTCAACGTTTAGGTATACAAAACACAATATCAAAAGATAATTTACCTACATCCTGCGTTTAGTTTACGTAATAACCAATATATAACCTAAAAATCACAATGCGATTTTCCATTCCATTGTAGCGTTGGCTCAATTTAAACGGTAATTACTATATGGTTTTAAGCGTTTACAATATCCTTTTTTTACGCTATAGAAAAATGGATTGGAAACGCGGCCACACATTGCAGTAGGGGAGCCAAAGATGCTAAATCGAGATTTACTCGAGCGCCGTGGGGACCTATTGGATTTTGTAGACGGTGAAAAGAAAAACAAAAGGTTCTATATCTATACTATTTTTCATTGCCTACTCTCAAGTTCGGTTCGTCGATGTACGAATCAGAAGCCCAAGTTGCCTCAAAAAAGCTTGGTATTCGGGCGAAGGTGAGACCCGTATTCCAGCCCGGGACAGTTGCTAAACCTTTATCAAGCACATGTCCGTTCATGCATGGAATACTGCTCTCACCCCTGGGATGAAGTCAAGAGACACTTGAGGCAATAGAGATGTGTGTCAAGAGGCTCATAAACAACGATGATCTGGTAGGCAAAAAACTAGAGCCTCGCTCATCGCCGCAGTGACTAGTTTATCGGTTTTTTATTGGATACACTTTGGAGAGTGCTCTGCGGAATTGTACGACTTAATTCCGCCATCCCAGTTTTTCTATCGATCGTCGAGACGCACAGATTCTAGGAATCGCCATATGGTGGACGTTCCACGTACCCGGACAAAGCGGTTTGAGTCGACATTCTTCATTCAAACCGTAAGGGACTGGCACATGTTTTTTTTTACATCTTAAGATAGCAAACAAGCAGACGGGTCTCCAGATGGAAAGAGTCAACCATCGCCCATAGACACAAAAGGTCTTAATAGTGTGTTGCTATCTTGTGGCGAGGTCTAATGCCACATGCATCAGTTTTTTTACAGGAATAGGTAAGGCGGTGGTACCAAATACCCGGGCGAGACGTTGCGAAACTCTACCACTTAGTAGTCACGATGGTAGTGACTCGCATAGCCAATCGGTCGCCTTTAACGACCTGCCTGACAGAACGGCAGTTGGTCTATTCTTCAAAGGAGCCCGGACCAACATCTGTTGTATCGTGTTATTGCGCGAAGCTTTGCGGCGCTAGACGCAAGTGCGGCCTCAGTCTTATAATAATATACAGCTGATTATTATCAAAATTGATTTTAAAAGTATAGATTACTAGTTGACGCGCGCAGCTTCGCTCGCGAGTAAATTAACATTTTTTCATACATTTTTTTAAATGTTCTATGTCCTACCTCGGATCAACGATACAAAAATTTCCATCCAAGCCAAATTTCATCAAAATCGGTTCAAAAGTTTAGGCCTGAAAGACAGACGCACAGACATTCGCATTTATAATATTAATAGTGTGGATGGATTTTAAAAGTATTTTTCTTAAATTTTTAAATATTTGTCTATAGGTACCTAGAAGAAATATATAAAATTACCAAAATGAATCCCACAGTTTCGGTGTAACATTTGATATACGTTGCAATGAAATTACCTGAAAAAAAAACATATGTATTGGCGACAGTTTTTTAATAACATTAGCTGATGGTCTTAAAGGCCGCAATAGCGACACTTGACTGGTGGGCAAGCAGAGTGCTCAGCCAGAGATTCAATTTAAAATTGGACAATTAACGTCCGCGCTAAGGGTTGTCTCCTGCAAGACCGATCATTATAAACAACTGTCTTTCAAGCAATTAGGTACAAGAACATCACAAACCAAACATCCCAAGTTTTGTGCACGTCATACCTCAGTTTAGTGGGAAGTTGGCCTGCAGGTCAACCGATGTACCGATTTTTTTACTCCTTTCAGCTTAAAATACCTCACTTCAGAGGGAAGTTTCAGGGATGATTCGCAGGATCTATCGCTTTAAAGATCTTTTTTGAAATGTCAACCTTACAGGTGACTTTGATACCTTTGGGGCGAGCAAAGTATGCTCAGTCAGAGTTTAAATTTAAATTTAGGCTAAGAGCGTCCGCGCTAAAAGCTGTCTCCTGTAAAACCGGACTCCGGCTTAGTGTGGAATGCGGACTAATTTCGCTCCGTGTAAAGCACGGGGAACGAAGAAGTCTTCATCGTTAAGACTGGTGACGTATTGTGTGTATTTGTATCGGTTTTGGTATCAGGATCATCTAGATAGAATCTCTACGTGTTAGGTTTACACTAACTACTCGAGCAAGGAGGCCGCTGTGTTTATTATATACTGTCATGTTACATGTAAAAATATTTTTTTAAATCTGACTGGTACATCCAGAGATTAGCGCGTTCAACCATACAACCAAACAAACTCTTCAGCTTTATAATATTAGTATAGATAACATCTCTGCCACAGAGCAGTACACTAATTACATCTTTGCTGTCTGCAATGGTTTCAGTGGAAACATGCAGCGGTTATCTATTCCTATCAGGAAAGCCATTTGCTTGTTTCCTATTTATGATATAAATAACTTTAAATTAAAAATTATCATCACGCCTGGTTCCCTTGCGAGATAGGTAGAGTAAATCAAACGTCTATAGATTTTCCGGTTTAACACGATTAAGCATGTCTCTAAATGTGTTAAAGGGAAAAATACATTTAGAGACATGCTTAATAAAAATATACCGTAAGTGCTTCATTGTTTTTGAAATACGTAGTTATTTAAAGTAAGTATATACATATTTGGAAATTCACCGTTACACAGATACATACAATATTGTCTAAAGTTTCCAACCTTGTGTTAATTAGAATTCGCAAACAAAACTTGATAGCTCGCTTTTATATGAAACTGATCGCATTATTTGACTTTCGTTGACGTATTATCGTGAAGTGCCTTTCGATTTTTCCTATAACCGTTTTACGCTAAACGTTTTATGACTGTCATATATATATATATATATATATTAGTGATGGGCCGAATGTGGTTTGAACCGAATTCGAACTTCGGCCGAACATTCGGTGAAAATAAGAAATTCGGCCGAATTTCGGGGAGCGAGGGAGGGAGGGGAGAGGAGTCTAATTTTGGGGAGCTGTTTTAAAAGCGACATGCAGTGTTTTTTTACGAATTCGCTTAAAATTTAATTATTTTATACTAGCTATTTACCTATTTTACTATTTACTACTAGCTATTATATTGTCCGCGGCTTCGCTTGCGTAAAGTAAGAGAGTAACCTATGTCACTCTCCATCCCTTTAACTATCTCCACTTAAAAAATCACGTCAATTCGTCGCTCCGTTTTGCCGTGAAAGACGGACAAACAAACAGATACACTTTCCCATTTATAATTTTAATATGGACTAGCTGTTGCCCGCGACTTCGTCCGCGCAGACTTTGTTTACTCCGCTCTTATTAGTCGTAGCAAGATGTTATATAGCCTATAACCTTCCTCGATAAACAGGCTATCCAAGGCAAAAATAATTAATAAAATCGGTCTAGCAGTTTTCGAGATTACCGCGTACAACCAACCAAACAAACAAACTACAATTTTATAATATTAGTATAGATATATAGGATATCGTTAATGGGTTTCGTAACGGACGTGAATTAATGACGTAACAGCAAAATTTTGATATATTGAGTTACATTGTTCCAATTTAGGCATGGATTTTTATTTTTAACTTTCTGCTATGTAGGTATATAGATAAGGAAGTTACTGATTTTGCCCTGATTTTTGAAAATCGAGTTTTCACCAGATCTCCACGTTTTGAGGTCCTAGGAATCTTTTCCGACTATTTTCACAATGAGGTCAGCATGTCTGTATATATGTGTATCTGTAAACATCTCATAACTTTGTACATAAATAACATACATAAATAAATAACTTTGTATAATCTAAGTACATAAATGAATAGATTAAGTACAGAATCTAATCAGCTCTATTCCTACAAAAACTGCCTACAGTGCATTAATTGCATCAAAATCGATTTTTCCGCTCAAGAGCTATCGTTGACGAAAAACTTTAGAAAAGTGTTTTTTGACATAACTTAGTAATTTCTCTAATTTTTTTTTGACCTTCCACAATAGTTTAGTGCTTAAAAAACTACGTCAAATTTAGTTTCAAATCGAGTTTTCAAAAGTTACAACTTTTTTAATATTTTTTTTTTTGTTTACAGAAAACCTCTTAATATTTTTAAAATAACTTTCCGGATAATACACGGCTTGATTTAAAAATCTAACCAGCATTTCTTTCTAAAACTCTGCGTCAAATATCTTAAATTGTATCAAAACCGGTTTATCCGTTTGGGAGTTATCGTTGACGAAAATTTAGAAAAAAGTGTATTATTGATATAAAATAAGAGACTTTTTGACCAAAACTTGTTTGAAGGTCAAACCTTCTACAATATTGTGGTACTTGAAACAATTACGTCAAATGTAGTTTCAAGAATCCAAATCGAATCAAGTTTTCAAAAGTTATAACTTTTGAATAATAAAATTTTTCTGTTTACAGAAAACTTACTTAATATTTTTAAAATAACTCTTAGGCTTATATACCGATTCACTTAAAAAATCTAATCAACTTTTCTCTTTATAAATTGCGTCAAATACCGTCAATTGGGTCAAAACCGTCTTATTAGGATTTATTATAACGAAAATTTTTGAAAAAAAATTTTCATATTACTTCGACATATTTTACCCTATAGACTATGTAGCTCAAAAACATTTTAGAGCTCAAAAATTTCGTTGAATGCCATTTGAAGGATGAAAATCGATCATCGTTTTCAAAATATACAGCTTTTTAAAATTTAAAATTAATTTTCAGAAGTCAGAAGTCAAAAGTCAGAATTTTGAACCTTGAAAAAAATGCTTAGGTATAGTTTTTGTTCCTTTGAGCCTAAAATACCTGAATTTAGTGGGAAGTTTCAAGGATAGCCTGCAGGGTCAACTGACTTACCTATATTTTTCCTTTTTTTCGACATTTTTTAACGTACCGATTTTGGAGCTAATAAGACCATTTAAAGGTAAAAATTAAGTTGAATGCAATTTAAAAGATTCAAATCATCATGTTTTAAAATATATACATCTTCATCTATATCAAACTTTAGATTTTTAACTTCCCGCAACGTATGGAACATTTTCTATTTTCGTGATGACGTCAGTATGTCTGTATGTATGTATGTGTGTGTGTGAGAGAGAGTGTATGGTTGTATGTATGTGTGTATATAAACATTTCATAACTTTTGAACGGCTTGACCGATCGAAACGCGGTTAATGGCATTGTATTAGACTCTGCTCAACTTAGACTTCCAAAAATTTTATCCAATTCGGACTAGAAATTTTTAGAAATTTTGAAAAAAATCGCAAAAAAATTGACGAAGCATATTTTTTTTAATATAACTTCCAGATTAATGTATCGATTGAGTATAAAATTTTATCAGCTCTTTTTCTCAAAAAATTGCGTCTTTTTCATAAATTGTATCATGATCGGTTAATCCGCTCAGAAGTTATCGTTGGCGAAAAAATTTGGAAGTGTTTTTTAGACATAAATTCGAATTTTTTTCAAATACAGTTTCAAAAATCAAAATTAAATCAAGTTTTCAAAAGTTACGGCTTTTCAAGAATTAATATTTTGTTGTTTACAGCAAACTTACCATTTTTAAAATGACTTTCAGACTAATATACCGATTGATTTAAAAGTCTAATCAGCTTTTCTTTCTATAAATTGCGTCAAATAAATAAATTGCAACAAAATCGGTCGATTTTTTTGGGATTTAGTAATATCGAAAATTCTAAAAATTTTTTTTTATATTTTTTCGACATTTCTGAGACTGTAGCTATAAAAAAATTTTAGAGGTCAAAAATTGCGTTAAATGCCATTCGAAGGACCAAAACCAATCATCGTTTTTAAAATATATAGCATTTCAAAAATTTTGAAATTACTGACATTTACAACGACTTCTATGTACTAACGAATATTTGTAACAAATTTAAGATTTTTGAACTCTGAAAAAATCTGTGATATGCTAAGATATAGATAAAAATCTAGCGGGAAGTTTCTGGGATCTGCCGGGTCAACCGTTTTACATATTTTTTGGACTCTTCGAACTCAAAAATCTATGCTTAAGTTTTTTCATTTTTGTTTTTATGTTTTTTTATTTACCGGGATGTTTCAGGGGTGGCCTGCTGGGTCAACCGTTTTACGGATTATTTTCGAAAGTATAGTATAGCCTATGTTACTCGGGGATGATTTCATATCTTTTTAATGGTGAAAGATTTTTTCAAATCGGTTTAGTAGTTTTTGAGTTTAGATGATGCAATATATAAACATATAGAATACAAATTTTTCTTCTTTATTACATTAACGTAGATTTCAAGCAAAATAGTGCAAGCAGATACTTTTTTTCTAGTGCCGAATGTTCGGCATTTAAACCGAATTTCGGCCGAATGTCGAAGTTCGGTTCAAGCTGCCGAAATTCGGTTAAACCGAATATAAAACGAATTTCGGCCCATCCCTAATATATATATATATATATATATATATATATATATATATATTTAGTTAGTCTCGCTAAAACTCGAGAACGGCTGAACCGATTTGGCTAATTTTGGTTTTGAATTAATTGTGGAAGATTAAGTGTGGAAGGTTCGTTAGCCGGGTCTTATATTTTAATAGCTGACCCGGAAAACGTTTTTTTTGCCATACTTTATTGAATATTTTGATGGGGTATTTGAGGGAGGGGGGAGGATAATTGGGGGGTAAAAATAATAAAATTTCTGATCTTTTAAGTTGGATCAAACAGCAGATATCTACAAAATTTCATTTAAATCGGTTCATTAGTTTTAGAGTCCATCGCGGACACACAACGTGACACGTTATACGGGGTGTAAAGAAAACCCTGTCCGATCCGAAATATCAGTAGGTCAATGACATTATCAGAAAAAATAATAAAATAATTATTTTTATTAAAATAAAAAAATTATCGTAGTATAAAGTGCCTCATTTTAGTACTAAAATTGAGCAACTTCCCCTTAAATCATGCAAATATTTTGAAATTGTATCAATATCCATAAAATAATGAAACAAATATGTTTGTATTAAGCTACCAAATAATTCCTTTGACGATCGGACAGGGTTTTCTTTACATACTGTATATAATATGTATATTCGTGACCAAAAGGTTTTAATCGCCGTGAATTTCAAGGCGCTTACGCCTTTTATTCGACGAGCTCTAACGTACGAAAGTGCAGTCCATGACTGCACTTTCTTTAGTGGAACACATGTGATGTGCTTTGTTTAGCACGTTAGTTCATAGCCTATAGACACCAAAGGTGTTAATGGTGCGTTGCTATCTAGTGGCGAGATCTAATGCCACATGCATAAGTGTACCGGCTACCTTACCCTCCAAACCGGAACACGACAGTGACAAGCACTGACGCTATTGCGGCAGGAATAGGTAAGGCGATGGTACCAGACCCGGGCGAGACAATGCAGAACTCTACCACCTAGCAGTAACGATGGTAGTGACTCGTATAGCCAATCGGTCCCCTTTACGACCTGCCTGGCAGAACGGCAAATGGCCTATTCTTCAAAGGAGTCCGGACCAACACGGGAGAAAACAGGAAGTCGGTTGAAAATCAAATTTTTATACGTAATATTAGTTTAGACAATAAACACTGCATTTGCAATACATTTTATTTCTATTCGAAAATGATTTATCTGCCCTTGACTGCTTCCTATTAAGCAATGCCGTGCCTTTAATACGGAATGTCAGCGAGTTTCCTTTCTGAAACTACAATCGACTTGGTAATTGGCAATACATTACGTGTTCACTTGCTTCGACGGCTAGTGAGATAAATTCTATACAACTAACTGAAGACGATGTCTCCGCTTGCGAGAATTCCGTATCCCTTATAGATAAATAACTAAACACCACTGGATAATCTAGCCCGGTGTTTCCCAACGTGACCCCCATGCTCCAAAACGGGGCATGGTATTTTGCAAGGTTTAGTTTTTTATCATTGCTGGCTCTCTTCCAGTTTTATTTCTGGCACATTCCGCCAAAAAGTCTAGGATTTCTTCACACCTATCACAAACTTCGCAATTCGGAGATGATGTTAAAAAATATGTGATGGGGCATAAAAATTTTGGAAATGTTACAGTGGGACATGGCACGAATATTTCCATTTTTATATTTTTAGTATTTATAGTTATAGCGGCAAAGGAAATACGTAATTTGTGAAAATTTCAGCTTTCTAGCTATCACGGTACATGAGATACAGCCTGGTGACAGACAGACAGACAAACAGACAGTGAAGGCTTAGTAATAGGGTCCCGTTTTACCTTTTAGGTACGGAACCCTAAAAACCTACTTAATATTTATCTCACGAGTCGGGTAGCGACTAACTTACGGCTATTTCAAGGCAAGTACGAATAGTCCACAATTTACGGCACTTTAACTGATAGCTTTACAGTGCCGCAAGCCTCACACTAAACGCTTTCTAATAGATAATGTAACATCACATTTGGAATTCTAACGAAGCTACGTAGTGTCCTTTCTCTTCTTTATTGTGCGAATGGCAATTATCAGTGAACTCGCCAGTGTCGAGTGAACTTGGGAAGTGATACTAACCATTCCTTCAAAATGGAATAAGGGAGGCTTCTTTTTGGATTGTAGGCTTCGTCTAAGTAAGGTTAACAAAAACAACACAAAAATATACAGTAAAACAAAGACTTAATTAAACATTAGTAAAAAGTACCAAGCAACCTTAGAAGTAGGACTAAATACAAGTGACAAGTGAGTTTTGGTTGACAGGACAAGAATTTTTTTTAAAGGGCAATGGACCC
The DNA here is from genome assembly GCA_036924255.1 of Apodemia mormo. Classification (NCBI taxonomy): domain Eukaryota; kingdom Metazoa; phylum Arthropoda; class Insecta; order Lepidoptera; family Riodinidae; genus Apodemia; species Apodemia mormo. The sequence goes on along the minus strand of JAUPFN010000007.1, from coordinate 10,664,155 downwards.
ACCTCTCGTTCCCTCCATTGTAACTTCTGTAAACCAGAATCAACAGCGGCAACCTTCCTGATAACCACTGAGTTGTGAGCTCAGGGTGCTCTGGAGGAAAACCTAAGCTGTCTTGGAACCCGCATCGAATTTAACCAGAAGAGTATAGGAAGAGTAAGAAAATACATCCAGTTTATACAGGACGAGGAATGTCATTCGGAATAAAATCATGTCTACGTAGCGTAACGTAAGCGAATAAATGACAATCTATATGTCGTAACTCGTAGCCAGATCGCAGAAATGCCCACATCATGAAATGCTCGAGAATTTCATGAAATGGTGGCATTTCATGATGTGGACAACTGAAATTGACTAGATCGTTAACGTTTCACGATTTTACTGTCCAGGAATGGCCATTTTGTAAAAATTGGACGTCCAAAGATATTTTATAGAAATCCAGAATATATTAGTAACTCGTTTGTTTTTGAGTACGACAGGCATTTATAAAAACTAGGAACGCTAGGAAATATTGAAAGTCTTTTCAATGTGGTTTTCAGGTCATTACTATACAACACATGGTAAGCCACCATGTTCACACATAAACAAAGCACTTCCAGCGCCACTATCGTGAGATAATGTAACTATTTTACGATGTTATCAATTAAGTTTGACCATTTCATGAAATAGTCGCGCGTTTAGTTAACCATATCGATAAACGATTTCTTATTATTGATTTGATCAAAGAACATCATGATGTGGCTAATAGCCAGTGGCTAATAGAAACGTGGGTAAAAAAATGTTCGCGTTTTTTTTCTCAGCTACGGGTCCCATCTGTACAATTCCACTTAAGATCAAAAGAGTGTTAATGCCGAGTGGTATTCTACCATTTGTTTACCCAGGGTGTTAGAAAAAGTTCGCGAAAGATAACCCAAAAGCCGCATTCTACTACACCATGATAACGCTTCTTCACACACGGCCAACAAAACAAAATCATTTTTAGATTCCGAAAAATTACATCTTGTCACTCATCCTGCGCATAGCCCCGACCTAGCACCCAATGATTTCTGTATTTTCCTCAAAATCAAAGATTTGATGAGAGGTTTTACTTTTACCAACTCCGAAGAGGCAGTGATAGCGTTCAATCAGCACGTAGAGAACATGGCTTCAGATCTGTGGTCCTCCTGTTTTAAAAAATGGTTCGATCGCATAAAAAAATGTTTAAAATGTAAAGGAGATTATTTTGAAAAGCAATTAACATAATATTTTGGTTATAACATGTTATTTTTTTAAGTTATGCAAAACTTATAGTCTGACCTACGTACAATCAACCTAATTATTCAACAATATACTTATGCACGGACACACGCGTAAATACAGCGTGTAATAGATTTAGACCCTGATTTTAAGACGAAAACAGTCATCAAAGTTCATTGTTTACAAAAAGCGATTTGCGGAACCTCCTCGCGGTGACCATGCTCTTTCGATATTTCTACATAAATTGCATTGAGATTTACTGTGCAGTTAAGTAATATTTTATTTTTATTAGCTACCTATGATTATTAACTATCATATCCTTCAACATGTGTAGTCTTTTACCAGTCAACCTGTGTAGTGTATGAAAAAAAGAAAAGTAAGTATCTTCATGCCCAAGGTACAACAAGTGCACGCACGATTAGCCGAAAATACTAAGTCCCGCAATGTTTTCCTTATCGAGATATCGAGATAATGTTGTTTTTGTCATAAAACTGAAAAAAATACATTTTTGAATTGCCCAACCCGGAAATCGAGCCTAGGACCTCATGTGGTCAACTCCGACACCGGACCACTAGACCACAGAGGCGACTAAAAAGATAGATGATAAAAGACCCACCCGCTGAAAATTTCCACCGGATCATAATAATATGCAGCCACGTTCTTCGTTCAGATTCGGTAATACAAAAACACAACAAATTTTGAGTTTGACTTTAACTTGTTTGCGTTTGTATGATAAAATCAAAATAGCAGAAAAGTAACACTCGAAGATTCAAAATAACTATGGGTGTAATTTGCCGTATATATCAGGGAGTCTAGACGTGGGGTGAAGTCATGTCGTACTCCAAATATTATGCTGTGTAACAGGGTTGTCTACCGTTGTATATAATACTAGCTGTTGCCCGTGACTTAGTCCGCGCGGACTTTGTTTACTCCGCACAGCTTCTCCCCGTAAGTGCTAGCGTGATAATATGTAGCCTATATGTTGACCAGACCTGTTAGTAATATTCATGCAAAATTTGAAGTAAATCCATGTAGTAGTTTTTGAGTTTACCCCGGACATACATTGACTTTCCTACGATTTTGTTATATGTACTAGCTGTTGCCCGCGACTTCATCCGCGCGGACTTGCGTTTACTCCGCACAACTCCTCCCCCGTAGGTGATAGCGTGATAATATGTAGCCTATATGTTGACCCGACCTGTTAGTAATATTCATGCAAAATTTGAAGTAAATCCATGCAGTACTTTTTGAGTTTACCCCGGACATACATGACTTTCCTACGATTTTATTATATGTATATAGATATATATTGTAACATATTTACCCGTCACCTCATTTGTCTAGCGGTACCAGCTTTAGTTTTAGTCGTTCTTGTGTGGTTAAAATACAAACTGTGCAGCACAGACATATTCGATGTAAAATATTAATGTAAATAGATTAGTAAGGCAGGATATATTGTATATTTCGTTTAGTTTGTAAGTTACAAACTATAGTAGTAGTACAAACTACTACTACTATAGTTTGTAAGTTTTTTTGTAATAAATAATGTTCGTTTTCGTGTTTTATTAGCCCTAAGACCTACATACAGCTTTGTTGTACAGAAATAATAAAGCTTTATGTAGTTAAGTTGTTTGCCTAAAGGCATATTACGAACAAAAGGGGTTCCACGCAGTCGACAAAATTACGAGTCGACTCTTGCGAGGTTGTATTTATATGCGGGAATCCAGAATTACGAAAACCCTGAAAAGTGCAAAATTCCTTGTGAAAATGAATGTTTTTCTATTGTAAATTGTATGTACGATGTAAATATAAGCCTTAGGCATATACTTACGCACTTTTCGGGGATATAAAGATAGATAACAGGATAGTATGACCTGAAAAGGCGTACAACTCTGTAATTGAAAGAGTTTCCGAGGTCCTGTAAGAAAGTATAATGTATATAACAGTCTTGTTTTTTATTATATAAGTTTATATGTGTTAAATCTTTGTATATAGATAAGAAATAACACTATGTAATTAGTTTTCGGTAGGTCTTAGGGCATTATGTACTTTGTTTTGCATATATTTGTAAAAAGGTTGCACTCACTAGAGGGCCACAGTAGAGGTAGAAGAAAGTAGGATTTAGCAAATCCCAGTCACTGTGGTGCCATGCGTGGCGCCACCCATCTTTGTCGGCTTAAGCCGCCCATCTGGCCGCGGGCTATAAATATCGGAGAGCGCGGCCATACAATCAGTTCCGTTCCGATCAAGTTACAGTTTCGTTACGTCATAAGAAATAAGTTTCCCAGACAAGTTCCTGGGCTTTAGTATTCCTAAAGGGTACCGGCTTAGAGTAGGGCAGTGATAGGGAAAGTACCGGCTCTCTCCCATAGAATAGGAATAATTTGCAACGGTGCTAGCTTTATTGCTAAATTGTGTTTCGTTACAATAAAGCACCCTTTGCAACGGAAAGTTGTGGTCTCGATTATTTCTCCGGCACATTCGGCTCACCAAAGCACTATGGCTGGTGGGGCGTCGAAGAAGAAGAACAGATCTACAGTCAGCTGGCTCCCCCGGCTGTAGTGCACACAAACAATCGAACAAACTTTACACTTTATGGGATTGAAACATAAAAACAATGATTGAAATGAAATGAGGATTGGAACAAATTTTGACGCTTTAATCTATTTTTTTTTTATATCATATATCATTTTTTTATATATACTAGCTGACCCGCCGCCGAATTGTTCCACCTTTTTTAACTACTCTTTTTTTTCTACAATTTTTTCACCTTTTAAACCTAACCTGAACCTCCATGAATATTTTAGAACCAAAATTAGCCAAATCGGTCCAGCCGTTCTCGAGCTTTAGCGAGACTAACGAACAGCAATTGATTATATATATATATATATATATATATATATATATATATATATATATATATATATATATATATAATATATATATATATAACACACACACACATATATATATATAACAATTGATTATATATATATATATATATATAATAACGATAAAAACACATCATACCATTAACTAGTATAACATAATATATAGAATCGATATTAATTATTAATACTATAAATGCTAAAAGTTTGCATGTTTGGATGTATGGATGTTTGAATGGATAGATGTTTGTTACTCAATCACGCTAAAACTACCAAATGGATTTATATGAAATTTGGCGCACAGGTATATGCTGACCTGGAATAGCACATAGGCAACTTTGTATCCCGGAAAAATTAGGTGATCCCGCGGGATTTATCAAAAACTGTTATAATGCAGCGGACTGCACGCTGCAGCTAGTAACTAATATATATTTTCATGTGGATAAATGTACTATGTGTTCCAACTGAGAATAGGCCTGTCAGGACGCCCTAGTGTTTCCTATTTTGCAAGAACTTCATAAGTGATGAGTATGGTGAGCAAAAAAAAAACAACAAAAAAATTCATCAAAAAAATAAGTTGTGGTCTACTTGGTATATTTTTTATTTAGGTTCTCATTCGCCCATGTTAGTATGTGTTAAAGTAAGGTTTTGAAAGAAGACAAAATACAAAAATACAAATAAATTTATTTTATAAACAAAATACTTGATCAAATTTGTCTATTTGATTTTAAAACCTTTACACCGCTTATAACAACTTTGTTGCCGTCATCATTGGTGTACGAATCTTTTTTTTTCGCACATAATATTGCATTAATCTATAATTATTCGCGTATTTCAAATTATGTGTATAATGAGTTAATGACATTATGTAAAGAGGTATGTACACTTAGGTAGGTGCGCCTATTATGATATGGAACACTAATATAAATTATTATAGAATTATTTGAAGGTTACATATTAATTGTTTTTTAAAAAATCAACCCAATTTTTTAACAAATGCTTTTTTTGTTGACGTTTCTAATTTCTCACTTGCGAACTTATGATATGAAGTAGACAACAAGCGCGATCCTATTCTCAGTTGGAACGCATAGTAATGTCATATTGTTTTTTGAGTAGGTTATGAATTTGGACAGCAACTGCATTAATTTTTTTTCAAACAGTAATTTAATATTATTTTGTATGTATTTTATTTCTTGACAGAGGGATGCAAGCGCACCCTGCTTCCGGCACCGATAAATGTAAACACTAAAGATGTTACAGGTGCGTTGCCATCCGTCTGGCAGAGATTTTATAAAATGCGACATGAAAGTTCACTTCCTTCCTTAAGGTCCAAACCGGAGTATGGAGTTAATAAAATAAATTTGGGATGCAAATTAGCAAAATGTATAAAGATGGTGGCACTATACCCGAATAAAGTGTTGGAATACTCAACAACTAAGTCGCAAGGAAGTAATACTTTCAGAACTAGTTCGCCTTTTATGGCGTGGCAGGAGCCAGGAAAGCAAGTGTTTCAATTTTATAAGGATGCCAAACAATCCCGAGAAATTATTTTCCTTGTGTATATTTTATTCTGTACTGGTATTTTTGTTATAATAGGTACTATTTATATTTGCAAAAGCAGTAAAGGCAGTTGGAAACCTTACTTGGTAGTAACGACTAACGACTGATATACTATCGGCGACTAATGAAGCCAATCAATCAAAGGATACCAAACAATCCCGAGAAAGTGTTTTTTTGTGTGTATTTTATTCTGTACTGGTATTTTTGTTATAATAGGTACTATTTATATTTGCAAAAGCAATAAAGGCAATTGGCGGCCTTACTTGGTAGTAACGACTAACGACTAATATACTATCGGCGACTAATGAAGCCAATCAATTAAAGGATACCAAACAATCCCGAGAAAGGGTTTTTTGTGTGTATTTTATTCTGTATTGGTATTTTTGTTATAACAGGTACTATTTATATTTGCAATAGCAGTAAAGGCAGTTGACAGCCCTACTTGGTAGTAATGACTAACGACAGATATACTATCGGGGACTAATGAAGCCAATCAATCAAAGGATACCAAACAATCCCGAGAAAGGGTTTTTTGTGTGTATTTTATTCTGTACTGGTATTTTAGTTATAATAGGTACTATTTATATTTGGAAAAGCAGTAAAGGCAGTTGACAGCCCTACTTGGTAGTAATGACTAACGACAGATATACTATCGGGGACTAATGAAGCCAATCAATCAAAGGATACCAAACAATCCCGAGAAAGTGTTTTCCTTGTGTGTATTTTATTCTGTACTAGTATTTTTGTTATAATAGGTACTATTTATATTTGCAAAAGCAATAAAGGCAATTGGCGGCCTTACTTGGTAGTAACGACTAACGACTGATATACTATCGGCGACTAATGAAGCCAATCAATCAAAGGATAGCAAAGGATACCAAACAATCCCGAGAAAGGGTTTTTTGTGTGTATTTTATTCTGTACTGGTATTTTTGTTATAATAGGTACTATTTATATTTGCAAAAGCAGTAAAGGCAGTTGACAGCCCTACTTGGTAGTAATGACTAACGACAGATATACTATCGGGGACTAATGAAGCCAATCAATCAAAGGATACCAAACAATCCCGAGAAAGTGTTTTCCTTGTGTGTATTTTATTCTGTACTAGTATTTTTGTTATAATAGGTACTATTTATATTTGCAAAAGCAGTAAAGGCAGTTGGCAGCCCTACTTGGTAGTAACGACTAACGACTGATATACTTCGGCGACTAATGAAGCCAATCCTGACGTGCGTGTCAGATTAATACGTAGTTGAATTTATGTTCATTACAATTCATATAATCATGTCACATAATTTTAACGTCTTATTAACAAAAATTCAGAAAAAAAATGATTGTTTTTTTATTTTAGCATGATAAACAAGCAGATGGTTATCTTGGTGGTAAGATATATAAATCGACTATACCTATACTAAAAAGAAAGATAGTAATGAATTACCTTCAATGTTTCCGGGATACCATAAGCATAATTTTTTAGCTTCCTTTAACAAGTACTATTGCGCTGATGCTATTGCCTGAACAAACACTGATGCTTTTCATTTACTGACTGATGCTTTTGCTGTAGTTAAGGGTAAATAAATTGGTGGTACCAAACCTGATCAAGAATTTTATATTAAAAATTTGCAATCACACTATATATTTTATTAAAACGTACTTAACGTATTCCTGCCGCAATAGCGTTGGTACTTGTCGTCATTGCGTTCCGGTTTAGAGGGTAAGGTAGCTGGTATCCCCCCCTAAATATTTAATTTATTTTTATTTTAGTATTTCTTGTTATAGCGACAACAGAAATAAATCATATGTGAAAACTTCAATTGTCTAGCTATCACGATTCATGAAATAATGTCTGGTGACAGACAGACGGATGAACCCTAGATCATTTGCGTACGGACCCTAAAAATTAAAGTGTGGAAAAAGACAAGCCTACTGAATTTCTTCCACCAGATCTTCTCAGAGTGTAGCCACGTTTCCCCTCAGGCAGTAGTTATGATGTTATAAATCTATCAATATTTTCTGTAGGTTTATCCAAATAAAACTGCAAGTTTTATTAACGTAACAAATAAAACAAAAACCTAAAATAACAAATAAAACTGTAAGTTTTATTTGAATAAAACTTTCTCGTTTCTAAATCGAACCCGGGCCCTCTAGATCTGTGTCAAACAAGCTCATCCATTAGATCAGGGAGGCAGTAGTAATGGTAACGGGGGTTTCACCCCTATCTCAGCAGCCAACAAATCTATTTAACGACATTCAGTTTAGCCTGTCTAACCGGCTAAGGAAATGGTGTTGATATTTGGATGTATTTTAAAACTAGCTGTACCCGCGACTTCGTTCGCGTTTGGCCATCCTTGCAGAGTAATTATTAATTAATTAGTAATTGACTACAGTATTTCTCTCTCTCTCTCTCTCTCTCTCTCTTATAAATGTAAAAAAGAGACTTTTTTTAATCCCAAATAAATCGTTTATTTTGATCCAATTTCCAGTATTTGGCACAGTTTTTTAGAGGGAAACTCTAATTCGATTTTTATGTCAATCGGTATATAAACCTGAAAGTTATTTAAACAATATGTAGTAAGTTTACTTTATACCGACCGATTGATATAAAAATCGAAAGTCTAATTCAATTTTTATATCAATCGGTATATAAACCTGAAAGTTATTTAAACAATATGTAGTAAGTTTACTGTAAACAACGTAATTTTATTGTTTGAAAAGCTGTAACTTTTGAAAATTTGATTCGATTTTGATTTTTGAAACGGCATTCAATGTAGTTTTTAGTAAGTACTAAAATATTGCAGAAGATTTAAAATGATTAGTTAAAAAATTTCGAAATTATGCCAAAATTTTTTTGCAAAATTTTTCGTCAACTATAAACTCCCGAACGGATAAATAAATTTTGATGCAATTTATGCATTGGTCGCAGTTGGATGTAAAGCTGATTAAATTTTGTACTCTATCGGTACATTAATCTGGAAATTGTATTAAAAATACTGTTTCGCCAAAAACTTATGTGAGGTTTTTTCAAAATTTCTCACAATCTCCTTGACTGAAGTCTAAATTGAGTGGAATCCAATCGAATACTATTAACCGCGTTTCGATCGGTCAAGCCGTTCAAAGTTATGAGATGTTTACATACACACATACACATACACATTCACATACACATACGCATACGCATACGCATACGCCTACGCTTACGCCTACGCATACGCATACGCATACGCCTACGCCTACGCCTACGCATACGCATACGCATACGCCTACGCATACGCATACGCCTACGCATACGCATACGCCTACGCCTACGCCTACGCCTACGCATACGTATACGCATACGCATACGCCTACGCATACGCATACGCCTACGCATACGCATACACATACGCATACGCATACGCCTACGCATACGCATACGCCTACGCCTACGCCTACGCATACGCCTACGCATACGCATACGCATACGCATACGCATACGCATACGCATACGCATACGCATACGCCTACGCATACACACACATACGCATATGCACACACACACACACACGTCATCATGAAAGTAGTCGAAAATGGTTCGTAGGTCCTCAAAACGTGGAGATCTGGTGAACACTCGATTTTTGTAAATCGGGGTAAAATCAGTAACTTACTTATCTAGACACGTAGCGGGAAGTTAAAAATATATACCTAGTTAGAAAGATGAAAAGTTATTTATTTAGTTTTATTTTTTTGAATCATTTTTATTTAAGGCACTTTTTGTAGCGGGATGTTTAAAAATAAATTAATTAACACATGGCTTTGTAGTTTGTTATTAACAAAAACCAAAATAACTTTTGACTAAGAAGCTTATCTTTGTTCATTGAAAACGATTTGCAGTAAAAAAATCTTGTTGCACTTTTCATAAATTTATTATTATTTTTAAATCTCTAAAAGATTTAATGTAAATTTGTATCATTTTCAATAAGCAAGATGAGCAGTCAAGGGTTTTTTTAATTAATAACAAACTACTCTGTCTCGTGGTCTTGGGATAGCCTATTCGGCTCCCGATATGTGGTCCCGGGTTCGATCCCCGGATCGGGCAAACGTGTTATTGAGATATTTTCAAGGATTTTCTCGAAAATCTAAAATCTCAGTAGCAATTCGGAGACTGGCGGACCACTCCCGTGCCTCGGATGAGCACGTAAAACTTTCGGTCCCAGTTATCGCTAAAAATAGTCGATAATCGTTATCGTGTCGGTATATGCGGCGATGAGGATTACCATTTATATCACCAACCGACAAACCGGTGAGTCGCGGTGAAACGGAAAGTCTATATACGTTCGATCTACTCTGCCTACCCCGCAAGGGAACCGGGAGTGATGATACTTCAATAAAACAACAACAAAGTCACGTATTTTTTTTTTCACATTTTTGATTTTCGATTCTCACAAATAAAGGAAAGTTAAGTAACCTTTTATTGAATTTGTTTTGATGAAGTTATCTTGGCTAAAGTTTTTTCTGTAAGATGTTGATCTTATCCAGGACTGAAGTTATAAGTGCATGTTCGTATATTCTACTTAACAATTTTTTTAAAAGTATTTTGGAGTCTGAGTACACTAAGTAGCTTAGGCACTCCAACATCTACACTTCGCAGAAGTTTCATTCATTTTCTAAGAATTTTGAAATATTCACCGTGTTGTTTAGTGGTCCGGTGTCATCGTTGACCATATGAGGTCCCGGGTTCGCTTCCCGGGTCGGGCAAAACAAAACGTGTTTTTAACTTTTCTGATAAAACAACGTTGCCCGGGATTGAAAAGGGCCCGGTTGGCAATTGGCTTGCCACCTATCACATTGTGTGAGATGGTATATACGGCTAATCGTGGGTATACTTCTTGTACCTCTGCCTACGTATTCCGGGGTATAGACGGTTAGATACTTTTTTTACCCTTTTTTACGTTAGGCAATGTAAAAACAAAATAGTGAATTTTCCCAATAGCCTATCCTTACGTAAAATTTTATAAAGAACAAATGCATATTTTTGAGATATTGGCAAAAAACTGAAAAATGACCTGTTTTATTTTCAAATATATTATAATTATTCTTATATAAATAAATAAAATGTTTAGGTTTACATTTTACACATATTTTACTCATTTTTAGGCTAGTAAAATTGCATTTATAACATTTTTATAAAACAGTATATATTTAAACGGATCTCTCGGGTTATATCCATTATACAAACACATTGAAATGAAACACTAACTTATAATGAGCCGTGCGTCCAAAGGTTTTGTATACAATCCGGGTGTCACGTTCAACTGGACTTACCACCCGGAAACCGTTGAAACTTGTGATGTCTGTAACTTCTAAATTATAAAACTGATGACTTTGAAATTTTTAAGGGATAATCTTTATAGTACTTACTTCTGAACAAAAAAATAATAAATGATTTCGGACTGCAGGTTAATGAATTAAAGCTAAATATATGTTTTTATTTTCATCCCCTATTCTACGGGAACGGTATTGAATTTTGGGATAAAAAGTATCCTATAACCTTCTTCGGAGTATGAATTTTAACCATGCTAAATTTCATTTGAATCCGTTCAGTAGATTCGGCGTGATGCGCGGCCTTGATACAGACAGACAGACAGACAGACAGACAGACAGACAGACAGACAGACAGACAGACAGACAGACAGACAAAAATTAAAAAAAATACATTTTTCGCTTCAGTGTCGATTAAAGAGTATCTTCCAAAAAAATTTTCAAAATATCTTCAATGTACAGAATTCGACCTCTTACAGTTTTATTATATGTATATAGATTTAAATTACCTAGTCTGGCAATATTCTTGTTTAATAAAAGGTCATTTCAACGTTTAATTTTCGTTTGGAATAAACTTTATGTCTTTTTCAATAAAGTTGAAATGTTGTTGAGAATTTTATCGCTATAATGCCTATTTCTCGGACCATTTACACCAATTTCCAAAAAGTAGTAGGTTTTTAACTCGTTAAAGGATTTTCGATAACTCATTACAACGTATACAAAACTTAAGTAATATAAAGGAATAAGTACCTACTCAATAATTTTAAAGTGATTTAAAAAACACGTCTTGTATTTAGTGTTTCAATAAAACTTGTTTTTCTAGTTCATTTGTTTTTATATCACTTAATAGCAATTCCCCCGGCCATGGGCAGTTGAGCATATTATATGCCTATTTTTTCTGCCGAAATGCCGCATCAGCTTGATGCGTCGAGCTAGTGGTTTAAATTTACTCTTATACTTGTTGTAACATTCGGTGTGAGACCATTTAAATTATTTTATGATAACTCTTAAGACATTAAATTTTTAGTATTACGCTATCCGTCAAAAAAGCTCTCCAATTACCAGAATATAAGTGACTTATTTTTTTTTAAATTATAATGGTATGCTACTAATGCTATAGTAAGCTATCCATAAGACATAGACATCCATCGCAAACTGTTCTGTAGACTTATAAAAGAGGAACAATCCCATCATACATTGTTTTTTTCTGAGGGATAGAGTAATGTTTTCAATTAAAATTCCGGGTTGGTTTCATACTGTCCATATTCAATAATCATCGTTATATATCAACCAATTCATATAAAATCTAAAGAATTATAGACCTGAACCTTCCTCATGACATGACTCACTCTGTTAATTGGTAAAAAACTGCATAAATCCGTACAGTAGTTTTTGAATCTATTGCGGACCAGACAGAATAAATTATTGACTTGTTTTTAATCATAATATAGTAAACAAGCAGATAGCACTCTTGATGGAGCGAGACAACCATTGTCTACAGACACCCAGGATGTTAACGTGTGACGGGGTGTTAATGCAACATACATACATAGGTTTACCGGCTACTTATCCCTACAAACCGGAACACGACATTGACAAGCATTGACGCTATTGCAATAGGAATAGATAAGGCGATGACCCGGATGAGTTGTAGAACTCTACCCATTGATATAAAAAACCCTCTACCACATAATTGTCTCGATAGTAGTGACTTATATAGAAAATCGTTCGCATTTACGAGCAACCTGGCAAATAGTTCTTTCTAATTTTAAAAAGGATGAATTAAATCGATAAATTCGTTCTCAAGTTTGGCGTGACCAAAGAAAAAGGGATTCATTTTTATCTACATAGAATATAGATTTAAGTAAAATGGGGAGAGAGGATGTAATGTTTCTCGATGACTCCGAACCGCGGCATTACGACTCTGTTTAAGAGAGTCATTAATTAAATCCCCGGTTGTACAATTATTCAAATTGCAACCGTAAGATGTCATTGATGATGTAAGCCGACCTAATTAGTTTCCTGACCCAATTACAGTTTAAATATTCAGCGATTTCTATTTATCGCTTTTTCACCGTCTACTTTCATAGCGTTATGGATTCATTTCTGGGCCAGTTCCGCTAAAACAAATACTATTATGCTGTATTCGTGTTGCAAAAAGAGCCGTGTTAAGTGATTTTTATTTACCGCTTTTTAAACGTCTACTTTCATAGCATTATATATACATCTCTGGACCAATCCCGCTAAAAATACTACACTATATTTGCGTTGCAAAAAGAGCTGTTTTTTTGCGATAAGAAATTAAGGAATTCAATATTCTAGCTGTAATATCTCAGTGTTATACAAGAACCTAATGTGTTTCTTAAAAAATATTTGCTTGTTTAAGAAAAATTTTGATATTTATTCGCCAATTAAAATAAAAATAATCATCTTATACATACATCTTGACTTCATTATAATAAGTCTTTTATGTCTATATAGTCTATTTGAAACATACACGCTCTTAGAAAAGGTACTAGGCTCGTACCTTCTTTATACGAATTACGAACAGTCACTCTAGAGCTGGGGCCATACTAGCGGGAAACGTCAACGTGTCTATCTTCGCGATATATAATATGATGCTAATTATTAACGTAATATTTTTTCACTTATAATACACTTGTACAGTTTCACTATAATGCTATTATTATTTATTTTCAACCGGTTTCGCTTACACAAGCATCATCAGGGCAATTTATAGTTACAAACTAAACATAAAATTAAATGTCAATAAATGTCAACAAAATAACTTTGAAGGCAAATGCACATCCTACCCTTAAAATATTCGTTGTATTAATTGGCGACGGGTTGTCAACACTATTGGTAATGACTTCCCCAGAAGTAGGGAAAACATCAATGTTCAAAAAAATTACTTCATGTCACTAAAATTATCTACGATTATCTAAAGTCTCACAAAGATTACAACACAAATTTACACACTTGTTTCGCAGCTAAACAAAGTTGTCCCAGTCATATAAAATAATAAAATTAAAAATAAATCTACTATGAATAGTTACATTAAAAATTAAAATAAAAAATAGAGTAAAACAAAATTAAATTAAAACAAAATTAAAAAATATTGAGAAGTGGGTATAAATTGCCCTGATGATGCTTGTGTAAGCGAAACCGGTTGGAAATAAATAATAATAGCTTTATAGTGAAACAGTACAAGTGTATAAGTGATAAAATATTACATTAAAATGGAGTTTCACCAATTGACGTCGTTATTTTTCTTAATATAACATCAAAGCAACGTAATGATGGCTAGAAAAAAATGGTACGACGCATCACAATCTCTCGAGGATAAAATAGGTACGTGATTTCTTTAGGGCAGGGTTGCTCAAACTTTTATCTCAATGTATCCTCGTTAGTTTTTCAAGACAACGGCGAACCCTTAATGAAACGAGTTGTAGATAAAAGAGAAAATGTATTTAAATGATAAAGAAATACAGACGCAACGGAAAAATTCTAAAGTATTTTTTCAAGTAATAGAGAACAGCGATTGGATATGAGTCACGAACATCGTGACTACTAGGTGGTAGATTTCTACATTTTTTTCGCCCGGGTCTAGTTCCACTGCCTTAACTGTTTCTGCCGCAATAGCGCCAGTGTTTGTCACTGTCATGTTCGCAACGGACCAGTAACATTTTTGGTGTCTAATGGCACTGGTTATCCATCAGGAAAGACATCTGCTTGCTTGTTATTTTATGATATAAAATAAAAACCCACTTTGAGAAACCCTGCCTTGGGGTTTCAGAGAATTCGGTGTTATATCAAATTTAACATTCTTGATACAAATGGCAAATATAGTGATTTACAAGGAAGACCGCGTGGAAGCTGGGGAATTTGTGCAAATATTCACATAGAACAAAGTGACTAGGCTTAACATGCTTAGTTTCAAAGTCAAATCAAAAAAGAAATTATTCAAATAACATAAAGCAATACGAATTTTGAGTCTCAGTTCTGATTTTGTGATTTTTATTACTTTATATACATATATATATATAGTAAGTAAGGTAAAGTGTTTAGTGATATTGACTACGCAATCGACTGGGGCCGGGTTCGATTCGACTTCTCATAAGGACAAGTTTATAAATTCAGCTATGTTCATACATACATACTATGAACATACATACTATGTTCATTTAGCTGTTCATTTATGAAGCGATTTTGAAAATTCTGATTTTGTTTGGAAAGGTATATTTGTGTGTGTCCGTTTATAGTGGTCCGATTATAATTTGGTGAAGATCTGATGCAGGGTTCCGGAGATACACAGAATGATATGTCGGTTGTTGCAGTTTTACTGCATTAATAAATATTGTAACTGCGAGTAATATTTTCATAATATACATATATATTTACATACAAATTGTATATATTCACATTAAAATATACAAGAGACTAGCTGAACCAAGCAGACGTAGTAGACCGTTAGCGAGTTACTAAATACTACAATGACCATAACGTAAAATACACACATCCACACGTAACGTATATAAATGCAAAATAGATACTTAAATTTTGACCTAAATATTCAATAAAAATGTCTATGTTCGGACAAACACGCATAGATACCGAAAGTCATTGTTTACAAACAGTGATTTGTGGAACTCGTGACTAGACTCGTTAGCACACCGCGGGGTGACCATACTTTTGAATTACATTTCGTTTAGTTCTAGTATGTAGTTAAGCAATATTCTCTTTTTATTTATTGCATTTTGATTGTCTATATAGTACAAAAAAGGTTATATCTAATACAGATATTTTATAATTATAACATAATATTTTATAATTATACGTATATTTAATACATTTTAAATTTAATATCTCGTGGTCAAGGTGTTAACCTATTTAACTAGGATTAAGAGATCCCGCGTCCGGTCTCCAGGTTTGGAACAAGCGTTAAAGTTTTTTCGAGTTTTTTTTCGTAATCATAACCATTCACTTTCGATAAAAAAATATGTAAACGGTTGGCCCTGTAGGCCATCCCTGAAACTTTCCACTAAATTAAGGTATTTTAAGCTCAAAAGAGTAACAACTATAAGCATAGATTTTTTTCAGCTCAAACATCTATTTTGTTAAAAATGGCAGTATATTGATTTTTGAAAAGCTGTATATTTTGGAAACTATTCCAACTCATTTTTTGAGATCTAAAATATTGCTTTACCTAAGTAATCGATAGGTTGAAAAATTTCGCAGCAATAGCAAAAAACATTTTTTTCAAAAATTTTCGTCATTAATAGGTAATAAATAATCATTTCTTAATAAATCGATACCGATCGAACCATTAATAAATCCCAAACGAATTGACCGATTTTGATAAAATCAACTGCATTCACGCGGTTTTTAAAGGAGAAAAGCTAATAAGATTTACTTCAATAGGTATATAAGTGTGAAAGTTATTTTAAAAATATTCAGTAAATTTACTAAAAATAACGTAATTTTAATGTTTGAAAAGCTGTAATTTTTTGAAAATTAGATTCGATTTTGATTTTTCAAAATTTTCGTCAACGATTACTCCAAAACGATAAACTGATTTTGATGAAATTATGCATTACATGTAATTTTTTGAGGAATAGAGCTGATTAGTTTTTATACTCAATCGGTACATTAATCTGGAAATAAATTTTTTTTGGGGTTTTTTCGAAATTTCTAATAATCTTTTGGGCCGACTTGGTTCAAATTTTCAGAAAGTTTAAGTTGAGCAAAATTCAATCGAATGCCATTAACAACGTTTCGATCGGTCCAGCCATTCAAAAGTTTTGAGATGTTTACATATACACATACACATACACACACCCACACACACACACACACACACACACACACACACACACACACACACACACATACATACATACAGACATACTGACGTCATTGTGAAAATAGTCGGAAAAGGTTCCTAGGACCTCAAAACGTAGACATCTGGTGAAAACTCGATTTTCGAAAATCGGGGCAAAATCAGTAACTTCCTTATCTACATACGTAGCGGGAAGTTAAAAAATCAACCATAACTCCCGAAAATCAACAGTAACAGCTTAAAGCCAACACCTCGGATGAGCACGTATAGCTGTCAGTCTCTGTAATCGCTAGTATTAAGGCGAGGCACCGAGCCAAACGAAAAAAAAAACTGGTTTGCTTAATCACATTTTTATGTATTGATTGTTAAATAACAAACAGTTTTACAAAAATTACACGATATACCTGAAGGTATTATCTAAAGAATGTGTTAACTCATGACATGATAGAATGTATTTTTGCTCGATCATATAAAATTCCTAAAACAGGCTAAAAAATATCTAAAACAAGTAATTTTTTCATTATATTTCCAATTTTCCGCGTGATTTTTATATGGTGACGTTTCATTTTAAATACAAAAAAGAATGTACTAAATTTTGGTTTTCAGTTAAAGTCCTATATTTATTTATCCGAAAACTAAACCGTTTCCCAACGGTTTCAGAACATACCGTGCCGAATTGGCGCGCGTTAAAAGACCTTGCCTTAAACGATATTCGTTATCAGAGTGCTAAGTGTGAGTTTTTCTTTTCGCATTCGATCGTGAGCGCGTTTGGAGTTTACTAGGAATTTGTATGTGATTTGTACAGCGCCACCTAGTGGTAAACGTGAGAAACCAGGTGGCGCTGTACAAATCACATACAAATTCCTAGTAAACTCCAAACGCGCTCACGATCGAATGCGAAAAGAAAAACTCACACTTAGCACTCAGGTTGGTAAATTGCGGCAATGCGTGCTATGAGGTCGCTAAAATAATCTCGAGTTCTAGAAATTTCGACAGGGTTTGATATCACCACCGCTTTACCTATTCCTGCCGCAATAGCGTCGATGCCTATTGCTGTCACGTATCCGATTTGAAGGGTAAGCCGTAAGGTAGCTGTTAATTTACGCATGTGGCATTCTAAGTTCTAACACGTAAAGACGCACCCGGCACCATACCTTTAACATCTTAGGTGTCTATTAGTAGTGGGCGTTAAATGTTATAACACATTATGCATAAAAAAAGACAAGCCCGCTGAGTTTCTTCCGCCGGATCTTCTCAGTGTGTGGCCGCGTTTCCGATCCGATAGTAACTCAAAAAATGTTGACTCGTCAAAAGTGCCTGTAAAGGATAATTTGAATAAAAATGTTTTGACTTTTGACTTTAACTGTTTAATTAACATGTTAAAACTCATTTAACATTAAACACTGTTAGACGTTAAAGATTAAAAGTGTTATGACATTTTGTTAAATCTACAATTTGCTACCTACGTCACTAACGCAAATTCTGTAAACTTATCAACTTTCATCATTCAAGTTTAAAAACAATCCGATACATGGCTGCACTGGGCATGTCACGTGACACATCGACCGATCGTAGTTTGTTATATTGGAGCTAATGCTTCATATTTCAATTTGACGCTTGACATTCAAATGATAAAGTCTATTTTTGTCTGTGTGGAAAAATAACATTTAATTATTAGAGAAAATAAATGTAAATGTTGTTTATGTTGTTATATTATTAGTTACGTTGTTTATGTTTAATGTTCGCCTGTTGTGTTAATATTATTTAGTATTTACTCGTTCGTGACTCATGTCATCGCGCGCTCGGATGGATGTTACGAAATTGAAATTGCGATAATTAATACGTTGTCTTGTTTTTGAAGTGAAAACTTCTTTAGGCGCGTTGAGCGTTTTGGTAGAGGGTAAAATCCTCGGTTCGCGTCACCGACATGCTAATGATAATAGTATATCTATAGCTATGTTTTGCATATAGTTTTAATTACTCTCAACTTAATAGTTCCGTTTTCACTTCTATCGGCAGTCCCACGACTGCTACTGTTTTTTTTTTGTTTTATTTTTTCTTATTTTGAGATTTTATTTTTGGGTTTCGTTAGTAGGTAGTTGGTAAGGGTAACTGATTTCTTTATTCCTGTTGTAAAACCAGTGTTAATAGGAAAAACAATTGTATATGTTAGCGTGGGCGTACCCAGGTTCTGGGCCGGGGGTGAAGGGGGGCAACCGTAAAATTGTAAGACTATATTTTTATCTATAACAGTAGGTAGATAGTTAGTAGAGAGGTAAACAAATTCCAAGGGGGGCACATGCCCCTACCTGCCCCCACCCCCCTTCCCCTGATACATCCATGTATGATAAGTGTTTTAGTATAAATAATCTATACATATAATAAACACACACACACACACACACACACATATCTTCACGCCAGATCCCTTACGGGGTAGGCAGAGAGAACCGAGTGCCATACATCACGATCCTTGCAGGCTTGTCTCGCTTCCTCCACATTCATCACTCTCTTCATACACACACGCCAGTTGCGAAGACTCTTGACACATAATAACTATATAAAAGTAACGAAACCAAATCTGTACATGAAATACATATTTCTTTAAAAAAATATTGCTGCGTATTTTGAACAGAACATAGGTAAACCCCAAAACGATAGAAATTGAATTTTTTGTCTGTTTGTCTGTCTGTTCGCTTTTCACGCAAAAACTACTGAACGGACTTTTACTAAATTTTGTATAGTAGATAATGGCTAATTACCTGGGTTAACTGGTTATTTTAAATCTTTCGTTCCCACAGAAAAATACAATTAGTGTTAGTTCAGCAAGTTCTTAAAATCCTAATTCGAAAGTCACTACAACGTGCGTACGAAGTCGCGGGCAACAGCTAGTACAGTTTAAAACTTTAAACAGTTTAATACTTGAGTCATCAGCCAAAATGGCTAAGTGTGCTGGACGTAGACGGAGTAGGTATGGTTGCTATTTGAGATTACATTGAAAAAAGTGATAATAGTAACAAAAGTGCAATGTGCAAGTTTTGTCAAAAAAAATCGTATAGTCGCACTATACTTGTCTACGACCAATTAAAAAACTCATCTTATGTTGAAACATATCGCAGCATACACTAATTTGACTTTACCTGTAAGTACGCATGAAATATTTGGTTGATAGGGTTGCATACTTTATAAAACACTCAAATTATTAACCAAATCTGTAGTTATTAACTTAGTATTCATTTTAACGGGCCATACTTCCTTATTTTTGTTAAAATTATCCATCTTGTGTTTAGTTGAAAGTGTTATAACAATTAACGTTTAACATAACATGTTATTCTTTTTTAACATTAACGTTTAACACATTAACAAAAAATAACATTTAATCCCACTACTAGTGTCTATAGGCGATTGTTTACCGTCACAGGTTCTCTTCTGAACCTGTGACGGTAATTATAGAGTTTATAAGTAGCGCATATTCTGTATTGCGACACACACATCTATTCTATACTACATATAATAAAATCGTAGGGAAGTCAAAACTGTACATTGAATATTTTTTTAAAAGAATACTTGGGGCGTGATCTACGATCGAAATCGAAGCCCAAAATATAGTTTTTAAAACTTTTGTCTGTTTGTCTGTATGTATGTCCGGGGTAAACTCAAAAAGTACTGCATGGATTTATTTCAAATTTTGCATGAATATTACTAACAGTTTGGATCATCATATAGGCTACATATTTTCACGCTATCACCTAAGGGGAGGAGCTGTGTGGAGTAAACGAAGTCCGCGCGGACGAAGTCGTGGGCAACAGCTAGTAAATTATAAATTACCAACTGAGTGCTAAGAGTGAGTTTTTCTTGTCGCATTCGATCGTGAACGCGTTTCGAGTTTACTAGGAATTTGTATGTGATTTGTACAGCGCCACCTAGTAGTAAACGTGAGAAACCAGTTTACCACTAGGTGGCGCTGTACAAATCACATACAAATTCCTAGTAAACTCGAAACGCGCTCACGGTCGAATGCGAAAAGAAAAACTCACACTTAGCACTGAGTGCTGGTAACATAAATAAGCAAAAATTATTTAACATAACTCAATGTTGTTTAAAACGGAAAGGCTTACATATTATTAATAAATCACAACACATTACCTTCAAACGATTGAGCATGTTTCCAAACAAGCGAACGTGCTGTCATGTGAGTAATAAATGAACTTGCTTTTCATCTTATTTAAATTGTTATTATGCGTTTTATCGATACGGGAAATAGTAATGCGGAAATATCTATGTATCATACAAGTGTATTGTATACATTGATATATAAAAACCCAAGATACACAATCAGTGTCTCAAAAACGTCCTCTAAGAATGAGTGCACAATTTAAAATTGTGCACTCACTTCAAATAGAATCCCGTCACTCACGTCATTGCCCGCACGTCAAAAATACAGAATTGTTCTCTGATAAATTGTAAAATACAACATCATGAACGTTAAAAAAATATAAGATATTGTATTTTCGGTAAGGATAAGAGTTTATCAATATATTTTTGTTGTTTATGTGACTAAATATAAGGTGTAATGTATGTTTTTTATTTTATTTGTCTTAAAAATTTACTCGACGCTCCAAATATAATACGACAAAATTTCAGTGGTCACTTTTTCAGTAAAAGGACAATGCATTACAACCTCCTTTTAATTTAGTCGAATAATACAAATTGATCCTGTTATTATTAGTGGAGTCGATTCTTTTTCATTAATAAGTTAATTTTTTTATTAAGAAGATTAATTTTTTTTTCATTAATAATTTTGAATACCTTTTATAGTTGTTTACCAACTGCCAAAAGAGAAGAGGACATCAATTTGATGATTTTAAAATGTTTGATTATATTGATTACTTATTTTGAGGACCAAGTTAGGTGATTCTTTTTATTCTACTTGTACGAATATAAAACATGGAACATAGAACAAGGGAATTGGCAAGTACAAACATTTGTATCAGGACCGTGATCACCATACTCACACATAAAATAAGCATTATTGCATATAAACTACTAATGCAAACATTGTTTCATTGGTCGTTTTCATTTTAAACAACAATAATCCGAAACACACAAACA
This sequence comes from Apodemia mormo, assembly GCA_036924255.1. NCBI lineage: Eukaryota > Metazoa > Arthropoda > Insecta > Lepidoptera > Riodinidae > Apodemia > Apodemia mormo. The sequence goes on along the minus strand of JAUPFN010000007.1, from coordinate 10,642,225 downwards.
GAACATTTAAAAATATACCAAACTGCGTTATAATAAATTTTATTTTGCTACAAAAAAAAGAGTATTTACGTCCTTTTGTAGTCTATTCAAAATAGACTCATCTATTTGTACAATAGTGAAACTTAAGATCGTATAGTTTCGCTATTCTACAATAGATGGCAGCATTGATTTTTCCGTAGTTTTCAGTTGATCATGTTTGAGTAGAGAACTTTCTAGAACGATATACGTAATGACTGTCATTACGTATATCTTTCTAGAAAAATTAGGTCAACCTAAAATGAACTTTATATGTAAGGTGTACGGCTGATTTTAGCTTGACTTTCTATTATATTATTAGAGATTATATTAAATCAGGAATTTAATTAAAATAAAATGAAAATTGTACTTTCGGATGATATGAAATATCTCCATTCTTAATCATCTGTATTCTACTATCATTTCTGCATTCAAGGATGGCACAATACGGCATAATTCAGTGTATAATAGATTTTCGCATGACGACTATCTCCTAATGATATGGTAAGTATCACTAAGGCAATTTAGAGTAAAAGCGCATAATAGTGACGCACGCGGCACGCCCACTCTTCACTTCTCTTGTTCTATGTTCCATGATATAAAATAACAATATATAATTGTGATTCATCGTAAGAATCACAATTATTTGGAATATGAAACCTTGGAGATATATTACGAAACTTTTAATATAATAATAGGAAATCATAAGTAGCATCGAATTTTGTTCTGTTTACACGTGTTGTTGATAAAGCTTTCTTAAGTGGCAGGAACAGGTTGCGTTAAGAATGTTTTTTAATTTAATAATTTAATTTTAATAAAATGTTGTTTTTGACTGCGGATATCTTATACTATACATATTATAAATGTTAAAGTTTGTATGTTTGGATGTTTGATAATCACTCACTTTACGTGAGTGGCTGTACCAATTTGGATTTGGACTCGGATATAAGATGACCTGGAATAGCACAAAGAATTCTTTTATCCTAATGCAGAGGTCTGCAGCTAGTCTCGTATAAATTTTAAGTGACTGTTTATATATACGAGTTCTTTTATTTGCATACTAGCTGTTACCCGCGGCTTTGCTCGCGCATATTTACTTTAGAACTTATTTAACCTTTCTTTATTTTATTAAAAATCTCGGTGGACGGGTGGGCCGCTGGGCAGCTAGTACTTAAAAAAAATAATATTTACATATCCATCTTAATTATTTATATACGACATTTTTGTTATTAAAATTAAGGTAAAAAACTTACGACCTGAACTTCCTATAACTTCTAAATTTTCTATATCTAATATCATAACTAACTATATCTCAATTTAAAAATACCTATTGGTAACACACCTCTCGAACAAACTAACCTAATAATTATAAAAGAAATTTATAATTAACAGGAAATATCTGAACTAAAATTACCTTTGGCAATAATATTATATGTACTAAACCTATCTATTACGATTGCTATGTATATAACACACCTATTTAACCAACTAATGTATCTATATTAAAAAAGTCTGTAAGCTGGTTGACCCTAAAGTTCACCTGAAACTTCCCGTTAAAATGAGGTATTTTAAGCTCAAAGAAAAAAACTATGCCTAAGCATAGACTTTTGAGTCCGAAAAGTTTAAAAATCCAAAGTTTTTTTTAAATGATACTTTGTTCAATATTTGAAAAGATGTATATTATTTCAAAATGATTAACGAGTTTGATCTTTCGAATAATATTCAACGCAATTTTTTTCGCTCTAAATTGTTTTATTATGTCAAAAATGTCGAAAACGTGTAAAAAAAGCTTTTTTCAGAATTTTCCGTTATTGATAAATCCCGAACGAAACAACCGATTTTAATCCGATTCGCAATATTTGACGCAGTATTTTAAGCAGAGGAGCTAGGTGATAAGATTTTAAAATATATCGGTATATTAGCCTGAAAGTTATTTTAAAATACGAAATAATTTATAACAGTGTAATTTTGATTTAAATATTGTTGAAAGCCGAAAAATGATAAGTTATGTCGAAAAAACACTTTTTTAATTTTTTGTCAATTCGTGCGAAATTTCATGCAAATATGTCCACGGAATAAAAATTTTCATACGAATTTTATACCCTATTTAATATGCCCATTGGAATTGAATTTTGAAAAATCATTCATTAGTGGATTCCTACATCATTAGAATACGTTTGCGAAATTTTAAGTTTTTAGCCCTAAGCGTCTTTTTTGTGAAATTATATAAAACATTCATCCCCTATTTTACCCTCTAAGAGGTTGCATTTTGGAAAACACAGAAATACGTAGGTAAGTCATTATTTTTGCCATACTCTTGCCGAATTTGGCTTACGCCGTAGTGAGAGATTACATCCAGTTTAATTTGCTTGTATCTTCTTTATACAAACAGACAAACTCTGGATCAGCTTACCTCACTCAGTTTTTCCGATCAGCCTTGATAAGTATCTTCACGCCCATATCCCCGAAGGGGTAGGCAGAGGTACAACAAGTGCACCCACGATTAGCCGAAGATACTTGGTCCCACAAATGTGATAGGTGGCAAGCCTATCGCCAACCGGGCACTTTCCAATCCCGGGCAACTTTGTGTTTATCAGAAAACTGAAAAAACACTTTTTTTTTAATGTGCCCGACCCGGGAATCGAACCCGGGGCCTCATGTGGTCAACGCCAACGCTGGATCACTAGACCACAGAGGCGAATTAGCCTTGATATTGGAATTTTTAACAGGAGGGTCAATAAAATTTTCAAAAGCCGGCAACTAACCTTTCGTATTGCAAATGTCTATGGGCAATATTCGCTCGTATTCCTGCAAATACTATAACTAAATAAATGTTCGTTAACATAATACTGCAAAAAATAACCTACAGAAAAACTGAAATCTAATTCAAAAAAAAAATTCTACGAAAAGCTAAAGTTAGTTCTAGGAAATTAATGCGTTTCCTACTATGTTGTCGATACATAATATAATAAGTCTGAAGAAAAATGTAAGAATCTATGAACTTAATAACGTAGTCATAGTCACCATTGCAGTAAATTTCCTATTTCAATATATTCTAAATCTATTGAGCGTTAGCGTCGACCACATGAGGTCCCGGGTTCGATTCCAGGGTCGGGCACTTAAAAAAAATGTTTTTTCAGTTTTCTGATAAACACAAAGTTGCCCGGGATTGGAAAAGTGCCCGGTTGGCGATAGGCTTGCCACCTATCACATTTGTGGGACCAAGTATCTTCGGCTAATCGTGGGTGCACTTGTTGTACCTCTGCCTACCCCTTCGGGGATACGGGCGTGAAGATACTTTTTTTTATGCAAACTAAATATATTAATATCAAACGTCAAATACTACATGGCTATATACCCACAGTTTGCCGATATGTTTAGGTTCTGTGTAATAGAACCAATAACCTACAATGTTTGAAATATAAATAAATTATTTTAATGGTCATTATTTGCTTTATTGATATATAAATGTTCTACGCAAAAACAGATTTTCGGTCAGATTTTTTTTATGTAAAATTTACAAACCCATAAATACCATACCTAATTCAATGCATAAAAATATTTATATTCAACTCCACTGATACCGTGTCCTACCGGTTGACTTAAGTCAAAAATTTTATTGCTTTATGTACATTGCTTTTTTCAAACAACTTTAAATCTTGCGCTTAAGGTTGAATATGAAAAAACACGTTTTTGCCACAACTATAAACTTTTTAGACTTAATTAGCGACAGTTTTGAATGTCAGTTTTGTTCGGAACTGTGTATCTTGGGTATTTTATATCAATGATTGTATACGAGCAATATTTGTATATACCTATATAATATCCATACAAATTTTTAATATAAGTGCGAAAGTAAATTTGTCTGTCAGTCTCTTCTTCACGCCTAAACCACGGAATCGATTTGGATGAAATTTGGTACAAAGATAGAATTTGAGATCCGAGAAATAAATATGAATGAATAAGTAAATAATAAATAAATTTGTACATAAATCTTCTAGGTTTGCAACATTTGTATGCAAAACGTATCCCACGAAGGAGCTATCGCTTTGCAATCTGATTTAACCTTTGTTATCGGCCGTTTTAATGCTGCTATTAATTATGCAAATCAATATTTATTCGATACGAACGAACTACATTTAGGGTCACCCTAGCTTATCTACGATAGAGATATTCTCATTCTTGTGAACGGTAACAAAGTCCAGTAATTTGCAGTAAAATATGTAAAAATATATAAATATGGGAAAACGTATGTAGTAGTGTTAGTACATATTTATGCGATGCGCGCGCTGCATGGTACAGGGCCATAAGTTTTTATAATTAATTACAAAGCAAATTTAATTTTTATTTTTTGTAACTAAACTAAAGCAGATAACAAAAAAAATGAAGAGGAACTTTTTTGTGTAGAATTTTTTTCTCTACAACTTTTACTTGAAACTTTTTTCTATTTCTTACCGTTATTAAGTTATTTAAAAAAATTTTTTTTTTCAACCCTTTTTTTATTTTTTTCATCCCTTTCCCCTAAATTTAAATCAAATTTTTTTCATAATATCATTATTTAAGTATTAATGAACACATTTTTACTCATTGCGCCAAAACTGGTCAGATCATGGTTTCATTAAACTTTTTACTGGACTAAACAAACGCGGATAAAACGGATATTTTATAAGTATCTTCACGCCCGTATCCCCGAAGCGGTAGGCAGAGGTACAAGTGTACCCACGATTAGCCGAAGATACTTGGTCCCACAAATGTGATAGGTGGCAAGCCTATCGCCAACTGGGCACTTTCCAATCCCGGGCAACTTTGTGTTTATCAGAAAACTGAAAAAACCCTTTTTTTTATGTGCCCGACCCGGGAATCGAACCCGGGTCCTCATGTGGTCAACGCCAACGCTGGACCACTAGACCACAGAGGCGACCTATATCAAAATAACATTTTATACGTTTTTGTCTGTTTCGGCAAATATCTGAAACAGCTGGACCGATTTTGACGGGATTTCTCTGGCAGATTGCAGATGTATAACTTAGGCAGCTTTTATTTTAGATTTTTTTTCATGTGAGCGAAGTCGCGGGCACCGCTAGATTCATATTAAGTTGTTCTGACAGAAAGGAATAACCATCACCTATAGACACTAAAGATGTCACTGGTACATTGCTATTTGTGTGACGGGGATGCAATGCCAAATATAAATATATGCATAAGTTTGTGGTACCTTGAAATAGTACCTTTACATTCAAACCAGAACCTCCACGACACAACGACAAGCACCGGGGTTATTGCGGCAGGAATTGGAGGCGGTGGTACCAAACATGGGTGAGACGTTGCAAAACTCTACCACCTAGTATACCATTTGTGTTTTTTTTTTATATCATAAGATAGCAAACAAGCAGATGGGTCTCCTGATGGAAAGAGTCAACCATCGCCTATAGACACCAAAGATGTTAATGGTGCGTTGCTATCTTGTGGCGAGATCTAATGCCACATGCATAAGTTTACCGGCTACCTTACCCTCCAAACCGGAACACGACAGCGACAAGCACTGACGCTATTGCGGCAGGAATAGGTAAGGCGGTGGTACCAGAGCCGGGCGAGACAATGCAGAACTCTACCACCTAGTAGCCACGATGGTAGTGACTCGATAGCCAATCGGTCGCCTTTTACGACCTGCCTGGCAGAACGGCAGTTGGCCTATTCTTCAAAGGAGGCCGGGACCAACACGGCGAGTGTTTATCTCGGAAACTCATACCTACTCAGTTCGTCGTTTTTCGCGAGGATATAAATTAGGTATGTTTAAATTACAAAAAAAAGTATCGTCACGCCCGGTTTCTTTGCGGCATAGGCAGAGTAAACCGAACGTTTACAGACTTTCCGGTTCACCACGATTTACCGGTTTGTCGGTTGCGTTAACGAGATGAGTTGTGATTCCAATCGTCGTATTTTATCGAACCGATAACGATTATCGACAATTTCTAGCGATAATCAGTGATATCCATGGGGGCTTTACGTGCTCGTCCGAGACAGAGCAGTGGTACACACCACCCCGCAGACTCCGAGCTGCTACTGAGATTTTGGACTTTCGAGAAAAACCTCGAAAAAACCTCAATACCCCTTTTTTAATTAACAAGATTTCAGGTTTTTTATCTTTTTAATAATTCGTGATGTAAAAAAGGAGATAAATCAATCGAGGTTTTTTTAATATCATTACTTTGCAATAACAAACGCTTACAACATGATATAACCAACCACAATACCGCAATTAAGGTATTATTTATTTTACAACTTAATATTTTTTGCTTTTTATCTATTGGTTAGCTCGATCAGCAAAAAAGCAAAAAATATTATGGCTATAGATTAGGTAAAGTTCCGGTTCATCTACTGGGTCAGGTGAAAAATATTATTCGGGCACGGAGCAGACATTCAATTGCAATGAAAACGAAAATGTTTATCTCACTTACAGGAAGCAGTCCGTAGACGAGATGAAAAAAAAGTATCTTCACGCCTGTATCTCCGAAGGGGTTGGCAGAGGTACAACAAGTGCAGCCACGATTAGCCGAAGATACCTGGTCCCACAAATGTGATAGGTGGCAAGCCTATCGCCAACCGGGCACTTTCCAATCCCGGGCAACTTTGTGTTTATCAGAAAAAACATTTTTTTAAGTGCCCGACCCGGGAATCGAACCCGGGACCTCATGTGGTCGACGCCAACGCTGGACCACTAGACCACAGAGGCGATTTAATTTAGACCACTGAGGCGATTTAATTTTAGGCGTAGTGGAGATGAGCGAATACTAACGGCTATCAGCTTGTCATCCTTCAAGTCAATTCAAGCTAACTTTGTGCGATACGGGCACACACACCCCCAATGGGCGCTGCGCCATGTTATTTTCTTATACATGACTAGCTGTGCCCGCGACTTCGTCCGCGTGGATAGTTTTCTAAAATAAAAGTAGCCTAAGTGACTCCTTATTATATAAGCTATCTGGCAGCGAAAATCCCGTCAAAATCGGTTCAGCCGTTTTAGAGATTAGCCGGAACAAACAGACAGACAGAAAAAATTGTAAAAAACGTTATTTTGTTGTATGTAGCATGTAACTATATATCAATATGTATTTATTATAAAAAGTGGTTATTTTAATATTACAAACAGACACTCCAATTTTATTTATTTGTGTAGAGTATAGATAGGATACCAAGTACGTTCGTGTATATGTAGGACGGAAGTCTGCAAAGCTAGAATCTAGACTTAGATCTTAGCTGTGAAACATCTCTTCGCCTCTTACCCTAAACTCAATCACTGCGCAAATGTTAGTTAAGTTTTACTTGGTGGTAGAGTTCTATATTGTCTCGCCCAAGTTTGGTACCACCGGTTGCCAATTCCTGCCGCAATAGCTTCAGTACTCGTCATTGTCGTGTTCTGGTTTGGAGGGTACGGTAGCCGGTAAACTTAAACTTATGCATGTAGCATTCAAGCTCGCCACAAGATAGCACCGCACCATTAACATCATAGGCGATGGCTGACTCTTTTCCTGGAGACCCATCTGCTTGTTTGCTATCTTGTGATATAAAAAAAAATTTAAAAGTGATCGGGATAAATGTACTTAGAGCGATAGAATACATAATGGTTAATTATATCTAAATGTAAAATGACACACTGCCAGCATTACAGATTTCATTCACAAAACTCGGTGCATATAAAAACTAACCCTTCTTATCCACTGCTTAGTTGGTCAAAACTTATAACTGAATGAACTTTTTTATATAACTCACTATGCCCGTTCACTACATTACCAAACTGTTAGGCAAAAATTCCGACGTCCTATGCCAAGTCATAATGTACCTATACCAAATTCATTCAAATTGATGCAAAAAATTTCACGTGATTGACTAAAAGCGTCCAAATAAACAAACACACAAACTTTCACACATATATTATTAGTGAGATATTTTATATACCGTGTGTTATTTAATTCAAGTGCGACATAAAAATTATTTCTTCATTGTAGGTACACGACATGTTATATACGGACAATGGCTTTAAATCTTTTTGAAATATCCGATTGTTGCACACTTATGGAACTTTCTTGCTTCAATCCCTTTTGATCCCGCTAAATCCTGCTATAATTCAAGCGAACGATCTTTATTTACAAGAATGCAGAAATCAGATCAAAGTATCGCGCAGTTCATAATACATAGGGCACACTAAAAGTTTTGCACTTCTAGCTAATCGGAACTATTTGAATTTCGAATGTTATATTGTTAAAACGTTGCAACTTTCTTAGTAATAAAAAAAAACAATTGTCGGGAAATGATTTGTCAATTGTTTTTTTATTACACATCAAAATTCTATGTACGCAACGAAAATGGAATTAAGTCGAAAAGATTTTAGAGCGATGATTTTTTATGATTTTAAAAGTTCTCTTTCTCCGCAAGACTGTGCCGCTCGTCTTCAAAATGTTTTTGGGACAGAAGCACCTTGTTTGAGCACCGTGAGGCGATGGTTTGCTGAATTTGAGAGAGGTCGAGTTTATTTACATGACGAATTTCGTAAAGGGCGGCCTTCAACTGCCGTCAACGAAAATAATGTGGCTTAAGCGGTTAATTGAAGAAAACCCCCGGATTATCTATGAAACAATTCAAGGACTATTGGGGATTGATATGAGCTAAATTCAGAAAATTTTACACGAAGAATTGAAAGTTCGGAAACTTTCTTGTCGTTGGATCCCTCATGAACTAACAGCGGAGCAGAAGCGTTTTCGCGTGGAATGGTGCTCACAGATGCTACTGAAGTACGACCACGGACATTCTAATGCTGTTTATGACATTGTCACAGGAGACGAAACGTGGATTTATTGTTTTGAACCCGAAAAAAACAGCAATCTTGTGAATGGGTGTTTGTAAATGAGAACAGGCCAACAAAAGTGAGACAGGCGAGAAACGTGGGTAAAAAAATTATCGCGTTTTTTTTATCAGCTACGGGTCCCATCTGTACAATTCCACTTAAGATCAAAAGAGTGTTAATGCCGAGTGGTATTCTACCATTTGTTTACCCAGGGTGTTAGAAAAAGTTCGCGAAAGACAACCCAAACGCCGCATTCTACTACACCATGATAACGCTTCTTCACACACGGCCAACAAAACAAAATCATTTTTAGATTCCGAAATAGTACATCTCGTCACTTATCCTGCACATAGCCCCGACCTAGCACCCTGTTATTTCTATATTTTTCCCAAAATCAAAGATTTCATGAGAGGTGTTACTTTTACCAACTCCGAAGAAGCAGTGATGGCGTTCAACAGCACGTAGAAAACATGCCTTCAGATCTGTGGTCCTCCTGTTTTAAAAAATGGTTCGATCGCATGAAAAAATGTTTGAAATGTAAAGGAGATTATTTTGAAAAGCAATAAACATAATATTTTGGTTATAACATGTTATTTTTTTAAGTTACGCAAAACTTATAGTGTGACCTACGTATAAAGAAATATATCCAAATTTTACGTTATGTATTTCACGACCTACGTGGTTTTGATGAGTCTGTTCAGAATTTTACCAGAATGTCAACATCTGATTTTGAAATGTTGTTAAGTTCGGCGTCCTATTGAGCCATCTGCTTTTCATCACATTCTCAGCGCCGCTTTCAGTTCTTTTTGGTGATTTCATTTTTTCCTTCTCTCCAGAAATCTGGAAGCGCAAAATATGCATTTTTGTTTCTACATCTTTTTGCGAAAGTTTTAATTCTGCGGCAATGTCGGCTCTAGCAACATTTTTTAATATTTATCTTTGTAACATTTATTTGATGCATTCCAAAGTATCTCATGATGTTTAAAAAGCTGTATGAGCATCGAAACCTGGCTGTTGGACCACACTAGTTCCATGTTTATAAACACTCGCAACACACGTCTACATCTGTCGATTTTTGCTTTTAAACTAAATGTTTCGTCTTGCTCTCGACTCGTTTTGGGGAGCACTGCAATATGCTTAATAAGCAATGTTTCATCACCTTTGTTTATAAACTGTTTCCAGAGATGATGAAACACCATGAAACACTGTTTATAAACAGTGCTTATTAACAAATGTGGCCTAACGAATACCCGGCTTTAGTTCTACCGATAGAAAGAGACAACAGTCTCCTATAAACATCAAAAATTCCAATCACATGCTGCCATTAATATAGCGAGGGTGTAATGCCACATGTATAGTAGAGGTGTATAACTCCGGAGGTACTGAATCCAAGGTACTGATTCTGGGGCTGGATACGATAAGCTTATTTGTTCCATTAAATTCTAATCTTCTTCGCGGAATTCTTTATTCCGGCCAGAATGGTGAGCGACTGAGTGTACTGTGATTAGAATGAGAGTGAGTGATATTGTGAATAGTGGATGATGATACCTGGTGAGACGCGACAAGCAATATACAACCTAAAAACTACTTACATACATACATAGTACTGTGGAATTGTGGGAGCGAGAAAAATAAAAAAAGGAAACCTTGATTCAAAGATACGATCACAGAATATGAAAGACATGTGAGACAAAGGAATAAATAAGGTGAATCATATCCGTGTCCCGAGCCGGAATAAGTGAATAAATCCACCGCGAGGAATAAAGATTACCTACCACAAATGTATAGCATGATGCTATTGCTACAAGAAAAGGAAAGGCAGCGGTATCAAACCTGGATTAGACGTTGTAGAACTTTACCACCAAGTAAATAGTTCTCCAGATTATCAAGTAATGCCTATAATTCAGTAAATATATAAATACTATATATAATATATATTCACCACAGACCACACAAATACTAATGACACGGTGTTGGGGTAAAATGCGTAGTCGCTCATATGTGCAAGTCTATTTAAATGTTAAACGCTTGTAGATACATTATATCCTAAAATAATAGTGTTACGTGCTTCAGATTCTTATTTGCAAAAAAAAAGAAAAACGCCATTTATATTAAATCGTGTATTTATAACACTAAGGTACAATAAACTACGATTAGATACGTAAATACACTGATAAGCTAACGTAAATACACTATACATACTTGTCACACTCGCTGTACTAACACTAAACCGACTACGCTGAATCACTAAAACACTTTTCGCTTTGCACTGGTATTTCAAATATCGCTCTCGCTCGCTTTATAAAAACTGCTCTCTATTTGTCTACACATCTATATTTATATCCAGGGTAAAGTTCTACCTTGTTCCAGAAAAATCTAAGTTTGTCGCGTAACAATAAACAATTCTAATTGTAAACAAGTTATATTAAACAAGTCGTAGTACACGCTATTTCCACCCTTATGTTTTATGACAGAAGATTCATTATGGCGTAGCTGTTTAGGTGACGTCGGTTATTGTTTATCAACAGAGGCAGCTTGTCTCTTTCTCTTATTTCTAGATTTTTCCAACGTTTTAAATCTTCACCATTCTAGATTAGTTGTAATAATAGAAATATGCCATATTGTGCTATTTTATCGGGCCAAATAAAAAGCTAAGGCTTAGGATTCCCTAATGGTGTGCTTTTATTTCATCGGCAAGTGTTAATATTATAACTCTGTATTTCTCTGTGTAAATGCAAGCGACGTTGACATCTCAAGAAATTGCCTTGAAAAACGTATCCAGTTTAATCCGTGATATTCACTGAATGGCAAGTCTAAGATAAAAATATGTTAATGCTAGAAAATTTCGAGCTTTAACAACCTTAAATCCCGTAAGTTCGGAGAAAACTTCTTCATTACTTTACGGTTCGAATAATAAAATAATTGGAAAATCTTAGTAGAAATGCGGTGGAGTGGCAATTAGATAGGGGCTACTGTTCGTCTTAAGTTAAAATAAAAATGGGAAAATTTTTTTTCCAAAGTATTTTTAATATAAGAAGCCAAACAAGCAGATGGTTCTTTTGATGGAAAGAGACAACCATTGCCTATAGACACCAAAGATGTTAATGGTGCGTTGCTATCCGTGTGGCGAGGTGCTAATGCCACTTGCATGAGTTAGCCGGCTACTTTACCCTCCAAATCGGAACACGACCATGACAAGCATTCACGCTATTGCGGCATTAATAGGTATGTTGCGAAACTCTACCTCCTAGTAGTCACGATGATTGTGACACGTAAAGACAAGATTTCGCCTTTTACGAACTGCCTGGCAGAATGACAGATGGTATATTCCTCAAAGCTGCCCCAAACCAACACAGAGAAACACTTGACTCTGACAAAAATTTAAAGCTCAATATCTCATATTAGGCAGTCATCTGCTAGTGTATGATCTGTGTCTAGTGGCCTGCTATGTGTGTTGACCAAATGGACCCGGGTTCGATTCCTGAGTCGGACAATTCAAAAATGTATTTTTCAGTTTTCTGACAAAAACAACTTCGCCCGGGATTGGAAAAAATGCCCGGTTGGCGATATACTTGCCACCTAACATTGTGGAACTAATGGCCAATTGCACTAACATTATCTTAGCTTAGGACAATCTATACATATAATAAAATCGTAGGAAAGGCAGAACTGTACACTGAATATTTTTTTAAAAGAATACTTGGGGCGTGATCTACAATCGATATCAAAGCCAAAAATATAGTTTTTAGAATTTTATTGGTACGGTCCCGTTAAAAACGGAACTTATGGTCACGTTACTCATAAATGTATAAAGGAGAGGGGGATTTTTGGGCCCAAATGTAAAGGGTTGAAGTGTGGTTCAAAAAAATGATACTATTTTTCTATTTCAAAGTTCAAAATATTTGCTTAATCCGCTTTCTGAGAAAAAAGAAATCACGAAAATAAGTTTGTGGTACTATAATTATATAATCGATAAAATTATAATCGATTTATGTAAATAATTTTAATCGAAATATAAGAAAGAAAGAAAGAAAGAAAATATTTATTTGCAAGAATATGGGTGTTACAAGTTGTTAAAAATAAATTAAGTTACCGACATATTCTACCAATACATGGTGTGCAAATATTTAAAAAAAATATCATTATATAATATTACATTTAAAACTATAAATTGTATCGATTTTTCAGAATTACTACCGGATCGGAACGCGGCCACACACTGAGAAGATCCGGCGGAAGAAACTCAGCGGGCTGGTCTTTTTTTCTCTAATTTATGTTCTTGTTATAAATATACAAGGATGATTCCATATTACAAAGTTATTTTTATAATTACAAGTTTCATATTTTGAGTAATTTTTTTTTTTTATAATTTACATAATGTTCACCATTTACAAAATTTTTACTACATTGAAATTTTTTTTTAAGGACAATTCAACAAACTTATATTTCTATCCATTAACATTTAATTTTATCGGCTAAAAATTCTTTAATATCATAATAAGTTTTATCTAACAGCAAATCAAACAACTTTTTGCGAAATTTCTTTATAGGCAATGATTTAAGAGTATCAGGAATATGATTGTATATAATAATAGACATACAATACACATTTTTTGTAAAAATATTTAATTTTTGGTTAGGCACATATAATTTCTTACTATTCCTAAAATATGAATTACCAGTGACATCAGCTTTTGTTTTAAATAACTTTTGGTGCTTTTTTACAAATACGCATACCTCTAAAATATACAAACATGGTAAGGGAAGTACCTTAAGAGACTTGAAAAGTGGTTTACAGGAATGTAACTGATTAACACCACATATTGCTCGAATACATTTCTTTTGGTCTCTAAAAATTCGTACCAATTCAACAGAATTTCCCCAAATAAGAATTCCATATTGTAAATTAGAAGAGACATATCCATGATATGCTAATAGGGAGGCTTTTGCGTCTCCTACTTCCCTTAGTCTTCTCAAGACATAGACAAATCTATCAATCTTATTACATAGAGATTCAATGTGTGCTTTCCAATTACAATTTTTGTCAATAATTATTCCTAAAAAGTTTGTATAATCTACATCATCTATATTTACTTTATTTAAAAATATATTTGTGTTTTTGGTAATATTACTGTGGTAGTTCTGAAATTCAATTAATTTTGTTTTAGTTACATTAACTTTTAAATTATTATTAATTAACCAGTCTGAAACTTGGAATAAGGTTTCGGTTGTTTCATTTACCAAGTCTTTTTTATTTTTACATTTAATAAGTAGGGTAGTGTCATCAGCAAATAAAAAGCAATCATGTTTTATACTATCAGGAAGATCATTGATATAAATTAAAAATAGCAAGGGTCCTAAAACACTGCCCTGTGGTACACCACAGTTGTTAACAAGGTAGTTTGAAGTATATATTTTTTTACGGTTTCCGCATATTTTAGATATTTCAACACATTGTTTCCTATTCTCTAAATAACTCTTTATCCAATCTAAAGACTTCCCTCTAATACCATATTTTTCAAGTTTTGATAATAAAATATTGTGTGAAACAAAATCAAATGCCTTACTCATATCCAAAAATACACAAAGTGGATGCATTTTCTTTTTCAGACATTCAGTTATGCTCTTTACTAAATCAAAACATGCTAATGTAGTAGACCTACCTTTCCTAAATCCATATTGATTATTTTTTAGTAGGTCAAAATCAAGTAAATAATTATAGAGCTTTTCATACATAATTTTTTCAAAGATTTTTGAAATGACTGGAATTAAAGTAATAGGTCTATAATTGTTCATATCGCACATATCTCCTTTTTTAAACAACGGTTTGACAATACACTTTTTTAATCGTTCTGGATATTTACCTTCCAAAAATGACAAATTAATTATATGGCTAAGAGGTTTTGATATTACACTAGCAACATTTTTCAATAATTCTGTGCTAATATTATCATAGCCAGTAGCATAAGTATTTCTCAATGAATGAATAACTTTTTTCACATCATGCTCATCTACTGGTGTCAAATACATGGTTTTACTACAATTTGGTAAAAAATATGATTTTGAAGTATTTGTAGATTTGACTTTTACACTACTTGATTTTGTCTGGTTTATAAAAAAATTATTAAATAGATTACAGATTGTTTGAGTATTTGTGTACTTTAAATTGTTTACTTTGATTTTTCCTATTTCTCTAATATTTATTTTGTTCTGAAATGTACTTTTAATCAGATTCCATGAAGCTTTACATTTATTAGAGGAATTTTCAATATATTTCAAAGCAGACTGTTTTTGTGATTCTAATATACATTTAGACAAAATTTTCCTATAATGTAGATATTTACATTTATTTTCTTTCCTATTAGATTGAGCATGACGATAGTTAAGGTACAACTGGCGTTTTACTTTGCAACATTTTAGAAGACCTTTAGTTAACCATTTATTTTTTATAGGTTTATTTAAAACTTTTACACGGACCTTAGGAAAACATAACTCAAAAAATAACAGTAAAATATCATGAAATTCATTAAATGCTTCTTCACAGTTTGACTTTGTAAAAACTTCATTAAAACTTAAACTTGATAAACATTCATGAAACTTTTTAATATTGTACTGCCCATATATCCGCTTTGTTTCAAACCAAAAAGCTCTTTTTTGTTTAAATTCTAAGACTGACTCTATATTGGCTTGTATACTCTGAGCAGTTTCATGGTCAGACAAAGCAAGTGTATGAATGTTAGACTGAACATTATTTAAATTACTTGCTATTAGATATAAGCTCGTAAACACATGTAAAAGTGTATTTTTGATTAATATTTAGTATAATCAACAGTAAGTACCATCATTATTTTACAAACCATTTATAATATAAAAAGAAAAAATATAATCGATACAATTTATATAATCGATTGCTTACGTTACTTCAAACTTAATACGATTTACATAGTGTCTGTGGATTTAAAACAGCTAAAATTGACAATTACAACTGACATCACTGACGGCTCGCAAGAGTTGCACTCGCAAGTCGCGGACTTTTTACGTACCTACCTACAGAGAGGCATCCTTTAATTTGTGTTTTCCAAAAATCTGTGTTTTAGTATTGTGTCAATTTATAAACATGAAGCGTAGTTGCCTGTATTACAAGTATCAGTTGTTTATATAATAGTAAACGGTTACAGTGAGTTAAACTATACCATAGTACCGTAACCTTACTTCTAGTGAATATCTTATATCTCTGTTCTCAGATTGCTAAAATCTGTAAAATTTTCAGTATTTATATAACGTTAAACTAGCTATTAATTAACATAATATTCATCTTATTACAAGGGGGGCCCAAGTTTGTATGCAACGGTATCAGTCTCCTTTGTCAACTACCTTGCCCTTCAAACCAGAACACGATATCGATAGCTGATGCATTTGCGGCAGGAACAAAAGCAGGAATATTGACACTAAACACGGATAAGATGAAGCAGAAGTCAACCCGGAACCCCCAAATTAGAGGTCTCAATATTAGGGAGTAAGAATAGGTATTAGCTTTGTCTCGCCTTTTACGATCTGCCTAGCGGTTAGGCAGCTGGTCTATTTCTCAAAAGGGGCCCAGATTAACACGCGGCTACTGAATATTCTCTTTAACAGTAAAGCTTTAAATGTATTATTAAACTATATAAAGCAGTTGCTGAAAATAATTAAATGGCTCTTACTTTTATTTACCTTGAACTAAAAATACAAGTAAATATTTATTTCATGCGTGACTTTTTAATGACTAATAATCGCTCCTGACCTTGCTCACTAAATAGCAAATATACATATAGAGTAAATAACATATCTTCACGCTAGATCTCTTACGGGGTAGGGAAAGGACCGAATGCCATATGTCACGATCCTTACAGATTTGTCTTTCTTTCTCCACATTTATTAACTCTTTATACAAACACGCCGGTTGCGAAGACTTTTGATACACCTGAGTAGAAACTTTTTAAAGTAGAATTTTACCGGCTATCTGACCCTCCAAACCGGGAGCCTACAATGACAAGCATGGTCGATATTGCGGCAAGAATGGGTAAGGCCGTGATACCAAATACCCGGGCGAGACTTTGCAGATTTCTACCCCTTAGTAATCACGATGGTAGTTACCCGTTTACGCAACCGTTTGTTATTTTACTGAACTGCCGAATGGTCTATTCTGCAAAGTAGGCCCGGACTAACGCGGGGAAAAGTTTCGATTTTATCCATTACAAGTAATCAAACTTACCTCTTTAGGTAGGTCAAATATTTTTTTTTTATATCATACTAGCGACCTGCCCGCGGTTTCATCTGCGTAGCTTTTGTTCCCGTGGGAATATCGGAAAGGTTTATATACTATAACCTTCTCCAAAAACCAATCTATCTATTAAAAAAACCACATCAAAATCCGTTGCGTAGTTTTAAAGATTTAAGCATACATAGGGACAGACAGAGAAAGCGACTTTGTTTTAGACTATGTAGTGAAGATAGCAAACAAGCAGATGGGTCTCCTGATGGAAAGAGTCAACCATCGTCTATAGACACCAAAGGTGTTAATGGAGCGTTGCCATCTTGTGGCGAGGTTTAATGCACATGCATAAGTTTGCCGGCTACCTTACCCTCCAAACCGGAACACGACAGCGACAAGCACAGACGCTACTGCGGCAAGAATAGATAAGGCGGTGGTGCCAGACCCGGGCGAGACAATGCAGCACTCTACCACCTAGTAGCCACGATGGTAGTGACTCGCGTAGCCAATTGGTCGGCTTTTATGACCTGCCTGGCAGAACGGCACTTCGTCTATTCTTCAAAGGCGCCCGGATCCAACACGGGGAAAATGTGAAAGTTATGTGTAGAAAACTGTTGAACTGTTATTGTATTTTTCTGGTGTGGCCTTACTAGACGAAAATCTATCTAGATATAAGCTTGTCTTACAAGACAAGCTGTGTATTTTTTAATAAATATTTAAGTGTATTTTAAAAAAAAATATTATCAGCGTCGTAATTAATATTATTTAGCGCCGCTCTCGTTACCGTTATTAATTTTTATTATAATTAACGGTCGCCCTCTGGTCGAAATTCGACCACTTGTGTCAAACTTAAAAGACATTTGATTGTTTAATATAAGAATAAAATCTCTTAAGTTTAACAACAGACTAGCCGTTGAAGAAGGAAGTATAGCATACATATTAATGTGTATATTATCAGGTATGTTACATTATTCCAGTAAAAAAAAGATTACTGGACAAATTACACGAATTAATCTAACTCCAAAGTAAGCAAATTATTTGCTTGTGTTATGGGTGTTATTCAACTATACTTATACATAGAAATACATATATAAATACTGTTACATCTATATCTATATCTATACATATAATAAAATCGTAGGAAAGTCAAAACTGTGCATTGAATATTTTTTTAAAAGAATACTTGGGGCGTGATCTACAATCGATATCGAAGCCAAAAATATAGTTTTTAGAATTTTATTGGAATACATTCCAATAAACGACTATGTTTAAAATTATATCGCTATGGCCATATCCCCGAAGACGCAGACAGAGGTGCAACTCTTGCGGACTCGATTAACCAACGGTATTTAAGTGTTTGGTTGTAACAACAGGATTGTTGGTTAACATATCGACAAACTGTGCACGAGCGTTATGGGCAAGTTATGTTCTTCAGGAAAATTGAAAAACTAATTTAGAACAGAAGGCCCGACCCGGGATTAGAATCCAGGAACCTATACCTCTATACCAACGCCGGTATGCGCTAGACCATTGCGAGAAAAGGGGATTTTTTGTGTTCAATTTATCTATATTATGTATAGTATATTTAAACATGAAGCAAAAACTTTGTACCCATTTTTACGACAATTACACTAAGAGCGGGTATGATTTTTGACAGTGCAATTAAAGTTTACACTGCGGAGGAGTGCAAAATACATTAAAGTTATAATAATTAAAATATACATTACATTTATTTGTCATACATGATTATATCCACACATGTATACTATTATTTTTGGCTAAAGTGTGCTGTTAAATGTAGAAGGGATTTTATTATTTGGTCCAATTTCAATTACAGGGCGATTACTGTTATCAATATTGAAATTGGATTTGACAATCCTCCAAAATTTTTATCTAATCGATATAAAACATTTCTTGGTAATATTATCTGTTCGGGATGAAGATGATTCGGATGCGACAAAAGGTACCCTACATTTTAATTTAAAACGTCTCAAACGTGAAAAATATCAGGAAGATTTACACAAAATTTTCTTTATGCTTATGTGTTTTTTTCGAAATTATTTTAGACATTTGGTCTGTACGATGTACTACGAAATGGGGCGATAGATGCATGGTGATCTCCACCGCCGTATTTTGCCAACCCGATGATGATTACCGCTTATTTCTAGCAATAGCCGATAGTTTTACGTACTCCTTTGAGGCACGAGTGTTTTAGATCACTACTAGATTCCGAGACGCCGAGACCAGACCCCGAGTTACTTCTGAGTTTTAGATTTTCAAGATAATCTTCGGAAAACCTCAATAATAATTTTATCGGATACACTTTGGAGAGTGCGCTGCGGAATTGATTCCGCCACCCCGTTTTTCTATCGATCGTTGAGGCGCACAGATTCTAGGCATCGCCATATTATGGCGGACGTTCCACGTACCCGGACAAAGAGGTTCAACTCCACATTTATCATTCGAACCGCAAGGGACTGGAACATGCTTCCTGAGTCTGTGTTCCCCGACGAGTACAATCTAGGGATCTTCAAGAGAAGAGTGAACAGGCACCTTCTAGGAAAGCGCGTTCCATCTTAGGCCGCATTTTAGCTTACCATCAGGCGAGATCGTGGTCAAGCGCTTCCCTATCGACAATTAAAAAAAAACACTTCTGCCCGATATGAAAATCGAGCCCGGGGCCTCATGATATAAGTCGAACAGGTTAACCCCTAGACTTCGAGGTAGTCGGTATATGACGTTTTAAAAATTTTATGTTTTCAACGTTATAACTGTACGTAATATGAATGTGTTTAGCGAACAGCAGGCGAAAGGGTGCGTGACAGAACTCGCCAAAACAACCTTCACTTCAGGCTTCAGCTCAAGGTAATTGGGGATCGCTGGTAATTTTTATACAAACTATTACATACAGTGTAATTGCTATCTGAATTGACTGTCAGTAAATTGCAATATATGTATTGATTTTCCGATTGTTCTTCTAAAACACGCACACACACTTATTTCATTGTGCACATACGTAAGTACATAAGTAAAGTTGAATACTTGAACAAATCGGTCTTAAATAACGCCTCCTTTTAATAATCTGTGCACATCTGTAAAATTTCAGTCTCCTGAATCGAGTAGCTTTTAATATTGTGTTCGTTTAGTAAGAAGTTCATTCATTTTTTACTTTTATATAACATAGAAACAGAAACATTAATATTAAATGCCTATTAAAGAAAAATAAAACACAACGCCAACAATAACTCAAACTCAAACCCAAGCGAAGCATAACCAACTTCATTACACTAATAAGCATTAATCAAAACAATTTAATAGGCTTATGTAAACGTTTTGTTATTTTATTTATATACATTAACACTTTCATGTTCAAAGTGACCTTTGATAAAGAAACAAAACTATTGAAACTATAAAACCGGATGCCAATGTTCATTGTGCATTCGTTGTTTGTTTATTCGCTATGTATTGATAAATCAACGGAAACGCAACAATGCTGTTGTCCGTGGTTTTATTGCAGTTCTGCTGTCATTGGTATGACAAATGTTGATATTGACCCGATTTTTAAACTCAGTAAAACTGTAACAGCTTACTTTTAACCTCCTGTATTTTTTTTTTGTATCATAAGTTAGAACACTTATAAATAGTCTCGTAGAGAGTATACCTAAGTGTTCTCTGTAAGTTCGCAAATAACTATTCTCTATTATATTACTCTTCTGATGGACAGAGACAAATATCGCCTTAGAACTAAAAATGTTAATGGTGTGTAGCTATCCGTTTGGTTAGTTAGTTAACTACGTAATGTATTAATGCCACCTAAATAAGTTTATAAGCTACCTTACCATCCAAACTGAAACACGATAGTGACAAGTATTGACGTTACTGCGGCAGGAATAGCTAAGGCGGTGGTACCAGACCCGGGCGAGACCAGGTGATACAGATCTCTACCACCTGGTAGCCATGATGGTAGTGTTTCGCAAACCCAATCGGTCGCCTTTTAAGACCTGCCTAGCAGAACGGCAGTTGACCTATTCTTTAAAGGAGTCCGGACCAACATGGGGGAAAAACGTAGAGGAGATCTTTAATATATTTTAGGTAAATGTGTTATTAAATTAAGTGATCTAAGTTCCGGAGATAATCTATATATTTTAGATTATTAAACAATAAATAAACCCGGCTGGGATGTTGCAAAACTTTACCACCTAGTAGTCACAATGATAGCAAATTATATAATCCATCGATCGCTTATTACGAACTGCCTGGCAAAATGCAGATGGTCTATCTCCAGAGGGGACCGAGACCAACAGACTCTAAATCAGAAATGTATATGGGAGCAAACATACCCTCATTAATAAAAACATAACTTCCAAATCGATTAATAAATAATTTAGATCTAAGTTCCAAGACACTGAAATACAACCGAATTGAGAACTTACCCCTAAGAAAGCAAGGATTTAAAACGTCATCAGATAACAGAACTTATTTTACGATACTCAACGTTATTACTGTAACGATACCTCCGTAACAAAATTATTTTCAAACACTTAGTATACGTATCGCTACTCAAATAACAGAACGAAATTGTTAACGCTAAATAACGTTATATGCGCGTTTCGTGCTGTTTCGTGATTGGTTCGCCGCGTTTCATGCTGTTTTGTGATTGAAGCAATCATCCATTCCATCTAGCGCTAGAAAACAACGTCATGATACCATATATCATAACGTTATTTCGTAGTGTGTAACAGAGCGTAATGAATTAACGTTATGAAACAGTAACAAATTCTGTATCACTTTTGGATAACGCTATGCTTTAAAATAACGTTATGTCATGCCGCGAGCAATAACGTTACAACAAAATACCGATATTTAAATCCTTGTAAAAAAGT
Source organism: Apodemia mormo (assembly GCA_036924255.1). Lineage (NCBI taxonomy): Eukaryota > Metazoa > Arthropoda > Insecta > Lepidoptera > Riodinidae > Apodemia > Apodemia mormo. The sequence goes on along the minus strand of JAUPFN010000007.1, from coordinate 10,620,234 downwards.
CGCTTGAAAAGTATCATCACACACAAATCGCCAGACTCGGGCCGCCGCGATTTGCACAGTACATTTAGTGCAAATATGTAAACTCTACGGGACAAAGACGCATAATTTTTTTGTTCATATTTTTCCTTTACAAAAACTGTTTGATAACAGACTTTGCCCGTAAACAGTAGGTATACATGTGCGTAAATTATCATGTATATCTCACGAATGCACAGTATAATGAAACTTAAACTTTGTCGAGCCCCATCTGAAGTATTTTTGACATGATTAAGCGCTACAATTTCGTTATATTTTTTAACAGCTAAATATAGTTAAGCTTAGATGATTTTTAATTCACGGAATCTCATTTTTACGTATGCAACTCTCCCCATGTTATTGAAATGTTTATTTCTATTAATTTAATGTATTTCTAATGTATATTAGTTAAAATATTAGGTTTTTGCAGTAGGTACTTCGCAATTTAAACCCATAACTGTGAAAAAATGTATGCTCTCATCCAGCAAATTTTTGTAATAAGGTGTAAAAAAATCACTTCGAAGATAAAAGGGTGGCTATATTTTCTTAATTTACCCCTTGAAGGCTTTCATAAAACACACACAGACATTACTATCAACGTTCAGATTAAACATAACTAAAGATAACGAACTTGTTTTATCGTTATTAAAAAAATAACATTTCCTGAGTTACTCCTTCAAGGCTACTAAAGCCATTAGCGGGGAGATAGAAAAGTAATTGTCTTCTATGATGGAGTGCTACATATTACTCCGAGATACGTCCAAATTGATATTGGATGAAACATAATACCTACTAGAATTGTTATAAAAACCAATATTTATATCAATATAAACTAATATAGTAAAGAGCTAAGATTTTCTTGACAAACTGCATGACTGACATTAAAAATCTTTTACCATTGATTGATTAACTGCGAAAGCTTTATGATAAGTAAAATACACTTGATATTTTTGTTTTTTTTTTTTCCACAAATCCATCTTTACTTAATGGTATTTAGGTTCATCTATATATATAAAAATCAATCCCTATTTTCCTTGGTCATGACATCACGCCTAAATGGCTGGACCAATTTTGGTTATTTTTTTTTGTTGTGTTTGTAATTGTAAGGAGAAGGTTCTTATAAAAGAAAATATTAAGAAAATTGCGCGGAAAATTAGAAAATCTATATATATAAAAATCAATCCCTATTTTCCTTGGTCATGACATCACGCCTGAATGGCTGGACCAATTTCGGTTATTTTTTTTGTTGTGTTTGTAGTTGTAAGGAGAAGGTTCTTATAAAAGAAAATATTAAGAAAATTGCGCGGAAAATTAGAAAATTTAAGAATACTTAACCACCATATAAAGTTTAATGCCATTTTGGCTGCGTAGAAGGACAATCCCGTAGTCTTATATAAATTACGTGTCACGTTGTTTGTCCGCTATGGATTCCTAATATGTAAGGCAAAACAACTTTTGCCGGGTCAGCTAGTTAGTTATAGTTTTAGTCTTATTCTTTAATCTTAAGTTAAATACAGTTAAGTATGTTATGAATTTTTTTTTTATCTTTCTTTATTTTGTTTTGTGTAGCATTTTTTGGGAATAAATATTTCACTATTCTACTATTCTATTCAATATAAAACTACATTATGCTGAATAACATGGCTACTTTTTCATTCGATTGAGTAAAACAAAGTAATGTGTGTGGAACTATATTTTCGTGCGAGCAACATATCTGACGACGAAGTTATGGCAGCAATCATGCTGCTGATTTTGCTAATCTTTTTTTATATAATAAGATAGCAAACAAGCAGATGGGTCTCCTGATGGAAAGAGTCAACCATCGCCTATAGACACCAAAGGTGTTAATGGTGCGTTGCTATCTTGTGGCGAGGTCTAATGCCACATGCATAAGTTTAACGTTTAACCTTACCCTCCAAATCGGAACACGACAGCGACAAGCACTTACGCTATTGCGGCAGGAATAGGTAAGGCGGTGGTACCTGACCCGGGTGAGACAATGCAGAACTCTACCACCTAGCAGCCACGATGGTAGTGACTCGCATAGCCAATCGGTCGCCTTTTACGACCTGCCTGGCAGAACGGCAGTTGGTCAATTCTTCAAAGGCGCCCGGAACCAACATGGGGAATAAATATATCTCTATACAATATAAATAAATCTCTATACAATTAAACACTCAAATAAAAACTCCCGTTCGGCGTTTTGCGTTATTCTATGGTCGAATTTCACTCACAGGCGAACACTAGTATAAATAAATAGCTGTCGATATTTCGTACATGAACGTGACGTTATCATCAAAATTAGGTATGTTAGTTTTATCAAGTATATGTAGATACCTATTTTCGTGCATACTTTATATTGAATGATCACGATAATAAGTGGAAAAATATACCTAGGTATATACCGCAACAAATAAAGAACATAATAAATTCCCAGCAATGGAAAACCAACATATTATAAGCAATAATATAAATGTTGACTGGTAAAACTGGCTTTTATTGAAGGACACGATTTGTCGCCTCTGTGGTCTAGTGGTCCGGTGTCGGAGTTGACCACATGAGGTCCCGGGTTCGATTCCCAGGTCGGGAAATTCAAAAAATGTGTTTTTTCAGTTTTCTGACAAAAGCCCCGTTGCCCGGAATTGGAAAAAGTGTCCGGTTGGCAATAGGCTGGCCACCTATCATACTGTGGGACTTAGTATCATCGGCTAATCGTGGGTGCACTTATTGTACCTTTGTCTAACTCTTCGGGGATACGGGCGTGAAGATACATTTTTGACGACATTTAATGGCCGAATATAACCAATAAAAATATAATAAAAAGAGAATATTGCTTAACTACATAGTAAACATCAACGAAATTAGTATTGTAATATTCTAAAAATATAGTCACCGCGCGGCCAATAGGCGGGAAATTTGACTGACACATTAAATTTCGATATCGGGTGTCCGTGCTAAAGATTTATCATGCATGCATCACTGTTGAGGGGTTACTTTTTTCGCCAGAATATACTTACCTTATAAAGATTTTAAAAGTTTTTTTTAATAATTAAATATAATAACATTATTTTGTCATCACATAGCAAACAAGTTAATGGCTACCCTGACGGAAAGAGAAACCATCGCATATGATACCAAAGATGTTAATGGTGCGTTGCTATCCGTGTAGCGAGAAGGCAATGTAACATGCATTAAGTCTACCGGCTTCCTTACCTTCCAAACCACAACGCGACAATGACAAGCATTGACGCTATGGCGGCAGGCATAGGTAAGGCGATTGTAACATATGCCTGCGCAAAACGTAGCAGAACTCCACCACCTAAAAGCAAGGATTTATAACGTTATAATTTCGATATTTTTGCTGTTTCGTGATTGGTTCCCTGCGTTTCATGCTGTTTTATGATTGGTTCGCCAACTAGCGCTAGAAGACAACGTCATAATATGATATACCGTAACCAATCACAACGACGCAAATATATCGAAATCATAACGTTTTAAATCCTTGCCTAAAAGTCACGATGTTAGTGACATGTATGGCCAATCGGTTGAGTTTTTTCGAGCTTCCTTGCCAGAACAGCATACAGTCTATTTTTTAAAAATGGTCCAAACTAATACGGGGTTATTCTGGTTAAAGAAATTGATCACTAGAATCAATAATTTATATTTTTAATACTAGCTGTACCGATGACTTGGTCCGCGTGAAAAAAATTCTAAAATAAGAGTCTAGGGGTTTTACCCGCATAGTTCCCTTTTTCCGTGGGATTTTTGGGATAAAAACTATCGTTTGTCCTTTCTCGGGTCTCAATCTATCTCTGTATCAAATTTCATCCATATGGGGTTAGTGGTTTAGGCGTGAAGACGAGACAGACAGTCACTTTCGTATTTATAATACTAGCAGTACCCGCGATTTCATCCGCGACGAACATACAGACAAACAGACAAAAATTCTAAAAACTATATTTTTGGCTTCGATATCGATTGTAGATCACGCCCCAAGTATTCTTTTAAAAAAATATTCAATGTACAGTTTGACTTTCCTACGATTTTATTATATGTATAGATTTGAAAGTGTGTACATTTAACAGTTTATTACTGAGTTTCTATAATAATTGTAGTGATTTGCTTTTACTAGTGCGTTTGTTGATTTTTTAAAAATTTTATTATATTTGATTGTGAGGTTTGTGTTGAAAATGTGTGTATATTAAAAATTAAAAATTACCTATATTCTCACAATTCGTCATTCAGTGAAAGATTCAAGTTGTGACTAAAGGTAGGTGTGTACTCGAGTTACAATTAAACCAGCAAAAAGGGAATGTAACTCGAAAGTTTTATGTTAAAAGTTATGAAACGTATAACTGGCTGGTTGGTTGTGTACATACAATTAAATTATATTGTTTTCCTTGCATATTGTTTGGTAAATCTATAAGAGAAAAAGTTTTTGTGACAGAATACTCCGCCGCATACCCAGTGTCATAATCCTGTGCACGCCGCATAACAAAAAAATGTATTATCACACCCGGTTCCCTTGCGGGGTAGGCATAGTAAACTGAACGTCTATAATAGACTTTCTATTTCACTGCAATTCAACGATTTGTCGGTTGGCGAGATAAGTGGTGAACCTCATCGCCGCATTTACCGACATGTTAACGATTATCGACTATTTCTAGCGATGACCCGGACCGACAGTTTAACGTGCTCATCCGAGGTACGGGCGAGGTAATACACCACTCTGACAAACTCCGAGCTGTTACTGAGGATTAGATTTTCGAGAAAACCTCGGAAAAACCTCAACAACACTTTCACTCAACCCGGGACCTCATAGTTTTGAGCCGAACAGGCTCCCCTAGACCATGAGGCAAACAATAAAATAACAAGATATAAAATAAACATAAACTATTCATAGGTAAATGAATAAAACATTTATTCACTCTTGCTGAGTCAGTGAGCAAAGAATGTTCTAAATATAAACTGAACAATCAATTCTACAAAATGGCAACAAAATTGTATTAAATACTGGTTATGACCGCGACTTCATCCGCGTGGAAAAATTTCTAAAATAAAAGTAACCTAAGTTACTTCTTATTGTATCAGCTATCTACCAGTGTATGTTCAAATTCGGTCCAGCCGTTTCAGAGATTAGTCGGAACAAACAGACAGACCGACAAAAAATGTTGTAAAAAAAAAGTTATTTTAGTATATGTTTTTTCTTCGATTTTTCCCCTTGTTGGACGGACTCCTTTGAATTATAGACCAACTGCCGTTCGGCCAGGCAGGTCGTAAAAAGCGACCGATTGGCAACGCGAGTCACTACCATCGTGGCCACTGGGTGGTAGAGTTGTAGTAGATTTCTACATTATCTCGCCCGGGTCTGGTACCACCGCCTTACCTTTTCCTGCCGCAATAGCGTCAGTGCTTGTCGCTATCGTGTTCCGGTTTGGAGGGTAAGGTAGCCGGCAAATTTACTCCTCATCCGGTGGCATTATTACAAAAACCAGAAACTTTCGGACTTAGCTGTTAACACTTCGATTTTCTTAAAAGTCTAATTTGTATTTGAATAATTATTTATAAGACTGATTTATACATATGTTTTATCTATACATATAATTAATATTATTTTACTACTATTAAGAAAAATAATGTTATGACCAATTACTAAATACTCGATAACAGTTTGAAGCTGGATGACCGAGCTTAGCTCGGTATTTAGTTTTTGGTAAAAATAATAATAATAATAATAATAATAATAATAATAATACACTTTATTGCACACAACACACATCATTTACAGTAGAAAATAACAATGTACGATAGGGAACGGAGTACAAATAGGCGGTCTTATCACCCATCAGTGATCTCTTCCAGACAACCAGCGACTTTAGGAAATATTTACATTAACGCGGGCATTGGTGCTCGTCTTACGAAAAAAAAATAATTGATATATAAAAATATAAGTGCTAACCAATTTCAGTGCTATATATAAATTATAACTACATACTTGGATACATAAATACATACACATATATATAATATACATATATACATACTTACATTTATACATACATACATACATACATACATACATACTCATATACATACATATTATGTACTTACTAAAAGGCAAAAACATAAACCAAATATGAGATTAGTGATGACTCGTTACAGGAACAACACGCTCAGCATAAAAAAAAAAAAGAAAAATGATGTGGTGTCGCGGGACACCAGGTAGGAACGAATTTCCTTCAGCTAAACGGCACTACTCGCATGTGTACGCGACTGTCGCGCCTGCGCACGTCTCATTTAACGCTTTTATTCCACGCATTTTTCTTACGGTTTTACTATCACATTTTTTTCAGTAAAATGACGTTTCTAAAAATGAAATCTAACTAGATCGATTTATCTCCCCCGAAACCCCTACATACTAAATTACATAAAAATTGTTGGAGCCGTTTCAGAGATATTTGATTATATAATATTTATATACAGTAAATAAAACCCTGTCCGATCCAAAAGAGGATATAGGTAGGTCAATGATATTATAAAATAATTACTTTTATTAAAATAAGAAATATACCGTAGTTTAAAATGCCTCATTTTAGCACTTCATAGACAACTTCCGCTTAAATCAAGCAAATATTTTGAAAATTTATGTATCAATATCCATAAAATAATGACACAAATATTAAGCTATCAAATAATGCCATTGATGATAAGACAGGGTTTTTGTTACACACTGTACAGGCTGTAAGGATAAACACAGTTGTTACTAAAACCATAGGTAGTTGACTTAATTATATATTTATGTGAATTTAAAAATAAAAAAGTTACACAATATTTTCTAGCTGATCACACTTGTACTGTTTCACAATAAGCTAATTATATTTAATTTCCGACCGGTTTCGCTTACACAAGCATCCTCAGGGTATTTACAATAAACACCCTGAGGTAATTATAAATAAAAATATATTTTTGACGTGACAACGTCTTATAATTCGATAGAGCTGGCTGCACGCACGAAAAAACATGACTCATGCGGCGTTACCTCGCTCTGAGGCGTTCCGTAAATGCTACCATTCCATTAGTATTTTCTTAAGACGTTGTCACGTTCAACTATCGTCTGTAAACCAACTTTACAGACAACCGATTTTTTTTTTATTGTAAATACCCTGAGGATGCTTGTGTAAGCGAAACCGGTCGGAAATTAAATATAATTATCTTATTGTGAAACAGTACAAGTGTGATCAGCTAGAAAATATTGTGTTAAAATGGAGTTTCATCAAGTGCCGACGATAAAAAGTGTAGAATATATAAAAAAGTTATTTTCTTTCAAAAACATTAAAAAGTTTTTGTCCGACACCTTCCGTAAATTCATGGATACTATGCGTAAAGGGCGGTGAACTGCCGCACTGGCTGTCCGTTTTAACTACCTACACAATATTCAAATAAAAACACAATACACCTAACCTGTGATGCTGGCTTCCACGTCCTTGAATAATTTTGAGGAAAAATGGAGATTTTACTTAAAACAAAAAAAAATATTTTTTCATTGAATTTACGTTCTATAAGTGAAACCAAACCACTGGTTTCAAGGTTTGTATATACAATAATTGCTTATTTAAAGGTACTAGATAGATAGATTAAGATTTAGCATGATTGTACTTAGTTTGTTTTTAATTAGTTCACAGATTAAATTTTTATAACATCGTAAAAGGTCAAAGATCTTGTATAATAAGATCGCGTAACATAACACATAGTCTCCCATCGTCGTGCGACATGTAATTTAAGCGTAGTAAAGTTCTACAACAACCGAACCCTTCTATATCTAAATCTCTGAATCAGATTTTCGTTAAATTTATATGGGACCAAACGTGAAGCGTATACTCTCCCTTATAAAAAAATATTCTTTCGAATTGCTTAATAAATTACGGAGTCCTGAGATAACAAACGTATAAAAAATCAATCACATTGAAAGCATATTTTTTTTCTATCACTAGATAGCAAACAAGCAGATGGCTATCCTGATGGAAAGAGAAACCATTTCCTATAGACACCAATATGTTAATGGTGCATTGCTCTTCTTATGGTGGGGTCACAATGCCACATGCATAAATTTACGGATTACCTTACCCGCCAAACCGGAACACGACAATGATAACCATTGACGCTATTGCTGCAGGAATAAGTAAGGCAGTGGTACCAAATACCCGGATAAGACGTTGCGGAACTGTACCTAGTAGTCACGACCGCGATGGCATTGACACACATAGCCAATCGGTCGCCTTTTATGACCTGTCTGGCAAAAAGCAGCTGGTCTATTCTTTAAAAGAGCCTGGACCGACCTTGAAAGTCAGTAGCAAAATTTTTACATTTTTAGTAATTTATTTGTTTTACATTGGTTCAGTAGTTTTGAAGTTAACTTTGAATAAACAGTTATCTTCATATAAACTGATGTTGTCATTCTAAAAATTGCTAGTTACTTTAGTATGTATCATCTGAAATGCGAGCCTATTTTTAACTGATTTCAAATAATGGCGATGTTTTTTTCGTCAGCCCTTCTTTTTGTATCACCAAAGCAATGGTAAATTTGAACCTACTTCATGATAATTTTGTATTCAAAATTTCGTAGCTCCGGATTGGCCCCTTTTATTTTAGTTTGATACCACCGCCTTATCTATTCCCGCCACAATAGAGTCAGTGCTTGTCACTGTGGCGTTCCGGTTTGGAGGGTAAGGTAGCCGGTAAACATTAACACCTCGCCACACGGATAGCAACTCACCATTAACATCTTTAGAGTCTATAGGCGATAGTTGTCTTTTCCCATAAGTACAGCCATCTGCTTGTTTGCTGTCTTATAATATAAAAACATATTCATACTTCCATAATGTAAAATAGTTAATAACGTTAGTTGGGTGATTCCGTTCTAACTGTGATATTCAATGTCCTGTATTGTTTGTTCTCACAGGTCGTTAATTAATAATTAATTTATGAAATTTTTGTACTTATTGGAAAATAATAAACATATTTCAACATTATTTTCATATAATATAACTTGCCACTTACAGAAAACTTACAATATATCACTTAAATGTCAGTACCGTGTCATGTCCATTTCTAGAATTTATTTATAAATTGTTAGTTTTTTTGTCGTAATAAATGATTTAAACTAATTACCTCATAAATTCTAATGTTTACGACAAAAAAACTAACAATTTATAAATAAATTCTAAAAATAGACATGACACGGTACTGACATTATATCACAGTTAGAACGGAATCACCCAGTTACCAGATATTAACGAATTACAGACGTAATTACTTGATAGATGTAATGTTTTGTTTGGTTTACATAGTTGCTAAACAAGCCACAAAATTTGCATTTTAGTATACAAAGACATCACGTGCGTTTGTTACTACAACAAAGGTACGTAGGTATATTTAATACGGTTAGATTATATTTTGTATAATTTTAAGTTTTGTATATATTTTTATTTATTAGAAGTGTATAAGCTATAGAAAGAAGGGCGCAAATGGATCTTTTTTTATTAGAAGTGTATAAGCTACAGAAAGAAGGGCGCAAATGAAATTTTTTTTTATTAGAAGTATACTATAGAAAGAAGGGCAAACACCGGCAAATGGAATACACCGCATCAATCTAGATCTGTTATTAAATTTTCTTTATTATATTTTTGATTTGAATGGTTTTCTGAATTTATTGCGTAGTATATGCAAGTTTGTATTTACTCGTGTAGTTTCACATCGTGTTTTCTAGTGTTGTATATAGTATGTGTATGCATAGATGTACATAAATCATGTACGTGCATATTCATCTATGTATACCCATTCATATTATTATATTGTAATAATTACTAGTATAACATTACAGATTGTTTAATAACGCACACATGTATATGCATACTTAACGTAAATTAAGGTAAATATAATTATACTTTTTTCCTTTATATATATATATATATATATATATATATATATATATATATATATATATATATATATATATATATATATATATATATATATATATATATATATATATATATATATATATATATATATATATATATAAACCGCTAAACCGAATTTCATGCAGTTTGGCATGTATATAAATTAAGATCCGGGGTCAAATATAAGCTATATTTTTTCAAAAATCACCATCTAATGGGCTTAAATAGGGGATGAAATTTGTATGAAAAACTATATCGACGACATGTTAATCTACTCGCGGGCGAAGCTGCTCGGATCAGCTGGTATTTAATAAGAATGAGATTTTTATCTAAAAATACTATTATTTCTAGATATCGATTATTATTGTTAAACCGCCTCTGTTTTTCATTAAATTATCCATCAATTATTGAAACGATCTCAATTACCTTCTAATTTCGAACACACACCGAAATCGACTAAGATGATTTAAGCGAATATGAACCTAACCTAACGCCTAAAGTCGGTGACTGATAAACCCTCGAGAGAATCATGTCCTAGTCTATTTATAGAGGCTATAAGAGACACAATCAATAGTGTGATTGATGTCTTACGAGGCTGGGGAAATGTCAACAGATTGTTTATACTTACAGTACAATTAGACGAACTTAATGCCATATAGCACTGTCTGTCAGATAACCTTCGACAGTATGAATGGCTATGTAGGTAGAGCAACATTTGTTATACCCGAAACAACATGAAACATAGACATGGGATAAGGAGCATATAGCTGGATTTCATTATACAAAAATGTATTTAAATGATTATATTAATAAAAATAAAATTGTTAAGGTTTATACATACAGACAAACAGACAAAAATTCTAAAAACTATATTTTTGGCTTCGATATCGATTGTAGATCACGCCCTAAATATTCTTTTAAAAAAATATTCAATGTACAGTTTTCTGTTTTGACTTTCCTACGATTTTATTATATGTATAGATTTGCTTTTATATTTACTTAAATTTTATTGTTATTTTAAAAATATTTAAGTATAAGTCATTTCTGTAGACAAAAAATTCTCTTTAGCTGTCTTTATTTTTCTGTATTTTACCTTAGTTTATTTTATAACTATTGTATAACTTGTCATGTATAATTTTGCTTATAAATGACGTCGATAAGTGTTCCTATGTGTACCTACGTCGAATAAAATATTATTTGAATTTGAATTGGTCGAGTGGTTAGCGATCCTGACTACGCAATCGATAGAGTTCGGGTCCGATCCCCGAAGGGGATAAGAATTTGTGTGATGAGCATAACTGTTAGTATTTCCGAGTTTAGGTGTTTATTAAATATATTCCATTATTTAATAAACTTTTAGATTTAATCATCGTTTCACGTCCTGACCGCGTTAGTATCCATGGTCAACTTCCTACTTGTTTCTCCTACCATGACCTGATTTTTCTTTCATATAAACTCAAGACCGTAAAGAAGAGAAAGATATATGTGATGCGTCGCTGTTACAAGAATATTGATTTGGAATTGTTGAAAAGTGATGTCAACTCAATCGACTGGTCCTCCGTGACTGAGTGCCTAGATGTTGATGAAAAAATTGACAAATTCAACAATATCATTCTAAAACTTTTTAATAAACATGCGCCGATGAGAAGAATCAGACTAAAACACGACCCAGCTCCTTGGATTAATATTGAAATAAAAAATTTCATGAGAAAGAGAGACAAGGCCAATCAGCACTATAGAAAGTTCCCTACAGCTGAAAATCTAGCTTCTTATAAATTGTTGCGCAACCGATGTAACCAGTTGTGTCGTCGTGCTAAACGCCGTTATATTCACGATACTATTGTGGCATCTGGTTCTGACTCAGGCAAGGTTTGGAACCTTTTAAGGTCCCTCGGCGTTGGCCGTACAACTGTTTCTAGTGAATGTAATGTCGATTTAAATGACCTCAATGCTCACTTTTCTACGCCGCCGGTAATTCTGGACAACATTTCTAAGACATCTACTATCGCAAGCTTAGCCTCCAGGGCGCTTCCGCTATGCCCAGAATTTAGTTTTAAACCAATCAACGAATTAGATGTCAAAAAGCATGTGCTTTCTATTTCGTCTGCAGCTATTGGTAGTGACGGTGTGTGCTCGCGTATGGTCCTTCCTATTCTTCCAGAACTTCTTCCGATTCTTACACATATTTATAATTTTTCCTTTACATCGAGTTCCTTTCCGACAGCCTGGAAAATGGCTTATATTATCCCACTTTCAAAAATTCCTAATGCCTCTTCTCCTACGCATTTTCGTCCTATTTCAATTCTACCATATCTCTCCAAGGTATTAGAACACATAGCTCACTCTCAGCTGAATGATTTTCTCAGAAGATATTCTCTTCTTCACCCTCACCAGTCAGGCTTTCGGCCGGGACATAGCACCGTCACTGCTCTAATCCGAGTAACTGACGACATCCGTCAGGCCATTGATGACAAAAAGCTTACTATTCTTGTTCTTCTGGATTTTAGCAGTGCCTTTAATTCAGTAGACCTTGATGTGTTACTAAGAGTACTTGCTTCCCTTAATATTTCTACATCAGCTCTCGACTGGTTTAGATCTTATCTTCAAGGTCGATCGCAAAGTGTAATATCTGGTGAACTTAAATCTGACTGGATCGATTTATATGCCGGTGTGCCGCAAGGTGGAGTCCTTTCTCCAATTTTATTTTCATCATTTATTAACACTATTACTTCTATAATTAAATCAAATTTTCATCTTTATGCTGACGATCTCCAGCTCTATCGTCACTTTAGTATCGGAAATATAGCAGAAGCTGTCAGGGAAATGAACGAGGATTTGAATGAAATATATAAGTGGGCTAAATCTTTTGGTCTGGTAGTTAACCCAAATAAATCTCAAGCTCTGATTCTTGGAAGCCGACCTATGAAGAAGTTGATTAACTGCAGTGACATACCAACATTAAGCTATAATAATACACATATACCTTTCTCTTCCTCTGCCTCTAATCTGGGAATAATTTTCAATTCCGATTTTTCCTGGAACTCTCGTGTAGATAACTTGAGCCGTAAAGTACATCATGCATTTCATTCCCTTAAACCCCTTCAAAATTTTTTACCTATTAATACAAAAATTTTATTAATGCATACCCTCATTCTCCCTATAATAGACTATGCCGATTCTTGTTACCTTGACGCAACTGAAGACTTGGTAAACAAGCTTGAGAGATTGCAGAACCTCTGTATCCGTTTCATTTACGGTATGAAAAAATTTGATCATGTTTCCAGTTCTCGGGCTGAGCTTGGCTGGCTTCCAATAAGACAGCGGAGAAAAATGCATATACTTTGTTTACTATATAAAATTATTTTCAATCCACAATCTCCAAAGTATCTTCGTGATTCCTTTAGTTTCTTGCACTCCCCTGAGTCCCCATGTCGCTCTAATGTTAGAACCTTGTTACGCTTTCCTCCTAGCAACTCTGCTGCTTATTCGCACTCATTCGCAGTACTTGCTGTTAAATTATGGAATTCTCTGCCCAGTGAGATTCGCCTTTGCCAGACTTTAGTATCCTTTAAAAAACGAGTTAAGGAACACTTTCTAGCTGAAGTCTAAATATCTCTTGTATTGTATATATATTTTTCTACTTTTTTTTTAAATCGTAAGTATATGTTAGGTTTAGTTATATAATTTGTATCTTTTTTTTTGTACACTAGGTCTACTCATTTCTTTTCTTTCATTATTTTATTCTCCTTTAACGGGTTGGCTGGAAGAAATCTCTTTAAGTAGAGATAAGCTCGCCCATTGTACTATAGTTACGTTTGTATTCTCTTATTAATGTTATTTTCTGTGTACAATAAAGTGTTAATAAATAAATAAATAAATTCCAGTATTTATATATGTATTTCTATACATTAGTATCGTTGACTAACACCCATAACACAAGCAAATAATTAGCTTACTTTGGGATTAGATCAGTAAGTATAATTTGTCCTGTGAATATATTTTAAATATGAAAATAAAAATGTTATAGTATTTTAAGATGTTCGTATTTATTCTTAAAATTAAGAAATTTGTGTTACTGTATTTAATCTATACATATAATAAAGTCGTAGGAAAGTCATGTATGTTCGGGGTAAACTCAAAAAGTACTGCACGGATTTACTTCAAATTTTGCATGAATATTACTAACAGGTCGAGTCAACATATAGGCTACATATTATTACGCTAGCACCTACGGGGGAAGAGCTGTGCTGAGTAAACGAGGCCCGCGCGGACTGAGTCGCGGGCAACAGCTAGTATTTAATATGTATTTTAAGATTAATAATTTTGATTGGGAAAATTTATCTATCAATATCCAAAAATACCGGCCAAGATCGAGTCCAACTCATCGAGCGAAATAACATATATATATATATATATATATATATATATATATATATATATATATATATATATATATATATACATACATATATATATATATATATATATATATATATATATATATATATATATATATATATATATATATATATATATACACATGTATTGTATATAATATATACAATATAAATATTATTTTTTTCGGCAGGAAAAATAAATTTGTATTTTTCTAAGAAACTAAAAATATTTTTTGTACACTTACTGAAATATTTTACTCGTATGCAACTATACAATTATCCCATATTTCATTAACTACGTACCTAATCGATTTTGTTCAAACCAATTTTCGTTTAAAGTTTTTGTTGAATTCTATATATATATATATATTAATTTTTTATACTATTTTTCACTCGAGCATTCAAAAGCTAGAGGGAGGAACTTTTTAACACTTCAGAAGCAGAAGAATATCTCACAAAAGATTGGCAAATTTAAAAACTTTTTTAGAAACCTCCATATCATTTACAAAGACCTATCCAATGATATCCCACACGGTTATGCTCTCTTGAGTTTTTTAATCACTCAGTTTCGTGTACTCTCGAACCTCTCTAGGTTACCATTATAATTTTATTTTTCATTAGCTGTTGCCCACGACTTCGTCCGCGCGGACTTCGTTTACTCCGCACAGCTCCTCCCCCGTAGGTGTTAGCGTGATAACATGTAGCCTTTATGTTGACCCGACCTATTAGTAATATTCATGTAAAATTTGAATTAAATCCATTCAGTACTTTTTGAGTTTACCCCGGACATACATACAGACAAACAGACAACAATTCTAAAAACTATATTTTTGGCTTTGTATCGATCAAGTATTCTTTTAAAAAATATTCAATGTACAGTTTTGACTTTTCTACGATTTTATTATATGTATAGATAATATATTTTTAACAAAAAAGGCCTAAAAACTAATGACACTATCGTGATCGTATTGAGATACCAAATATTATACCAACCTTTGACCATCGTATAGAGTTTTTGTTACACACCGTATAAATATAACCTGATACTTAATAAATATCAATTATATCATTGTCATATCAGCGACAATTAAGATATTTAACGACAAACACGCAAGGCCTTGTGGCTCAAGATGTTATTGATAAAGTTATTATCATGTTCAGAAAAACTCTAATATTTAATGTGATTTCAAGTTCGTGGTCATATTTGACTTAATTATTACGTAATCATAATAAACCGTTTGGTCGGTCGGTAGGTCCGAAGGTGGTGCCAAAAGTAGATACCCATCTGCTTGTTTGCTATCTTATAATATAAAAAAAAAAAAAAAAAAAAAAAAAAGTAGAGATGCCATTAATAGTGATTTTGTCGAATACCGAATATCCGGCCAGACCCTTGGCTGAAGCGCCGATTATTCGATACCAGCCCCCCTAGACAAGTGGCAAACGCTCAGTAACTATTCAAATATTACGCTTTGGCGATGTTTAGGCCAAATTGGTAGCCAAGTGGATCATGGCTTGTTCAACGTTCGTTCCATACGAACTTTACGAATTATATCGAATATTGTCTCTGAATTGACGGTAAACGTCACTTTGAAGTATTATTTTCACCGAGGTTATAAGTTTTATTTATATGAAAAGTGCATTAAAAGCAAAAAAGACTTGCCCCCCAAGATGTGGCATCAACGTTAGTACAATAGAAAGAGAAATTTATGGATTTGTCATAAGCTGTTGACACGAGCGTAAACGAATTTGTAATTGGTAGCCAAGTGTCATTCGTGAAACGAAACGTTATATTGCATCGATCATTTTTGTCAATTTTCGTACAAGACCGTAGCCAAGTGGCACTTTTGACAAGCAAAATAGTAGCGAATTATTCGATAATCAGCGAACGCTAGAACCCTGCAGATTACGCTTAAAATGGCGGTTGATCACTATTATTCAATCAGCTGTTCTAAAGCGTGGATAACATCTGTGAGAATTTTTGATAATTTTAAAGTAAAATTAACGCAAATTAAGAAGGCTTTTGGTGGCACATTATTAATGGTGCTTTGATATCCTTGTGGCGGGGGGGGGGGGGGGGGTATTAATGTCACATGCATACATTTACCGGCTACCTTACCCTCCAAACCGGAACACGACAGTAACAAGCACTGTTGCTATTGCTGTAGAAATAGGTGGGTCAGTGGTATTAGACCCGGGCGAGACAATGCAGAACCCTACCACTTAGAAGCCACAATACTAGGGACTCGTTTACCCAATTGTTCGCTTCTAACGAACTGCCTAGACACATTGTAAGTAGTGATAGGTTTGCAAAATGCTGACAATGTCTTAATGATGATAAATATAATATTTCGTCTTTAAATATTTTACAGACACTATAAGTTCAAGTTATAAACACTATATTCTTGTTACAACCCTTGTATTTTGTAAACTTAATGAAACAAAGAAAGATAGTTTATTTTTCAGTGTAGCAATAGATTTCGATCAATTTTACATTTCTGTAAATATGTATGCCAAAAAATACGTAAAAAAGAAGTTTTATATGTTCAGTTTTGCATATTTTTGTTCATTTTTAATAATAAATTTATCATCAGCTTTCATAAATCTGAAACATAAGTTTTAAAATGTGACTATCGATAACATTTTGCACAATTCTACGTTCACTTGTAAGGTAGGTAAAGAGGATTTACTTAAAATATGTTAAAACAATCAAATTTGATAGCAATGAAGATAAATACATAAATCTTGGTGACAGTATTTAATTTTATAACTCTTTAAATTGGTAGTCCGTAGTACTGACAGAGTTCAATTAACATGTTAGCTATATAGAAACTTACGGCATGACAGTAATTAAGAAGAAAAGATAGTATATTTTATCTTATTCGCACTCACGCGGTACATACAATCAAAATTGAATCAGATATAGCGACTCTGTTCTTATTTTTATTATATTCAATTCAGAGACAATATTTGATATAATTCGTAAAGTTCGTATGGAACGAACGTTAAACAAGCCATAATCCACTTGGCTACCAATTTGGTCGAAATGACGCCAATGCGTTATATTAGAATGAACAGAGAGCTCGGTTGGCGGTCAGAGCGTGCGCAGGACTTTGATGGAAAATTTCAACCCTATATAACACCCCTTTTTTGTTGCACCATTACGTGGAGGGGGTAAGGGACACCAACTTTTGTCAAGGTCACTTTGCTCTGAGTTAATTCCCCGTGGAGTTAGGGGATGAAAACCGAAATTCATTACAAAGGCGTCTGCGACTTAAAAAAAGAAAATGTATTGAAAACCCCTAGTTAGGTTAGGACTCTTAAATTATGGCAATTTGCGTTCATTTTACTTTAAAATTATCAAAAATTCTAACAGATATTATCCACGATTTAGAACAGCTGATTAAATAATAGTGATTATCCGCCATTTTTAGCGTAATTTACAGGGTTCTAGCGTTCGCTAATCATTGGATCACCAATTTTGCTTGTCAAAAGTGCCACTTGGCTAAGGTTTTGTATGAAATTGATCAAAGATGATCGATACAATATAACGTTTCGTTTCACGAATGACACTTGACTACCAATTACAAATTCGTTTACGCTCGTATCAACAGCTTATGTCAAATCCATACATTTTGTTTTCTATTCTCCTAGCGTTGATGCCACTTATCTTGGGGGGCTGTTTGACTAGTCAGTCAGTTGCAGTTCAATCAGAAACTTTTTTTTCAACTGAAAAAAAGAATATTTGTCAGGAAAACTGATCATAAAAGGATGTATAAAAATATGTATATGTTGTTTTTCGCAGTCAAAGCCTTGAAATCTCATCTCAAACGACTGTGACAAGCATCTTATTTTAGATTCGTATATTTTAGAACAATTGACAGTTGCACTATTGATATTCACTTTCCAATGTTCTAGCGTGGGGGAAAGTTCTATGACCAATCTACTTGAACAGATTTAATTTTGTTTCGAATCCGCTTATCAAACACAGTCGGAAGTGAACGATTTTTTCCCTGTAATTTAAGATTGTCTCGCCAATCCAATTAATCGCCTCTGTAGTCTAGTGGTCTGGTGTTGGTGTTGATCACATGAGGTCCCGGGTTCGATTCCCAGGTCGGGAAATGTGTTTTTTTTTAGTTTTCTGATAAAAACAAAGTTGTCCAGGATTGGAAAGTGGCCGGTTGGCGATAGGCTTGCC
Organism: Apodemia mormo; assembly: GCA_036924255.1. Lineage (NCBI taxonomy): Eukaryota > Metazoa > Arthropoda > Insecta > Lepidoptera > Riodinidae > Apodemia > Apodemia mormo. The sequence goes on along the minus strand of JAUPFN010000007.1, from coordinate 10,601,668 downwards.
ATCGATCACATTTTGGGACTAAATATCTTCGGCTATTCTTGGGTGCACTGGATGTAGCTTTGCCAGCCTCTTCAGAGGTACGGACGGGACGTGAAGATACTTGTTTTTGAATTCAAATTCATTCAAGTTCGTAGTGTGGCTCGCGGGCCTAGGGTTAAGCAGCTTTGATATATATTTGTATTTTTATGTAAGTGAATATTGGCTCAGTGCACGACTTAGCGTCGTGTCGCCTTGCGTCAGCAACTTTATTGGTTCTGATGACTTCTGAAGCTTTTTTTTTATATCATAAGATAGCGAACAAGCAGATGGGTCTCCTGATGGAAAGAGTCAACCATCGCTTATAGACACCAAAGATGTTAATGGTGCGTTGCTATCTTGTGGCGAGGTCCAATGCCACTTGCATAAGTTTACCGGCTACCTTACCCTCCAAACCGGAACACGACCGCGACAAGCGCTGACGCTATTGCGGCAGGAATAGGTAAGGCGGTGGTACCAGACCCGGGCGAGACAATGCAGAACTTTACCACCTAGTAGCCACGATGTTAGTGACTCGATAGCCAATCGGTCGCCTTTTACGACCTGCCTGGCAGAACGGCAGTTGGCCTGTTCTACAAAGGAGGCCGGGACCAACACGGCGAAGCTTCTATAAAATATTAAAATCAAAAACTATTTAATAATCTTTATTATAAAATTACTGTTACCATGATTGGGGCTAACAAATGGTTGTGTAATCATTTTTGATCATTCAAATTAAATAAAGTATGTGAAGTTTATTCCAAAAGTGCGTTCTACTTTGGTTATGTCAGGGTTTCTTTACTTCATGTTTAGTTGCAGTTTTATTGTAAAATAAGTAGATAAAGCTAATTTAATAGTTTCATTAAATAAAACTAAACATACATAGCCTTGTATCTTTATTAATAAATGAAATATCGTTTTCAGATCAAAATGAGTATTATTCTGAAGATTGCGGGTATCACTCACAATATTAAATTTCAACCACAATTCTTCTCTAGAGGAGAATGAAGAATGTTAACTAATTTTGATTATTAGCACTCCATATTCTCTGTGAAAAATAAAAAATACTAGTGAAAGAATTACTTCGATACGTCAATTAGTTTCCGATTTAGAAGTAAAATAAGTTGAACCGCACGACGCTGGCTGCCGTTGACGCTGTGACGTCATCTCACAACACGCTCAGTCTAGTTCGCTCGGCGGCCGGCGCTCGCGGTCGCGCGCCCGTGCCGTCGAAATTGCACCTCAATACTTTTCCAAAAAAAAATGTCCAATCCAAATACTAGGAAATCATGAGTTGTGCCTACTGAACGGATCTGGACGAAGTCTGGAATAACTCACGGCTCCCTTTAATTCTGGGAAAATGTACAGTTCCCGAGGTTTTTTTTTTTTTCGGACTGTCTCAATTGCTGTTAGCCTTATGGGCTGTTACAGCTTCACCGGTCGCGGGGGCGAGCAGAGTGCTCAGCCAGAATTTAAAGGTGTAGGGCTGTACGCCCTCCGCCCTAAGGGTGTCTCCTGTGAGACCGAACCTCGGCTTAGGGTGGGGTCGCGATTTGCGATGAGAGGGCTAGTGGTATTGTTTTGTCCGTCCGCCGAACCTTGCCCTTGGGCTCGGTTCGCCGAAAGGCGAAACAGGGGTTCTCGTCGCCGCCGGCGGCGACGGTGTCGCGAATGTAGGTGTGTAGTGTTATCGTGTAAACCGTTGGCCAGAGTTATCGGGTCATCGGGATCGGTAAGAACGTGGCGGGGCCTACGTAGTTTGGGATCGGGATTAGGGTCTGGGATGTAGTCAGCCGCGGCTACCACCAGTGGGTTCGGATGCGAGATGGCACGATCGAAGTATCTTTCGGAGATGTCTTTGAAATGCTTTGCTAAGCTCGGCAATTCAAGATCGTTATGGAGGTCTACGTTGCGCATATACCACGGTGCTCCCGTGGCAATACGCAGGAATTTATTTTGTACCACTTGCAACGGATGCAAGTCCGTACGGGGGAGATGGGCAAACGCTACGCAAGCGTATGAAAGGATGGAGTTCCCGAGGTATTTATTTAAATTAAGAAGAACGGTAGGTACCTATACACGTACATATACCTACGTCCTACGTACCTACCTATAGCTACAAAACTAATACATATATGTTGTCTTTAACGTAAAAATTTAATGGTAGGTAGGTCCTTCTATTATTTGAGTTGCATTCTTTCATTACGACATTAGTTGGGTATTTTGTTTTGATAAAATAATTTAGAACAGATAAACTATTAAGCATAAGTAGTAGCAAGGAAAGTTTTCTTACCTTTGCATTTTTCTTCCTCGCATTTCGGCGCCAACGAAATGACCGCCCCGTTGGTCGAGTGGTTAGCGACCCTGACTACGCAATCAACGGGGTTCGGGTTCGATCCCCGACGGGGACAAGCATTTGTGTGATGAGCATAAATGTTTGTATTTCCGGGTTTGGGTGTTTATTATATATATTCTGCTATTTATATATGTATTAGTATCGTTGACTAACACCCATAAAACAAGCAAATATTTGCTTACTTTGGGGTTAGATCAGTAAGTGTAATTTGTCCCGTGAATATTTATTTATTTATTTATTTAATCACTATTTGTTGATAAATAATGGGCAACCATTAATCCATCTATTTTAGGTGAAATATCCGATTGCCCTTTTTCGAATCCTTCATTCATTTTATTAATCGAATAATATTTACTATTAATAGACTATTAAAGTAATACGCTGACGAAAACAACAAAATACTGCGCAAGCTATTACACCTTACTATACTATAACCGCTGGAGACTTGATTTGATACTAAGCGAGGCGCGGCGCGTTGTGTCATGACGTCACAAGCGGTCACGTGGCTGTTAGCGAGACTTGATATTTTTCGAAACTTTGAATGCCTATAAAATCAAAACTACTAGGTATTTTTACTACAACAAAAACTAGTGTATTTGTATACATACAGGCTTTACTGAGACAAAATTGCAAGCGATTTGGCATACCTAGTAACATTCTTCATTGTTGGTATCTGCTGGACAGGTCCGTGATGTAGAGGAATTAAGAAAAGACAAGGACAGAGTTCGATAATTCAAGCTCGCATCATTAGTGATCAGACAAGCATCTATTACTTTGATACCTTACAAAACGTTTTAAAGGTAAGCAATTATTCTCCATTTTAACTAATAATCAGTTTGATTGAGTTTTAATAGACGTAATATTTAAATTATTTATTCATTTCATTGAAGGTGAATGAATACAGCTTTGTTAGCGAAATAATGCGATAATTAAAATTAGGTATACCAGATATAACAGAAAACAGGATCTACATTTTTCTCCGTGCTGGTCCCGGGATTCTTTGAAGAAAAGACCAACTGCCGTTCTGCCAAACAGGTCGAAAAAGGCGACCGATTGGTTATGCGAGTCACTACCATCGTGGCTACTAGGTGGTAGAGTTCTGCATTGTCTCGCCCGGGTCTGGTACCACCGTCTTATTTATTCCTGCCGCAATAGCGTCAGTGCTTGTCGCTGTCGTGTTCCGGTCTGGAGGGTAAGGTAGCCGGTAAACTTATGCATGTGGCATTAGAACTCGTCATGAGATAGCAACGCACCATTAACATCTTTGGTGTCTATAGGCGATGGTTGACTCTTTTTATCAGGAGATCCATCTGCTTGTTTGCTATCTTATAATATAAAAAAAATACTATTTTTGGCCACTGTGAGTGCTACAATTGATTATATTAACCCCCACCTATTACTTCGCACTCAGCAAATAGATAATTATAATAATTAATTTTTAATTATTATAATCTTAAATGATATTTCCAATATTACTGTGATAACAATAAATTATCGGGTAACGGCAGGCTGTTACAGAGGCGACGGCTCCTGACTCACCGTGGTGTCGTCCAGTTTTTAAGAATTTCGCTATATTTTAGGAGAGGAGATTGATGAGATCGGCCTAAAAGGGCTACAAGAATATAGCGTCAGCCGAAATTATTTAATTAATTTAATTTACAATAAGTCAATATAAGAATTCAACGGACACTTTTTAATAGCAAATTAATTTTAAAAGGATTTTAGTTGGAAGTCACGAAACTAATCAAAATTGTCCGCTTTTTCTTATTTCTAAATCAAGCAAAGGTTTTTCTTTTCTGCCATTAAAGTTAACACTTTCCCGACCAACCAAACAAATTATAAAAATGTTGGATATGTAAGACGCAAAATTTTAAACAAACTATTGTATAAAAAGCAACAAAAATGAAAATATTTATTATTATAGTCGAAACCTACAACATAGAAGGCTGTATAAACAAGTACTCTTAGTATCATCCAAAAGAAACAAAAAAAAAAATAAGTGTCATATATTTACACTGTGAACGAGTAATTAATATTTCAATGTGAACAAAAGTTTTATCGATTTGTTCCGTATTCGCCCTAAGTTTTTGTCCCAAATTCCATAAATTTCCGTATTTGCCTCACATAAGAAATATTTCCTGTTTCGCTCTACATTATATCAGGTCCTAAAAGTACCGTTTACAAATACACAAATTTTTCAGGAACGTCGTCACTTTTGAAATATAAGATTTCCTTCGTGTAATAAAACAATCAAGTAGGTATGTATCAAATTTGCTGTTTCTCGTATTATTTCTAAAAGCGTTATTAGATTAAAATATTTGATGTAGAAATTATTTGAATATTTTAGTTATTCTAATAAAACCATACATAATTAAAAAAAATGTTTTATTATAAAAGTCTCATGTACAATTCTAAATCACAATTAAAATCACGGATCAGTTTTATTAATTACAACAACTAATAACTAACTAAATGTATCTACGTATCTAATATATCTTTACAAAACAATTAACTGAGATAACATAATAAAAATGTTACAAAACTGTTAAATCAAATGGAAAAATTAAAGAGTAATAAAAAAATATAAAAACGTATAGAACATCAATCTAAAAATGTAAAAGAAATAAAAAACAATATCAAGATTTTACTTAGAAACAAAAGGACATATTTTTTCCAAACAATTGCCTAAAGAAATAAAACCACTTAACATGGACTGTATTGAATCGTTAATTATTTTATTCATCTCGATGTCGTTTAGTCGCCTTGCATTTCCTTGTCATCGGAATCGAGTTTGATTTAGATCAGCATCTTTTTTTTATAGTTTTTAAAAACCTAATAATATTCAATTTTCCTTTTGTTTCCAGTTTCGTATTATTTACCTGCTATAAACAATGACATTTTTGTTTCTGACCTTACTTAAAATTGTTAATAAAAACGAACGAGGCAAAACAAGCATAAAATCTGGGGCGAATCAGAACGAAATTATAATAATAAGTAGAAAACCATTTTTTAGGATTAAACAGGAATAAAATGTAGGACGAACACGGATTTCTGACGTGGGGCGAAACTTTGTCGGTCGAATGCGGAACAAATCGTTTTATCGTTTTTTACTTTTAAGTGGTTAAAATCAAATAATCTTCATGATGAGTGATACAAAAATAAATTATATTTATGTTGACGATATATTGCGATGTGGATGGCTTAAAATAGAATGTAACAATTATTGTAAATACAAGTAATATTAATCTTTGAAGAAGTTTCGTCAACTTTAGTATTATAAAAAGTGTCCGTGATACTATTTACATTTCAGAAGAAATTAATAGTGTATTACAATACGGTAAGCACTAAGCAGCTATCATCATGTATTGCGTTTTAGGCCAAATTTGTATGGAGGATTATCATTCTCCTTTAAGGGTAAATATGAGCAATAAAATATTTTTATTTCTATAAAATATATCATTTAATTATTTCAATATCATTAACCACCTATAATAATACCCCTTTTGAATCGGTCCGGATAGGAATTTTTGATTAACTGTAGGTATACAATAGAGTGGAATAATTTTATTACTACAACGCAACAGTTAGAATAGGAAATTTCCATCTCCATAAACACTCGAGTTATTAAATGATACTTAATTATCACTTAAACCTTTGGCGATAAAATATAAGAAACAACGATCTACCATATGATCGCATCTAATTCATTTAACATCATTAATAACAAGAATTCTCAGACTAAGTTAATTAATATTCAAAGGATGTTCATATAATACCAATAGAAAATGTTCTGGTTATTCTTGTTTAATGTGACAACGTTGTTTTGTCGTCTAATCCAGTGATCGACAACCTGTGGCTCTTAGGATGTGAAGCTGCGGCTTTTTAGTTCTATAACTAACTATCTAAATACGGAAATGCTATTTATGTTGTAACAAAAAACATAACAAAATTATCTACTTGAATAACCAAGCAAAGCCATCGCCTCTATTGAATTTGATTAACTGTTTGTTATCGAAGTTACTGTTGTAAGGAAATGTTTCATTGTTTTAATTTTTTAATAAGTTTTAATAATACCATATGTACATAATATATTATCTAACTTGTGAAAAAACACTACTTATATATGAATAAACAGATTAGTTTTTTTTATCAAATGACTTTATTTATGCAAGCACTATTTATTGTTGGCAAGAAAACATTTTGTGGCTCTTTAAAAACGTTGAAATCTTGTAAATTGTAATTTCTGACTATTTGGACTCAAAAGGTTGCCGACCTGTGGTTTAATCGAAGGCTTTTTAGGGTTACGTAGCTAAAGAGAGCCAACGGAACCCTATTACTAAGACACCGCTTTTCGTCCATCCTTCCGTCGGTCACAGGGTTTTTTGGACTCCAAAATTTGCCGACCCCTGGTTTCATCGAAGGCTTTTTAGGGTTACGTAACTAAAGAGAGTCAACGGAACCCTATTACTAAGACACCGTTTTTCGTCCATCCTTCCGTCTGTCACAGGGTTTTTTGTATTTATTTTTATTCTAGTCGTCGACATTTGGTGAAACTCAATTTGTGATTATATTAAAATACACGTCTTGTTCTGTTAAATAAAACACTTTTTATTAGTTTATATCGCTGTTTTCGCATTTTAAAGCTATAAAAGAGTTATGACTTATGATGCCGCCCTGAAGATGCCTTAAAAAGCAAAACCAGTTGGCGATATAAATTAAAAAAAAAAAAAATTAAATAAGTAAAAAGTATTTTGTGAAACAGTAGAAATGTGTTGTTTGTATATCTTGTAACGTAATAATATTATCGTAACAAAATTATAACATTAAATAATAAAAACGAAATAAAGTAAAAATGAGCTATTGTGAAACGTAGAAATTATTTCGTATAGAAAATTTACATAAAATAATGCTTTGATAAAGGTTAATAAATAAGGAGAAATCATAAAAAAATAACATATATATATATATATATATATATATATATATATATATATATATATATATATATATATATATATATATATATATATATATATATATATATATATATATATATATACATATATATATATTACATATATCGGCCACAAGCCTTTGCTAGTTTAAATAAAATAGGAAGAGGCAACTTGGTAGTGATGTTTTTTGTTGTTTATTCAACAAAATACTTATTTCAAACGAAGTTTAAAAACAGATGTCTACTCAGTCTGAGAACATGTCTTATGGTTACTGTTTCAATAAAATTACTTCCCAGACAAACACAATAGAACATAAAAAACAAAAAATATCATGTATTGTGTTGAAATTAGTAAACATGTGGTATCAATGCTAACTGGAAAAATTAAATCTGTCTTAATTGTTATTTTTATATTATAAGATAGCAAACTAGATAACTCTTCTGCTGGAAAGAGACAACAATCGCCTATAGACACCAAAGATTATTAAGAGGCAGTTTACACTTTAGACCAACTTTTGACGAGAAATCAAAATTTTCCAACTCCTATTTTTTCATATTATAAGGTACTTTTATTTAATTAAATGGTACCATTAGATAGTTTAATCTTTTAAATATTGCCTCAATAAAACAGATTTATCAATTGTGTTCGGTTTTCAACACAATTGTTGGTGGGTAATTGAAAATATTCTGCCACCCATACTCTGTCATCCGTCAATGCGAGACTGGTGACGGCATTCTGCCTACAGTTAAAACTATTCGTGAACCTTTCACATACTCCCTCGCGTGTTCGCGTGTTCAAGCAAAAAAACTGGCTGGCAATTAGCTTATGTTTGACCCCGTATCTTCAACTATACCCATGCCAAATTTCATGAAAATCGGTCCAGCGGTTTAGCCGTGAAAGCTTAACAGACAGACAGGCTTTCGCATTTATAATATTAGTATGGAATTATTTGTCAATTGTTTTTTTTATCACACATTAAAGTTCTACGTACGCAACGAAAATAGAATTAAGTCGAAAAGATTTTAGAGCGATGATTTTTTATGATTTTAAAAGTTCTCTTTCTCCGCAAGACTGTGCTGCTCGTCTTCAAAATGCTTTGGGAAAGAAGCACCTTGTTTGAGCACCGTGAGGCGATGGTTCGTTGAATTTAAGAGAGGTCGAGTTTCTTTACATGACGAATTTCGTGAAGAGCGGCCTTCAACTACCGTCAATGAAAATAATGTGGCTACTGTTAAGCGGTTAATTGAAGAAAACCCCCGGATTAAACAATTCAAGGACTATTGGGGATTGATATGAGCTAAATTCAGAAAATTTTAACGTAAACGTAACGTAAACGTAACTTAAACGTAACTTAAACGTAACGTAAACGTAACGTAAATGTAACGTAAATGTAACGTACACGTAACGTAAACTTTTTTTTTAAATATTACTATGCAACTCAACAGCAGTGTCAAAAATTAGTCATTTTAAAGCTGCAACTTTAAGCATTTCCAGGCCAAGTTCCTTACAAGTCAAGCGGCGAATATAGTGAAAAATATTCCTATATGTCTACTCAGGTAAGATTTAACATATAAATAAATTTCTTTACATGACGAATTTCGTGAAGGGCGGCCTTCAACTACCGTCAACGAAAATAATGTGGCTACTGTTAAGCGGTTAATTGAAGAAAACTCCCGGATTACCTATGAGACAATTCGAGGACTATTGGGGATTGGTATGAACTAAATTCAGAATCGAGATTTAGATGCGATTCATGCTTGGGCAACTTCAAACGGTCTTTTAGTAAATCCCTCTAAATCCCAAGCGATTATTTTTGGTAATAGACATATGCACAAATTGTTAAATAACGTTAATATTCTTCCAATTGTTTACAATGGCACTCGAATTCCTTTCTCGCCTACCGTTAAGAATTTAGGTGTTATTTTTTCTAAAGACTGGTCATGGGAGGCTCATATCAACAATATTTGCAAAAAAGTTTACTTCTCTTTCCATTCTCTGAAGCCATTGCAACATTTGCTACCGCTGAAAACAAAGATAACTTTAATGCAAACACTGATTCTCCCAATAATTGATTACGCTGACTCGTGTTTTCTTGATGCCACTGAAGGGTTAGTAGATAAACTTGAGAGGATGCAAAATTTGTGCATCCGTTACATTTTTGGTCTCCGTAAATATGATCATGTTTCGGAATTTCGTGCTCAACTTAAGTGGCTACCCATTCGTCTTCGCAGGAATACTCATCTTCTTTGTTTACTTTATAATATTCTTCATAACCCTAGATCCCCAATTTATCTTCGTGAGCGTTTTCACTTTCTTCATTCCCCGAGTAGTAATTGTCGTGCTAATGTCAGTTCTCTCTTACGTTACTCTTCCTTCAAATCTAATTTTTTCTCTAATTCCTTTTCTGTTCAAGCAGTTTTTTTTTTTTTTATATCATAAGATAGCAAACAAGCAGATGGGTCTCCTGATGGAAAGAGTCAACCATCGCCTATAGACACCAAAGATGTTAATGGTGCGTTGCTATCTTGTGGCGAGGTCTAATGCCACATGCATAAGTTTACCGGCTACCTTACCCTCCAAACCGGAACACGACAGCGACAAGCATTGACGTTATTGCGGCAGGAATAGGTAAGGCGGTGGTACCAGACCCGGGCGAGACAATGCAGAACTCTACCACCTAGTAGCCACGATGTTAGTGACTCGATAGCCAATCGGTCGCCTTTTACGACCTGCCTGGTAGAACGGCAGTTGGCCTATTCTTCAAAGGAGGCCGGGACCAACACGGCGAAAAGGAATGGAATTCACTATGGAATTCACTAGGCTATGGAATTCACTTCCATCTAACATTCGTACCAGTGAATCGTTATCCATCTTTAAAACACGATTACATGATTATTATTTGACGCGAAAGTAGTTAGCAAGTTAATTGTGTAATTTTTGTATTATTTTTTATTTTATTTTCTTGTCTTTTAAAGTGTGTTATTTTTTTATCTCTTCTTTTTAGTTTTTTTTTTGTTAATAGCTTTTAAGGCCACATTTGATATTAATTGTATGCTTTATTATTATGCCGTGTTAATAATATGTGCACAATTGTCTTTGTTTGTCTACTGTTTTCTACATATGGGTTAGCTGGAAGAAATCTTGATATGAGATAAGCTCGCCTTTTGTTTTAATATACATCATTTTATTGTTTACTGTAAATGTTTTGTGTACAATAAAGTGTTTAATAAATAAATAAATAAATAAGAATTGAAAGTTCGGAAACTTTGTTGTCGTTGGATCTCTCATGAACTGACAGCGGAGCAAAAGCAGGCTCACGTGGAATGGTGCTGACAGATGCTACTAAAGTACGACCACGGACATTCTAATGCTGTTTATAACATCGTCACAAGAGACGAAACGTGGATTTATTGTTTTGAACCCGAAAAAAAAAACAGCAATCTTGTGATTGGGTGTTTGAAAATGAAAACAGGTCAACAAAAGTGAGACAGGCGAGAAACGTTGGTAAAAAACTGATCGCGTTTTTTTATTCAGCTACGGATCTCATCTGTACAATTCCACTTGAAGATCAAAAGAGTGTTAATGCCAAGTGGTATTCTACAATTTGTTTACCCAGGGTGTTAGAAAAAGTTCGCGAAAGACGACCCAAAACCCGGGACTTCACGTGGCCAACGCCAACGCCAGACCACTTGGCCACAGAGCTTTTCTTTTTCTTCTTTCCTACTTTCCCACTTCCCTGGTCGGACAACATAAAAAAAGCGTTTTTTCAGTTTTCTAATAAACACAAAGTTTGCCGGGATTGGAAAGTGCCCGATTGTCGATAGGCTTACCACCTATCACATTTCTGGGACCCAGTATCTTCGGCTAGTCGTGAATGCACTTGTGGTACCGCTGCCTACCCCTTCGGGGATACGGGCGTGAATGTACATACCTACTCTACTTACCTTACTTCCCAACCACCCTTGTCATCCTACAATGATTGCATTAGATAGGTAGGGTGGAAAGATTTAGCAGGAAGGACCTACCCAAATCTTTCACCGAACCCTATTTAACGTAAACGTAAGGTAAACGTAAGGTAAACGTAACGTTAACGTAACGTACGTAAACGTAACGTAATGTAACGTAAACGTAACGTAAATGTAACGTACACGTAACGTAAACTTTTTTTTTAAAATATTACTATGCAACTCAACAGCAGTGTCAGGAATTAGTCATTTTAAAGCTGCAACTTTAAGCATTTCCAGGCCAAGTTCCTTACAAGTCAAGCGGCAAATATAGTGCTAGAGTCTTTGAAAAATGTTCTTATATGTCTACTCAGGTAAGATTTAACATATAAATAAAAAAATTACTGTTTAAAGTAAAAATATATGGTCAAACATTAATTTTTCATAATAATTTGTTTAAACAATGAAACAATGGAGTGCACAAAAAAATTTTGGGTAAACATTGCAATTTATAGTTTAAATAAAAAACAATATCCCACATCGATCATATTAATTCATTCACTATAACTCTAATCCGAGGTTTTACGGTTTTGAATGCTCCAGGCACTCCACTAATATAATAAAATCGTAGACAAGTCAAAACTGTACATTGAATATTTTTTTAAAAGAATACTTGGGCGTGATCTACAATCGATATCGAAGCCAAAAATATAGTTTTTAGAATTTTTGTCTATTTGTCTGCATGTATGTCCGGGGTAAACTCAAAACGTAGTACATGGATTTTCTTCAAATTTTGCATGAATATTACTTACAGGTCGGGTCTACATATAGGCTACATATTATCACGCTATCACCTACGGGGGAGGAGCTGTGCGGAGTAAACGAAGTCCGCGCGGACGAAGTTGTGGGCAACAGCTAGTATACTATAAAGTACAAAAACCAATAATAATTAAATTACAAGGAAAATAGTTTTTCCTTTTGATTAGTTGCAATGACGATAGTAGGTAATTTGTAGCATCCCTGATCAACTATACGAATGTAATAAAAATACTTTAATAGCATTAAAATTGTCGAAATTAACATAATAATATATAAGCATAAGTTTATCGGCTACCTTACCCTCCAAACCGGAACACGTCAGTGACTAGCACTGACGCTATTCAGGCAGGAATAGGTAAGGCGGTGGTACCAGACTCAGGTTAGCAAATGCAGAACTCTATCACCTAGTAGCCACGATGATAGTGATTCGCATAGCCAATCGGTCGTGTTTTACGACCTGCCTGGCAGAACGGCAGTTGGCCTATTCTTCAAAGGAGCCCAGGACCAACACAGGGGAAAGCTTTTGTTTTATTGAGTAACAAACATATCTACATCCATCCATTCATACATCCAAACTCGCAATTATAATATTAATATAGAAATATAGATTTGCCTATATTACTTTGCATATTTTTGACATACATACTCGTAAACTTAGCTTAAAATTATCATTTGTTTAAAAAAGACAATAAAAATCTTATTGAAATCTCAACGAATGTTTTCTCCTATTATATATTTTTTAATCAAGTCAAAATCAAACCGCCACTTGATTACCGAATAAAATAAAAGATCGTTGAAATTTGATCAAAGTTACGATTAAAAATGTCACGCCAATATAAGCTCCAACGTAGCGTAAAGGTTACAATTTTGCAACCATAACCTGTAACAAAGCCTTATAAAAATAATGTAAATAATACCTTTCTGTGGAGTTATAAAACATTGCTGCTTGCCTCTTCAAGTCATCACTAATAGTGTCTTCGGTCATTGTAAAACACTTCACTGGATCACTAATACCACTGCACTATTGGATAATCGATAATGTTGTTAATGTCATTGATTTAAAGTGTAAATTGCTTTGATATGATGTAAAAATGCGAGGCCGGCAAGCCATTCGACGCCCGCGCCTCTCACTACACTAACAAGATTCTGCCATACACGCAACCTTACCCCCTACTAGCCGTTGTTATTGACGCTGGCGATACACGAATTCACTAAGGCTTTCTAGTTATAAATTGGTACCGTCTCTTACTTCGATAACTTTATTATGTAATAATTACATTGAGGACAAGTAGCGCACATAGAATTTACAACGTAAGATTAATTATTACTGTATATCATAATATCGCCTAGCAAAAGTATTATTGTGCAAAATGTAAGAAATATATGTTTAAATTTAAATATTACAGTCTCCATTATATCCATAAGTCAAGGACTGTTTACGACATACATGTTTAAATTAATATAGTGCTATCTCCACTGCTCTCATCAGCCAAAGACAGATAACTAATTTATTACTTTTATCGTTACATTCTTTGCTATATAATTGTTATTCTAATCGCTAATCGCCTCTGTAATCTAGTGGTCCAGTGTCGGTGTTGAACAAATGAGGTACCGGGTTCGATTCCCGGGTAGGGCAATTGGAATGTGTTTTTTTCGATTTTCTGAAAAAAAAAATGTTGCCCGGGATTTACTTTATGAGTAAATCCCGGGCAACATTTTTTTTTTTTCAGAAAATCCTTTGCAAAAAGCAAACTTGATCCGGGTCTCGCAGTCTGGTCAAAACAACAAAAACAAGACCAAGACAATGTTTTCACTAACAAGACCAATACCAAAAGCAAGACAGAGTATGCAAGACCAAGACCAATTGTGCAATGCTTAACGAAATTATACAAATTATATTTTTCTTTGAAATTATAAAGTATCTTCACGCCCATATCCCCGAATGGGTAGGTAGAGGTACAACAAGTGCACCCACGATTAGCCGAAGATACTTGGTCCCGCAAATGTGATAGGTGGCAAGCCTATCGCCAACCGGGCACTTTCCAATCCCGGGCAACTTTGTGTTTATCAGAAAACTGAAAAAACATTTTTTTGAGTGCCCGACCCGGGAATCGAACCCGGGACCTCGTGTGGTTGACGCCAACGCTGGACCACTAGATCCCAGAGGCGATAAAATTATAATCTCAAATATTTGATTTATATTTACTACTAGCTGTTGCCTGCGACTTCGTCCGCGCGGACTTCGTTTACTCCACACAGCTCCTACCCCGTAGGTGATAGAGTGATAATATACAGCCTTTATGTTGACAGGGCCTATTAGTAATATTCATGCAAAATTTGAAGTAAATCCATGCAGTACTTTTTGAGTTTACCCCGGACATATATACAGACAAACAGACAAAAATTCTAAAAACTATATTTTTGGCTTCAATATCGATTGAATCTTCACGCACCAAGTATTCTTTTAAAAAAATATTCAATGTACAGTTTTGACTTTCCTACGATTTTATTACACGCAGACGAAGTCGCTAACAACAGCTAACACTTAAAAAAAATATTTTAATTAATTAGATCATCGCGGAGGCTGCCAACGGACCAACTACCCTGGCAGCAGATAAGATCCTCATCGACCGCAACATCCTCGTGATCCCGGACTTGTACATCAACGCTGGTGGTGTCACTATCTCTTTCTTCGAGTGGCTCAAGAACCTCAACCACGTCTCGTACGGTTCACTTACGTTTAAGTATGAGCGCGAGTCCAATTATCACTTGTTGAGTAAGAAATACTTTATTTTATAACCAGCTGTTGCCCGCGAGCCCGCGACTTAGTCCGCGTGGACTTCGTTTACTCCGCACAGCTCTTCCCCGTAGGTGCTCTAGCGCGATAATATGTAGCCTATATGTTGACCCGACCTGTTGTAATATTCATGCAAAATTTGAAGTAAAGCCATGCAAGTACTTTTTGAGTTTAGCCCAGACATACATGACTTTTCTACGATTTTATTATATGTAATAATAATAATATAGATACTTTCCCTCTGGCAACAAAACCTATTGTTTTTTTTTAATTTCCAAATTGCTACACTTTGTTATAACACTAAATATAAATAAGTAAACTATTTGAATATTATAAGGGTAGGTACTAGGTAATAACTTTAGAAGAAATATTAGAAAAACAAGTAACAAATTAAATGAACATAAACAAGACTAAATACGCAAGACCAAGACTTAATAAGCAAGACCTAGACCACGACCAAGACTCAATTTTTAAAAAAGTAGCCTAAGTTACTCCTTATTACATCAGCTATCTACCAGTGAATGTCCTGTCAAAATTGGTCCAGCCGTTACAGAGATTAACCGGAACAAACAGACAGACAGACAGACGGACAGACAGACAAAAATCGTAAAAAGTGTTATTTTGGTATGTGTACCGTGTATACATCCATATGCATTTAGTTAAAACCGGTTATTTTAATATTACAAACAGACACTCCAATTTTATTTATTTGTATAGATAGTGTAAATATATTATGTGTACGATTTATAACTACAATACATAGGTATTTATAAATACAATACATAAGAAATACGTAATATTTAACGTAAAATAATTTCATCGCGAAATTTTAACTCGACCGTCGATAGGAAGTGCTCAAAACGGTATTGCACGGAAATGAGACAGGTATCAGAACAGCTAGCCAAAGCCACTATTCTGTAATCAATAAGTTTTCAAAATAAATAGTTTCAAAAACCGCTATCGCGTGGTGATACATAGTTTCATTTTGATACGGCAAAATCGCGAAACAACCCACCTCTAGTTAGAGGTATATACTTCCACTCATGTACCTTAAAAACCGGCTGACTGCGAGTCGAACTCGCGCACGGATGGTTCCGTACCATCATCTATAAAAAAAATTGCAATCACGTTTGTTGTATTGGAGCCTCCTTAAATATTTATTTTATTTTAATTATTTATTTTTAATGTGATTATTTAATTAAATATTCTATGGATATTTCAAACGTCTACCAGCTGTCATTATTAAGATCGAAAAAAATGCAAAAAAAAACACGTTTGTCAAATGGGGTCACCCTTAAATATTTATTTTATTCTGTTTTATTTTTATAAATAGCGGCAACATAAATACATCATTTGTGAAAATTTGAACTGTCTATCATGGTTCATAAGATACAGCCTGGTGACGGACAGATAGATAGACTGACAAACGCAGGGACAGACAGTGGTGTCTTAGTAATAGGGTCCCGTTTTTAACTTTGAATATGGAACCTTAAAAAGTATAATAAAGCCAACGTATTCACAGTTCGGCTCTTCTCGGCAATGTTCGGTTCTCGTTCGGCGGTGAGTACCTTTCGGTAAATACCTACTATTGTTGAATTATTTTCATTTTACAATTTTTCTTAAACTATGCATCCAAATAACTTGGTATAAGAGCCAAAGTTTATCTTCCTAAGATTTTCGTGTTGATGAATTAGATACTTTTCGTTAGTAAGGATTAATATGCCTGCGTACACCTGCGTATAATAGTCCTACTGCTCAAAATTCATCTATTAATTTTCAACAATTTTTCGACTCAAAATTCCTTATTGTGTTGTTGTTATAAGAGATAGATATATAGTGTCGCGGACTTTTTTGTAGATCTACTTAAAATCAATATATTTGTAGTACATTGTACTTACGTATACTTAGCCATTACGCCAGCGCACGCGGATACAGCAGTAGCCTATTTATAAAGTACTTTGTGTACAGCAGTTCGATACAGATTTTCTTCCGACTTAGTTTACGAATATCGATATTTTAACTAAACCAAGAATAATTGTAACGTGATAACGTAATGCTTGATAGCCTATAACCTTCCTAAATCCTAATGAATGTAGCTATCACACACAAAGACATTTTTTTCAATCCCACCTATTGTACCAGAAATTTCAAATTAGCGCGTTTAATCAACAAACAATCAAAAACAAAAAAAGAAATTATTGAGTCAACGATTTGATTACATGTATAGGTGTTTCAATACGTTAACGCAATGTATTTTCGTGCAGCGACATCTAGTTAATGTGCACTACATTACGCTGTACACTACGCTTTCTTCCGATTAATTTTATTTCCCGTGGGAATGAGATATTTTTCTGCGGTAAAAAGTAGCCTATATCCTTTCTCAACGTCTTATCTATGTTTATGCCAAATTTTATCAAAATCGGTCCAGTGGTTTAAGAGTGAAAGCGTAACAGACAGACAGACAGAGTTACTTTCGAATTTATAATATTAGTATGGATGATAGCAAACAAGCAGATGGGTCCCCTGATGAAAAGAGTCAACCATCGCCTATAGAAACCAAAGGTGTTAATGGTGCGTTGCTATCTTGTGGCGAGATCTAATGCTACATGCACGAGTTTACCGGCTACTTTACCCTCCAAACCGGAATTGGTCAGTGATAAGCACTGACGCTATTGCGGCAGGAATAGGTAAGGCGGTGGTACCAGACCCGGGCGAGACAATGCAGAACTCTACCACCTAGTAGTCACGATGTTAGTGACTCGTATAGCCAATCGGTCGCCTTTTACCTGCCTGGTTAAACGGCAGTTGGCCTATTCTTCAAAGGAGCCCGGGACCAACACGGGGGAAAAGTTCTTGCTTTGTTCAACACTACCAGGATTGGATAAGTGCCCGGTTGGTCCGTGGATGCACTTGTACAATTGCCGCAATAGCGTCAATACTTGTCATTGTCTGGACGGTATCACACAAGACTGGTAATACAACATTATCATCTCTGGTGTCTTAGATGCGATTTTTTTTAAGGAAAAGAGCTGATTAGATTTTGTTTTTTTAGATAGTTTAGAAAATAACATTCAGATTCCAGATTAATGTATCGTATATTAATCTGGAATCTGGATGTTATTTAAAAAAACATTGTTTTGCTCATGATTTTTTGAGATTTTTAAAATATACCTACTCAAAATATTCTGGGCCAAATCGGTTCACATTATAAGGAAGTAAAGTTTGGCGAAACCCAACCGAATGATATCAACCACGTTTTGATCGGTCAAGCCGTTCAAGTTATGAGATGTTTACATACACATACATACAGACATACTGACGTCATCGTAAAAACTGTCAGAAAAGGTTCCTAGGACCTCAAAAGCAAAACGTGGAAATTTGGTGAAAACTAGGTTTCCAAAAATCGGGGCAAATTCAGTAACTTCTTTATATTACTAACGTAGCAGGAAGTTAAAAAAACATATCTCGGCTTCGGAACAGAAGCATGGTGGCTCAAAAAAAAACTCTTTATTCCGTGTGTCCGATTTATCAATGTTATTGACCACGTAACATAATATCATGACACTTAATAACGTTAATGTTATAGGTGGACTAGATGCATTGTATGTATTTATGAATATTGCAAATAATTTTTATAAGTTAAAACCAAATAATGTGTGACGAAAGTTTTACTATTTAATGGTAGACACTTGATCTGCACATGGAAATTTGGAAATATCTAATGGCCACATCCTAAAATGGTTTTAACAAAGTGATGTACTTCTTCAAACTGTCAAGGAAGGTTTCCTTAAGTGACGCCCTTGTTAGTGTTAGGCTCAACTTGTTTAATGGCGTTGCAAACGAAACCGAATTTAGTTTCTTTCTCAATTTCCGGCTAATTGAAATCGATCCTACGGTCAAAAGTTAAGCGGACCTTCGTTTTTATCAACTTTAAAAATATCAGATTAAAAATGTCAGATAAATGTAAAATAATTTCAATATTAGAATTGCCACTGATACGCTCAGCAGGGCACAGCAAACATTTTGTTTGCTATCTAATACGATATAAAAAAAAATACATGTATTTGTTTGCTATCTTGTGATATAATAAAAGTACATGTATTTCTAAAAACTTATGTTTAATTCATTACAATACAAGCGGAACGAACAGAAAATACATAACAATTATATTATTAGAAAGGACACAGTAACCACGCTATTGGTGACGGTAGAATTTGAACGTGCGTGTAAATTGACCGACCTTCAGCACATTAACTTACGAGATTGTTGTCCCGTAATTACTCCTACATTCCTAGAACCAGACGTCGATGGAAGTAAATTTAATTTGTTTCTGGGTTGTCAAGGTTTACTGCAGTGGCTATTGCCCCCCAATTCACGTAATTGAGTCGAAACGCACAGGGCTGTTACACACATAAATACGATAAACTCTTCGACTCGACTGCCGTTTTGTTACGTGAATTAGGCCCCTGGATGATTACCGTACCTACGTGGCGTTAGTAATCGTACTAACATCAGAAATGCGAAATTATGCTTGGATAGATATTATTTGTTACTCAATCACGCAAAAACGATCTATGTAACTGATTTGGATGAAATTTGGCACACATATAAGTAGATGATGTATAACACACATGAAACTGTTTATCCCGGAAAAATAAGTGGTTCCCATGGGCTACACCAAAATATTTATGATGCAGCGGGCTGTAGGGCGCAGTTGGTCAAATAATATATCTATTTCAGACATCATAATAATACACAATGATGCTTTTAGAAACATCATGAAACGGATAGTTTTTATCATAGATTAACTAACAGGCAGATGGCTCTCCCGATGGAGGGACAATAATCGCTTGCAGACACCGAAGATACTATGTTATGTTGCCATCACCGACCACAGAGCCCATAGACACCTAATAACAGGCGAATGGTTTCTGTCAACACATCTTGGCTTATAGTTCCGATGTAAATGTTCACTCGCCAATGAGTATTGATTGAGTAATCAGTGTCGACCAATCAGATGCTCTGTACATCTATATCTTTCACTGTGGCCTTGAGTTAGCCAATCGCTAGTTGCCAGAACGCATTCAATACGAAAAATCAAACATAAGCCGTCTATAGGCCGTGTGATAGGTGGTTGCCATCCATGTGGCAGGTTGGAATGCTACACCCTGTACGGACTACCTTATCCTTCATACCTGACGTAACCTCTCGCTTTGGGCGAGATTGTCCCACTTGCAGGCTGCTTGTCCCGCTGTCCTCAGCGACAGCAAAAATGTCCCGATTTTGTAAATAAACCCAATTAAAATACTTACTCACATAGACAGCAGCATGGCAAAGTTATTTAGAATATCAGGAATTAGCGAAAGTAAGTGACCTACTTAGTTAATATTTATTTCGAAACATATGGTTGCAAAAACTAATTCATAGACTATTTATCTTTTAATGGGTATCTAATTTTACACATAGACTATCTAATTTTTATAATTCTGCTTTTTTATTATGGCGGACACGAGTCCGGGAAAACAAAGCTGACCCAGCTAAATGAGGATTTTTGTTCCGGTTTAGGGTCTCGGATGAAGGGGCGAGTTTGCACGCGTCTGTACTATTAGTGTTTTCTACGTGTCACTACGACCGACGCCTGCTAGCGCTGTCCTACGCTGCAGCCAGCCCACCTACCTCAACCGCCAGCCCTTCAACTCACGTAACAAAATACCAATCGAGTCAAAGTACTCAGGGTAATTACACTGATTTAGATGAGACGTGGCATATGTAAGAAAATGTGTACGAGCCCTAAACGCTTCGACTCAATTGATGTTTTGTTACGTAAATCGGGTCTCAGGGGCCAGGAAGCTGACGACTAACCGACAACCACAAACAAAAACCGACAATCCGACTGCCTGTCCACGTGAATACACCAGCCGGATCTGAAAGTTAAGTCCCCGACTCGGCAGGTTTCATTATTCGTTCTGCAACCAGCAACCTTTCTTCAGACTTTATTTACAACACATTATTTTAAGGATCGAGCACTGGGATGGGCCGCTAAAATCCGCTCGGGTTGCTTTGATACATTTTATATGAACTATCGTACACTACAGCGCTTGGCGGGGCGGTTTAATTCTATTGCCTGCTGAGCCCCGTCGCCAGTGTGCTATAGCGAGCGGAATTACGCGCACGAATTTCTTTGTGATTTGAATATTAATTTGTAAAATTACATAATTACGGATAAAAAAGATTGATAATTTTAGTTTAAGGCTACAAAGAAGTACAAGATTTGCAAGATACACGTTATAATGATAAACGAAGAAGAGATAACATTTGGAAAGAAATACAGAAATGCGCAGCAGCCCGTCGTAATGTGTTAAGGTAGGTAGCATTTTGAGTTGCGATGCGGCGCGTCCCGGCTTCGAGTGTGCTCGATTCTATATTGAGTAACTTTTTTTTAATTTTACTCAGAAGTCAGAACCTATGCCTAACGTAGTCCTAATGACAAAGTTTGACCAATTTTTTGCCTTTAACACATCATATATGATCTAATACTTTTAAAACTCAGACCAACACAGGATACATATAATGTTGCTGCATACCAAAATAGTTTTACCAATAGTTTAAATCTGAATATGATGGACCAATGCATACAAAATACTAATTTAATAGGTATTTTTGCAAGTATTTCGAAAATTTATTGAATATCTTAGACCTATATAACTTGACATATTAACCTACACCTTACGCTTAAATTTCAAAACATTCAAACCATACACTATTTGTTAAATGGCTTTAAATAATTGAAACTGGTATCTTTCACCAAACATCTAAAATTTAAATTAACACAAAAAATACTGGTTGTTTTTAAAACTTTTGGTTACTCATTTAATTGTAATTATCCCGTGGTTGCTCCAGTGCCCTTTTGAAGAATATACCATCTGGTTTTCTAATGGGCAGTTTGTAAAATGTAAACAATTAGTCAAACATGTTACTATGTACCATCAGGTAATAGGCTGAAAAATCTCACATAGGTCTTACAAACACCATAGACTTACCTTTTCATGTCATAAAGAGTCACTGTTTGTCATTTTTGTTTATGGTTTAGACTTTAGAGGGTATGTTAGCCAGAAAACATGGACATGTGGCATTTTAACCAAGGATGGCAATGCACACTAAATCTTTGGTTTCTATAGATGATCATTGTCTGTATCAGATTTAATATATTTATTATTTTATTTATTATTTATTTTATTATTAAATCCACATTATAAATACAAAATATATATCTAGATATTTAATGTAAGTAAAATGACTATATAAAATTCACAATTAAAATGAAACATCCCAAATAATACACAAAACTATGCAAATTAAATGGTGTAGACACAATTTAACTGATAAAATTGTTAAATAGTTGCAACAATATTATGGCAACTGTTGGTACAACACATTTTTATGCTATGACTTGTGGCACCCATATTCTTGCATTCTTTCTTACAAATACGTATATAAAGTAATGAAGTGAAGAAATCACTGAAGTCAGAATTAAGTAATAGATATGCATGGGTATGCCAAAAAGTTTTTTGAAAATTTGTGTTAAAATTATAAATATCTTTCTTTGGTTAATTCAGTGAATGAATCATATTTCTAATAACAGTTGAGACAAATTAAGTAGCTTGACAAGACAATTATTATAACATATCTATACATATGTATACTAATGTGTGAAGGAAAAACTCTGTACCGCTTTTTAAGATTTAAAGGTAATGGTGGAGTATGAAATTTGGCACAGATAAAGTTTACATTGCAGAGGACTGCAGAAACCAGGATTTCAAATGCTCTCCTGATTTAAGGGTTGAGGGTGGAAGGGGGGTGGGGGGGGGGACATTTACTATGCCCCTGTATTATTTCTTGCTGAGATATACATGATCAAATTTTTGAGGTTATGTCACCTCTGGACCATCGTTTTCTATCAGGGATTGCATTAGAAACGGGCCACACGAATTTGCGGTTATGGGGGGAGGGGGTTAGTGTTCCCCAGTAACATTTGCTCCCCCCCACCCCCTCGTGGATACTTGGTTGGCTCCCCGTGTTGGTTCCGGGCTCCTTTGAAGAATAGGCCAACTGCCGTTTAACCAGGCAGGTTGTAAAAGGCGACCGATTGGCTATACAAGTCATTACCATCATGGTTACTAAGTGGTAGAGTTCTGCATTGTCTCGCCTGGATCTGGTACCACCTCCTTACCTATTCCTGCCACAATAACGTCAGTGCTTGTCACTGTCGTGCTCCGGTTTGGAGGGTAAGGTAGCCGGTAAACTTATGCATGTGGCATTAGACCTCGCCAATAGATAGCAACGAACCATTAACATCTTTGGTGTCTATAGGCGATGGATGACTAGTAACTTAGGTCTTGGAAACAATGAACATATAGTTATTTTTCATTTGCTTAGACAAATATATAATGTAGTTTAGCTAGATCCAGATCTACTTACTATGTTTTAGTATCCACTCACACCACCAGCCACTTTCGCATTTTTTTCTAAAATCACACGGACCGTTACGTGCACGCGTTCTGAGTCCGTTCCGGTGGACCTTGGTCACAAAAATGGTTAATGAGTTGTTTGGATTGAATCCGATACTGTAAAGCCTATATTTTTTAAGAGGTCTTGAGCACTGTAATACACTGGTGTGAGAATTGTTTAATTTAAATGGCTTAAGCTACAAAATAATTCAGGTGTAACACGACACTTTGAGAAAAATATGACTACTTGTTAGTCGAGGATTTTTAATTCAAAAAGTAAATCGATGACCTATGCTTTTTGTATTTTTTTTATATAATTGGTAAACATATACATACGGAAAAAAAATAAACAACATATGTTATAGTACAAAAATATTTATTTACATAAATATTAATATATATTTGTTTCATAATTAATACATAGTTTTTTTCGTAATTTTACAGTTTACTGTTTAAAATATTAAATTTTAAACAGCGTTACTTGTAAAAGTCCGGCCAAATTTTCAGAGCCTGTTAAGAATCGATAATATTATGTTCGATTTATGTAAAAAAAATTAATAATTTAAAAAATTCAAAATTTCATTTTTATCCGATACAAAAAATAAAAAGCACAGATATAATTTCAATTATGCAATACCTGAACAAAAATATTTTAGTGTCTTTAACTAAATTAAGAGTAATCAGGAAAAATGTACTTAGAGAGACAAATTACATATAATTCCTATCATAATTATAGGTAAATTTTAAATGACACACTGCTAGAATTACAAAGTTCATTCACAAGACTTGACACATTCAATTCATGAATTTAGTGGGATATTTTTAAATGAATATTTTTGTACCTATTATCTTGCAATAATTTTACAATTTAATTAAAACACGCTTTCAATTCAATATTTAGTTTCTAATTTTAAAATTTGGCTGGACCTTTAAAAGTAGCCCTGTATATATTTCTATATAATAATATTGTTGACTTAACACACACATTAAAAGCAAATAAACTGTTTACTTTGGGGTTAGATTAATTTGTGTAATTTGTCCAGTGATATAATCTTATATATCTGACTTGCACTTCTTAATTACGAGGATACTTAGTTAACATTACATAAATATTAATAGGAATAAATTGTGACACAATCACACACACATTAATAGACAGATAGACTCTCATTATCATGCATAATACTTTAGCACAAATTAATATTAATAGGCAGGTATTTCTAGGTGTGTAAGAGCGGTCTTCTGTCACAAATATTTCTAGTCATTCAATTCCTTTAACAGCAATGCCTATGTTGTCTACAGGTGATTCTGCCAGCTGTCACCATTTGTGTACCACCACCAACACCAGTTGTGTGGTACTTGTCTTAAAAGACGGTCTCAATAAAAGTACTTACTTATTATATCCTATTTTTTAATAAATAAATATTTTAAAAATAGGTACGACGACATATATAAGTTTGCAACTTATATCGTTTACATACTACATTACTGATTCGCTTTCTCTGTAAATTATCAATTCTTATATTCAAAATAACAAATTTACAGATACTTTCATCTTTGATGACACCACGACATTACTACCAAATTTTTTTTATATCATAACATCACAAACAAGCAGATGGGTATATTGATGGAAAGATTCCACCATCGCCTATAGACACCAAAGGTGTTAATGGTGCGTGCTATCTTGTGGCGAGGTCTAATGCCACATGCATACAGTTTACCGGCTACCTTACCCTCCAAACCGGAACACGACAATGAAAAGCACAGACGCTATTGCGGCAGGAATAGGTAAGGCGGTGGTATCAAACCCAAGCGAAACAATGCAGAACTCAACCATTAGCCACGATGGTAGTAACTCGCACTGCCAATCAGTGGCCTTTTACGACCTGCATGGCAGAACGGCAGTTGGTCTATTCTTCAAAGGAGCCTGGAACCAACACGGAGGGAAAATTTTGTCATATCTAAATCTTCATGAAACTTAAGACAGCCAGTATCGTTTAATAATGCCAATAAGGTTACTGTAATAAATTATATTTGTGTTGCTAAAAAGGTACTTACCCAAAGTGATCTCCAAGAGGAGAGTAATGATAGCTATACCTTTTCATATTTTATTTCACTACAATACTTTTAATGTTCTTTAAAGTAGGTATGGATAAATGTATACGGATAGTTGAAGACTTTGCTGCGATAGCCGATATTGTTCCATTATTAAAATTAACACATTGTAAAACATTATCACAAAAGTAATTAGCTGCGAAAACCGGTAAAACTGAAAAGTAGATACCTACAATTGTTTGTACAATGTACAATTGTACCTAGTGATGAGTCAACTCAAGTTACTAACTCGAGTTAACTCGAGTTGTGCTTGAATCGAGTTGACTCGGGTTAGATTCTCCTTAACTCGAGTTAGTTACAAACTTTGAACCTTCACTGTACACGAACGAACGAGGAAAGTAAGCGATTGTATGTTAACGCGATTTTTTGATCGTGTAAGACCGTATTAATTTATTTACGATTCACATGATACGTAAAGACAATACGTGGCGAAATTGTGATAGAATTTAAATAAAGTATAATTTATTGGAACGAAGTTCCTTACGGCAGGCTTGGTGGGGATAGGGATTTTGCTGCGCGACCGAACTGAAAAAAATGTGATAGTAAAACCGTAAGAAAAATGCGTGGAATAAAAGCGTTAAATGAGACGTGCGCAGGCGTGACAGTCGCGTACACAAGCGAGTAGTGCCGTTTAGCCGAAGGAAGTTCGTTCCTACCTGGTGTCCCGCGACACCACATCATTTTTTTAAATAACAGTTATTATCTAAGATATTTAAAAATACAAGACCTCAAAAGAAATCACGTTTAGAACGAGTTTCAATAGGCAAAGAGTAAACATGTAAATTATAAAAACTGTTAAGATTTAAAAAAAACATCTAAAGTTATTGTTGGAAAAATAATTCTTTAACTTGGCCGTCATTAGTGAATATAAATAATAATATCTCCGTTGAATCATCTACATCGAAAGAGCCTTTTCAAAAAATGAGGCAAACTCTGTCGCTAAATATAGGCATTTATTCTAAAAGGCTATAAGATGGAAACATAAATACAAAAGTTAATAACGATTACTAAAAACAACTTGTTTACACCACCTACTTAGTGTAGCAACAATAACAGCTGTCACAACATATTTAGATGAATTGACAATATTAAACAAATTAAGCAGTCATAAACAGTTATCCTATTCAAAGCCTCGTCCTGCTAACCCGAGTTCGGTAACTCGAGTTCAACTCGAGTTAAGTGATTTTTAACTCGAGTTAACTCGAGTCGTGTTTATCCCGAGTTGGCACGTCTCTAATTGTACCTACAATTTGTACATATTGTGACTGTCAGTGTCACTTGTGTACAATAATATTATTGTTTTCATTAATCATTATTTAATGCAGTGTTACCATACAAGAATCATGAATAATAAAAGGAAGGTGTATACGTGTATAAAAAATATAAATATTATATAATACACAGAAAACAAATTCCGTGGTATAAAATTTAATTAGACAAGAAATATGGAGGTTTTTCAAATCATCTGTGATAATGTTATATTTGTATTAAAAATTGATCACCATTTTTGGAACTCATTACTATCACTGATAAAAAACCGCAGCACGTACATTTATTTTTAATTGGTAAAAATAACGGAATTATGTAAAAAACATTGTAAAATCAGTTAATAAAAAACACAAACACAAATTTTTATTGCCGTTATAATCATGATATAACTTAGAACAATATCTGCTTGTTTATTTTACTTTTGTTGCTGTAGTGTGAAATGTTGTAAGATCTAATACCAAGGAAGTTTCACACAAAGTGATGAAGTTGAAAGTGACAAACTTTCAATTTCATCACTTTAATGATGATGAAAAAATAAGTGTAATAAGCAAAACTACCGATTTTTATTTCAATATACCGATTTTTCAGATCATTCCTACAAAATTATAGTTTTTAAGATCGGCAACGCTGCTAATACTGAATTTAATTTTCAGATCGAAGATCTATGCTGTTAAGTCAATGAAGTAATTATGCGGCACCGTAGACTTAAACACTCTAGGCAAAATAGTTTATATCTTAAACGATCAACCCTCAAGTCTGCGGTGAGTTTACAAGTCTACACCGCTGAAGAGTCGCAATTTGTAATTTCGCAACTTAAGATAGATTCTATAAAGATGGGTCCACTTTTGTGACATGTCGACGGACCATACCACGTGGCATCACTACAGGACATGTTACGCTAAATGTCGCTAAAATCTAGGTTGTGCTTACACGGTCACTAACCATGTACGATTAAAAGGTTACAAGTGTAGATTGCACTTTATGCTTAACAGTCGGTCAGACTGTTGGAAACAAGCTTCCAACAAAGGTCACCTTGGTTGGAGGCTTGTGGAGTTCACGGCTGGTACTTGCGTCCACCCTGGTTTATAACAAGGCTCCCACGGCCCACCTCAGTGTGTTTTCGACTGTGTTTGGAAGCACGTATTGCAAGATAACTCCTTACCTATCTTAACTTCGAAAGAATGTAATAATCTATATTAAATGTATTAATCTACTAGCTGTTGCCAGCGACTTCGTCCGCGCGGATTTCGTTTAGTCCGCACAGCCTCACCCCCGTAGGTGATAGCGTGATAATATGTAGCCTATATGTTGACCCGACCTGTTAGTAATATTCATGCAAAATTTGAAGTAAATCAATGCAGTACTTTTTGAGTTTACCCCGGCCATACACACAGACATACAGACAAACAGACAAAAATTCTAAAAACTATATTTTTGGCTTCGATATCGATTGTAGATCACGCCTCAAGCATTCTTAAAAAAAATATTCAATGTACAGTTTTATTTCTGGACACTTTTACACGAACTCCTCGTCGCCTCTGTGGTCTAGTGGTCCGGTTGGCGATAGGCTTGCCACCACATTGTGGGACCAAGTATCTTCGACTAATCGTAGGTGCACTTATTGTACCTTTGCCTACCCTTTCGGGGATACGACATATGGGTCTTAGTCAACAGTATTAATACATGAAAATACATACATATACTCGTACATAAATACTCAAATATATTTAGTAAACACCCAAACCGAGATATACAAACACATATGATCATCACATAAATGCCTGCCCCTGTCGAGAATCGAACCCGAGCCCCATTGATTTTCCCGCGTAAATGCAATTTTCAGGCATACGTGCGCATGCAATGGTTGCCACTGAAACGCCACGCTACGCCATGGCACGGCTTTCAGCCTTGGTGTGTTTTATAACCACTTTTTTACACCACTGAATATTGGCTTACATTACAACGGGCGTCCCTCCACAAAAGTCAAACGCATTTTTGTTGCAAACAAGTGTTTACACTGTTGTAAGCCACCGGTAAAAGTAAAAACTTTTAATCAGTTGCTGAGAGATAATATTTGGTACAAATTATGCGAAAGTATGGATGTTTAAATGGATGGACGAATGGATGGATGGAAGTTTGTTACTCAATCACGCAAAAACTACTGAACGGATTTGGTTGAAAATTGACACACAGGTAGATGTTGGTTTGGGATAGTACATAGGCTAATTTTATAGGATTTGGCGAAAACTTTTATAATTCAACGGGCTATACACTGCAGCTAGTAGGTATAATAATATGTGAACCCTCCTAGACGAATTTTCGTAATTTGCTGGATCTTGTATTTGCAATTTCTAAATTTCAGGCGGATAATAAAACCATCAAACTTCTAATCAAGGATTTAAATATCGGTATTTTGTGGTAACGTTATTGCTCACGGCATGATATAATGTTATTTTCAAGCATAGCATTATCTAAAAAATGGTATAAAATTTTTTACTGTTTAATAACGTTATTCATTACGTTCTATTAGAGATACACTACGAATTAACGTTACGGTACATATATGGTACATGAGTCATGACCCTAACTAGCGCTAGAAGACAACGTCGTAACGTTGTCTTCTAGCGCTAGCTGGCGAACCAATCACGAAACAGCATGAAACGCGGCAAACGTCGCAATTCGCATACATGGGGAAGAAACTAGTTACCATTTTTTGCCAACGTTTCGAGGTCTTGGGAGATTTGTCTGTAAGTTTTCATCTGAGAAGACCCCTACTGACGATTGTCTCTTAGTTTCATGATCGTATCCAGGTTTCGTAACCTGAGAAGATTTTAGAAACACGTCTCGATGTCCTGTTTTCAAATCGTTGAAGCATTCACGACATCAAACCACACGAACCTGTTTTTCAGTTTCGGAGAGGAAACGCGGGAAACAACGAAAACAGATCTTTTTCACTCCAAGATGTTAATGATATTCACATTCTGGGGTCTTCTCGCAACAACATTTCAGTAGTCCTTATGTTTTCTGCAGTTTGTCTGTTGGGGGCGACCGCTTTTATGGTCGTCTAAAAACTGTGGCTCGGCGACTTCGCTCCAGCAAAGTCCCCTTATGCTGATTGTATCTTCACGCCTGAATGCCCGAAGAAGTAGGCAAAGGTAGTGTATCCACGATTAGCCAAATATACTCTGTCTCAGATTGTGTAATAAAAATAATAAAAATAGGTGGCAAGATTATCGCCAACAGGGCACCTTTCCAATCTCCAACGTAGTTTTTATCAGAAAACTGAAAACCACATTTTTGATTTGCCCGACTCTTGAATCGTACCCGGGACCTCATGTGGTCAACACTGACATCGGACCACTAGATCATAGAGGCTTTCAATTTCAATTCAACCGTAGGTTTTTTCAATCTATATTAATCTATATTAATAATATTATAAATGCAAAAGTTTGGATGTTTGGATGGATGTTTGTTACTCAATCACGCAAAAACTACTGAACTGGTTTGATTGAAATTTGGCGCACATGTGGATGATGACCTGGAATAGCACATAGGCTACTTTTTATCCCGGAAAAATTTGGTGATCCCGCGGGATTCGCAAAAAACACTTTTATAATGCAGCGGGCTGCACGCTAGTTTTCAATAATTGTTACCTCAGAACTCGGTGATTTATGAAACGATTATAAACGTTATGTTTTACAGGGTATACTCCTCCTGTGGTCTCAGATCTGATGCAAGGTCCGGACATATAAGAATCCCCGGGCCACGGGGGCCCCCAGCGTGCGGAAGCAAAAATTAATAAAAACATCCCAAATTGCAAAAGTAAAAAAAGGAAATTCTTTTTTTTTTCAAAAAAAGGCAAGGAGAGTGTATATTAAATTTGAATTGTTTGTAAGAAATTTGGAAAAAATGACAGATAATTATTTGATGAATAAATGTTTCTGCAAAAATGTGTTTTTATACAGGGCCAAGGCACGCTATGTCACAGGTGTATACATCTTTTGCAGCGAATTTTTAATAACAAGCTAGCCAGCTTTGTTCAGTTGTAATACTTTTTTGCTTTATGATATCTTAGCGAGATGTAATTTTTTTTCACCAAAAGAAACATTGGATATTCAAAAATAATATAAAATTGTTACTCGTTCTTCCCAAAAGTTGGTACAGTGTAAAAATGCCCATCTTGTTCTCTATCTATACAGTATATAATAAAATCGTAGTAAAGTTAAAACTGTACATTGAATATTTTTTTAAAAGAATACTTGGGGTGTGATCTACAATCGATAATCGAAGCCAGAAATATAGTTTTTAGAATTTTTGTCTGTTTGTCTGTTTATCTGTTTGTCTGTTTATCTGTTTGTCTGTATGTATGTCCGGGGTAAACTCAAAAAGTACCTACTGCACGGATTTACTTCAAATTTTGCATGAATATTACTAACAGGTCGGGTCAACATATAGGCTACATATTATTATCACGCTATCACCTACGGGGGAGAGCTGTGTGGAGTAAACGAAGTCGCGGGCAACAGCTAGTTGATTAATATTTTTTGATCTCACAGTAAACTGTATTTTTATTATTTATTCCATATCCATTTTGTAACTGACTCACATTACACATACTTAGAGAACTGACGACGGCTGCCGCTGAATTCAACGTTGACAGTCGACGACGACGACGACGGCAGCCGCCGACGGCTGACTCTGACTCGTCGGCGGCTGCCGTCGATGCGTGTCAACGGCTGCAGTTGTCTATGCCGTTGACAACGTGCCGCTCGTGAATAAGAGCTTTTAAAAAATCAAAATGTGTAATGTGTTTGTAATTTAAGAGCCATTTCACAAAATCACCCGACTAAAATTTAAGTATTTTCTAATCGATACGAGGGCTCGATGGCTATTTGGGGTCATCATCCGCATATCACCTAGTATTAGTAAAATGAAAACATTTTTTTTTGAAGAGGGTCACAGGTCCATTTTTTTGAAGAGGGGAACTTGAGCGCCATTTTTATATTTAAAAAAAAATTTTTTTTGTCTTAAAATTTATTTTTGTGTAGTTGATAAGCAATAGAATAAGTGTAAAAAAAATTTGAAAGGATTAGTATATTACTACTTCATATAGAAATAAAATTTTTAAAATAGGTTAAATTTTAGACCACTATACCACCCGTTCCCCTTAATAGACCAAAATCAAGTGGGAAAATTTTTGAATTTGGATTTTTGTTGATTGTTATTTTGATCAAATATTGTTATTTTTATTGATTTGAGTTCTATAATTTTTTATATTTTGAATGAAATTGTATTTTTCCTGAAAAATTCCCCAAAAAGATGATTATACACAAAAATTAACTTAGATCGTGTAGAAGCACGTGTTGTTTTGAATTAAAAAAAAAATTGTCCTAGTGTTTTTTCATCAATAAGAAGCTTTTTAGGGGGCGTCGCAAAAAAATTAATTTTTAACGACCAGCCTAATATATATGTGTGTGTGTGTGTCAGTGATGGCATAAAACAAATAAGTTTTTTTATTTAGTGTTAAAAAACACAGTTTAAAACAAGCTTTAAACAATGTTAAAAACGTTAAGAAAAAAACAGGGCTTAAAACAAATTTTAATTGAAAATGAATGTAATCGTTTAGGCGCATAATGTTAAAGGCGCAAAATGATAAATGATCGTAAAATGGTAAAAGAGCAAACTGTTACAGGAGCAAAATGATAAAATAGCAAAATGATAAAAGAGCAAAATGGTAAAAGCGCAGAACGGTAAATATTTCAGATGTTTATTAGCTACCAGGACTTTATTAACATAATTTTGCTCCCTTGGTCGCCGTTAGTCGAGTGGTTAAGTGACCCTGACTACGCAGTCGACGGGACTCGGGTTCCATCCCCGACGGGAACAAGCATTTGTGTGATGAGCATAAATGTTTGTGTTTCCGGGTTTGGGTGTTTGTTAAATATATTCCAGTATTTATATATGTGATTCTATGTGTGGGTATCATTGACTAACACCTATATCACAAGCAAATATTTTTTTATATCATAAAATAGCAAACAAGCAGATGGGTCTCCTGATGAAAAGAGTCAACTATTGCCTATAGACTCCAAAGATGTCTTATGCGCCTGAACGAATAAAGTAACTAGAAATAAAAGAAGTTTAGTCTGTGTAGTATTTTTCATTTTAGGAAATTTCAAATTTCATTAGTCATTGGAACTAAATTAAAACATGTTTATAACAAGTAATTTATTTAATCAAACACAAACTTTTATAAATTCATTCATAATATTTGGTGCATTAATGTCAGGCAAGTTAAAATAATGACATAAATATAGAAGTATATCTATATTTAAACAATTAGTTTCACATTGTGTGTCAGACAATATGAAAAGACAACAATTACTTTTCCTTATGTAGGTGTTTAAAAACTTTGACAAGTTTTGCAGCTTTCTCGGTACCTAGTTTATTTCGTTCGTCGGAATGAATAAATCTGAATGTTGAAAGCAGTCTTTTAACTCCAGCACTTGTAGCAACAGCGGCGAAAAGCTGTATTGTTTGGCGATTAATGTTATAGTAGATTTTGTTGCTGTTGTCAGGCTTGGACGGTAGGTGGTAAATTAGTGCTGATTACAGTGTCTTTACTGTTTTTTTTTATATCATAAGATAGCAAACAAGCATATAGGTCTCCAGATGGAAAGAGTCAACCATCGCCTATAGACACCAAAGATGTTAATGGTGCGTTGCTATCTTGTGGCGAGGTCTAATGCCATATGCATAAGCTTACCGGCTACCTTACCCTCCAAACCGAAACACGACAGCGACTAGCACTGACGCTATTGCGGCAGGGATAGGTAAGGCGGTGGTACCTGACCCGGTCGAGCCGATGCAAAACTCTACCACCTGGTAGTCACGATGATAGTGACGCACATAGCCACTCGGTCGCCTTTTACGACCTGCCTGGCAGAACAACAGTTGGTCTATTCTTCAAAGGAGCCCGGGACCAACACGGGGAAAAAATACTGTATATGATTACGGTACACATGGCAGCCATTTTGGTAATAAAGGCCTAAACGCGGGAGATACACAGAGTTTGCTCTGAGGCTCTTCACTCTGTGCACTTTTTGACTCCCTACAATTTATTTAGTTCTAGGTATATGGAAAGTGAGGGCAAACTGTGTTAGTCCGGGCTCCTTTGAAGAATAGATCAACTGCCGTTCCGCCAAACAGGTTGTAAAACGCGATCGATTGGTTATACTTGTTACTACCATCGTGATTACTAGGTGGTAGAGTACCGTAACGACTCAGCCAAGTATTTGTTCATCACTTTCTACCTGCCGCACATCACCATCGTTCTACCTGCCGCTTAAGCGTCCGTGCTTATCATTGTCGTGTTCCTGTTTGGAGAGGAAGGTAGCCGGTAGACTTGTGCATGTGGCATTGCTATCACGCCGCGGATAGCAATGCACCATTAATATCTTGATGTCTATAGGCGATGGCTTTTCTGTCCATCAGGAGATCATCTGCTTGTTTCCTATCTTTTGATATGAAAATAACTGGTCAATCTTATTGAAGACAGTGTAGACTGCAAATTTCATCAATTTTAGTTTGGAAAAATTGTGTTGCCATGAGCAATTTGCGGGTATATATCTTAAGCTTCAATAGTCGTT
Organism: Apodemia mormo; assembly: GCA_036924255.1. Taxonomy (NCBI): domain Eukaryota; kingdom Metazoa; phylum Arthropoda; class Insecta; order Lepidoptera; family Riodinidae; genus Apodemia; species Apodemia mormo. Next base: position 10,567,239 of record JAUPFN010000007.1, on the reverse strand, counting down.
GCCTGATTGTCTCAGAGACTATGTTGCAGGTCTAAAACGTCGGTAATTTCAGACTCAACGTTGACATTTGGCGCCTCTGGGCCCGAGCGACCTTAGCAACCGCCTGGGTCGCCCCACTTAGAACGTGAAACTGTGATTCTTACCACAGAATACTTAGAGACTAACAGAAGTCAATGTTCCATACAAGTAATATTCGAGCGTAGCACACATAGACACCTCTCACGGACGCAATATCTCGGATTGGTGCGGAACAAAGTACCGAACCATTCCGAGATATCGCGTTCGTGAGAAGTGTCTATGTGTGCGTTGCTCGAATATCACATGTATGTAGATTGACTACTGTTATTCTCCAGTATACTGTATTTTTACTGCCATTTTTCGGCTTGGAGGGTACCATACCCTTTACCCTCTGTTTACTACAGATGGTAATACCCTTCAGGCGATGATTATATCATTTTCTGTTTGTTTGTTATAAAATCTTGAATCCGCTTTAAAAAACAAACTAGTCAGTAAATTTGGACATTTACTTTACCAAAAGAATGGATCTACGTCTGTCATCCTTAAAATTATTATTATCCACACACACTTATACACAATTTATACTTTGCTGTGAAAATCCTTCCTTACAGAATTAAATTCATACCAATATACTTATAGTCTTCGCGTAAAATGAATGTAATAAATGAATAGGGTAGGGTGAAATTAAATGAGTTTCATTTTTACTGTTTGGCGAAGGAACCCAACAAACATTCCTTAAAATGTTTATTTTTTTAAACGACCATGGAAATAAAAGAGCACGAGATAATAACAGAAATATTTATGAAATACAGCCTTCCTTTATACACGCACTTACAGCCAGAAACACGTTCTTTCATAAATATGTAAACAAATTAGGATGTCATAAATCTTGCGGAAGTATTTTTGCAACAATATTATGGCGTCCAAATTCTTCTGTCATAAAATTAAAATGGAAGATGTAGGTAAGAACTTTTCGAGCAATAAAATTATTATGCATTTTTACGGTCTTGACTTATTTAGATTAAAAAAAAAAACGGTCTTGACTTCCGTACAGTCTTTGTTTTAACTGCGTCATAACGACAAGCTTTTTGTGAGCAGTAGAGATTAATTGTATTTTTGGGTTCCGGTGTAATACGATATGTTTACAATATTCAGACGATCATTTTATCGACATAATTATTGCATCGTAGTTATTCCCCCAATTCACGTATTTCAGTCAATGCGCTTAGGGCTCTCACACACACAAACACGATAGAACGTCGAGACGTGCTACGGCGCGACATAATATGTAACAAAATGTGTAAGAGTCTTAAACGCTTCGACTCGATTGCCGTTTGATTACGTGAATTAGGCCCAGCATCGCAATAGAAATTATGTGACATGACTAATGACGTTTTGAAAAAGTTAGATATTCTTATTTGCAGTAAAAGCAAAAATCGGTAAAGTGTGTGTCAGGCCACGCGCAATGTAGGGTTCGGAAGTTGCCCATCACAATAATGCGGTTTGTATTGTTTCATACTATGAACATTTAAACTATTTCACGTCAATGACAAATATATATCCGCACCACTGGTTCACTGCCTATAAATACTTCTCTAAGTACATATTATAAGTTGGTCGCAGCAGATCAGGATATGATGCCAGAAAATTGAATTTCTGGCATCATATCCTGATCTGCCGTTAAAATAAAAAAAATATTTTAAATGTAAATGTAAGCCGTAAGTTCGGCTTTATCATTCAGTCCAAATTAGTGGAAAGCTAAGATGTTGAAAAATAAGTCAGTGGCGAATCACTGAGCTGTTGATAGAAACGAGTGTCCTTATATTACTTCTCTATAGGGTTAGGTGCTCGTAGTTATTAATTATCTACATAAATCCTTAATGAATTTACATATACGTGCCTCACGGTGATGATGCTACAATAAGCAAAACCGGTTGTGTGCAGCACAGACATATTCGATGTAAATATTTAATGTAAATAGCTATTAAGGCAGGATAATTGTATATTTCGTTTAGTTCGTAAGTTTTTGTAATAAATAATGTTCGTTTTCGTCTTTTATTCGCCCTAAGACCTACATACAGCTTTGTTGTACAGAGATAATAAAGCTTTATGTAGTTAAGTTGTTTGCCTAAAGACATATTATGAACAAAAGGGGTTCCACGCAGTCGACAAATTACCAGTCGACTCTTGCGAGATTGTATTTATATGCGGGAATCCAAAATTACGAAAACCCCGAAAAGTGCAAAATTCTTTGTTAAAATGAATGTTTATCGATTGTAAATAGTATCTATAATGTAAGTATAAGCCTTAGGCATATGTTTAGGCACTTTTCGGTAATATAAAGATAGATAACAGGATAGTACAACCTGAAAAGGCGTACAACTCTGTAATTCTAAGAGTTTCCGAGGTCCTGTAAGAGCATATAATGTATATAACACTCTTGTTTGTTATTTTATAAGTTTATTTGTGATAAATCTTTGTATATAGATAAGAAATAACACATTGTAATTAGTTTTCGGTAGGTCTTAGGGCATTGTGTACTTTGTTTCGTTTATAATTGTAAAAAGATAGTACCGTTGCACTCGCTAGAGGGCCACACTAGGTAATTAGAGGTAGGAGAAGCTACCTAAGAAAAAATAATTACGTTTAGATTACGAAAAGTGAGATTTTAACAAATCCCAGACATTGTGGCGCCACGCCTGGCGCCATTTGTCTTTGTCGATTTACGCCGCCCGTCTGGCCGCGCGCTATAAATATCGGAGAGCGCGGCCATACAATTAGTTCCGTTCCGATCAAGTTACAATTTCGTTACGACTCAATAAGTTTCCCAGACAAGTTCCTGGGCTTTAGTATATCCAAAGGGTACCGGCTTTAGAGTAGGGCAGTGTTAGGGCAAGTACTGGCTCTCGTCCCTTAGAATAGTGAACATTTGCAACGGTGCTAGCTTTATTGATAAATTCTATTTCGTTACAATAAAGCACCTTTGCAACGAATTGTTGTGGTCTCGATTATTTCTCCGGCACATCCGGCTCAACCAAAAAGCACTGCGGCTGGTGGGGCGTCGAAGAGAGAAGAACAGATCTACAGTCCGCTGGCTCCCCCGGCTGTAGTGCACAGGTTGAATTTAAAAACAACTGATATACATACTAGGGCTGTCAATCTGGATTTAAAATTACTTAGCCCAGATTATAAAAATACATATAATTTTTAAAAAATCCGGTAGAAAATTCGTAGAACTACGTACATTTATTACGCGATATAAATTACATAAATCTGAGGTTAAAAGTATAGAGATTTGTGTGTCTTAACTACATATGTACTAAATAATAATATTATATACTTAATTTAGTTTAGGATAAGAAGCATAATAAAATTCCATCGACCCGTTTTTCCCTCTTTGCCGTGTTGGAAACAATATACGACTTAGTACTTCAAAGTAGAGTTAATGATCTCTTTTACATGTTAGTAGTCACTAGTCGTTTTGTTTGCCGAATATAACATGTCGCTCTAGTTGTATCATGAAGTTTTAGGTATAGGTGGCGCTAGCACTCGTATTGCACTTGAAACAAATACCTACGTTATGTCTCATTCTCTGAGGTCTCCCCATCTCTTATTATACAGTTGTGTTAGAAAGAGAGTGTTAGACCTCAAAAGATGACAGCAGTATTTAAAGTTGTGTTTCAAGTACGTATTAGAAATGCTGCCTCCTGATTTAATACAGCTTCATGAGTGGTATCGAATGTTACATAAAGCGTAAATATTTTAAATCTATTATCGCTATCACAACAAAATTTAAGGTAACTAGCAAAAAGCAGAGCTTTGTAAGGGCTCGCAAAGTTATATACTATCTAGTAATATTGTTAGAAAAATATTTTTATGAGAATTACATCTTTTAATGTATAGACTTTATTTATAATAATAAAGTCTATAAAATCTTTTAATGTATAGAAAAATAAATAATAAAGTATTGCATCTCTCAGATTGTATATCTGTTTTGTTAATCTTTCATCTACCATTCTTTCTACATGTCCGAACCAACGGAGCATGCCCTTTGTCATCTTTACACCAACATTTTTTTTCAAGCATAACTTCTCTCTCACTTCAACATTACGAACCCGGTCTGCGAGAGTTACGCGACATATTTTTCATAGCTATTTGTTTCATCGACTGCGTTGTTTATGCTTTCATGCCCTTCTAACATACTCAACTCTCACTTTCATACAATATCGTTGGGATAGGCACATGATTATGCAGGGCAAGACAGGCGAGGACCCGGACTTAAAACTGGGCTTTTAAGTAATCTCTCTAACGTTCTATTCACTCTGTTCCCCGCACACATTCCTGCTCTAGACCTAAAACCCCCTTGTGCCTAACACAACATTCCTTCGGACTTCCCTTACATTCTCCTTTCCATGTTTTACTATACACCTTCGACGCTAAGCTGATCAAACTGATGGCCCTATAGCTATTTCAGTCTATACGTGAACCTTTGCCTTTATACAAGGGCCCGATGACCGCGTGCCGCCAGTCAAATATAAAGAAAAGTATTTTGTGAAGTAGTCTCTTAATAAGTTCAAAAATCATTAATAAAAAATCTTTAAACCGGATGATCCTGCAAGCCATCCCTGAAATCGTGTTTAAAAGGATACTGTTTTAATTTTTAAAACTTTCGAATTTGATAATTGATTTTGATCTTTCACCGCAAACCGTTTTTCGATCAGCCAGGCCGTTTAAAATCTGTGAGAGATTTAATCACGTGCGCACATACATACAGATATATACTGACGTCATTGAAAAAATATAATCACGTTTCAAGAATCTCAAACCATGGAGAATGGAGATCTGATGAAACCTCGATTTTTGAAAATCGCGGTTAATAATTATATAATTAATTTCCTGCGTAAAGTTTTAAAATCTTTTAAAAATATTTTTAAACATGTTATTTAAAATTGCTCTAATAATACTATACAAATATGAGACAATTTAAACGCAGAAATCTTGCAAACAGTTGATTTCCCACTTCCAGTATCTCCCGTACTCTGCATCAGATCTTCGTCAAACTAAAATTAAATAACCTGAGAAGTATCTAGGTACTCAATGAAACAAAAAAAAAAACTTATCGGTTCAGGCGTCTTCGAATAATCAGTGAACATACTTAAAAAAAGATTCCGACCAAATAGGAACGTCCTCCTTTTTGGGTAGTCGGCTGAAAATAGTGAGTAGCAAAAAATGCTTAGGTACCTAATTGCTGGAAAAGTTGAAACCGAGTTTTTGTTATTTTTTTTTCACGGGACAAATTACACTTACTGATCTTACCCCAAAGTGAGCAAATTATTTGCTTGTGCTATGGGTGTTAGTCAACTATACTAATACATAGAAGTACAAATATAAATACAAGAATATCGAACCCGAGCCCCGTCGATTGTGTAATCAGGGTTGCTGACCACTCGACCAACCGGGCGGACAAGAGTGGAGTTGGTGCTACAGAAGAGCAGCGCAAGGTAAAAATTGTCTCCAGAATTGCATAATTATGAATCACAACTCACAAAGCATCAAGATGGCAAGATTTAAATTTTAACATAATCTGTATTATTAGTTACAATTTGCTTATTTAGGTTTTGTATCGCTAATCTGGAAAAAGTGATGACTCAAAATTTGGAGGCGCCTACCCTCAATCGATTTTAACTCGTTAGTTTTATAATAGATGGCGTTACTAGAAATAAGATTCTAATACAAAACGTATCTTCTATCGATTTTAACTCGTTAGTTTTATAGTAGATATCGTTATTAGTATATAAGATTTTAATACAAATTGTAACTTCTATTTTTTTTTGGTCTGTAAAATGGTGTTTTTATGGTAGATAACATATCTAGCCATGAATTTAAACTACTACGTCGAAGCACAAACCTAAAAGTCCGATAATTTTTCAGTAAAATGTACCACAAAAGTGTATAGAAAGTGGCCTAGTGTAGGGCTCGCTTCGCTCGCCCTAATAATAATGATAAACAAATTAAATGCTCCTATGGTACTTGACCGGCCGAAGATATGAAAGAACTTTTCGAACAATAATAGGTATACAAATTTCGAAACTCTGTCATTTTCAGCGTCAGCGCTAACATTTTCCAAGCACCTAACGTCTTTTATCTTCGATAAATGGCCCTTCACTCGTTTACTTTTTGTAAGTAATCTGACCAATTATACACAAAAGACACAGCTTTATGAAATACTAGCTGTTGCCAGCGACTTCGTCCGCGCGGACTTCGTTTACTCCGCACTGCTCCTCCCCCGTAGGTGATAGCGTGATAATATGTAGCCTATATGTTGACCCGACCTGTAAGTAATATTCATGCAAAATTTGAAGTAAATCCATGCAGTACTTTTTGAGTTTACCCCGGACATACATACAGACAAACAGAGAAACAGACAAAAATTCTAAAAACTATATTTTTGGCTTCGATATCGATTGTAGATCAAGGCCCAAGTATTCTTTTAAAAAATATTCAATGTACAGTTTTGACTTTCCTACGATTTTATTATATGTATATAGATAATCAATTTTATAAACAAAATATACCTAAGCACGTATTCTAGAATGAATTTCAAATCACAATAGTTTTAAAAGTACATTAAGAACGTAACATATGTTACGTTCCCAAGTATCCCAAGTGTATGTGACAATCTTCACAAATTAACGCTGGTTTTTAAGTTTATTTTTTAAAACCCAAAACTTGAAATGTGATCCGAGTTCTACTGTTAAATACGGGATATAAATTACAAACTGGATACGAACGTCGTCGCTGAAGGGACAGCGGTGAAACAGATCGCTAAGCAATTTATCATATTGTACCTACCTACTCTGTGACACTTTGTTTTAACTTAAATGACACTTTATTTTAACTTAAATGAGAGATATGCTAACGCAAACTACAACAAAATTAGCTGTTTGTAACGTAAAAAATAAAGAACTAAGGAAAGGATCCCAAACAATCTAAAAACAAGATTTTTGGCACGAAGTTTGTAGGTTTTTGCGAACGCCCTAAAATACTATATATATATATATATATATATATATATATATATATATATATATATATATATATATATATATATATATATATATATATATATATATATATATATATATATATATATATATATATATATATATACCATGGACCAAAAAGGTTCAAAACGTGGACATCTGGTGAAAATTCGATTTTTAAAAATCGGAGCAAAATCAGTAACTTCCTCATCTACATACGTAGCGGGAAGTTAAAAAGTACAAGTGTATTAAATATTAATAGATTAATATTGTATTAAAATGGAGTGAATGAAAATGAATTAAATCTACCTCGTTTAATTTTAGCATTTTAACTCGTTAGTTTTTTAATAGATGGCGTTAGTAGTAATAAAATTCTAATACACCATGTATCTTCTATTTTTTTTAAATATTTCTAAAAAGGTATTTTAATTGTAGATCATATCTAGACAAGAATTTAAACTACCACGTCAAAGCTCAAACCTCAAAATGCGATACTTTTTCAGTAACAGGTACCACAAAAGTGCATAGAAAGTCGCCTAATGTACGTAGGTAATAAAAAAGTATTTAAGAAATAATTCGAAATTAACCACAACCACCACCTCCTTATATTCGAAACTAAATGTAAACAAAAATACAGAAAGTAGTGGTTTGGCTGTAGATTACAGGAAAACTTATAAGGAGTTTATGATATTTAAATTTTAACTTAAATAAATAATCATGTAAGTGAACTCACGCAAGTTTAACTCGCACTTGCCCTGTTCTTGTTACCTAGAAACTTTATACTTCGCCTTATTCCGAGAAAAAAGTATCCCATCTTTTAGCAAATAATTTTCATCTCCGGAAGTTATAATTGTCCGCTATGAGTGCTTTAGATTGTACTGACAAGTTGAACGAGATAACTGAAGCAAAATAATTGGCATGATGTTCATTTAATTGAGAAACTACAAATTCCTAAAGCACTATAGTAATTATAATTGTTCTTTGTAAGATTATTTTAACAGTCAGTCCTACGTGTAGATTACATCTTTCAGGGTTGCCAACTCAATGTAATTTTACATAGGTATACATACTTTAGGGCGTTCGCAAAAACCTACGAACTAAACCTACGTGCTAAAAATCTACGTATTTTTTTAGATTTTATATTGTTTGAGATCCTTTTCTTTTTAGTTTTTACTTTACAAATAGCTAATTTTGAGTTTTTACGTTACAAACAGCTAATTTTGTTGTAGTTTGCTAACACATATCTCTAATTTAAGTTAAAACAAAGTGTCACAGAGTAGGTAGGGTAAAACATCCAATAGTCAACCTTTTTGTGAAAACTAAAATTTGATTTAACTGTATTTTAAATGTTAAACGCTATAAATAAAAGACACATTATTATTAGAAAGGTTATTTATTAAGTTTTCGAAATAAATTAACAAAACATTCCATTTTTACTAAAATTACAGAAAAAATTAACATTGAACAAATTATGTCATTTTTACCAGTAGTCAGCCCCCCTTTTCTATAAGTCAGCCATGTCTTACCCTGTAGTCAGCCTGTTACATGTACGTAGGTCACACTATAAGTTTTGCTTAACTTAAAAAAACAACATGTTATAACCAAAACATTATGTTTATTGCTTTTCAAAATAATCTCCTTTACATTTTAAGCATTTTTTCATGCGATCGAACCATTTTTTAAAACAGGAGGACCACAGACCTGAAGGCATGTTTTCTACGTGCTGATTGAACGCTATCACTGCGGAGTTGGTATCTTCGGAGTTGGTAAAAGTAAAACCTCTTATCAAATATTTGATTTTGGGGAAAATACAGAAATCACAGAGTGCTAGGTCGGGGCTATGCGCAGGATGAGTGACGAGATGTACTTTTTTGGAAGCTAAAGTAACTTTGTTTTGTTGGCCGTGTGTAAAGAAGCGTTATCATGGTGTAGGAGAATGCGGCTCTTGGGTCGTCTTTCGCGAACTTTTTCTTACATCCTGGGTAAACAAATGGTAGAATACCACTCGGCATTAACACTCTTTTGATATTCAAGTGGAATTGTACAGATAGGACCCGTAGCTGAGAAAAAAACGCGATCATTTTTTTTACCAACGTTTCTCGCCTGTCTCACTTTTGTTGGCCTGTTCTCATTTTCAAACACCCATTCACAAGATTGCTGTTTTTTTTCGGGTTCAAAACAATAAATCCACGTTTTGTCTCCTGTGACAATGTCATAAACAGCATTAGAATGTCCGTGGTCGTACTTCAGTAGCATCTGTGAGCATCATTCCACGCGAGCCCGCTTTTGCTCCGTTGTCAGTTCATGAGGGATCCAACGACAACAAAGTTTCCGTTTCTTCGTGTAAAATTTTCTGAACTTGGCTCATACTAATCCCCAATAGCCCTCGAATTGTCTCATAGGTAATCCGGGGGTTTTCTTCAATTAACCGCTTAACAGTAGCCATATTATTTTCGTTGACGGCAGTTAAAGGCCGCCCTTCACGAAATTCGTCATGTAAAGAAACTCGACATCTCTCAAATTCAGCAAACCATCGCCTCACGGTGCGCAAATAAGGTGCTTCTCTCCTAAAAGCATTTTGAAGACGAGCGGCAAAGTCTTAATTCCATTTTCGTTGCGTACGTAGCACTTTGATGTGTGATAAAAAAACAACTGACAAATCATTTCCCGCCAATTGTTTTTTTATTACTAAGAAGGTTGCAACGTTTTAAAAATATAACATTCGAAATTTAAATAGTTCCGATTAGCTAGAAGTGCAAAACTTTTAGTGTGCCCCATGTACTTAGGTATATGATGATGTCATCTACAAATGCTTTATTAATTATACTTTTACTACCCGAGCCGCAATACTCCGTCCACGAATAGATTAGCATGTCGGCAATATAGTTTTACAAAACAATTTAACCTATTTCACCCCCTTAGTGGTTGGTTTTTGAAAAAAATATGTTTGACCACTGATCTTCAACTATCTCCATGCCAAATTTAATCTAAATCGATTTAGCAGGTTAGCTGTTGAAGTACAACCCCGTGTTATAGTATAGTTTTTTAGATATTCGACGACCGTTAAATTCCTTTTATTCATACACGTTGATAGATACATTAGCGTAAAATGTATTGTAATTAACATATTGAGGTCTAAAATGTGCTTATTTTAATTATTAGGTAATGATTTATGCAAAGCAAAAACTGTTTTCTGAAATTAGTAGAATTAGTAGTATTTGCAAACTACGCACGGCCGCACTTATATATGGTGCTTTATTTAGTAGAAAGAGTCCACCGATGTCGTGGTACTCTTCGGAACGATTTTGAAGTGCATGTGACATTCCAGGTAGTATGTAACTTCCTTTGATAGAATTCAATCAAATCATAGTCTCAATATTTTTATATGATTGTTCCTAGCAATATATTTTATTTAATTGATTTAGAAATCATAGAAAATTATTCTAGTTTATCTAATATTCGTCACTCCGAAAAACACAAGGGATATACAAAACCAAAATGGCCTGTGTTCTTTTGAACTAATTGTTTTCGTAATTTCGCAGTAAATTGGTTATGACAGACAGACAGACAGACGGGCGGACAGACAGACATGCACGTGATCATATTCATCGTCGGCACTAAGTAAAACTCTATTTCAATATAATATTTATCAATTAATACACTTGTACTGCATCACAAAAAGATATTAATAATTTATTTCCAACCGGTTTTGCTTACACAAGGGTCATCAGGGTATATAAATTACAGTCACTAATTGAAACTGACTTGATTATCTTTTTGTGAAACAGTGCAAGTGTATTAATTGATAAATATTGTATTGATCCTGTAAGAGTTTCGTATTTCCTTTTGGGGCGCGGAACCCTAAAAACAATAGCTTATAACACTTTTTAATTTAATGTGCTGAATAAAAAATACGTTAAGCTTATTTTTGCTGTCGTAAATACTTTGTATAGTCACCGAAAATCGTGGAGAAGATAATCAACTTCAAGTTTCTGAAGTATTTAGAGGATCACTAGTTGATTAGTGATAACCAGTATGGTTCTAATCGTGGCCGGTCAGCTAGTGATCTTCTAGTATACCCGACATACCACGTGGCGGAGGCATATGAGTCCAAGGGGGAAGAATTGGCGGTTAGTTAAGACCTAGCGAAGGCACAAAGCACTTCTCTCGAAGCTTCTTTCATATGGGTTTCCTGAGAAATTATGCAACTAGATCACCACCTTTTTGGTTGACGAAGTATCAACGTCGTAGTCAACGGTGCGTGCTGTGATCTTAAATTTGTCAGTGATGTTATATTCCATGGCTACGTGCTATCATTTACGCTGTTTCTTATGCATATCAATGACATATTGCGAAAAAATAACATTTATTCTGTGTAGATGAAAGTACCGGTGATGCTACATACTCCGGCCATAGCGGTATTTCTTGGACACACTCAATGAGAACCGAAACCAGCTTGTGTCTTAAATTGAGAATCAGCTCACCAAAATCTCAGAATGGGGTAGACTCTTTCCAATTTAACGCTAAGAAGACACAGCTGTGCTACTTTTACTAGTATTCTGTGGCTGTGGCGCGTTTACCGCTAAAAAGTCTCCAGCCGTGTTACGTCGTTTTGAGAATATTCTTCTCAATTCTGACAGCTTAAGCAACAATGATTTTGAAGGCCGACAACGCAATTGCAGGACCTCTAGTGTTGCGGATGTCCATAATAATCACCATTAGGTGAGAGTCCTTCTTGTTTGCCTTTTTTCCCCATAAACAAAAGAGCACAAAATGTGATTGAGAAAGAATCACTGAAAAATATCGATTTTTGTAGGCCCTTATGTAGTAATCGGTACGCCAGTGTTTTTCAAAGTGTGGGTCGCAGCCTCCTAGGGGTCACGAGGTCTTTGCAAGGTGGTCGTAGACGGTCGTTTAGTGTTACTAAAAATTGTTAAATGTTAAAAGAATTTGCTTTTAAGTTTTTAATATAAGTTAGGCGGCACTGCGTCGCAATTTTTTATAACATGCTAAAGAGGCCGTATCTTGAAAAAGATTGAAAAACAATGCGCTGCGCAATATATGAGGGACTTGAGTTCAAGTCCTGACAGGGACAATTAATATCAATATAAAAAATATAGATGATTGGATTTGGATGTTTATGAAATAGATATCAGTACTTGTATTTTTATGTCTTAGTATAGTTGACTAACATCCATATCAAAAGCCAATTACTTTGTGCTTGAAAAGCTAATTAATTGTTTATTTTGTGTCTTTATTAATTCGTGTTAGTCAACGATATTTAAATGTAGTAACAATTTACAAGTTTTATGTACTTAACTTATGTTTTTTTATTTGAAGTTATAATTCACTTTTGACCGCAATCCACGGGGCTCGGATTCGATCCCCGACGGGGACAAGCATAAATGTTTGTATTTCCGGGTTTGGGTGTTTATTAAATATTTTCTAGTATTTATACATGTATTTCTATGTATTAGTATCGTTGACTAACACCCATAACGCAAGCAAAAAATTTGCTTACTTTGGGGTTAGATGAGTAAGTGTAACTTGTCCCGTGAATATTTATTTATTTATTCTTTATAATATTAGTGGGTATAGATTACTATCTATATAGGGTGATTAAATATATCAGGAGCTGGTTAACTTTTAATCAAACGTGATCATCATGTTCCCTAAACGCGCTTCATTTGTCTGCAAAAACGAGATCGATTTTCAAGTACCCGCATTTAATCTTTATTATTCGAATGGTCCCACCATACAATGGCAATGATATCTGCAATCTCTTTGATATATCAACGGCTTACTGGGAGTGGATAAATACAATAGATACAAGTATTAATAGATATAGATTATTAATAGATATAGATTAATAGATATAGATATAGATAATAGATACAAGTATTACCAAATAAAACATTCTTTTTTTTTCATCTTTAAAGCCAGCTTTATTGATTTGTTGTACGTTCTGCCGAGGTTAGCATGGCCATATTATCATTTATCAAATGAGATCGAGCTTTGCTTCGGTGTTGACGGTTTTGATTAGTGCACGCTAATCAAGGTTTGACAAGGTTGAATTTTGGAACGAAGTTCGTTATCGCACGTTGTGAAAGTGGGCTAGACGGAAAAAATTCTTAAGAAAAGTTGTCACGACACTTTTTGCTATAGTAGGCTATTGTAAGCTGTGCGGCGTGCGCAAGTTTCTCTGTCTCTCTCTCTCTCTTATAGAAAGCAAGCCAGATATTTTCATTTCTACTTCGCATTGAGCAGTGTGGTGTCGCGACGATTATTTTTGTTGAGTGTATACAGGTTTTTTGAATCGAAAGGAACTTCGTTCCATCCGGGTGTCCCATGACACCTCTCAAGTTTTTTTTATATCATAAGATAACTAAGATAACATAAGACAATATAACACGCGGATGGATCTCCCGCTGGAAAGAGACAACCATCGTCTATAGATACCAAAGATGTCAATGGTGCGTTATCGGGGGTCTTAGTGCATAAGTTTAGCTGGTAAACTTATGCATGTGGCATTAAGACTTCACCACAATATAGCAACGCACGATTAACATCTTTGGTGTCTAAAGGTGATGGTTGACTCTTTCTATCACGAGACCCATCTCCTTGTTTGCTATCTTATGATATAAAATACACACAAGTTATTAAATTATATAATTATACGGTTGCCCCCCCCCCCCCCCCCCCCCCCCCCCGGCCCAAAACCTGGGTACGCCCATGTTTTGTTTCATTTGATTTTTCGATAGCATCACGCATTTTCAGCGAACTGGCGGTCGAAATTCGATCATAGTTTTTTTTATAGAAATAGTTTTTAAGTTTTTTTTATAGAAAAAAGGGGCAAACGGACATGAGGCTCACTTGATTGTAAGAGATCAGTGCCGCCCATGGACAACTACACTATCACAAGACTTACAGTTTCGTTGCCGGCCTTTTAAGAAAGAGTAGGCTCTTTTCTTGAACTTCCCTAAGTCGTATCGTTTCGGAAAACCCCGGCCGATAGTTGGTTCCACAGAGGAGTAGTGCATAAATTTAATTAATTTCACCTTTTTAATTATGGTTCTCCGCAAAGTAACGCCTGAATCAATAGAAGTTAAAGATCGTATTGCACAACAGACGGTTGCTAAATACAGGAGCTGCGATTATAATACCTCCTACACCCAGTATACTCATCGAAGTCAAGACCTAGATTACGACTTCTCATTGAATTTGGATAATTTCTTTCAAGGGGAAAATTCAATTTCTTTATACATTTTTGCTAACAAAAATTTTCATAAATTCATTAAAAGTAAAAATTAAATCTATCTTTATTTCTATATTAATATTATAAATGCAGGATGGATGGATGGATGGATGCTTGTCACTCAATCACGCAAAAACTACTAAACGGATTTGAATGAAAATTGGCACACAGGTAGATGATAACCAGGAATAGCACATAGACTACTTTTTATCCCGGAAAAATTTGGTAATCCCGCGGGATTCGCCAAAAACTGTTATAATAACTGTTATAAAAACTTTATAACTGTAGTTAATCTATATAATCTATATAAATATTATAAATGCGAAAGTTTGGATGTTTGGATGGATGTTTGTTACTTAATTACGCAAAAACTACTGAACGGAATTAAATGAAATTTGGCACACAGGTAGATAATAACCTGGAACAGCACATAGGCTGCCCTTTTATCCCGGAAAAATTAGGAAATCCCGCGGGATTCACCAAAAAAATGTATAATTCAGCGGGCTGCACGCAGCAGCTAGTTAATGTTATAAACACGAAAGTTTGGATGTTTGGACGGATGGATGTTTGGATGGATGTTTGTTACTCAATCACGCAAAAAATACTGAACGGATTGGAATAAAATTTCGCACACAGGTAGAGCATGACCTGGAATAGCACATAGGTTACCAAAAACTTTTATAATGCAGCGGGCTGCATGCTGTAGCTATTAAACTATAAATGTAAATATGGCTTATACTTTGTGTTATTGATTATTTAAATATATTATTAGCTGCGCGACCGAACTCACTTGAATTATTTTTTTTTCATTATCAAGGAAACGACATATACGTAGATCAAATGTAATAGTAAAAGACTAGGTATATAAATACAAAAAAAAGTATCTTTACACCCGTACCCCCGAAGAGGTAGGCAGATGTACCGCGATTAGCCGAAGATATTTCCAACCTATCTCCAATCGGGCACTTTTTCAAACCAGGGAAACGCTGCTTTTGTTCGAAAACTGAAAAAAACACATTTTCGAATAAACCAGGGAATCGAAACCGGGAATCGAACCCGGGATTTCAAGTGGTTAACTTCGACACCGGACCACTGGGCTATAGATAAAATTACCGTGAGTAGACTACACAGGTGACGATTTTCACGAAATTTGTATGTAAATACAAATTTCGTTAAAGTCGTTACAGCGATTTCGGAGAAACCAATTATTTTATATATTTTCGACCGACGAAAAAATGGAGGAGGTTCTCAATTCGACGCGTAAGACCACGCATAATGTGATCTGATTTTGATAATTCTTCTTTTATTGGATAGAATACTTAAAAACTTAAAAAAAATCCCAAAATACTTCGAAAACAGAGGATGATTGATTGTAATAACCGAAAAGCAGTTTGGCCGAATAAAACACTTGAATCAAAAGTGATTCAACTATACCCACACTCCACAGTATAATTTTTGGGCAGAGTAACGCCCTCAACGAGCGATAGAATTACAATGAATCTAAAACATCGGATTCCAGCTTATTTATACTATCCTTATCTATGTTTGTTCATTGTTGTTAACAATAACATCATTATCCGCCCCGTTGGTTGAGTGGTTAGCGACGGGGCTCGGGTTCGATCCCCGACGGGGACAAGCATTTGTATGATGAGCATAAATGTTTGTATTTCCGGGTTTGGGTGTTTATTAAATATATTCCATTATTTATACATGTATATGTATTTCTATGTAATAGTTTCGTTGACTAACACCCATAGCACAAGCAAATAAATTCCTTACTTTGGGGTTAGATCAGTAAGTGTATTTTGTCCCGTGAATATTTATTTTATTTATTTTTATTGAAGTGAAAACTTCTTTAGGCGCGTTGAGCGTTTTGGTAGAGGGTAAAATCCTCGGTTCGCGTCACCGACATGCTAATAGTATATCTATAGCTATGTTTTGCATATAGTTTTAATTACTCTCAACTTAATAGTTCCGTTTTCACTTCTATCGGCAGTCCCACGACTGCTACTGTTTTTTTATTATCTCACAATGACAGGTGCATGAAACACACAGGTGCGCCACACCTGGTTGGCTAGTGTTGTTGATAAGCGCAATTGCTAACATTATTTACTTACTGATTTTAATGCATGACCACGCGTAATCTTTCGTCAGTTTATTTTTTGTTGAAAAGATATTTGTTTTGCTTTTTCCCTATAAGATGAATCAGTATCTCAAGTGAGGAGTTAATATAACAATTTATATTCTAAAAAACTAATACAACTTATGTGATTATATTTCACTGCGATTAATGTATTCAATCAAACCATCATTAAATGAATTGTGTGCTGTCCGAAAGCGCTGTCAAGTTTCCGTAACCGGCCTGTCGGGATTGTGATGTAGTGCATTCAGTACATGTACCTAAATAAATACTATTGGACAAAGAGTATTACTGAAGTGAAGGTGCTTTTCCAAATGCGTTGAATGAAGGTAATACTCAGGTAATTAAAACTAGCGATTGACCTCTGGTAGAAATTCGACCGCAATTCTACTAATGTTAAAGCACAAATATCTATTAGACAAATTAAAAAATAGGATTAAACAAAGTAAGTTTTGATTGTGTTCATCATAATATTTTAATCAGGAAATTACACAACTATGGCATTAGAGGACAAGGCCCTCGATCTTCCGATTTCGTATTTGAATGGAAGAACTCAGAAGGTCGATATCAATGAAATAAAATCAAACGGTGCCACTGTCACCATGGGCGTTCCACAAGGATCCATGCTTGGTCCGTTATTGTTTCCGATATATATAAATGACTTGCCCTTTTTTGTTGGCGATAGGCATAGAATCATACTGTTTGCGGATGACACTTCACTTTTATTTAAAGTGAAAAGACGAGTTGGTAAGTATGACGAAGTGAACATTGTGATTTCAAAAGTTGTACACTGGTTCAATGTTAACAAACTTCTATTAAATGGAAATAAAACCAAGTGTATTTGATTCTCAACGCCTAATGTAAGGCATATAGATACCAATGTACAACTTTACGCGGACAAATTGGATCTTGTGGACTCTACTGTCTTTTTAGAGATTACGATAGATACAAAGCTACAGTGGGGACCACATATCGACAAATTAGCCAGTAAAAAATGAGACAGATTAGTGACGTCGACACTTTTAATGAGTCGACACTTTACATATCTCATAATTTTTGAACGGCTGGACCGATAGAAACGCGGTTGATGGCATTCGATTGCTTTCCACTCAACTTAAACTTTCTGAAAATTTGAACCGATTCGGTCCAGAAGATTTTGTAAAATTTTGAAAAAACACAATAAAAAATTTGGCGAAACATTTTTTTTTATACAACTTCTAGATTTATGTACCGACTGAATACAAAACCTAATCAGCTCTATTCCTCAAAAAAACTAATACATACATTGCATCAAAATCGGTATATCTGCTTGGGAGTAATCGTTGACGAAAAGTTTTGAAAAGTGTTTTTTCGACACAGCTTCGAAATTTTTCAACCGATCATTTTTGGGTATTCTACGATATTTTAGTACTAAAAAAACTACGTCAAATGCCGTTTCAAAAATCAAAATCGAATCTAATTCTCAAACCTTATAACTTTTCAAATATTAAAATTAAGTTGTTTTTAGCAAACTTACTTATTTTTCTTAAATAATTTTCAAGTTAATTCACCGATTAACTTATAAATCTTATAAGCTTTTCTCCTTTAAAAACTACATCAAATACCGTTAATTTAATCAAAATCGGTTGATTTTTTTGGGATTTATCAATTAAGAATATTGAAAATAAAATGTTTTTTGACATTGCATCGAAATTTTTCAACCTATCGATTATTATTTAGCTAAAGCAATATTTTAGATCTCAGAAATTGAGTTGAATGCCATCATCGTTTTCAAAATATATAGTTTTTCAAAAATTAGCATACTGCCATTTTTAAAAAACTAGATGTTTGAACTGAAAAATCGATGCTTATATTTTTTACTCTTTTGAGCATAAAATATCTTAATTTAGTTGGAAGTTTCAGGGATGGCCCGTAGAGTCAGCCGTTTACACATTTTTTCACTAAGTGACACAGGCTATATAAATATTTTATACCCGTGTGAAACCGGGGCGGGTCGCTAGTATATTATATCACATGAGTGTTTACAAAATACGTGGTAGTGTGTGTAATGTTTTTTATTCATTTAAATTCGTAAATATTTTAACGACCGTTATTAATATTATTCTACAATATTTATTAATTAATTCACTTGTACCTCTTGTTTTACCATAAGGTAATTACAATTCATTTCCAACCGGTTTCGCTTACACAAGCACCCTCAGGGTATAAACAGTTACTAACTGATGGAAGCGTACCACGACGGTATTGTCTTTCGTTCAAAAATTACCATCCCCACTTGAACATTAGTAGTTGGATGTATCTGTTCGAATACAGAAATCAGCAGTATCTACCTAGGTGTGTGTATTGGTCTCGTCAGTGTCTGACACACATCTAACTATAGATAAATGTGACAGATACATCTACTACTAGTGTTCAAGTGAGGATGGTAACATATATATCTTTGATCAAAGCTAATACCATACCCTAGTGAATATGTCATTTCCATTTTACACTTGATTGATATGTCTCTAGAATTTTGACCACTTTGGTGCTAATCAAAACACAAATTATGTTTTTTGATTTGTTGGATTTGTCTCAGCCCGAGTAATAGAATAACTATTATAAAAAAGGAGGCGAAAACATTTTTAGCTTCCGGCTACGTATGTAGAAAAGGAAGTGATTTTGTACCGATTTTCGAAATTCAAGTTATCACTGTATCCCCACGTTTTGAGGTCTTTGAAACCTTCTCTGACTGTTTTCACGATTACGACAGGATGTGTGTAAACAAACATCCCATAACTTTTCAGATTTTTTAATCGTGGAACACTCTCTCAAGCATTTGTCGTGCAAAATTATGAGTTTAGTTTGATCCAATATCTAAACACTCGCAGTTTCGCCCACGAACGGAGTACCATGTCAGCAACATGATATTTCATACAAATTTTCATCCCCTGTCTCATTCTCTCAGGGGTTCATTTTCTTAAAAAGGTAGCCTATGGTGAACCCGAGTCTTAAGCTATCACCATGCCAAATTTTACCAAAATCGGTTCAGCGTTGTTCCGTTAGCAGCGTCAGTTGATACGGGAGTGAAGATACTTATATTGTATATATTTTAATAACTCAATATTTATCAATTCTAAGACGGTAAAAAGTTTTCCGACCTAGCTAGTAGTTTATAAACATTGAATAGCTTTTAATATCCAGGACCAAAAGACACATTTTCCTTTACGACATGAAAATTAACAGTGTAATTAACGAGCATGTTAATTTAAGGTCGAAACCTGGCCCATTTGTTTAGAATAACAAAAGGCTATGATTAAATTCAGGTGTTTGAGAGTGACACGGTGTATAAAGCTGAAGTATGATTAAGGGCCCTTTGACTGGGTGTAAACAAAGGGCCTCCCTTTTTTGCAAGCTAAAGATTATGTAATTTGCTTTTTAATATATCACGGAGAACTCTTTAAGATTTCCTTCACAAGTTTTATAAAATTTTTGAATTTTTGAAAACGTGAATGAATATTTCTTTAACTATTTAAAACTCGATGAAACGGAAATGCGACACGATAGAGAAAAGACATACAAATATATAGGATTAAAACCTAATCCAAGGAAAATGATACGAGTATGACAGGATTTCAATTAGCGACCTTGCATTTTGACGACACGCACTATTCAACTGAGCCGCATGTCACCTGATTAAATTCGGTACTAAAGAGCAAATATAAAATTCGATTTTTTATTCGAAAGCTCTTGTAAAGATTTATTGGTTGTTAATTTCTAAAAATAATTTTCGATGCTTATAGTAAATATATATGGCACTTAAGTGAAAAACTCAGAGAAAAATTGTAGTCAACCCAAAAAAATTTTTAAAAAGCCATATCCCTTTCAGAAAGGGATTATAAAAAAATATAACAAAGTGAAGAAGTGTCGAGAACGTAAAAAGATGAAGGCATCCGAACCGATCAACGATGGCAACTGTACAACTGCTGGCTTTAAGGGCCTTTACGGCTTCACCGGTCGTGGGGGCGAGCAGAGTGCTCAGCCAGAACTTAAACATGTGGGGTTGTACGCCCTTCACCCTAAGGAGTGTGAGACCTAGCCTCGGCTTAGGGATGGCGTCGTGATTTGTGATAAGAGGGTAAGTGGCATTGTTTTGTCCATCGGCTGATTCTTGCCCTTGGGCTCGGTACGCAGATGGGCGAAACAGGGGTCAACCAAAACCAAACCAACCAAACCAAACACACTTATACAGAGGATACCTCTGTGTAAGTGTGTTTTGTTTTGGTGTGTTTCGTTGGTGAAAGTTATCAGGTCGTCGGGATCGGTGAGAATGTGGCGGGGCCTACATATTTGGGATCGGGATTAGAATCTAGGATGTAGTCTGCCGCAGCTAACAACCAGTGGGTTTGGGTGTAAGTTGATACGACAAAAATATACTTTGGAAATAACTTTGAAATGCCTAGTTAAGCTTGGCAATTCGAGATCTTTATGAAGATCAACGTTGCGCATATACCACGGTGCACCCATGACTACGCAAGTATTTGTTCTGTACTACTTGCAACGGATACAAATCTGTACGGGAAAGATGGGCAAACGCTACGCTGGCGTATGACAGAATAGACCTTGCGCAAATCTTGTAAAGTGTCACTTTGTGCCTAAGTGACACGAGTACGGGACACCTGCTGTGATCGACCTATGAGTGTAGAATGAACTCTCTACACGGAACTGAAATCGGCGGTTGGTTAGGTACTTTCGTACGATGAGTATGGGTTTGTCGGGCACTCCCATTTGGTATAGCTTGTATATTAGGCCATTGTGCCAGATCTTATCAAAAGCCTTCGCGACGTCGGAAAATAGAGCACCGGTGGGAATTTGCAGCTCCGAGTATGCATTTAAAGAGTTTAAAATGTATTATGTGAGTCAGTGCACTTAATAAGTGCAAGAGTGAGCTGCTCTGAAACCGAACTGCTCATATATTACGAGACCTTTTTCGTGAACAAATGCCTTAAGGCGAGATAGTATGTTTTTTTTGTAGATTTTCCTAACGCATTGATTAAGCTATTGGGACGGTAATTACTGACATTGTTTCGGGGTTTTCCTGGTTTATGTATTCCTATGACGTGGCTTCTTTCCACTCGTCCGGAAACGCGCATCCGGCTAAGAGTGCATTGAAGATGCACACTAGTAGTAGTAACGTAGACGTATTCACGTAAAAGATGCACTGTTATCTCCATGACACAGCCACAACCCGTTTTTCTTAAATAGAAATTGACAACATACGAGCAATGAACCATCTGATGAAAAGAAGGTACCACTGCCCATAGACAACATTATCTTTAATCCTCTTCTTATGAATGAAAATACCTGTGTCAAAGCTCCTTGTAAACACCTTCGTTCGGGAGATCGTTTCGGAGTTTTAGTATTTGGGCCATGGATGTGCGTGAAAAGCGAACAGTGGTAAATTATCATGCTTCAAGGTCTTGTGCCTGAAATCTTTCATTTTAACGTGTAGTACGAAAACGAAAATTGGATGCAGGCATTAATTGAAAAAGTTCACAAAAAAACTCTCCCGGTAGTTGCCTTCAAAGACTCTCACACCATTCTTACACAACACTTGATCAATTTGATCATGCTAAGTGTCTTGGACTCCTCCCGTACCTAAATAAATAATATTAAATATCTGCAGAGACTTTAGTAATGACTAAAAATTAGATTGGTTCTTCTGATGGAAATAGTTAACACATCGCCTATAGCTTGTAGGCATGGAAATTATTGTTAAATTAGGTTAACTGGTATGTTGTTAAAATTAATTAATATTTAACAGTTATTTAATTATGTTATATGATATCAGTAGTAGCCTATTTATTACAATAAGTATTAGAAGCAGCAAAAACGCAAAGCCATCGAGTTAGCGACCAAAAAAAAGGTCCTCTGGAGTAGTTTAACAGTTATTATTATCATAAATCAAGGTAGCTCAAATATTTTTAATTTAATAACATTGGAAGCAGCAAAAATGCAAAGCCGTCGAGTTAGCCAGCAAAAAAAAGGTCTTCTGGAATAGTTTCACAATTTTTAACAGTTATTATTCATCATCATCATCATCATCATCAGCCGGCATTCGTCCACTGCTGGACATAGGCCTCTCCCAAGGCGCGCCACTGAGCCTGGTCTTCGGCTCTCCTCATCCAGTTACTTCCCGCCACCCTGCGCAGATCGTCGCGCCACCGCGTAAGGGGGCGTCCCACGCTACGTTTGCCAAGACGCGGTCTCCACTCTATGAACCGTTTACTCCATCGGTGATCAGATCTACGGCAGATGTGACCGGCCCATTGCCACTTCAGCTTGCTTACCTTCTGAGCTATGTCAGTGACCTTGGTCCTCATACGAATTTCTTCGTTTCGGATTCTATCCCTGAGGGATACACCGAGCATAGCTCTCTCCATAGCCCGCTGAGCGACTTTGAGTCTATGAACCAGTCCCACCGTTAGTGTCCACGTCTCGGCTGCGTATGTCATGACTGGTAAGACGCACTGGTCGAAGACTTTCGTCTTCAAGCTTTGTGGTATAGGCGACGAAAAGATGTGACGAAGCTTCCCAAACGCTGCCCAGCCTAACTGAATCCTCCTATTGACTTCCCTCTCGAAGTTGTTTTTACCTAATTGCACAATCTGCCCAAGGTATACATACTCCCGAACAACTTCGAGAGTCATGCCATTTACGGTGACTGGACTAGGTTGAACATGTGAGTTGAACATAACCTTGGTTTTGTCCAAGTTCATACCAAGCCCCACCCTTTGGGAGGCGCCAATTTTATCATAAATCAAGTTATTATTATCATAAATCAAGGTAGCTCAAATATTTTTAATTTAATAAAATTATTAGAAGCAGCAAAAATGCAAAGCCGTCGAGTTAGCCAGCAAAAAAAAGGTCTTCTGGAATAATTTCACAATTTTTAACAGTTATTATTATCATAAATCAAGGTAGCTGAAATATTTTTAATTTAATAACATTATTAGAAGCAGCAAAAACGCAAAGCCGTCGAGTTAGCAACCAAAAAAAGGTCCTCTGGGGTAGTTTAACAGTTATTATTATCATAAATCGAGGTAGCTCAAATATTTTTAATTTAATAACATTATAAGAAGCAGCAAAAATGCAAAGCCGTCGAGTTAGCGACCAAAAAAAAGGTCCTCTGGGGAGTTTAACAGTTATTATTATCATAAATCAAGGTAGCTCAAATATTTTTAAATTTAATAAAATTATTAGAAGCAGCAAAAATGCAAAGCCGTCGAGTTAGCCAGCAAAAAAAGGTCCTCTGGAGTAGTTTTACAATTTTTAACAATTATTATTATCATAAATCAAGGCAGCTCAAATATTTTTAATAACATTATTGTCCTATATGAAGTTATTGGTAATTTTAACAGTATTTGCTAATATAAATAACAGTTGTTAATTGTTAAAAACAATTAGTACGAAACTTAATATGTTAACTGTTAAATGATCCATGCCTAATAGCTTGTGGTAAGTTTTGATGCAATAGCGGTATATAATGTCTCAATTTGCAGTGTACAATTATGTCAGTTTAAATAGTGTTTCTTTCTTCTTACTAAGATAGTGCGAGATTTTTTTTAATTCTACCATCTGGTAGTCACGATGGTAGTGACATATTTGGCCAATCCTTCGCCTTTTACGAATTGTTTGGCAAAATAACAAAATGTCTATTCTTAAATGTTTTAAGTAGAGGACTGAAGTTCACTCAGAGTGTTACACTAAGGTCGTTAAAACAAAAATTACAATTCAAATCACTTCATTAATTAAGACAGAGATATCTATATGGGAAAAAGGAAGAAGGAAGGAAGAAAAAGGAAAAACTTTAGGCTCCTTTTTGAGGCAATTGCGTGAACGGTGGAGCATGAAATTGCGCACAGCTAAAGTTTACATTGCGGAGGACTGCAGAACCTTGTTATTTTTAAAGAATATGCATTAGAAATAAATTAAATTAATAAAAATAAACGTTACTCACACTAAATTCATGCGACATACATGATAATATATACACACGTGTATTATATTTTCTTTGCGGCTAAAGTCAGTTGTCAAAATTAAAAGAGATTTTGTTTTACAGCCATTGACATGTATAGTGGTAATATTATACATGTCAATGTGTACAGCTATCTATGATCGAATTTCGGCCAGAGGCGATAGTACGCATGAAGGTATATTATATCTGGAAGCAGCACTTCTAATACCT
This sequence comes from Apodemia mormo, assembly GCA_036924255.1. Lineage (NCBI taxonomy): Eukaryota > Metazoa > Arthropoda > Insecta > Lepidoptera > Riodinidae > Apodemia > Apodemia mormo. The sequence continues at coordinate 10,542,556 of JAUPFN010000007.1, read as the reverse complement.
ACTTGAAACCAAATTTTAAATATTGCTGTCATCTTCTGAAGTCTTACCTTCTCTTTCTAACACAGCTGTATAAAAAGAGATGGGGAGACCTCATAGACAGAGATATAACGTAAATATTTGTTTCGATTGATTAATACGAGTGCTAGCTCCACCTATACCTAATACTTTATGCTAGTACGAGGGTATTCCCTACACTTCAAAACCGTTAAAAAACGTCTCCATGTTGGCGCTGCATGACTATACTATGAGAGGAGAGGGGGGGGGGAGGGGAGTAGGGAGGTTTCAGGTTTCACAGGTACCTACGGTGTTAGTAACACGTGTATTGTGTAAGATTTTTTCGCTTTTTACGAGAAACCTAGCAGAAATCCCCTTACCTATGACCTATACTAAATACTAACTAAGATTGTTTGGTACCTGCTTGGTACCCTCGCCTTACCATTAGGAGAATCATCTTCTTGATTACTGGCCTATAAAAAATCTCAGCTAATATTTATAGAAAGTTTAAGTATCAGTTAATTGTACCAACAATACTTAATTATCGGGTCGTGGTTTAGACTGACCCAAAAGTTAGTCGCTTTTGTGTTTTTAGGATAATTTACTTATTTGAAAATTATTGTTGGTTCACTCCCCTCATAAATAAAATACTAAATGTTTTCATAGAAACTCGCAAAAGTAAGCCAAGGGTTAAACATCCTAGTACCCTTTTAAAATAACCCTATTAAAATAATTGTGATAAAAAATAATAAGCACAATGAAAGTATGAAGGTGACCTGTCTACCTTCTTAGCTTCAATCCACCAAACATCCGAGTAAGTACTTTGTACTAATGAATTGAAAATAATATATGATTCGGAGCGTTTATGAAAAGACTCGTACTAAAACACTTCATACAAAGACGGAGAGCTACCGCAGATTTCATTAAAACCAAAATTAATATATTCAAAATATTTAACTACATACTAAAAACTGCTGCATGAGTGAACAAACAGACTAGTCTGAAGCTAGGCACACAAACGCTCTCAATTCACAAAGAAACTTTGAAATATAATTGCATTTAATGTGTAAAATATACTATTCAAAACACATAATACATCCTAACTTAAAATGGAATTTCAAGATTTATTTTTGTTCGTTTTTTTGGGTTCCGAAGTAAACTAGGAATTACTACTACTTACAGTTGCGCTATGTCTGTCCGTCCGTCCGCAGCTTAGCTTACAGATTTTTAGTACTAGGAGTCAATATTTGGCGTGAATATACTCGTACATGTTCAAAATACCATTTTACGATTTTATTCGCTACTAGCTGACCCGGCAAAAGTTGTTTTGCCTTTTTAACTACTCTTTTTTCTGTATTTTCTCACCTTTTAAATCTTCCCTGGACTTCAATAATTAATTGGAAACCAAAATTAGTCAAATCGGTTCAGCCGTTCTCGAGTTTTAGCGCGACTAACGAACAGCAATTGTTTTATATATATAGATTTCAGCAGCGCGTAAAATCGTAAAATAAATTTTTGAAAATTATTTCTTAAGGGTACCTTTTAGACACGTAAAGTGGGAATGTTTATTTTTTTCATGCATCCCATAGTTCGAGGTATTGTTGGATAGGTTATAAAAAATGGTTTTGTGAAAACAATTTTTGTATTATAGGATCCGTTTGTAAATATGAGCTGTAAAGTGCTATATTTTGTCAGAGCCAAGTGTCCCCTCCCTCTCTGCCACCTAAAAGTTTATGAGTAATAGTTGACTAATTTATAAAACATAATTAAAGAAGTTTTTATATGCGGTGAACCTGTGGTGCGGATATATCCATCATGGGCATTAAATAGTTTACATTTTTATAGTATAAAACAAGAAAGGTAACAAACAAGTGTGTTATTTCTTTTTTTGATACAAACAATGTTGCTCCTTATTGGATAAGTTCCTTGCCAACAATCACATTGTGGGACGAAATATCTGCTTACCTCTTCGGAGATCCAGGCGTAATGATACTTACTTAGAGTTTCTAGGAGTTACACTAGACACAAAATTGCATTGGGGACCACATATCAGGAAGGTAGCTAATAGACATAGTTCAGAAGCATTTTCCGTAAAAAATATTAGGCAGTTAACTGATGTTGACATTGACGCTATTGTGACGAAATAGGTAAGCCCCACCGCTTAAAGCCTACCAAATACCTGGGTAAGACGTTGCCAAACTCTGCCACCTAGTAGTCGCGATGATAGTGCTATGCATAATCAGTCGCCTTTTACGACTTGCCTGGCAGAACGGCTATTCTTCTAAGGAGGCCGAACCAACACTGGAAATAATTAATTTTTATAACTTTGGCTTAATTAATTTATGAATAAAATACTTAAATACAGGGAAATCTGCAATTTTTTTCTCTTCATTAATTAGAACGGACCGCTTAAAGGAATACACCATCTGCCTGCTTGGCAGGGAGTTCGTAAAAGGCAAATAACTCCTAGAATCTTTGAGTATTAAACCAATTTAATACTCAAAGCCATTGATATAAAACTCAAAGCCTAGGTTGTGTATAATTCTTTGAGTAGGTATTAATAGCACATTCCATTTCCATATTTCATTTATTTTTTATATTTATTATTTCCATATTTCATTTATTTAAATTAATACCTGATATTTTAGTGGCTCAAATAGACATCAACCGTTCATTCGGTTAATTGTTGCAATAGGCATGTTCTTTGAGCATCGGTGGCAATAACTAAGTTATAGCCTGCAATCAGAACACTAATTTAACCAGACTCGGGTATTAGAGCATGTTATATTATGGAGGCCACACTGAAACAATGACGAAAAAAAAAATTAAAGCAATAACCTAAGTAAATCATCTTTTTTTGTATAACGCAGAGGTCTTCATCAACGTTCTATTGATTGTATAGTTCCTAATAAAACGCGAAACCGATTGTTGTTAATAAATAAACACAGTACAAGTGCTTCTAACATTATATAAATCTATATACATATAATAAAATCGTAGAAAAGTCATAACTGTACATATTGAATATTTTTTTAAAAGAATACATGGGGCGTGATCTACAATCGATATCGAAGCCAAAAATATAGTATTTAGAATTTTTGTCTGTTTGTCTGTCTGTCTGTCTGTCTGTCTGTCTGTCTGTCTGTCCGTCTGTCCGTCCGTCCGTCCGTCCGTCTGTCTGTCTGTCTGTCTGTTTGTATATCCGGGGTAAATACAAAAAGTACTGCATGGATTTACTTCAAATTTTGCATGAATTTATTTTTAAATATTACTAACAGGTCGGGTCAACATATAGGCTACATATTATCACGATATCACCGACGGGGGAGAGCTGTGTGGAGTAAACGAAGTCCGCGCGGACGAAGAAATTGAATTGAATATTTTTGTAAAAGAATACTTGGGTCGTGATCTACAATCGATATCGAAGCCAAAAATATAGTATTTAGAATTTTTCTCTGTTTGTCTGTATGTATGTCTGTCTGTCTGTTTGTCTGTCTGTCTGTCCGTCCGTCCGTCCGTCCGTCTGTCTGTCTATTTGTATGTCCGGGGTAAACACAAAAAGTACTGCATGGATTTACTTCAAATTTTGCATGAATATTACTAACACGTCGGGTCAACATATAGGTTACATATTATCACGATATCACCGACGGGGGAGAGCTGTGTGGAGTAAACGAAGTCCGCGCGGACGAAGAAATTGAATTGAATATTTTTTTAAAAGAATACTTGGGGCGTGATCTACAATCGATATCGAAGCCAAAAATATAGTATTTAGAATTTTTATCTGTTTGTCTGTATGTATGTCTGTCTGTCTGTCTGTCTGTCTGTCTGTCTGTCTGTCTGTCTGTCTGTCTGTCCGTCCGTCCGTCCGTCTGTACATCCGTCCGTGTTCGTCTGTCTGTCTGTCTGTCTGTTTGTATGTCCGGGGTAAACATAAAAAGTACTGCATGGATTTACTTCAAATTTTGCATGAATATTACTAACAGGCTGGGTCAATATATAGGCTACATATTATCACGATATCACCGACGGGGGAGAGCTGTGTGGAGTAAACGAAGTCCGCGCGGACGAAGAAATTGAATTGAATATTTTTTTAAAAGAATACTTGGGGCGTGATCTACAATCGACATCAAAGCCAAAAATATAGTATTTAGAATTTTTGTCTGTTTGTCTGTATGTATGTCCGGGGTAAACTCAAAAAGTACTGCATGGATTTACTTCAAATTTTGCTTGAATATTATTAACAGGTTTGGTCAACATATAGGCTACTAATTATCACGATATCACCGAAGGGGGAGAGCTGTGCGGAGTAAACGATGTCCGCGCGGACGAAGTTGCGGGCAATATGCCAGTATCAATATAAAATATTGATAATAAAAAGGACCTTGCACAATCGCTTCCCTACAAAACAAAACATATTTTTGATTACGTAAATATTGACGAAAATGTCACTGAACATACATAAAAGATATACACAGACGAAGTATACGACTAATTCTCCTTTATTGAAATCTGTTTAAGACATCACACTATTTGCCACTTAGGAACCACTTAATAAAATTTATATAGTAGAAATAGTAAACGTTTAGTAGCCGTTTAGTAGTCACGAAGATGAAGTTATAAAAATATATTATATTTATTATAATACGGTGTGGTAATTATTTTAATTAACGTCTCGCTCATGTCTCGGAAGAAGTAGCCAAAGATACACCCATGATTGGCACAGTAGCACACGATTAGTAACAATATTGTTACTATAGTGCGCACGGAACTAGTTGGCCGCGCCTTACGTATTACGTATTACGTATGGCGCGGCCAACTAGTTCCGCGCGCACTATAATCGTGTGCTACTGAAAAACAAAGTTGAAGCACCGAGACAAGTGGAAAATTCATCACATTTTTATGTATTGATTGTTAAATAAAAGTTTTACAGAAATTACACAATATACCTGAAGATATTGTCTTAGGAACTCATTACATGATTTTTTTATAATATAAGATAGCAAACAAACGGGTGGGTCTCCTGATGGAAAGAGTCAACCACCGCCTATATACACCAAAGATGTTAATGGTGCGTTGCTATCTTGTGGCGAGGTCTAATGCCACATGCATAAGTTTAACGGCTACCTTACCCTCCAAACCGGAACATGACAGAGACAAGCACTGACGCTATTGCGGCAGGAATAGATAAAGCGGTGGTACCAGACCCGGGCGAGACAATGCAAAACTCTACCATCTAGTAGCCATGATGGTAGTGACTTGATAGCCAATCGGTCGCCTTTTATGGACCTGCCTGGCAGAACGGCAGTTGGCCTATTCTTCAAAGGAGGCCTGGACAACACGGCGTGAATGATAGAATGTACTTTACTCGATCATATAAAATTCCGAGAACAGGCTAAAAAAATCTCTAAAACAAGTAATTTGTTTATAATATTTCTAATTTTCCACATGATTTTTATATAAAGATATTTAGTTTTAAATACAAAAAAGAATGTACTAAATTTTGGTTTTCAGCTAAAGTCCTATATTTATTTTTAAGAAAACTAATCCGTTTCACAGCGGTTTGAGAACATACCGCTTCGCCCACTTTCTATAGTATTGACGCGCGTCAACCAGGGGCGGCTCTAGATCGTGCAGCGCTCGTGTGCAATGAAACCCTGGCGCCCCCTAATGGGTCCAAGACGATGCTTTTAGCTGTCTCAGGGAGCACCGCGGCGCTCCCAGAGACGGCGGCGCCCGTGTGCATTGCACACCCTGCATTATAGGTTAAGCCGCCCCTGGCGTCAACATACCTTAAGGTTAGCTTGTTGCAAAAATTAGCCAAGCTATCGACAAAAAATATCCAGTCTTGACTGAGTTCTGTATATTAAAGACCAGACCTGGTAGATAGACCTTTCCCCGACGCGGTCTTAGCGTTTTCTATCTACCATGTGAATGAAATTGTGTATCTAAAGATTCAGACGCCGCGTATTGTCGTGGGTATATCACAACGGGCGTGAGTTCGAAAAAAAAACGGTTTGTAAAAATATTGTATAAACATATATTTAAAAAAGACGTTATCCGGGTAACGTGACAAGCTGGGACGAAAACTTAGCTGGGGAGGATACGCAGATCCGAAGGATAAAGCCGGTATACAATGCATAGGCAAATGAAAAAAATAAATTATTGCTAGACCTCGGTAACGTAATTTACAGGGTGTCCCAGAACTCAACGTCAAGCCGAAACGGGGTGACAGGATAGATCATAACCATCAAGAGAAAAATCAGAAAAAAAATCTATCCCATGCAGTTTGAAAATTATGGGCATTTTAAGAAAATCCTAGAAATTTGGTCTAACTGTACCATTTTTCGGTTAGTGTGGTTAATTTTTATTATTTTTGTTCATTTAAACTTTGGAACCGTAACCCTAAATAACATCTCGAGAATCACAGTCTAAAATAATGACACAATTACCCCAAGTTTCCTAGAATTAAGACTATTTGTTAAACTATGAATTTAAAATTTTCAAACTTTGTCGACTTTGAAACACCCTCCTTTAAAAAAAATGTACTAGAGTGCCTTGGCAAGTGCCATTAAGAGTTGGCGCATTTAATCAGGATTGTAAAATGGTACAATACTTGTTAGTTTCATACTAAAAAAAAACGAGTAAAAAATAAAAACCTCAAGTAACCCGATTTTTGCTAACCCATTTGACTACAGTTGGCTTGTGCGAATAAAAAACATTTTAACTGAGTACAGTTAAAATGTTTTTTATTCGCACAAGCCTTTAGTAGATTCTTTATTTTACGGCAAAATGATGAGAGAGATGGATAGTGGACATGTTTGCCATGAGCGAACGAGACAGATAGTGACGCCACGCAGTGAGACGGAGATGCGTCGTTTAAACAAGTGCGAATGAAACAGATACTGGACATGTTTGCCATGAGCGAGCGAGACAGATAGTGACGCCACGCAGTGAGACGGAGATGCGTCGTTTAAACGAGTGCGAATGAAACAGATACAGACGCCATACCAAGCAAATAGCTACGCTGCCAGTCTGACACCAGTTAGTACATTTCGCTCATTCGTCTACTGCGCACCTTTCCGTATTCGCTTGTGTTAATTTAGTACTGACAACTTTGGCTTTTCTTTTTGGACTTGGATTTTTGTGAATTGGACTTGTTGATTACATACCGGCAACTTTGGCTTCTCTCTTTTGGAATTGGACTTTTGTGTGGACATCCTTGTCATCACTGTGCCTACGCGCTACACTTCACAAGAATGTGCGAACATGCATCTCATTTATGGGGAATGCAGATGCAATGCAAGTGCCGCCGCTAGACTTTATCGTGAAAGATATCCAAATTTAGAGCGCTATCCGGATCACCGCGTGTTTGTTAATGTGCACCGTTCACTCACAGAGGGCGGCCATTTTCCGAATCAAATACGGGCTGGAGGTAGACCTCTCTTTCCTTACGAAGAAGAAGTGTTGGAAGAGGTCGCAGATGACCCAAGTATTTCCGTTCGTGGAATTGAAGAAAGAACGGGAATACCCAAAAGCACAGCACATCGTATTTTACAAAGAGCTGAAATGCATCCGTTTCACGTACAACGAGTTCAAAGTCTTCTCCCTCGAGATTATCCTGAAAGGATTTCATTTTGTAGAACAATGCTACAGAGGCATAATGAAAATCCCCAATTCATCCAAAAAATTCTCTGGTCAGATGAATCTACATTTAAAAAAGATGGCTACATAAACTTACACAATTTTCATGAGTGGCATGTGGAGAATCCACATTTAATGCGAGAAGACCGATCTCAATATCGCTTTAAAGTTAACCTGTGGACAGGAATTTTAAACGGCAAAATTGTTGGGCCTTTTGAGCTGCCTGAGAATTTGAATGGCACGAATTATCTTAATTTTTTACGAGAAAATTTACCAAGTTTGTTAGAGGACGTACCACTAACAGATCGTCGCCACATGTGGTATCAACAAGATGGCTGCCCAGCGCATTACGCTGTGCAAGTAAGAGATTTCCTTGACCAAGTTTATCCGGGAAGGTGGATTGGACGTTCAGGCACTATCTCGTGGCCAGCCCGTTCCCCAGATTTAAATCCCCTGGATTTTTTTTATTGGGGCGTTCTCAAAGAAAAAGTTTATTCTAAGCCCATTGAGAGCGTAGCCGAGCTGCGTGAACGAATTTCTCAAGCTGCTGAGGACATCAACTCTCGAGGATATGCCCGGCTAATAAGTAGATCTTTTTTAAGAAGATGTAGGGCGTGTGTTGAAGCTGATGGTAAACAATTTGAACATTTGTTATAATAAAAAATGTTATTTTCAAATCTGACTTTTATTCCAATAAACCTAAACAAAACAAGGTCAACATTTTTCATTATTTTATTAGTATTTTGTTGCTTTGGTAAAAGTGGCGTCACTATCTGTCTCGCTCGCTCATGGCAAACATGTCCACTATCCATATCTCTCATCATTTTACCGTAAAATAAAAACCTACCAAGGGCTTGTGCGAATAAAAAACATTTTAACTGAGTAAAATGGGTTAGCAAAAATCGAGTTACTTGAGGTTTTTATTTTTTACTCGTTTTTTTTAGTATGAAACTAACAAGTATTGTACCATTTTACAATCCTGATTAAATGCGCCAACTCTTAATGGCACTTGCCAAGGCACTCTAGTACATTTTTTTTAAAGGAGGGTGTTTCAAAGTCGACAAAGTTTGAAAATTTTAAATTCATAGTTTAACAAATAGTCTAAATTCTAGGAAACTTGGGGTAATTGTGTCATTATTTTAGACTGTGATTCTCGAGATGTTATTTAGGGTTACAGTTCCAAAGTTTAAATGAACAAAAATAATAAAAATTAACCACAATAACCGAAAAATGGTACAGTTAGACCAAATTTCTAGGTTTTTCTTAAAATGCCCATAATTTTCAAACTGCATGGGATAGATTTTTTTTCTGATTTTTCTCGTGATGGTTATGATCTATCCTGTCACCCCGTTTCGGCTTGACGTTGAGTTCTGGGACACCCTGTATATCGCCTGCGGGATAACGATACTAGGTATATGATATTTTAAATAACTTATAAATAAACTGTTAAATCTCTTTTAACTGAAATCGAATATTTAATCAATGTTACTGTATGTTAAACGATCCCGGGCTTTCAAAGAAAAAAAGGTAATCGGTGAATTTATGCATTATTAAGACCCCTCCACAGGTGTAGTAACGCACCGTTAGCATATTTGGTGTTTATAGTATAGTATATATAGTCTCTAATACGTCTTCTTCCTGAAGATGATGTCAAACGATCTATCTTGTTCACTCAGATCTTCAAAAATGTGCCTGTTTTGGTTTTTGAGAGTCATTTTTATGTCTGTGTCCGTATTGTCTTCTAGCACATTTTTGAGGATCACTAGTAGTTTCTTGTTTATTGGATCTTCTATGTTGAGTTCATTTCCAGCGCTCTTCAGTCTTTCTTTTACAAGATTTCTTCCTTCTTCTGTCCTACACCCCACAATTATTTGCCTGTCTTTCGCTTTCCTCACATTTTCTACTGTTAGTCCTTCTTCTTTCACTTTTATAGTCTTCCTTACGATTTCTAAAACCTCTTGTCCAATGTGAATTTCGTCTTTTGATGTGATTACTATCGAGTGCAGAGCAGCCCGCTCGGAGTATATACTCCTATTCGGTATATACCGATTACCGTACCCGTACCTATTTAAAAAAAAACCTTTATTTAAAAAATAGGGCTGATTTATTGGAGAACAAATTACATTCATATATTATAATAATAATATTAGCGTTCCATATCATATCCATCATATCCATATTACATGGACCTACCTAAGTGTAGGTACCTATTTAAATAATGTCATTATAAACATAATTATAAACATAATTAAAAACCTATTTAAATAATGTCATTATAATAATAATTGAAACATGTAATTGATTTTAGATTACACAATACTAATACTAACACAAACACTGTTTTTTTTAGATCATAAGATAGCAAACAAGCAGATGGGTCTCCTGATGGAAAGAGTCAACTATCGCCTAAAGACATCAAAGGCGTTAATGGTGCGTTGCTATCTTGTGGCAAGGTCTAATAAATCCAAACCGCAATACGACAGTGACAAGCACTGACGCTATTGCGGCAGGAATAGGTAAGGCGGTGGTACCAGAGTCCAGACCTAGGCGAGACAATGCATAAATCTATCACCTAGTATCCAGGATGGTAGTGACTCGTATAGCCAATCGGTCACCTTTTACGACCTGCCTGGCAGAACGGCAGTTTGCCTATTCTTCAAAGGAGCCTGGAACCAACACGGGGAAAACAAATACGTCGCAAAATATTCACCAAAATCACGTGAATATTTTGCAACGTATATTCGTGGTATCTCTAATGCGTGCTTTTCAAACAAATACTTGTCCCTGCTTAGAATCAAACCCAAGTTACGATAGTAGCCATTATATTATTATAATCTGTCTCCAAGCCCTGTTGATTGGTAGTTAGGGTCGCTACTTAAGCAAAAACGGGGAGGTCAGGGCGTTAGTTAGTTGGTTTTATTAGATACCTATTTAATAGTGCGTTAATACTTTTACTTTACCTTTTTTTACCTTTTTTTAACTTCCCACTAGGTAAATGAAAATTTTCAAAATTCGGAACGTCCTTGATTTCACCCCATTTTCTAAAATAGAGTATTTATCAGATCTCGATTTTGAAATCATAAGAAGATGCTCTATTTTAAATAGGTAGGTACAACAGAGGTAGGTATCTAATAGTTTAGGATATAGGTATATATTATGTATAACGATTTAAATTTGTTTAAAACCATTTTCCTACTTATAACAAACGTATACTTTAATTATTGTTTCATTATTCTGCCTTTACAACGGGGGGATTAATGCAAAATATAAATAAAAAAGGTAAATTGAATATAATGGAGCATTTAGAGTTATAAGGACAATAAAGTGACCAGTTCTTCGAAGGGATCAATTGGAAGACAGAGAATTGCCATAGGCTGTTTACCTATATAGAATTTGACGACAAAGCAATTAAAAACAATATTCCTGGAGTGAAAGTCAGAATCGAACGTAACCCGGCTCAAAGCATGCGTTGCTTTGAGCCGGGTTAGGTCTCAAGTGGGGCTAATAATAAATAGTTTAGACTACCATAAATTACTTAATAATCCCCACGATATTTACTCTCTGAATGAAATGACAAGATTGCGTAATTTACCATCTTATAATTTTAATATCGAAGTTAATGAATCCTAACTAAAAAGTGTTAAATAAAAAAATTATTGAAAACAAAAATCCCGACTGCATTTAATCTTTAGAAAAGGTTCATTGCCTGAAACGAAAGTTAAAAAGAAAGAAACAAGCCCAGTAGTTTAGAATCATGTTAAGTAATAATGAATAACTTCACCTTTATATGTATGTACCTCCATCGATTATAGAGCTATTTCAATGGTGACATTGAAATAGCTCTATAATCGATGGAGGTACATACATATACAAACAATTCATGAATTTTAATTCATCACAGAACGATTAACAGTCGGGGCCCTTTGTGAAAATTTGATAGCTAAAAATTTAATGGGCCCCGACTGTTAATCGTTCTGTGATGAATTAAAATTCATCAATTGTTTTATATGTATGTACCTCCATCGATTATAGAGCTATTTCAATGGTGAAGTTATTCATTATTACTTAACATGATTCTAAACTACTGGGCTTGTTTCTTTCTTTTTAGCTTTCGTTTCAGGCAATGAACCTTTTCTAAAGATTAAATGCAGTCGGGTTTTTTGTTTTCAATATTTTTTTTTTACATTGTGCTTATAATCATATAATCATAATAATCATAACCATAATAATCATAATCATAATAATCATAATCATAATCTGAAGCTTATGATAATACTAGCTGCAGCTCGCAGCTCGCTGCATTATAAAAGTTTTTAGTGAATCCCGCGGGATCCCTTAACTTTTCCGGGATGAAAAATAGCCTATGTGTTATTCTGGGTCTTCAGCTATCTATATACCAAATTTCATCGTAATCGGTTCAGTAGTATTTACGTGAAAGAGTAACAAACATCCATACATACATACTCACAAACTTTCGCATTTATAATGTGAGTAGGATGAAGTTGACAAAATTTTTTTTCTTAATTGGAACGCATAGTATTTACGAGTATTAATAATTATTATACACAATATATAAATGTAATCTTAACATTTTATATTTATCCTTATTTTATATTAGATATATTAATTAAAGAAATAATATTATTATTTTTAATGTTTCTCACTACCCTTTATCGTACGCAGTAAATATACTGCATACGATAAAGGGTAGTGAGAAACTGTCACTAGTTGCCACTGTCGTCTAGTGGTCTGGTGTCGGTGTTGACTACATAATGTCCTGGGTTTGATTCCCAGGTTGGGCAGATTAAAAATATGTTTTTCAGTTATTTGATAAAAACAATGTTGCCCAGGGTAAGATAAGTGCACGGTTGGCGATAAGCCTATCACACTGTGATCTTCGGCCTATCGTCGATGCACTGGTTGCACCTCTGTCTACTTCTTCGGGGATATGGGCGTGGAGATACTATCTCCTATATCAACTGATTATCTGGTAGAGGCAACAAATAAGTACATTATTAGATTATGTATGATTACAATTCAAATCACGTTTTATGTATATTTAATTTTTCTGTACAATAAATTATGTATGTTGTATTGTATTGAACTCCTTAAAATATATTCCATTAATATCAATCTGCGGCATTATTATACAGTACAGTACCAATAGGCATTATGTCCGCCTTTTGTACAAATTTATTTAAGGTGTAAAATAGTGAAATAAATAAATAAAATAAATAAATTGGGTTTTGGTACTTTTGCCTATTCCTACTGCAAGAGTCGAGCTTTTACTTGACATATTCATGGTCTGATTTGGAAGATAAGGACACCAGTAAATTTATTCATATGGCATAGCCTGCATTCCCGTCACACGGACGAAAACACCCTGGATTGGTGTCCATGCGATGATTAGCTCTTTTCATCAGGAATATCCTATCTATCCATACTAATATTATAAATTCGAAAAAACTCTGTCTTTATGTTTGTCTCTTCTTCACGCCTAAACCACTGAACCGATTTAGATGAAATCTGGTATGAAGATAGTTTGAAACCCAAGTAAGGACAAAGGATAGTTTTATTTCGGAAATCCCACAGAAACGGGAACTATGTGGGTAAAACCCCGGGATTGTCTATCTTTTAAACCACGTTAATAACGAGTAAATTAGGCTACTTTTATTTTAGAATCTTTTCCACGCGGACGAAGTTGCGGGCACAGCTAATTTTATATTATATTTTAAACACTTATCTATCTAATGATATATTTTCAACGCAGTTAAGCTGCAACAAACTACTTCAGATCTCCAGTATTTTTGGAACATTGAATCAAATTTATACGAGACTGGGAAGTATACCCTCCTAAACAAAGAAAAATAATTTTCCAAATAAATAATTGTATTTGGAGGTAACATAAAAAATATGAATTGGGAACCTCCCCAATGTAGGAAAGTCGGTTGAGAAAAATAGCAATATTTTAAATGATTACCACAGTGCATTTAAATAATAATCTTGATATATAAAAAGGAGAAATGGCGTATGAATGTTATGAATCATATGACTCAGAAGATAAAATGTTTGCAATGAATGCGCAGTCAGCTTAAGTGCATGAGGGATAAGGATTATGGGTTCAAGTGTTGAGCAATTGAAGCAGATGTTTATTGTATTTATAAATGCGCATTTACAAATCGGGAAAATTACAAGCTATGGTCGTAAACATTGAAAGCGACGATGGGATCATTACCCTTCTCTCTAGCCAACAAAATTGTGAACTGTGGAGAACTCGAGCGTAAAATGACGTCCGGTTAGCTCTTATTCACGAGCAAGGGTCCGACGTCATGATATTCAGGACTATTTGTTGATGAAAAATTTAAAAAAAGTGTTATTTCGACATAACTTCGAGATTTTTTACCAATCATTTTTCGACATTCTACAATTTTTAGTAAATTTTAACATTCTACAATTTTTTGTAAAATTAAAAACTACGCCAAATTCAGTTTCATAAATAAAAATCCAGCATTTGCGTGATGAGCATAAATGTTTGTATTTCCGGGTTTGGGTGTTTATTAAATATATTCCAGTAATTATGTATGTATTTCTATGTATTAGTATCGTTGACCTTCCTCTTGATCGCATTCAACGTAGAGCGGTTCGAATCGTCGACGACCAGGCTATTTCTAATCGGCTTGACTCTTTGGCGTTACGCAGAGATGTAGGCTCGCTCTGCATCTTTTACCGTATTTATCATGGGGAGTGTTCCGACGAGTTGTTCGAACTAATGCCTGCCGCTAAATTCCACCATCGGACATCGCGTCAAAATTTAAAGTTCCATCCTCACCACCTCGATGTCTGGAAATCCACAACCGTGCGCTTTTGTCGACACTTTTTGCCTCGCATTACTCCTTTGTGGAATCTATTACCCTTGGCGGTGTTTCCGAATGGATACGACTTAGGGACCTTCAAGAAACGAGCTTATTCATTCTTAAAAGGCCGGCAACGCAGCTGCAATACCCCCGGTATTGCGGATGTCCATGGGCGGCGGTGATCACTTACCATCAGGTGCACCATCTGCTCGTTTGCCCCCTCTACTATAAAAAAAAAATAACACAAGCAAATAATTTACTTACTTTGGGGTTAGATCAGTAATTGTAATTTGTCCCGTGAATATATTATTATTATTATTATTATAGAAAAAATTGTCTGATAGTAAATCAAATAGCTGTTTAATTAAAGATTATCAGATATATGATTGTATAATATTTTAATGGTCATACTATATGCATTTGTTGATTTTTTCGTAAATACAGAATCTTTGGATAGATCCGAGTATTTCTTCATTGTTTCTAAAAAGTGAGGTACCGCATACTTCAGCACTTGTTTTAAACAAATTATGTTCTTAGGCCACATCTTAGCTTACCATCGGCGAGATCGTGGTCAAGCGCTTCCCAATCGACAATAAAAAAATGATGTCTTTTTACAAATATGCATTGCGATCAAATGTAAAGACAAAAGTATCGTAGTATTTTAAAAGTGATTTACAAAAATGTTGTTGATTCGCATTACATATTATTGTACTTATTCTTTTGGATTCTAAAAATTCTGATTAGATATACGTACTTGCTAGTTTCACAAAATAGTGATTCTATATTGTGATATTCTGGTTTCTGGTTTAAGAATTTCAAATATTCAAAAGACGATTATTAATTATAATTGATTTTAAAGCGATAATCATAAAGTAGTCTGAATTCAAAATAGTCTAATCATTTTTCTAGGCGCAGAATCAAATACAAATTCTGTTGGAGTTGGATAATACAATAAATAATAATATTATTTTAAAATCTCAAAAATTACTAAAGTGATTTGATGGAACTTAGACTGTGCCCTAAGTTAGAATATGCCTGATATAAATATAAAAGAATTATTTCGATATAACTTTTAGTTCCCATAACAAATTCGTGGAAAAACATACAAATATACCAACATACAATAAACATATAAAAATAGAAACATACATACACTTACGAAATTTACTATATATACTTGCACACCTAAATACATCATCATACTCAAGTATTGTCCAATTCCAACAGTATTACCTACATACATATCTACATGTCAACCTGATAACCTCCGTTGATTGGTTGATAAATAATAATATCGCTGCACAAATTAGGTAGCTACACGAATTAATCTAACCCTTTGCGCTAAAAACTAATATTATGCTTGCGATATGGATAAAAGCAAAGAAAAACATTTATAAATACGCAAATATGTTTAATAAGCACCGTAATACAAAAATCTATGCTTATCATACAAATGCTTTAAGCGTCGGGAATCGAACCAGGACCCTATTGATTGCGTAGTCAGGGTCGCTAATAACTCGATCAACGGGACAGCTAATATTAACACGAAATATTAAAAAAGTATCTTCACGCCCATATCCCCGAAGGGGTAGGCAGAGGTACCCGAAGATACTTGGTCCCACAAATGTGATAGCTGGCAAGCCTATCGCCAAACGGGCACTTTCCAATCCCGGGCAACTTTGTGTTTCTCAGAAAACTGAAAAAACCCTTTTTTTTATGTGCCCGACCCGGGAATCGAACCCGGGACCTCATGTGGTCAACGCCAACGCTGGACCACTAGACCACAGAGTTATAGTCATTTATTATTAATATTTTTTTTTCTTTACTTATCTGACAAAGTCTTGAGTCTACTACATGAGGTCATCACTAAAGAAGGCGGTAGTGCATTGATAACTGCATATTTTTGCATATTATGTATCATGACTGCTTTCTAACATTTGCTCGTGTACTCGTATTAAGAAAATTCTAAATAAAGGTTTTTATTTTTATTAGGATTTAGTAAACCGTTGATTAAAAAGCAACCTTATAACATTGTTCTTCAAATGAACACCGCGGGGGCTATGAAATCTAGCTGAATGTATTTTCGGTCTGAAATATTTACTTCATTAACGTGTAAGGAAGAAAACGGACGTATACAGGAGAAAAGAACACGAATATGAGAGGGTTGCGAACTCGTTAAATTTAACATTGTCGTCTCAATTCAATTTTATTTTGAGTATATTTCACAACTTACGTCAGCTCTTTTACAGAGTTCGTTATTTTTAAGCAATACCTACTTTGTTTTTACTGCTTAGACAGAGTAATATCTCTTCATAGCGAAACAATATCTAAATTCTTCATCGCCTCTGAAATAATGAACAATTTCCTATATAAAAACTATTGTAGCAATCGTTGTGTCAAATTGTTTTTCATTAAGAAAAGTCATTAAGAAAAATAAATAAAGCTTAATTAGTTACAACTAAAACCTAGACACAGAAATTATGTGTTCAAAAAATTCGTTATTTATGGTTTCGTTACAAATAATTATATTGTCTACCAACATTGCGTTGACGATGACGATTGACCATGTGATTTAGCACGGTTTATGTCAGTCTCATATATTTTATTGTTTTCTAATTTCGTCATCGTTTTTATACCATAACTTATCAAAGCAAATCCAAAATGTCATCCTATTCGGATGAATTTAATCCAATCTCTCGAATCCGTCAAACTATCGGTCTATAGCAATTACCGCCTTGTTCTCCAAAATAATGGAGAAGAACTGTCAGCTTTTGAAGTATTTTGGGGAGCACCAGCTGATTAGTAACCGATAGCACGGTTTCCATCGTAGCCGGTCAGCTGGTGATTTTCTACTATAACTAACACATCGTTGGGCGCAGGCAATTGAGTTCAAGGGTGGACGCATTGGCTGTTAGTTTAGGCATAGCGAAGACCTTTGATAGGGTGTGGCACAGAGCGCTTCTCTCAAAGCTTCCTTCTTATGAGCTTCCTAAGGAATTATGCAAGTGGATCACCAGTTTTTTGGCTGATCGGAGCATTAAGTCGACGGTGTGTGCTTCGACCTTAAATTTGTCAATGCTGGTGTTCCCCAAGGCTGCGTACTATCGCCTACAGTGATTATTCTGCATATCAATGACATGTTACCTATTAGTAACATTCCTTGCTATGCAGATGTGATGTAGTATACTGGTGGTGCTTCGTACTCCGGCCATAGCGGTATTTCTCGGGAACACGTCAATGAGAACCAAAATAAGCTAGTGTCTGAAATCGAGACTCAGCTCGACAAAATCTCGAAATGGGGTTGACTAACTTAGTCTAATTTAAGCCTATGAAGACACAGTTGTGTGTGTTCGCCGCTAAAAAGTCACTCTATGTCATGTCACCATATTTTGAGAATGCTCTCCTGACAGCCTCATCCAATATTAAAATTTTTGGCATTGACATGTCGAATAATGTCCAGTTCTGTAATCATTTGGAAGGAAAGGCTAAAGTGGCCTCTAAAAAGCTCGGTGTGCTCAGTAGAGTGAGACAGTACTTTTTGCCGGCTCGTCGCTTGCAACTTTATAAAGCGCAAATTCGACCTAACACGGAGTACTGAGATGAGAAATCTCTGGGCGGGAGCTCCGCAGTATCAGCAGTATCCTCTTCGCATTCGGCTTTGGATCGCATTCAGCATAGAGCAGTTCGAATCGTTGATGACCAGGCTGTTCCAATCGGCTTGATTTCTTGGCATTAGGAAGGATGTAGGTTCGCTCAGCATCTTTTACTACATATATCAAGGAGAGTGTTCCGATAAACTGTCCGGATTGATTCCTGCCTTTAAATTTCATCATCAGACATCGCGGCAAAATTGAAAATTCAAAGTTCCATCTTCGTCATCTTGATGTCTGGATCCTGAATCCACAACCGTGTGATTCTATAGGCACTTTTTACCACGCACTAATCCTCTGTGGAATCAATTACTGGCGGTGGTATTTCCGAACAGATACGACTTAGGGACCTTCAAGAATGGAGCTTACTCATTCTTAAAAGGCATTCGCAACGCAGCTGCAAGACCTATGGTGCTGTGGTTGTTCATGGGCGGTGGTAACCACTAACTATCAGGTGAGCCTCCTGCTCGTTTGCCCCTTTTTTTCTACAAGAAAAGGCGACGAGCCTGTGGTGCAAATAGGTTAAAATATGTTCTTAGTATGAAACAATAAAAGCCTTTTTTAGTTCGCATTATTGTGATGGGCAACTTAGGAACCAATGCGCTTAACATTGCGCGTAGCGTGACACGCTCTTTACCAATTTTATATACAGAATAGTATTAGTTTTAATTAATTTTTTAAATTAGTATACGAATTACCATTGACTTAGACTGCTTCGTGGTCTAGGATTTAACCTAACGGCTCAGATCATGACGTCCCGGGTTCAATCCCCAGGTAAGGTAGAAGTATTATTGAGCTTTTTTCGAAGTTTTTGAAACAAGCAAATTGGTTTTCTGATGTAAAGAGTCAAACATCGCCCATAGACACCAAAGATGTTAATGGTGCGTTGCTATCTTGTGGCGAGGACTAGTGCCACATGCACAAGTTTACCGGCGACCTTACTCTCCAAACCGGAATACGACAGTGACTAGCGCTGACGCTATTGCGGCAGGAATAGGTAAGGCGGTGGTACCAGACCCGGGCGAGCCAATGCAGGACTCTACCATCTAGTAGCCACGATGGTAGTCACTCGCATAGCCAATCGGTCGCCTTTTACGACCTGTCTGGCATAACGGCAGTTGGCCTATATTTCAAAGAAGCCCGGGACCAAAATGGGGCAAAATACTTTTCTATTTCCTGTATTTTGCCTTATTTTAATATATTTTTGTTTATTTTCTGATTAATAAATCATAATGTATTATACTTACTATGAAAACAGTTTAATTTAAACATAAAAAGGTGTATTTATTAAATAACTACATAAAAGGGTATTTATTAAATAACTACCATCTCGGACTTCTTTTTATATCATAAGATAGCAAACAGGCGGATGTCTCTCCTGATGGACAGAGAAACCGTCGCCTTTAGACACCAAAGATATTAATGATGCGTTGCTACCCATGTGGCATTAGACATCCATAAATTTACTGTCAACCTTACCCTCTAAACTCAAATACGATAGTGACAAGCACTCTCGCTTCCGGCAGAAATAGGTAAGGCGATGGTTCCAGACTCACCGGCGAGACAATGCAGAACTCTACCACCTAGTAGCCACGATGGTAGTAAATCGTATAGCCAATTATTGGCATCTCAAGAACTGGCAGAATGGCAGATATTCTTCAAAGGCACCCTGAATCAACATAGGATAAAATTATTTATATATAAACTAGTGAAAGCCGAGCATAAAATTAAATTTTAATTTAAACTTTAACAGCTGTGTGAAATTTCATACTCCTTCGTCTGCGTAGTTTTTTAAAAAGAGTACACACTTCACATTATATTATAAAGATACTAGCGACCTGCCCGCGGTTTCACCCGCGCAGCTTTAGTTCCCGTAGGAATATCGGAAAGTTTTATACACTAAAACTTTCCTCAAGAATCAATCTATCTATTAAAAAAAACCGCATCAAAATCCGTTGCGTAGTTTTAAAGATTTAAGCATACATAGGGACATAAGGACATAGGGACAGACAGAGAAAGCGACTTTGTTTTATACTATGTAATGATAATGTGAGTGTGTAAGAGATTTAAAATAGCCTTCTAACCCTCGTCTCTCTGAAATAGTTTCATTGAACGATCACATTCACACACATTCACATTGTATAAAGTCTGTTTATTTAAAATAGTCTTCTAACCCTCGTCTCTCTGAAATAGTTTCATTGAACGATCACATTCACACACATTCACATTGTATAAAGTCTGTTTATTTAAAATAGTCTTCTAACCCTCGTCTCTCTGAAATAGTTTCATTAAACGACCACATTCACACACATTCACATTGTATAAAGTCTGTTTATTTAAAATAGTCTTCTAACTCTCGTCTCTCTGAAATAGTTTCGTCAAACGATTGGTTTATTGCACGGAATTTGTTTTCTGTGGTTAAGTGTGATAAAAAGAGTACACACTTCACATTATATTATAAAGATACTAGCGACCTGCCCGCGGTTTCACCCGCGCAGCTTTAGTTCCCGTAGGAATATCGGAAAGTTTTATACACTAAAACTTTCCTCAAGAATCAATCTATCTATTAAAAAAAACCGCATCAAAATCCGTTGCGTAGTTTTAAAGATTTAAGCATACATAGGGACATAAGGACATAGGGACAGACAGAGAAAGCGACTTTGTTTTATACTATGTAATGATAATGTGAGTGTGTAAGAGATTTAAAATAGCCTTCTAACCCTCGTCTCTCTGAAATAGTTTCATTGAACGATCACATTCACACACATTCACATTGTATAAAGTCTGTTTATTTAAAATAGTCTTCTAACCCTCGTCTCTCTGAAATAGTTTCATTGAACGATCACATTCACACACATTCACATTGTATAAAGTCTGTTTATTTAAAATAGTCTTCTAACCCTCGTCTCTCTGAAATAGTTTCATTAAACGATCACATTCACATACATTCACATTGTATAAAGTCTGTTTATTTAAAATAGTCTTCTAACCCTCGTCTCTCTGAAATAGTTTCATTGAACGATCACATTCACACACATTCACATTGTATAAAGTCTGTTTATTTAAAATAGCCTTCTAACCCTCGTCTCTCTGAAATAGTTTCATTGAACGATCACATTCACACACATTCACATTGTATAAAGTCTGTTTATTTAAAATAGTCTTCTAACCCTCGTCTCTCTGAAATAGTTTCATTAAACGATCACATTCACATACATTCACATTGTATAAAGTCTGTTTATTTAAAATAGTCTTCTAACCCTCGTCTCTCTGAAATAGTTTCATTAAACGATCACATTCACACACATTCACATTGTATAAAGTCTGTTTATTTAAAATAGTCTTCTAACCCTCGTCTCTCTGAAATAGTTTCATTAAACGACCACATTCACACACATTCACATTGTATAAAGTCTGTTTATTTAAAATAGTCTTCTAACTCTCGTCTCTCTGAAATAGTTTCGTCAAACGATTGGTTTATTGCACGGAATTTGTTTTCTGTGGTTAATTGTGATCACGCGTCCAATTTGTGTCCTGAACATGCATGCTGCTTGACAGTATAGGCACAGAATACTGGAGATTAGTCTCCGGTATTTTTTGATTCGGGCCTAATTAACACGGTTTTGTTAGCTTCGGTCGTATGTAAGTCTGTAATGGAAACTTTGAACATGATTTTGACGTATTTTTAAACGTCGTATTAAATTAAATTTTTGTATACTTATCAGAACCGATAACAATGCAATAATGTGAAAAAATCGCTCCGATATCCTTACTAGTATCTTCAGAATTAGCGATTCCTTTTATGTATTTAGACTCCTGTATCCTTTTATGTATTTCGTCGGTTGAAATAGCCGGTTTTCAGATTCCCTCTCCGAAAATTTTATTTTATCTGATGACTGTAATTTATTCGAAGAGGGCAGTACGGAGGACTAATTTTTTATTACACGGGTAAATTAAATAGTTAAAAAAAACTAAAAAACACTCTCCTATAAAAGTTGGACAAAAAATAAAATAAATAATAGTTGAAAAAACTAAAAAATATACTTTTATAAAATCCAAACAAAAAATATAAAAATAAATTTAAATTAAGAATAGTATAATAATATAAAATGTATAGTAAAAATAGCGTTTATTTTCTAATTTTTAATTTGGGTTTTATAAAAATGTGTTTTTCATTTTTTTTTAACTATTGTTTATTTTTCATAAATATTCAACAAAGGTTTGTTTGATAAATAGTTAACAAACATTGTTATAATATATCGACATTTATAAATGAATAAAGCAACTATTACGAATTAAAAAAAATGTAGAACAATATTCCTCGATGTAATATTTATTTATATATATATATATATGACTTGTGCTATATTATCAGTAGGTAGATGCTTACTCTCTTACTCGAAACCGGAATATGTCAGTGACAAGCACTAACGCGATAGCGGCAGGAATACGTAAGGCGGTGGTACCAGACCCGGGCGAGACAGTGTGGAACTCTACCACTGAGTAGCCACGATAGTGTGACTCGTATAGCCAATCGTAACGCATTTTACAAACAGTCTGGCAAAACGGTAGATGGTAGATAGATGTCGATTTTTTAAACGGGAGCTCGGACCAGCACGAGGATCTTTAATAGCACTTAGCTGTTGAATCGGATATCTTTTTAATGTAAAAACTATAAACTCACGCGACAAAATACCGATTTTGAATTAACCAATCGGAGCACCGTGTCCTTTTCTTCGCGCCTCAACTTATTGACAGAATTAACTTGCTGCAAGAAATCAAATATTATTAGTCCGAGGCCGAAATTCGACCATAGACTAAATAATAAAATCTCTTTTAAGTTTAACAACTGACTTTAACCGTACAGAAAATAGTCATAAATGAGTGTATAAATGTCTGTCGTACTCAAAAACAATAAACCAAATATTCTGTATTTTTATGAAATACCTTATGAACATCCAATTTTCATGATGTGGCCAATCGTGGATGACAAAATCGTAAAACGTTAACGATTTAAGGATCTAGTCGATTTTAATTGTCCACATCATGAAATTCCACCATTTCATGAAATTCTCGAGCATTTCATGATGTGGTCAATTTTGCGATCGGGCCACGACATATACATAGATAAATGATTGGTCTCGCGGCTAGCGTTTCGTAGTGAGACCAATATTATCTAAGTGTGTATACTTATTATCATGTATGTCACATGAATAAAGTGTAATGTTTTTTTAAATAATTAATTTAATGTATTTCTAATGTATTTTATTACAAAATATTAAATTTCGAGACCAATTATTTATGTAAATGTGTATATTATCATATATGTCACATGAATGTAGTGTAATGTTTATTTTAATTAATTTAATGTATTTCTAATGCATTTTATTTAAAAATATTAAGTTTATCCAGTCCTCCGCAATGTAAACTTTAACTGTGCTAAATTTCGTACTACGCCGTTCGCGCAATTGTCTTAAAAGCGGATCAAAAGGTTTACCTACACCTATTAATATATAGCTAGTGTAGGTTGTCACTGTGTTTCGTCTATAAAATAGCTGTTTTATACTCGCGGCGCGAGCGGCGTAGTTAACCAAACAGGTGAAACCATGCCCTAGGCGGACAGGCCGGCTAACTATTATATTTATTCCATACGGGAATCAGCATGACTATTTACTTATTTTTATCTAGTTTTATTATTAACGTTATGTTGTAAGTTTATAGAGAGCAAGTTTTATTTAAAAACTTGTACAAATCGGAGTACTTTCGAAGTCATGGTAACATTTGGAGTTGTCCAACTTTATAGAATCAATGGGCCTTTAAGCTCACTTTCGACTACTTATGTGCGTGGGTTGACTCCGCAATAATGTCAATCTATTTAAAGGTCACTTCTCATATGTCCACCACCGAATCGATTAGAAAACTATCCCAAACTTTTAAACCTTTATTAACTTTATTATTACCATTTGATTGTGTCCCTATCCTATGGTGTTAATTAAACAAGTTCTTAATAAAACATTTAGAGGGTAAATATTTCATTGTTTTTTTTTAAATTAAATCCGTCTGTCCTGTACACGTAATATAAACTGAAAAAAGTTGACTTGGTGACTAGAGTAGTACAAAGCCATGTAATAGTACATAGGTGATCACGTAAAACTGTTAGTTTCGGTTATCGCATGTTATATGTCACCAGAATCGTTGTAAGTGCATGTGGGCATAGGACTGAACTCTAAATCTGATACTTTAAGATACTTTTTTAGTTTTTCTGGGGCTAAATATGTGACCGATTTGTCAAAAGGTGGGCTACCTATTACATAAACAAATAATGGATACATAAGTTGCATCTCTGAGTGTGAAATTTGAAACGCGAGGATACCCATCCGCTAAACTACGGTGCAAGTAGCAGGAGGAAATTACTGCACTCTCCCATTTTTGTAGTTTCGGTAAAAATGCAGACTGCCAAGAGAAGAGAGAATTGGATAGCTGTTCATCAACTGCCCCGACAAAATTTGCTCTCAAATTTAAGAAGAAGGTGATGTAATACCTTTATGGTGTTACATATAAACTGGCAGCTTTGTCTGCTTTCAAATGTAGAACTGTTTTGTCTAGAAGAAAAAAATGTATTAGAATAAGGGTGTTCTTTTTGATTCGGGGGAGAACAGTCAGATCCCCGAGAAATAAACGAAGATATATTATGAGAATTTATTATTAAAAATCCTGAAAAATCCTGTCGATCTTCGGATCCTCGAGCAGCCAAGCGAGTCAAGGGAAAACCCCCTAGAAAAAGGCGGTACGATTGGTGGAGTAACACGTCCGGCTGATAGATCGCCGGGCGGATGATACAAGTTGGCGGAGGCGCCGTGCAGTCGCTACGTGCAATCGCTACGTGAAGTCGCTACGTGCAGTCACTACGTTCAGTCGCTACGTGCAATCGCTACGCTGGACGAAGAAACCAGGAGAGCTAAGTATTGTGGTCAGAGGGTAAGAGTCAAGATGGAGGCCATCAAGCGTTTCAATGGAACGCAGAATTTGGCGTTCGCAGAATTTATTAAAGACTTTAAAACGGTCGCGGCAATAAATAAATGGGATATAGAGAGTTTACCTTTACTTCTGGGATTTTATCTTGATGGCCCTGCGTTAGCGTTTTATAAAATGATATATACCGACACGGCCAATTTCAATGAATTATGTATAAAAATTGAAAACGAATTCCCTATCTCGATAAATTATATGGATCGATTTTATGTATCCAAACAGGGCCGCGATGAGGAACTACTAACATATTTTTACAGACTCAGCGACATTGCGGCCAAGGCTGAGATATCAGACGAAATTTTCATAAAACAATTCATCAAAACGATGTTACCCTCGCTAAAAGAAAAGCTTGGAATGAGAGTGTATTCGTCGCGAGAAGAATTACGAAACACAATCATTCAATACAACGAGATCTTTGGGGGTCAAATAAAATCGAGTAACATTCCTTTACAACCACCAATGGGGGTGCAACAGAAGGTAAAATTCAGGGAGGAACCAGACATCCTGCCCGGTACGCCCATACGCTCGCAGGCAGAACGTCCACAGCCGACGGAAATTTTTCACACGCCCCGGTATAATCTAAGGCCGAGACGTTATGAAAGAACGGCCTCAAACACACGTAATGATTTCAGACGCAGTCCGATGACACCACAACACCCAAAACGTACAGGGACGCCGCCAATGAATGAAACGCGGGAGATGAGAGCTGCGTCCCAAACAGATGAAGATCTCCCGACAGAAAGCAAAGGTTTGTCCAGTCCATTTATACAGGTCATAATTAAGGGTCATTCGTGTTCAGCGTTAATCGATACGGGAGCAGATATATCGTGCATGTCGGATGATCTCGCAGAACATCTAAAAGTAACATTCAAAGACGATGCACCCAATAGGCATTTTGTAAAATCGCTAGGAGGATCGTTACTAAATGTGATAGGAAAAACGTGTGTAAATTTAATGATAAATAACAGTATTTTTGCGAATGAAATGTTAATAATAGAGAATATTAAAACTAAACTTATATTAGGTCGAGATTTTCTAAAAAAATATGATGCTGTAATAGACTTTTTAAAGAATTTTATATGTCTTAAACAGCGTTGCTATGTAAATTTCATTAATCCTTCGTCGCTACGAAATAACAATGATTTTTCCATTATGGACGGCTGCCATAGGAACGTTGTAAATAGTAATGTCACTAATGTAGATAAATCATGTAATTTGTTAAAATCGGATTACATATATTACGTGAATTACATAGAGAAAAATGAGGATAAGTTATATCCGCACGTAAATTCCAGAAATGAATGCGAAATGGATGAGATTAATATTAATCCGGAATTATGTAAAAATCAAAAGAATATGTTACGAAATCTATTTAGTAAGTATAGGAAATGTTTCGCATTTAGGCCCACAGAATTAGGTAGGTGTAAACTAACAGAAATAGAAATAAAAACGGTAGACCAGGTAGCAGTACACCACCCACCATATCGTGTCTCACCTAAACAACTAGAAATAATCAATACACAAGTTAGAGAAATGTTAGACAACGGTGTTATTCGCGAATCTAAAAGCTCTTATGCTTCCCCAGTAGTGTTAGTGCGGAAGAATGATAACACATGGAGATTCTGTGTGGACTACCGTAAGTTGAATAAAAAGGTGGTAACAGATAGCTATCCATTGCCTATTATTGAAGACATTTTAATATATCTTTCGGGTGCCCGCTATTTCGCTGATTTAGATTTAAATTCTGGCTATTGGCAACTTGTGATTTCGGAAAGTGATAGGCACAAAACGGCATTTATAACACCATCAGGATTGTATGAGTTTAACGTGTTACCTTTTGGCTTAAAAACAAGTCAAGCAGTATTTCAGCGTACAATGGATAAAGTGTTAGGGGATATCAAATACAAGAATGCCATCTGTTATGTTGATAATATATTAATATGGGGGAAAACTTTCACAGAATTTAAGGAAGCATTAGAAAAGGTATTATTGCGCCTTAAGGAGGCGAACCTTACGCTTAAACCAAATAAATGTAGTTTTGGGTATGGGAAGATGAGTATGTTAGGGCATGAGATATCGGGGGATGGTATTCGACCAGATAGCAGGAAATTAAAGGCAATAAAAGAAATGCCTGCACCGACAAATGCAAAACAGGTAAAATCGGTACTTGGAGTATTCTCCTATTACCGTAAGTTTATTAATAATTTTGCCAAAATTGCTCTACCCTTCACAAAATTATTAAAGAAGGGGTCGAAGTTTTGTTGGTCCTCGGAACACCAAAACGCGTTTTCCATTATCATAGATCGAATGTGTAACCCGCCTATTTTAAGTCATTATTCTAGTGATAAGGATGTTTTAACTAGGTTGTATATAGATGCTAGTGGAGAAGCTCTGGGATGTTGTCTAATGCAAGGAAAAATAAAGATGCATCCGATATCGTATGCATCGAGGAAATTGAGTGAGGCAGAAAAGAAGTATTCCACTACTGAGAAAGAATGTTTAGGTCTAGTATGGGCGTTAAATTATTTTAGGCATTTTTTATGGGGATTGAAGTTCCAAGTCGTAACCGATCACAAGGCGTTATGTTGGCTTAGAGATAACAAGGATATGAATGGAAGGTTGGCGAGATGGTCACTGAGCATACAAGCATATGAGTTCGATATTGTACATTGTGCAGGCAGAGAGAATGTGGTTGCCGACTTTTTAAGTAGAAACCCGTTGAATATGGAGAGTACAGGCGAGGATGCTCAGAAAGAACAAGAGGATGGTTTGGAAGTGTATAAGTTAGAGGTAGTTAAGGCCCAAGAAGAGCAAGGGTTAGATGAGTCATGTAGGCGTTGGTTATCTCGAGTAAGGATGAGCGATACCGGAATATATAAGGGGTATAAACTGAATGATGGAATATTGTGTAAGAGAGTAAAGCGAGGGAATATTATGAAAGATCTTGTAGTTATACCAAAGGGTTTATTATATGAGATCTTACACGAATTGCATGACGACCCATGGTCAGGTGGTCACTTGGGTTTAGCTAAAACATTATATAAATTCAGAGATAAATATTATTGCGAGAATGCTGAGAAGGAGATTGAGAAGTATGTAAAAACGTGTAGGTTGTGTCAAGAGAGAAAAAAGGTCAAACATGTAGCTGAACTACAGCCTATAACTGTGACCCATATGATGCAAAAGGTAGGAATCGATATCTTAGGGCCTTTTAGAAAATCTTTGAACGGGAATAAATATATCATAGTATGTGTTGAGTATGTGTCGAAATATGCGATATGTAAACCGGTACAAAGGGTAACGGCAGAGAAAGTGAGTGAATGTCTGATTGAAGAGGTGTTTTGTAGGTACGGAGGTGTTGAGGAGGTAATTTCTGATAGGGGAGCAGTATTCACTTCACACCTAGCGAAAGAAACTGTGAATCGATTTGGGGCAAAATCGCGATTTAGTACGGCGTTTAGGCCGGAAACGAATGGGTTAGTAGAGCGGTTCAATAAAACGCTGGTTCAAATGTTATCGATGTATGTTGCCAGGGACCAACGAGACTGGTGTAGATTTGTGCCATTAGTATGTCATGCATATAACACTAGCAAACAATCAACCACTAAAGTTTCACCATATATGATGATGTACGCTAGGGAACCGATACTCCAAAGCGACATGGGGGTAAATAGGGATAGTCAAAACCGAGAAATAAATTATGCCGAGAGACATAATTTACAAGGTGCGTTAGTACGGAAGGCAGTACAAAACATTAGGAGGGCACAAGTTAGGCAAAAGAGATATTTTGACAAAAGGGCTAAAGTAAAGGACTTTTCACCGGGACAATTAGTATATACACCAAGACGGGTGGACAATAGGAGTTTGAAATTATGTAGGTTATATAAAGGGCCGTTCAGAATAGTGGAAAGAATATCTAATGTAAATTATGTAATTACGAAATTAAGCAATAGGAGATATAGAGATATTGTACATATAAATAGGTTGAAAGCATTTCATGTACGTATGTAAAAAATATATAGTGTACTTTATAGTCATTCATTGTAATAAATAATTGTTACATGTTAGACCATTACTTTTGTTTGGGCTTGTATATGAGAATACTAATATTTGTATTTGTTTCATGTAATATGACGGGGTTCAACCAATGCTGTGATGATGGACCGAAGCTAAAAAGAAAAAAGATGACCAAAAGAATATTAAATGAAGAAATGTTAGGTTTTCAATCGAAATGTATTTATTCCTCTCAAGTTCTTCTATTCAATAATAAAGTCTTATGGGGTATAATGTATACTAGGGAAAGAGCCGCCTTAGTATGAAGTCGAAAAAAGTCAGTATAGGTTGGGGGTTGAAAGTCTTGTGAATGGGAGTTCAACTTTGTAGTACGACATAGTCGACACAAAGAATATCTGAATAAGGTATACATGAACTCGGATAGTTATGGGAGATATTGTAATGATGGTTTAGTATGGTTCAGAGTAAGAAATATTGACGATCGTGATATATATATTGGGACGAGCTCGATGTTGAGAGGAAGTGATACTTCAATTTTTTTCTTTTGGTCCATCAAAGAAAAGAAGTTTGAATTATTATGCCTATCCATCTCTTATTATCTCTTATACAGCTAGAGCCCTTCAGGCTAAAGTTTAATAAAATAATAAATGTTTGCGATAGGATAAGTTAGGTGAGGGGGCTGTGGTCTGTCTTTTAGAGAGGTTTTGGTAGACCAAAGTTTGTGACATGGTGTGGTGGTAATGGTCAGAACCACACATGGGGCAAACTATCTTTTAGGAAAAGACAGACCCACCAAAATGTACCTTCCTCTCGTAGGTAGGGCAATCGGGATAGAAATAGGTAGGCCATATGAAGGGAGACAAATGCCCCTCCAGTTTCAGCTGCTCCTACCTTGGGGGGTAGCTGATATAATACCTTTATGGTGTTACATATAAACTGGCAGCTTTGTCTGCTTTCAAATGTAGAACTGTTTTGTCTAGAAGAAAAAAATGTATTAGAATAAGGGTGTTCTTTTTGATTCGGGGGAGAACAGTCAGATCCCCGAGAAATAAACGAAGATATATTATGAGAATTTATTATTAAAAATCCTGAAAAATCCTGTCGATCTTCGGATCCTCGAACAGCCAAGCGAGTCAAGGGAAAACCCCCTAGAAAAAGGCGGTACGATTGGTGGAGTAACACGTCCGGCTGATAGATCGCCGGGCGGGTGTTACAGTACCATAAAGTTAGTAGTGACCTTAATCTTAAAATAGTATTGCAGTTTATCTACGGTCCCCTCGTGCCGAGAATAACGAATAAAAGGGAGCACATCTCACTGTCGGCTTAAAATCGGGAGTGCATGGCTATTTTTAGAGCACCCTGTTGTGTTACCCACACACATAAGATTATTATGTTTTTGCTATGGGTGCTCCGCACTTTTCTAATGTAATATAACTTCTTCAGTATTAATAGTATTAATAATAGAGAGAGATTAAAATAAAGCAGAATTCATGCAAACATCTATTAAATTCGTGATTTTAATAAGAAAGTGAAATAGTTTATTTAATTAAACTAATTAAATGTTATGTCCTGCGCAGACGAGGAACTTTTGTCCACAGATGACAAAAATCCCTGAATCCTGAAAAAATGTCCGCTGAAAACTTACCACGGTCTCAACGCACACGGTGTGCGATCATTTAGAGCTTAAAATATCTCAATTTAGCGGGAAGTTTCAGGTTTGGCCTGTAGGGTCAGTCTGTTTAGATTATTTTAATTTGAAAAGAGCCGATGACTTCGTAACTGCTGAATGACTTTTGTAAAAGTCAACTTAGAAAACTAGCTTTCATATAAATGAAATCGCATCAAATCGGTTCACCTATTTAAGAGTTATGGCACGTTATGGTGCCACAGGAATACAGACAGATACACACATAGTGGTCAAACTGATTAAACCTTTTTTGCGTTGGGAAATAAAAAGGCACTAGATGTATTTCGTTCTCACGAGATCTGTTTAGTAAAACCGGATTTATATGAATATAGAAAGAAAGAAAGAAAGAAAGAAAGAAAATATTTATTTGCAAGAATATGGGTGTTACAAGTTGTTAAAAATAAATTAAGTTACCGACATATTCTACCAATATATGGTGTGCAAATATTTAAAAAAAATATCATTATATAATATTACATTTAAAACTATAAATTGTATCGATTTTTCAGAATTACTACCGGATCGGAACGCGGCCACACACTGAGAAGATCCGGCGGAAGAAACTCAGCGGGCTGGTCTTTTTTTCTCTAATTTATGTTCTTGTTATAAATATACAAGGATGATTCCATATTACAAAGTTATTTTTATAATTACAAGTTTCATATTTTGAGTAATTATTTTTTTTATAATTTACATAATGTTCACCATTTACAAAATTTTTACTACATTGAAATTTTTTTTAAGGACAATTCAACAAACTTATATTTATATCCATTAACATTTAATTTTATCGGCTAAAAATTCTTTAATATCATAATAAGTTTTATCTAACAGCAAATCAAACAACTTTTTGCGAAATTTATTTATAGGCAATGATTTAAGACTATCAGGAATATGATTGTATATAATAATAGACATACAATACACATTTTTTGTAAAAATATTTAATTTTTGGTTAGGCACATATAATTTCTTACTATTCCTAAAATATGAGTTACCAGTGACTTCAGCATTTGTTTTAAATAACTTTTGGTGCTTTTTTACAAATACGCATACCTCTAAAATATACAAACATGGTAAGGGAAGTACCTTAAGAGACTTGAAAAGTGGTTTACAGGAATGTAACTGATTAACACCACATATTGCTCGAATACATTTCTTTTGGACTCTAAACATTCGTACCAATTCAACAGAATTTCCCCAAATAGGAATTCCTTATTGTAAATTAGAAGAGACATATCCATGATATGCTAATAGGGAGGCTTTTGCGTCTCCTACTTCCCTTAGTCTTCTCAAGACATAGACAAATCTATCAATCTTATTACATAGAGATTCAATGTGTGCTTTCCAATTACAATTTTTGTCAATAATTATTCCTAAAAAGTTTGTATAATCTACATCATCTATATTTACTTTATTTAAAAATATATTTGTGTTTTTGGTAATATTACTGTGGTAGTTTTGAAATTCAATTAATTTTGTTTTAGTTACATTAACTTTTAAATTATTATTAATTAACCAGTCTGAAACTTGGAATAAGGTTTCGGTTGTTTCATTTACCAAGTCTTTTTTATTTTTACATTTAATAAGTAGGGTAGTGTCATCAGCAAATAAAAAGCAATCATGTTTTATACTATCAGGAAGATCATTGATATAAATTAAAAATAGCAAGGGTCCTAAAACACTGCCCTGTGGTACACCACAGTTTTTAACAAGGTAGTTTGAAGTATATATTTTTTTACGGTTTCCGCATATTTTAGATATTTCAACACATTGTTTCCTATTCTCTAAATAACTCTTTTTCCAATCTAAAGACTTCCCTCTAATACCATATTTTTCAAGTTTTGATAATAAAATATTGTGTGAAACAAAATCAAATGCCTTACTCATATCCAAAAATACACAAAGTGGATACATTTTCTTATTCAGACATTCAGTTATGCTCTTTACTAAATCAAAACATGCTAATGTAGTAGACCTACCTTTCCTAAATCCATATTGATTATTTTTTAGTAGGTCAAAATCAAGTAAATAATTATAGAGCTTTTCATACATAATTTTTTCAAAGATTTTTGAAATGACTGGAATTAAAGTAATAGGTCTATAATTGTTCATATCGCACATATCTCCTTTTTTAAACAACGGTTTGACAATGCACTTTTTTAATCGTTCTGGATATTTACCTTCCAAAAATGACAAATTAATTATATGGCTAAGAGGTTTTGAAATTACACTAGCAACATTTTTCAATAATTCTGTGCTAATATTATCATAGCCAGTAGCATAAGTATTTCTCAATGAATTAATAACTTTTTTCACATCATGCTCATCTACTGGTGTCAACTATATGGTTTTACTACAATTTGGTAAAAAATATGATTTTGAAGTATTTGTAGATTTGACTTTTACACTACTTGATTTTGTCTGGTTTATAAAAAAATTATTAAATAGATTACAGATTGTTTGAGTATTTGTGTACTTTAAATTGTTTACTTTGATTTTTCCTATTTCTCTAATATTTATTTTGTTCTGAAATGTACTTTTAATCAGATTCTATGAAGCTTTACATTTATTAGAGGAATTTTCAATATATTTCAAAGCAGACTGTTTTTGTGATTCTAATATACATTTAGACAAAATTTTCCTATAATGTAAATATTTACATTTATTTTCTTTTTTATTAGATTGAGCATGACGATAATTAAGGTACAACTGGCGTTTTACTTTGCAACATTTTAGAAGACCTTTAGTTAACCATTTATTTTTTATTGGTTTATTTGAAACTTTTACACGGATCTTAGGAAAACATAACTCAAAAAACAACAGTTAAATATCATGAAATTCATTAAATGCTTCTTCACAGTTTGATTTTGTAAAAACTTCATTAAAACTTAAACTTGATAAACATTCATGAAACTTTTTAATATTTTCCTGCCCATATATCCGCTTTGTTTCAAACCAAAAAGCTCTTTTTTGTTTAAATTCTAAGACTGACTCTATATTGGCTTGTATACTCTGAGCGTTTCATGATCAGACAAAGCAAGTGTATGAGTGTTAGACTGAACATTATTTATGTTACTTGCTATTACATCCAGACATGCATGCTTCCTAGTAGGTTTTAAAATATGTTGATTTATGTTGTTATTTGAAAGAATGCTTGTTAAATTTTTATGTGTACAGTTATCCTGCATCAGGTCTATATTCCAATCTCCACATAAAATAATTTTCTTTTTTGAATTTATCATAATATTTTCTAATAATAATTCTAATTTATTTAGGAATATATCAACATTTGAGCTGGGAGTACGATAAATACAAATTACTATTAGTTTATAATTAATAATTTCAACAGCGCAACTTTCAAAGGAAAATGGTAAGCGTATTTGTAAATCTAGCATTTTAAAATCAAGTTCATTTCTCACTAAAATACAAGTTCCACCCATACGCTGATTGTCACGAGAAAAATGAGATGCCATAGTGTAACCGTCAAGTTTAAAGTTTGTTTCAGAACCTTGCTTAAGAAAAGTTTCAGAAAGACATATAACATCAATTTTACCTAGTGTTTTGCTAAGCTCACTAATAGCTACTTGCAAATAATCTCGCTTTTTTAATGCACCTGCTATGTTTTGGTGAAGTAGCTTAAATTGGTAATTATTGACGAAAAAGCTGGTTTTTGTTGTTCATACTTTCTAGACTTTTGGTTTTCAAAGTAAAATAGTATGGTATTGTACCCTTCCTGACTGTTTTATTACACAAAAGATTATTTGAATTATTTTCGGGTTTAATTCTTGGTTTAATACTAAAAAAATATGGTATAGTACCTTTCTTCGGCTTTTGTATAGATTTGTCACTATTTTTTATATCAGTAAGTTCTCATATAAAAATGCGCCAAAAAATTTTCTTCTGACATTTTTACTAAAAATTCACATATTCGTACGTAGATTATTACTTTAACTTGTATTATCATTACTGTCATTGTTTGGGCCTGACCTGATACTTGGGCGTAGACACCTTGATGACCAGAAATTTTCATCAAATGAAGAAGTTGAAGCCGCAGTAAACATACAGTAAACAACATATTACAGACCTTCAAAATATTTTTCTAAGCCTGGTATGGATGCTTTGTAAAACAAATGGAAGTTAAGTGGAGATTACGTTGAGAAATAAAAATATTTTTGTATGTAATTTATTTTGTTTTCTTCTTGAAGCTGCGATCTTTTCAATCAACCGTCATAAATCTGTAGCGTCTGTTAATTTATATTTTTATTAAATTTCGTAACAAATGTTCTTTTCATGACTTATTAACTTCGATCAGAAAGTACATTTCTGATCGAAGCTTATTAAGATCAAATTTACCATTCTGAAAATGTTTGCCTGTTTACCAATCTGTTATCTTATAATCACTCGAGAACAGGTTGACCGAATTAAATGAAAATTTGTTTTCACATGTGAAAGTGAATGATACAGTCCACAGACCATAGGACATCACACAAAGTTTTAAATTATGCAGATAATATACTTGTGTGCTTTCCTTTTAGCGAGTCTAACAAACTTTCTATCTACGACTTCTATCCGAAAGTGTTGCAAAATAAAATCGCCCGTGTTTGTCTGGGCTCCCTTTGAAGAATAAAACCTGCTGTTCTGCTAGGCAGTTTGTAAGAGCCGAAGGATTCGCTAAGTAAGTCACTACCATCGAAGACCTTATGTGGTAACGTTCTGTATTGTTTTTCCCGGGTCTTGTACCAGTGCCTTACCTATTCCTGCCGCAATAGCGTCAGTGCTTGTTTCTGTCATGTTCTGGTTTGGAGGGTAAGGTAGCCGGTAAACTTATGCATGTTAGGTATTAAGACTCCACCAGATGGGTAGCAACGAAGCATTAAAATCTTAGGCGTCTATGGACGATGATTGTCTCTTTCTGTCAGAAGGGACATCTGCTTGTTTAATGCTATCTTATGATATAAAACACACACTTTTGATATAGTATGTCAACAAATGAAAATAAAGCAGGCCAGGTCAAGTCGGACTCGTAAACCGAGGGTTCCGTACAAATTCATAGATACTTATTAAAAATAGTTAAGGAATCCAGTCACGTAGTTTTTCCGAGCTTTTGCCGAAATTCAGTATCCAAAACGTATACTTTTTAAAAGTTAACGATTATATATACGTTTGCTTTAAATAAAGATTATATCTTTTATGATTCGATTACAATTGTATACTAGAGTATCTATCACCCCATTGCGTTGGTTGAGTGGTTAGCGACCCAGACTACGCAATCAGCGGGGCTGAGTTTCAATCCTCGACAGGAATAGGCATTTGTGTGATAAGTGTAGATGTTTATATTTCTGAATATGGCTGTTTATGTATTATGTATAAGTATCGCGGACCCATATCACAAGAAAATAATTTGCTTACCTTTGGCTCAGACATTCATGTAATTTGTCTTGTGATATTATATTTTCAGATTTTTACCTGTGATTGTAGTTTAAGGCCTATTACTTGCCTAATTACATAGGACTTAGTTCAACGGAGATTCTAGGTCAACGAAGAGCTGCACCTACCCTATAAATTTTGATTGTCTTGAAACTGTCGACATATACGATTTTTATGGCATAAACGGCAGTATCTTTTTATGTTATAAACAGTAGCGTAGTTACCGCCGTATCAGCGGTATCAATGATACGGGGCCCCCGGACTACAGAGGCCCCTAACATGTGTAAGCAGAAATTAGTAAAGTGTTATCCAAAATGTTACTTAATCACGTGCTTTAAAAATACCTAAGGACTTCGATGGGACAGGAACGACTATCAGACTTGTCACTATTGTCTATAGATACAGATTTTTTTTTCAAACTGAAATCATCTTCAGGTATGTATTTATTTATTTAATAAATCAATTTTCTGAAAGAAGGCAAGTAAAGTGTATATTTAATTTGAATTATTTGGCTAGCTCTATTTTTAGAAGGAACTGATAACTTATCAATAAATTTTTATTTTATTGTAATGCAAGCATTTTTGTTTCTTTTCTGAGAAATGTTTACCTCATTCCTTAATTTGGGCCTCCAACTAACACATTTGATACAGTTCCTCCAAGGTACGCTACACCACTGCTTATAAGTTTGATTTTTTCGCAGATTAAACCTTCACGCGTTCCCAAGCTCCTATAAGGGTCCCTTTTTCCTTTTTAAAGGAACCCTTAAAATGAAAAGTTATGATATTATAATTTATTAAAAGGATTTTAAAAATTGTAGATACATGAAAATGTGAATGAGTGTGTGTAGGTAAAGGCATTTGCGTGCATGCGTGCGTGTGTGTACATGTGTGTGTGCGCGTTTGTGCTTGTACGTTTAACGGCAGCGTTTACCGGCTTTGTACGATTTTAAGAATCGATGAAAACATGGGGACATTTTTAACCCACGGATATTGTCCGTGCGAGAATGTACTAAGGCAATTACTCTGTAAATCTGTCCAGAGAAGGAATAGATAAACGATTTACGATAATTAAATTTCCAGATCCTAGATATAATATTTAGCTTTTCAATTGCAAAGATATTTCCAACTCTACTAAATTATTCAGCTTGCGTTGAGAAATGTTAGCTCATGATAAAAATATAGTTCAGTTCTTGGTCGTTGTTAAATGCCAGTTATATTCTGAATGAATTCTAAAGTAAATATACGTTTTGTTATTAACTGAAACTTGAATAAATAAGGGTTAGTAAAAGAGTAAGTTATTTATTCAAATGATATATTTCTGTACCTTTAAAAAATCTGTAAAACTATATTTTTTGGTTTGTATGTTTTGGTTTTCTTTAGCCATATTTTATTGCTGCACCATTTATATGAATTTATCTGACACCAAAATAGGATTTTTGATTACTTTTAAAGACCAAAATTATTAGCTTGTGATACGGGTATTAAATATAATAGCACATATTTTTTTTACGGATTTGATGAAATTTAGCACACTGGTAGATGATGACATGCAATAGCACATATACCACTTTTTATCCCGGAAAAATTAGGTAATCCCGCGGGGTTCGTCAAAAACTTTTATAATGCAGCGGGCGACAGTCTGCAGCTAGTAATATTATAAACGTGAAAGTCTGTTTGTCTGTCTGTTACGCTCTCCTGCAGACTTAGGATAAACAACGCGAGATACGTCTCGATCGAGAAAGTAACGTTTGGTTGACCTTGCCTTATATCTCATTATTATTTGAATGTGCATGCCACGATAAATATTCAAAACGTCACAGATAAATTATTCAAGATAATTTACTCGAATAGAGAAATAATGTTGAATAGCACATTATTATAATACTATGGCACTGCCATCATTATTAATTAATATGTTAACATGTAGACTGAATAACCAATACATTAGCAAAGTGCCAATTCGATAAAATGGCAGTAGGATTATCGATCGGTAGAGAATACAACTATGGTCGAGTAAAAGTGACATTTTTCTTTTCTTTTAAAGTATCGTGTTGAATCAAGTGTCAAATGCGTAAGCGCATAGAGAAATCGACATAAATGTCGAGAAAACGAGTCGATAAAATTTTATCGCGCTGCTTATCCTAAGCCTGCTGGCTTCATTACTGAACCAAATTTGATTAATTTCAGCACGAAGATAGATGAAGACCTGGAGTTAAATATAAGTTACCTATTTTTTTAAATGCGACCCCTAAGAGGCTGAAATGAGGGATGAAAGTTTGTATATAAAACTATATCGACGTGTTAATCTACTCGCGGGCGAAGCTACGCGGGTTAGCTAGTATGTTATAAATGTGTATCTATTTGTCTATGTATCACACGTTTACGTCTAAATCGCTGAATTGATTTTAATGAAATTCGGTATGAAGATTGTTGAAGATCCAGGGTCAAACATTGATAAACTTTTTATTCAAACAGCATTCAACATTCATTCAAATTCTAGAGCATGAAGTTTGTACAAAAAACTGTATGGACCACATGTTAAACTAGTCACTAGATTCTAGTATATCGTCCATATAGTAGTCGCTCTCGCGGGCAGCCGCGGTTCAGCTATTATTTTATAGTTTGTTACGAAAATCCATTTAAAACTAAATTAATTAGGTTGCGAATTTCCGTGAAATTTTATAAGTGACTGCTATGAGGCCATTGAAACAAAAAGTAGTGAAAGGAACGTAATCGCCTTATCGAAGATCTGTAAATTAAAGGAGATCACCTCTGTGGTCTAGTGGTCCAGCGTTGGCGTTGACCACATGAGGTCCCGGGTTCGATTCCCGGGTCGGGCACATTAAAAAAAAGGTGTTTTTTCAGTTTTCTGAGAAATACAAATGTGCTCGGGATTGGAAAGTGCCCGGTTGGCGATAGGCTTGCCACCTATCACATTTGTGGGACTAAGTATCTTCGGCTAATCGTGGGTGCACTTGTTGTACCTCTGCCTACCCCTTCGGGGATATGTGCGTGAAGATACTTTTTTTTAAAGGAGATCTCGTAGCACTATAATGCATATCCACCTCAATTTTCTCATCGTCAGTAGTAAAATAAGAAACACATACTTTCAATTCGTAACCCAAGCATCCTGCGAATATCACTTCACTGTCTAACAGAGAGATATGGAGAAAGATTTGAAGAATCGAAGTATTATCTTATCTCTTTTAGACCGCCCCGTTGGTCGAGTGGTTAGCGACACTGACTACGCAATCGACGGGGTTCGGTTTCCATCCCCGACGGGGACAAGCATTTGTGTGATGAGCATAAATGTTCGTATTTCCGTTTGTGTTCGTGTGATGAGCATAAAGGTTTGGGTGTTTATTAAATATATTCCAGTATTTATATATGTACTAGCTGTGCCGGCGACTTCGTTCGCGTGGAAAAAAATCTAAAATAAAAACCCGCATAGTTCCCATTCCCATGGGATTTCCGGAAGTAGCACTATCCTATGTCTTTTCTTGGGTCTCAAACTATATTTGTACCAAATTTTATCCAAATCGGTTCAGCGGTTTAGCCGTGAAAGCGTAACAGACAGACAGAGTAACTTTCGCATTTATAAAATTAGTATGGATTTCTATGTATTAGTATCGTTGACTAACACCCATAATACAAGCTAATAATTTGCTTACTTTGGGTCAATAAGTGTAATTTGTCCCGTGAATACTTATTAATATTACTCTTTATAATATTAGTAAAAATTTGTGTAGATAAATTAAATTTGAGAATATAATATACTCTTATGTCTAGAGCAGAAAAATATAAAGTATCCTCTAAAACTACTTTAAAGTGTTTTTAATTTGTATATCCATAAATTTTTCTACGAAGATTCTAATGATCAAAAAACCTCTCACAATACTACTACACAAAAATACAAAAACATATAAATACTCAAAATATTATCACTTATAAGTATTTAAGCCGCTTACATTATTGGTGTGGAAAAGTACGCCACTATTCGTATCTTGGTTTGAATGTGCATACGAAATTCTGTGGCCTTTCATTCGTTTTTTTCGGTACTTTATTAAAATATCCCTGAGTTCTCGTTTCCCTCGCCCGATAAGTGTTTACGTTGGGTGTTATACGTTTACAGAGGATTGGGGAAAATGTTTGATGTTTTGTAGTGTTGTAGTTTGTACCTTCGATTAAAGATGCGGATATAGTACATTCAATTTAGTCTTAGCTACATTGGTGTAGCGGCTAGCATTTTCCTCTTTAAATCACAAAGTTATGGTTTCAAATTCTGGATTATACAAAAGTGATATTGAAGATTTTCCAGTAAAAAAAATAGTTATAGTGTATAGTTGGAGCCTGTTGGTATTATGTCGTAGCAGGGTGTTCATGTTGTCTCAGAGAGCATGTAAAGCTGCAGGTCTAGTTCAGCGCAAGTAACATACGATAGCCGTTAAATTTAGCAA
Source organism: Apodemia mormo (assembly GCA_036924255.1). Classification (NCBI taxonomy): domain Eukaryota; kingdom Metazoa; phylum Arthropoda; class Insecta; order Lepidoptera; family Riodinidae; genus Apodemia; species Apodemia mormo. The sequence goes on along the minus strand of JAUPFN010000007.1, from coordinate 10,501,795 downwards.
ATGCTTAGATGGAGGAGATAACAAGCGTATACTCTTATAGGCACTTTAAGCTCAAAGCATTAAAAATATATGTAAGCATAAGTTATTGAGCTCAGAGTTCAAAATCTAAAATTCGGTAAAAATGACTGCATATTGGTGATACTGTATATTTTGAACATGATGAGCAATCTGGTCTTTCGAATAGCTTTAAACGCAATTTTTTGAGTTTTAAAATCTTGTATTAGGTACAAAAAAAGATTAATTGAAAAATGAAAAAGTAATGTCAATAAAAGTCAAAAATTTTTAATGTTTGAAAAGCTGTAAGTTTGAAAATTTTGTTTGATTTTAGATATTTTAACGGCATTCGGGCCAGTGTTTTATGTACTAAAATATTGCGGATGGCCAAATTTGACTGGTTAATTTTACAAAGGAGAGTGATGAGATCGGCCTAAAAGGGCTACAAGAATATGGCGTCACCCGAAATTATTAAATTAATTTAATTTACAATAAGCCAATATTAGAATTCAACCGACACTTTTTAGTAGCAAGTTGATTTTAAAAGGATTTTAGTTGGAAGTCATGAAACTAATCAAACTTGTACGCTTTTTCTTATTTCTAATCAAGTAAAGATTTAAATTCTTTTCTGCCTTAAAATTAACACTTTCTTTTATTTCTGACCAACCAAAATAAATTATAAACATGTCAGATAGGTAAGACGCAAAATTTTAAACAAACTATCCTCATCATTCTCCTTTGACGAAATTATGTTGAAAGAACGTTCTTCCAAAATTTTTCGACTACAATTACTCCCTACGGGTGAACTGATTTTAATGTAAATAGCGATATTAGACGCAGCTTCCAAAAAGCTGATAAGGTTGACCGTTCCGTTGGTCGAGTGGTTAGCGATTTTGACTACGCAATCGACGGAGCGATCCCCGACAGGAACAAGCATTTGTGTGATGAGCATAAATGTTTCTATTTCCGGGTTTGGGTGTTTATTAAATATATTCCAATGTTTATATAATATGTATTTATACGTATTAGTATCGTTGACTAACACCCATAACACAAGCAAATAATTTTATAGATACAGGCGTTACTTTGCGGAAAGTCATTGTTCAGACGAAGAAAACTAGTTATTGTGCAATTTTCCGCGAACTTTTAAGTGTACCTTTGCGATGTTACTGAAAAGGAAAACATATAAAAGCGATATAAGTAATGGAACAAACTTACCGTAGGTCTGAATATAATGAAGACCCCAGCGGCACAGTTATCCACCCTCGTCCACCACACTTTATACCACGACAGCACCAAACACAAAAGCACACAATTTACGCACTCAACGCACGTTTCACTTCGCAACTGAAGCATCTTCGGAAGACACGAGCACTACTACACTCAACGAGAGTCGCGGTAGTACTGACTCGCGCGCGGTTGCGACGCTTCTTTTATAGGCTGGGCTCGCATGACTAAGCGCGCGCTATATTGTGTAATAAAGCCGATTTTGTAACGTTTCTTTGTTCGTTCAACAGTACAATTGAATCGTTATTATGTTTTATGATTTCAAGTTGTTCCAATATATTTAATTTTAATCCCTTGTCACAAGTATGAATTATATCAAAAGAATGATTTGTGGATAAAGTACGTCCAGTTTCTATTAGGTGTTTTGTAAAGTGAGATTTGTCAGCGTGTTTATTTTTAAAAGCGGATATGTGTTCTTTGTAACGGGAATCGAAACTTCGACCTGTTTGACCAATACATATGCTGCTACATTCTGAACAACGTAATTTGTGTATTCCAGATTTGTGTTTATTATTGGTTTTGTCTTTTCCATTACATAATATGTCTCGTAAGGAACTGTGTGTTTTAAATGCTACATTGACATTATTACTCCGCAAACGTCTCTCTATTTTTTCCGAATTTTGTTCGAAATACGTTGAACTGGATTTAAACCTGATTTCTTTTCGGTGTGGTATTACATATAGTAATCGTGACAGTGTTTGTTTTTCTTTCTTTTTTATTAAACTTGTAATTTAGTTACACGATTGTGTTTTGCATGGGCACGATTGTACCCATTTGACACTGCCAACTGAAAATTTATATTTAACTTTTCCATATAGCGTTCTTTACTCAGTGGCAAAGATGTTAGTCTGTGTATGTAACTGTTAAAAGCGGCTATTTTATGTTACCAAGGATGGCAACATGACGCGGGAATAGTCGTTTCTGTGTAAGTTGGCTTACGGAAAATTCCAAAGTGGTGTTTATTGTTTACTCTTGTGATGGTCAAGTCTAAAAAATTAAGAGAATTTTCCTTTCCTAATTCTAATTTGAATTTTATTTTTGGATGCTTTTTATTTAAATTATTCAAAAAAATGTTTAGTTGTCTTTCCGTACCAGTCCAACACAATAATATAATAATAATGTCATCAACATACTGATGACCTATAATGTTTAATTTTTCAAAGTTGTCCATAAACAATTCTGCCACTAACGGACTTAAGGGAGAACCCATGGCTAAGCCCTCTTTCTGAATGTATATTTCTTCATTGGACTTAAAATAATTTTGCCTCATACATATTCTGGTCATTTCTACCACCTCATTTATTTCCCCTGGAATTAGACGTTGTTTTTTAAGCATGTTTGATATTATATTTAGACATCCGTCTGAAGGAACACGTGTGAATAAGCTTTCTACATCAAAAGATAACAGCTTGGCATGTTGAGGCAGAACCATTGATATATATATATATATATATATATATATATATATATATATATATATATATATATATGATTGGATATTTACTAATTACCTAATTAGATAAATGTCCGTTCAAATACACACAGTCCAGCAACAAAAATAGCTTTACAAAAAACAGAACGCATCTGGTTAAATGAAGAATCACGACATTGGTTCACAGTAAGGGATAATTTAAAATCACATCTCAAAATTCTTTATTCAGAGCTGTCATTTTCATTACATAATGTTGAATTCGATCTTTTAGACCAAAAAGCAAGAGATTTTGCTGCACAAGAGGCGCATCATTTAACTAGCAGTGCCTCATGTGGAAAAGAAGATAGTAATTCATATAATTTAACAAATGCTCATAATGTTCATCCTCGTGTCAAGAATCTTACTGATGTCCGTGTCACTCGGTCTGAAATGAAAGTTTTGGAGAAAGGACTTAAATATAACCCAACTCCAAACATGACTAAAAAGTCATTGGAAATATTAGTTATTGACGCGGAGATGGCAATAGTATTAAATAAAAATAGTAAAGATGACAATATAATAAAAAGTGTTGTTGCCCATCAAATCAAATTCAATTTCTCAGCAGTTCAATGCAGAAATATCTACAATCAAATCTTTGAAAAATAAAATAGAAGAGAGTAATTTAGTAGTATCAAAAGCAGATAAAGGTAATACGGTTGTTATTTTAGATCGCGATAATTATAATAGTAAAGTTAAAGATGTCATTTCAGGAGCAGATTTCTCTCGGTTGTCGTGTGATCCTACTAATAAATTTTCTGAAGAAATCCGGAGAACATTAAAAAGTTCAAAATATATATTTCAGACAACATCATCGCAACTAAAATTGATTGAAATGAATCCTCGCCCACCATTGTTATACAGCTTGCCGAAAATTCACAAAGATGGTTTTCCAATACTTCTAGTTGTTTTGTACATTAGGGCTCCGGCGTACGAGTTGCCTAAATCATTAAATTCAATTATTAAAGAAAAAACAAATTTCAAACCCCTTTATAGTATAAAAAACAGCCTCCAATTGGTCAATCGTATCAAAGACATAGTTGATGAAATGAAATGACATGAAATGACATGAAAATGACAGCTCTGAATAAAGAATTTTGAGATGTGATTTTAAATTATGCCTTACTGTGAACCAATGTCGTGATTCTTCATTTAACCAGATGCGTTCTGTTTTTTGTAAAGCTATTTTTGTTGCTGGACTGTGTGTATTTGAACGGACATTTATCTAATTAGGTAATTAGTAAATATCCAATAATAAACACAAATCTGGAATATACAAATTACATTGCTCAGAATGTAGCAGAATATATATTGGTCAAACAGGTCGAAGTTTCGAGTCCCGTTACAAAGAACACATATCCGCTTTTAAAAATAAGCACGCTGACAAATCTCACTTTGCAAAACACCTAATAGAAACTGGACGTACTTTATCCACAAATCATTCTTTTGATATAATTCATACTTGTGACAAGGGATTAAAATTAAATATATTGGAACAACTTGAAATCATAAAACATAATAACGATTCAATTGTACTGTTGAACGAACAAAGAAACGTTACAAAATCGGCTTTGTTACACAATGTAATCACAACCGCGCGCGAGTCAGTACTACCGCGGTTCTCGTTGAGTTTAGTAGTGCTCGTGTCTTCTGAAGATGCTTCGGTTGCGAAGTGAAACGTGCGTTGAGTGCGTAAATTGTGTGCTTTTGTGTTTGGTGCTGTCGTGGTATAAAGTGTGGTGGACGAGGGTGGATAACTGTGCCGCTGTGTCTTTATTATTATCAGACCTACGGTAAGTTTGTTCCAATACTCGCACCGCTTTTATATGTTTTCCTTTTCAGTAACATATCAAAGGTACACTTAAAGGTTCGCGGAAAATTGCAAAATAACTAGTTTTCTTCGTCTGGACCAGCAAATAATTTGTTTACTTTGGGGTTAGATCAGTAAGTGTAATTTGTATCGTGAATATTTATTATTATTTATTTTGTTTTTTTTTCATATTTTTTAATAATCTCCAGAGTCGAATTAAGTTAAATTATCAGGAAGTCTAAGTTTGGCAGAACTTAGACGAATAACGACAACCGCGTTTCAATTGGTCAAGCTGTTCAAAAGTTACGAGACATAAATTTTCCCCGTCTTGGTCCCGGGCTCCATTGAAGAATAGGCCAACTGCCGTTATGTCAGGCAAGTCGTAACAGGTAACCTATGCTGATGGCTATGCCTATGCGAGTCACTACCATCGTGGCTACTAGTTAGTAGAGTTCTGCATTGTCTCGCCCAGGTCTGGTATCACTACCTAACTTATTTCTGCCGCAATAGCATCAGTGCTTATCACTGTCGTGTTCCGGTTTGGAGGGTTAGATAGCTGGCAAAACTTATACATGTGGCATTAGACCTCGTCACAAGATACAGATAGTGACACACCATTAACATCTTTGGTGTCTATAGGCGATGGTTGACTCTTTCCATCAGGAGACCCATCTGCTTGTTTGCTATCCATTTTGCTATCTTATGATATATATAAAAAAAACGTACACACATGTGTGTGACACACACATTAATATATACTGACATCATCGTAAAAACAGTCGGAAAAGGTTTTTAGTACCTCAAAACGTGGACATCTGATGAAAACTCGATTTTCTTAAATCGGATTAAATCTGTACTTTCTCTAGCGGGAAGTAAAACGTTAAGCTGTCATCGATAAATTTCAACCAATCGCTTGCGACTCATATACGGCACAAATTACACTAATGACACAAGTGATAAAACAAGCAAATATAAACACAAATCAACAATCAAGTGTATGGTCTATTGATATAGAAATAATTACGGACGCATCTAGTTTTATCATAGCCCAACATATTGGGATTCAAAGTGTAGCATCCCTATTTTAGTGTATATCATATCTTTGATACGTTATATTATGAAATATCAAGGACATCTTGCATTATTTTTGTTGCGTTTGGCGACGAAGATAGCTTTTACTCGATTATTTTCTTATGGATTCTTATTTCTTTAAGTTACACGCTTAAATCGGACACTATAAGATCAAACATATTGATGTTACTTTATTTCTAAAGTCGTTGTCAAATAAAAAGTATACGGGTTTTGTGACTTCTGGAAACATAGCGATAGCTGTATGCTATGAAATATATTATGAAAATTATTTTGTGAAAAATTTAGCAATGGTTTTTGATCCAATTTACCGGTTATCTTGTGGGATGCGCTGTGCCGCGCTCCCGGCTGCATGGGTCCACCATCTTGCTTATTTCTCCCGTGAAACAGCTTTACTGTGTTTCGGAGAGAAGGGCAAGACAGGCAGTGTAATTACTGGCACCGAGACTTAACATCTTATGTCTCAGGATAGGCAACACACGAATGGAATACTGGGCTAGTTCCAGCCTAGGTATCCCATTTTTGTTCATTAGCGACGTCGACCACTTACCATCAGGTCGCACTTCTGCCAGTTTGCCTATCTCAATAACGTAAAAAAATCTTTCTTTGACTATAATAGCTGCTCAAGGTACATAGGACACGTTATTACTCAAAAGCAACATCTGTTAATAAGTTGACCCTGCAGGCCATCCCTGAAACTTTCCGCTAAGTTCAGTTATTTTAAGCTCAATGCAGTCAAATATACTTTAAAACTCCAAAAGTACATGCTGCGAAATATTAATTTTCATAGTTTTCTTTATATGTGACATTAAATATTTTTAGCAACTTTAATTATGCAATTGATGGGGCCGGGACTTGATTTCCGATGGCGACAAGTATTAATGTTTTAATGAGTAGTGTAAATGTTTGTTTATCTGGATTTGGCTATAACATTAAATATATTTCATTATTTATATAGGTGTTTGCATTTTTCACAAATTCCCATTACATAAGCAAATGATTTGCTCACTTTGAGTTGTTTTAGAGGAAGGGACATGCGAGCAGGACTCCGGAGGCTCATTTGTATTGATAGCCGCCGGCAAAGAACATTCGCACTACCAGAGGTATTGTACTTGCGTTGTCGGCCGTTTCAGAACGATAAGCTCTTTTCTTGTAGGTCCCCAAGTTGTATCCGTTCGGAAGGACCCCCGCCGGTAATTGATTTCACAAAGGTGTAGTGCAAGGCAAAAGTGATACGCATACGCACGGTGCAGGATTTCCGGATATTGATGATTTTTTTATATCATCAAATAGATAAAAAGAGGGTACTTCTGATGGAAAATAAACTATCGCCTATAGACACCAAAGATATTAATAGTGCATTAATTTAGTTTTGTTAAAAATGAGTATTAAAATAATTTTTTTGAATGTCGAGGCATCAGCAAATTAAATATCGATTAATAAGGTACCTACATGTTAGAAAATATTAAAAAATGGCAAAAATAAAAACATGTATGCATAAAAAAAGGTCAAATTATATCATATCAAATAAAAAATTAGTAACATTTTTTTGGAAAAAAAACCCAACTACATTTAATCTTCAAAAAGATTCATTGACTTAAATAAAAACTAAAAAGAAAAAAGCCTAGTACTCGTAGTATAGAATCATGTTAAGTAATAGGTAATGAATAATTACACCATTGAAATAGTTCTATAATCGATGTATATATAAAACAATTCATAAAGTAATTAATTACAGAAAGATTAACAGTCGGGGCCTTTTGTAGTTTAATAGCTAAAAATTTAATGAGCCCTGACTTTTAATCGCTCTGTAATGCATTAAAATTCATGAATTGTTTTATATGTACATCGACTATAGCACTATTATTAACAATTACAATTAACTATTATTAACAAGCCATGCCATAAAAGACCTTTCGCAACAATGGATACAGAGATAGTATCAAAGATTTTTTTCAGTTATAAAAAATAGGCCATGTGCGAGTCGGACTCGCGCACGAAGGGTTCCGTACTATCCCTATTCAAGTTTCTATCTGTTTGTTAAGATCTAGTAAAAAATTGCTTAAAAATTACGTTGTTGTATGGGAGCCCCTTTTAATATTTATTTTATTTTTATTTAATTATTTATTTTGAAAAAAAATTTTAAGAGTTTTTTGTATGTTGTAATACATACAATAAACGCGTTTATTGTATGTATTGATATCCCTTAATATTTTAATTTTTTCATTTTTAGTTTTTTAGTATTAATGAAAATTTCAGCTTTCTAGATATAACGGTTTATGAGTTACAGTCTGGTGACAGACAGACAGACGGGAACAGACAGACAGCGAAGGCTTAGTAATAGGGTTCTATTTTTACCTTTTAGGTAAGGAACCCTAAAAACACTTAAAAGCATTTTTAATTTTTTTAAGTTAGTTGGTGGTTTGAGGTTGCATAATGAAGAATGAAGAAAGAAAGATCTTTCTTACACTCAAGGTACCTAACCTTGAGTGTAAGAAACATCGATTCTTTCGTCAATTTTGCTAAAGCGTTGTCAAGGTCTAATCAATATTTATGTCAATAAGGTTATAAATATTTATTTTATCAAATTATTACAATTAAAAAATAAATCTACCTAAATATTTCAAAGCTTAAAATAATACAACACATATTACAAATGTAACGAAATATTTTAATAAAATTAAAACTATACAAATAAATAAAATTGAAGTGTCTATTTGTAATATTAAAATAACTGCTTTTTATTAAATACTTAGGGATGTACACGGTACATATACCAAAATAACATTTTTTACAATTTTTGTCTGTCATGCTACTTTTTTCGAAATTTTCCCACGCGGACGAAGTCGCGAGCTCAGTTAGTATATAATTTTGATTTAAAATCGTGTTTTCAAATACAGACCTAAAATTTTATGTTAAAGTAAGCATATTTTCTTATGAATAATAAGTTTATAGAGGCGGGAATAAATTTACGAACTATCGACAGCAGACTGGAGTGGAATTTAATTAAAAGTTTGTGAGCATAGCAATAAGGGAGGTTCATTTATATAATTAGAGATTCCCCCGTGTTGGTCCGGGCTCCCTTGAAGAATAGGCCAACTGCCAGGCCAGCCAGACAGGTCGTAAAAGGCGACAGATTAGTTATGCGAGTCACTACCACCATGGCTACTAGGTGGTAGAGTTCTGTATTGTCTCGCCCGGGTCTGGTAACACCGCCCTATATCTATTCATACCACAATAGCGTCAGTGTTTGTCACTGTCATGTTCTGGTTTGGAGGGTGAGTTATCCGGTAAACTTATGCATGCGGCATGAGACCTCGTCACAAGATAGCAACGAACTCTTAACCTTTTTTGTGTCTACAGGCGATGGTTGACTCTTTCCATCAGGAGACCTATCTGCTTATTTGCTATCTTAAAATATATATATAAAAAAACTCTTAAACATAACCAAAAAATCATCAAAAACGTCACCAGTTGCTTGCTGGTCACTAGATGCATTTTTTGCAATATCATAACACCAAAACTAACCAAGCGGCAACGAATGCCACTAATATACAAGGCTGTTACGTGTCTTGCAATAACTAAACAATTACGATAATTTCGCATTGCGAGTTACGTGATAGCCCCGTCGTTTTGCCCACTAACGTTTTTTAGCAAAGGCGTTTAATGTATGTATGTATAGCGTGACGCTAAAACGTGACATCCGCGTCACGTCACTACTGAACACAAATTTAAAGAAGAAATTCGATCGTTAGTGAACTGCCCCAATGTAGCTCAAAGCCTACGTATGTAATTTCCATATTCTTTAGGCATACCATTTACGAAATTGATTCCGATAAAGAACTTTGTTATCGTCTTTAAAATATAATCCTGATATGTACGAGTTACGTGACTGTAATACAGTGAAACTAGATTTTTTCAGATGTGTCAATCACTGCTGGCCTTCACAACTTTACCAGTAGTAGGAGCGAGCAGAGTGCTCAGCCAGACTATAAAGATGTAAAGCCTTCGCCCTAAGGGTGACTCCTGTGAGATCGGTTCTCGGCTTAAAGTGGGGTCGTGATTTGCGATAAGAGAGTGTCATTGTTTTGTCCTACAGCTGATCCTTGCGTTCCGGTTCGCCGATGGGAAAAACAAGGGTCCTCTTCGACGCCGGCGGCGACGGTGTAGCGTGTGTTGGTGTATTCCGTTGGCCAGAGATATCGGGTCGTCGGGATCGGTGAGAAGTGAGGAATGATTTTTCAAAATCCATCCTCCACGGGAGTGAAATAAAGGAAAATATATTTATATGAAACTTTATATTTCTTGGACATATTTACATGACATTTTATGTTCTTCCTTTGACGTACGAAAGGACTAAGAAAGGACTACTCAAAATTCAACCCTCAAGGGGTGTATTGGGAATGAAATTTTTCTCACCCTCAAGGGGAATGAAATTTCTCTGATATTTTATATCCCTTGGACATATTTGCATACAATTTCTGCATTGAGCATGCATGTCTGAATTGAGTACGGCAAAAATAATGAATTTTTTATTTCCGCATTTTTAAAAATTCAACCTCTTAAAGTAGTAAAATAGGGCATGAAAGTTTTATATAAACGTACAGGCCAAACCCTTGGGGGCTGAAGCTTCAATTCGCATACGTATTTCTCTTATGACGTAAGTATCCACTAAGAAATTATTTTTCAAAATTCATCCTCCAAGGGGGTGAAATAGAGGAAAAAAACTTGTAAGATACTTTTTATTTTTTGAACATATTTGTACGAAATTTCATATAAATTGACAAAAATGAAAAAACGTGTTTTTTCGACGTAGTTAAGAAAATTTTCAATCAATCATTTTTCGACTTTCTACAATAATTAACTATGATGAATATGTGAATATTATTTTTTTATACAATACTAGCGGTCTGCCCGACTATGTAGAGATTTTTAGTAAACTAGCTTAGAAAGACAGGTTAAATAAGTTCTAAAATAAATATACGCGAGCGAAGCCGCGGGTAGCAGCTAGTTTTTACATACAATACTAGCGGCCCGCCTGACAATGCAGTGATTTTTAATAAAGTAGCTTAGAGAGAGGTTAAATAAGTTCTAAAATAAATATGCGCGAGCGAAGCCGCGGGTAACAGCTAGTTTTTTACACAATACTAGCGGCCCGCCCGACTATGTAGAGATTTTTTATAAAATAGCTTAGAAAGAAAGGTTAAATAAGTTCTAAAATAAATATGCCCGAGCGAAACCGCGGAATAACAGCTAGTCTTATGATATATAAAAAAAAGATAGTTTTGATCGAGGCTCCTTGTTGAAGAATAGATCAATTGCCCTGCCTAGGCATCTTGTAAAAGGCGAGAGAATGTTAATACGTGTCACTTACATCGTGATTATTTATAACTAGGTGGTGGAGTTCTCAACGTTTCTATCGGATTTCGTACCACCAATTTGGCTATTCTTGCGTCAGTGCATTTCGTTGTCTTGTTTCAGTTTGGAGTGTAAGAATGCTAGTAAACTTAGACAAGTGGTATTCAATGGTGTATAGTGATCCGAGGGCTAAGTGTGAGTTTTCTTTTCGCATTCGATCGTGAGCGCGTTTGGAGTTTACTAGGAATTTGTATGTGATTTGTACAGCGCCACCTAGTGGTAAACGTGAGAAACCAGTTTACCACTAGGTGGCGCTGTACAAATCACATACAAATTCCTAGTAAACTCGAAACGCGCTCACATTCGAATGCGAAAAGAAAAACTCACACTTAGCACCCTGTTGTAGTACTACTCCTTCATTGTGGGAACACGTGGAAACTTCCGTGCCTTCAAGCGATTTTGTCATGATGTCAGTAGTAAGTACTGGAATCGGAATTAAGTAGGTCATTTTTGTAGGTCCTCATTTTTTGAGTTATTGTGGTGCAATAGCAATAGGCTTAACCTGATTGTTAAAGTCTTATTTTGTGGCATTTTTGATGCTTTTACCATTTTGCTGTCTCCTGCTGAAAAGGAAGGGAAACAGGATCTATTTCCTACAATTTAAAATAGTGCGCTCATTTTTGGAGGACGTTTTTGACACACTGATTGTGTATCTTGGGTTTTTTTATATCAATGCATATAAAGTACCAGCTGACCCGCGCAACTTCACCCGCGAATAGATTAATATGTCGTCGATATAGTTTTGAATACAAATTTCATCCCCTATTTCAGGGGTTGATTTTTGAAAAAAAAAATAGCCTGTATCTGACCCTAGACCTTCAGCTATTTCCATGCTAAATTGCATAAAAATCGGTCCAGCGGTTTAGTCGTGAAAGCGTAACAAACAGACTGGTAGACTGACAGACAGACAGACAGACAGACTATCGCATTTATAATATTAAGTATGGATATGAACTATTTATGTGGTCTGTGGATATGGATAAGATGTATGTTCGCTTATGTCTTTGAAATAACGCAACGTTTTCATCAAGAGACAGAGCGATTCAAGAGGAAGGTTTATATAATACACGCATATTAAGTAGAAAAATAGAAGAGAATTTCAAAAATTTGTCGTAAAAATATATTTTTGTGCAATTTCGTTGCACCCGTGAGAAACCGGGGCGGGTCGTTAGTATGAAATAAAATTAATATACAGCCATTTTTATGTAACCTACACTTTTTCCCGAAAAAATACATTAGTCCCGTAGTTAAATTAGAAACTTTGTTCAAATAAGTAAAAGTTGCGAGGCGCAATTATTTATTATACAGCCTATGATATAACTAAAGTTGAATGTCACAGATTTATCTTTGTAATGAGTACAAGAGCGTGAGAATGGTGATAAATTGCGGTTGAAACAATATTATTTCGGAACAAGTGGGCGTAGTGGTATGTCCATCCAATTAATCCTAATTCATCAATTTTAAAGTTATTGCATTATACGAATTGTTAAGTTCGGTTTATGACCATATCCGACTATAAAAACTATAAAAAAAGTTTCTTCACACCCGTACTCGCGAAGAGGCAGGCAGAGGTATAACAAGTAGGTACACTAACGATTAGCCGAAGATATTAAGTGGCAAGCCTATTGATAACCGGGCGCATATCCAATCCCAGGCAACGTTGTTAGTATCAGAAAACTGAAAAAAAACACATTTTGAAAATGAAACTGAAATACCGGGAATCAAACTCGGGACCTCCCACACCAGTGTCAGTGTTGACCACATGAGGTTTGGATAGAGCCTCATATAAAAATGAGAAAAACCCGCGGCGAATTCGACCTTTATAAAGATCTATCTACTAAGAAATTTCAACAGTATTTTAGAAAGTCAAGGGAAACATTTATTTTAATACACGACTTTTATATATACACTTCGTTTACATATAAAACGTTTACTCCGCACTTCGTTTCGTTTCGTGCTTCGTTTACTCCGCACAGCTCCTCCCCTGTAGGTGATAGCGTGATAATATGTAGTCTATATGTTGACCCGACCTGTTAGTAATATTCATGCAAAATTTGAAGTAAATCCATGCAGTACTTTTTGAGTCTACCCCGGACATACATACAGATAAACAGACAGACAAAATTTCTAAAATCTATATTTTTGGCTTCGATATCGATTGTAGATCACGCACCAAGTATTCTTTTAAAAAATATTCAATGTACAGTTGACTTTCCTACGATTTTATTATATATAGCTATACGGCTAGACTGATATAATTTAATGATTTTTGTTGATAAATATTATATTTTAATACTTTTTAGTCTATTTTGGACAAAGACACACCAAACCCACAACAAAATTGGCAACAAAATTGGCCCCGTCCTTCTTGACTTATAAAAGTGGTGTAACTAACACGAATTTTTATATAATATACTAGCCGATCCGGCTGACGTTGTTCTGCCTTTTTAACTACTCTTATTTTTTTCTATATTTTCTCACCTTATAAACCTTTCCTGGACTTCAAAAATTAATTCAAAACTAAAGTTAGCCAAATCGGTTCAGCCGTTTTCGAGTTTTAACGAGACTAACGAACAGCAGATTTTTATATATATAGATAGATGAACAGCTAGATTGATGTTTTTAACAAATTTTTTTATTGATGAAAATATTATTAAAACGTTATTTGTTCTTCAATAAATCAGCAATGTTTTTTGAACAAATTTTTTTGTTGACATTACGAATTTCACAATTGTGATAATAAGCGCGATCCTATTCTCAGTTGGAATGCATAGTACGAGTACGTAACTATTATATTATACTAGATGCATCGTGCAGCCAGCTGCATTTTAAATTTTTTTTGCCGATTTCACCTAATTTTTCGGGATAAAACGTTACCTAAGTGCTATTCCAGGTCATCGTCTACCTATGTGCCAAATTACATTCAAATCCGTTCAGTAGTTTTTGCATGATTGAGTAACCAACATCTGCGATCGCGCATATCCCGAATAAAAACATCGTGTATTTATATCAAGATGCGTATTTTTCGTATCTTAAGATAATATGAAAAGTATATTTCCATATTCTTCAGTATCTGAAGATACTAATATATATATATATATATATATATATATATATATATATATATATATATATATATATATATATATATATATATATATATATATATATATATATATATATATATATATATATATATATATATATATATATATATATATAGGATTTGTATGGTGAGCGGATATTCGAAAATATGCTTTTTGATATATTATATTAGCAAGATCAAATATTATAGTATCTTAACCATGTGTGATGATTTTTAAAGCCTTGTTTACTATAGTTTTTAAAGAAATTTCAGTTTTATATCGACAGACATACAGATAGACTTTCGCATTTATATAATATACTCGTAAGTACGGATTATAAAAAGAACTTTGTTACTGTACATTTGCTGAAAGTAGGCCAGAGTAGGCTGATAGTGAAATAGCCACCCCCTGTAGAAAATCACTGTAGTTAGTCAAAGGTGGACTCTTTTGATTAATTACAGATTTTAATTTGATTGTTTTGTAGTTCAATCAAGAATACACCAGTAAGGTCAATTCAAAATAAATATGGCACCTTCGCAAACGGTGTTGCCAGAGTCTCCAAACAAATCGCGAATCTGCGCTAGAAATTCCTTATGCAACGCCAACTTCGCCAGTTTGTGATGATACAAGCTCACTAGTTTTTCGCCAAATTCAACGAGAGTGCATCCGCGATTTTAGTGATGTGTAATTTTGGAAGACTTTTAAATTACTTTACAGGGACAATTTAAAAGGTTTTTACTCCAAGTAATAGTTAAAATGAAATATCTTTTGTGGATATTGAATTCTAAGTGTTGAAACTCACGTCATAAAATTACAAACAAAATGTTTATATTACTTTAATTTATAGGAACTAATTTACATTCAAGAATTTGATAATATCTAATATCTAAAATAAGTATCTTTACGCCCGTATCCCCGAAGAGATAGGCAGAAGTACAACCTGTGCACCCACGATTACCCGTAAATACTCTGTCCCACAATGTGATAGTTTGCATGCCTATGCCTGCCGGGCACTTATCTAATCCCGGACAATGTTGCTTTTATCAGAAAACTAAAAGACATATTTTGAATTGCCCAACCTGGAACTCATGTGGTCAACACCGACACCGGACCACTAGACCACAGAGGCGATCAAATATCCAATACCTCCTTGCCAAATTTCATCAAATCTAGTACGATGATTATCTATGTAATTATTGACAGATATGACAGATTATCGCATTTATATAATACTAGCGACCTACCCGCGGTTTCACCCGCGTAGCTTTTGCTCCCGTGGAAATATCGGAAAGTTTTATATATTAAAACTTTCCTCAAGAATCAGTCTATCTATTAAAAAACCGCATAGAAATCCGTTGCATGGTTTTATAGATTTAAGCATACATAGGGACATAGCGACATAGGGACAGACAGAGAAAGCGACTTTGTTTTATACTATGTAGTGATACTAGTAAGTATGGATTGTTCAAGAACCTTGTGTCAGTATCTGCTGAAAGTGGGCCAGACTTGGTTTATAGTGAGATAGCCACCGCTTAAAGAGAAGCACTGTAATTAGTTAAAGGAGTCCATCTTTGACTAATTACAGTGATTATCTGAGAAACCGAGGAGTATTAAATCAGGTCAGGGTGTCACCACGGAATAAACTTAATACAAAATTTCATTTTGAGCTTAACTCTCAAACAATTAGTTTCTGAAAAAAGATGGTACTTCGTATTTTTGGTTATCAGTTTGGCTGTACATTTTTCAACTTACTTCTCAAAAGGAGAATGTTCTCAATTAGGCTGTATGTTTTTTAATGGTTATTGCTTCAGAACTCTGTCATTTATGAACCGATTTTGAAAATTCTTTTATTGTTGGAAATGTGTACTCGCTGTTAGGTTTCATTTTAATTTGGTGACGATCTGATGTAAGGTTCCGGATATAAGAAATGGGAAGTTAGTTGCTGCGTTAAAAAAATATTTATGTTTGTTATCTTAGAACTCGGTCATTTATGAACCGATTTTGAAAATTCTTTTATTGTTTGAAAGGGTATACTCGCTGTGTGATTTTATTTTAATTTGATAACGATCTGATGTAAGGTTCCGGATATAGGAAATGAGATGTCAGTTGTTGCAGTTTACTGCGTTAAAAATATTTATGTTTTTACCTTAGAACTCGGTCATTTATGAACCGATTTTGAAAATTCTTTTATTGTTGGAAATGTGTACTCGCTGTGAGGTTTCATTTTAATTTGGTGAAGATTTCATGTAAGGTTCCGGATATGGAAAATGGGAATTCAGTTGCTGCAGTTTACTGCGTTTAAAAATATTTATGTTTGTTACCTTAGAACTCGGTCATTTATGAACCGATTTTGAAAATTATTTTATTGTTCATAAGAGTGTACTCGTTGTGTGGTGATGAATTGATGTAAGGTTCAGGATATAGGAAATGGGAAGTCAGTTGCTGCAGTTTACTGTGTTAAAAATATTTGTTTGTTCCTTTAGAATTCGGTCATTTATGATCCGATTTTGAAAATATTTTTTTGTTTGGGAGGGTGTACTCCCCGTGTGGTCCCATTTTAATTTGATGAAGATCTGATGCTTTTTTTCCTCTGTGGTCTAGTGGTCCAGTGTCGGAGTTGACCACAGACCATATGACCGGGTTCGATTCCTGGGTTGGACAAATTCAAAATATGTTTTTTTAGTTTTCTGATAAAAACAACGTTGTCCGGGACGGGATAAGTGCCCAGTTGGCAATAGGCTTGTCACCCATCACATTGTGGGACCAAGTACCGTCGGCTAATCGTGGGTACACTTGTATCTCTGCCTACCGCTTCAGAGATACGGGTCTGAAGATACTATCTGAGCAAGGTTTTGGAAATACAGGAGATGGGAAGATGGTTGCTGCACTTTGACTGCGGTAAAAAATTATAATAAACTAGCTGCAGCGTGCAGCCCGCTACATTATAAAAGTTTTTAGCGAATCCCGCGGGATCAAATTATATTTTCGGGATGAAAAGTAGCCTATTTGCTATTCCAGGTTATCATATATATGTATTCCAAATTTCATTCAAACCCGTTCAGTAGTTTTTGCGTGATTGAGTAACAAACATCCATACATCCAAACATCCAAACTTTCGTATTTATAATATTAATCTAGTTTGATCGTACGCGTAAGTCAGCGTTCATTTTTCTACGTCGTAGGTCGTAGCGAATACAATAGAATGAGCGAGCTTGTCTATATTTTTCACTATGAAAAGAAGAAATTAATATATTTTTTCATTAGACACGTGAAAAAACTATCTTCATTAAGTTATTTAAATAATTCTTTTGACGAGTTGTCATTTTTAGAATTACTAGCGGATCGGAACGCGGCCACACATTGAGAAGATCTGGCGGAAGAAACTCAGCAGGTTTGTCTTTTTTCGATTTTCCATAATTAATACAAGATTACAAAAAAATATATATGACATTTGTATTAGGAGCAATGAATCCCAGGCCTTTTGTCTTCCAAATTATCTAAGATTTTATTTTTACAGTTATGTTTCAACACATTTCTTAAATTTATTTACTGGTAGATCTTTTATAGTTTCGAGAAGTTTAATGTAAAAACTACTTGATACATTGAGCTTATTGACAATTTGAGCCCATTCGGCTCAAATTATAAAGGCCCGGATTCAATCCCTGGTTCGAGTGAAAGCGTTATTATTCTCAGCGGATGGCGTTATTTTCAAAAATAAAGTTTCACTAGAATCTTGGAGTTTGATGTCTGCGTGCTAGCACCCCGTGCTCTAGATGAGCTTATAAATCTGGCAGTCCTGGTTATTCCATGAAAGATAGTCGTCATCAGATCTATAAAATACGGCAATGGCAATCATAACTGTAGTAGCCAATCGATCGGTGAATTGTGGTGAACCGGAATATCACAAGAGAACAGGCGTGATGATAATTGTTTATATTTACCATTTATTTTGTGCCTATTGAGTTAATATTTTTTGGTTATTGCGTAACTTATCGAAATATATTTTATCAAATTTTAATAACAATAAGACAAATTTATGTTTCGTTGCAAAGTTTTCGAAAGAAAAGGCTTCTAAATTTAGCTGTGAATATTTTTAAATGACATTAAAGTAAAGGTCTTGGTTGTTTGAAGTTTATATTAATTTAAACGCAGTGAAGCCTGCGGCAGCCGACATTAATTCATATATTCCTCAAGAACTCGCCCCCTAAATCTAAATTTCTTTTCTACGCGTAATTCTAAGTTCCTTTTGAAGAATAAACCCCCTGTCATATGATCTGACTACAGTTAGTAAGTTAGGAGTTCCGTTGATCATCGACAATTTTCACTAATACAGTAACTTTACCATAACAACATTACGATTACTCAAATATGACGATAACCGAGAACATTTGTCTTAATATAATTGATCATGTGCTCGATGAGGAATCCCATTGCTTTATTATGGATCTTCTCATCAGATTTGCGTGAGATTCAAGGGCGGATCCAGAGGGTCATGGAGGTCATGACCCCCCACTAGGCAGGGGTATGGATAGGCAGGGTATGGATTTATTAGAATTAGAGCTTATCCTAATTGAACCTCAAATATATGATCCCCCTGACCCAAAGGCTGGATCCGCCCTTGGTACTACACCTCCTTTTCAGCGCAAAAGAAGTTATCTAAATCAGTAAATGTGTTATTGTGCTATTCGCCAATTTGTTGTGCACATGCTTATACTACGCAGCTGCGACAGCCGATATTAATTCCCCTATTTCTCTAGAACTTATCACCTAAATCTAAATTACCTTTATACGTGTAGATTCGGGCCCCTTTTGAAGAATAAACCATTTGCCCCTCTGCCGTACGACCTGACTACAATCAGTTAATAAGTTAGGAGTTTCATTGATCATCGGTAATTTTCATTAACACAACAACTTTATCATAATAACATTACGGTTACTCAAATATGGCGATAATCAAGAACATTAACCCTAATCCCGATCATGTGCTCAATTGAAGAATTCCATTACTTTATCATGGATTTCCTCATCAGATTTTTGTGAGACTATTCTTGAAGCATGTCCTTTTCAACTCCAAAAGAAATCTTTAAATCGGTAAATTTGTTTTTGAGCTGTTTGTAATTTTTTTGTACATATGGTTATGCGGAATTGATATAGATAGTTTTTCTCATATATCCAATAAATAGAACTGAACCAACTCAAGAAGAGACCGATTCGGGTGACCTTTCATGTGAAAAAAGAATTATAATCGAAATCATTTCACATTTATTATTTAACAACGTGTTGGTCCGGGTCGCTTAGAAAAATAGACCATTTGTCATTCTTCCAGGCAGTTCAAGGCGAACGACTGGCAATACATGTCATTACCATTGTGAATACAAAGTGGTAGAGCTCTGCAATTTCTCGTCTAAGTTTTGGTATAACCGCCTTTTTTATATCATGAGTTAGCAAACAAGCAGATGGGTTTCCTGATGGAAAGAGTCAACCATTGCCTATAAACACCAAAAATGTTAATGGTGCGTTGCTATCTATGTGACGAGATCTAATACCACATGCATAAGTTTACCGGCTACCTTACCCTCCAAACCGGAACACGACAGTGACAATCATTGATGCTATTGCGGCAGGAATAGGTAAGGCGTTGGTACCAGACCTGGGCGAGACAATGTATAACTCTATCATCTAGTAGCCACGATGGTAGTGGCTCGCCTTGTCAATCGGTCATCTTTTACGAGAGCAGTTGGCCTATTCTTCAAAAGAACCCGGAACCAGCACGGGGAAGTCTTATCTATTCCTACCACAATAGCGTCAATGCTTGTCATTGTCGTGTTCCGGTTTGGAGGGTAAGGTAGTCGGTAAACTTATTCATGTGGCACTACCTACCCGCAACGCGGATAGCAACACACTATTGACATACTTGATGTCCATTATCTATAGTTGTCTCATTCCATCAGGAGACTGCTCTGCTTTTTGCTATCGTATAATACGAGTATAAGAGTAGATATAATCTAAATCATGTAAGTAACAAGTTAAGTTTTTTAATTTTTTTATGGGTCTGGTAGAAGGGTCGATTGTATATGTATAGCGATCTCTGCCAGTCGATAGTAGTACAGTTTCTACCGGTAGATGATTTTATAATAGAGAAGTGTCTGTAATGTAAGAAATTAACATACATTTTTATATTATACACGGTGGAATCTCAGGCAGGTCGTCTAAACAAAATAAAATAATTAGGCAATAATTTAAGACGTTTTCGGGTATCAAAGCCTGTCGGAAATAACTAGTTTATGTCAAGGATCCTTTATAGAAAGGATTTCTAATCTATATTGATCTATATTATTACCGACATTCTCTTTATTGTTGGACGCGTTGTAATTAAAATCGTAAGTAAATTAGTAATTATCGTTAGCTAATTATACGAACTAGCGCCGCAGTATCGCTGGCAAAATTAAACGAACGAGCGCTACATTGAATTTATTCATAGTCATCTGAATTAATATTGTAAAGGCGAAAGTTTGGATTTTGTATGGTAAGATGTTTAGATGGATGGATGTTACTCAATCACGCAAAAACTACTGAACGGATTTGAATGAAATTTGCACACAGGTAACTGATGACCTGAAATAGCTCATTGGTTACTTTTTGTCCCGGAAAAATTAAATGATCCCATGGGATTCTCCAAAAACTTTTATATTGCGGCGGGCTGCATGCTGCGGCTAGTGTTAAACATATTAATACTTCTATTTTGCGGTTTACCTATTTATTGACAAAATTACGTGTTTATTAGATATTTTTAATTCTTAATGTTAAACTTACTTATTTTTTTATTTATTTATTTATTAGATATTTTTAATTCTTAATGTTAAACTTAATAAAATTTTGGTGATTATATCTATATTTATATAAGAGGATGTTTGTATACATTAAATATACGACAGACTCGGAAACTATTTGATAAATCATTATGAAAATTGATATACATATCTATTTTTTTAAGGTTCTTATGCTATCCCCATTGACGTAACTCACCACCTGGTGGCGCTGCTCCAGGTGGTGGGTCGCTGGTCATGTATATTTAGACGTGAAGGAAAAACTTTGTACTCCTTTTTAAGACAATAACGTGAACTGTGGAGTATGAAATTTGGTAGAGTTAAAGTTTACATTGCGAAGGACTGCAGACATTTAATATTATTAAATAATTTATTAGTATCTGTATGACCGAGCTCTGCTTGGTATTTTTATTTTTCGTAAAAACGACGTTTTCTAAAAATGAAACCTAGCTAGAGCGATTATTCGCCCCCGAAACCCCGTGCATACTAAATTTCATGAAAATCGTTGAAGCCGTTTCCGAGATCCAGATTATATATTTATATATATACAAGAATTGCTCAGTTAAAGGTATTATTATATAGATAGATATGAATAGATAATATGCATTAGAAATACACAAAATTAATAAAAATAAACATTACTCACACTACATTCATGTGACATACATAATAATATACACAAGTATACTATTATATTTAAGGTATACAATCAGCAAAGTAAAAGTAAATAAACAACCAGGATCTATTCACTAATCACTCGTAATAATCAACGGCTGCCTACACGAGTTACTAAACAAATGCATTACACTCTCGCATTCGCACTAATCAAAGTGTAACCGGGGCCTAAAGCCCCGTTTTCACTTTGATTAGTGCTAGTGTGAATGTTTAATGAAGGTGCTTAGTATTAAGAAAAAAATACGTGAAGATAGCCGTGGATCAGTGCCAGTGATTCGTAATCAGCGTAGTAAAAGTGAATAGGTACTGATTACTTATCACTCGCACTAATCAACAGCTGTCTTCACGTATTTTTATCTTAATACTAAACACCTGCATTAAACACTCACACTCGTACTAATCAAAGTTAAAACGAGGCAAGTCGTGGGGAATAGCTTGATTATAAATCGGCGAAATCTATGGATAGTTTCGCATTAATAGGCTGACAAGATCTATTGTAGAAATTAATGTTATTTAAGCAGTTTATAAGAAAAACCATCTGTTGTAGCGCATCACAATAAATATATTATATTATGTTAATATTCATCATTTATTTAAAAGACCGTGGCCGGTCTCGATACATAATTTTTTTTATAACATAAGATAGCAAACAAGCAGATGGGTCTTCTGATGGAAAGAGTCAACCATCGCCTATAGACTCCAAACTGGAATACGACAGTGACAAGCACTGACGCTATTGCGGCAGGAATAGGTAAGGTGGTGGTATCAAACCCGGGCGAGACAATGCAGAAATTCTACCACCTAGTAGCCACGATGGTAGTGACTTGTAAAGCCAATCGGTTGCCTATTACGACTCGCTTGGCCGAACAGCAGTTGGCCTATTCTTCAAAGGAGGCCGGCACCAACACGGGGAAATTGAACAAAATTGGCTCGATAGAAAATAATTGCGAAGATTGATCTTATAATCATCATTAACGGTTCTATATTTTTATTTTTTTGACATATGGGTCTGCAATTAAAAACATGAAGTCATGATATTCATACTTATATATGACGGCGTCCGCGTCATCAAATGCAAGAATATTGTAAACAACAGGTGTACGCCTAAAGCCACCGAGCGCATCGTTCGATATCCCTACTACTCAAATTGTTTTGCTACCTGTATAAAAGGCTCTGAGCGCCCTCTAGGCAGTCTAGGCCATAGACTAGCATATAATATTATGCTTTATAGACCGGAAACTTCAACATCGTTAAGAGGACGTCAGCGCCATCTATAAATCAAGCATAAACTATGTAACGGAAGCTTCTTATCATATCTATTTCTTAACTTTTTACTAGATCTCTGACATATTATGTAAATAAAACAAAAACTTTACGTCGTAGAATAGATTTATTTTGTCAAATTACAAACCAAATTATAGCAAAATTATGAGGTTTAATCACTGAAAACTGATTCGACACTACTAAACACAGAGTACTTATTAATTCAACGTTTAAAAGACACAGAAACAACCAAAATAGTTAAAACTCATTTGTATAACTTGTACACGCGGAAGATAGTTGTTAACTTGCCGTAAATATCACGAAAACAATGCAAATAAATCAAAATGAAACTAGCTCAAAACTATGTAAACAATCTGGCAGCCATATTTAAGAATGGAATTTTAGTTTTAGTTAGAGATGGGCGACCTGAATCGATATCGTATTGTATCGATATCATGCTATGCGAATTATACGATATATCAACATTTTGTGTTGATGCATATTTTTATTGTTGATTATATATACAAGAATAATTAATGATTATAGATTACATAATATTAATTTCATTAGTAATAATTATCATAAATTAGTTTCATTAGCGTTATATATTGCATTATAGTTGTGTTTGTGAGCTACACGTTGTGTCTGATTTGTTTTTTGTTTATAAAATATAAATGCCACCAATATGATATCAAATATTCATTTAAGTGGCATTAAATCTATACAACTTAATAAAATTGGACTGTCTGTTTGTAATATTAAAATAACCGCTTACTAAATGCATATGGATGTATACACGATACATATACCAAAACAGCATTTTTTACAATTTTTGTCTGTCTGATTTTGACAGGTCTTTCACTGGCAGATAGAAAACGATTTCATCAATTTGATGAACCATTTAAAAAGACCATAAATATACGTTGGAGTAATCAAAGTTCGAATTCTTTTGAACAAGTAAATATAATTAATACAAGATACTATTGTTAAACGAATATAACAAATATCTTTACAGCAGTTAATATATAATAAGCTTATGCTAAGTACATTGTCTTATTACATCGGAAAGGTCAAAATAAAATAAAACAAATTAGCCCCACGTTACATGTCAGTGGTTGTGACTTCAGTGATCTCTGAACGCTTACTTTATTTGACAGGATCTATACCTTCAGATATCTGCAATTGTATTAACTTGCTACGCATCCACAAGATATTGTTTATAGTCATAAAATTGTAGTCAAAATGCCGTTGAATGAAAATAGTGACTTTTAATATTATTATTAAATACCGAAATAGCAATGAAATCTTTTTATTCCAGAAATATACCTTTCATATTTTACCACCAAATATACCTTTCGTTTTGTGTCGATACGAAACGTTACATACATCGAATTATGACTCATATCGGTACAGTGTATCGATTCAAATCGATTTTGAATTAGACATGTGATAGAAATGATGATGGTAGAGGATAGTAGACATTTCAATTTCGACTAGAGATTAGTTTCGTACGAAGTTTGGTGTATGTGGCTCAGGTGGAGCCACCATTAAGTTTTGTAAAAGGTCCAAATGTACTAACATTCCACCCCGTGGTCTAGGCTCTGGCGTGGCTCGGTACACTTGTTGTATCTTGCTAGTAGCTTATCCTTGACTCTTGGATAATTAATTTGTGCAAACAAGTTAATTATTATTGTCAACTATAAATTAGTCGCAGTACAATTTATAATTGACTATCTATTGCTTAAATTATGACTTATTTGTAGTAAGGAATAATTATGGTTTACTTTGTTAATGAGAACTAGTAATGGAAAGTTGATCAAAATATAAAGATCTGTTATATCACCACATCCGCATTTTATTTATCGTATCTGACCCTCTTCCTACATATACATATTTGACAAATAATAATCTACACTTTTTTTTTAATTTCAATATGAATCTTTTTTAAATATATTTATTTTTTATATATAAGACTTGGCGCCCACTTACACTGATAGTGCGATCTCGCTTACTCCGGTAGAAATAGTGAGATTGCGTGTTTTTGGTGTTAACAACGTCTTAATAAACTATTGTTGTTGTTTTCTTGTTCAACTATTCAGCCACGTCAGCCACGTAAACCATGGTTTGATGGTACCGGTCTGCCTAGGGAAATATTAACATGGGCGCTAAGATTTAGATTTGGCCACATGCCACTAAATAAATTTCTTCACCTAATTGGAAAAATGTCCTCCCCATTGTGTGAAAATTGTGACAAAACTGAAGATATTATTCATTTACTAATGGAGTGCAGTCAATGAATTTAAAAAATAATAATTAATTTACATAAAATAAAAGATATAATCGAAATCAATCTCATACTGATAGAGCCCCTGTCAATAAAGGCGAAAAATATTTACTCATTTATAAAAGACTATTTAAAATGAAGAAACTAAACTATATACATATAATAAAATCGTAGAAAAGTCAAAACTATACATTGAATATTTTTTTTAAAATAATACTTGGGACGTGATCTACAATTGATACCGAAGCCAAAAATATAGTTTTTAGAATTTTTGTCTGTTTGTCTGTATGTATGTCCGGGGTAATTTAAGAAAGTACTGCATGGATTTACTTAAAATTTTGCATGAATATTATTAACAGGTCGGGTCAACATATAGGCTACATATTAACACGTTATCACCGATGGGGGAGGAGCTGTGCGGAGTAAACGAAGTCCGCGCGGACGAAGTCGCTGGCAACAACTAGTGTATAATAAGCCCTTACGTATTTCCCTATGAGGCCGGCATTGACTAGTTTTGTCAAAAGGCCTCATTAAATAAATGAAAAAAAAAACATTGTTCCTTTGACCAAAGAGGCGGTCACAATTATTACTGATTTTAAATAATATGATGCAGATATAATGTAATATTATATTAATAATAATATAGGTAATATTAATATCAGTAGACAATTTGTATAACACGAATTGATCTAACACCAGAGTATGTAAGTTATTTGCTTGTGATATCGATATTTGTGAACGATAACTACTAGTTAGTACACAGACATCTATACATCTATATACATATAATAAAATCGTAGGAAAGTTAAAACTGTACATTGAATATTTTTTTAAAAGAATACTTGGGGCGTGATCTACAATCGATATCGAAGCCAAAAATATAGATTTTAGAATTTTTGTCTGTTTGTCTGTATGTACGTTCGGGGTAAACTTAAAAAGTACTGCATGGATTTACTTCAAATTTTGCATTAATATTACTAATAGGTCGGGTTAACATATAGGCTTACATATTATCACGCTATCACCTACGGGGGAGAAGCTGTGCGGAGTAAACGAAGTCCGCGCGGACGAAGTCGTGGGCAACAGGTAGTTCAAATATAAAATGTATTAAATAAACACCCAAACCCAGAAATACAAATACAATTTTATACATATCACACAATTATGTCTGCCTCTGTCGGAAATCGCACATGACCCCATTAGTAGTAGTCAGATTGGCTAACCACTCGAACCATGGCTATTAGAAAATTACTAAAAAAATCTACTTCAGTGGCATTCCCGTATACAAAATTAATGATAGTAATTAATAGGCGTGATATTCTGCAATATAGCTCAGTATTGGCTCCTATCCATAGCCGCATAACGGTGGTAGACCCGAGGGATTAAATCATATTTGTTCATAAAGCCTCTTACAAATACATAGTAAATTATTAATGCAATGAGCAAGCTGTTTAAGTAGTTATTTGCCAGATTGCTGCTTATGTTAATTTTAGATTATTGTAGCCAATATATGCGTTTGAAAGCGTTTATTGTTTTATTATTTTTATATTATAAGATAGCAAACAAGCAGATGGGTCTCCTGATGGAAAGAGTCAACCATCGCCGATAGACATCAAAGATGTTAAGTGCGTTGCTGTCTTGTGGTGAGGTCTAATGTCAAATGCATAAGTTTACCGGCTACTATATTGCCAAACCGGAACACGACAATGACAAGCACTGACGTTATTGCGGCAGGAAATAGTAAGGCGGTAGCACCAGATCCTGGCGACACAACGCAGAACTCTTCCAACTGGTAGCCATGACGTTAATGATCGCTTAGCCAATCGGTTGCATTTTACGACCTGCCTGGCAGAACAACATGCGGGATATGTTAATTGCACCCATTTAAAGGTAAGTAATACCACGGCTTTATGGCTTGTCAGTAAAACTCGCACCTGTATCTTTGCAATGCCGCGGTTTTATGGCTCGTCGGTAACGCTCGCGCGTGTATCATTACCCCGTGTTGGTTCTGGGCTCCTTTGAAGAATAGACCAACTGACGTTCTGCCAGGCAGGTCGTAAAAGGTGACCGATTGGCTATGCGCGTCACTACCATCGTGGCTACTAGGTGGTAGAGTTCTGCATTGTCTCGCCCGGGTCAGGTACCACCGCCTTAACTATTCCTGCCGCAATAGCGTCAGTACTTGTCGCTGTCGTGTTCCGGTTTGGAGGGTAAGGTAGCCGGTAAACTTATGCATGTGGCATTGGATCTCGCCACAAGATAGCAACGCACCATTAACATCTTTGGTGTCTATAGGCGATGGTTGACTCTTTCCATCAGGAGACCCATCTGCTTGTTTGCTATCTTATGATATAAAAAAAAACCACGGTTTTATATAGCGGCGAGCCTGTCTCGCGGCTCTTCATGTTTGTTATATTTTTCAAACGGTTCTCGGACATAACAGATTTACTCGCTAGTCAATCAGCACCAACGAGTCGTGTCGAGTGTAAAACCGCTGTTGCTTAAAACCGCGGTATACACGTGGTCTCGTACGTAGATCAGAATCTTAAGGTTATCCTATTATACACCAAATTATTAGCTTTTTTTCAAGTTAGATTGCCTGATTTCTCTATATAATGCTTATTTTATTACTGTTTAATGGAAACAAGGGTTGATAATATCAGGAAGCACTTGGAAGTAGAATCGTCGCTATCGAGAGGTGATCGCCACGGATAATAATATATTGTGGTGCAAGGCAGTGCGTCTGCAAAAATGCGCTTAAACATCAAGCTTCACAAAGGTATTGTAGTATATACACATAAGGTTGGTATTACCTTATCTGGTCTGGAGGCTAGTGGTGGTGTTAGCAGTCCCGTACCTCCACGCCAAATACCTTACGGGTTAAGCTGAATCAATAATTGAGTGCCAAATATCAGCTACCCAGACGGACTTGCTTTGCTTCCTATATAAAAGTTAATTACTCTAGTCACATAAACACGTCGGTTTCGAAGACTCTTGACACTACCTTCGGACAGTACCTGACCAATTTGGCCATGGTACATCAGTGTTGGTTTCCTCTGGTGCCTATATCCATCCAAATTCGCATTGTATACCTATCAAAAGAACAAAAAACTGTGGATAATTATACGTAGTCTATAGTATCGTAGTGGTAATAAGCGATAGTCGTTGGTAAGTGCGGTGATCAACATACATTTCGGTAACCGGTAAACTAGTTAATCCCGGTGAATTTTAGCGTTGTTGATACGTTCGAATTACTCTACTACGCAAGGAAATTGATACTTGTCAATTAATATTTCAATAATCAGAAACCTAGAGAACCCTGGTGGATCTAAGCGTCGTAATACGTATCATGAATCATAATCAGATTGACTATGGACAGATACTGGCAGATGGTGGTGTCAAGAGTCTTCACAACCGGCGCGGCGTGTGTACATGAAAAGAGAAATGAGTGGAGGAAGCGAGACAAACCTGTAAGGATCGTGATGTGTGGCACTCGGTTCTCTCTGCCTACCTCGTAAGGGACCTGGTGTGAAGATATGTATGCACGTATGCAATACGTTCAGTTTAAGTCTATTTCTAGTTCATAAACCATGAATATTGAACATGGTCGTTTAAAGTTTACGTTGCAGTGCCGATATTAGCTTGCAAACACGTTCTAAGTTACACGGAATACCACATTCCAAGTAACTGATACGCCTAATCGTATTCGGCTTTTGTAATTTAAATATGTTAATTATTTTACAATTACGAGATTGGTCTGAAGTTTTGTATTGACCTCGTTACACAAGATAGCAAGCGAACAGATAGATCTCCTGATGGAAAGAGTCATCTTCGTCTGTAGACACAATATATGTTAAAGATGCATTGCTATCCATGTGGCGAGGTGTTAATGCCACTTGTTTATAAGTTTACCGGTCATCTTACCCTCCAAACCGGAGCACGACAATGATAAGCATTGATGCAATTGCGGCAGAAAAAGATTTGGCAATGGCATCAAATAACTGGGCGAGACGTTGTGGATCTAGAGATCCATCGTAGAACCATCATGGTAGAACCATCTAGTAGCCACGGTGGTAGTGACAGATATAGCCAATCGTTCGCTTTTTATAAACTGCCGAACAGCTGATGGTTTATTCTTCAAATGCAACCCGTACCAAATGGTATTACGATCGTTCTCATAAGTTTGCTGGCATTTATGATAAAAAGTGATTGTGATTGTAACAGGTGACGATGGTGTTTTGTGAAGTCCATAATATACATAGCGTGCAATGAACTGCCTACGGTGAGATGTAACTGATTGCGAATGCCACCAGAGGGCGGACATGTATTATTGACATATTGTTTTTAAATTGGCCTCCATTACAATCATAGCTTCTATAATTTAAATACAGTAAAACTGCAACTAAATTAATCGCTTCTGTGGTCTAGTGAGTTGGTGTGGGTGTTGAGCACATGAGGTCCCGGGTTCGATTCCCGTGTCGGGTAACTTAAAAATATGTTTTTTCAGTTTTCTGATAAAAATAACGTTGCCCGGGATTGGAAAGTGTCCGGTTGGTGATAGGCTTACCACCTATCACATTGTGGGACCTAATATCTTCGGCTAACCGTGGGTGCAAATTGTTGTACCTCTGGCTATCTCTTCGGGAATACGGGCGTGAAGATACTTTAAAACTGCAACAACTTCGTATCGCTTTGCATAAGTCTTCAAATAAGTCTTATACAAAGGCCGGCTCGCGTAGGCTCGTGGATAATGGATGCATGCCAAATCAACCGTACGCATGTCCCGTCAGCCGCGGCAACGATGACTCCATTCGTTGCACCAACTGCTTTCTATTCAATTACGGCGACGGCCGTACGACTCCGTACGGCTCCGAACGGTCTCCGACGTATGCCGACGGAGCCGTACTTAGAAGTTCGGAACCTTAGCGAGCCGTTCCGTCGCCGTGGGGCATGAATGTAACGGAAATATGAACTGTAATTTCTGTTTTCACGTTTCGATTCCTTTTACTGCATTGTAAAATGCCGTCCTAGCTGAGCCGATGTAAGCCGGTTGTTCTGAATCATACCTAAGAGTAAGAGGTTAACAATGAAATGTTATCTCTGGAACTTTGAATCCAATCTCCACCAAGTTTGTTTACAATCAAGTGGGAAGCATATCTTTCCAAACAAAATAAAAAAAAAAATTAAAACTCAGTTAATATAAAGGGCAGAGTTCTTATGCCAAAGTAAGAAATTTCACCTTTTTGGGAAGTAGATTGAAAATGTTATTCTTTTAAAGTTAATATTTTTCAGTGGTCAACCACTGCCTCAGTAGATATCTTCGATATCTTAAAATTAATATACAATACCATAAGATACCTAGTGTTATTTTAAGTAGCTCAGTGACCTTTTCAAGGTATGATAAACATGAATAACTTACGAGTAAGATCCTTGGATAAAAAGTTCATATCAAGTTAAATATAGCCTTGCCGTGGGTGAATTGTAATAGATTACGTATTCAATACAATATTTATCAATTAATACACTTGTACTATTTCGCAATAAAACAATTGTAATTTATTTCCAACCGGTTTCATACCTCATATATTACAAAAGATAAATACTGTATTGAAAAGAAGTTTCACCAAGTGCCAGCGATGAAAAGTGTAGAATAGGTTACGTTTTATTATAATAATAATAGTAGCCTTTATTTAGACATTGTTTTACATATTTTTTAATTAATGTACATTTTTTATTATTTTTCTTTATACACTATCTGTTTGCCTCTTGGCAAAGACCTCTCCCAACGTATTATTATAAAATAAATAAAAAAACATTTTACTAGCGATGCAAATGGTCGATCAAGTTTTTTTATATATAATAAGATAGCAAACAAGCAGATGGGTCTTCTGATGAAAAGAGTCAATCATTACCTATAGACACCAAAGATGTTAATGGTGCGTTGCCATCCTGTTGCTATCTCTTATTCTTTAAACCACAATACACATTATCCACATTTGTACTAATATTACGTAATATACGAGTCACTACCACCGTGGCTGCTAGGTCGTAGAGTTCTGCATTGACTCGCCCGGGTGTGGTATCACCGTCTTACCTATTCCCTCCGTAATAGCGTCAGTGCTAATCACTGTCACGTACACGGCTAAACCGCGAAAGCGATTTTGATGGAATTTGGCATAGGGATAGTTGAAGATCCGCATTTTTTTTAAATCAACCCCTAAAGGGCTGAAATAGGGCATAAAAGTTTGTATGAAAAATGAATAGTAACATGTGGTCGATACAGTTTTTAAGTGGGTTTGCATGTAATACCTATATTAAAAATATTATATAAGTACTTACGATTAGGCGATCGATTATCAAATAACATACACTTAACAAACTATTTATTCATTATTTAAAATTTATGCACAAACATGTAGAGAGAGAGAGAGAGTGGACTTAATGCTACATGGCATTCTCTACCAGTCAACCTCAAGCAAATATAAACAGCGTTTATGATAGGGTGCACAGAGAAACTTATTACAAACGTTTACTAATAACATACCTTCTAATTATTATTAAAATACGTATTTCTAATTGAATTTGAACACGACATTGAAAAGAAATTGCAGCTTTGATATTAGAATTTTTAAGACGAGGGTTTTTTTTATAATATAAGTTAGAATAAAAGCAGATGACTCTCTTGACGGAAACAAAAGCTATCACCTATAGACACTAAATATATTAATGATTATAAATTATAAAGTGGCGAGATGGCAATACTTAACCTACAAATCGGAACACGACAATGACAAGCATTGACGCTATTGCAGCAGGAATAGATAAGGTGTTTGTACGAATATCCGGACGAGAAGTTTTGGAACTCTACCACCTAGTAAATACGATGTTATTGATGCGTATAGCCAATCGGTCGCCTCTTACGACCTGCCTGTCAGAATGGCAGTTGGTCTATTCTTCCGCCCGCCTAGATTAACACGGGTTAATAAGGGTTAATAAAATTCTCAGAAGCCGTCATCTCACCGGCAACTAACCAATGTGTGTCAGAAATGTCCATGAGCAATGTTGGCCGCTCTTCGTTAGGTGGCCTATTTGCTCGTGTGCCTGAAGATATTATAAAAAAAGAATTCGTGTCACATTTGGCTTTTACAGGAGCGAGATACCGCTGATCTGAGCGCCAAGTGATAGTTATGAAAGTAAACTATTTAGGATTTGTTTGCCTCTTACAAGATAGTATCTTTACGCGCGTATGCCCGAAGAGTTAGGCAGAGGTACAATAAGTGCACCCACGATGAGCTGAAGATACTTATTCCCAAAATGTGATAGGTGCAAGCCTATTCTTAAATGTGCAAGCCTATTGCCAACCGGGCACTTATCCAAAAGCCCTCCTGGGCAACGTTGTTTTTATCTAAAAACTGAAAAAAAAAACTTTTTGAACTCCCCGACCCGGGAATCGAATGCGGAACTTCATATGGTCAACACCGACACCAGACCACCAGACCAATCTACAATTCTGTCAGCCAGTTCGTAAAATGCGAATGATTGACTAAATGTTCACTTACCCACCAAACCGGAGCGTTAAGCACTGACACTATTGCGGTAGGAATAGGTAAGGCTGTGGTACCGTATACCAAAGCAAGACGTTATTGAAATCTACGAACTAATAGGTACGATGGTAGTAACACGTATAGCCAATCTATTGCCTTTTACAAAAGGGGCCCAGACCAACACAGATCAAGCAACACACGAAAGAACATTTATTTGCAGGTTGGTTGTTCACACATTTGGTAGTAGATTAATTACTAGATATGTAAATTGGTATAATATGTAAATATAAATGTAAATATAATATGTAAATGTAAATATATAATTGGTATAATAATTTTGCATGCATTTGGAAAATTCCCGTAAGAAGTTGAAACAACTTTTTATAATTTAATACTTCGTATGGAATAAATAGTAAATGTGTGATTATATGGTGCTATATGATATGGTGCTTTCCACAACCTGTTGTTATGGAAGTATAAAATGAAATAAGGATGTTGTTTGACACTACGTGCATACGTCTTTTACGTAAATGAACCTTTTAAAACCATTAAATATGAAATAAGGCTAACGTACTAAGGTCAAATTAGAGTTGTGCCTGTGGATGTCGTTTAAAGTCCCCAGTGGTTTGTATGAAGAAAGTTGTGAATGTTGAAGCAGTAAAACACATTATATGGTATGTATCTCTAAGGTTAGACCGTAAGGTTCTTCGCATGAAAATATGCTAATATTCTCAGGGCGAATATTAGCATATTTTAATAAAAATTGCATTCCGTGGTGGTAAAAAAATTCAACATTTATCCTGTTACTAGAATCGGGCCCGGGAGGTACTTTATGACATTTTATTATTTCTTATTTCTTCATACAATTCAAAGATGATTAAAAAATTTGCTGGAATTTGTAAGACACGAGCCGATTATTTAGGGCCAATGGGCCCACCTCTCGTTTCCACCGCTGTAACTTCTGTAAACCCCCGTGTTGGTTCCGGGCTCCTTTGAAGAATAGACCAACTGCCGTTCTGCCAGGCAGGTCGTAAAAGGCGACCGATTGGCTATGCGAGTCACTACCATCGTGGCTACTAGGTGGTAGAGTTCTGCATTGTCTCGCCCGGGTCTTGTACCACCGCCTTACCTATTCCTGTGCCGCAATAGCGTCAGTGCTTGTTGCTGTCGTGTTCCGGTTTGGAGGGTAAGGTAGCCGGTTAACTTATGCATGTGGCATTAGACCTCGCCACAAGATAGCAACGCACCATTAACACCTTTGGTGTCTATAGGCGATGGTTGGCTTTTTCCATCAGGAGACCCATCTGCTTGTTTGCTATCTTATAACATAAAAAAACCAGAACCAACAGCGGCAACCTTCCTGATAATCACTGAGTTTCGAACTCAGGGTGCCCTGGGGAAAAGCTAAGTCTTGGATCACGATGGAGACAGAAAAATGGTAATGGATAGAAATTCTACGAAATGAAACTTTTATGTTATTGCACCTCGGTATATCAGAAATGAAAATCAGCCTTTTAAAGGAAAGTCGAATATTTAATAACCGCGTAACGTTTTATTTGTTAAAGCATACCATGTTAGAGTGACATCGTTACATTGTATATACAACATCCATACTAGTCCATAGACTTTGTCCGGCTGTTAAACAGCCTAAAAGATAGTCTAAAAGATAATCTTTTGATTTTATTTTAAATAACGATACTGTACAGAATTTCTTATAATTTATGTGTGTCCAAACTGTTGGCCAGTTTGTTGGCCGGTATCTTCTAATTTTGTTCTCGTGAATCTCCCTAGATTCTTAAGTTGCTTATCGACGAGCGACCCTATAACGCGGTCTTATGCTTCGTCGATAAAGTTCGCCCGTGTATCTTCACAATACCTCGGTCTTAATGGTCTAAGAGCCATTGACACAAAACTTATGGCCAATTGCACTACATATGCAATTGGCCATAAGTTTTGTGTCAATGGCTCTTAGACCATTAAGACCGAGGTATAGGCTCGCCCGTCAATCAGCACCTTTATATTAAACTTATTTACTTAATATGCTTATATAGCTACCTAACTTACAACTTTCAATGTTTATAGTTTATGTAGCTATGACTTGTCCGTCTCGCGTTAATTTTTTAACGATAAATGTTATACAATCAGCAGTTTTTTACATCATAAGATAGCAAACTGTATATAATAATAATAATAATAATAATAATAGAAATGGGTCTCCTAATGAAAAGAGTCAACTATCGAGTATCGCCTATAGACACCATAGGTGTTAATGGTGCGTCTAATGCTATCTAGTGGTGAGGTCTAATGCCGCGTGCATAAGTTTACCGGCTATCTTACACACCAAACCGAAACACGACAGTGACAAGCACTGACACTATTGCGACAGAAATAGGTAACACGATGATACTAGTCTCGAGCGAGACAAAGCAGAACTCTACCACCTAGTAGCCACGGTGGTAGTGACTCGTATAGCCAACCTTTTTACGACCTGCCTGGCTGAACGGCAGTTGGCATGTTTTTCAAGGGAGCCCGGGACCAGCACGGTATCTTGTTATATAATAATCTGGGGAGTTCTCGTGAATTACTCTTTAGAATCTTATATTAAACTTACTTACCTACAATGCATATACCTATCTAACTTTACAACTTTCAATATTATTACTTTACTCTGCTCAGCAGTATAAAAAAGTAGTCTATGTCACTTTTGGATAATGTATCTTTCTAAAGGTGAAAGAATTTTTAAAATTGGTCGAGGTTTCTGGCGTTAAATATTAGCAAACCAACAAAAAATTTAATCCTGTCACCTTATATTAGTTTAGATATGGTCTTTTATCTGTCTGTCTGTCTGTTACGCTTTCATGGCTAAACCACTGAACATATATTAATAAAATTTGGCATGGATATAGTTGACAATTCGGAGTCTAACATAGGCTATCTCTTCTTTTCAAAACTCAACCCCTAAGGGGCTGAAATAGGGAATAAAAGTTTGTATGAAAAACTTGTATCGATGCCATGTCAATTAAATCGCTAGCAAAGCTGTGCATATATGCAAAATTCTGTTTTTCTGTCCATTTGTTTGTCTGTCTGCTATGATTTTACGGCTACACCACTGAACCGATTTTAATGAAATTTGGCATAGAGGCAATTAAAGGCCCGGGAACTAACTCAACCCCTAACTGGCTGTAATAGGGAATGAAGGTTTATTTTTTTTATATCATAAGACAGCAAACAAGCAGATGGGTCTCCTGATGGAAAGAGCCGACCATCGCCTATAGCCACCAAAGATGTTAATGGTGCGTTGCTATCTTGTGGCGAGGTCTAATGCCACATGCATAAGCACTATCAGCTACCTTACCCTCCAAACCGGAACACGACAGCGACAAGCACTAAAGCTATTGCGGCAGGAATAGGTAAGGCGGTGGTACCAGACCAGGGCGAGACAATGCAGAACTCTACTATCTAGTAGCCACGATGGTAGTGACTCGATAGCCAATCGGTCGCCTTTTACGACCTGCCTGGCAGAACGGCAGTTGGCCTATTCTTCAAAGGAGGATGGGACCAACACGGAAACACGGTGAAATTTGTATAATAATCGATCCCATGTCAATTTAATCGTGGGCAAATCTGTGTGGGTTAACTAGTGTACCATATAAATAATTCCTAAATTCATTTAATGATGAACCGTTTATGTGACCCTCCTTTAATGCTAATTCCAATGTTCACATCACTAACGAACGTATGAAACCTTTGTGTAAGCCGGTTCGTTAGCCAAGTTTCTTATCCCTTAAGGACTTTAAATTCCTGAAAGAAAATATTTCGTTTCGTTTTGTCCTTTGTAAGAGACAAAGGTTCAAAAAAATCAGTGTTCAATAAAATCAGCATTCAAATGTTATAATGCTCAAAATTAGTACTGATGTGATTACGAAACAGTATTTATATGACGAATACACTGTTGTACATAATATTTTTACCACTCGACCGCGGTCATAATATTATGTACAATTATCACGAATCAATGGGGCTTGACTTCGATTTCCGACAGGAGTAAATATTTGTGTGATGAGCATATACTTCACCATTCGCGTAATGGTCTCAAAAAGGGATACAAAGTTTTTGCTTCACGTATTATAGTATATTAGTTTTTCATTATAACCGTGGAAATATGGTTAAAGCTCCTATGAATGTAATTACAATTACCGGATGGCGGAAAACGCCATTTCTACATTATACCATACTTTTTTAAATTAGGTATCTACAGGGAAGCACTTGACCACGATCTCGCCTTATGGTAAGCTAAGATGCGGCCTAAGATGGAACGCGCTTCTCTAGAAGGTACCTGTTCACTCTTCTCTTGAAGATTCCCAGATTGTATTCGTCGGGGAACACAGACTCAGGAAGCCTGTTTCAGTCCTATGCAGTTTGGTTGAAGAATGCTGAGTTGAAACCGTCCGCCATATGGCGATGCTATTCGGATGATAATACGGATTCTAGAATCCGTGGGGCCTCGAGGATCGATAGAAAAACGGCGATGGCGGAAGTAGGTCGTGCAATTCCGCAGCGCACTCTCCAAAGTGTATCCGATAATAAAACGATAAACTAGCCACTCTGATAAACTAGACACTACACAACAGTGCTATCGTCTGCGTACCCATAGCTACCGGGCTTCAGCAGTTGGTTAATATGCAGCAGGAATAGTTTTGTGGAGAGAACTGATCCCTGAGGAACTCCAGCAGTTAAAGCCATTTAGTTGGACGAGCAGCCGTCGCCGACTACCCTAATCGACCGGCCACTCAAAAAATCTGAGATCCAGGCGCAGAGAACAGTATGCAGACCATACGATGGAAGCTTGCCAATAAAACTGTCATGCCAGACCCAGAGAAAACGCCTTCGAGATATCAAGGGGAACAGCTAGTGCTTCACCATGATTCTCGATGGCTGCGCTAAACATGTAGGTGGCATATGCTAGAAGATCCCCAGTGGATTGATTTCGGCGAAACCCATATTGGCGGTCATTGAGTAGATCGTTCGCTTCTAGGTGTGCCATTAGTCTGCTGTTCAGTACACGCTCCATAGTCTTGCAGAGTATGGCCGTGACTGAAATTGGCCTATAGTTGGAGAGGTCAGCTCAACTGCCTTTTTTGGGCACAGGCTGCACGTTGGCAAGCGTCCATGATTTCGGTACTACGGTATGGTTTTCCAATGGAGAGATGTCGGAAACATTCATACCTGGTCAAATTTTAGAGACCTGCTATTTCATTTAGATTTGATCACGCCACGTACTTGAGCTATTCCATTTAGCAAATCTAAATCCACATACTTGAGAACTAAATAAAATAAGCAAAAATATAATACGTTTTCGGATGTCAAAGATATTAAACCTACCGGAAAAAGCCATACTTATAACAAGGATCCTTATATGAGGATTTCCCATCACTTCGAGTAAAGTGTCATACAAGATGAATTTCTAAACAAAATTTTTATTTGCGGATGTATGCAAAATAACTACGTAGACTGAATAAGAGGGAAGGAACGATTTAGGATTCTCGACTTCCGGATAGCCCTCCTTGCTCTCTAGAGAATTAATTATTTTAGAATATCCGATTAAGTACATACTCTTAAAGGAGCGTACACATTGATGCAACGTAAATGTAATTTGCAATAAAAGCATTTGTTGTCCATAATCTAACATAACGTGTTATACGTGATATAACAAATTTTTATAGACTTTGGACGGCATGCGCGTGCAGACTGTGCATTTCAAGTCGCATTTCGTTCAAGCCGACAAATTCGTGATTTCGAACGAAAACAAAGGAGAGCAATGGTCACGGTATAGTGGTGAAATTGGAAAAGAAGTTACACACGCGGGAGATTCATAGTGAATGCATGGTTCTTGCATACGGTACGCGGCATGCGGTGCGGTCCAAGTTTGTAAACATGTAATGACAGCAGAATATTAAATTTCATGTCACATTGCAGCATTGATGCGTACGCTTTGCTGCAATTTTCATGAAAAATATCAAATTGAGTAAACTGTACGCATCATTAAAATACATAAAACCTCGTTAAGAAGTTTAAGAATAATTGAGTATGGAACCGTCAAACGTTGACGAGTGCGCACGTGTCTCAGGTATACGATCGTTCTATTTGTCGGGTTTTTATTAAGTACCATCATGAGAAATATAAAAAGTGATTATGAGTGATAAGTATGACTGTGACCTAAATATTAGTAATGAGGAAGGAGAACAAGTTTTTATGAGTGATAACGTAAAAGAAAACCAGCCGAGGATGCCAGAAAAGAGAAAAGTACGTGAAGATGAAGAAAGTATCGAGAAAGAAGCTTATGATATAAGCGATGGAGGAGATGATGATGGCTTTACACTAGTAATAAGAAGAACAAAACGATTACTAAGAAGTTATTCAGATAGAAATGACAGAGAAAGTGCTTGGGAA
Organism: Apodemia mormo; assembly: GCA_036924255.1. NCBI lineage: Eukaryota > Metazoa > Arthropoda > Insecta > Lepidoptera > Riodinidae > Apodemia > Apodemia mormo. Next base: position 10,462,600 of record JAUPFN010000007.1, on the reverse strand, counting down.
TGTGGGCAACTCAATGAATGAATGAAAGCAGAGGTGTACCTTACTTCGAAACAAATACTTCCCAAGCAGTTCGGTAGGGTCCGATTATTAAGAGCTGAAGGATTTGAAGGTATAATACTAAATATTAAATATAAGGGGCCATATAAAATGTTATTAACTTTTGAAGACGAAAAATATGTCGATAAATTACTTGAGTGTCAAAAATTAAGAGAGTTAGAATTAAATGTCAAAGAGCAAATCAGTCATATATATCATACGGAGTCATAAAACTGTAGACCTAGAAGTGGACGAGAAAGAAATGAAGGAGTCATTTGAAGCTCCACAGGAAATTTTGTCTTTTAGGAGATTAAAACGATCTACAAATACTGGAAAGTGGATTGATAGTGAGGTTGTTCGTATTGGTTTTAAAGGCACAACCTTGCCTCCGTATATTAATGGATACGGATGTCGGTTTAAGGTGAAGCCTTACGTCTTTCCTACATCTCAATGTTCTGCCTGCTGGAAGTTTGGTCACACAAGAAAATTTTGTCCCGCAAACAAAATAATTTGTCCGAAATGTGGCTGTAATCATATTAACTGTGACACAAAACATTACATCTGTATTAACTGTAAGAGGGTCTCATATGGCGTTAGATAAGATATGTCCTATGTATAAAAAGGAAAAAGAAATCCGGCGAATTATGAGCGAAAAAATATAGCATTCAAAACTGCATAGAGGTGTACTATCAAAACGTTAGATTAGAGAAACAAAATATGGAAACTGAAATATTTAATGAGAGGAAAAATACAACTAATACTTCAATTCCAACATACAAGCAAATCCTAAAGGGAAAAATCGAAGAGATTTGTTATTCTTCAGAAATAAGTGAAGAAGATGATAGTATTTCCAAATCTTTACAACCATCAACATCATTAGCTAAAAAAATCAAAAATCAAAAAAGACAAGAAAGATTAAAGAAAAAAGCACAACTCTAATTACAAGTGATAACGATGCTTACGAACAGACTAAAAATAGCCCGATACTAGAAAGTAAAGAAAAAATCAAGAATAAAAAGAAAAACGTTGGCCTTTTGATGAAACTTTTTAATAAGATCAAAGAAACAATTTTATCCGAGGATACATTTGAGGAAAAAATTTACATATGATTTCAGTTTATGGTAAAAGAAATAGTACAAGTTTTACTTAAAATATTGCAAGAAGGAGAAATTTTGAACACCTTTTTGTCGTTTATACAAAATGGATAGTAAAACCTTGTCCATTTTGAATATCTTGCAGTGGAACGCGCAAAGTCTTCGCCCGAAGTTATGTGATTTAGAATGTCTTTTTAATCAATATAAAATACATATTGCAATCATCAGTGAAACGTGGCTTGAACTTGACTTTTATTTATATTTATCTAATTATTTAATTTTTAGGTATGATAGAGCAGATGGTTACGGTGGAGTAACTATAATTTGTCATAAATCTGTAAACCTATATTACTATAACTGTCAACAATATAAATAGGGGTATAGAGGTAGTGGGCGTAAAAATTTTAAATTGTAAGTATCTTCAAAATATAGTATCCGTCTATTGTCCCTCATCTATTCGTACCTCTCAAGAGATTGGGACGAAATATTTACACAGTTTAGAAATAAAACTATCATTGCTGGTGACTTTAATGGTCACCATACGAATTGGACATACATGAATGACACAAGAGGTAGGCAAATATTTGATAGCACCCTTGAAAGTGGTTATATATCTCTTAATAATGGAAACCCTACACGAGTTAGGCTAGTAAATGGTATCCTTCAACAGACCTCCCCGGACGTTTCGTTTTGTACAGCTGACATAGCTTGTAACATGACATGGAATGTAACTAATGAGAGTCTGGGTAGTGATCACCTTATCATCAAAATAAGTTTAAATTATAGCGGAACTCTACAACATAGGACTAAAAGAAATTTAAAAAATGCTAGCTGGGAAGGTTATTCCGATTATATCAGAATAAATCTTTTACCTTATACCGTTACTGAAAATATTCAAACGCAATATAATTATTTTATATCTAAAATAAATGAGTCTGCAGATCAATATATCCCTACCATAAAATTATGTACTAATCCTTCAAGAAACTTTTCACCTCAAAGTTATTGGAATCCAGAGCTCTCCAAGGTAGTAGCCAAAAGACGGTTAGCACTTAAAAAAAGTTCAGATGGAATCCAATCCCTGAAAACCTTTGTACCTTAAAATTGCAAATAAATGATGCAAGGTGCTTAATAAGACGAGCTAAGTCTAATGCTTGGCATGAATTTTGTAGTAAAATTGACAAATCGACATCATCATCTGAACTATGGAGACAAATGCGATGGATAAAGAGTTTTGGACAAGTGAGACATACTATTTCTGACAACGCAAGGATAGAACTAATAACTGAGTTAGCTCCACATTTTGTGCAAAAAGAGACACCCTTATTTTACTCTATAAATAATGTTTTGGAGAAGGATTTTTCGTTACAAGAATTGAAACGGTGTATTAAGAAAAGAACACTGCTTCAGGAATTGATAATATTTATTATGCTATGATTTATAATCTGCCGGAAAACAGAATAACATTTTTACTTAATTTATATAACGCCATTTTGTCTTCTGGCTACGTAGCTTTGGAGTGGCGAGACATATTAATAATTGCTATTCCCAAACACATATCTATGGAACTTAGGATTTGACGATTTATTCTCATTAGCCTTGCCGGAAGGATGCTCGCTTATAGGTTATGCAGACGACGTTGCTTTAATGATACAAGCTAACACACGAGCACAGATAGAGTCGCTGGCTCACACTAGTCTTAATTTGATCATCAACTGGGGCTTGAGAAATCGTTTAAGCTTTGCGCCCCATAAAACGTTTTACTTAATATTAAAAGGTTCGCTCCTATCATCTCCCAGTATAAAAATAAATAATAGCACAATAAAGAGAAAAGAATCGGTAACATATTTAGGTTTGGTCATAGAAAAAAATTATACTTTTATAAATCATATTAACTATATCGGTGAAAAGGCTAAACGGAATTTCTTATCCTTTGCGGGCATATCTACCTCGACATGGGGTTTAACGTTTAACACTTTAAAGATAATTTATAACGCCACGTATTTAGGTTGTATCTGTTATGCTTGTTCAGCGTGGGCTGATAAAGTTACGAGTGGTGCGATCCGGCGCAAACTATTTCAAAATCAGCGTCTAGCACTAATATTTCTATGCAAAGCATATCGCACTGTAAGCTCCGAAGCTTTACCCGTTTTACCAGGCGTCTTACCATTAGATTTAGAAATTCAGCGTCGGGCTTCAATGTATTACAATTCTAGGAATTTTACTAATCCAGAATTTATCAACTCGCAAGCCCAAACAAAAATACGTCGCCTTTTTAATCCCGTAATCGTTGGTCTTGTTCAACTAAAGGACGGCATTTATATAACTTTTTCCCGTGCATCCGGGATCGCTTAAGTAAAACTTGGATAGAAATAGATCATTGTGTTGCACAGTTTCTCACTAGCCACGGTAATTTTAAAGCTAAATTATTCTCGTTTAAATTAGTTCCTTCTCCCTTTTGCGAGTGCTCTACATTAAACTGTAAATATGAACAAACTGCACATCACATTCTTTGGGAGTGTAATCTTTGGCAAAACGAACGTCGTCAAATGCTTGATAGTATCTAATGTATATCCGGTGTAATTTATTACTCCGATCTTGTGGGTACACGTGGGAACTTCCGTGTCTTCAAACGATTTTGTCACACTTACTACTGGAAGCAAAATTAAGTAGGCCATTCTGGTAGGTCCCTAATTTCCAAACTTCCGTGGTGCAATAGCAATCAGGCTTAACCTGATTGTAAAAGTCTCATTTCGTAGCATTTTTATGCTTTTAACATTTTGCTGTCTCCTGCTAAAAAGGGAGGGAAACAGGATGTATTTTCCTACTCCTCCTATATACTTCTGATTAATTTCGTTGCGGGATCCAAGACAGCTTAGCTTTTCCCCAGGGCACCCTGAGCTCGCAACTCAGAGGTTATCAGGACGGTTGCCGCTGTTGATTCTGGTTTACAGAAGTTACAGTGGTGGGAACGAGAGGTGGGCCCATTGATTCCCAAACACAATGATGTTTCAAAAGTTAGACTAATCTCTTTAATGTCATGTCTATGTAAAGTCTTTCATCTAATGATTACTAGAAGGCTAGAATGGTTCATTGAAAGTAACAATTTATTATCTTTATTTACATCAGGATTTAGAAGATCCCACTCTTGTTTGGATAGTTTGACTCGTTTAATTACACAAATACAAATAGGTTTTACCCAAAACACATCTACGGTTGCGTGTTTCTTAGACATTAAAAGTGCATATAATAACGTTTTGGTAGATGAAGTGGTCACTACACTCGACAGATTAGAAGTAGGAAGCAAAATTTGTAAGTATGTTTGGGAATTTTTTGAAGAAAGACATTTACATTGTAAAAGTGATGAATATCCTAATAAAGTTTATACAAGATGGACAGGTATAGGAATTGATCAAGGAGATCCAATGTCTCCATTAGTTTTTAATATAATAACGATGAATTTATGTAAAAATATTAATTGTGTATATGTATGTCAGTATGCCGATGATTTTGTGTTATATTCAAATCATAAAAGGTTAAGAGACAGTGTTGTGAGCCTTCAAGATGGTTTGGACTTTGTTGTTAATTTTTTACGGGGTTTAGGATTAGAGCTAGCAACTAATAAATGTAAAGTATGTATTTTTAATCGAAATTACAATAGAGACTCGGTCCAACTTTTTATAAATGTGAAATAAATATTGATACTGGCTACAAATATTTAGGTATATATCTTGATAGATCACTACGATGGGGGAAGCAAATAAATGAAATGTGCCAAAAGGCTCAAAAATTTTTAATACTTTTAAAAGCACTAGCAGGCTCAGGATGGGGTGTACATCCAAATCATTTGCGAAGGCTATATATTGCCCTTGTTAGGTCTAGGTTTGACTATGGCAGTTTTTTATTTGATAACTGTGCTAAAGTACATAGCTTTAAACTAGATAAGCTGCAAAATCAAGCTCTAAGAGTTATAGGAGGATTTGTAAAGTCAACACCCATTCACGTTATGGAAGCAGAGTTAAGCCTACCTCCACTTGTTATACGAAGGACATATTTAGCTCATAAGTACTGTTCAAAACCACTGTCATGGAAAAATAACCCAACAACCAAACTCATATCTAAAATTAATTTATTATGTCAAGGTCAACAAAAAGAAACCACTTTTGGTCACCTCATATGATTTTATAAAAAGTACTAATATTGCTTCCTTTGAAAAATTAAATATGTACAAATTAGATACTTGGGTTTCAAACATTAATACTGATTCTTGCATAAAAGTTGATTTAAAATATATCAAACTTTCTAAAAATAAGTATAATTTAAATTATCTTAAACATTTAACTATTCAAGAAGTAAATGAAAATTATGATGGCTATTTTCCGCTATATACTGATGCTGCAAAAACAGCTGACGGTGCCGGTGCAGTTTTTTACGATCCTACTCACAACTTTTATGACTTAATTAAAGTTAATAAAAATGTATCAATAATGACAGCTGAACTTATTGCATTATCAGAGGCTTTATCTTATGCTTTAAGATTAGATTTACAAAATACAGTTATATTTTCAGATAATAAGAGCGCTTTACAGCACATAATCCGTAGTGCTACAGGGGAAAGAGGAATATCTGTTGCTTACGATATCTTAAATAAAATCAATACAGTACACAAAAGACACATCTGTGAAAATGCAATGGGTTCCAGTGCATATTGGAATTTTGGGTAATGAGGAGGCTGATAAGTTGGCAAAAAGAGCTATAACAGAAGGCTCTGAACGTGGTTCTGAAAGTTATTATTTACCTGAGTTTTCTGAAGTATTTATTAGGTGAATTCAGAAAATATTGCCTCGATCTATGGAAAGTCCATTTCAATGAAAGATCACTAACCAAAGGCATATGGTACAAATGCATTTAAAGTGAGCCTCCTCATGTCCCATGGTTCTTAGAATCTAATTTGAGTCAGCGTCAAATAAAAAATGCTGTAAGACTACGTTCTGGACATATTCCGTTTAACAAATTTGCATTTTTGATGGGTAAAAAAAATTCTCCAAACTGCGAAATATGCAATAAAATTGACAATGTGCACCACCTTTTGATGGAATGTGCCCGGACAGAATCTAAAGAAAGGAATTAATCACAAAATCTAAAATAAATTTATTTGATACTGGTGTATTTCAAAGTATTTTGGCTGAACCATTATCGGATTCAGCAAAAATGCTTTATGATTTTTTGTAAGTTGTCAGTAGGTATGTGTTGTGTAAAAATAAAATAAGGTACGATGGAGTTGTCATTGCCACATCGGTGTGCAAAAACTCCTTAAATAAAGATTTAAAAAAAAAGAATAATTGAGTATAACTATACACGTGTTTTAGCCCTTTTCGCGTACTTGAAAAAACTTAAAATCTTTTAAAAACAACAAAATAAAATTTTGACACAACATGACTTGAACCTTCGACGTTCCTTTTGGTCGGTATGCTCTAACCCAATGGGATAAATGCTAAAACACAAATATAGTTAGAAACACGAAACTATTGATCAATATCTTAAATGTGAATTTCATCTGTAACGATGAACTCGTCTTACTAGTATATACGTATGTACCTATATCTGAAAATCAGTACAATCGATCACAAAGCAAAAAAAAATCGCCACGTTAAATCAGTCGACATAGGCTCTGTTGGTTAGACCATTCCGACCAGAAGAAAGGTAGCAGGTTCAAGTCATGTCGTGTCGAAATTTTTATTTTTCTTTTTAAAAGTTTTTCAAATTACGCTCATTGGTTATTGGTTCTCAGATTTTTTTAGCTTAGTTTAATTTTAGGAGAACTTTTTTTATTTTTAAATCTTAACCCTTATCATTATTTCTGCCGAACAACAGATTTTTGTATTCTGTTAATGTCAGTCTACAGTACTGAAAGTGTGGGGAGGCTTACGAATATTTTAAAAAATAATAGTCGTCGAACTATGCGAAAAACTCCAAAAGAATGTTTTCAAAAGTAGGCATTTTATTTTACCATCCAACATATAGGTACTTTACTTCTCATACTTTCCTAATCCTTGTAAATAAAGATACTTCCTTTCTTTTAAAACCAATCCATAATAAGTGTTCACAAATATCAGGATAGCCTCATTTGCCGTGTGGTCTTGACTACGTTACCGACGAGGTTCGGGTTCGTTTCCCGACAGCATTTGTGTGACGAGCACAAATGTTCATATTTCTAAGTTTGGGTGTTTATTTAATATATTTCCCTAATAGTTTACTTAATTAATAATAATATATCTGTCAGTTATTCTTCGAGACTCCGTTCGCATGACCCACACACATTACCCTTCAACTCAGTTGGATAAAAGTGTAGCCTATTTTACTCATTGGTAATGTAGCTTTATACGAAATGTTTAGGGTTAGTATAGACCCGTAAAAAATAAAAAAAATAAAATACCTTTAGAAAAATCAAAAAAAAAATCGAATTGTAATTTACACATCGTCGTAGCGTTAGTGCTGGGGCATACAATGCGTCACAGCGATGGCGCGGCGCCGGAACGGTGTTGCTGCGTCGTCTTAGATAGAAAATCTGGGCATGACACATGCGCTACAGTGCCGCACCGGACTTGCGCAAATCAAATTTATAGAGGAACTATTCTAAGTAGAAGTCGTGTTCCATTTCGCTGACATTACAGTGTCAGCGACAGTGTAAACCAATAGTCGCTGGAGCATTGAAATTATCCAAAAATAAAGCAACCAAAATTCATAATTAATCAGCGCTGGTAAGAGGTAATTTTCTCGCGACTAAAAGATCATAACCCGTAACCACATTTTCTATACTATTCACTCCGGATAAAAGTAACACAAGCCTCTTTTTAAATTTTTGAGTGTTTTCGACACGTAATACATCTCACTGTGGTGTACAACGGAATGAAGTAGGTGCGATTAATGGACCACACTTTAGTGGAATATGAATGACGTTAGTCGTATCTTGTCTAGGACGATAGTACATAGAGGTGTTGGCGCCAACCGAGACGAGGCGCGGAAGAGTAATGCATTGCGACGTTGGAGCGGCACTGCTCAGTTATTCAAATGTCACAAGTTGGTACACGCTTACTCGTTTCTTTTTTAGTTTTTTTTCATTCAAGTTTTAAAACATATGTACCGACTCAGAGATTGATGTCCATATCAATATCTCGTGTGCACAGAGTACTTAGTAACATATCTAAACTCGTGTGCTCACTGCCCGCCGATATGTGGAACTCTGCGGTGCGGCGCCGCAACGCATCGTTTGTCCCAAGCTTTAAACGCGCACATCTTGCGCCATTTGTAGCGAGCCATTTTTAGTTAGCAATTTTAATTCTAAACGATTGCTATTATAAGTTAGTAGGTACTAAATTAGGTTGATCACACAATTTTTTTATTTTTTTTAAGATTTTATTTTTATTGTTCCTGGATTCAGTTATCGATACTGAACCTACCTCTAAGCTATTGCTCCTCATAGCAGTCTCATAATAATTATAATATATTATTCATAAATACATTGTAATTGTAATTGTAAAAACATTGTTTAAAAAAATGTATATGCACAAAAAAAGACAAGCCCGCTGAGTTTCTTCCGCCGGATCTTCTCAGTGTGTGGCCGCGTTTCCGATCCGGTAGTAACTCAAAAAATGTTGACTCGTCAAAAGTGCCTGTAAAGGATAATTTGAATAAAAATGTTTTGACTTTGACTTTGACTTTGGCTATGGCGCGCAATTTCTTTAACACCCAGCATTGATGAAAAAATATTTAAAATCAGTCTAGTAATTTTAGCGCTTATGAATTACAAATAAACAAATATTTACCCTTTCATAATATTAGTATCTAGATATATTAAGAAACTATTCCTCTTATTATTAAATTAAATTTCATTCCTCTGGTGCCTGCCCGCACAGCCGCTGTGTTGCGGTTATATAAACGCCAATACTGTAGCGTATCGCAGAATAGTGAGAATACCACGCATATTAATTATTAATTTTGTTTAACGGGATTTCATCGACTTCCATTTTTGAAACAATTTCTGTAATAATATAATACAATATTATTAAAGATTACACTCAGTTCGTTATAACCAAATGCTTCTATGTAGGTACTAAAAGTAGAGTATTTAAAGATATGAGGACAATAATTGTATTTCTGAGTCCGCGGCGTAGTTGATTAGTAGGTACTCACATCCCAAGCGAATATTTTGCTCAGAATATGCGAATTGATCTAAACTTAAAGGTTTAGATCAATTTCTATAATTTGTGCATTGCACACGTCATATAGTATACACGTTAGATTTCACAAAAAGTATGAGAAATACGTACCATATCAAGATACATTTTTGGAATGAGTGTCGAAACTCGAAACCCTGTGATTTATAGTGTTGCCGCTTAATAGTCCACTTTCGATAGGGTTTCATTACCTCAGGAAGTACAATACTATCAATAAACAACAATACAATCGATAATATTCATGATTAAAATAACAAACTATCAAAAGTATCGATACTATCGACAGTATTGGTATTTAATATTGCATTAATCACAATTACTATCGATAGTATCGATACTATCAAAACTATCCATAGTCATCTTTATTTTAATACTGACCGATGCTATCGATTGTACAAACTATCGATAGTATCGAATATATCGATAGTCAATGCAATATTGTCTAACGATACTATTGATAGAATCGATGCTTTCTTTATCTTCATGATCGATACTATCGACGCAATCGATAGTTTATTTATTTGAAACGTTCAATACTATTGATACCGCATCGATATAATATATCGATAGAGACCGCCTCGTTGGTCGAGTTATTAGCGACCCCGACCAAGCAATCAACGGGGCTCGGGTTCGACGGGGACAAGCATTTGTGTGATGAGCATAAATGTTTGTTTTTCCGGGTTTGGGTGTTTATTAAATATATTCTAGTGTTTATATATGTATTTGTATGTATTAGTATTGTTGACTAACACCCATAACACAAGCAAATAATTTGCTTAATTTGGGGTTAGATCAGTAAGTGTAATTTGTCCCGTGAATATTTATTATTATTTATTGCGCATTCCAGACACAGCTGCAAAATTGCAGTAATCTGCTGGTATGTTATCTTGTCTCGAAAAATTAGCTTACTGTCTAACGTAATTCCAAGATCCTTCATCGATAAGACTGATTTAACGAGAGAATTATTTAGAGAATAGTGAAAAACAACAGAGGACCTATTTCTTGAAAATGTAATTTTAGCACATTTTTTAAATTTACCTCGATTCAATTTTCCGAATAGTACTCATTCAGGTTATTAAGGTCTGTTTGAATTAACGAACAGTCTTCAAGAGACCTTATCTGACGTATACTTTTTTGTCATCTGCGTATAATAGAAAGCTTGAAAACTCAAAGCAGCAACCTGTGCCATAAATATAGACTGTATAAAAAGAGAGGACCCAGTATTAATCCCTGCGTAACCTTAGTTATTAAGGTCTTTTTGAAATAACGAACAGTCTTCAAGAAATCTTATCTGAGCGTATACTTTTTTGTATCTGCGTATAATAAAAAGCTTGAAGACTCAAAACAGCGACCTGTATCATAAATACAGACTGTATAAAAAGAGAGGACCCAGTATTAAGCCCTGCATAAGCTCAGGCGGGATTTTAATAGAATTGGGGTGATGGTTTCCTATTATAACTGCCAGCTGCCTATTTCTAATATACGACTTTACCCAATGGATGAGGTCTCTTCGAATTCCAATTTCCAACTGTATGGAGTTTTCTTACTAAAATATCGTGGTTCACACGATCAAAGGCTTTTTAGAAATCCATGTAGATCATGTAAACTTGCAAAATATGCCCCATGCACTCGTAAATGTTCGCCGTAAACAAGAACAAACCTGTCTTATTAGATCTGCATTGAATGAAATTGTTCATTGGGGTTACCTTGATGGAAAATAGGACGAACCATGTTATAAACTATATGTGACCAACTTGAGTTTCTCCAATGCATACAATGGCTGAGCTATAGCTGAAAGGCTAATCCAATGGTGAAATGGGAGAACGTGATTAGATCAGAAAAAGGAATGCAGGGAAGCAGAAGGAATGGAATGTAACAACGAAAGGTATGTAGACACATTATAGTAATTCAAAAATATGCAAAACTCATATACTAAATATAGCATTTGAAACCTCAACCGGATCTCTTAAGTGAGATTGTATTGGATATGACGTAGAAACATGAATGCATGAACATTTTAAGAAATCTGTCTATTTCATTTTAGAGCAAATAACCATTTAACATCGCTGTGGCCTCTCGTTCTATTAGTAATTGAAGTGAGTAGCTTCGATTGAATCATTTATCATGCACTTAAGATACTCTTCGTATTAATAGCCATTGTAAATTATACGCCCACAACTATTATAATACATTGAATGATCTAGGTACCATATTTTAATATTTTTTAAATGTGTATATGAGTGATTTGTGATAGAAAAAGTATTCCCACTACGAATGCCAACACCTTGACTGAAACAGAATATTGTTCAAATAAGCTAAATAATTGTACGGTAATTATGTTTTTAAATAATATACACGACTAAAAATTCTGATGATGCTCTAGTAAGCGATCGGCTTGTTTAAAATGCAGAAAGATGCAGAAATTAAAGTGATTGTGAGATAAATAAATTATTTTTGTTAACCAGTACAATAATTAATTATAAAAAATAAATCTGATGTAGTTTTATCAAGTGTCGATGATGAAAAGTAAAAATTATATCTAGGTAATCGCAATAGTAGCGAGCCAGACAAAAACGGGGGAATAAGTATTTTTTTTTATTTAGCGGTTAAAGAAAACTCATCAGTTCTCCACTGTAAATATTGTTTTGCACACTTATTATGCAAAAATATTCCATTTATAATTTGATATATTATTTTAGGCTTACGAGGAGGGCCGCATTTACCCTTAGTGTTTCCCTGGCACACCGTAAAGAAAGCGGCCGCATTGAAATATAAAATAAACAAATAAGTATCACTGGACTAACCCCAAAGCAAGCAATTTATTTGCTTGTAGTAATGGGTGCCAGTCAACGATACAAATAAAAAAGATACATATATAAATACTCAAATAGATTTAAATAAATATATCAAGCCATAAAACAACGTGAAATAGACTAAAACTTTTTAATTTTCACTTTAACTAACAACTATCTATCTATAATACAATGAATTCGAAAGAAAACCGTTAAACTGATTTTGATGAAATTTGGCAAAAAACTAGTTGAAGAGACGGGATCAAAAATAATTTACTTTTTCCCAAAATTAATTAATTTATTTTGGGTAAAGGTTAATAATAAAAAAGTAACATTCAGATTAAACATTGTACAGGTAACAGGTAGTTGCAATAGTAGTAATCCGGACAAAAAACGGAGGTTTAAATAGAATTTTCTATTTAGCGGTTAAAGAAAAATCACCAGTTCTCCACTGAAAATCTTTCTTTACACTCTTATTATGCACAAATATTCCATTTTTAATTTGATGTAGTACTTTAGGCATACGAGCAGGGCCATCTATCCATCAAGAGACCCATCTGCTTGTTTGCTATCTTATAGTATAAAAAAATATCGTCTCATGACCAATTGCGAATTTTATTTCTGTCATAAGACACTGTTAAATTAACATTGTTAATTAACCAGTGGAAACTCACGGTGCAGACCCAAATCATACTCAGCAGTTTTAATTAAAACTTCTTTCGCAAGCGCACTTGTTTATATGTTGTGCTCGCGACCATGACCAGCAAATTAAACTTTAATTACTTCGTCTCCTGCACCGCTTAAAATGATTATAATGAAATCTAAGATATATAATATATATGCCTTTTACTAACCTTATATTTACATACTCGACCTATGCCTCTACGGATAATAAATAACAACCTGTATCATCATCGTGTATAATCAAACACCGAAGAAGTTCATTTACCAAATTAATAAAATCTATGTAGGTATCATTCATAAAATCCATACATCATCCATACATTAATAATAAAAATTCAAAAATTAGAATAATCAAATCGACTTACTTTTTTACGAGACGCGGTTAGATTTGGCTAAAAATACGACTAATAATAAATAATATCACTGTACATATTACATGATTGATGATTAGATTATATTTACAGTGTATAAAATATAGAAAGTGTTGTAGAGATAAACGTATGTTTATTAAATAGGTAACGGAAAAGCCGCGGCGCAAGCTGGCGGTGGCGGCGGCAATTGACTGTCGTTCTAAGTCGGTAGTTCGTGCTGCAAGGGACAATACTCCTTGTGTAGTCTTAGCTGCCACGTGGTTGAAGGAAGAGAACCGCCACCGATCCCAAGGCCCGTACAGCCAACGATATTACCGTGGTCTTCCTGTTGTAAAAAAAATCGCGGGGGACCACTTGCCTTTATACGCCAATGGTGAGGGTTCGCCGGTAAAGGTACCCCGCCAGGCGTGCGCTCGCGCATCTTGGAATGTCCAAAAATGTAACGTGGCCTATATACGTTACAAAACGTAACGTGGCCTACTATTATTTACAGTATAAATATAAACAACATACATATAAATATAAACTATTGTATTTACAATATAAATACACAATTGTCTCACCCGGGTCTGGTACCAACGCCTAACCTATTCCTGCCGCAATAGCGCCAGTGCTTGTCGCTGTCGTGTTCCGGTTTGGAGGGTAAGGTAGCCGGTAAACTTATGCATGTGGCATAAGACCTCGTCACAAAATAGCAACACACCATTAACACCTTTGGTGTCTATAGGCGATGGTTGACTCTTTCCATCAGGTGACCCATCTGCTTGTTTGCTATCTTATACTATAAAAACAACCAACGGGTTACGGGACGGTCACTCAAAAAAAAGTGTTCACTAAAAATATTGTTTTAACAAAGACTTGTGACGAATCCGGTAAACATGCTGCTACTTAATTTGTAGTGAGAGCGCTACTCTTGGCAAAATACACACATACATACATATCTTCACGCCAAATCAGGTACGATACGATTGACTGTGGGTAGGAATAAAATGTTTATTTATTTAAGTAAATCACTAACCAAACTAATATAGTGTTTAAAAACTTTGTTACTAACCATTTTTATTTTACTATCTTTTTTAATGTATAGTATATAATTTGGCATGGGCTACTGTTTGAATAAATTGTTTATTATTATTATTAGTAGTAGTAGTTAAGATGTTAGTGAAACATGCTAACCTTCCCTTTCCTTTTACGAGATGGGTAGCAGCAAGACAATTGCACTATTTACCCAGTGCCTCGTATCAACACCTTTATATGTACCTACCTATATTTGTTGGCAATATCACATTTCAACTCAACACTGGGATTTTGTTAATATACCAGAATGCTATGTTATATCTAGGGCTAAGATGATCTCAGATCATTCAAGCGTAATAAATGAATGTAATTTATAAGCAGCATCAAACATGTTTATTAATAGGAACATCTGTATCTTCATTTGGCGAATATATTTTGTTTAAAGAGAGTTGTTTGCTTGTATAAATATACTGTAGAAATAATAAAAGGTAAACAAATGTATTTTAAAACCATTACACAATAATAAAATTAATTCTTTGTAAAATTGATTAAGTAGTTATTGTGTTATCGGATAAGACTTGGTTATAACGACGGATTAGCTGTTTGTCCAAATAGTAAGCACGTAACAAGTCGTTATAGTTATCACCGGCAGCACAAATATCATGATGACCAAATCATCCATAAATGCCATCTCCTAGCTTTTCCTAATTCTATCCAACCCTGGAGTTGACCTAAAAAGTAATCGCTAGTTTTAAAAATAAATTTAAGAAAGCTAATTTATTTTTTTCAAATTTTGACCGCTTTATAAATTATGAAAGGCATAACAAGCAGTTTGGTTTTTTATGTTTAATTATAAGATAGAAATTAAACAGATGGTTCTGCCAATAGAAAAATCCACCATCGCTGAGTCAAGCGATGGTAGATTTTTCCCGGTTTGACACGCTTGATCGCTTTGGTGCGGAGTTAAATTTGCATCTGTTATTTAATTAAATACAGTAGTATCACTACTGGATCACAATATATACTGTGTATTGCAAATTCTTTTTGGTTCTTACTGGACAAAAACAAAGATTTTTTTTAAATTTTGCTTCGCTTAAGGTGACTTTAAGCATCAAGGCTTACGGTGAATCGACTTTATTAAAAACACATGCTTGTGAGTGGTACAAAGCGTTCAAAAGCGGTCGAGATGTGATGAAAGATTTGCCTCGCTATTGTAGGCTATTAATTTCTTTAACTGAAACTAACATCGCAAAATGGAAGCATACATCGACTGAAAATCTTCCTGTTTATTTATCATCTTCCAGTTTCAGTGAGGCAATTGCTGAATCTCTCTGTGTCTCCCGAGTCGATCCACACAAATTTAAATAATCACTAATGTGTGAAACGTGTTGCTCGGCTAAAAGACCAAAAACTTTTCCAAAAACTCAATTTGTTAAAAAAAATAGTCGCTGATGAGAAGCTACAAAGAATTAATTCCGATACAACATTTTTTAGGTTCAGGTTTTATAAATATATACGCATTGTTACTGGTGACGAGATGTAGCTTAACGAGCTTCATACGCAAAGTAGTCAACAAGCTTCAGAGTGGCGTCTTCCAACTGAACCGAAACCGAAAAAACCTAGCAAAGTTTATCAAATTTCAGTCATGTTAAATCTTATTTGCACCACGATAATGCGCCTTCACAGAAGGCCATCATTGTAAACGAATATTTGAACAAAAACTCAACAAATACCATCGAGCAACCCCTTGTTCACCAGATTAGCCCCACCAACTTCTTTCTTTTTCCTAAACCCAAATTGTCACTTCGTGGCACTCGTTTTTATTCAGTAGAAGAGGTAAAGGAGAATTCGTGGCGAAAACTAAAATCAATTCCGGAAAAAGCTTTTAAAAAATGTTTTGATGATTGGATTATTCGTTGGCGTAGGTGTATCGTTTCTGAAGGAGCATACTTAGAAGGCGACAAAATAAATTTGGATAAATAAAAAACATTTTGTGTGTTGTTTATCGTGTCTCGATTTTTTCTTGACAGAGTATTATCCAAAACCTACCATAAACTTAAATAATTGATGTAGTCTCAGTCCGAGATTAAAGTGGTAATCTCTTAACGTACTACGTAAAATCGTTTTGCTACATTGTAACATTTTTTAAAGGTAAAAGCAAGATACTCGCATAATCACGTTACTATAAAAATCAAAGGTTTGTTAATCTTTCTTTTGTCTAAGATTATCAAGGTAAACGAGGAATAACCTTTTGTCATTTTAAGAGATTTAAGATATTTCTTTAAATTTTAAGTATTCTTGACTTATTATTTACATGAATACTTATCTGTAGCCTTTATCGCTGTGCTTCAAAAAAAGCTATAAGAGTATCTTCACGTCCGCATCTATGAAGAGGTAGGAAGAGGTACAAAAACAGTCCCATATTCATCAAATCCCGGGCAACGTTGTTTTTATCAGAAAACTGAAAAAACACATTTTTTAATTGCTCGACTCGAGACTTCATGTGATCAACTCCAGACCACTAGATCACACAGTTATTAAATTAACACAAACAGTTATTGAATTTACACAAATACAAAAAGTTATTGAATTTAAAGCGGTTATAGATCAAATTATTTATTACTTCATTTGCATTATTGTGCATTTCAGACCTAGCAATATTATTTAAAACATTGTTGCAATTATATTTATAAAAATACTTAAAACATACGACGCAAAAAGGGTGTTATAAGTTTGACTATTATGTGTGAGTGTCTGTCTGTGGTATCGTAGCTCCTAAAGCGGGTGAACCGATTTATATGCGTTTTTTTTTAAATTTTAAAGCTGTTTTTCTAGCGGGGGTCTAAGACATGTTTTATTGAAAATCATTCAGCAGCTTTAAGATCATCAGCACTTATTCGAAGATCAGTGTTTTCATGTGTTGCTTTGCAAATCTAATAAAATAAAAATGTGACGGAGGTTTATTAAATTTTTAGGGTCCATACCTAAAAGGTAAAATGGAATCCTATTACTAAGCTTCCGTTGTCTGTCTGTCCGTTGCCTATCTATCATCAGGCTGTAGTCCGGCTCGTACTCGGCCAGTTTTTACATTTAGAGTTGTTCTATTCTTATTAATAAATCAATGTTCTGGAAGGTACATTATTTAACAAGGTAGGTATTTGGGTAAACTATACAAAGAAACTTAATTAAATTAACTTTTGCATTTCCATTCACCAAGCGACAGTCACATTACACTTAATTATACTATTTACCAATATTCTGTAAAGTTATATATATATATATATATATATATATATATATATATATATATATATATATATATATATATATATATATATATATGTATATATATATATATATAATTCGATTCGAACTCCATGTGGTATTCCAATGTGGTATATACCAATCCTGACACACAGATATATTACGCATACGTACATACACAGATATATACGCATCATTTACATATTTAATGCTTATGGACGATGGTCATCTGTTTCACCAGGAGAACCATCGGATTATTTGCTTTGATATAAATTAAAATAAATAATAACATCCCAGTGTATTGCACTTATTATTTTTCATTTTGAAATATAGCTAGTCTAATTATAATTTCGCAATTAATTTCTTTTTCTCTTATAGATGAATCGTGTTTATCTTGGAAATAATTTTCAATAAAAAATAAAATTAGCCTTGCTAATACTGTAATTAAAATGTAACAATGATTCGTAATTATGAAATTATTAATGTTTCGGTTTACTCAACTATAGACACTGTTTTTATTACATTAGGATACGTATTTACTACTTGATTTTCTTTTAATTATACTTTTATAGCTTGGTTTACAATTATTTGTTTAATCATTTATAATACACGGTTTACGTGTATGTGTATACGAATAAGCAAATAAAAAAACTTAAAATTGCAGGATTGATGTCAGTGAATCTTATATATATATATATATATATATATATATATATATATATATATATATATATATATATATATATATATATATATATATATATATATATATATATATATAATATATATATATCTCAATCGTTAGTTCGTTTATCGTTGGTTTTGAATTAATTGTTGAAGTCCAGGGAAGGTTTAAAAGGTGCGAAAATATAGAAAAAAAAATAACTGTAGTTAAAGAGGCAGAACAACGTTTCCAGGTCAGCTAGTAGCGAATATTTATCACAAAATTTGGCAAAAAATTAATGAACGGAAAAATACCGCAATTTTATAGTAATAAAGGATACAAAACTTAATGCTCAGATAGACAATACAAATTTATATAGTAATACTTCATAGAACGATATCTAATATGTATATTTTATTTATTTGTAAGTCTGGTATGTGTTTATGTACCTATGTATTAATAAGTATTTGTGTAAATTTACGTTGTGTGTATGCATTATAAATTTTAATATTAGTTTACATAGTGTATGTAGTATATTTTAAGATTTATTTAGGGCTACATTATATGTCATTACAATTTTGAGGCACCGCATACCTACTTTCTGTTGGTTTAAAGGTTGACTGGAGGAGAATGTAAGGCATTAAGTTCGCTTTTGTACAAATTATCTTAAGATGTATAATAAAAGTTAAATAAATAAATAAAATAAATAGATAAATACTAGCTGCAAACTGTAACCCACTGCATTATAAAAGTTTTTCGTGGGTCCCACGGAAACAACTTATTTTTCCGGGATAGAAATTATCCTATGTACTAGATCATTAGACTAGGTATTTTTTAGGTAGGTATTTGCGCGGGAATCCTAGTTCTATCCTCTCCGTCTCTTTCCCTCCTGCAACCATCATATGTTCCTCTCACTTGGAGGAAGATGGCGCCGCTAATCGCCACACCGCAGTCCGCACACGTTCATACGCCAGTTGTTGGTCAACCTCATCACGAGTGATCGCATACCAGTACGCTCGCAACGCCTTCACAAATGCCTAAACGGAACCGCTCGCGTCATGCCGGGCGCATATGCTCCGCTCGCTCGCTCGTCTTGAGACATAGCTGGAGCCAGCTAACCGCAAGCCGCGATAAGTACAATCCACCAGGTGAGTCCTTCATCATTCTTACCTTCCATCCTATCATACAGTCCATATTGCTACATAGTCCCGTCGCGTTTTGGTATAACCTACCTCCGCAACCGGCGGGACCACTAGGGGTAACCTATTCGGCTTAGGTCATGACGTCTCGGATTCGATCCCAAGGTGGGGCAAAAGTGTTATTCAGGTTTTGTTGAGGTTTTTCTCGAAAACCTAAAATCTCTGTAGCAGCTCAGAGTCTGTCGGAGTGGTGTATTACCACTCTCGTGCCTATGATGAGCACGTATAGCAGCCCCGGTTATCGCTACATAAATCGATAAATGTGGCTATGAGATGACCACTGACATCGTAAACCGACAAAATGGTGAATCGAGTCCTTTATGTCCGGTTATAAAACTAGTGTTACGTAAACTTAATAAAATTCTATGGAAAATATTTAAATAACATTACTATCTATCTATATATGTTCGTTTACATTCACATATTTCAGGTTGTAAATCAACCACGCAAAAATGGCTTGACCGGTTTTGAGGTAGGCAGAGTAAACCAAACGTCTCTAGAATTAACCAAATTAACCAAAGAAAAATTAACTCTACGTAAGAACTAATACATAATAGCGTTGCATATAGAGAAGCCAGTTTAATTAATTGCACAACTTTTAGGAATAGCCAGTGATAACACCGAAGATTTAATGCAGGAACTAATAAGGATCGAAAATACTTTAGCTTTTATTCATCTTTCTACCACTTATCTAGTATGATAGACTAGCTGTTGCCCGCGACTTCGTCCGCGCGGACTTTGTTTACTCCTCTCCTACTGGTCGTAGGAAGATGTTATATAGCCTATATCCTTCCTCAATAAACAGGCTATCCAACTCAAAAATAATTATTCAAATCGGTTCAGTAGTTTTCGAGATTACCGCGTACAACCAAACAAACAAACAAACAAACTCTACAATTTTATAATATTAGTATAGATATAGAATTATTAGAAATAATGTTAAATAAGGTAGAGTCTATGCGGTAGTGATCGCACCCCAAATTTACAGTTAAGAGAATATTATGATGTTATTAAACCAGGGTCATACTATATTAATAAAATGATAGTCATAATTTTTAATTTTGCAATTATTTCTAGGGATAATTTTGATTTTTATAAGTAATCTAAAGAACCTGATAAAGATAACCAAGGCCTTATCCCTTCCTATCCTTATATAGCAAGGAACGGGAAATCATTCGTGTTCATACAGACAGAATATCCGAAGTTGAACAACTGGTTTCTCTGTGAATAAAAACTAAACTACCAAGTACGTACTAAATCAGACTGCATCCAAAGTATTAGAAGAACAAATCAAGTATTAGAAGAATCCTGCCAACTCATCAAAATTACCCTTAAGAGAGAAGCTATGGTGAAGTTAGACGACCAACATTGCGTGCTCTCGTTTCCTTAAGAAACTAAAGCACAACTCGTCTGCGATAGAATAGACCATACTGTACTTCATGGCAGTTGCCAGCCATCCCAGAAAGCTGCCATTTGAAGACAACGGAATTCACAATAATTAACGCCAATAATGAAGTAAGAGGACAACCCCTTTGCTGATACCCTATAGTGGCGAAATTAAGTCTCCAGAAGCAAGCCATATTCAATTAAGCTCAATTAACTTGCAAGATTTCCACAGTATTCAAGACACAATTATAGTACAAACCCCGATACAACATAGTCAAGTAGATCCAAAAATCATGTACCATACGACGATACCATTCTACACAATAATACTAGTAAGTGGATGTATCCTGCTAATTATCTGTATTTCCCGACGACACAAATTTTGGGACTCAATTTCTTATTCGACCTTACCGGTCTCCATGTCCCTTCCAGGACTCCGATTTCTATTTGACCTTCCGGTCTCCATGTTCCTTACAGAACTCCAATTCTTATTTGACCTTGCGGTCTCCATGTTCATTCCAGGAGTCTAATTATATATTTACCTCCTGGTCTCTATATTCCTTCCACGACCCCAATTATACCTTGACATTTCGATCTCACTGTCCCTTCCAGGACCCCAATTCTCTCATATGTGAAAGCTCCTTATAATTATTGCACTTTAAGGTAAATAGTATAAGGTCTTCCAGAAGGTTCAGACTAATTTCTGTTCTCTTCAGTAACCTTCTTCTAATTATAAAGTTTCAGATAATTAGAAGAAGGTTACTGAAGGGAACAGAAATAGTTAGAGTACTGAAGAGAAGAGAACATAAGTCGGCCTGTGATTTTGTCCCGCTTCTGAGTTATATAACCTTTTAATTATTCTTTAAAATCGTGCAGTATGTCTTAAATTAAACAACTCAAGTCACTTATATTCATCATTATATTTATAACCAACTAGCTGACCTGGCAAACGTTGTTTTGCCTTACATATTAGGAATCCATAGCGGACAAACAACGTGACACGTAATTTATATAAGTCTACGGGATTGTCCTTCCACGCAGCCAAAATGGCATTAAACTTTATATGGTGGTTAAGTATTCTTAAATTTTCTATTTTTCCGCGCAATTTTCTTAATATTTTTTTTTATAAGAACCTTCTCCTTACAATTACAAACACAATAAAACAAAAAATTACCGAAATTGGTCCAGCCATTCAGGCGTGATGTCGTGACCAAGGAAAATAGGGATTGATTTATATATATATATATAGATTTTACAATGTAAGAATCGCTTATATTCTTATTTACATTCAGTTCATAATATAATCGGACATAGTTACCACAAAGAGAAGAACACAACGACTGACCCTTTTCGAAGTGAGGTGCGGCCTTTTATCCAGTTTATTACTCTTTAATGCTTTGTTTCTTATCAGTTTGTATTACAATGACGTGTTATCGATAAGTCATCTGTTTGTTACTATGACGATTGTTACATACATATTATAAATAAATGGTTTTCAATATTTTCAGCTTAATTATTTGTAGTGTAAGCTTAGTAAGTCGGCCAGGATCGTGATATTTGGCAACTGGGTCTTTCAGCCTTCCACATGCTTAGTAAGACGGCCAGGATCGTGACAATTAGCAACTGGGTCTTTCAGCCTCCCACTTGTATATAAATATGCTTAGTAAGTCGGCCACGATCGTGACATTTGGCAACTGGGTCTTTCAGCCTTCCACTTGTATATAAATGTACAGGCATAAAGTTTGTAACAATGTGTTTATGTGTACAAATTACAATAGAATCTCCAATTAATCTATACCGTATACGACGACCATCTTTCTTATCGGGCTTTTAAAAGTATTATTGTTTTGTTTTAAATTACTATTTAGTTGAATTAAATAAATAAGTAACAAGTGTATATATATATATATATATATATATATATATATATATATATATATATATATATATATATATATATATATATATATATATATATATATATATATATATATATATATATATATATATATATATAAATATATATATATATAAAAGTTGTATGTATGTAAGTTATCGCAGATTTGGGTGACCTGTAGACTTTCCTATTTACATTATTACATCAGATTCTGGACAAAAAAAATAAATCAAAATCAATTCACCCGTTTGGAAGTAATGTTGCCAGACGTTAAACATACGACAAAAGGGATGTTACACGATTTTGTGTCAGATGTAAAAAACAATATAAAAATATAAGGAATAAAAGTATTTTCTAATTAACGGAACTTAACTATAAAAATCAACATGTTTATTTGACGTCACGGTCGTTTATAGCCCGCGGGTCAAAGCCGTAGCGGGCCGAAACAAAGGAGTATGCGTAGTTGATGTAATATAATGAGCGCTAATCCATAGACTAATTATATGTGTATACTAGCTGTTGCCAGCGACTTCGTCCGCGCGGAGTTCGTTTACTCTGCACTGCCCCTGCCCCGTAGGTGATAGCGTGATAATATATAGCCTATATGTTGACCCGACCTATTAGTAATATTCATGCAAAATTTGAAGTAAATCTGTGCAGTACTTGTTGAGTTTACCCCGGACATACATACAAACAAACAGACATACAGACAAACAGACAAAAATTCTAAAAATATTTTTGGCTTCGATATCGATTGTAGATCACGCCCCAAGTATTCTTTTAAAAAAATATTCAATGTACAGTTTTGACTTTTCTACGATTTTATTATATGTATAGATTACTAGCTGCAGCGTGCAGCCCGCTGCATTATAAAAGTTTTTGGTGAATTCCGCGAGACCACCTAATTTTTCCGGGATAAAAAGTAGCCTATGTTATATTCCAGGTCATCAGCTATCTGTATGCCAAATTTCATTCGGATCCGTTCAGTAGTTTTTGCGTGACTGAGTAACAAACATCCATCCAAACATCCAAATTTTCGCATTTATAATATTAATATAGATAATTATAGAATATAGATTCGCAAATGCTAGTTTACACACATACTTAAATAGGCTTATTGATAACATAAAATTTTAACAAGCAGAATTGATAAGCAATATTTGGCCATCCGGCGATTCCATTACATAGCAAATGGCGCATGTGGCGCAAAATTTATCAAGCTACATATATCGTAGCTCGGTTACATGTAGAATATCAATGTTCGAGTTATTTAATCTATTGACTGCATGTGATCCCCATATTTAACACGCCATTCGAATATATCCACTATTATCATTATTATTGGATTCCACGAGTCGCCAGCTCAAACCCTTCTTCGCGATCGAAATTCCAATGGAAATTTCAACATTAGCCAGGCAATATAATGTATTTTGTCGAAAAACTTTGTACGTAATTAGGTATTTTGATTAGGGTTTGACTTGGCGAATTTCATGATACGTTTAAGCCCACTGAGTGAATATAATTTTTTTTGTACGCTCTGAGGGTAGACCTACAATTAATTTATCTTTTTGTGCGATACAAAAGAGGTTAGGATTCTGGAATGCATTCTCTGTTTATGTTATCTGAGCAGATTCGAAACTTTTATTGGTAGTCAGGGTCGATAACTATTCGACCATCCCGTTGGTCGAGTGGTTGGTGACCCTGAATACGCAATCGACGGGGCTTGGGTTCGATTCCCGACGGGACAAGCATTTGTGTGATGAGCATAAATGTTTGCATTTCCGGGTTTGGGTGTTTATTAAATATATTCTAGTATTTATATATGTATTAGTAACATACATTACTGGTGATACAGTACTGGTGATGCTACATATTCCGGCCGTAGCGGTATTTCTCGGGAACACGTCGAAGAGGGCCGGAACAAGCTCGTGTCTGAACTCGAGAATCAACTATCTGATGTCTCAGAATGGGGTCGTCAAAACCTTATTACATTTAACCCCAAAAAGACGCAGTTTTGTGCGTTCACTGCAAAAAATACCCTTTGTCGTATCACCTCGGTTCGAAAACACTCTCCTGATAGCCTCGGCCAGTATTGGAATTCTGGGAGTCGACATATCGAATAACGTTCAGTTCCGCGGTCATTTGGAAGGGAAGACTAAACTAGCCTCCAAAAAGCTTGGTGTACTCAGTAGAGCAAAGCAGTACTTCATGCCAGCCCATCGCCTCCAACTTAAGAAGGCCCAAATTCGACTTCACATGGAATACCGTTCTCACCTCTGGGCCGGAGCTCCTCAGTACCAGCTTCTTCCTCTTGATCGCATTCAACGAAGAGCGGTTTGATCGTCGACGACCAGGCTATTTCTAATCGGCTTGACTCTTTGGCGTTACCCAGAGATGTAGGTTCGCTCTGCATCTTTTACCATCTTTACATGGGGAGTGTTCCGACGAGTTGTTCGGACTAATGCCTGCCACTAAATTCCACCATCGGACATCGCGTCAAAATGTAACGTTCCATCCTTACCACCTCGATGTCTGGAAATCCACAACCGTGCGCTTATGTCGACACTTTTTGCCTCGCTCTACTCCTTTTTGGAATCAATTAGCCTCGCGAGTGTTTCCAAATGGATGCGACTTAGGGACCTTCAAGAAACGAGCTTATTAATTCTTAAAAGGCCGGCAACGCAGCTGCAATACCCCTGGTATTGCGGATGTCCATGGGCGGCGGTGATCACTTACCATCAGGTGCACCATCTGCTCGTTTGCCCCCTCTACTATAAAAAAAGTATGTATTAGTATCGTTGACTAACACCCATAACACAAGCAAATAATTTGCTTACTTTGGGGTTAGATCAGTAAGTGTAATTTGTCCCGTGAATATTTATTTATTTGTTTATTTTATTTATTAGGTAGGCCAGGATACATCCTTTCGGTAAGTTCCTCATTGTTTATGGTAATTATATTACAAAAGGGCTCTTTCTATTTACATTCCAGATGTTCGTTGTAAGTTTACCTGCTACTTTTTATTTTATTTATTTAAATTTATGCACAACAATATACAAAGGTGGACTTAATGCTAAGTGGCATTCTCTACCAGTCACCTAACTTAATCAGATAACAATATTAGTAGGTGCATAGAATTGTTCGATTAACATCAACACAAGCTACAACTAAATGGTTACCGAAATACAAAAATATATATTCGGATTTGAATGTGACTGAAAATATATATTATATATATATATATATATATATATATATATATATATATATATGTGTATATATATATATATATATATATATATATATATATATATATATATATATATATATATATATATATATATATATATATATCCTTTTCTACTTTTCCCTCCAAACTAAACAAAACAGAGACAAGCAATGACGCTATTACGGCAAGAATAGGAAAGCGGTGGTACCAAAGCCGGGCGCAATAATGCAGAACTTTACAACCTACATAATAGTCACAATAGTAGTAATTCGCACAGCCAATCATTCGACTCTTATAAACTGTCTGGCAGAATGAGAAATGGTCTATTCTTTAAAGAGCGCCTGGACCAATACTGAGAAAAATATTACATGGCAACGACACTGCATTATTAGTATTTAATGGTGAGTAGAAGTGATCCATCTGATTCCATCAAAAAGCCATCTCACCTTAATAAAAGGTGCGACACTTTGCCATAAAAACGACGTGACTAATGGTACAATATTACAAGGCCAAGGCCGGTAAGCTCCTGCATGATTCCCTGTATTGCAGTTGTTTATGGCTGGTGGTGATCACTTACCTTTACGGTACGGTACGCTGGAACAAACTTGTTCCATTTCTTATGCCGCTTTTAAATTTTTTCCTTTCAGTGCCATCGCAAAACAGTGAAAATTCGTGGAAATTTGCAAATTAGTTTCTTTCATTCACTTACCATTAAGTGAGCCTCTTGCCCAATTATAATACCCTAGTCTATAAATTTTAAACGATTAAATGTCAAAGACAAATGTAATACTAAGCGACGGCTGCTTAATAGACGACGGCTTAATATTATTATGGACCTCCAAATATGCAAAATAGTTACAACACACCTAAATGCAAGTTAAAGAAGCAACTCGTCTAATTGGATTTCTTATCTTTTTTAATGTGTACTTTGGCTTAAACGCCTTTTAAAACCGTCACGGTTCGAAAATTGAAAATATAACAAAAGGATTTTTATCGACTTCTTACTTCCAGCGAATGCAGAACCTGCGTCAAATGTGAGAGGTCAATGTCCCTCCTGCCAATCAATTTAAAACGTTTTATGTGAAGAGGCTTCAATATTAATGTTTGGTGTTGTTTCCGGGCTCCTTTGAGAAATAGGCCAATTGCCGTTCTGCCAGGAATGTCGTAAAAGGCGACCGAATGGCTATGCGCGTCACTACCATCGTGGTTACTAGGTGGTAGAGTTCTGCATCGGCTCGACCGACCACCGCCTAACCTATTCCTGCCGTAATAGCGTCAGTGTTGGTCATTGTCGTGTTCGGATTTGGAGGGTAAGGTAGCCGGTAAACTTATGCATGTGGCATTAGACCTCGCCACAAGATAGCAACGCACCATTAACATCTTTGGTGTCCATAGGCGATGGTTGACCCTTTCCATCAGGAGACCCATCTGCTTGTTTGCTATCTTATGATATACTAGCTGTTGCCTGCGACTTCGTTCGCGCGGACTTCGTTTATTCCGCACAGCTCCTCCCCCCTAGGTGATAGCGTGATGATATGTAGCCTCTATGTTGACCCGACCTGTAAGTAATATTCATGCAAAATTTGAAGTAAATCCATGCAGTACTTTTTGAGTTTACCCCGGACATGCATTGATTTTACTACGATTTTATTATATGTATAGATAAAAAAAGATTAAGTATTTAAACGCAGTACTCAAAAACAAGTAATTGAAATAACTGAGAAATAACAAGAGATTAGAAGTATGAAGAGAAGTAACAAGAGATTAGAGACATGCCTACGTATATAAATTAGCCGACCTGGCGAACTTCGTACCGCTTTAGAACAGATTTAAAAACTTCACATAATTGGCAGCTAGAAACAGTTTATTTTTTTATTTTTCCCTCCATAAAAATCTTTATGGAACTCTAATGAATATTTAAAAATACACATAATATACATATACCATATCGCTAACATGACACTGCATATCTAAATGTGTAAATAATTCGCACATACGAGATAAGTATTTTATAACTAGGATGTGATAAATGATGAATGGGTATTTGCTATTTAGACAATGACATACAAGAAGCGTCACAGGAGCGGCGTGTGTATTACAACGATATTAGATTTAAGAAGCAGTAAAAATGTACATTTTTGGTTGGTAAGGTACAGTCTTTTTCTTTTTCCGTGTCTTTTTAGGTAAACAAAGTTCACTTGTTGTAAAAACACCAAAGTTTCACATCAATCATATACATTGAATTAAATATGATCAGATTATCGTATTCATTCATTATAAACGGTTTGTTTGGCACTAAAAACTGTTTCTAATATATTATTTTATCATATTTAATTTACGAAAACTTATTAGAATACAAAATTTATTTCCACAGTTGAAAAATACCATGTGAACTTGACATGTCGAATATCCGATTGTCTATGAAATTGATAAACACGTGCATTAATGAACGAATTTGAATGATTAATTGAATGATTCTTATCAAAGATAAATATTCCTAAACTACGACAAATAGGTTATAATAATATATAGAAAAATATACAAACTGTCTAAATGTTAAATACTGACTTGTAGAATTTAAAATATCCCCTTTATAGAATCATTATTTTTCAAAGATTAACACTTTTAAAGTAATAATATAGTTTTCAATCTCTTAAACAAGGATTTAAATATATAATCCTTGTTTAAGAGATTAATAATATAGGTATTTTGTGGTAACGTTATTGCTTGTAGCATGACAAAACATTATTTTCAAGTATAAAATTAACCAAAAATGATACAGAATTTGTTACTGTTTAATAACGTTATTCATTACACTCTGTTTATACAATACGAATTAACATTATGTTATATGGTATTATGACGTTGCCTTCTAGAGCTAGTTAGTTGCCTTCTAGTTCTAGAGCTAGACGCACCAATCACGAAACAGCATGAAACGCGGTGAACCAATCACAAAACAGTATCGGTATCATAACATTATTTAGCCTTAACAATTTCGTTCTATTATATGAGTAGCGTTACATATTATAGTGTTTAAAAATAATTTTGTAACTGAGGTATCGCTATAGTAATACGTTAAGTATCGTTAAATAAGTTCTGTTATCTGATAATGTTTTAAATCCTTGCTCTTAAATCTAAATAATTTTGTAATAGTAAAGTAACCTGCTGTTAATAAAATAAAATCTTATTTTTATTAAAGGCAGGTTATTTAATCATTGTATACAACAATAATTCGATGATCTTTTAACGCAAAAAAACGTAAATATTGTTTTTTGTTAATAGTTATATTTAAATTCACTTGTCCCATAATATTATAAAATTAATTAAATTATTTAGGATGTATGTATCTAATGATACTCCTCCCATCCTGCGAAGATTCCTAGTTTTTATACTTATTTTTCTAAACAATTTTAGTAATAAATGAAAACCGATTATTGATTACGTGTCTTTATTTTCTAGAAAAAAGTGATTATTGTTTTACTAAATTGTTCTTTTATTTAAATTCATCTGTCTTATAATATTAAATAAATAATTTAATTATTTAGAATTATAAACAAATCCACCATTTTGCTAGCAGTAACAATGACACTTACGATAACAGTAAAAATGACGCAACATTAACGAAGTTTGTACAATTTAAAATTTTGATGACACTTTAAATTAAGGTCTAAAAAGTGAAAGTAAAATTTACTCATTCCGTTTCCTTCTTTGTTGCGAGAATGTGGTTTCTGTGTTTTCGGCTGTTTTTCGTGGTTTTTTCGTGACTTTGGACTGTTTTTAGGATTTCGATCTCATTCTCAACTGATTTACTTGGCTTGGGTTTAGTGGATTTCGATTTCTCTTGAGTGTACTGACGTTGGCACAAAAATTTGAAATCGCAGAAAGTTCGATGCCTTTAGTGACAAGGAAAAATTCTGTGGTATCTACCAGCAGAAGTATTTTAGTTTTTTTACAGCATGGTAACAAGTTTAACTTAACTAAAAGAAAGACATCCGATCAGAAATTATTTCGAGATTGAGTAATAAACATCCATCCAAACTTTCGTATTTATAACTAGCTGCAAAGTGCAGCTGCTGAATTATAATAGTTTTTGGTGATTCCCACAGAGCAACCAATTTTCCGGATTAAAAAGTGCTAATTCAGGTTATCATCTATATGTGTGCCAAATTTCATTCAAATCCGTTCAGTAGTTTTTGCGTGATTGAGTAACAAACGTCCATTCAAACTTTCGCATGTGTAATATTATAAATTATAATATGGAATATGGATAACATTAATATAGGTAGATTAAAGATTATAAAAATTATAATACTTTGTAATAATATAACAAAATGGATGGATAGTTGTTATAATAAATATCATTCATTCAATTTAGTTCGTCATACTTGTTCAATAGATCTCTTGATTTTTCACAACCATATTAATTGTCTATGACTAATTTAAGTCACTGGTCCGCCATTATTGTTTACTAAAATAGACACGTAAAAAGAAATAGACTGTAAGTCACTAAATAACAGGTGTGAAATGCCATCAATTCTCAAGTTCTCACAGTTCTATTTTAAAATTATATTAATTATGCGAAGTTTAAGTTGACTGTTAAGCGCAAATTTTGTCATTATAAATTGTAGGTTAAATATAAAAAAAAAACCTTAGTTCAGCCCCTTGAGGATAGGGGATAAAAGTTTTCATAAAAACTATGTCGGAAATATGTTACTATATTCGCGGGTGAAGCTGCGCAGGTTAGATAGTCCATAAATTAATATTGAAAACTATATTTCTCAAAATATTAAGGTAAAAAGATAATTAACTCAATAAAAGAAATACAAAGTTATAGCTGGCAGGTTGACCTTTACAATGAAGTACAAAAATTCCAAATTCGAAATTAGATTTTCAGTTGTTTATTCAATAAATGAACTGAAAAAACATTATTTTAAAACAAACGCGTGTTTAGAATTCGAGGACATTTTTCTTGGAAAAACTAAAAGTTAAAATTCAATTTAATTATAATATTTATTCGCTTTGTGAAGTCTAACAAAAATGTTTTGTAAAATATACGAGTATACAAGAAAAACCGGCCAAGTGCGAGTCGGACTCGACGAAGAGTTCAGTACCATCATAGTAAATAATACGAAAAAAACATGTTTATTGTATTGTATTTTTTGGAACTTTTGGAATTGAATAAGGAACTTCTCCTTATCGCGCGTTGTGAAAGAGGGCTAGACGGAAAAAATTCTTACGAAAAGTTGTCACGACACTTTTTGCTATATTTAGGTATTATAAGCTGTGCGGCGTGCGGATGTTTCTCTCTCTCTCTCTCTCTGTCTCTTATAGAAAGCAAACCAGATATTTTCATTTCTATTTCGCATTGAACAGTGTGGTGTCGCGACGATTATTTTTGTTGAGTGTATACAGGTTCTTTGTAAATAATAATAAAAGGAACTTCGTTCCATCCGGGTGTCCCTTGACACCTCTTAAGTCTTTCATTTTTAGTTTTTGTTGTTATAGTGGCAATGGTAATACATAATTCGTGAATATTTCAGCTTTCCAGCTATCATGGTTTATGAGCCTGGTGACAGACGGATATACAGACAGCGGAGGCTTTGTAATAGGGTTCCGTTTTTCCATTTAGATACGGAACCCTAAAAATAATACGCGGTTAAGAAAATTACACGCACACGCACACGCACACGCACCCGCACCCGCACCCGCACACGCACACGCACACGCACACGCACACGCACACGCACACGCACACGCACACGCACACGCACACGCACACGCACACGCACATGCACACGCACGTACAGACGAACAAAAGTAATCTTTCACATTAATTGTAATATTAATAGGATTTTGTGAGAGATGATTAATTTTGAAAGTAATTTACATAATATCAATGCTTAAGCAACTCATCTGTTTTGAATTACTACATACAATGTGTTAAGGCACATTTTCAATTTGGCTACAAAATATATTAAGCTTCACTGCCGGAAGGAAAACCCTTCAGTTAATTGTGTAGATGCTACTCTTTTGTTGGATGATTGATTATGGGATTAACGGCGCTGTAGTGTTCGACAAAATAGTTATTTTTTAATGTCCCGAAAATGTTTTGTTGGTGTCTATAGAGTGTTAACAAAGTGCGCAGTATTCAAATCTAACTAATCCAATCAATACTGCTATGTACACCTATAGTTTCTATGTACATACAATTTTTATTAAAATTTTGTGATAAATGTTCATTTTATTACTACTGCCAGGTTCCTAAAAAGTAAAAACAACAATCCGCCAATAGTAGCGGTAACCATTAGCAACTAATTAAATAATAACGGAAGGATAATGTTACCGTGACGGAAGGGTGCACAAATTATTTGGACATTTGGTAATTTGACATTTGTAGCAAAAGTTTTAACTAACGCCTCGTAGAAAATGTTACTACTCGTAACTATAGCGAGTGATTTTACTAATACAGGAACTAGGCATTAGTGATATCAATTTAAATGTTTTAAATATTTTATCAATCTGTCTGTCCGTCGATCTGTATATCTTGCTGTAACTTACTTAACCGATTGTGTTGAAAATTGGTATATAGGGAGAAAGAAAGAGGCGATTGTGCAAATAATAGCATATTATATGAACATATATACAGACTGACTGGTGAGTTACCTTCAATATTTAAGGACGTGATAGTTGGCGATCATATATGATGAGAAAAAATAACATTAAAAATAAATATTAAAATACTGCTTAGTACACCGAAAATCCTATATTTACCTGCGTCATCCTTAGACACCGCGCGGACGCACGTGTCCGCAGCGCGCTATCAACACAAAATACATAGGTAGGTACAAAACAAACAGCGCGGCGTGCTTAGAAATTATAATATCCACATTTCACTTATTTTTAGAAATATTGGTTAAAATTAAGCCCCTAATTTTATTACTTCATAAGATATCTAGGAGTGGGTGTCCATACATTAATATTTTAAATGAATAATTAGATCAAAATCTAATTATTTTTTTAAACATCTAATGACATACATCATTTAAATCGCGCATGTTTATACCGCGCAAGGTACCCAATAAAAAATTGGGAAAGATTTCTGACCTTCGAGTCAGCGATGAAGAATTGACGTGATTTTTAAGTGGAGATAGTTGAATGGATGGAGAGTGACATAGGCTACTCTTTGTCTCTTTCTAACCCCCACTTCTCTAAAATGCATTTAACGCGAGCGAAGTTGTGAACAAAAGCTAGCAACTTAATAACTGCTTGAATATCAATAAAACACGTGATTGTGCAAATGATAGTCCTTATAATTTATGTCTGCGTGTGTGTCCTGCTATAGCTCAGTAACAGCTTAGTCGATTTTTATGAAAATTGAATATAGTAAAACACGTGATTAGGCAAGTAATAGACTATATAATTTCATGCACATCTTTTTATATCATCAGATAGCAAACAAGCAGATAGCTATTCTGATGAAAAGAGAAACCATTGCCTACAGACACCAAATATGTTAATGGTGCGGTACTACCCGTGTGGCGGAATGGCAACGCCAAATACATTAGTCTACCGAGTATCCTACCCTCCAAACCGGAACACGACAATGACAAGCATTGACGCTATTTCAAGAATAGGTAAGGCGGTGGTACCAAATACCCGGGCGAGATATTGCGAAACTCTAAGAACCTAGTAGTCACAACGGTAGTGAAAAGTATAGCCAATCGGTCATTTTTTACGACCTGCCTGGCAGAACGGCATTTGATCTATTCTTCAAAGGAGCCCTGATCAACTCGGGGAGACTCTATATATATTATGTCCCATATAACTTTATAACTGCTTGCATACAGTGAGAACATGTGATTGTGCAAGTAATAGATAGCCTATTATATATAATACTATCTGTCTGTGTCGAATTCGCACTGGTTGGATTTTAAAAACTTTTCTGCATGATTTTTTACATTTTCTTTTATACAAACCTTTCCCAAATAATAACGAACACAAGAACGAAAGACTTATATAATTAGGTGCATTCCGAAGTTATACGCGTACAAACATTTCGACGATTCATTTTTAATTATGTAGATTTTCAATCTATGCCAACATATTATCAAGAGAAAATTTTTATATTTATAACGACAAATTTTTTTTTTTTTTATATCATAAGATAGCAAACAAGCAGATGGGTCTCCTGATGGAAAGAGTCAACCATCGCCTATAGACACCAAAGATGTTAATGGTGCGTTGCTATCTTGTGGCGAGGTCTAATGCCACATGCATAAGTTTACCGGCTACCTTACCCTCCAAACCGGAACACGACAGCGACAAGCACTGACGCTATTGCGGCAGGAATAGGTAAGGCGGTGGTACCAGACCCGGGCGAGACAATGCAGAACTCTACCACCTAGTAGCCACGATGGTAGTGACTCGATAGCCAATCGGTCGCCTTTTACGACCTGCCTGGCAGAACAGCAGTTGGCCTATTCTTCAAAGGAGGCCGGGACCAACACGGCGAAAATTGCTCGACCAATAAATGCGAATGAAATTGCAAATAACAGCTAGCAATCGATAAATTTAAACCTAACGAAGCAAGCAATGTGTTTAAACTCTAATCACGTAACAAAACTTCAATTGAATCGCAGAATTTAGGTACCTGGAAATTATCTTTTGAGCTGCAATTCAGAATCGTAGCTCAACCCACATATAAATTATGTGAATTCAGATTCAAAATAATTGCATCTCTACCTACAAATAAGTATGATTTTAAGTATAATTTTGATACCTTAAAATTTTTACAAGTTTTATTTTATTTCGTCTCAGTCCAGGCACCTTTGTAGAATGACGATCCGCAATTGGACGTAGTTAAACGAATTAAACGAAAAAGATGCAATCCACAATATGGTCAAAAATGATTTCACTAAGCTGATGCTAAACTAAATCAATAAAATTGGCCAGTAAAAAACATCTAAACAAAAATAGCTCTCTATTTATTCAACGTCAGAGCTAGTCCCCATGTATGGCATGTTAAAAAATAAAAAAAATATCCAATTTCAAACTTCAATATTTCTAAACTGATTTTGTGTGGATTGGTTTCTTTTCGTGTAACTGCGTCCTATTATGTTAGGTAATTCACAAAAGGCGAGTGATTGGCTATACGTGTGAATTCCAAGTAGTAGAGTTCCCCAACTTCTCGCCCGGGTATTGTGTACCATACCCTATACCTCCCGCAATAGCGTCAATTTTTGACATTGTCGTGTTCCGGTTCGGAAGGTTGTAACCACGGATCAAACAGATACGACTTTCAGGGCAATTTCTTACTTTGTCAGTGCTTAGCTTTTATTTACTCAGAAATAAAAAGGTGTTCTACTTATCGATGAAATAAAATCACTTCAAGGGTAATTTTTGGACCTTGTCATTCCATTCGGTACAATAAAACAGTTACAGTACAACATGACTTATTTCTATTTTTTCATTATATATCTACAAATTTATGACACTTTTGACAGTGATAGATAGGATCGTTTGCTCATATACGCGGCGACACGTTTCCTTCCCAATAGCGCGTCTTTCAGTATTCAGGTGGTCTGTGGTTAGGTAGCTGATAGACTGCAAGTAGCATACATGTCGCTAATCGGATAGTAACGCAACATTAAAAAATGTTGGTGCCTATAGGCGACTATTGTCTCATCCTTTTGATTGTTTGCTATTGCACGTCGCTGCACGGCTTTTCTGCATTATTTATTATCGGTTGAAAGAAAATATATGGCTCAATACACTAATTTGATATAAAAGTATATGATTATAAAGAGAAACCTTAATTTGTCTAATTCTGTATAACTTCAAGCCTTTGAAGAGGAAATTACTATAAAAAATCTTGTTGAAAAAAAATTTGATGGCCGTCAGTTGATTATTTTATATTGTCTGTAAACACGAAATAGGTTGATTGGCTTTATGAATTCACTTTATTTTTATTATCAATATCATCTAATGCACTCAGAATAGATCCCTATTGAAAATCACTTCATTCAGATCTGTTTTTTTTTATAATAAATAATTTAAAGAAAAACGTTGCGGCGCGCACTTTTGGATTTTTCAATTTTTTTTTTATATAAAAAAGTGAAATTATACTAGGATAATTAAATAATATTTTAAAAAAATACTATATATTTTATTAGAGCTTGCCCGGTCTCTGGGCCAGATTTATGTCTCGCCCGTGTCTGGTACCACAGCATTATCTGTTCCTGCTGTAATAGCGTCAGTGCTTGTCACTATTGTGTTTCAGTTTGGAGGGTAAGTTAGCCAGTAAACTTACAACGAACGTCTGAAACTGAAAAGAATTACAACGCACTATTATTTATTTTGGTTTCTACAGACGATGGCATTCTTGATGAAAAGGGTTTTCCATGGAAGGAATGCCATCTGCTTGTTTGCAGCAATCTTATGATATGAGAAAATGTGTAAACGGTTGACCCTACGGGCCACCCCTGAAACTTCCTACTAAATTAAGATATTTTAAGCTCAAAAGATAAAAAATATAAGCATAGATTTTTCAGTTCAAACATACAAAAACGTTTTATAACAAAATATAAATGGTAGTATATTAATTTTTGAAAAGCTGTATATTTTGAAAACGATAATGATATTCAATTCATTTTTTGAGATGTAAAATATTGCTTTAGCTAAATAATTTCGGTGCAATGTCATAAAACATTATATTTTTAATCTTCTTCATAGATAAATCCTAAACAAATTGACAGATTTTGATTAAATTAACGGTACTTGACATAGTTTTTAAAGGAAAAAAACTTTATCAGCTTTATTTTTAAGTCAATCGGTGTATTAGCCTGAAGTTATTAAAAAAAATAAGTGAGTTTGCTAAAAACAATGTCATTTTAATATTTGAAAAGCTATAAGTTTTGAGAATTAGATTCGATTATGATTTTTGAAACGGAATTTGGCGTAGTTTTTTTAGTACTAAAATATCGTAGAATACCACAAAACGATTGGTTAAAAAATTTCGAAGCTATGTCGAAAAAACATTTTCTTCAAATTTTTTTGTCAACGATTACTCCCAAACGGATAAACCGATTTTGATGCAACGTATGTATTAGACGTAGTTTTTTGAGGAATGGAGCTGATTTGTTTTTCTAGTCAATTGGTACATACATCTGGAAGTTATATTAAAAAATACTGTTTCGCCAAAATTTCATAATTTCTCAAAATTTCCTGGACCGAATTAGTTCAAATTTTCAGGAAGTCTAACTTGAGTGAAATCCAATCGAATGCCATCAACCGCGTTTCGATCGGTCCAGCCGTTCAAAAGTTATGAGATGTTTACATACACACATACACATACACACACATACATAAAGACATACTGACGTCATTGTGAAAATAGTCGGAAAAGGTTCCTAGGACCTCAAAACATAGACATCTGGTGCAAATTCGATTTTCGAAAATCGGGGTAAAATCAGTATCTTCCTTATCGTATACGTAGTGGGAAGTTAAAAAGAAACGTTTACAGAGGAAAACGAATTCAAATGTGGAAATAAAATATTTTAAAACTTACTTATTTTAAAACGTATATTTATAAATTCTTTAACACCTTCCATTTGGGGATTTGAGGTCAGTGAATCACCACATTTACTTAAGCAAACCAGATACAAAATGTAATTTATCACAGAGTAATTATTGAATTCAAAAGATTTGAAATCCAAGTTTAGGAACTTAAAAAAATATACAGGTTAATTGATAAAGGCTATACTTGTAGGACACGATGGTTAATGGTCATGTATAACCAATGGAAAGAGAATATTAGTTAAATTCATAGCAAACGCCAATGACATTAATGTATTCAATGTCACCGTCCGGGCGATAGGCGCGTGCCTCGACTTACATGTGCTGCGCTGTTTGTAAACAACATGCTTTATATATATTGGAAATTGCACGCCTTAAGACAGGGTCATGTGTGGTTCATTTAATTAACTTTAAATTCACATGATTCTATTTTTTTCTATAAATACCACATTATGTCGCCCTGAACTTAAGGATCCTTTTTATATTTAATTTAAATAAAAAATCTACACGACCTTAACTTCGCTGACAATTACCTTAGCAAATATAAATTCTAGAGATTCAGAGTATTGAGATGGAGATGTTGCAATTATTTTATATGACAAATAACTTTGGAGATTTTGGCGGTAGCCAGCACTACCGTCAGCTACCACCATCAAGTGTCTAACCACGACGGTTATCTCTTACTAACCGCGTGGGTTATCTCTTAGTGACCATATCAGTCGTCTCAAATGTCTAACCACGATGGTTATCTCTTACTATCCACGATGGTTACCCTCTAGCGACTTTGGCAGTCGTCTCAAGTTTCTAACCACGATGGTTATCTCTTTTAACAATTAAATTTCCTAACCTTCATACCATATGTTTCAACCATAACGGTTACTACATTCAATAGTTTCTAACCATGATGGTTAACAACATATAATTTCTCACACGATATATTTCAACCATAATGGTTATTTTTAATAATCTTTAACCATGATGGTTAACAATATTTGATAGCTGCTCTAATTTAAATCGATTCAGTAGTTTTTACGTGATTGAGTAACAAACATCCATTCATCCAGACATCTAAACTTTCGCATTTATTATAAAGTCAGAATTTGAATACTTGCCTATTTTGAACTTCGTCTCCTTGTTCTCTTGTTCACGTTATCAATAAAATCTTGAGGACTGCATCCTATTCTTAGTGTAATGCGTTTTTAAGATCTCTCATATTAGCGGCGATAGGATCAGTACGGGAAACCTTTAAGAAAATTTCCTCGTATAGATCCAGGCAGCTTTTCAAGCGACTTCCCAAAATCTCCACTGGTGGAGAGAGAAACCACCGCCTTTAAAAACCAAATATGTTAAACCAAAAATTTCAAACGGTTGACAATTAAGTTAAATGATGTAAATGTGTGTCAATGACACTACTTTTCTGTTGTCGAAATAAATATATACTATTAAAATTAAAATATATAATAAATAGATATAAACATGATGTCATAGAATAACAAACAAGCCTGATGAAAAGAGAAATCATCGCCTAAAGACACCAAAGATGTTAATGGTGCGTTGCTATCTATGTGGCGGGATGGTAATACATCATGCATGTTTATCGGCTACCTTACCCTCCAAACCGGAATACGAAGCTATTGTGGCAGGTATAGGTGAGGCGGGGGTACCATATACCCGGGCGAGACGTTGTGGAACTCTACCAGCTAGTAGTCACGATGGTAGTGACACGTATAGCCGATCAGATACCTTTCTTGATCTAGGCATCATATCACCGTCATATCCATATGCCCCAACAAAGACAACAATCAATTATTGTCTATATACAATAGCTATCTCTTTCCAACAGTACAGTCCTGTGTTGGTTCGGACTCCCTTTGTGTCATTTTGCCAGGCACTTCGTAAAATGCGAATGTTTGGCTAGATGCGTTACTACCATCGTGACTGCTAGATAATAGAGACCTGTAACGGCTCGTCCGGCTCTGGCCCCGCCTTTTCTATTTTTGACACAATAGCATCAATGCTAGTCATTATCGTGTTGTGTTGTTCGGACTCATCTGCTTGTTTGCTATCTTATGATATAAAAAAAAAGATATTATCTAAGGAATGTGCTAACTTATTATATGATAGAATGTACTTTACTTGATCATATAAAATTCCAAAAACAGGCTAAAAAAATCTCTAAAACAAATAATTTGTTATTAATATTTCTAATCTTCCACATGATTTTTATATTTAGTTTTAAATACAAAAAGGAATGTGCTAAATTTTGGTTTTCAGCTGAAGTCCTATATTTATTTATCCGAAAATTAACACGTTTCCTAGCGGTTTCAGAACATTCCGGGCCCATTTCCTATAGAACTAACGCGCGTTAAAAATACCCCGCCTTAAACACATATACGCTTAGAACTTAGAAGTATATTTTATACTGAATATAATTTAAAAGTAAAACAGATTAACCTATCAAACTATGTATCAAACTAAACTTTTTAAATCAATTGAGTTAATTTCCAAAGGGATCAGCCGTACCATCTTATAAAACAAAGTTCCGAGTGTACTTAATTACGCGCCTGTCAATTGTAATGGGGTTGACGCGGACTTCAAGACATTCCAGTTAAAGTTAACGGTTTGCTTCATATTTTAATTGAAAACAAGACAAATATTAAGAAAATTGTATAGAGGAGGTTTTGGTTTAAGCTCCGCATAAATTAATGGCAATGAGTGAGTTTATTTGAAGTCAAGATTCGTTTACGCAGTTTATTTTAACTGATTTCATATCTACTATAAGACACTGGCAGACACTGTATAAGCAAACTTATAATTATATTCTGCACTTTTTATCGTTGGCACTTGATGAAACTCCATTTTAATACAATATTTATTAATTAATAACACTTGTAATTTTTCACAATAAGGTATTTACCTTATTGTGGAAAAGTACAAGTGTTATAATAACACTTGTACTGTTTCACAATAAGGTAAATACCTTATATTAACTTGTATTGTTTTACAATAAGGTAAATACCAAAATACTTTATTGTGAAAATATACAAGTGTTATATAACACTTGTACTGTTTCACAATAAGGTAAATACCAAAATACTTTATTGTGAAAAAGTACAAGTGTTATAATAACACTTGTACTGTTTCACAATAAGGTAAATACCTTATATTAACTTGTATTGTTTTACAATAAGGTAAATACCAAAATACTTTATTGTGAAAATAAACAAATGTTATTAATTAATAACCATTGTATTAAACTTATAGACTAGCTGACGCGGCAAACGTTATTTTGCCATGTATATTATTGAATTAAAAAATAGGGGTTGATCGTAGAGAGTTTAGGGTTGTATGTATTATTAAATGCTGTATCATAAAAAAATAAAAACAAAAATTTTTATCTCAAAAATAAAAAAAATTGGGGGTGGACTACTTTTAACATTTAGGGGGATGAAAAATAGATGTTCGATTCTCAGACCTACCCGATATGCACACAAAATTTCATGACAATCGGTCAAGCCGTTTCGGGGGAGTTCAACTACAAACACCGCGACACGAGAATTTTATATATTAGATAGTTTACAAGAATTTAACCTTTTTGATTAGAATATATTGTCTAAAGAAGAGTTACTACTTCAATAAGTCATCAATCAGCTTTGATATATAATAAATCGTTAGATTCGTCTTAGAAACATAGTTATTTCTATATTTATGAAATGTGGATCTGGGCTCCCTTTGAAGAATAGACCATCGGCCATAGTGCCAGGCGGTTTATAAAAGGTGAATGATTGATTATACCTGTCACTATCATCGCGACTATAACGTAGTAGAGATCTGCAGCGTCTCACTCGGGTTGTGGTACACCGCCTTACCTGTTCCTGCCGCTATAGTGTCAATGCTCGTCACTGTTGTGTCCCGGCTTAGAAGGTTAGGTAGTCAGTAAACTTATGCATGCCATAAGTTCTTCCCGGCAATTACATAGCAAAGCAACATTAACATATTTGGTGTATATCGGCGATGGTTGTTCTTTCTAACAGGAGAGGATTTGCTTGTTTGCTATCTTATTTATTTACTAGCTGTTGCCAGCGACTTCGTCCGCGCGGACTTCGTTTACTCCGCACTACACCTCCCCCGTAGGTGATAGCGTGATAATATGTAGCATATATGTTGACCCGACCTGTTAGTAATATTCATGTAAAATTTGAAGTAAATCCATGCACTACTTTTTGAGTTTACCCCGGACATACATACAGACAAACAGACAAACAGATAAACAGACAAAAATTCTAAAAACTATATTTTTGGCTTCGATATCGATTGTAGATCACGTACAAGTATTTTTTTGGAAAAATAATCAATGTACAATTTTGACTTTCCTACGATTTTATTATATGTATAGATTTATGAATAAAATCCTTATATTGCTTACTAGCTGTTGCCCGCAACTTCGTCCGCGCGGACTTCATTTACTCCGCACAGCCTCCCCCCGTAGGTGATAGCGTGATAATATGTAGCCTATATGTAGACCCGACCTGTTAGTAATATTCATGCAAAATTTGAAGTAAATCCATGCAATACTTTTTGAGTTTACCCCGGACATACATACAGACAAACAGACAAAAATTCTAAAAACTATAAATCTGGCTTTGATATCGATTGTAGGTAGATCACGCCCCAAGTATTCTTTTAAAAAACATTTAATGTACAGTTTTGACTTTCCTACGATTTTATTACATGTATAGATATAGATGATAAAAAAATTACTGATTTTGGGCATCAAATTATGGGTTTCGGGATAAAATTTGTTCCAAATGCTATAACAAAATAAAGGGTTCGGATATGAAATCTATTGCCAAGCCACCAAAAATACATCATAATTGATTTATTTACAAGACGTGTCCATTTGAAATTAAATTAGCAATCAGAAATTCTTAATGCAATGAAACTTTTTGACGCGGCACTTTTTCCTACCAGATTGGACGCGCGGCCACTGTGGCAATAATAAAATGGAATTGATTTTTGATGACGAAAAAGAGTACTGTGCCTAAAAAACGAAAAAACGATCGCTTTGTTGCCCATCTGACCCTTTTTCCCAAGACCGCGTATAGGAATAAAGAGGAAATTTGTTTCCATTATATCAGACAAGTGACCTGCCCGCGGTTTCACCCGCGTAGTTTTTGTTCTCGTGGGAATATCGGAAAGGTTTATATACTACAACCTTCCTCAAGAATCAATCTATCTACTAAAAAAGCCGCATCAAAATCCATTGCGTGGTTTTAAAGATTTAAGCATACATTGGGACAGACAGAGAAAGCGACCTTGTTTTATACTATGTAGTGATACTCATACATAATTAGTAATTCAGTCAGCGCGTTATAAAAATTTTCAATCAAGTAAATCAGGTATTTTAAGTTTGGAATAAAAATGTTTGGCAAAAAGTAATTGATGTCTAATAGTATATATACATATAGACAAAAAATTGAGAACCGTAAATATACAGTTTGATAACAAAAATATACTATTACAAACTAATTATTTGCGGTCGGTGCTATAATCGTATCTAGGGATCGAAAGCCAAAGTTAAGATTGTCTTTTGACCTAGTTCGTCTTTAGTTAAAGGCTAGAGTAATAATATTACAACCTGTTGTAGGTAAAACCTACAACTCTGAATAGGACCCTCGATGTGTGAAATCAACTCGCCCTTGACCGGTTTTTGTTTATAGTTTTAAGACAATACTTGTATAAAATATTTTTATAAATCTACCAAAAAACTTCGAAATAGTTTCTGTTTCTTTTGAATACATTTCGCCATTTATTACTTTAATAACTGGAATTTACCATTCGAAAACATTTATGCATTTAATAAATCTTGTAGACTTTTTAAACTTGGGTATAGTAAACTTTTTTCAAAATTTTCAAAATCGGCTCATAAATACCTGAGTTCTGGGGTAACAAACATAGAAAACATACAGCCGAATTGATAACCTCCTCCTTTTGGTAAGTTGGTTAAAAATAATCGATTTACAAATTTGCATTCAAATATTTTTAACTAAATTTTTATATAGTTTATTTGATAGTTTTTGACATGGTTACCTAACAGCTGAACACTATTAACATCTTTAGCGTCTATCGAGGATGGGTATTTCTTAAAATCAGTTGGTCTGCCTCCTTGTTTGGTTTGTATGTTGAATTGAACTATTTTGGTGATGACTACATATTTTGCAATAAGGTTTGGCCACTTAAATGTTACCATTGTATAAATAAATGTTAAGCCGGTTTGTGAATCAATTGACACCGATATTGGCCAGGTCATGATAAAATTGTCTGTATCAACCGACGTGACCATACTTCCTCTTTTAAATTCATGTATAATGGTCTTCCTTAAAAGGCAGACAAACAGGCATTAAAAATAAATTTGAATACGTGACAGGTTAAATAAGATACGATGAACTTTCT
Organism: Apodemia mormo; assembly: GCA_036924255.1. Taxonomy (NCBI): domain Eukaryota; kingdom Metazoa; phylum Arthropoda; class Insecta; order Lepidoptera; family Riodinidae; genus Apodemia; species Apodemia mormo. Next base: position 10,418,703 of record JAUPFN010000007.1, on the reverse strand, counting down.
GCTGGCACTTTAGTTTGCAAATTATTTATGACATTTTTTTCTTTTCATACGCGTAGGATCTCGGGTTCAATTTCCAAGTCCAGCAACAGTTTCTAAAAATAAATGAAATAAAATGAAATGAAATTTATTTGCTTAGAACACGATACAATTTCAGAGATTTACTGAAATTGTAGTACTTCCACATATTCTACTAAATTAGTATGCAAACATTTTTTAATATAAAACAACAATCTAAACTACTAATTTAATATTATTTCAGCAATCACAGCTTTGGGTTAATTTTGTAAAATTATAATCCTGCCTAAATCTGATCTGCGCCCAATATATGTAACTACTTGGGTCTTAAATTTTACTTAAATTTGGTATTAATCGTAGAATTAAAATAAAAAATGTGGACACCCATGCATAGATATCGAAGTTTGTTTCATTACAAGCAGTGATTTGCCGTTGCGGCATGTGTAAATCAAAGCACGCACTTGTCGTATGCATGGTACTTAATTATAATTTTGAATGCTATACTAATTTTGTTCAGGTTTACTATGAAGTCAAGCAATATTCTATTTTCATTATATTTTTATTAATTACATATGATGAACATCAAATATCGTGTCTTTCAATATGTACAAGTAAACCTGTAAACTTCTTCCGCAGGATCTTTGCGGTGTGTGGCTGTGTTGCCGCTTGCAAAATTGTCAACTCGTCATAAGTGTGTATTATTATAGATGTTTAATTTATGATAATAATTCTTTATTTACAGCTCACGAGGAAAACATACAATCAGAAGTATGACAGTTCATGATAGCAAATTAATCAAAGTGTAGTCAGTACACACTTAAAAAGTGAAATGTTTCCTAGTGAGCGTCTGGAGTCTGAACTAGGTTGAGTCCTGTGCTACAGAGCTCCAGGCGCTCTCTTGGACATATATACACACATATGTAGATGAAATACGCAATGAGAGTCTATATTTATAATTGTGTCATTTAGTGTGTAATAAATTAAAATATAGTGTTCTTTGTTACATAGTGAGTTAGTAAAAAAAACTACATCTATCTAGTAAACAAGAATTATTATAGTAATTGAATAAATCATTTCTTATTTCTGATATAAATTTTATGTCATAATCGTTCCGATCGTTTCAGAGATTAACAGAGAGAAACAGACAGACAGACAAAAACTGTAAAAAAATAATTGTAAACGGTTGACCCTGCAGGCCCTCCCTGAAACTTCCCGCTATATTAAGGTATTTTAAGCTCATAGGAGCAAAAACTATAAGCATAGATTTTTTCAGTTCAAACATCTATAAAAACGCAGTATATTGATTTTTGAATAGCTGTATATTTTGGGAACGACGATCGATTTTGATCTTTCTAATGACAGTCAACTAAATTTTTGAGATCTAAAATAATGCTTTAGCTAAATAATCGATAGGTTGAACAATTACGAAGCAATGTCAAAAAATATTTCTTTTTTAATTTTATTCATTGAAAAAAATTAAGAATACATAAAAAATACTGGGCGAAAAATTTTTTTTGAGGTTTTTTCAAAATTCCTCACAATTTTCTGGACCGAAATGAAGTCTAAGTTGAGTGAAATCCAATCGAATGCCACCAATGGCGTTTCAATCAAGTTCAAATTTTACAAATTTTGATATTTTCAATCAAGTTCAACCGCCGTTCAAAAATTATGAGATGTTTACATACACACATACATACACACACGCACACACGCACGCACGCACGCACGCACGCACGCACGCACGCACGCACGCACGCACTCACACACACACGTACGAGCGACCGCACGCACGCACGCACGCACGTACACGTAGGGGTATAAAAAAAAACAACTTATTCTCAGACCTTCTGAATATACATATAAAATTTCATCAAAATCAATCAAGAAGTTCTGGAGCACTATGGTATCTAAAATTGTCACAGTATAATTAGTCGTCTCTGCGGTCTAGTGGTCTTGTGTTAGCGTTGACCGCACGAGGTGCCGGGTTTGATTCCCGGGTAGTTAACATAAAAAATTTGTTTTTAAATTTTCCGAAAAAAAACATTGCTCGGTATTGGAAAATTGCCCGGTTGGCGATAGTCTGGCCACCTACCACATTATGAGATTGAATTATATTCGGCTAATCGTAGGTGCACATGTTTTACCTCTGCCTACCTTTTCAAGGATACGGGCGTGAAGATACTTTTTTAGATCAAAATTTGGTACCTATTTTTAACATATTTGTTATCAGACTCGAGTACTGAACACCCTCCTTCAAATGTATAATCTTTTACCAGTCAGTCCCGTACATTTCTACAAAATTCTATTTAAGCCCGTAGATCAGATTAAAACAACTCATTCCGCTCAAGTTACAATGAGCTCACTGATTTAACAGGATTAAATATCCCTCTCACCTCGATATTACAAACGTAATCCACGTTTGTTACATACAGCCTATTAGGTAAGTCTACCTTAACCTTGATGGGGATAACAAGATGACTGATTCTCATTAAAATAATTAAAAAACTACTTTTACATTTTAATCTAATTATCCAATAAATTCATAATTATAGCGCACCGACACATTCGCGCAAGTAACGCATATGTCGCAGTGAAATTGTCAGTACCGTTAGATTATAATTTACCTAAGTGATATTATAATTTAACTGCTAACCTAACCTAACTAAATTATAAAATCCCTAGGTAGATTATAATCTAACGGCTATTGACAATTTCACTGCGACACATACATCGGTAGATAGATAAATAAGTAGTTACGTAAATAGGCAGTTTTTTACAGACTGACTGGTGAATTACCTTCAATATTTAAGGACGTGATAGTTGGCGATCATATATGATGAGAAAAAATAACATTAAAAATAAATATAAAAATACTTCTTAGTAAACTTAGTAAACAGTACACCGAGAATCCTATATTTACCTGCGCCATACTTGGACACCGCGTGTCGCACAGGTAGAGAGGTTGAGGGCTTACTTACCAGGCTATATACCTTCCACGTAACTTTTATGTAAGTCACGTTAATCCTGCTTCAATACCCGTTTTTATACACTTAGTCGTTTTAATTATCTAGTAGTAATTATCGGCTCCGTCAAAGATACATGAGGTCCTGGGTTCAACTACCGTATGTAGGGTTACGTAACCATAGTTACTCGACCCATTATTAAGAATCTGCTATCCGTTCGTCCGTCCGTCTGTCTGTCCATCTACCACCAGGCTGTATCTCATCAACCGTGATAGTTTAACAATTGTTATTCTCACATATAATGTATTTCTATTGCCACTATAACAAGAAAATAACTATAGACCGGGATCTCAGGAAGAAACTTTTTTTTGATTACTAACTAGCTGAATTTTTGTGAACAGCTTCGTTTTGACGAGACAACCACCTTTTCTATCTCCGAAAAATCTCAAATTGGGTAAATAATAAAGATATGGGGCTTTGAAAATTTTGATTCGGTGAAGGAAAAATATTTATTAATAACAATAATTATGTTTTGATACCAATTGCTTGATTATATTATGAAAAACACGATGAATCTTTTGTCCTACACATTCGATGGTTTTTCTCGCGAGTCCTCCACTCTAAAGTTTCAGAATTATGAGATGTTATAATAACAACCTAATTTTCTCACAACAACAACAGATGTTATAATAACAACTTAATTTTCTCACAACAACAACAGATGTTATAATAACCACCTAATTTTCTCATAACAGCTTGTTAATTATTATTGTTATTCTAGGGTAACATTGTCCTACACGTAAAGTAGAAACTTACCTTAGTCCAATACTCTAAAGTTTTCTTTTTTATCTATCTTTATTAGTTACCCGATTCGAGATTTTTCGAAAATAGAAAAGATGGTTGTCTCGTCAAAACGAAGCTGTTCACAAAAATTCAGCTAGTTAGTAATCAAAAAAATGTTTGTTCCTGGGATCCCGGTCTATTACTAAAAACAGAATAAAAGAAATATTTAAGAAACGTAATTTTATTTCAATTTTTTTCACGATTTTAATACGAGACGCTTGAAATATTCATAGAACATTTAGTTATATATTTACTTGAAATATAAATAATTAAATTAAAATAAAATAAATATTTAAATGGGAATCCCATACAAACGCGATTTTTTTCCGTATTTTACAGATGATTTCGGAGGAGTCGGTCGTTTCGGAGGAGTACGGTAACTAACATTGTGACACGAAAATTTTATATATAAGATTTATTTTACATTAACATAAATCCACAGCTTATTTCACAAAAAATAACTCATAGTAGTGTATAAACTAAACAGTAAACATTAACCAATTACGGATTTCACTTTGCTTTAGTCTTGTGTAGTTCGCGAATGAATCCTTCAATTGGACTACTTCAGTTGCGTTTAGTTCATCCTTCACTAGTTCAGTTTCAATTTATCTATATCTCTAGTTCGCGTAGTTCACCGCGAACGAAACGATTACGAGAGTCGAAGATTGCCGATCACGCGCCGATGGGAGTGACGTAGCAGACACAATCTCGGCCCGACTGAACTTGATACCGGTTAACACTTAACTATATCACTCGTACTTTCTTTTGCAATGTACATACATACTTGCGAAGAGATATAAAATGAATTCTTTAATTATAAGCGTTCATTGCTTATTGCGCATGAAGGTAGTTTTGATCTTCAATTAGTATAAACGCAATCCATACAATATCATAATGTTTGTTTGAATTTATCTAAAATCAAAAATTACAGTGAAAAATAAAAGTTTAGAAAAATCAGCTTAAAGTTAAGGCCATAAGAAACATTTTGCTGTATTCGGCAATTGTAAACACTATTTTAGTAAGAAATTTAATCTTTCATTAGTAAAAGTACGAATAAAAAAACGAAAACATAGTACAAATAAAAAAAATATACTTTATTTTAAAATTGTTTTACTATCGCTTCAACGTTTATCTCGTTCGCAGAAATCATAAGATTCATTAGACACGACTTAGTTCGATTAACAAACGAAGGAAAATCAATGTACTGAGAAATGATAGCGACTCAAGCCATTGGACTAGATGAACTACTGAACTAAAAGAGTGATATACTTCGCAGTGATCAAAAGATATGTTCATATCTTTTCAATTCAGTGACACATTCTGCGCACCTCTACTTTGCTTTCCGATATTACGAGTAGGTATATAGTAGTGTAGTGGACGATAAAGAAATTAAGCCTTAATTAAGCCTTAATGTATATAAACTCTAAGACCTTTATTAATATAACACCATAGGTATATTTTTTTTTCTACGTGTTTGAGGACCAAGCCGATGCCTTTTACTGCAATACAAACACTGGTTTCAATAACTATCGTTTAATACAACAGTCTGCCACCAGGAGGGCGTAAGCAACATAACAATGAAGTGTATCACTAATATTAATATAAACTATACAAAATACTACCACGATGTAATATTGTTCAGCGACATCTATTATTTTAAGACAACAACTTAACATCAAACACTACGCCTTACTTAAACACATCTTAACTTAATTCAAAAATACGCCAGAAATAGAACGCAAGAAAATACGCCAACTAGAATGCAAATTACTTATTTTATGTATTCCTTTGTTAGTATTTTTTTTTGCATGCTTTTCTGATCGCTGATGAAGTTTTTGTAAAATGTGGAACAGTATGGCGTCTTGACAGTCCTATCCGTACATGACTTGCATGGTACAACGGCTCTCCTAATAGAAAAAGATAACCATTGCCTAAAGACACCTAAGATGTTAATGATGCTGTGTTCCGTGGTAGTCCGGGCTTCTTTAAAGGATAAACTAAGTGCCGTTCTGCCGGGCAGGTTGTAAAAGGCTATGCGTGTCACTAACATCGTGACCTCTGGGTGGTAGAGTTCAGCAAACTCTTGTCCGGGTATTTGGTACCATCGCCTTACCTGTTTCTGCCGCAATAGTGTCAATGCTTGTCATTGTCGTGTTACAGTTTGGAAGTAAAGTACTCGGTAGACTTATGCACGTGGCATTGGCATCCCGCCACATGGATAGTAACGCACCATTAACATCTTTGGTGTCTGTAGGCGATGGTTTCTCTTTCCATCAGGAGATCCATCTGCTTCTTTGGTATCTTATGATATAAAAAAGAATCCTTGTGGCCTGAGCGTGTTGTGGGTTGGAATCCAATATATTTTGCATGTTACCGGCTTCTTTACTGTAGCCAGTAGCCGGTAAACTCACGCATGTGGCGTTAAAAGCCGACCACCAAGATAGCAACGCACTATTAACATTTTCGGTATCAGCGATGGTTATCTCTTTTAGTCATGAGAACCATCTACTTGTATGATATCTTATGATATAAAAAATAATAATATAGATCTAGTGAGCGCGCTGGTTTAGAACGTGCTGTAAAATAGTTTCTGAAAGCTTTATTGACTCTATTTGTACACACTTTTTTTACTCGACTTTTCAATAAATTATTTCTCAATTTGATTGTATGTTTTATATTTGTTAGACCTGAACTCGGCCATTTATTAACCAACGTGGATTTCTTTTATTTTGAAGAGTTTTCTTGTAGTCGCCTCTGTCACAGTATACTGGAGACTATCAGTAGTCAATCTACATACATGTGATATTGGAGCAACGCACACTTAGACATCTCTCACGGACGCGATATCTCGGAATAGTTTGGTACAGTTTGTTCCGCACCGGTCCGAGATATCGCGTCCGTGAGAGGTGTCTATGTGTGCTGTGCTTAAATATTACTTGTGTGAAACATTGACTTCCGTTAGTGTCTAGGTATTCTGTGCCTCTGTGGTGTAGTGGTCTGGTGTCGGAGTTGACCACATGAGGTCCCAGGTTCGATTCCTGGGTCGGGGATTTTAAAAATGTGTTTTTTAGTTTTCTGATAAAAACAACACTGCCCGGGATTGGAAAGTGCCCGGTTGGCGATAGGCTTGCCACCTATCACATTTGTGAGACCAAGTATCTTCGGCTAATCGTGGGTGCACTTGTTGTACCTCTGCCTACCCTTTCGGGGATACGGGCGTGAATATACTTTTTTTTGCTGTTTAGTCTCATACGGAAGATATTTTAAAACGGAGTTCCAGAGATGAAAGAATGTAACAATTGACTTCTAACCTCCTGCTAGGGTGGAAGCACAAAATAAATAGATACAGAAGTCAAACTTATGTATGCACTTCACTTTTGATACCTACGATCGGCGATCGTGCTAGTTATTATCTTTGGCTTATGAATAAAAAACTGGTAGGGGCACTTGTATTTTGTAGGTGTTTGATGTTAAGAATGAAACTAGAAGAACGGATTTTGAAACTAGAAGAAATAATTTTTATACCTATTACAAATTTTCTCCACAAAACAGTTCATTGACGCCATTGATATAAAAAACCCAAGATGCGCAGTTCCGAACAAAACTGACAATCAAAAGTGTCCCTAATTCCATTTATCTATATACATATAATAAAATCGTAGGAAAGTCAAAATTGTACATTGAATATTTTTTTAAAAGAATACTTGGAGCGTGATCTACAATCGATATCGAAGCCAAAAATATAGTTTTTAGAATTTTTGTCTGTTTGTCTGTATCTATGTCCGGGGTAAACTCAAAAAGTACAGCATGAATTTACTTTTCCAATTTTGCATGAATATTACTAACAGTTCGGGTCAACATATAGGCTACATATTATCACGCTATCAACTATGGGGGAGGAGCTATGCGGAGTAAACGACGTCCGCGCGGATGAAGTCGCGGGCAACAGCTAGTATAGTAATAGATATGGCAAAAAAATATGTCTTTGCATATCCAACCTTAACCGCAAGATTTATAGTTGTTTTTACAAAGCAATGTACAAAAGAAATAAACGTGATTCTGTTTGAAATGAGCGCATAATTTTAAATTGTGCTTTCATTTTTGGAGGACGTTTTTGAGACACTGATTGTGTATCTTTGGTTTTTTGTATCAATGACTGACGCGTGTACAAGCGAGTGGCACCTTGCGCTTGCACTATATTCCCAACCATTCCGAGATATCGCGTTCATGAGAGATGTCTATGTGTGCGTTGTTCGAGCGCCATTTGTATGTAAATTGACACTGTACATATTTGTTTTGTGGTGTAAGTCAATTGTAGAAATTTCACTGCGTTTTAATTATACCTATACGTTAGTTATACCTATACTTGGCTATGGGGACGTTTGCTATACTAACATTTCTTCTAACCTTCTTTTAAAACTTGGACGACTACTCAACCAGTCCATTCGTTTTATTTTTAGTTTGCGTAAGTTTGACCGAATATCATTTTATCGCAACCAGCTTCATTGGCTCACTGTCACTCAGCGACGTGATCTTAGGTCTTTATGTAGTCTATTTACCATATTTTTTAATCCGCTTGCCCCTAAATTGTTAAAATCCAAAATTGAGTTTCTGTGTAATACCCACACTTTGCACCTTCAATATTTTGACAATATGACACTATCTATACCTCTACACCGTTCCAACTTTGTTTCCGACTCATTCACTGTATATGCGGCCCGATTGTGGAATGACCTACCTCTCACGTTGCGTCTAGCCGATAACAAGTTTTCATTCAAATGAAACCTAAAAATGCATGTGCAAAATAGTAGTTAGCTAACAGGTATATGTCTATATATGTGTGTTTTTATGTATGTGTGTATATGTGTATATATAAGTAATATGTATATAGAATAATTTGTATAGTATAAGTAGTATATATTTAATTTATTCTTGTGTTCTTATATGACATATTTTCTGAGGCACCGTTTACATAATTTCTGTTTGCCCAAAGATTGACTGGAGGAGAATGCCAATAGGCATTATGTCCGCCTTTTGTACAAATTTATTTAAGGTTTTACAATAAAGTTAAATAAATAAAATAAAGAAGATCTGGAAATCAAAGATTTGCTTTACCTATATACAACAACCTATATGGAAAAAGACGTTTAAGTTACGTGATACCAAACTTAATTAATAAAATACCCAAAACACTAAAAGATGAAATAACAGAAAAAAATATTAAATTTAAATTAAAACGACATTATATCGAATTAACAATAATGAACTACACGTCATTATAATAAGCTCATTAATCAAATCAAACACACACACACACACACATGCACGCACGCACGAACACACACACACTCGCACATATATATATGTATATATATGTGTGTATGTATATATATATATATTAGGGTGGAGTGAAAAAAAAAAATATTTTTTTTTTTCTTAGCCTGGGGGTCAAATTTGTAGCTTATAAAAAACAAAAATTTTTGAAAAAAAAAAAAAATTTTACTCAACATCTTGAGGCAGCCCACTCATTTTTAAAATTAATTACGAGTAAAAATATTTGGTTGCAAAAAAAAAAAAAATTGTCTTCTAATGTCTTAAAACATCCAAGAATTGGCAATTATGATCATTTCCAACTCAAATTTTATTCTAGTGCCCTAATGAGGAATGTTACTTTTTTGGATTTTTTTTAAATATTAAAACAATAGTCACAAAATTTTTTTTTAACTTGTGATTTTTAATTGGCATAAAAGAGGACACTTTGAAGTTTTTAGAACGCTTTTAAAATTTTTTTTTTGCAACCAAATTTTTTACTCGTAATTAATTTTAAAAATGAGTGGGCTGCCTCAAGATGTTGAGTAAAATTTTTTTTTTTGTTCAAAAATTTTTGTTTTTTATAAGCTACAAATTTGACCCCCAGGCTAAGGGAAAAATTTTTTTTTTTTCACTCCACCCTAATATATATGTATATATATATATATATATATATATATATATATATATATATATATATATATATATATATATATATATATATATATATATATATATATATATATATATATATATATATATATATATATATATATATATATATATATATATATATATATATATATATATATATATATATATATATATATATATATATATATATATATATATATATATATATATATATATATGACGGCGTCCGCGCCATCAAGTCCAAGAATATTGTAAACAACAGGTGTACGCCTGAGTCACCGAGCGCATCGTTCGATATCCCTACTACTCAAATTGTTTTGCTACCTGTATAAAAGGCTCTGAGCGCCCCCCGTTCGGGCAGTCTAGGCTCTGGCGTGGCTCGGTACACTTGTTGTATCTTGCTAGTAGCTTATCCTTGACTCTCGGATAATTAATTTGTGCAAACAAGTTAATTATTATTGTCAACTATAAATTAGTCGCAGTACAATTTATAATTGACTATCTATTGCTTAAATTATGACTTATCTGTAATAGGGAATAATTAAGTTACTTGGAATTGTTAAACCAGAACTAGTCATTAGTGATGGAAAGCTTTAATAGTGATCTAATGTTATTCTGATCTAAATATAAAGAGTTGTTATATTACCACATCCGCATTTTATTTATCATATCTGACCCATTTCCTACATCAGAATTGGGATCGGATTCACTCCCACTTCAGCATCAAACTATTTCGGTTAATTATGTAGAGCAGTAAATGTCTCTTTTCACTTGCGGTATGGAAACTATTCTTTGAAAAATAGCAGAAAATATTAATCCACGTTCTGTAAATGCATCTACTCCCATTAAGTTGATATACTTTGATTCTGATGAGGTAGACTCCGATATGACTGACTGGTGTCCTCCTCCTTGCTTCGTTTTCTTCATTACTGAGGGTCGTAACCTCCTCATTGGATAGTTCTTGATAATGTTACGCCATTGGACTCTATCTTCAGCGGCGTGCAGAGCATCATAAAACTTTTTAGACATGAGATTGGTGCGAACCTGGTCTGACCATCGCATAGGAGTACGTCCACGTGGTCTTTTGTCTTCTACTTTTCCGGTCACGATTAGCTTTTTCGAGATTGTCTCCTTGCTTTATAGAAATGTGGCCGAAGTATTGTAGAATTCTTTGAAGGCACGTAGCAGACAGTCTGGTCTTTACTCCAAGTTGTTTTAGTATGAAGGCGTTGGTCCTGTGTGTTGTCCAAGGGATACGTAACATTTTTTCCAGCACCACATTTCAAACGCATCAATGCGACGTCTGTCTGCAGCTCTTAGTGTCTATGACTCTGCGCCGTACGTGAATATGGAGAACACCAGCGTACAAACCAGCCTCTGCTTTGTTTTTAATGAGATGCTTCTGTCGTTCCAAAGACCCTTCATCTGACTCGTAGGATTTTTGTCGTGTAACTTACTAGCTGGTGTACCTCAAGTAAAATAAATATAGAAAAGAAAAAATTAGACGGGATTGATCTGATCATTGTAGCTACTCACTCACTTAAGAGTCGTGCCGTCACCTACTTCACAAGCTGCTGTCTTGCCAAGCTATATTAGGACTTGAAGATCTCTTCCTTTTAGACTTAAATATGAACCGATTTAAGAGCACCACTGTATTTCGAGGAAGTTACAATTTTGTGATAGAATCGAACATCGTAACAACTATTGCCGTGATAAACAAAAACTTAAAAAAGTATCTTCACGCCCATATCCCCGAAGGGGTAGGCAGAGGTACAACAAGTGCACCCACGATTAGCCGAAGATACTTGGTCCCACAAATGTGATAGGTGGCAAGCCTATCGCCAACCGGGCACTTTCCAATCCCGGGCAACTTTTGTGTTTCTCAGAAAACTGAAAAAACACTTTTTTTTAAAGTGCCCGACCCAGGAATCGAACCCGGGACCTCATGTGGTCAACTCCAACGCTGGACCACTAGACCACAGAGGCGACAACAGAAACTTATCTCAAATAATTTTTGCTTGCAGCGAAAGCAGGTCATCTACCACTATCTCTGGTGACGTGTCCAGTGGCCGACCACCAGTGGTCTGCTATGTATGTTGTGACCCCGGCCCAGCCACAAAGCTTCCATTTTTCCGATGAGCTACAAGAAGAAAGAAGTTGCCACTTCGAGTTCCGAAAAACAGAAAACCAGTCAACATCTGTTCCAGAGCGTTACATGGTGTATTACACTAAGTAGAATTTAATTATCTTTTATATTTGAGTCTGGTTTAGAATGTAGCCATATCAAACAAATCTGTTGTGACTCCTTTGTAAGAGAACGGTTTTATGAACAAGAATCTATAAATAGTCGCTTGTTTTGATGTAGTTTCCACTGAACAAATCAAATGCTTAACCACAAGGCAAAATTTAAATTTGGAGGTAGTTTCACGTTTGACCTGATAAGTCTTAATGTTTCGTTAGGCCGCAAAATTTGGACCAATGTAGAATAGGAAGTAAGCGAAAACAGATTAATGCTTAGCAATATTTAAACACAATCTTGATAGCAAGATAGCAACGCACCATTAACATCTTTGGTGTCTATAGGCGATGGTTGACTCTTTCCATCAGGAGACCCATCTGCTTGTTTGCTATCTTATGATATATAAAAAAAAAAAAAAAACCAATCCTGCTCAGTTTCAAAATCTGCTAGCGAGAGTATGGTAAATACTGACTTTGTAGGTAAAGATAGAGAGCGCTTGGTAGATATTTTTAAAAAAACAATTGACAACCAATTGAATTAAAACCGTCGGGCTTAAATTCGTCGAGCTGAAATCGAATTAGTTGACCCTTTGAAGATCGTTAATAAGCAATCTTAAAGTTTATTACCAACTAAACTCAAACTAATTTTTTTTTTTAAAAAAAAAAGAGAAAACAATATGTAATGCGATTCCTGTAGGGTTTAATAATGATAGCGCAGTATAATTCTCTGACAAATCATGGCAAAAGCGGTTAGGTAATATTTAACACGCGCTCAGCAGCATTAGGTTTGACATTCGGCAACTAACAAAAACTCGCAAAAGTATCTACAAGCTTTGAAAAAAAAATCAGCCCAATCGGACATTTTATGGTTGAGTAGAGGTAATGAAAGGTTAAACCTTTTAGTGTAGGTGACTTTGTCTTTGTTAGGAATGTAGAACGACACTAAACGAAAATTATTGTTGACTCAAAATATAAGGGCTCCTTAAAAGTTACCGCAATTTTAGAAAACAAGTGCGCCCATGATAGCCTCTGCGAAGTTCCCCATATTCCTGTAGGGTTTCTTGAGGTACCTATATGAAAATTATAACAAGGATGACGTGACGGCGTATACTCATGATAATGATCTTGTTCATAAAACTGGTCCAAACAATATTGATAGAAATGCAGTGTATATTGTAAATAGTTATAACAGTCAGAGTTTTTAATATCTACCTGCGAAGGAGATTCTCTAATCTTGTAATAACTAATGCCACTATTCATGAGGCTACATCATCAGCAAAAAAATACGATATTAAGTAAACGAAAAAAAAAATGTAGTAAAATGATGATAAAATATCACTAAAAATGTAAGTAAAAAAAGAAAAGAAGCGAAAAAGAATAATTAAAGGAAATGGGAGTCTTATAAAACTATGAAAAGAAATCAATGGAAAAAAATGTACAAGAAGTAATTTAACAAAAAATTAAGGATTGACAAAAGATGCAGGATTGACAAAAGATGCAGGATTGACAAAAGATGCAGGATTGACAAAAGATGCAGGATTGACAAAAAATGTAGGATTGACAAAAAATGTAGGATTGACACAAAAAATGTAGGATTGACAAAAAATGTAGGAAGATTAGAGTCATTGAAGGGAGTGTCCGGTCCAATGACTCGGCTAAAGGGGTTCATTCCGGTCTAGCCTTTTGGCTACAGGGATTGCAACCCGGTCTAGCACTGTCAGCTAAAGGGATTTCCGGTCTAGCATTAGCTAAAGGGATTTCCGGTCTAGCATTAGCTACAGGGATTTCCGGTCTAGCACTGTCAGCTAAAGGGATTTCCGGTCTAGCACTGTCAGCTAAAGGGATTTCCGGTCTAGCACTGTCAGCTAAAGGGATTTCCGGTCTAGCACATAAGCTAAAGGGATTTCCGGTCTAGCACATAAGCTAAAGGGATTTCCGGTCTAGCACTCTCAGCTAAAGGGATTTCCGGTCTAGCACATAAGCTAAAGGGATTTCCGGCCTAGCACACTCCAGTCTCCGGTTTTGAACTGATGAGAGGGAGCTTAGTACACTCCAGTCTCCGGTTTTTAACTGATGAGAGGGAGCTTAGTACACTCCAGTCTCCGGTTTTTAACTGATGAGAGGGAGCTTAATACACTCCAGTCTCCGGTTTTTAACTGATGAGAGGGAGCTTAATACACTCCAGTCTCCGGTTTTTAACTGATGAGAGGGAGCTTAGTAAAATCCAGTCTCCGGTTTTTTTTAACTGATGAGAGGGATTCCTAGCTTAGTAGGATCCAGTCTCCGGTTTCAAAACTAACGAGAAAAGTTTAATAGTTGTAGTTGCTGAAGGGGTTACCGGACCAGCAAATATTGTAACATTTCGCTAAAAGATCACGCTAATTATAGAGTTGTTAAAAAAAAAAAAAAAGATTATGTTTAGTTTTCTAAAAGATATGTCAGGATGAACGAGGCGTTCATTGTCCTCAGATGAATAAAGATTCGCACACGAGGACGTGTGCATGTCAGTATGGCCGTGACGGCGTCCGCGCCATCAAGTCCAAGAATATTGTAAACAACAGGTGTACGCCTGAGTCACCGAGCGCATCGTTCGATATCCCTACTACTCAAATTGTTTTGCTACCTGTATAAAAGGCTCTGAGCGCCCCCCGTTCGGGCAGTCTAGGCTCTGGCGTGGCTCGGTACACTTGTTGTATCTTGCTAGTAGCTTATCCTTGACTCTCGGATAATTAATTTGTGCAAACAAGTTAATTATTATTGTCAACTATAAATTAGTCGCAGTACAATTTATAATTGACTATCTATTGCTTAAATTATGACTTATCTGTAATAGGGAATAATTAAGTTACTTGGAATTGTTAAACCAGAACTAGTCATTAGTGATGGAAAGCTTTAATAGTGATCTAATGTTATTCTGATCTAAATATAAAGAGTTGTTATATTACCACATCCGCATTTTATTTATCATATCTGACCCATTTCCTACATATATATATATATATATATATGTATATATATATGTATGTGTATGTATGTGTATATATGTATATGTATATATATATATATATATATATATATATATATATATATATATATATATATATGTATGTGTATATATGTGTATGTATGTGTATTTGTATGTGTGTATATACGAACATACAGCTAAAACGACTTTTTTTATACTATGTAAAAATAATAATCTTAAATTTTACTCGTAACATGCTGTATAAGCAAACAAAATAGCCGCGAATCTGGTCCGGCAACATTTTATTGTAAGATACCTTTTACTAGGTACCCTTTTATACTCATGATATTTTATATTGTGTTCAGTTGTAAAAACAACACTCGATGATTTGCTATTTTTAATAATACCTTTTTGTATTAGCTGTGCGTTATCGAAAAATTATGTCTTAACTATGGTCGATGATGTAGGGTGTACGGTAAAATTCGTAAGAATTTATGTTTACACTCTTGTATGCATGTTTTATTGTGTTTGTTTTTGTGTGGAAATAAATAAAAAAAAAAAAAAAATTGATCACGTGGTTAGGTTTGCAGCCCGGAGTTAGGTACTTTGTGGTGTGCAAATGCTTGTAGCGATCCAGCTATAAATCGCAATATTACAATTATTTATTTTGTAACACTATATATACAAATACAAATATCACCGCATTTCAGATAGAATTCGGTCTCCAGGCAGTGCACCTTGCCTGGTTAGGAAGATCCTTCTTATCCATATCCTTCTATTCGCTCCACTTGGTAAAAGGTATAAGGTTTTATAATTTAAACATCAAATAACGGAATATCGAATTATATTAAATATTAAAAACAAAATCAGAACTTATTACACTTTATTATTGTACATTAAGCAACTTCACTTCTCAATTTCACAAACACGAATGCCTCGAAAACATATCTGACAGACCTTTTTATAGTGTTTTATTTTATTCGACTACCGTCTAAATATAAGTTAAATAATTAACAATTCTATAGATTCCATAAGATTTTAATAATTAGTAAAGAATTAATACTTCATCTTTATATTAAGGCAATAATTTAGACATTGATGACCTCATATACTCATTTTATGTATATTTGTGTAAAATATTGCCAACACTTCTGTGACGTCATACACCTCAAGAGTGATGACGTAATCTCATTGACCCCCATCCTGACGGTAGTTTGCACGCCGGTTCTACCTCAGCGGTAGGACCGGTGTGCTAGTTCTCCCTGCATCGGTCCCGGATTCCTTTGAAGAATAGGTCAAATGCCGTTCTGCTAGGCAGATTGTAAATGGCGACCGATTGGCTATGCTATGCGATTCACTATCATTGTGGCTACTAGGTGGTAGAGTTCTACATTGTCTCGCCTGGTACCACCGCTTACCTATTCCTGCCGCAATAGCGTCAGTGCTTGTCACTGTCGTGTTCTGGTTGGAGGGTAAGATAACCGATAAACGTACGCATGTAGCATTAGACCTCGCCACAAGATAGCAACGCAACATTAACATCTTTGGTGTCTATAGGCGATGGTTGACTCTTTCTATTAGGAGACCCAATTACTTGTTTGCTTATGATACAAAAAAAAGGATTGGCGTGCCAATTCTTCAGTAGTACAGACCAACGACGCCACATGCTCCTTTGCCTCGAAAAAGCAGGTAATGTGTCGAAGCGTTGTAGTCGTAATGTTTGGTAAATGCGGTAATGTGTATCGCCGCCTACCTTGGAACCGAAAATCTAAAAATGGCCACCCTGCCCACTCGAAAGGAAATTATCACGACCTTATTTAAGTTGCATATAATCCTATCTCTAAATGAACTTCCGCCTGTATTTGTTTCAGTGTGTACTTTGAGACCTTCATGATAACATTAAACCAAACAAATATTATGATATGATGGTGTTTTAATCGATACGCATTGTTTCTGTAATCGATTAGAATTTTATTATCGAATAGGATTTTGTATTATCGAGTTGAAATCGATTACAATTCATCACTTTATATTTTACTGAATTATCATCGTTTTGCCGTGAAAGACAGACAAACAAACAAACTTTCGCATTTATAATATTAGTATGGATAGCGACAAACACGAACAGATAGACAGGTAAAAATTATATAGCCTATCATTTGCTTAATCACCTGTTCTCACTGTACTCAGTTTTAGTCCCGATCAGTCTAACCGATGTTGAGTTATAAACAGGATATAAGGATAGACAAAAATTATAAGCCGACGGCCTATCGTATACCAATTACCATTGATATAAAAAACCCAAGATACACAATCAGTGTGTCAAAAACGTCCTCCAAAAATGAGTGCACAATTTTAAATTGTGCACTCATTTCAAATAGAATCGCGTCGGCCGCGTCACTGTAAATTTTATTTATTTTCGTACATTGCTTTATAAAAACAACTATAAGTCTTGCACTTAAGGTTGGATATGCAAAGACATATGTTTTTGCCATATCTATAACTACTTAAAAGAAATTAGGGACACTTTTGAGTGTCAGTTTTGTTCGGGACTGTGCATCTAGGGTTTTTTATATCAATGCCAATTACGTGTTCCCATTGTGCACCGATTTTCATAAATATCAGTAAAGTCATTCTTAAGCGATAACGGCACATTCAGACAGAAAGATGTAAAGACGATGATTATATGCGTATTTATCCTTTGTGACATCTCGTGCTCTCACTGTGTACCAATGTTAAACCATCGTTCAAGATTTCTCGAGTTATAATGTGACAAATATACTGATAGACAGACATAAAAATTCAAAATGCTGAAATTGATGTCAGTATGCCATTTAACGAACATTTAAAAAAAATTACCATCAGTTTATGTACAGATAAACGTTACAGATTTGTGTAAGAAAGAAAGAAAATATTTATTTGCAAGAATATGGGTGTTACAAGTTGTTAAAAATAAATTAAGTTACCAACATATTCTACCATTATATGGTGTGCAAATATTAAAAAAATATAATATTACATTTAAAACATTGTATCGATTTTTTAGAATTACTACCGGATCGGAACGCGGCCACGGCCTGAGAAGATCAGGCGGAAGAAACTCAGCGGGCTTGTGTTAGTAATAATATGTATAGCCTTTACATTTGTTCTAAAATCAAACTGCACCAATATATAACATTAGTATGAGGAGCATTACATGACAGCCTTTTTGTCATCTAAATAATCATAAATTACATAATTGTTTTTTAATTTTACTTACTATATATACTTTTTTAATTTGTTTACTTATACTTTTTTAATTTGATACACTTTTTTAATTTGTTTACTGGTAAATAATAGAAGGGGAGCTCAAGATGCTAAATGCGTAGTTACTCTAGCGTCGTAGGGACCTATTGCATTTTGTAGATTAAATTATAGGAAAAATAAAAGGTTATATAATGTGTTTCCTTTCAATGGTGGGTTGGGCCGCAACGGCACTATAACATCTTACTAATACATTGTGTCGGTTTTAAGGGTAAGGTGCTTGGTACACTATACACATAAGTGTACATTACATAACTGTCAAACAGATTACAACGCACCATTAACATCTTTGTTCTCTATAGGCGAAGATTGTTTCTTTTCATCTGGAGAGAAATCTGCTTGTTTGCTATCCTATCTAAATGAAATATTACTATAAAGGGAAACGAGGCGACAAAACGTGTTAATGACGCACATTCTAACCCGGGTAGCTCCAAAAATGTTAACCCATTTTGTTGCGTTCAGTTTTCGTTGCGTGATCCAATTCTAAAATAAAAATATTTGTTTAGGAGCGATGACAAGTTATTAGCGTGCACATTTAGCGGAATATATTAATGACTCGTTTACATAAACTGGACAAATGGAGAGAAATATATAACTGCTTGTTATGTTTACATGCATTTCCCTCCCTCTTTTTAACACTATTATAGGAAGAATTTTGGAACGAAGTTATTATAGGGCGTTTTGGAGGAGTACCCTAGCCGTCCAAAAACGTCCGTAACGTTAAATAAAAGCGTAAGATTTTTATATAAAGTCTATGTATGATGAGTAAAACACTGCATCAGCCGTATATTAAAACATTAATAATTTTATCTTAACTCCTAATTAGGAGTTAAGATAAAATTATTAATGTTTTAATTCCTTAAGGAGCATTACATGATACCGAAGTGAACAGCGCCATCTATGATCACGATGTGTAAACTTAAATTTCTGACATGACCATACATTAAACACCGTGACTGGTCGAATGCCACCGCTCCAAACTCTGAAGTAAAAAATATTGTGAATTATTAAGACTACTCAGTGCAAGAAAAAAATATTGCGCAATAAAAATTAAACCCGCTCAAACTTTCGTTCAATCTTTGTGCAATCTTCAATATTAAACTTAAACGGTCACTAATATTGCATAATACGTAATATTGCGCAATATTATTGTAGGTCTATGGGGCGCCTTAGAGTGACACGTTATTTTCTTTAAAACTAATTTAATTTGATTGTATTTTACACACACGGACTTTCACCTAGACCACACAAATACTAATAGACACGGTCTTGGGCGGGGAACGTGAAGCCGCCCGCCCACATTAGCAAATACTTGTAAGTGTGAAATGCTTGCAGATAAATTATATTTTTTTTATAAATTAATTTATTAGACGAAATTAAAATACGCCATATGTTGTGCTTTTTAATGTGCCGAATAAGAAATAAAGTGTTAAAAAAAAAACCCCTGGAATGATTTTTATTTCATCGATAAGTAGTGCAAGTCTGTATTTCCCTATCCGATCCTAATCATTCCATCACAGCCTACACTTCACAGTTTTGATTTGACCGCTCCGTTGGTCGAGTGGTTAGCGACCCTGATTACGTAATATCGGGCTCGGGTTCGATCCCCGACGGGGACAAATTTTTGTATTTGTATTTCCAGTTGTATACCAGTATTTATATAGTTGTATACCATTTTTACCAATACCAATTATTATAATATTATTAAGTAAATTTGCTAAAGAAAATGTAATTTAAATATTTGGAAAGTTGTAACTTTTGAAAATTAGGTTCAATTTTAATTTTAGAAACCGCATTTGACGTAGTTTTTTTAAATTTATATATATACTAGCTGTTGCCTGCGACTTCGTCCGCGCGGACTTCGTTTACTCCGCACTGCTCCTCCCCTGTAGGTGATAGCGTGATAATATGTAGCCCATATGTTGACCCGACCTATTAGTAATATTCATGCGAAATTTGAAGTAAATCCATACCGTACTTTTTGAGTTTACCCCAGACATACATAAAGACAAACAGACGAGAATTCTAAAAACTATATTTTTGGCTTCGGTATCGATTGTAGAATCACGCCCCAAGTATTCTTTTAAAAAATATTCAGTGTACAGTTTTGACTTTCCTACGATTTTATTATATGTGTATATATATATATATATATATATATATATATATATATATATATATATATATATATATATATATATATATATATATATATATATATATATATACATGACTCCAGTCGAGAATTATTAACGAGTCGAAATCTGATACCACTTACTCTCCCACTACTCGTCAAGATACTGCCCCAAGCCGAGGTTCGATCTCACAGGAAACAATCTTAGGGCGGAATCTAAGCCCACATAATTTAAACTATGACTAAGCACTCTGCTCGTCCGAAAAACCTGGTTTCGTAGTAACGATCATTTGAACCAACTGCTTAAGTTCATTAGGAAAAAAAACTGTATTTATTGGTGGTTTTTTTTATATCATAAGATAGTAAACAAGATGGGTCACGGGTGGTAGTAAACAGATGGGTCTCCTGATGGAAATAGTCAACCATCGCCTATAGACACCAAAGGTGTTAATGGTGCGTTGCTATCTTGTGTCGACGTCTAATGCCACATGCATAAGTTTGCCGGTTACTTTACCCTCCAAACCGGGACACGACAGCGACAAGCACTGGCGCTATTGCGGCAGGAATAGGTAAGGCGGTGGTACCTGACCCGGGCGTGACAATGCAGAACTCTACCACCTATTAGCCACGATGGTAGTGACTCGCATAGCCAATCGGTCGCCTTTTACGACCTGCCTGGCAGAACGGCGGTTGGTCTATTCTGCAAAGGAGCCCGGAACCAACACGGTGAAATGGAAAATGCTGTAAATGGAGAATACGCTGACTTTCTTAGAAATTGCCTTGCAAGGTGTATCCAGTTTAATCCAAACTTAGCACTCAGATCACAATTCTATTTTAGCACGCGATTAGAGGGAATTTTGATGCAGTGGTTACTATTCAGAGTATCGTCACGGCCCGCCGGCGGACCACTTCCGTACCCGGCTAGTGATGTACTAATTCAAGTTTTGAGAGCCGTTGCTTTAGAAATGCACTTATGTAATGCGAGTAAAATAAACTAGCGATCGTCCTGTAATAGTAGGCCTTAAAAAAATTCTAAGTAGTAAATTTTTGTAAATGGTGAAAATTTTGTAAATTATAAAAAATTTAATTACACAAAAAATGAACTTTGTAATTATAAAAATAACTTTTGTAATATGAAATCGTTCTTGTACATTAGTAATAAGTATCTAAATACATATAATAAAATCGTAGGGAAGTCAATGTATGTCCAGGGTAAACTCAAAAAGTACTGCATGGATTTACTTCAAATTTTGCATGAATATTACTGACAGGTCGGGTCAACATATTAGCTACATATTATCACGCTATCACCTACGGGGAGGTGCTGTGCAGAGTAAATGAAGTCTGCGCGGACGAAGTCGAAGGCAAAAGCTAGTATAAAATACAGAAAATAGACCAGCCCGCTGAGTTTCTCCCGCCGGATCTTCTCAGTGTGTGGCCGCGTTCCGATCTGGTAGTAAATCTAAAAAATCGATACAATGTTTTAAATGTAATATTGTATAATGATAATTAATTTTTAAATATTTGCACACCATAATATAATGGTAGAATATGTTGGTAACTTAATTAATTTTTAACAATTTGTAACACCCATATTCTTGCAAATAAATATTTTCTTTCTTTCTTTCTTCTAGTAATTCGACCATAGACTAAGCAATAAAATCTTCTAAATTTGGCAACAGACTTTAGTTTAAAAACATAATTAGTCGCCTTTGTGGTCTAGTGGTGCGGTGTCGGTGTAGACCGAGGTCTCGGGTTCGATTCCCGGGTCGGGCAATTCAAATGTGTTTATATTTATTTATATTAATTTAGTGTATTGGTGTTTAATATTTATTTTTATTAATTTAATGTATTTCTAATCCATAGATTATATAAAAATATTATGTTTCTGCACTTTTCCGCAGTGTAAGCTTTAACTGTCCCAATTTTCATACACCTCCATTCGTGTGATTGTCCTAAAAAAGGGTGCTATGTTTTTGCTCCACTTATTTATATATTGCTAGCGATCGCCCGCTGGTCAAAATTATAACTATACAATATCTCTTTAAAATTTGACAACAGACTTATAGCCGTAAAGAAAATAGTATACATGTGTGTACATTGTTATGTAGTGTGTGTAATGTTTTTTTAAAATTAATTTTATGTATTTATAAATGTATATTACTTAAAAATATTAAGTTTCTGCTGTCTCCCGCAATCTAAACTTAAACTATGCCAAATTTCACCGTGTTCAAAGTGTTTACTTCGATAAAAATATATAGATAAAATAAATAGTAAATCAGCGGTTTCCATCAGATATGAGAGAAAAAGGCTTTTATTAGTACTATAGCATCGCCCTATCTATATCTGCTGCCGCTACATCTAATGGTGGTTATTATAACACATAGCGTTAAAAATATAGCGCGCTATGTATACTCAATGTATAGCGTGCTATTTAGATTCGTAGTCGGCGCTATAACATAACGCCACGCTATATACCTAGCGGCTAGCGTAGGCCGTAGTTATAACATTATAACCTACGAAGTTACGGAATACGTGATCTAACGAGTAACGTGCTAGACCGTAGAAGCTATACGATATTACATAGTTTATAGCGTTATAGCGCTCAGTCATCGCTCGCTGTATGACGTTGGATGAGTCAGGCGCTATCTCGGCCGGCTTGCGCGATCAGTGTTCTAGTTACACGTTATAATATAGACTATAACGTAGCGCGCTAGAAAAATATAGTTTATAGTCTATAACGCGCTATCATAACATAGTTTATTTGAACAATACTAACTACATCTATGCTTGTCACTGCCCATTTCTGCGTTGATGGGTAAGAGATCACCAGTAAACTTAAAGTTATGCATTTCTGCTACCAACCAGTAAGAAATCCTCCGCAATAATGTTAATCTTACTTTGCTGGTTTGTAAAACCTTTATGAAACCTTTATGAAAATGAAATTTTTATTATATTATATTAACTAGCTGATCCGGCAAACGATATTTTGCAATATAAATTATTGAATTAAAAAAATGGGGTTGATGGTAGAAAGGTGAAAATTTAGGGTTGTATATATTTTTAATGCCATATTATAAAAAAATAAAAATAAAAAAGTGACCAAAAATTAAAAGAGAAATGTTAGCCCCCGCCTTTTTAATTTTTTGGAAATGTTTTGCACCCTTAATCACTTAGGGATATAAAAAATAGATAGTAGCCGATTCAGTAGGTCAAAACCTACTGAATATTCATATAAAAATTTCATGAAAATCGGTCGAGCGGTTTCGTAGTGGTATTGTAACTAACATTGTGACAGAGAATTTTATATATAAGATAAAAACTTCCTCCGTTTTGGTCCCCATTTTGAAGAATAGACCAACTATCGTTCTGCCAGGCAGGTCGTAAAAGGCGACCGATTGGCTTTACGTGTCACTACCATCGTGGCTACTAGGTGGTAGAGTTCTGCATTGGCTCGCCCGGGTCTGGTACCACAGCCACAGCCATAGCATCAATGCATGTCATTGTCATGTTCCGTATGGAGGGTAAGGTAGCCGGTAGACTTATGCATGTGGCATTGCCAACATCGACATCATTAGTGTCAATAAGCGATGGTTTCTCTTTCGATCAGGAGAGCCATTTTCTTGTTTGATATAAAAATGTACCTACAGTCTTTTATCGGTCAACTTGTATAATAAGTAACGAGGCGAAGTCTAAGCATAAGCTAGTACATAATATTTTCTTAAATTGAACTTGTAGTTTTCTTACAAATTTTTTTTCGTCACAGGAAGTGTTTAATTCTGAAATAAGTTTTTAGAGAAACTATATACGTACTTACTATAATGTAGATTGTTGATAAGAAATTCTATGTATCTATCTTATTCAATTAGTTGACGCAGATCGTGGCTGCAAAAACTCGGGATAGCTGTTGATAAATAACGTGACGATGTGGGATAATTCCTATTTCCTTGCTCTTTTCATTTGTAGACTGAACTTCGGTGTGCGCGCCTGTGAGCAACGGGTCTTCGTCTACACGTTACGAACTCCGAATGAAATAAAAACTTTTTCACAATAAATAATACTGGCTGTTAGTGTTCTTGCTTTATTTTTCTTTTGAAAAATTATAACATATTCGAATTACAAAAATTATTTCTTTGTAAATAGTGAGTTTTTTAGTGACAATGACTTAATTGATAAGTGTTTTGAATTAAAAGAGGGTCGCCGAAATTCAAGCCAAGGATAAACAGTAAGTAATTATTATGTATATTACGTACCAATTAACTGTCTTCGAGAAGCGATTATTATAAAGTTATTACCTGTATTCCTTGGGCAATATCGGTCACATATGAGAACACAGCACATATGAAACATAAAATTATATTTATACTCAATAATTATGTAGGCACGGGACACAAAATGTCATTAAGATCTACATAGTAATGTTTGTACTTTCAATAAATTAATATGCCTGTTATTATTCAACATCGTATTAAATTTATATGTTGATATAATCAAGTAATTTTATTGTTTTTCTTTTATTGCGTGTATTTTGCATTATAATTTGGGTTATAAATTTATATGTGTATAATATATTAATATATTATGCTATAAATAATTACTTAATAATTATGATAAACAACAATGATTACCAAGTTTCTGCAAAATAAAAGAAAACATAAAATAAAACGGTTTAATATTTAAAATAGAACAAAAAATATATTTTATTCTTGTTCAAATAACGTGTAGATAATTATTATTGATATAAAAAATACTTAGACAAATAATATGTCATATCTAGGTATATAGTATTATAGATTATGGAAATAGTTTATACTTTCTATTGTCGGTTTTAGCCCGAAACCGGTTGGCGATATATATATATATATATATATATATATATATATATATATATATATATATATATATATATATATATATATATATATATATATATATATATATATAAATATACACGTATATAAATTATTAGAGAAAGACACGTTACTTATAGAATAAAATCCTATCTTATTTTATTCTATAAGTTAAATTCTTCTATTTAAATGCAATTATTCTCATTTTTTTTAGACTTTTTAGAGGTACTTACTGGAGTTTATTGTATGATTAGTCAAAAGCGAATTGGACTTACATTAGGTACCTACCTACTAATGAAATACATAACTCAATATTCTACACATAACATTAAACATTCAAATTTCGATGAAGGAAAAAGTATTTTAGTATACTTTTCCCTTTTAAATTATATAAATGATTATATATATAATTTTTCGATTTGATGTACAGAACCTTAGAGATGGAAACTTAATAAAAGCGCCGGCTTTATACAACATCCTTGAATGGAATTCCTGTCATTCATAAATCACATAACATTCTTATGAGATTTATTATGCTTGGACGACTACGTATTATATGTTATAATATTATGTGTATCATCACTGTGCATTTAAATAGTACATTGACGTTGAATTTATTTTGTAATTAAATTCTATTGATATAGTATTATTAATTTAAAATGATTATCAATATTATGAAATCTTCGCCGTGTTGGTCCCGGCCTCCTTTGTAGAATAGGCCAACTGCCGTTCTGCCAGGCAGGTCGTAAAAGGCGACCGATTGGCTATCGAGTCACTACCATCGTGACTACTATGTGGTAGAGTTCTGCATTGTCTCGCCCGGGTCTGGTACCACCGCCTTACCTATTCCTACCGCAATAGCGTCAGTGCTTGTCGCTGTCGTGTTCCGGTTTGGAGGGTAAGGTAGCCGGTAAACTTATGCATGTGGCATTAGACCTCGCCACAAGATAGCAACGCACCATTAACATTTTTGGTGTCTATAGGCGATGGTTGACTCTTTCCATCAGGAGACCCATCTGCTTGTTTGCTATCTTATGATATAAAAAAAAAAAAAAATTTAAAATGATTAATGTATATACCTTTAAAACAAACTTATAACTTGGTAATATGGCTTGCTAATACTGAATAATGTACATACCTTGAAAACAAACTCATAACTTGGTAATATGGCTTGCTAATACTGAATATAAGTAGGAATAAATGCTATCATATGGATTACCACATATGTATGGCCAGAGGTGCATCGTATACCAATATTTTTACGTAACGATAATAATATACTCTTTTTAAAAATATTAACATTACGAATTAGATGTGAAGATATGTTCATACGTATGTAATGAATCGCAAGACAGCTTTGAGGTACTTCAACAAGATCCATGAGGTCAGTAGCGTTACGGACCTTCCGAAAAATAAAAATTGATTTGTTTTATGAACACGCGGTTGGAACGGAGGTTTCCTTTTACGATATCTAAAACTGACTGTGACTTAAAAGAAGTGTCAAGTTTAACTGGACGACCTATCATTTGTATGCCAATCTTTGTATGAAGCCAGGGAGCAAGATCCCTGTTCATTGCTGTGTAGTAATAATTTTCTTGATTATTTATATTAATAAAAAAGGGAATTTAAACGTTAAAAATTATAAATTATTTATGATTATTTTTATAATTTAATCGATTGAAAAGAGTTTTAGATTTCCAGGTCATCGGGAAGTGCCTCAAAAATCACTACAATGTGGTCGATTTTTGTGTGTAATTTGGTGTCAAAAAAATGTTACATATTTTTCGGTCTAGCTCCTTAGCCCGTATATGACTTGCGATAAGGAACTCCGTTCGAAAATCAATCATGTCAATGGAATAGCTGATTTGTAGTTTGCAAGTTTTGCATTAATTGACTTTAGGACAAAGTCGTAACGTTAATTCATGACTACTGCAATCTGCATATTATCTATACATATAATAAAATCGTAGGAAAGTCAAAACTGTATATTAAATATTTTTTAAATGAATTCTTGGGGCGTGATCTCCAATAGATATCAAAGCCAAAAATATAGTTTTAGAATTTTTGTCTGTTTGTCTATTTATCTGGTTGTCTTTTTGTCTGTTTGTCTGCATGTATGTCCGGGGTAAACTCAAAAAGTATTGCATGGATTTACTTCAAATTTCGCATGAATATTACTAATTGGTCGGGTCAACATATAAGCTACATATTATCATGCTATCACCTACGGGGAAGGAGCTGTGCGGAATAAACGAAGTCCGCGCGGACAAAGTCGTGGGCAACAGCTAGTGAAAAATAAAAGTCTTAATTCACTGACTGACATATCAATGCTCAGCCTAGAACCCTTGGGCCAAGAATGCTAAAATTTTTCCACAGGGCCGGATCTGTCTATCTTGATGATGGATAATTAAGGATTTTTTGAAATTCATCCTCTAAGATGGGGAAATAGTGGATGAAATATCGTATGAAATTTATTACATTGCCATGTTAATTTACTCGCGGGCGAAGATGCGCGGGTCACCTAGTTATGCAATATAGTTTGAAAATTAGGGATGTTAAACAACTTATACTGAAATCTTTATGTAGTATGAAACAAGTCGCTTCCGCTGTATGTTCGCTTATATCTTTTGAATTGCGCAAGAGATTTTAATGTGGTTTTCATCAATAGACATAGTGATTTAAGATAAAGGTTAATTTGTATAAACATGCATATTAGCTATAATATTTCGAGGCATTTCGAAGATTTGTCGTAAACATATATTTTGTGCGTTTACGATGTACCCGTACAAAGCCAGGGCGGGTCGCTAATTTTATATAGATAAATACGTTATTTTAGTTAATATTCACATTAAATTCAAAAGTTAATATGTTATCAAAAACTAGCGATTTGAATGTGCCGTTTCAAGTAATGTCTACAGTGTGATAACATTTTGCGATACCACAAATATAATATTATTTAACAGTATTGCGTTGTTAAAAATTGAGTATTTTTTTCCAATTCAATAACATCAGTTACATAAAGTTAAGAAAAATAAATAATATAGTTTTTTCCCATCAAATTTCTTGCCAAATAGATAAATAGTGATAATCGAGTGATCAGGATTCGATATGAGCTAATAAATAATAAATGCATGCAAGTTAGTCGCTATCCGACTTGTTACATGAAAATGAAGTAGGTTTGTTAGATTACTTTTTTGCTAGAACATAGAAAATTATAAATTATACTCTAAAGAAGGATAGTACCATAGAGACTAGAAATAAGGAGGCCAGAATCTGTGGATAAAAGTGTCCGTCAGCTAAATCTATACATATAATAATATCGTAGGAAAGTCCATGTATGTCCGGGGTAAACTCAAAAAGTACTGCATGGATTTACTTCAAATTTTGCATGACTATTACTAACAGGTCGGGTCAACATATAGATTACATGTTATCACGCTATCACCTACGGGGGAGGAGTCCGCGCAAACGAAGTCGCGCGGACTCCTCCCCCGTACCAAAACGAACACCAGCTAGTAATAAATAAAAACACATATTTTAACTAAACCAAATAAAATTTTGTATTTACAAATTTTATTTGTATATTTTGCTATGTGCAAAACACAGATTATTGACTGCCCCGTTGGTCGAGTGGTCGCATCTGATGCAACAAAGAGGTTCGGGTTCGATTCCCGACTGGGGCAAACATTTGTGTGATGAGCATATTTGTTTATATTTCTGGGTTTGATTGATTATTACATATATTCGAGTATTTATATGTATGTGTATTCCTATCTATTTGTTTAGTTGGTTGACACCCATATCACAAGGAAATAATTTGATTAATTTTTACCAAATTAAAATTGGACTACACGGAGAGTCCTCCCAAATAAAAAATAATTTTCAATATCGGTTCATAAATGAGCGAGTTCTGACGCAACAAACGTAAAAAACCTACAGTCGAAGTGATAGCCTCCTTCTTTTGGAAAGTCGATTGAAAATAAAACAATAAAAATGAAATATTTAATCAGTAACTAAGGTGTATACACAATAGGCGGAAACAAATTTAGTCCAATTCACAAAAAAATTTTTGGCGAGATAGGTGATAATCACCATCACATTTTGCCAATTTTATGTATTTATCGCTTATTCCTTGCGATATTTGAGACTGACAGCTTTTACGTATTCATCTAAGGCATTAATGATCAAGGCTGCTTCTGAGATGTTTCTTCAAAAGGATCCAAAATTAAATTTTTGCCTTACCCGGTAAGTTTTGCTTGAACCTGATAAGCTAGCTAGGCTAAGCTAACTAGGAACTGGCTCTGCATACGTAGTGCCTTACAGCTAAGTAGAGTAAGTAATACTTTGCTGAAGACAGTTACTCCGTGTTGGTCAGGGCCCTTTTTGAAGAATAGACCATCTGCCGTTCTGCCAGGCAGTTCGTAATAGGCAATTGATTGGCTATCTAGCCAATTACTCGTATCTCAAACGAATCACTACCATTTTGGCTACTAGTTGGTTAAAGTTCTGCATTGTCTTGCCCCAATCTGGTACCATAGCCTCACCTCTTCCTGCCGCAATAGCATCAGTGCTTGTCACTGTCGAGTTCCGGTTTCAAGGATAAGGTGGCCAGTAAGCTTGTTCATGTGACGTTAAGACCCCGCCACAATAATAGCAACGCACCATTACCAAATTAGGTGTCTATAGGCGATGGTTGTCTCTTTCCATCAGAAGAGCCATCTGCTTGTTTGCTATCTTATGAAAATACAGTTGTCAGAAACTGGATGATGAAAGATGGAAGAGCAAGTTCTGTAGCCTTCATTTGAACAAGGACGACGTCTAGCATAGGACGAGTACTGATTGTTGATGACTGATTGAAGTTTTTTGAACTTACAGAAAAAAATTCATACAGAAAACTTGTAATCAGCGACTACAAACATATTTTTCATTTTCAAATGTTCTTCGTCTTTGAATTACAAAAATAATCATATAAGAATCATTCAAACAGGTGTGACATTTTCAATATGATGTTTTATTTTTACATTCAGTACCTATAATAATATTATATCAAAGTATGTTTTTATAGCCTGTAATAATTTTAGTTAATATCTGTTACATCATACATATGCGAGGGTTATCGTTTAACCTTGATTTGATGAATACGTTATTTTTTTAATAAAGAAACTGTGTTTTAAATTGTTTTAATAGTTTTTTAAAAATTCAGCATAATATTATAAAGTCAGTTTGTACTCCTTGCAATCATTTTCATTATAAACATTTTATGTTTAAATCTTATGAATATTTATTAACTTTGAAAAATAAACTATTTAGAATGTTTTATGAATTATTGTATGTTATGTACATACCATAAAAATTATGGTATGTATCTATATCTTCACGCCAGATCCCTTATGGGGTAGTTTTTGAGTTTATTCGTTACAAACGTACAAAAATACAAATATTTAGTCTTTATAACATTAATATAGATTTAACATAAAGATGTAGACATGTATTATATGGTTATGTAATGGTAACCAGCTGGGCGATTTAATGTCACTCGGATAATATTTTATATTAGGTATAGTTTATGTAAAAACGGATTATCACAGAGGTGACACTTACCTAGTTTCATTTTAATAGTAAAAGACTATGTTAATATTTTGAATTATCGTCAAAATCAATCAAGCCGTTTCGGAGAAAACAAATTTAAATTTTTAAAAACAAATCGTAAATTTGTATGTAAAACGAGAATTTCTCGATTAATGTACATGATTAATAAGCATTTTTTGTTTCCTTCTTAGAAATAATTGTATGGATGTTTTTTATATGGATTTGTAATAAAGTATATATTTCTCTGAATAAACAGGAAAAACATTCTTAGTCACGAGCAATTATTTTAATGTCAAAGGCATTTTATCTAAGGATAACGAAATACTTTAAGAAAAAATAAATACTAAAAGAAAAGAATAAGAAAGTATTATTCTTTAGCTTAGTCACTATTTTACACTTCCTTCTTACATGTAACATTTAGTGTAACTTTTTTAAGACTTAGTTACTTTTTATATCATCATACTAGCGACCTGCCCGCGGTTTCACCCGCGTAGCTTTTGTTCCCGTGGGAATATCGGAAAGGTTTATATACTAAAACCTTCCTCAAGAATCAGTCTATCTATTAAAAAAAACCGCATCAAAATCCGTTGCGTAGTTTTAAAGATTTAAGCATACATAGGGACATAAGGACATAGGGACAGACAGAGAAAGCGACTTTGTTTTATACTATGTAATGATGATAAGTAAAGCAGATTGCTCTACTGATGGAAAGAGAAAGCATCGACTATAGACTACTAAAACTAAAACTGTCGTGATAATTATCTTTTTATTATTTAAACTCGCATAAAAATCGATGAATGTAAGGCACTTTATAAATTTCAGGTTTGTATTACTAAAACAACGTTGCATCTAGAATTCTTGTTAATTTTTCATTAATATCAGTTTATACATTCATAACAAAGACGTATGATTTCAAAATTTTAAATTCTATGTCCGTACAGGCGCGAATGTCATTTCGCGTTTTCAGGGTACATGTCCTTAGTATGTTATGTATTCATTTTGTTATCTCCAGTGTTCGTTTATATGAAAAAACAATTCGGACAGAAAGTTTTGCATTTCGGGAGGAAAGTTCTAAGCCCAGGAATTCCTATGAACATTGCTACAACAGTTTATGATCTGAGCTTGTGTGTCTCCGTTTTAGGGTTCCGTGCTCAAAAAGAAAAAACGGAACACTTATTTGATCACTCGTGTGTTTGTCTGTCTGTCTGCCCGTGCTTCCGTTTAGCCAATTTGCTTTTAAAGTATCCGATAGTTGAGTTGATACGTAATTAGCCGAATACAGATGTGTAACACTCGTCCGGCGATATATTGGCCGGCCGTGTTACTCCACCAATCGTACCGCCTTTTACCAGGGGGTTTTTCTTTAACTCGCTTGGCTGCTCGAGGACCCGAAGATCGACGGGATTTTTTAGGATTTCCAATAATACGCTATTGTTTTATATCTTCATTTATTTTCGGGGATGTGTCTTTTCCCCATCGAATCAAATCGTACACTCTTATTCTATTACATTTATCGTCTAAAAATTATACAGTTCTACGTTTGAAAGTAGACAAAGCTGCCAGTGTATATGTAACACCATAAAGGTAGGCCCCCAAGGTAGGAGCCCTACCTACCCCCCAAGGTAGGAGCAGCTGAAACTGGAGAGGCATTTGTCTCCTCTTAAATGGCCTACCTATTCCTATCCCGATTGCCCTACCTATGAGAGGAAGGTACATTTTGGTGGGACTGTCTTTTCCTAAAAGATAGTTTGCCCCATGTGTGGTTCTGACTATTTCCACCACACCATGTCACAAACTTTGGTCTACCAAAACCTCTCTAAAAGGCAGACCACAGCCCCCTCGCCTAATCTATCCTACCGCAAACATTTATTATTTTACTAAACTTTAGCCTGAAGGGCTCTAGCCGTATAAGAGATGATAAGAGACGGAAAGGCATAAAAATTCAAACTTCTTTTCTTTGGTGGACCAAAAGAAAAAAGATTGAAGTATTACTTCCTCTCAACATCGAGCTCGCCCCAATATATATATATATATATATATATATATCACGAATATAAATCTTCCTTACTCTGAACCATACTAAAATATCTCCCATGACTATCCGAGTTCATGTATATCTTATACAGATATCCTTTGTGTCGACTATGTCGTACTACAAAGTTGAACTCCCATTCACAAGACTTTCAACCCCCAACCTATACTGACTTTTTTTCGACTTCATACTAAGGCGGCTCTGTCCCTAGTATACATTATACCCCATAAGACTTTATTATTGAATAGAAGAACTTGAGAGGAATACATTTCGATTGAAAACATAACATTTCTTCATTTAATGTTCTTTTGGTCATCTTTTTTCTTTTTAGCTCCGGTCCATCATCACAGCATTGGTTGAACCCCGTCATATTACATGAAACAAATACAAATATTAGCATTCTCATATACAAGCCCAAACAAAAATAATGAACTAACATGTAACAATTATTTACTACAATGAATGACTACCTAACTATTCTCTTATTCATACACAAAAACTTGCAACCTATTTATATAATAACACTGAACCCTAAATATATATTTATGTTATATCTGTACAAGACCTTTTGTGTAATTTATATACCTTTATAATATTTACACGTCTCGGCGTATGAAATATCGATGATTGCCTTTTCAAGCAATTTTTCTTATTAGCCCCTTTTCACAACCTTTCCTATCTTGCACATTGCCAACACATCCTGTGGGTAAACGCCCTCGCCATCCACTCACATTCTTATAATTTCTACCCGCTACCGATCTAATGAATGATTTTTCACTGGGTCTAACTACCAAACGTTTCTTACACACTTCATCACATTTTATAACAACATTTCTATTCTTACGCGTGTCCGCGCACCCCTTTTTCATCTCATTTTTACCTCTACATAATTCGTATGAATTATTGCGGTAATTTTTATTTTTTCTGAAATTAAATATATTAGTTTTTATGTTTTTCTTCGTATTTATTTTTGACATCGCAGTCAATGAACACGAAGACTTCATGTCAGCTCGTTTTTTAATATTACATATATTGCGCATGTTGTCATGGCAACTATCTTTATTATTTGCAAACTGTCTAAAACGATTTAAATTAAAATTTACAAAAAACTTTTCATCTATACACAAATAACCCTTTTTACAGTGAATAACTACATCATATTTATTAAGGAAATCCTGTCCTAGGATCATTTCGTAACCAATATTATTTACAATCACCATGTCATTGGGGAAGACCCTTGCATTAATGAGGAGATTTACTCTCGCCTCACCAACGACTTTTAGTGTGGATCCTGTAACAGATTGAATTTTATTTTTGCTATATGGAACACTGGCTCCATATGGCAGATTTAATTTTTTTGCTAAACTCGCGGACATACATGAGACATTTGCCCCCGTGTCTATTAAAGCGAGACATTCCTGTCCCCTGACACATAAACGAATACATGGATTTTTTACACCTGATATTTTTTCCTCTTGTTTGGCTTGAAGTGGTGCGGGCGTAATTGCTTCGCACATATTGATGCGATGGTCCACGCCATCCGTGTGTTGTTGTGACTTCGGACTGCTTCTGAAAGAACTTTGTGTACATAAGGCTGTTTTATTATATCGAGGCGTACGAAAAACTTCCGGCGGTTTCTGATGTTCTTGCTGTGAACACCCAGACGTACTAGGAAGGACGTCTGTTTCCTCCCTATACAAATATTTCAGCGGCAACCCAACTGGTGGCTGCAATGGAAGGTTAACCGTGGAATGCGGTTTTCCTCCAAATAATTCGTTATATTGCATTATTGTGTCACGCAGCTCCTCTCGTGACTTATATAATTGCAGTCCAAACTTTTCCTTAAACGAGGGTAATATCGTTTTAAGGAATCGTCTTATAAAAATGCTGTCCGACATCTCAGCCTTCACTGCTATACTGCTGAGTCTGTAAAAATATGTTAATAGTTCCTCATCGCGGCCCTGTTTGGTTACATAAAATTGCTCAATATAATTTACTGAGACAGTGAATTCATTTTCAATTTTTATACACAATTCATTGAAATTGGCCGTGTCGCTATATATCATTTTATAAAACGCTAACGCAGGGCCATCAAGATACAATCCCAGAAGTAAAGGTAAACTCTCTATATCCCATTAATTTATCGCCGCGACTGTTTTAAAGTCTTTAATAAATTCTGCGAACGCCAAATTCTGCGTTCCATCGAAACGCTTGATGGCCTCCATCTTGACTCTTACCCTCTGACCAAAATACTTAGCTCTCCTGGTTTCTTCGTCCAGCGTAGCGATTGCACGTAGCGACTGAACGTAGTGACTGCACGTAGCGACTTCACGTAGCGACTGCGCGTAGCGACTTCACGTAGCGACTTCACGCAGCGATTGCACGGCGCCTCCGCCAACTTGTAACACTCGTCCGGCGATATATCGGCCGGCCGTGTTACTCCACCAATCGTACCGCCTTTTACCAGGGGGTTTTTCTTTAACTCGCTTGGCTGCTCGAGGACCCGAAGATCGACGGGATTTTTTAGGATTTCCAATAATACGCTATTGTTTTATATCTTCATTTATTTTCGGGGATGTGTCTTTTCCCCATCGAATCAAATCGTACACTCTTATTCTATTACATTTATCGTCTAAAAATTATACAGTTCTACGTTTGAAAGTAGACAAAGCTGCCAGTGTATATGTAACACCATAAAGGTATTACAATACCGTAAATAATTAATTTAAAAAGTGGAGGCCTCTTTTATGGGATTAATTAGAAAAAAAATCGTTTTGGAGAATATATGAGTATTTTGTGATATACCAAATGACAAAGCTTATGAGAATTTCTTGGAAAGCTTATAAGAAAGTAGGCAAAAGTTGACCATCTTCTGACTACTGAGCCAATTATGATGAAAAAAGGGGATAAAAATGTTTATCTATAGATTAGGGTAGTTCCCCTACACGTAAAATCGGGATGTTAAATTTTTTTCTCACGTACCTCATTGTGCTGGGTATCGTTGGATAGGTTTTAAAATAATATTGCAGGTTTTTGGAAACAAGTTTTCGTTCAAGGCACTCGTTTCTAAAATATTAAGCTTTTAAGTGATAATGTTTGTTAGCGTCAAGTGACTCCCTCCCCCCCTCTGCAGGCTAAACGTTTGGTTTTGTGCTGGGAAAAAATCATGATTGTATTAAATACTAGCTGTTGCCAGCGACTTCGTCCGCGCGGACTTCGTTTACTCCGCACTGCTCCTCCCTCGTAGGTGATAGCGTGATAATATGTAGGTATTATGTTGACCCGACCTGTTAGTAATCCTCATTAAAAATTTAAAGTAAATTCATGCAGTACTTTTTGAGTTTACCCCGGACATACATACAGACAAACAGACAAAAATTCTAAAAACTATATTTTTGGCTTCGATATCGATTGTAGATCACGCCCCAAGTATTCTTTTAAAAAAATAATCAATGTACAGTTTTGACTTTTCTACGATTTTATTATATGTATAGATAATGAAGTTAAAAGGAAAACTATCACAGCTAATTTTTGAATAATGGTCAACTAACTATTATGTATATTATATCTTATATATAAAAATCAATCCCTATTTTCCGTGGTCACGGCATCACGCGTGAATGGCTGGACCGAATTCACTAATTACTTTTTGTTGTGTTTGTAATTGACAGGAGAAGGTTCTTTTAAAAGAAAATATTAAGAAAATTGCGCGGAAAATTAAAAATGTAAGAATACTTAACCATCATATAAAGTTCAATGCCCTTTCGGCTGCTTGGAAGGACAATCCCGTATACTTATATAAATTACGTGTCACGATGTTTGTCCGCTATGGATTCTTAATATGCATGGTAAAACAACGTTTGCCAGGTTAGCTAGTATATTATAAAATATAGTTAGAGAAGTTTTATAGGCGGTAAATCTATGTTGCGAATATAATATATTTGTCATTGACGTTGAATAACTTAAATGTTCATGGTTTGAAACTATAAAAGCCCTCTTCTTAGTCTGCATTATTGTGATGGGCAACTTCACAACCCTACATTGCGCGTGGCCTGACACACACTTCACCAATTTATTTTTTGAAAAGGCTCCTCCGATGTAGATAGTTCAATGGAGATATCATTTCCATTCACTAATGACGGTCAAGTTAAAGAATTGTTTTTGTCAACAATAGCTTTGGATGCTTCTTTTTAATGTGATTAAGTAAAGTGATCGTATTTCCCATACATTTGAACGAATTTTAACAGTTTTTACAATTTACATGTTCACTCTCGGGCTATTGAAACTCGTAAACGTGATTTCTTTTAAGGTCTCAGAGTTTTTAAGTATCCCATTTAATAACTATTATAAATTATACTTTTATTTAAATTCTATATCAATTTTGCTACTTATTGTCATTACGCATGTGAATAGTAAATAAATGAATACAGTCTTACTTAATCAACAAATCGCGCCTACAATCGCTTGCCTTTCTCGTCCATTCGCGTATTAAGGTTGGAGTTTGCAACTCTTAACTCGAGTTCAGGCGAACCTAACCCGAGTCAACTCGGTTTAAGCACAACTCGAGTTAATTCGAGTTAGTAACTCGAGTTGACCCATCACTTGAAATTACACGAATTGATCTAACCCTGATGTATGCAAACTATACGCTTGTGTTATAGGTGCTAGTCAACGATACTAATACATAGAAATACATATATAAATACTGGAACATATTAAATGGAAACCCAAACCCAGAAATACAAACATTTATGCTCATCACAGAAATGCCTGTCCCTGTCGGGAATCGAACACGACCTCCGTTGATTGCGTTTTCAGGATTACTAACCACTCGATTCAACTTTTTTTTAATATAACAATCAAAGTATGA
Organism: Apodemia mormo; assembly: GCA_036924255.1. Classification (NCBI taxonomy): domain Eukaryota; kingdom Metazoa; phylum Arthropoda; class Insecta; order Lepidoptera; family Riodinidae; genus Apodemia; species Apodemia mormo. Next base: position 10,380,937 of record JAUPFN010000007.1, on the reverse strand, counting down.
AAAATTGAAGTAGTGTTTTCTTAAGTCAAAATTATTTTGAATTAGCAACCCGCCATCTAGACTATTGAGTAGGTAGTTATTTTTTTCTGAATCCTACGGGAGTACATTATTCCAGGAGGTGAAATAGCTTATATGCATAGATTACCCATATGCACTCTACGTACCACATTTGTTGCAAATCCGTCTACGTGTTTTACTGCAAAAACGCAAGATATGTTTTTGAATTTATATAATTAGTGGGATTGTAGGCTGTTAATGATGTACATATGCAGTTGAAATATGTTAATAACACGTTCTGTTATATATTGCACGCCTCCGCAAGTCAAGGTAGAGCTTTACTCTCGCCCTACCAAATTTACGTAACTTTCTGAAGTAATAAAAATGCACGTATGTCAAGAAAAATAATCGTTTGATTTGATATTTTTAAATACATTTATTGTATTTAGAAAAGTATCTTTACGCGCTAATTATCTTTACGTGCCGAAGAAATAGGCGGAGGTACAACCAGTGCACCTACGAGATACTTAGTCCCACTTAGGTGATAAGCCTGTCGCCAACGGGGCACTTTTCCAATCCTGGACAAAGTTATTTTTATCAGAAAAGTAAAAAAAACATATTTTTAAATTACCAGACCCGGGAACCGAACCGTGGGAAACACCGACACCCAGACCACAAGGCCACAGAAGCGATCTAGTTGTAATTATGCAAAATGTAGTGAATCTTGCACCATTACGGCCACAAAATTTAACATGTCTAGATATTTTTTCTCAACATTTTAATATATCTATCCTTATGCAAACAGTTCTGCGAAATAACTGTGTTTGTAAAATAGTGTACTATGAGCCCAATCAACTTCACTATAATAAACTTATACCTGCAAATATAGTTTAAGTTTTCAGTTTCTGCAATCCTCAGGAGTCATGCCTGCTTCCGATGTTATTTCTCCATTTTACAAAAGTGAGCGAATAAATCACAAATTTATTCAGCTTAATGTCCGAATGAATAACATGTCATATTTTTAATGAAAAATTGTCCGAAACAAAATGGATTCACAATGTTTGAAGTTACCCGGCTTTGCATTTGCATCATGATCAAATTTTAACGACTGGTTTTTCTGGTAATAATTTAGCCGTCGTAGACGGCTTTAGGTTTAAAAAGCTAACATGCCGCCAAATTTTAACGACTGGTTTCCCTGGCTGATAATAATCATCTATACTTAGGTTTAAAAAGCACGGGACTCCAATCACCAATTGTTACGTAAAATTAGCTTCGTATAGACTATAGAAGCGGGTATGTTCCGGCCTTTGGGAAATACGAAAGATATTAAGTTACATGAGCTTATTTATACCGTAAAAGCTAAGTCAGCAAATACTTAGATTTACCTAGCAAATAGTAATGAATTATTTACTTTCTGCACTCTTTGTCGTCGGCGCTTGGAAAAACTCCATTTTCAATACAATATTTTTATACATTAACTTTTCATATTATTTTTCTATGACTCTGCTTTGATTCCAGACAGCGACAATTTTTTTTGACGGGGCACGATAGATGCAAGTATTTCTGAGTATTTCTGGTAATAAAATAAATGACAAATTCATAAGTTCACCTGACTTGTAGGCTACCTTACACTACAAGTCAGATAATCAGACTAACAAGACAGTCAACTTTTTTATGTGTGTTTTATTCTCACTAAGAATTCCGTTCATCCAGAATTTCAGAAAAGTTATCCCTTCTTTATTAAAACTGTATTTAAATTTCATCATGACGCGGACGTGACAAGAAAATGAAACGATTAAAGGAAGTTTGAACCCTCCGTTGTTTCCGTTTCATCTTTACTTGTTAATTACCTACTTTTTGTATAAAACTGTCCACCAGCACTTCAATAGCAACACCAAAACTTCTATCCAGTTTTCTAAGTAATTTTAGGCCTCAGCTTTTTAACTTCCCGCTATGTATGTAGATAAGTTACTGATTTTGCCCCGATTTTCGAAAATCAAGTTTTCAACCAATCTCCACTTTTTCGACTATTTTACGATGACGCATGTGTGCGTGTCTGCGCGCGTGCGTGCGTGCGTATGTGTCTGTGTGTGTGTGAGTGTCTGTGTGCCTGTGTGTCTGTCTCTCTGTGTGTATATATATATGTACACATCTCATAACTTTTGAACGGCTTGACCGATCAAAACGCGGTTGACAGCATTCGATTAGATTTCGTTCAACTTAGACTTCCTGAAAATTTGAAAGTAACACACGGTCGGTCCAAGTAACACACAGGCAATATTGAGAAATTTTGAAAAAACCTCAAAAAAATTGGTGAAACAGATTCCAGATTAATGTCTTCCCGGTCTCCTTTGAAGAATAGGCCAACTGCCGTTCTGCCAGGCAGGTCGTAAAAGGCGACCAATTGGCTATCGAGTCACTAACATCGTGGCTACTAGGTGGTGGTGGCCTTACCTATTCCTGCCGCAATAACGTCAGTGCTTGTCGCTGTCGTGTTCCGGTTTTGAGGGTAAGGTAGCCGGTAAACTTATGCATGTGTCATTAGATCTCGCCACAAGATAGCAACGTAACATTAACATCTTTGGTGTCTATAGGCGATGGTAGACTCTTTCCATCAGGAGACCCATCTGTTTGTTTGCTATCTTATGATATAAAAAAAAATTGAGTACAAAATCTAATCAGCTCTTTTTCAACAAAACCAGTTTATCCGTTCAGTAAGTATCGTTGACACAAATATTTAAAAAAAAGTGTTTTTTTTTACATAACTTCGAAGTATTCTGACTAGCATTATGCTTATTAGAGTAGTGGATAAATACAATTGTATGGCTTTGTAACCACTCTTCTGGTACGAGTCTCCTTGAAGAATAGACCACCAGCAAATATCCCAAGCAGTTTCCAAAAGGCGTTAGATCGGCTGTGGATCGGATGGTAAAGTTTCGCAACGTCCCGTCGAGTTAGTACCACTACTCTATCTCTTAGCATCAATGCTTATCACTATCGTGTTTCTACTACTAAAGTAGCCCTTAAATTTAAGCGTTAAAAGCACCGTTAACCACTTTTGGTGTCTATATGACGTGTTATCCTACTACTAAAGTAGCCCTTAAATTTAAGCGTTAAAAGCACCGTTAACCACTTTTGGTGTCTATATGACGTGTTATCCTACTCGCAGGCAAAGCTGCGCGGGTCATCTAGTACATCCAAATAACTATTATAAATGTTAAAGTCGGTCTGTACGTCTGTTATGCTTTTTTGGCTAAACCATAGAAACGATTTTAATAAAATTTGGCATGGAGATAGTTGTAAATCAGGGGTTAAACATAAGTTTATTTTTTTTCAAAATTCAACGCCTAAGGGAAACGCCTGAAATAGATGATGTAAGTTTGTATTTTTTTTTTATATCATAAGGTAGCAAACTAGCAGAATATGGGTCTCCTGATCGAAAGAGAAACGATCGCCTATAGCAGTGTTTTTCAATCCTTTTCAAGACACGACCCCCTTAGCATGGTACAAAAAATTGCGACTCACTGACGCCTTAAAAAATCAAATCCTTTTAACATTTTTTTTATTATCAAGTAAATATTTCGTCGTTGTTTTTTTTAGTAACACTAAACTACCGTCTACGATCCTCTTGCAAAAGCCACGCGGACAGAATCCCTCAAGGAGCCGCGACCCACACTTTAAAAAACGCTGGCTTATAGACACCAAAGATGTTAATGGTGCATTGCTATCTGTGTGACGGGGTGGCAATGCCATATGCGTGAGTCAAGTACTGACGCTATTGCGGCAGGAATAGGTAAGGCGGTGGTAAGTACTAAATACCCAAGGCGAGACGTTGCGGAATTTTACCACCTAGTAGTCACGACGGCAATGACACATATATACAATCAGTCGCCTTTTACGACCTACTTAGCAAAACGGCAGTTGGTCTATTCTTCAAAGGAGCCCGGAGGAGGAGCAAAACGGGTAAAAAAATGAAAGATGATCTTCGTGGATACTCTACTCGCGAACTGAACGGAAACGGAAGCTGTACGAGTCAGCTATATGAATGTGCAGCGCATAATTTTGAGTCAGAAATGTTTATTTGTCGCTAAGGAAAATTCCTTTACAGAAATTAACGAGTTTACTCAGCATCCTATTTTAAAATAAGATCATTAGTCACTATTAAAATTGAAGACGAGTTTCAAGAATTGAAATCTTTGAAGTCTATTATTAATTTGTGTCATTGTTTGGTGTGAAAGACTTGATTCAGTTTAATTAACATCCGATTATACCAAATATTTTTAAATTAAAAAATTATTACCATTATGTTTATTTATATCTTTTTGAAAATTTTTGGTCCGGGTTTTTTGAATAGTTTATAATATTATTTGACTGCTACGAAAATTCTGCAATGTCTACCCAAGTTTACTACCACCACCTTTCCGGTTTGGAGGGTGAGTTAGTTTGTTAACTTATATGTTGCGCATCAATTTGTCATTTGAATGGCAACGCACCATTAATATCTTTGATGTCTATAAGTCGATGGTTATTTTCTATTAGAAGAATCGTCGTGTGTTAATAATTTACTATCTTAGATAGGAAAAGCTTGATTATTCGTAAACGCTCGCAACATTTTTGGATGACCTATTTAACAACACAACGAATCGTGGGAAACGTGAAAAGAAAAATGATTCCGACATATAAGGTAAACTATTTTTTTAAATATTTTATTTTACCACTTTTGTCAGCATGTTTAATGTATATACGTATGTCAGAGAAGAATGATGAAGGTCCATACAAAGTTGGCCTCAAAAGCAACGCATGCTGATAGTGGGTGTTCCGGCGCAGCCCAGCCACAGCCAATTTCGTAATTTATAGACGTAACATTTAAATGTTCTTTTATTGTTCTTGCAGTACCAATGAATAGATTAAATGTACCTCAAGTATATCCTGTCAAAAAAGCACTTGTATGTATTTTTTTTAAATATTTTTTATATTATTAATTTCTTCTAAAATGTAAATTGTATAACGGACACATTTTTTAATGCTAAAATTCACAAAAAACTTTTAAAAATTAATATAATTTGAATTCCCAATTGTTAAATACTATTTTAAGCCATTCACGATGCAATATATCGTCAACATAGATATATTACGTGTTTGTATCTCTCATCCTGAAGCTTATTTGATTTAAACCTATTAAAATTTAAAAGATTTACAACGTTTGGTTACACCAAAATATTTGTTACCCGTTCATAGATATTTGTTTTTTTTTGTTTCTTTAGGATGATACTAAGAGTATCTTGAATACAAAGCCTTCTATGTTGTAAGATTCAACTATAGTAATAAATACTTTCATTTTTGTTATATTTCATAAAATAGTTTGTTTAAAATTTTGCGTCTCGCCTATCCGACATTTTTTAATTTATTTGGTTGGTCATAAATAAAAGAAAGTGTTAACTTTATGCAGAAAAAATATCTTTGATTGATTTAGAAATAACAAAAAGCGTACAAGTTTGATTAGTTTTATGACTTTTCCACTACATATATTCCTTTTTAAAAAAATTTTGGTATCAAAAAGTGTCCGTTGAATTCTAATATGGGCTTATTGTACACTAGCTGTGCCCGTGACTTCGTTCACGTGGGAGTATTCTAAAATAAAAGTTCCGGGGTTTTGCCCGCATGGTTCACGTTCTCGTGAGATTTCCGTGATAAAAAACTACTCTGTGTTCTTCCTCGGGACTCAAACTATCTTTGTACCAAATTTCATCCCAAGCGGTTAAGTGGTTTAGGCGAGAAGAAATGACAGACAGACAGACAGACAGACAACAGAGTTACTTTCGCATTTATAACATTAGTATGGATTAAATTAATTTTATAATTTCGGCTGATGCTATATTCTTTAAGGGCATTCTCATCAATCTCCTTTCAGCTTTGTAGTGATGAGAGTCACTAAAAAGAAATCTTTTAGCTTAGTCGTGGACAGACCGACAGACGGAAACCGGACACGACGAAACTATAAGGATTTTATATTGACTATGGAACCCTAAAATTGATTTCGACATCGTGATATTTTACTTTATTTCGAAACTAACTTTTCAGAATCATATAGGAGTAGGACACGCCCCTGGGGAAACGTCGCTGTAATAAATACTGTATTCGTATTACAAAAGATCTTAACCCAAGGGTTTTCTAGACAAAACTTCTGTGATATCGCTGTTTAATACAAACTAAGAATCTCGTAGAAAAACAGTATGTTTGTAGTATTACGTGTTTTGCATATCCTCTTGTATAAATCGCCGAGGCGTGTAAATATATTTTAGAAACGTCCTTATATGATGGTGCTTGCCAATAGCGTCTACGGTTCAAGATGATCCACAGTAGTAGGGGAGCGATGCTAAATGGGTAGTTACTTGAGCGTCGTAGGGACTACGGGCATATTGGATTTTGTAGATTAAATTATAGAAAAAATAAAAGGTTATATAATGCTTTTCATTTTAATGGTGGAGAAAAAATCTACAGATTAAAAAATGTTTAAAAAAACTGTGACGTGAAAAAATTAAATTAAGTCAAATTAAAGAGGGTCAATTGCCACCTAAAATTTAAATCTGCCGATTCAATTGCGTAAGGGAGTGGGAGGGTCACAAAGATGTAAAGAAAAAACGTTGTTTTGACATTCTCGAGCGCGTCTGGATATTCTTTTATTAAATGATGTAAGAGTAACGAAAAAAATATGTTCTTACAATACCCACAAGTCGAAGTTATAAGAATTTTGTTTTTGTTTCTGCCCTAGTTACCCGCCTCTATATAAAGGGCTTATATTTGGTGGAGATTCTCAACAGCATGCAAGGTAACCCCTATGTTAATCTGACACGCTCGAGTAAATATAAAAATCTCCTCTTGGGCTCCCCTATTACAGCTTGTAAATTACTAAACTTATATCTAAATTTTAAAGATTTCTGATATTTCTTTGTGTACTCCGGAGGCTTTTAAAAACAGTTGAAACCGTATTAACCACCGACGCCTTGAGTCAGCACTGGCTGGGCCTCCTTCTAAATGTAATTCTGCCAGCGGGCGTGCATGTTTCATTGTGATTATACTGGATTATCTTCGAAAGGGTGGATGAGGTGATTGCTGCAGCGATTGAAGGTCGCCCACTGCACAACTTAAATCGGAGTGTATGCTCGGTTTTGAAGGCAATTACCTGATTTCTTTTGTCTATGTGACGAATGTAACTATGTATATACATCCGGTAATCTTATGGGACTAGGTTTAGTGTCGTGGGCTCCCATACTATACGTAGTATTTGTAAAATTAACTATCACAAACATTTTTATAAAGAATTTATCACTTTAAATTATAATTGATATTTATTTTCACGCACCGCTATCACCATGTTGTGTAAGAAAACACGATCTCATATGAACTGACTTTTATTACTTGCTACCCTCAACATAAAATAATGACATAACGATATACTACAGTATTATGTTTTTTTATTTAGGTTTTTGCCTTTTCATACAGGGTATTAAAAAATACAAAGCAAACAAAACCGTTATCTCAATTCACCATACGAATACCGTTAACCTCCCTTTCCTGTAAAAGACCCATGCAAAATTGGCATAGTTAAAATGTTAACGTTATTTACTATTTTTTCTCAAATTCCGTTTAGTAAAATTAATATCCATTTCATATTTCAGAGAACTTTTGTTACATCATTACGTTAGATGTTACTGTAGGCTTATGGTATTTAATTTGGTTAGAGAGCGATCCTTTTGAAGGGACGAAAGGGCGAGATATTTAATTTAGAACACCAAATTTTCAAACGAATAAACCCTAACTAATTTCCTAGAATACATTTTTTGCTATATTTTTCCTAGAATATATTTTTATAAGCGACATGCCTTCATGTTCATATGCCCGAGGAAGAATATTCGTAAAGACGCACCTAGTTTGCTCATACGGTATTGTCATTATGTGACAAGTGGCCAACCCCTAGTGACAAATAAGGAGCATATGGGCGAGACTGGAGTTAATTACGTTTTACTGGGAAACAAAAAACTTATTTATTTAATACTTTATTGTATACATAAAAGTCAAATTACAATTATATTTGTGAATATAATATCACAAGGCAAGCTTATCTCTGTAAGTGATTTTTTCCAACAAGCCCAAATGAGGGAAAATGCATGAAAGAAATGTACAAAACATGTGTACAGATTATAAATAAGAAATATACAATACATAAAAACTAATTTTAATTCAATTATTACTAAGACGTTACAATGCATTTTTATTCTAAATTCTAAACTGATAAATAAAATTCCTTTTAGGTTTTCTTAAAGATTTATAACGACTGACTGCTTCTAATACGAAAAGGAAGTGAAATCCACAATTTCACAGAGTTAATAGTAAAATAATTACTGTATAATATGGAAGAATTCGTAGGATATTGCAAAATTCTACGTAATTGAGAGCGACAATCCGAGTCGAAAGCATATAAAAAATTTAAGCGTTTCCGAAGGTAGTAAGGAAAATTTGAGTTAAATAATCTATTACCTATACATAGAATCGTATCGTATCGTATAATAAAATCGTATCAAGGTCAAAACTGGACATTGAATATTTTTTTAAAGGGCGTGATCTACAATCGATATCGAAGCCAAAAATATAGTTTTTAGAATTTTAGTCTGTTTATCTGTCTGTCTGTTTGTCTATATGTATGTCCGGGGTAAACTCAAAAAGTACTGCATGGATTTACATCAAATTTTGTATGAATATTATTAATAGGTCGGGTCAACATATAGGCTACATATTATCGTGCTATCACCTACGGCTCCCACATGTATATATATATATATATATATATATATATATATATATATATATATATATATATATATATATATATATATATATATATATATATATATATATATATATATATATATAAGCCAACGTAATAGTTGAAAGAAGACGTCACTACAGTGTTGCTACTTTTTAATGTCCATTATTTGAGTTAGTATATAAGATTGCGTATTATGAGACTTCCGATCGAAGTCGGGTTTTCATTTAGTACATACATCAAACTCATATAATCCTTCTTTTTCCATCTGAGTTACGTAAAATTACGTTCAGAATGTAGTATCAATTAATTTGTTTTGAACTAAAACTAAAATAATTGACCTATTAATTAGTTACTCTCTTAAACAGACTAAACGACAGTTGCCATTAAGATGTCGTAATGGCGATGAAAATAATGTTGTATTTATTAAGCAAGGTCACAGAGACTATTCTAACAATTACCGCTTTTATTTAATGATAATTTTAATGAAGACTGCATCTATGGTCTGTAATTAACGACCTTGATCTTTTGGACGAAAACTAAATCAATGCCCGATCCGATACATTTGTATGACGAAGGTATTTATCACAATTTTTTGCTGGATAGTGTATTTGACCATTTGTATTTTGAGGGTTCCGTACCCACAGGACTCTATTACTAAGTATCCGTTGTCCGTCGGTCAGTCTGTCTGTCTGCCTGTCTGTTCGTCTGTCACCAGGTTGTATCTCATGAACCGTGATAGTCAATTTAAATGTTCACAGATAATATATTTTTGTTGCCGCTATATTAACAAATACTAGACACAGAATAAAATAAATATTTAAGGGGGGTTCTTTTTATAGATAATGTTACGGAACTCTCTGTGCGCGAGTCTGACTCGCATTTAGCCGGTGTTTTTAAATCACGTACTTACAGTACGACAAATTGACGAATATTTTTGCTTAGTGGTATTTGATACGCTGAGATATTGTAAATGTACTTTAAATAGTTCAAAGGGCATATGAAATCATATCATAAAGAAAATTAAGATAGATATATGTTATATTCGTATTTTTTGACGCTGTCGTCACCACTATTTGACAAATGTGAAAGTTTACTGTACAACGCTTCGATATGCATTGACAAATTGATAATGCATAGACGTTCGATTTGGTCTGCCTATCCCGCACAGGCACCGGGCGTGATGATCATAATATATGTGTAGGTTATAAGTCAAATGGTTGGTGGTAAAATTGGGAAAGATTGAAAACAATTTGTTAGATCGAACAGTCTTTAGCTGACTGCTTATTACGTAGACGCCTCAATTGTTTAACGATACTAACTTATAGACACATGAGGTCATAGGTTTAAATCTCGGTTTCTACGATTCGTTGGAACTAAATTTTTTGACAATATTTCTAATTTTAGATCGCAGCTCAAGTGGCTTTCTATTCGTGAGCGCAGGAAAACTCATGCACTAAAACAAAGTGCATGAGCGTTTTCTCTACTGTATTATTTAACTCAAATGTTTCTCTATAAGGTATTATTTAACTCAAATTTTTCTTACTATCTTCGGGAATGCTTTAATTTTTTGTATGGTTTTGACTCGGAATGTCGCTTTCAATTACATGGAATTTTGCAGTATCCTACGAATTCTTCCATATTATACAGTAATTATTTTACTATTAACTCTGTGAAATTGTGGAATTCACTTCATTTTCTTATTAGAAGCAGTCAGTCGTTATTAATCTTTAATTTTATGTATCAGTTTAGAATTTAGGATAAAAATGCATTGTAACGTCTTAGTAATATTGAGTTAAAATTAGTTTTTATGTATTGTATATTTCTTAATTAATATAATCACAATATGTTTTGTACATTTCTTTCGTGCATTTTCCCTATTTTGGGCTTGCTGGAAAAAATCTTTTACATAGATAAGCTTGCCTTTTGTAATATTTTCACAAATATAATTTTAATTTCACTTTTGTGTGTACAGTAAAGTATTAAATAAATAAGTTTTGTTTCCCTGTAAAACGTAATTAACTCCAGTCTCGCCCATATCTAATGTTATAGGAGGGGAGAACAAGACGGAATTTTGGTATTTTCTCGAGCGCGTCACATTAACAGAGAAGGGGGTACCTCGCATACAGTTAAGGTTCTCCACCAAATATAAACCCTTTCTATAGAGGGGGGGGGAGGGTAACTATGGCAGAAAAAAAACAAAATTAAGATAACTTCGGCTTGTGAAAATTGTCAGATTATACTTTTTTCGTAATTCTTACATAATTTCCTCCATAATAAAAGTAAATTAAAACGCGCTCGAGAATGTTAAGGAAACATTTTCTTTGCAACTTTGTGACCCTCCCACTCCCTTACGCTACACTTAAATCTTCAGATTTTCAAAATTTTTGCTGTCAATTAACCCACCATACCCTAATCTAACGCGCTTCGGTGTTCCCATGACACTGATTTTTTAAAACATTTTTTTATCTGTAGATTTTTTCCCCACCATTGATATGATAAACATTATACAACCTTTTATTTTTCCTATAAATTAGTCAAAATCCAATAGGTCCTTACGACGCTCGAGTAACTACCCATTTAGCCTCTTGGGCTCCTCTACTATTACTAATTTGTCACTAGGGGTTGGCCACTTGTCACATAATGACAATTAACACCGTATGAGTAACCTAGGTGTACCTCTACAAATATTCTTCCTCGGGCATATGAGCATGAAGGCAAGTTTTTCGGCTTGGGTAACACTACAGCCCGGGTTGAAATCCGCTTCTTTCCTCCCCGAGTGCGTAAAATTCAAACTTTAACACTTTGATAAACTTTTAGACTTTTTCCAAATTAAATTTTTAACGCAGTAATACTGGAGCAACCAATTTCCAATTTCCTGTAAGTCTGGAACTATGATGCATCAGATCTTCACCAAATTAAATAGCGTCATACGGAAGTACAAGAAGAAAAACAAAAACATAATTCAAAATCGTTTCATAAATGACCCAGTTCTGAGGTAAAAAAAAAACATACTGTCGAATTGATTACCTCCTTCTTTTGGGAATTCAGTTGAAAACGCTTAACATTATCACGGTTTTTAGAACAATGCCTTACTCAAATTATGACAACATGAACTTTGATTTATGTTTAAATCAATGCAACCGTGGCAACCGCTTAATAACTATATTTATATGTATGCTTTTTATCACAATATAGTAAATAAGCAGATGGCTCTCCTAATAGAAAGGTACAACAATCCTATATACACCGTAGATGTTAATGATATATTTTCGTACATATGGCGGGACGGTAATACCACGTTTACCCACCAAACCAGAATACAACAGTGTCAAACATTGACGCTATTCCAGTAGTTCCAGCAGGCATATTTAAGGCGGTGATGCCAAACCAGAGCGACACTTTGCGGATTTCTACTACCTAGTAACCAAGATGGCACTGACCTGTACAGCCAATCTTTCGTTTCATACAAACTGCCTGGCAGAATTGCAGATGGTATATTCTTTATACGGAGACAAATTCAACATGGCATAAAGATCGTATTGTGTATTCGATAAAATAAATATTTTGTATTTTAAGACTTGCCAAGTTTTTTTTTTGTCGATAATCCTCTTAAATTTACTAAAGTCTATGGCTATTATACTAATATGGTAAACATATGCAGATTAATGAATTTTAAAAGAATGGTACTATAACGAGATTACCAAAAGTGGCGCCAATTTACAATCTCAAAATGGTAGATAATTTTGCAGTAGATATCTATTGTTGTGGGTGAAATTAACTGACATTAGTGCGTAATGCTACAGCAATTTGGCGAAATTATTTCGGTGACCCAAAAAGTTTCGAACAGTTGATTTTTTTATTTATTTATATAAATTTATGCAACAAAAATATATACAAAGGTTAAACTTAACGCCTAAGAGCATTTTTTATAGCATAAGATAGCAAAGAGGCGGATGGCTCTCCTGAAGAAATAACTATCGTATATAGACAATTAAAGATGGCAATTGTGTTATGCTCGCCATAAAGTGAGATGGTAATTTAATTTGCATCAATTTACCGGTCAACAAAAAAATGCATTTGCACTTGTATTTCATTTCCTAGTTACTCTAGAACATTGATGGGTTTAGTTTGCACCTTCCATCGTCGGTACTTGGTGAAACTGCATCATATATCAAAGAATCAATTGATGGTTTTTTTATATCTATATATTATATTATGTAGAAACATGTATATTAGTATACTAGCTGTTGCCCGCAACTTCGTTCGCGCGGACTTTGTTTACGTTTACTCAGTACTGCTCCTTCCCCGTAGGTGATAGCGTAATAATATGTAGCCTGTATGTTGTCCCGACCTGTTAGAATTCATGCAAAATTTGAAGTAAATCCATGAAGTAATTTTTGAATTTACCCCGGACATACATACAGATAAACGGACAACAATTTTAAAAACTATATTTTTGGCTTCGATATCGATTGTAGATCACGCCCCAAGTATTCTTTTAAAAAAATATTCAATGTACAGTTTTGACTTTCCTACGATTTTATTATATGTATAGATTAATTTTTATATCACTAGATAGGAAAGAATTGGAATGGCTCTGCTGATAGAAAGAGAAACAATCGCCTTTTTTTTATAGACGAGGGGGCAAACGAGAAAGAGTTGCACCTGATGGTAAGTGATCACCGCCGCCCATGGACATCTGCAATACCAGAGGTCTTGCAGTTTCGTTGCCGTCCTTTTAAGAATGAGTAAGCTCTTTTCTTGAAAGTCCCTATGTCGTATCCGTTCGGAAATACCCCTGCCGGTAATTGATTCCACAACAGAGTAGTGCGAGGCAAAAAGTGTCGGGAGAAACGCACAGTTGTGGATTTCCAGACATCGAGATGGTGAGGATGGAACTTCAACTTTTGACGCGATGTCCGATGGTGGAATTCGGCGGCAGGAATTATTCCAAACAACTCGTCGGAATACTCCCCATGATAAAGACGATAGAAGACGCAGAGTATAGATACCAAAGATATTAATGCCTTGCTATCCGTGCCATGCATAATCCTCGTTCTTTTTTATATTACGGCAATGATAATAATAATAATAATAATAATAATCTTCATTGTAACAATTAATTTTAAACGTTGACAATGTGCTGCTATCATTTGAGTTAGCGTGAGCTGTGTTTCAAATGATAGTTCCTTCCCGGAGCCTTGATGATGAACGTTTACTTTAATTTTTTAAATATCAACAATAAATATAAATATATAAAATAAACAAGCCGAAACTTGTGGTACGGAATAACCATCGTTTAGGGACACCTGCTATTCGCATGGCAGGAATACTTATCTATTTATATGAATACTAGTCAACAGATCTATCATTATAGAGGAACTTATAAGTATGGCAATATTTTTGCGATAACGTGAGAGGCGATAAATTAGAGCGAGTTTTCGCAAAACTTTACCACCTAAGTAGTCAATGTGGAAGTGGAAAAAAAACTTGTTTGTCTATTAGTGGCTACAGAAAAACGTAATAAATTATAACCTATCCTTTGTAAGTTATAGAGATAACTTTAGTTATTACAATAGACAATTTTTAAAAGGAGAAAATGGTATGGGATAGCATCAGCGCATTGCCAACCCACACTATACTAATAATGTTTGATTTCTTGCACTAAATTAGTTCTGTTTATAATCTGAGGCGCATGAAAATATACCAATATTCCGATTGGAAAATTCAAAATCATTATTGTGTCACGCATGTTTACAGCTCACTGGATTCGTCGGTATTAATTCTAGCGTTTCGTTTGGGATTACTTATAAGATTTATTAGCCTAATGTGTTAACAGAACAATGGGTCGGTTATTAGGTCTCTAGACTGATTCTTCAATGCCTCAGCGTCATTAAAATGCTAATGTTTAAGGTATATCTATAGCTATACAAACAGTTAGTTCACAAAATCGTATATTATAAATCCAATAAGTCTATGTTTGTAAATACAGTTTTAAGTTTAGCTTCTGTTTTATAGCTATAGAAGCATGATAGCAAGAAAACCCAGTGGCACAATAGTATTCCCTCGTCCTCCACCCTTTCCACCAAGTCAGGAGCATTAATATAAACATACATTTTATGTACTCAACAAACGTTTTACTTCATAACCGATGTATCTTCAGTTGAGTAACACTTTACACACACATAAGTGTTCAAGTATTAACATACAACTTCTTAATTCAGTGACATTGCAGGACTTACATGTAATATATTTTAGAGGAAATTTAACATTGTGTTTTATAGCATCGATTAGTTCAATTAGGATGGTGTCTAGCGAAGTCATGATATAAAGCAGACATTTAGCAGTTTTGCGTTACACTTGGCAGAATATTTTAGATTTAGTACTTGATCCAGTTGAATATTCACAATGTAATGTTTGCTACATTATACCTAGTCATTAGCACGTATTTGAAGTATTAATTTGCAATTATATTAGATTATGACTCCATTGTATTGCATACATTATGAGTTGAGACCATGGTACGCAAATCGTGGACCTTGATGAGTGGTATGCAACATGAAGTAATATTATGTGAAAATTCTTCGTATGCTTGTCCTGGTTTCTATTGTTGGTTATCTACTAATTTGTTAACCTGAAAACCCATCGTGATCTTGTATAGTACTTAATAATTACTGAGCAATTCAAGTTCAACTTCAAAGTTAAAAGATGTTTCAAGAAACTATATAAAATATAGACTTTGTATATTAAAATCAAGCTCTTCCTTGTAGATTTAGGCCTCTTTTAAATAATAAACTATTTGTCTTCCTGGCAGGCCATTTGCCAAACCTGTCACTACTATTGTGATTGTTTGGTGGTAAAGTTCTGCTATGTCCCGCCCGCTTTTGGGTGCCTAATGTAATAATAAATCACACGTTTGTTTTTACTGTCGAAAAAGAACGCTACAGAAGCAAATGCTTACGGTTTTCGGTAGGAATAGGTGAAGTAGTTATAAATGGATAACTGTACTAACTACATAATAATATATTAACACTATGAAGATATATATAATAACATTAAATTTAAATTTTAAAAATCCCGGGAATATTTCTTTATCATCAAGCTACCTTTCTGCTTCATATGCTTCATTTCTAGAGCAACAGAGTTCAATGAACATAACAATAACCGATTGACCGTACTCACTCACTCACCGTAGGAATTATTCAGTTTTAAAAAACTTTCGATTAAAATGCCCTCAAATTGGTTCATCCATTTAGTAAGTATGATGTCTTGGACAAACAGACAAATAAACATACAAATAGATACAAATACATGTTAATCATATAACTACCATCATTTTTAGGTTGAGGTTTATAAATTATTTGAAAAGAGATAACTTGTTTTTTCCTTTGAGTATATACCTCAGTATATCTATGGTTTTTTCGTATTTTTTAAGAAAAAGTTTATATCTCTTGGCTTATCTTGTTTAAATCTGACTGGTTTTGATACATTACATTAAAGAGATGAAATTAAAAAAAAGCAATAAGGGACTAGTCATAGATGGCGCCCGAGATGCGCTTGGTCCGCGTTAAATAGTATAAAGATAAAGGGACTAGTAATAAAAAGCGTCTGAGCCACACGTACAATCCGCAAAATATTCTCACTGTACTATGCTTTACTCCATACCTATATCATCTAAGGTTAAGAAGTTGGGAATACTCATAGATAATTGCTTATCATGGTCATCCCACATTAGGGAGCTTAGCAAAAAAATTAATGCCACCTCTAGTAACTTGAATCGTCTATGTAATTTTTACCTATTTCCACAAAGGTGTCACTCGCACAGTCCTTAATTCTACCAATACTTGATTATGCGGACAAATGCTTCATTAATTTGACCGAGGATCAGCTGTCTAAACTTGAGCGCCTCCAAAATTTTGCAACAAGGTTTGTATTTGGACTCCGCAAATGCGACCACGTCTCCTCTTTTCGCGCTAAGCTCAAGTGGCTACCTATTCGCCTCCACAGAAATGCGCAGATACGTCTTAATCTGTTGTACAGTATACTTTTTGACCCTATTGCCGCATTATATCTCAAAGAAAAATTTTCTTTTCTAAAGTGTTAAGACATCTCTGAACGATCATCTAAAACACTTCTATTGAAATTCCCTCAGTACCATTCTACATTTTACTAATTTTATTTCACCGTCCAGCTATCAAAATGTGGAACACGTTGCTCGTTAACATCAGGAAGGCAAACGGCAAACCTATTTTCAAAAAAACGGTCCACGAATTTTATTTGAAATCTTATAATAAGCTCATAAGTTTTACATTCACTGTAATTATTTTAAGTAATTTTAACTTTGTGTTTTGTCTGAGTTGTGTATTTTATTTTTTATAGCTGTACCTTATCCTTGTTGTATTTTATTGTGTTTAATTTGGTTATCTGAAAAAGATCACCTGTTAGCGATAAGACCGCCCGTTGTATTGGCTGAATACAATTGTATACTATGTTTTGTAATGTTTCTTTATGTGGTACAATAAAGAGTATTATTATTATTTGTACCAAATTTCATCCAAACCGATTCAATGGCTCAGGCGTGAAGGAGAGACGGACAGATAAATTACTTTCGCATTTATAATATTAGTAACGCAACGTTTAGCAAATAGAATATAAATTTAATATGTTGTAATTCATTAGACAGTAGAAAATTTAATCCAGCCACTTATAATAATGCGTTACAACACCTGCACTTAAGAAACAAATATTGCAAAGGTGTTTCAAGTTTGTATGATTCAAGTTCATGTTTCAAGTTTCTTTAGAGTATAATTTTTTATTTTAAGTAAAAACAATTGTTTTATTATTACTTCGTATGTATACGGACTATCAAAAGCCGTGTATAAAACTAAATTTATAGTGGAATTGATACATAGTATAGATGGGTTTAATTGACAAAGTTCCATTTTGTTCTCGTTTGTTTCCATATAATTACAAATTTAGTGAAGATCTGATTTAGTATCCAAAGAATATTGGAGGTTAAAAATAATCTTCTATAGAAAAAGCATTTGAGCATAATTAAATAGTATCTAATTACATATTTTAATAATAATGTATGCTGTTGTAACATATTGTTGTGACAATTTAAATAAATGTTTCTTAAATATGTTTTACTTGTTCATTTTTATAATTTTGTAAGTTTATCAAATATTTTAGGAGCCATAAAGCCGTTCGTCGAGTTGCGCAACGTCTCGCTCGTGTATTTGGTACCACCGCTTTACCTATTCATGCCGCAATAACATTATCGTGGTAGCGTCAATGCTTGTCATTGTCGTGTTCCAGTTTGTAGGGTAGGGTAATCGGTAGATTCATGCATGTGACATTGTCATCCCGCCACACGGATAGCAACGCACTATTGATCTTTGGTGTCTATAGGCGATGGCTTCTCTTTCCATCAGGAGAGCAACCTACTTGTTTGTTACCTAATGATATAACAAAAACATAGTAAGAAGTTACTATAGTTTTGACGTGTTTAGCTTTTATTTATTAGCTTTCAACGTTTGGCAGTAAGGTGGTCGATATTTTAAACGAGCCTAAATTGATACCTTTGAGTATATAAACCTCTATATCTATGATTGATATGGTATTAAACATCTAAAAAAGTTGCCTTCTATTTGTATTTACACATAATATAATTCCGATTTGCATCTTTGGAGTTTCGTATGCATGATAAGCGGTAAGCTAATATCCGAATTGGCAATTTTCGATACATTATAAAGCGAGTTATTTGGTGATAAATATGTATAAACATACATCTTCGAAAAAACATTTTCTCAAATCGTTACGTAGTATCCTAGTACTAATAATATATTAACCGAGCGGTTTATTTATAGCGCATCTTTGACAAACAACAAAAACAACGGATTTAGTACGAGTCATGGAGCTTAATGATATATTTTTAGATGACACGAGTTTACAGATGTGCTCCAAATATTGGAAATACTTTCTGGCTCTTTAATTACACACCGTTGTTTTACATATTATAAATAGTCATTTTGCAAAACTTATTTAAGAAATGTGTTCGTGGTATCTGTTATCAACAATGTCGCGGCTGAATGATTTATTTATAGAAGACTATAGAAGACACTAACAAAAATTATAATTTTGTGTGCTTCACGTAATAATATATTTTCGGACGACAATAGTTTATAGATGTAGTCCGGAAATGGGAGCTATTGTATGGTCATTAGCATAGAATAATAACGCATAGAAACCAAGTCGACCCGCGCTATATTAAGTCATTTCAAAGAAGCCTGAAAAGGCTTCTTACGCTCGCTGCCCGCTCAGACATGTGACACGTGCTACACAGAGTACAGCTCTCGCAATTTCAAAAAATGTGAGTTACTGTGTGGTGAAGGGTTGTCACCGTGCTTCACAAAAGCGTATTTAGGGCTTGAAGATCACATTTCACAGATAAGAATTACTTGGCATTGGATATTTTTGTATAAATTCCAAACAAATAAATCGTAAATATCTAAGTTGAACGATATTCAAAATGTTGCCAGCCAAAGAGGAAAATATTCTACCACGTATTTGTTTTTACCTATTTTCATTATAATTAATAAAGTGTGTATTACTATTTTATGTGCGATATTACATAGCTTGGACTTTGCTTTTGCATAAAAAATATTTTTTAATTGTTGGGACTTATCATTATACTGGCACAAATATTTCAAAACTGTTTGTCAAACCAATATTACAAAGCTTATATTCGTGTATAATGAGGACTTTTAGAAGGCAAAAAAAATGTTCCAACTAGCATTCTAGATGCCGCAGTGATCACCAGAAAAATACTGTTACTGCTAAAAAGACATTTTTTTTAATTTTCCTTATGAAATAATATGTCATGGTACAGCATTATTTCGTGTTTTCCTAAGTGTCAAATAGTTTTTTTGGCGATATTTTCGAGTTCTATCGACGAAATAATGTAGGGTAACGTGCCCTAAAATTGGTCTGTGCCAAATGTTGGCCTCCTAATATGTTTATGCTGATAATTAAGTTTCAATTCTACATAGATTGAAATTTATGTTGCGAATGACGATATTGCTCTTACACGACTTAAATAATTTGTGCCGTATACTCCATTGCATATATTATAGCACGTAGAAGCCAAAGAGTCGCCACAAAGAGCTGTATTGTTTCCGATTCAGCTAAAAACGTTAGAGGAGATTACGCACAGGGATTACGTTTTCTTATATTCTAAGATCTGAACCAAAACAGTTGCGCACGATAGGTGGTGCTCAAGTAGTGCACAGAGCCAATAGTAGCTTGACTCAATATAGTAGTAAGAAATATTATGTTTAGCTTAAAACATTTTAACTTTTTAAACTGATTTAAATAAATAATTTGATTAATAAGCATACCTATGCTTACTTTTTACCTTGTAAATATTGTTCCTACTTGCCCGCCCATCTGCTAACGTTCAAGCTAGTTTAGCTTTCACCAAATATATACATATACACACACACGCACACAGACATACACATAAAGACACACAAGCATTCGCCAAGCAATGTACAAATTTGTATTAACATTTGTATTGTATAATTATATTTTAGTAGATATATTTCAATATTTTTTTAAAGAATTACTTCATAAACTGTTTTTATAACTTCAATAATGTAAACTTGTATTGGCCATATTTTTTATTTACGGTTGGTGCTGGTTAGTTACCGCTGTTTGATTACTGATATATACAAAAAAAACTTGACTTTTTTATATCATAAGATAGCAAACAAGCAGATGGGTCTCCTGATGTAAAGAGTCAACCATCGCCTATAGACACCAAAGATGTTAATGGTGCGTTGCTATCTTGTGGCAAAGTCTAATGCCACATGTATAAGTTTACCGGCTACCTTACCCTCCAAACCGGAACACGACAGTGACTAGCACTGACGCTATTGCGGCAGAAATAGGTAAGGCGGTGGTACCAGACCCGGTCGAGCCGATGCAGAACTCTACCACCTAGTAGTCACGATAGTAGTGACACGCATAGCCAATTGGTCGCCTTTTACGACCTGTCTGGCAGAACGGCAGTTGGCCTATTCTTCAAAGGAGCCCGGGACCAACACAGGGAAAAATTCTTCAACATTTCCCTGTTATTCTACTCATTTTACCTCACCGGGATAAAAAATGTAAGTTTTAAGTTTTTTATATGTCTAATAATACTATTGGAAAGAAAGACAATCTTTATTTTATTTATACTCTTTATTATGAGGTAAAAATATTTTAAATTACAAATGAAAGCACAAAAACTGAAAAAAAATAAGGTTAAATAGCTTTGGAATATCATCTTGAGAACATTTAGAATAACCTCTCGGCATTTAAAATATTTTACCTAACCGAATAAAAATATAATAAATAAATAAATAAATAAATAAATATCCATGGGACAAATTACACTTACTGATCTAACCCCAAAGTAAGCAAATTATTTGCTCGTGTTATGGGTGTTAGTCAACGATACTAATACATAGAAATACATTTATAAATACTTTTACATACATAATAAACACCCAAACCGAAAATACAAACATTTATGCTCATCACACAAATGCTTGTCCCCGTCGGGGATCGAACCCGAGTCCCGTTGATTGCGTAGTCTGGGTCGCTAACCACTTGACCAACGGGGCGGTGAACTTAAATATAAGTTTCAAGTTTATACTAAATGACTACTAATGTTATAATATGAAAGACTATTTGTAAGGTAGACCTATTTTAAATACCGTTTTGGGAAAATATTTATTTGCTTGCAACATTATTCACGCAATAATGTGTCTTTGTGTGCGTGTCAACGCAAGTAATTACACGAAGGTCATGCACACATCGATGCGGTTTTGGCTTAAAATATGAACGAAACGTTGAATGCAATTATCACTCTAAGCGTTATTACTCTAAGGTCATTGGAGCTATTATCCTCTGACATTTTAAGGAGCATCGTGTAACTTTTAAGTATATTTTGTAACATATCAAAAATATTAATTAAAAACCTAGGTTACTTAAATATTGTTCGTTTATCATAACATTAGCTGACCCGGCAAACGCTATTTTGCCATACCAATTACTTGTATTGAATATTTTGTTAGGGTACTTTAGTGTAGGAAGTTGTTTTTAAGTTGGACTAAACCGTAGACATCTACAAAATTTCATCGAAATCAGTCCAGTAGTTTTGGAGTCCATCCTGGACAAACAACGTGACGTAATTTATATATATGTCGCAGTGAAATTGTCAGTACCGTTAGATTATAATTTACCTAAGTGATATTATAATTTAACTGCTAACCTAACCTAACCAAAGTATAAAATCCCTAGGTAGATTATAATCTAACGGCTATTGACAATTTTACTGCGACATATATAATAAGATATATCTAAACAATTTAAAACAGTAAGTTTACGGTTAGAGTTAATTACTCTTTAATTATTTTTTTGGCGATTGTAAAGAAAAAGGAAGAGGCGAAAATATGTTAATTGGGCTATTTAATTAAGTCTACTGAATTTGATGGAAGACGCCAAAGAATTATTTTAATCTAAGAAAATAGGGTACAATTTGTAACATAAGCTGTTAAAAATGCCCTTGTCTGGGCCAAGTTTGAAGATTATTCTATCTGTCATTCGCTAAACAGTTCGTATAAGAATAGCGATTGGCTAAGCGTTTAACTACGATCATGACTAATACGTTTGATACTTGACTTAATCCTGCCACAATAGCAGCAATGTTGTCACTGTCTTGTTCCAATTTGGAGAGTGAGGTGGTCAGTAAACTTGTATTAGTGGCATTACACAATATATTTGTTGTCTATATTACACTCATTATTATTCCTTTCCACCAGGAAAGCTATCTGCTTGTTTGTTTACCCCGTGTTGGTGCCGCACATATAGCGTCAGTGCTTGTGTTTCGGTTTGGAGGGTAAGGTAGCCGGTAAACTTACACATCTGGCATTAAGACCCCGCCATAAGGATAGCAACGCACTATTAACATCTTTGGTGTTTATATGTGATGGTTGCTTCTTTCCATCACGAGAACCATCTGATTGTTTTCTATCTAAAGATATAGAAAAAACCTATGATATAAAAAATAGTATAAAAGTTATAATTTTGCATGCGCAGCTAAAACTATTGATGAATGAAATAAAAAATAATCTATAAAATCCTATTTCCTTTTGGGAAGTCGATTCAAAATGCGAATTACACTTTGGTGTTAGTTTTTAAACTTATATTAATTTATCTTTACAGTTTTTCTATATTTCATTAAACTAAGTAAAAACACAAAAACAAACCTTTCGACCACATCATTCAACTTATGGAAATTTCTTGTGATGATAAATTATTCAAAGTCCGTTGAATAGCTGAAATTTGTATAATGTATACTTTAAAAAATATATGAAAAATCTGGCTAAAAAGTATTTTCACTAATAAATTTGTACATAGTTGTACAAATTTATTAGTGAATAGTATAGTAGTATAGTAGCAGTCTATACACAGTTTTTTAAACATTTTGTTTATCTGTCGATTTTTCTCCAGCCATTGAAATAAAAAACATTACATAACTTTTTATTGTTCACATAACTCAATCTACAATATCCAGTAGGTAGGTCTCTACGACGCTCGAGTAACAACCCATTTAGCATCTAGGGCTCCCCTGCTATAAATATCACTTATGTAACCGTTAATTGGTTTAGCCAAAAATTACACCGCCAGAGATTTTTCTTGTAAGTAATAAACGATAGTTAGTTTCAGTTTGGAAACATTTTCTATACATTCCTTCACATTTATGTCTATTTGTGCAGACACACCACTGACGGAATTTATTGCCATCATTTTACATCCAACAGCACTTGTTAAATAAAATGCAAAAGTAAAAATAAAATGATAGATAAAATCAAATCTAGAGGTATCAATTTTAAGAAAAAATTTGGAAAATCCGAAAGTACACGCCTTAAAAAATTTGTTTTCGTAACTGTCTTTATATGTGGAATGAAAACATTATCTCACGCTTGGGAACCCACGTTCAATATTATCAAAAAAATTAAATAGTACCCACGTACAATACGTACTGATAAGAATGATATATCGTGGTCTCACGAACAAACTTTTTATTTGATTAATAACGAGCTCATTTTTTGTGAGCAGCTTCGTTTTTACGAGACAACTATCTTTTCTATCTTCGAAAAATTTCAAATAAGGTAAGTAACAAAGATAGATAAAAAAGAAAAGTTTAGAATGTCGGACTAAGAAAAGTTTCCACTTTACGTGTAGGACAAAGTTAC
This sequence comes from Apodemia mormo, assembly GCA_036924255.1. Taxonomy (NCBI): domain Eukaryota; kingdom Metazoa; phylum Arthropoda; class Insecta; order Lepidoptera; family Riodinidae; genus Apodemia; species Apodemia mormo. The sequence continues at coordinate 10,356,808 of JAUPFN010000007.1, read as the reverse complement.
CCTTGAATTACAATGATAATTAACAAGCTGTTGTGAAAAAATTTGGTTGTTTTTAAATTGATTAATATCAATTTAAAAATCTCATAATTCCGAAACTTCAAAGTGGAGGACTCGTCAGAAAAACCATCGAATGTGTAGGACAAAAGTTTCATCTTATTTTTCATAATATAATCAAGCGATTAAAGTCGAAAAATAGTTATAGTTATTAATAAATATTTTTCCTTCACCGAATCAAAATTTTCAAAGCCCCATAACTTTATTAGTTACCCTTTTCAAGATTTTTCGAAGATAGAAAAGATGATTGTCTCGTCAAAACGAAGTTTGTTCACAAAAATTCTGCTTGTTATTAATCATAAAAAAGTTTGTTCGTGGGACCACGGTTTATAGTAAATTGGCTGCTTCTATATTACGTATATGGGTGGCTGTTTGTTTAAAGATCTGTGCCTTTTTATGCCATAAAATCAAATGTTACAAATTTATCAACCAATGTCAATTACCTTCAATATTTATAAATAAACAGAGAACTATCGTAAATGTGACACAGACAAGGACATCATCCGCCACTTTTATATAATACATATATTATTTAGATTATTTTAGTGATTCGATGTCAGATTGTCGAAATTTATAAATGTTTACATAACAATAAAACGCGATGGATTTAGCTAGACATTTTCATTTTATTCTGAACCTTTTAAAAAATTGATTAATAAAGTTTATATCCAATATTTAGCTATCGTATTTCTTGCAAAGATATATTTTTATTGCTGGCCATGATTTTTCGAGACAGATGTTTATTTTTGAGATCTAATGTTTTTATGAGAAAAAAATTGCAAAGTCTGCTAAAAATAATAAACAACAAAATAAAGTTTTCTTATGAAACAAAATGTTACCCACTTTTGGGAGTTGTACGTAGTGAAAAATGTTTTTACGTGAGAATTACCGCGTCACATTTACGTGAGACATGTTTAGTAGTATTGAATAACAGACATAGTAAGTGAAACACTAAAGTGCATATTTAAAAATAATAAAATATTTATTATTAAAATCCGATTTTCTAAAATCCGATTCATTTATACATCGAATTGAAAAAAATATTGTCAATACATCGAATCAATCTGGTGATCGTACATAAACATCAAATGGAAACAAAGTATCAATGTTTGTTAAATAAATAAATAAATATCACTGGACAAATAATACAAATTAACCTAACAAGCAAATTATTTGCTTAATATATGAGTGTTAGTTTCCGATACCAATACATAGAAATGCATATATAAATACTGAAATATATTAAATGAACTCCTAAACCTAGAAATACTAACATCAGTGCTCATTACACAAAATGTTTGTCCCTGTCTGGAATCGAATCCCAAGTTCCTAATCGGACCACGGAAACAACGCGATGCCGCAAACGATGACAAAAATATAAAAATAATACTGGTAATTTCACCATAATTATGCTATATATTTGTACTTGATGTAACTTTTAACTTCACACTACGAATGTAGATAAAAAAGTTACCGATTTTGCCCCGATTTTCGAAAATCGAGTTTTCACTAGATCTCCATGTTTTGAGGTCCTAGGGACCTTTTTCGACTATTTTCACGGTGATGTCAGTATGTATGTATATATTAATATTTTGTTGTATACAACTAAGAGATTTACAGAGAAAAATATACTTTAAAACGTACAAAACGTTTAAATGAGTAAGGCAATATTTCTTTTAAACTTAAATTTAAGAAAAGTAGACTTCATCTTCATCTTCCATTAACGCAAATTCCGGATTCTCGTTTATCTATAACAACTCAATTGACTTAACAATTATTACATCTTCTCCTCGCATTTTGGCATAACAAATGGCATACAACATGACAAGATACAAAATAGAAATAGCCGTATAACAGCGCTAAATTTTGGAGGTTTTTTAATAGGGAACTCCTATGGTTCAAACTTTTCGACTGTTTTATCATCATTCGTATAGCGGCCATAGTTTTAAATATTTTGTGAAAAATTTAAATCTCCACCTTACGGGTCCGAAAGATACAACCCAGTGACAGAGAGTCAGATGAACAGAGGGATAATGGAGTACAGGATCCCAACGGGATCCTATACTTAGCATAGGATCCTGTTGGCACCCTTTGCTACGGATCCCTATAAATGAGACTTAGCTTTTTCACCTACAACCTTTTCACTTTTATTTCGCAAATTATCACTTCAATTTGAATTGGAAACCCTATGTAAATATTTTACTTATTCACTTATAATGTATTTCGGGTCACTCTCTACTAAACTGATTGCAGTAAAACTTTTGGTGATCAGTTAAATTTTCTATGCATTTCATAACCATATGATCTAATATGCAGTCTAATATTACTATTCCTATTATTAATCACAAACATTTTTACGTGTAAAAATGCTTGTGATTACTGATATGGGGAAAATGAAACATACGTAAATCTTTCCCCAATTACTCCTGTTTCACTTGCTCCATTTATGCGATCCAAAATTCTTATAATTTTCAATCAAAATTCTTATAATAAAATCTTATAATTTTCATTATTATGCTATCCAAAATGTGCTGCGTTTATGTCGTATAACGTGATTTGATAGTCTCAGAGTTCAGATTCAGATTTATATTTTTAATATTGGCACAGACAATGATGGTGGCGATACTTGTGTCAGACCACTAAACGCATATTGCCATTTCTGTTTCATCGACTCAGCGCAATTATAAATACGAGTAGATAGATAAAATCGTTTGTTAGTTACGAGTTTTCCTTCGTTTCACTTTCCCCACCTAACCTAACATCAAAAAAATAAGTGGCAAGACGTAGAAGCATGCCTCGAGTGTAGAGTGCCGAGCGTCTACAGACTTGCTACAGCACTAATATACTTTCAGTCATGTAATTAAATATCGATTATAATTAAGCAAATTTCAATCAGAAATAATATTATTAAACGTTATTATTTCTGTTATTATTGAACTTATTATGTAATTGGTTAAAATTAGTATTATTTATTCGTCGTTTATCAATAACACTATTTAGTTTTTGTAATACAGGGTGTCCCAGAACTCAACGTCAAGCCGAAACGGGGTGACAGGATAGATCATAACCATCACGAGAAAAATCAGAAAAAAAATCTATCCCATGCAGTTTGAAAATTATGGGCATTTTAAGAAAAACCTAGAAATTTGGTCTAACTGTACCATTTTTCGGTTATTGTGGTTAATTTTTATTATTTTTGTTCATTTAAACTTTGGAACCGTAACCCTAAATAACATCTCAAGAATCACAGTCTAAAATAATGACACAATTACCCCAAGTTTCCTAGAATTTAGACTATTTGTTAAACTATGAATTTAAAATTTTCAAACTTTGTCGACTTTGAAACACCCTCCTTTAAAAAAAAAGTACTAGAATGCCTTGGCAAGTGCCATTAAGAGTTGGCGCATTTAATCAGGATTGTAAAATGGTACAATACTTGTTAGTTTCATACTAAAAAAAAACGAGTAAAAAATAAAAACCTCAAGTAACCCGATTTTTGCTAACCCATTTTACTCAGTTAAAATGTTTTTTATTCGCACAAGCCTTTAGTAGATTCTTTATTTTACGGCAAAATGATGAGAGAGATGGATAGTGGACATGTTTGCCATGAGCGAGCGAGACAGATAGTGACGCCACGCAGTGAGACGGAGATGCGTCGTTTAAACGAGTGCGAATGAAACAGATACAGACGCCATACCAAGCAAATAGCTACGCTGCCAGTCTGACACCAGTTAGTACATTTCGCTCATTCGTCTACTGCGCACCTTTCCGTATTCGCTTGTGTTAATTTAGTACTGACAACTTTGGCTTTTCTTTTTGGACTTGGATTTTTGTGAATTGGACTTGTTGATTACATACCGGCAACTTTGGCTTCTCTCTTTTGGAATTGGACTTTTGTGTTAACATCCTTGTCATCACTATGCCTACGCGCTACACTTCACAAGAATATGCGAACATGCATCTCATTTATGGGGAATGCAGATGCAATGCAAGTGCCGCCGCTAGACTTTATCGTGAAAGATATCCAAATTTAGAGCGCTATCCGGATCACCGCGTGTTTGTTAATGTGCACCGTTCACTCACAGAGGGCGGCCATTTTCCGAATCAAATACGGGCTGGAGGTAGACCTCGCTTTCCTTACGAAGAAGAAGTGTTGGAAGAGGTCGCAGATGACCCAAGTATTTCCGTTCGTGGAATTGAAGAAAGAACGGGAATACCCAAAAGCACAGCACATCGTATTTTACAAAGAGCTGAAATGCATCCGTTTCACGTACAACGAGTTCAAAGTCTTCTCCCTCGAGATTATCCTGAAAGGATTTCATTTTGTAGAACAATGCTACAGAGGCATAATGAAAGTCCCCAATTCATCCAAAAAATTCTCTGGTCAGATGAATCTACATTTAAAAAAGATGGCTACATAAACTTACACAATTTTCATGAGTGGCATGTGGAGAATCCACATTTAATGCGAGAAGACCGATCCCAATGTCGCTTTAAAGTTAACCTGTGGACAGGAATTTTAAACGGCAAAATTGTTGGGCCTTTTGAGCTGCCTGAGAATTTGAATGGCACGAATTATCTAAATTTTTTACGAGAAAATTTACCAAGTTTGTTAGAGGACGTACCACTAACAGATCGTCGCCACATGTGGTATCAACAAGATGGCTGCCCAGCGCATTACGCAGTGCAAGTAAGAGATTTCCTTGACCAAGTTTATCCGGGAAGGTGGATTGGACGTTCAGGCACTATCTCGTGGCCAGCCCGTTCCCCAGATTTAAATCCCCTGGATTTTTTTTATTGGGGCGTTCTCAAAGAAAAAGTTTATTCTAAGCTCATTGAGAGCGTAGCCGAGCTGCGTGAACGAATTTCTCAAGCTGCTGAGGACATCAACTCTCGAGGATATGCCCGGCTAATAAGTAGATCTTTTTTAAGAAGATGTAGGGCGTGTGTTGAAGCTGATGGTAAACAATTTGAACATTTGTTATAATAAAAAATGTTATTTTCAAATCTGACTTTTATTCCAATAAACCTAAACAAAACAAGGTCAACATTTTTCATTATTTTATTAGTATTTTGTTGCTTTGGTAAAAGTGGCGTCACTATCTGTCTCGCTCGCTCATGGCAAACATGTCCACTATCCATATCTCTCATCATTTTACCGTAAAATAAAAACCTACCAAGGGCTTGTGCGAATAAAAAACATTTTAACTGAGTAAAATGGGTTAGCAAAAATCGAGTTACTTGAGGTTTTTATTTTTTACTCGTTTTTTTTAGTATGAAACTAACAAGTATTGTACATTTTACAATCCTGATTAAATGCGCCAACTCTTAATGGCACTTGCCAAGGCACTCTAGTACATTTTTTTTAAAGGAGGGTGTTTCAAAGTCGACAAAGTTTGAAAATTTTAAATTCATAGTTTAACAAATAGTCTAAATTCTAGGAAACTTGGGGTAATTGTGTCATTATTTTAGACTGTGATTCTCGAGATGTTATTTAGGGTTACGGTTCCAAAGTTTAAATGAACAAAAATAATAAAAATTAACCACAATAACCGAAAAATGGTACAGTTAGACCAAATTTCTAGGTTTTTCTTAAAATGCCCATAATTTTCAAACTGCATGGGATAGATTTTTTTTCTGATTTTTCTCGTGATGGTTATGATCTATCCTGTCACCCCGTTTCGGCTTGACGTTGAGTTCTGGGACACCCTGTATAAGTGTAATATCAGCGCATTTAAGCTTAAGTAGTTCTACTCCATGCCTCATATTTATTTCAACATAATTCTAAGTTAAGAATTAAAAATCCTTTGTCAAGGACCATCTTCCTAGAAAATGGGCATCATTTACAGATCATAAAACTCAAATAACTAAACTTAAAACTCATTAAACCAGGATATATTAAACGTATCGTACGGATATCTAGCGATCAGCAAAATCGGCGGAATCGATCACATAGCGAAGAGGAATTTCGCCAAATTAAATCAAGCGACATGTGGCTCAGTTGGTGAGAATGTGCTGGCTAGAGGCAAGGTTCAAAACCTGTTATACCTTTCGAAATTTTTCTATGTTAAGATTTTAAAATGTTCTCTATAACGGAATAAGTACTAAAACACAAATAAAGATATTGAAAAGTTAAGGTACCTCTTTTCTAAGTGATAATTATATCATTTTAAAGTCATAACAATAATCTCACTTTAACAAGTTTTCAAATAAAAAACTAAAAATAAATAAAAATAGTTTTATACATTTGAGAACTGCGTTGCCACAGACATACGATCTGATATAGATAAACACTTTCAACTTATCATACTCATATTTTTACGTCATGATTTCATGGGTCAAAATCTGCAACATGCTTCGTGCGTTTTATAGAAAAGTAACGTCGGCTATGATTTATGAATGAGGCTACACTTTGCCGTTTTACGTTGTCGCGATGTGAGCGGCTAACTACTTCTCTGTATCACGACAAGTATCGGGCTTCTGTCTGTTTTCCATTTCGAATCAATTCATCTCGTTTTTGCATCGGTGCGTCGCTAGTTGAAGCGAAACCGGCGTAGGGATGTGACGACCCCATCGCCCACTGGTGGAATAATTTTTGTGACAAAAATAATTTAACACCGGTGCAGTCAGTCAACCAAATTAGTGGTAGTGCCATACTGCTTTTGCAACTGAATAGGCCGGCACGCCCGGGGAGATACCACTCTCTCGCTTGACACCGACGTAAAGTAGCAGCCCTGCTGCTGCGTTTCGTTTGGTTTGTGAGAGTTCCGGAGGCCTAACCCCCCCCCGCACACTATGAATGCGCAATCAAAAGAGAATCTACCCCAGGGGGGTACCACTTGCACCAGCAGTGGAGAATCCCCCCCCTGAGCGTCCGTGCTCTGGATTCCTGCCAGGTCATGGATGCTCAGGCTGCCCTGCGTATTCTGGGGGGGGGCAAAATTGCGCTCATAGACAATTCTGTCCGGGGCAAACAGGGCAAGAAAGCCATGGCACCCCCTACCACGCTTACTGTGAACTTCTGTAGTGTCAGGGGGCTTCATTCCAACTTGAACGCCGTCCACTACCATCTCGAGACGGCGAAGCCAGCTTTGCTCTTTTTGACCGAGACGCAGATATCTTCTCCGGCTGATACTTCTTACCTCTCCTACCCGGGGTACAAACTGGAACATTCCTTTGTACCGCGGGCTGGGGTGTGCGCATACGTCAGAGAAGACATCTGTTACCGGCGCCTCGGCAGACTTGAAGGTCAGGACAGTGATAGTTGTATGCCAGAACTACAATTTCGGCAATCATCTGTGCGTAAAGCACTACTTTCCTTGGACATCCACAAGTCGAGTGGGCCGGATGGCATCCCTCCGATTGTGCTAAAAATGTGTGCTCCAGAGTTGGCACCAGTATTAACACGCCTATTCCGGCTCTCCTATTCACTCGGCGTGGTACCGAATTCGTGGAAGACAGCTTTGGTGCATCCCATCCCTAAAAAAGGAGATCGCTCTAACCCGTCTAACTATCGGCCCATAGCCATAACCTCCTTGTTCTCCAAAATTATGGAGACAATCATCAACTCTCAGCTCCTCAAGTATTTAGATACTTGTCATCATCGTCAACGCAATGTCTACCAACATTGCGTTGACGATGACGATTGACCATGTGATTTAGCACGGTTTATGTCAGTCTCATATATTTTATTGTTTTCTAATTTCGTCATCGTTTTTATACCATAACTTATCAAAGTAAATCCAAAATGTCATCCTATTCGGATGAATTTAATCCAATCTCTCGAATCCGTCAAACTGTCGGTCTATAGCAATTACCGCCTTGTTCTCCAAAATAATGGAGCTTTTGAAGTATTTTGGGGAGCACCAGCTGATTAGCGACCGTCAGTACAGTTTCCGTCGCGGCCGCTCAGCTGGTGACCTTCTAGTATACCTAACTCATCGATGGGCGGAAGCAGTTGAGTCCAAGGGGGAGGCATTGGCAGTTAGTTTGGACATAGCGAAGGCCTTTGATCGGGTATGGCACAAAGCGCTTCTCGCGAAGCTGCCTTCCCATGGGCTTCCTGAGAAATTATGCGAGTGGATCACCAGTTTTTTGGCTGACCGGAGCATCAAGGTCGTTGTCGACGGTGCGTGCTCCGACCTTAAATCTGTCAATGCTGGTGTTCCCCAAGGCTGCGTGCTATCACCGACACTGTTCCTTCTGCATATCAATGATATGATGCGAATTAGCAACATACATTGCTATGCGGATGACAGTACTGGTGATGCTACATACTCCGGCCGAAGCAGTATTTCTCGGGAACACGTCGAAGAGTGCCGAAACAAGCTTGTGTCTGAAGTCGAGAATCGACTTACCGATGTCTCGGAATGGGGTCGCCAAAACCTGGTTACTTTTAACCCCAAGAAGACACAGCTTTGCGTGTTCACCGCAAAAAAGACGCCCTTTGTCGTATCACCTCGATTTGAGGATATTCTCCTGACAGCCTCAGCTAGTGTCGGAATCCTGGGAGTTGACATATCGAATTACGTTCAGTTTCGCGGTCATTTGGAAGGCAAGGCTAAACTAGCCTCCAAAAAGCTCGGTGTGCTCAGCAGAGCGAAACAGTACTTTTTGCCGGTCCATCGCCTTCAACTTTATAAGGCACAGGTTCGGCCTCACATAGAGTAGTACTGTTCGCATCTCTGGGCCGGAGCTCCTTAGTACCAGCTTCTTCCTCTTGATCGCATTCAGCGTAGAGCGGTTCGAATCGTTGACGACCAGGCCATTTCGAAACAGCTTGACTCTTTGGCATTGCGCAGAGATGTAGGTTCTCTCTGTGTCTTTTATCGTATATATCATGGAGAGTGTTCCGACGAGTTGTTTGGATTAATTCCTGCCGCCGAATTTCACCATCGGACATCGCGTCAAAACTTGAAGTTCCATCCTCACCATCTCGATGTCTGGAAATCCACAACTGTGCGTTTCTCCCGACACTTTTTACCTCGCACTACTCTGTTGTGGAACCAATTACCGGCAGGGGTATTTCCGAACGGATACGACATAGGGAGAAGAAAAGAGCTTACTCATTCTTAAAAGGCCGGCAACGCAACTGCAAGACCTCTGGTATTGCAGATGTCCATGGGCGGCGGTGATCACTTACCATCAGGTGCACCTCTTGCTCGTTTGCCCCCTCTTCTATAAAAAAAAAAGAAACAGACTATTGTTAACGAAGTATATGTGGCCACTTATTTCGCCAAAGTACAATCACGAAGTTTTGTCGTGACAACGCATCACAAACCTTAGGCACATGTAGCCGCAATGTTAAAGTGATGCAGACCCAAGCAACACACAATATTGCTTATAACGTAAAAGTATTTTGAAACTTGAAATTATCACTGTCGGCCTATTATCGGTAGATCAGCCTATTATTTGCAAATTACCCAAGATAAATTTCATAAAAAAATAATTATATAAATTTTCATTTCATCATTTTTCTCGTCAATTTTTATTACAGAGGTGGAGTTGGTTTTTATTGCTTGTGTTTGTTAAGTTTTTACATTAAAAAGATAATTTTAAGTAAGCATTTGCTTTGTATTTAAAATGCGAATTGTGTAATTTACCTTTTTTTAACACGATAATATCGTAATGGAGTTATCAGTTGCCAGTAAATCACCCTAAATTTGATAATAATTCATGTGAAATGCGGCTTTGGAACCAGAATAAAAAAACTAATAAAAAACCAATATGTGTTTAAATAATGCCCATGAATTCAAAACGGATTTTAATGATTTTTTATCGCCTCTATGGTCTAGTAGTCTGGTATTGCTGTTGATTACATTAGGTCCCGGGTTCGGTTCCCGGGTCGAAATTTAAAAAAGTAAGTTTTTTTTTAGTTTTCTGATAAAAACAACATTGTCCGGGATTAAATAAGTGCCGTTTCTTGCAATTTTGCTGCGTTTAAATTGTTAAAGTTAACAAGCTTTATTCCTGGCTTAAGGTCTTAGGTCGTTGTCTTTTTTTCAACATAAATCGACAATCTTTTTCTTGGCTTTTCTTAAAATAAATCCTCACGCTTGTCCGATCACCTTAAGAGTATTTCATTTATAACTTTATTCAATTTCTGTTTTTCAGACACTGTCAACCTTTGTCACATTACCTTGTAGTTGATTGTGTTCTTTATGTGGAGGGAGAATGAGACACGTTATTATTTTATGCCTCTGTAGCACAGTTATTTTACCAATATTATTTTTAGTACCTATGTATAATACTTTTGCCATACATGCAGCTTCACCATTACATAATTCTATGGGTGTCATTACTTTAAGGCTTGATATACTATCGTAGTATTTCTAGGATCAGCACTTTATTTCCGAAGAAAAAGTTTGTGATAGTTGTGAGTAAGTAGTACGTTTGGTCTTCAACTTCGAGTAGTCAATTCGATCGATATTAAAGTCAAAATATATAATTTCTAGTATAATTCGTATTCCTTCCAAGTTTGAAATGGGGATTTGAATAGTTAATACTTTATTAACTTTTCAAGTACCCACATCAAACTTGCCGGGAAACAATGGATTTTAACGAAATAAAACGTAACTTATTAAAGTTTTGAGACGCTTTCTGAAACAAAAGTGTCAAATATGGTACGATTTGGACCGACCATCAGGCTAACATCAGGTCTGCAGCCCAAGCATACATAGGTATGTAGGTACCTCAGATCAAGAATGACTCGACTTAATCTCCTTAAATTAGCAACACTATATGATGGCCAGTTTGACACATTATCATTACGTAATGGAGTTATGAAGTGACTGTCAATTTACTATCGAAAATAAATAAAAATAGTTTACGTTAGTTTTCAGTGAAGTAGTGGTATTGCCCCGGTCGTGCCGGCCCATTCAGCAGAAGCGTTTTTTTGTTGGCTGACTGCACCGACGGAAAAATGTCCCAAAACAGATAATTTCACCAGCGTGCGACGGGGCCGTTACGTCCCGTATTATGGCAACTAATAGTTGTAGAAGTCGTATAACAAACTAATGTGTTCGACTATTTAAAACAGTTCTTTGTGTATCTTCGGCCATATCAACGAAATCGACAGCTAAAAGCGTAAACAGAGTCCAAATTCACGAGCAGGCGTAAACAGTAATGTAGTATAAATGTCGACGTTCAAAGTCTGATCAAAACTATTTCACAATCACCACGCACGAGCAACCATAAGCTGAGACTGCTTTGTTTTGCATGGAGCACTGATTCGAGTTTGCCGGAGCCGGTCAGGGATCCTATAATAACCGGCGGGAGCGCCGGTGGAGAAATATTTTGTTCCCACGCCGAAAACAGCGGCGGGGAAAAATTGGCCCGCGTGGACCATCGCGAAAAAATTAACATTATTTGCGTGATCTAACTTTAAAAATATAACTTTGTATGGAGATCATACTATTCCGTTTATACTGAGGGAATGACTAATATTTTTAATTTAAAATTATTTAAACTTTCGTGAGACATCATTTACTAAATAATTGATTACGGCTAAAACTCACGTATAAATCGGTATAGGTTCCGACTAGTTTCGGACCTATATGAGATCCTTCATCAGGGCGATTGCGACGCTGTTGCCGCGACAGCGACTCGACGCGAACGCGACGCGAATTTTTAATTTAGCTGTAAAATTGACGCAGAATGTTTGGCTGTTTTTTAGGGTTTTTCAAGGTGGGGATGTAATTTTTTTTACCTCATAATGTGGGATATAGTTGGATAGGTTTAAAAAATATATTAATTAAAAAAATATCATTGATACAATCCTAAAAAATTGGAAACAGAGGCATACAGTTTCAAACGACTGACAATTACATGATGTAAATGTGTGTCAATGTCACTACTTTTCTGTGGTCGAAATAAATAAATACTATTAAAATTAAAATATATAATAAATAGATATAAACGTGTTGTCGTAGAATAACAAACAAACAGATGGCTCTCCTGATGAAAAGAGAAACCATCGACTAAAGACACCAAAGATGTTAATGGTGCGTTGTTATCCTTGTGTCGAGGTCTTTAAGTCACATGTATAAATTTTACTTACTACCTTACCCTCCAAACTAGAACATGATAGTGTCAAATACTGGCGCTGCGACAGGAATAGGTAAGGTAGTGGTAACAGATCCGGGCGAGACAATGCAGAACTCTATCACCCAGTAGCCACGATGGAAGTAACACGCATACATAGCTAATTAATCAATCGCCTCTTACGAACTGCCTAACAGAACGGCAGATGGTCTATTCTTCAAAGGGGACCCAGACCAACACTTATAGAAAACTTGAAATTGATAACTTTGTACTAAACGAAGGTAATTGAAAACTTGAAATTGTTAACATTGTATTAAACAGTTGTGATTAAAAACATGAAATTGTCAACTTTGCATTAAACGGTGGTGATTAAAAACATGAGATTATCAACTTCGCATTATACGGTGGTTATTAAAAACTGTCAATTTTGTATTAAACTTCGGCAATTGAAAATTTCGAATTGTTAATTATGTATTAAACGGTGGTAATTGAAAACTTATAACTGTCAACTACGTGATAAAGCGCTAAGCCTAAATAAAGCGCCAAGGGCGTTTTTTTAGGGTAGCTCCTCTACATGGAAAGTTGGGATGTAAATTTTTTTACCCCATAGTATGAGATATAGTTGAATAGGTTTTAAAAAAATATTATCGGTTTGGGAAAACAGTTTTTCGAGTAAGGGACTCGTTTGCGAAATATTAAGCTTTAAAGTGCTAATTTTTGTTAGATGCAGGTATCCCCCCCCCTCTGCCAGCTAAACGGTTTATTTTTGGGGGTCAGAAAAAATTCACTGTAGTATTAAATATAATAGAATTAAAAGGAAAACTATCACGGCTCTGAAGACTTTAAAAGTTTTTGACTAATATTCGACTAACTTATAAAATGTAGGTATTTGGTGAAGTTTTTATAGGCGATGAACATATGGTGCGGATAATATGTATATCCGTCATTGATGTTAAATAGATTAAATGTTTATAGTATGAAACAGTAAAAACCCTCTTGTAATCCACATTATTGTGATGGGCAACTTCGGAACTCTATATTGCGCGTGGCCCGACACGCGCTTTACCAATTTTTTATACTGTATTTGTTTTGCTCTAAATTAGTCATACCTAAATATTAGAGCAAGGTATATTTTCTAATACTCGTTAATTAAACTATGCTTTATTAAAGTTTGACACCGATGGACGCATTAAAGTATAGATACCTAGAAGATGTATGGAATACAATGCGTAGTGCCGCATTGAAGAGTAAATAAACTCAAGTGATGGTTCGACTGGGCCGGATTGGTACCGAAAATAAAGCAAACCTAGTTTTCATATCTGATACTAATAACGTAACTAGTACGTCAAACAATACTTTGAGACTCAATAATAATCAGGAAAAATTTCATAATTATGTAAGCTTATTTCTTGTCCGCGTTATTGTTTCCGTGACCTAAAAATATTTCATGAATGTTACTTCAACATAATGTAGCTTTTCATAGGTAAAAGAATATTTAAAATCGGTTAAGTATTTTTTGAGTTTTTTCATTACAAACATACAAATAATCAAATCTTCCCGGTTTATAATATTATGATAGTGCTAAAGCTCATACCGTGGTTGCGCACTATAGCCAGCGGAGAACAGCGGACTGTATTTTTTCTTTCTTTGTTCTTTGCTGCACAGCGTTTGTAAAATGAAACGATTTGACTGAAATTGGCATCTCTGTGAAATTGACCAAAGTCCCAAAAATTAACTCCATAGAAAATCTTGTGATGATGGATTCTAGCAAGAAGTCTTGCTTTAAAGACTCTTGGCCAGCTGCAAAATACGAATCATAACGAATAGGACAGTAACATTCCACAACACACGATCTCGTCCCTTGTAGATTCATGATAAACAAATGATAATTCTTTTTTTACGTAAAAACGATTTTTCAATTAAGAAAACAGTTTGTAAAATATTTAGCTTTAAATTATTATTAATCATCGCGTCAAGTCGCGTGGCCCCTCCCACCTCCTCCACCTCCTTCTGCTAGCTAGACGATTGCTTTTGAGTATAGGAAAACATTCACGGTAGTAGTATATATTATAATGACGTTAAAAGGAATACTGTCACAGCCAGCAAAGTCAATATTACAGCTGTGTAGGCTTAATAAATTTCGAGTAATAGACGACCAACTTATAAAATGTACTTGAGAAGTTTTTATTGGCGTTAAATAAGTTAAATATTAAAAACCTCTCTTTTACGCAGTATTGTGATGGACAACTACGGAGCCTACAATAATAACGTAGGTAACGTAGGTACGTAAAAAAAATAATAATGTAGGTAACATTGCGCGTAGCCTAACTTGTACTTGGCTGGTTTTTAAAAAAAAATCTTACCGTGATTTGTCAATTTCATTTCCTTCATACTCCATACAGAAAGAAGTAATTCAGTAAACGAAACGAGAAGTCAATGAAAATTTAATTGGAATTTGGAACATTTAAGAAAATCAATTAGAAAACCGTAAGCAACCCACTGCTGTTAAACGACATTTAATATTTGTTTCTTAAAATAGATATGTATTACTTAACACAATTATAGATTATGTTTTTACTAAACATGAACTTGAGAGCATTTTGAGAGGTATTTTGATTTTGCAGGTGAGAAATGCTTTGGGTTATTTTTTACTATAATATCTTCTAACTCTATATTAATATTACTAATTAAAATGAATTAATATTTGTGTTTTGCATAACATTTCAATACTATTTTAGAGAAATATGTATATTTATACTGAGCTTGTGTATTTTATACTGATCGGATGCTCTTATCACATCCTGTCTGAGTTTTTCGAGGGAATGACGCAATGATGGATTGAATTAAAAATTATATTAATTCATTATCTGGGAATTGATTTTTTAGGAATAGGCAAAAATTTACAGTTATAGTAGTAGGAACTTGCTCATAGGTTTTGCTCGATTATTCATCACTTGTGTTTTATTAACAGAAAACCACTAAATAACAATATCTTTATAAGTCTGTTTAAAATAATATTTCATCAAAGATGTGAATGATCAGTGTTAGGTGACTTACGCCTAGTTCGCACTATGTTAGTGTTTTAGTCGGGTTGAAAGTATTTTAGTAGCTAAAACACTACTAGAGTTGTTTTTAACAGGTAACATCGTACAACTCGAAACAGGTGCGCAAATATAGCTATGGAAATTTTTGTTAATTAGATTAATTGTTGTTAAATTTAACTTATATTTAACAGTTATTTATTTATGTTATATTATATAAGATGGCTCTATATATTAAGTAGTATAAGTTAAAAAGGCGAAGCTATAAATATGGCCTTTATATAATAAGAAGTATAAACTATAAACAGTTAAAAACGCGAAACTATCAAGCTAGCGACGAAAAAAAACTTTCTCCTGCACTGTTAATAATATTTTCAGGTGGTAGTTTTAGTGATAAATAAATATAACTTTTAACAGTATTTTTATAACATAAATAACAATTGTTAATTGTTAAAAAATAGTACGCAATTTAATATGTTAATTGTTAAATGATCCATGCCTATGCAAAATACACCGTTATACAACTAACAAACTAGACTACCTGTGTATTTTAAACTGATCAGATGCTCTTATTATATCCTGTCTGAGTTTGTCGAGGCAATAATGTAATGATGAATTAAATTAAAAATTAACTACACGTTATCTGGAATACGATTTTTTAGGAGTAGACAAAAATTTATAATCATGGTAGTAGGAACTTGCTCATAGATTTTGCTTGCCTTTTCTTTAATATTATTTTTTACTTTTCATAATTTGTCGTTATTAACAGAAAACCACTATATAACAATATAGTGGTATTATATAGTGGTTTTCTCTTAACTGTCTGTCGCACTCACCTCCATAAATTCTAAGATAATGGAGCGTATCTTAAATAACCGTCTGCTGGCACATCTTGAAGCCAACGAGCTCCTCAGTCACAACCAATATGGTTTCCTCAGGGGACGCTCGACTGGTGACATGTTGGAAGGTCATGGTGAGGCAATGGCAGTATCTTTAGATATATCTAAGGCCTATATACAAGATAGGGAGATATATAAAATTTAATATACACACGTATTGTGTATATCGCAGTCAATTTGTATATTTTATCGTTATCAAACAGCGTTGTCATTTTATAGACGTTAAAGTTCAATACAAATTGCCGAAGGCAAATTGTTGATGATATAATTTGCATCAATATCTATAGTCCGATGTCGTCATCAAGGGCCGATAGAGCCCCGATTTCTAGGGAAAGTGCTCCTTTTTTTAGATGGGCCTTAAAGGCAACCTAACAAACCTATTTCTTTTTATGTGAGAAACCGGATAGGATTCTAATTCCAAATAAACTATCCATTTAAATAACAAGTAATTTATACAATATGCCGTGGCAATTTGCTAACGGCGGTGGTAAATGTCATGTATATTATATAATAAGGACATTTTATATTCGGCGTAAGGCATTTTCTGTAACGTATTTGTCTTTGAAATTTGACGACGCCATTTGTATATAGACGAATTATAGAGTTTGTCTGCGACACGTACACTGGATCCTCTCTCTCTCTAACATATTTTTAGTAGGATGAGGAGGTTTTATACTATTATAGTGTGCGATCACACAAATGTAGGCACTAAAATGATTTATCGGAATATCAGGAGACCTTACATGAGAGGTTGTTTTGGAGACATTTCAATCAATAGGATTAATATCGATAGGACTCGTTTAAATACACGTCACGCGCAGAAGTTTCAAGGGTTGAACCTTGAATTTAGTTACGCTAATTATTTACTTTATTTTCAAGCAGCGAGTTCGTTAGAAAGCGTATCGAATCTCGTGAATTATTGATATCGGCGCAACTCTACATTTTTGATTCGAGACTTGTGACAGGGTATCACCGCCATTCGATAAATCAACACTCTTAACAATAAACATGGATGAAAATAAAAACTTATTTCCTATCTGTACTAACCTCGTGGTCCAGAGGTTAGTCTATAAATTTCAGATCAAGAGGTTTGAAACCCGGGTTGGACTAAACTCTAAAGTGTTATTAAGGTTTTTTCAGGGTTTTTCTGGAAAACCCACAATGTCAGTAGCAGTTAAGAATTTGGCGGGTGTATGTTACCACCATGTGCGACGAATAATAATAATATAGTTTTATTTAAATTGCTCTTTGCGCTTTGCTGATTTTCGCAGCTCTCAATTTTTTTACACACTGTGTGTACCGTATCACTCATGGTTATCGCTTATTTAGGTTTATGAAGAACTACCTTCTCAGATACGCTCTAAGCAAAACCTTTAATAAAAATAAAAGCTGGTTTTAAGTCTTTCCAGGAACACCTTTTAATATGCGTACATTTATAGATAACTGGAGGCGTAATTAAATGTCGCATTGTAGGCACAAAGATGTAAGCGGCTGAGATTTTTGTTTTCTAAAAGCCGCAGTAATATGATGTCGAAAAAATTATCCAATGTAGGAATCGAACCCGAGACCTCATGATTTAAGCAGATTAACCACTGGAGACAGGAGTTGAACCATTCAATTATATAGATTTATTTTTCTTTTATTCGTCTGTTTTAAACGAAAATGTACAAAATACAGTTTTAATGTCAAATAATAATTGATTACGGCTAAAACTCACGTATAAATCGGTATAGGTTCCGACTAGTTTCGGACCTATATGAGGTCCTTCCTCAGGGCGATTGCGACGCTGTTGCCGCGACAGCGACTCGACGCGAACTTCGTTCGAACGGGTTCGCGTCGAGTCGCTGTCACGGCAACAGCGTCGCAATCGCCCTGAGGAAGGACCTCATATAGGTCCGAAACTAGTCGGAACCTATACCGATTTATACGTGAGTTTTAGCCGTAATCAATTATTATTTAGTAAATAATGTCTCACGAAAGTTTAAATAAGTTTTAATGTCATTCAAGAAAATTATAATATTATTTCTTTTGAATCAAAAGAAAAAATATATAAAAGAAGTTTTGCCGTGCGCGTATTTTGATTCCACAGACTAATTAATTATTTAATGACTCAATTTTCCAACAAAGTTTTCAATGCTATAACATTTACTTGGGAAAATATTATAAAAATATTTGAAGATAATTAATATAAATTGTATGTATAGGATCTTACTAACTAGTAGACTATTAGATTGATAAATGATATTTATTCATTGTGTTGGGATTCCAACTAGGTACTATTTATTTGGTTCAAACACGATGTTACAAAGTCTTGTGAAAACGAGCAGATGTCTTAAGAACTGTATGCGAACTGTCTTATTTTACTTCTTAAAATAATACTAAATATCACGTGTCGTGTAAAATGATCAATTGCAGTATGTGACGGTTTTATCATGCGTAAATATTGTTGCGCATATTCTGGAAAAAGTGAAGAGTGAGAATAATGAAATAATCTAGAAATAAAAGAAAGAGGCAACTGCTTTTATCGGTAAACAATAGTTTCTTTACACAAACAGCTATGTCATAATGGACCTTCTCACATAAGACATAAAGTTGAAATTAGCATGTACTATGACTTATTTACGTGTAAGTTGTTTACGTGTCATTTGTAGAGCTTTCGAGTACATTTTCGAATCTTACCCTATGTATATAATATAAGGACGTACCAATGAAAAGCAAGTCAGTTTTCATAAAGCGATCGAAATTTGAACGATATAGTGAGATAAAAGTGATAGAGCAATTTGTTAGTAATTTGGTTTAGTCGGTTAGTTCTAGCGTGAATATAAAGCCGGTGTTATTAGTGTTAGTTAGTACGTATGTACGTGCTGTGTCGTACATTTGTGTGGTAAATAAACACGGTTTAAATATAAGTGATATTTTATTACACAATATCGCACCATAAGCTCGTAACAAAATCAATGCATGAAACCCTTTTTTTTTTTATTTTATTATGGAGGTTCTGCTGATTGTAAGAGATTTTCGCTGCATACAGACTTAAAATTGTTCACACCATACCAACACCAACTATCGATTCCCGACGTGGACAAACATTTATGTGATGAGCATATTTGTATTCCTGAGTTTGGGTGTTTATTACATTTATTTGAGTATTTTTATACGTATCTTAATGTACTAGTATCGTCGACTGACACCCATACTAAATACAAGCAAATAAATTGCTTACTTTGGTGCTAGATCAATTCGTGTAAATTGTCCAGTGATATTATGATATTATATATTAAAATATTAATATGGCCTAATAATTTGAGTAAATATATGTTCTCATTGAATATCAATTTGCATAAAGTTAGTTTTGAGTTATACGAAACGTGCACATATATGGGATTTTGCCGTTTTTAAAATGGCAAAATTGATGTTAGTTTGTCAATAATTGAATTTTTAGACATACGCTAGAGATTTATAAAGCTTAGTAGTATATGAAAAAAATATACAAAAATAACTGAAAAAATATTGATCAAAAGAATTAACGTCAAAATTATTTTTATTTTAATGTTAATTTTAAAATATATCATTACATAGTATAAAACAAAGTCGCTTTCTCTGTCTGTCCCTATGTCCCTATGTCCCTATGTATGCTTAAATCTTTAAAACTACGCAACGGATTATGATGCGGTTTTTTGTAATAGATAGAGTGATTAAAGAGGAAGGTTTATGTGTATAATAACATTCAATATATTGTAGAGAAATACTGCAATTTTTGATTTTTCTGATGTCATGTTGTAAATAATTATATTTTTTTCCGCTTATATTGCAAACGCAGGCTAAACCCTACGAGATTTATCAAAATAATGTACTAAGTATTTGTACACCTTGAAAAGGTCTACAGAAAAGTCCGCGATGGTATATGTCTCGCTCTTATGGATAACCCACAATAGCATTTTTTTGTCATTTACTTTTTACGAGAAATAATGGCTTTTTTTCAAAGCAATTTTAAGCAATACAGCACTAATCCTTATCCAATTAAATACCTTTAGTATATTGTTGATTTAATATAGATCAATATGGCCGTTTACAGCATGTAGTTTAAATGAATATTTTCGAAGATATTACAGATTTAATAGCGCTTGCGGGGTTACCGGCCGGTCGGGCGGCGCGCGCGCAGTGTGTTCTGAAACCGCTGGAAAACGTGTTAATTTTCGGATAAATAAATATAGGACTTAGCTGAAAACCAAAATTTAGTACATTCCTTTTTTTAACTAAATATCACCATATAAAAATCATGTGGATGATTAGAAACAGTATTAACAAATTATTTTTCCTGTTTTCGGAATTTTATATGATCAAGTAAAGTACATTATATCATGTAATAAGTTAGCACATTCCTTAGATAATATCTTCAGGTATATCTTATAATTTTTGTAAAATTGTTATTTAACAATTAATGTAAAAAAACGTGATTTAGCAAACCAGTTTTTTACTACTTTACTTACTTACTTTTCATTTTACTTTTCTTTTTTTTCACTGAGTGACATAGGCTATTTGAAAAAAAAACTTCCCACTACGTATGTAGATAAGGAAGTTACTGATTTTACCCCGGTTTTCGAACATCGAGTTTTTACCAGATGTCCACGTTTAGAGGTCCTAGGAATCTTTTCCGACTATTTTCATTATGACGTCAGTATGTCTGTATGTATGTATGTATGTATGTATGTGTGTGTGTGTATGTGTATGTGTGTATGTGTGTGTGTGTGTGTAGGTGTGTATGTAAACATCTCATAACTTTTGAACGGCTAGACCGATCGATACGCGGTTGGATTCTGCTCAACTTAGATTTCCTGAAAATTTGAACCGATTCGGTCCAGGAGATTTTGAGAAATTTTGAAAAAACACCAAAAAAATTTTGACGAAACAGTATTTTTTTAATATAACTTCCAGATTTATGTACCGATTGAGTAGAAAAACTAATCAGCTCTATTCTTCAAAGAACTATGTCTAATAAATAAATTGCATTAAAATCGGTTTCTCCGTTTGAGAGTAATCGTTGACGAAAAATTTTGAAAAAGTGTTTTTTCGACATAGCTTCGAAATTTTTCAACCTATCATTTTTTGGTGTTCTACGATATTTTAGTACTTAAAAAACTACGTCAAATGCCGTTTCAAAAATCAAAATCGAATTTAATTCTCAAACTTATAGCTTTTCATACGTTATTTTTAGCAAACTTACTTAAGTTTTTTTAAATAACTTTCAAGTTAATTTACCGATTGACTTAAAAATATTATCAGCTTTTGTTCCGTTAATTTAATCAAAATCGGTCAATTTGTTTGGGATTAATCAATGAAGAAAATTAAAAATAAAATATTTTTTGACATAGCATCGAAATTTTTCAACCTATCGATTATTTAGGTAAAACAATATTTTAGATCTCAAAAATTAAGTTGAATATCATCATCGTTTTCAAATATACAGCTTTTCAAAAATTAATAATACTGTCATTTTTAACAAAAAAAATGTTTGAACTGAAAAATCTATGCTTATATTTTTTACTCTTGAGCTTAAAATACCTTAATTTAGTGAGAAGTTTCAGGGATGGCCCGTAGGGTCAACCATTTACACATTTTTTCCCATTTGTCCTGATGCCTCGCTTTAATAAATCGCAGGGTCAAGCCTTCAACGTTGCAGGCTTAGATTTGAGCGTTGACTGCTTTTACCATGGCCAACTATATATCGCTCTTTCAAGAGTAACCTCTAAAGAAAACATATTTGTATTGTCTAATGGCAAGAAAGCTGTGAAAGTTGTATATAAAGACATTCCATAATATATTAATTGTAAAAATAAAAGAAATAGGTAAAAATGTAAAAACTAAAAATGTAGTACCTATATGAATTTAGATATTCCAAAGATAGCAGGAAATCTTCATAGGGAAAGGGGAATCGTTTTACTCCAAATTTAACGCGTGCGGGCTACAGGAAGTAATGAATAAATCAAAACTACTGGATCGATTTTAATCATTTTTTCCCGTGCGAAGCCGGGGCGGGCCGCTAGTAACTATATAAGTATGATAATAACCTAATAATTAGTGTAAATTTAGGACAAACTGTATGATAGAAATTTACATTCATTATAAAGTTTTGTTATTAATTTTGTTTTGAAATGTTGTTGATTATTTTTAACGATAAACAGATTTAAATATTTTAATATATTTTTACACCAATCAATTAATTAAAATTAAGTTGGTATAACATATCGACGATGGAATTGTTTTTGCCAATTGTTCGGCAGAGCTGTTATGTTTTTTATAAAATTTAAAATTTATAAAAAATATTTTAACTTTACTATTTATTTTTGTTTTTTTTTTTTAATTTCGTAAGCAGATCGTGGCATCAGATGGGTCGATGCGAAGACTGACCGCGGGCTAAAAGGTGCGGGCGGAAAAATGTTGTCTAGACATTTATGAACTTTGGTATAAATGTTATATAATATGCCTAGACTTACCATGAAGGTTGCTTATTATCCCGAATAAAATCACCAAAAAATAATTTTATGTGTTTCCTCGAGACATTATAGAGTGTTAACACACATTCATCAGTCTCCGGGTTACTACTAAAAGTTTTTCTAGAGAAAGAGAAATGGCGCTCATCGCCAATCTCGCTACCCTAGTACTCAGTGATATTTATATAAATTAGTCCCAAATAATATAAATATTAAATGTTTTCATGCTTTAAATTTTATTTATTATTTTCATTTTCATAGATTTACTTAGAAATTGATTTTTTTTCTTAAACAGTATGCGCAAAATAGGTGTTTCATTATGATTTTATTCAACTGCGCTACAAGGAGGGTTTTATTTTCGTATGTACATGTATGATTATATATTTCCTTAGCACGTTTTGTAGCTTGAATTCTTCAATTTCGCATTAAAAATCCACCCATATCAGTTAAATAAAATAAAATGTTTTGAAGGCTCATTACAACATTATACAAACATTAAGTATACATTTATTATGAGAACTATCGCTGCCACTGTAATCCTCCTGCTATTAGTTTTAATTAATAATATTTTTTGTTTTATAAGTTAACTGCATATCGCAAGTTAAAAAAAATTGAATATGATATTACACTCGTGAAAACACACAGCGACCTTTATGTCCGCTGTAATTAGTTACCTGTGGCCAACTATGCACAGGTAGATAACCTCAATTAATTTCTCTCATTCGTTAATTAAAAATATAAACACGTATGGTAACTTTGTAAAGATATAAACAATTATATTTATAACTGGCAGGCACCGTGAAATTATTCAGCCTATAAAACATATTTTATATACATTAATTAATTAATGTTAATAGCAGCAGCGTAACAGTAGCAGCGTTTAATCTAATATATTAATTATCAGAATATTGTAATAAGCCTTTGAAACATTTTATCCATTTAACATGAGGGCAGATTTTTTTAATATCGGATGTTAAGACTGATAGATTTAAGCTTGACAGATGTCATTAGTTTCGTTCTAGTTGTGAGAGCGATATATGTTATATGATTTTATCATATAGGTTATGTTTTTTATTGGAATTTATATAGGTTATATTTTTATTGACATTTATCTAGATTATGTTTTTAGAACGGGTTATAGTAATAAGGGGTTTGCTGAGTACAGCGTAAAGCGCTACAAGGATATAGCGTCAGCAGAAATTATCAAATAAATTTACTGTATTTTTTTTATATTATCATAAAATATTCACGGGACAAACTACACTTACGGATCTAACCCCAAAGTAAGCAAATTATTTGCTTGTGTTAAATAAGTGTTAATTAAGATAGCAAACAAGCAGATGGGTCTCCTGATGGAAAGTGTCAACCATCGCCTATAGACACCAAGGATGTTAATGGTGCGTTCTATCTTGTGGCGAGGTTTAATGCCACATGCATAAATTTACCGCCTACCTTACCCTCCAAACAGGAACATGACAGCGACAAGCACTGACGTTATTGCGTCAGGAATAGGTAAGCCGGTGGCATCAGACCCGGGTGAGACAATGCAGAACCCTACTACCTAGTAGCCACAATGATAGTGACTCGCATAGCCAATCGGTGGCCTTTTACGACCTGCCTGGCTGAACGGCAGTTGACCTATTCTTCAAAGGAGATCGGGGATCAACACTGGGACAATAAGCTTATGTACAATAAGCTGATATTAGAATTCAACGGACATTTTTTAATAGCAAGTAAATTTTAAAAAGGAATATAGTGGGAAGTCATGAAACTAATCAAACTTGTACGTACGCTTTTTCTTATATGTAAATCAAACAAAGATTTTTCTTTTCTGCCATAAATTTAAAACTTTCTTTTATTTATGACTAATCAAACAAACTAGAAAATTTTTGGTTAGGTAAGATGTAAAATTTTAAACTAACTTTTGTATTAAATGCAACAAAAATTATATCTATTACTATAGTCCATACTTACAAAATAGAAGGCTCTATAAACAAGCTTCTCTTAGTACCATCCTAAAGAAACAAAAAAAAAATGAGTGTCATTTATTTATTCTGGGAATGAGTAACAAATACAGCAAAACTGTAAATAAAAGTTGCTTGTCTTATAACTCTATGTGATTAAATCAAATAATTTTCCTTATGAAAGATACAAAAACGTATTATATCTACGTTGACAATATATTGCGATGTGAATGGCTTAAAATCGTATATAAATAATGATTGTGAATTTAAGTAATATTAATATTTGCAAGTTTTTCGTGAGTTTTATTTAGCACTATAAAAAGTATTCGTGATACAATTTACATTTCAGAAGAAATTAATAATCTATATAAATCTATATTAATATTATAAATGCGAAAGTTTGGATGTTTGGATGGATGTTTGTTACTCAATCACGTAAAAACTACTGAACGGATTTAAATGAAATTTGGCACACAGGTAGATAATAACCTGGAATAGCACATAGGCTACTTTTTATCCCGGAAAAATTAGGCGATCCCGCGGGATTCACACAAAATATATAATGCAGCGGGCTGCACGTAGCAGCTAGTATTATAAATGCGAAAGTTTGGATGTTTGGATGAATGGATGTTTGTTACGCAATCACGTAAAAACTACTGAACGGATTGGAATGAAATTTGGCACACAGGTAGATGATGACCTGGAATAGCACACAGCATACTTTTTATCCTGCAAGATAGGGTGATCCCGCGGGATTCATCAAAACTTTTATAATGCAGCGGGCTGCACGCTGCAGCTAGTATGGTATAATACGACAAGCATCTATCAACATGCGTTGCGTTCTAGGCCAACTTTGTATAGACATTCATCATTCCCTTCTACAGTGATATTTCTTGTTTTCAAATTAAATCCTATAAAAAATCCAAATTTCTTTATTTTGCAATTAGTGTTGTAAATATTTTCAAATACTTAAAATGTAATATGTTTAAAAACTTAAACCTTTATGTGTTTATGACTACTTAAATATTTATGTGTTTATGACTAACAAAGCTTATTAGCATGTTTAAAAACCGGAACACTTTGATGTAAAAAAAATTACGTATTGTAGGTGCAACACACGTCATGTGCCGGTAAATTTATACATGTGGCATTTACACTCTATACGGATAGCGACGCAATATTAACATCTTTGGTGTTTATAGACGATGGTCGTCTCTTTTCATCACGAGAAATATCTTTCTGTTTGTTGTGTATGTTAGAAAACTTCAGGAGATTCGATTGTAACTTCACATGAGTCAACTTTTTAGTATTTATCACTACATAGTATAAAACAAAGTCGCTTTTTCTGTCTGTTCCTATGTCCCTATGTATGCTTAAATCTTTAAAACTACGCAACGGATTTTGATGCGGTTTTTTTAATAGATAGATTGATTCTTAAGGAAGGTTTTAGTATATAAACCTTTCCGATATTCCCACGGGAAAAAAACTACGCAGATGAAACCGCGGCCAGGTCGCTAGTTATTTATATAAAACATAGCATAATATAATATAGCAAACTATGATATACTAGCTTTTCCCAGAGATTTCGTACACGTGTAAAAGTTAGTGCCCATACACATTACTTCATTTTACTCAGTCGGCTCAAAAAAATCTATTTAAAAAGTCTTGATCGAAGTAAAAAGTAATCTAAGTACTTTGTATTGGTGTAACTTTATATTCATGAAAGTAATTTAAAACTATCCAGGAATTTTTGAGTTTATCCATTTTCAACAAATAAAATTTACCTCGTTAGTATAATGATAATGTCGGTGAACAAATTACAGGCATTGATCTAACCTTAAAGTAAGGACATTATTTGCTTGTATTATAGGTGTTAGTCAGAGATACTATAGACAAAGTAGGATAAATAAGTGAATCGCTCTCCTAGCCAAAAAAGATGAGCATCGCTTATCGACATCACGATGTAATGCCACTGCTTGGTTCAGCCATGCCAGATGGTATAACACAGAACAAGATACTAACGGTACTACGCTAGAAGTAGCATATTGACCGCCCCGTTGGTCGTGTAGTTAGCGACCCTGACTACGCAATCGACGAGCCTCGGGTTCGATCCCCGACGGGGACAAGCATTCGTGTGATGAGCATAAATGTTTGTATTTCCGGGTTTAGGTGTTTATTAAATATATTCCATTATTTATATATGTATTTCTATGTATTAGTATCGTTGACTAACACCCATTACACAAGCAAATAATTTGCTTACTTTGGTGTTAGATCATTAAGTGTAATTTGTCCCGTGAATATTTATTTATTATTTACTAGCTGACCCGCCAAACGTTGTTCTGCCTTTTTAATTACTCTTATTTTTTTCTATATTTTCTCAATTCTCTGAATTTAACAATTAATTCAAAACCAAAATTAGCCAAATCGGTTCAGCCGTTCTCGAGTTTTAGCGAGACTAACGAACAGCAAATGATTTATATATATATATATATATATATATATATATATATATATATATATATATATATATATATATATATATATATATATATATATATATATATATATAGATTATATTATCAACTCGTACGATACTTTGACGAACTTTACCGCCAAGTCATGTTGTTCCACCATCAGTACTATATACGTAACAAAAACTGTCTTGTTTCGAATTTAATCTTTGTAATTTTTATATTTTAAAATACTAATAACTTTATGAGTCTCCCGATGGAAAGACTCAGTTCGTTCTGCCTACCTCACAAGATTCATCATTTAAGGCGATTACACCCGCGAACGACCTTGAGTTAGTAACAGGCGCAGCGTAAGTACTATCCCACACGCCAACATCTCCCAACGTCAAAGAGTGTATACAGTGGATGCAGACACGTTTTAACATTTTTCTTTACCTATATGAACTTTTATCATCATGAATCAAATGTATGTTGGCAAACTCAAAACCCATAACTGATAATCGGTCATTTATCGATTCATTTTAGAAAAACGATAAATATCGAAAGAAAAAACAGTAAATATCGAAAATCGACAAAAGAATTATATGACACTTTTACACAATAATAAACCCTATTTTCTTATAATATACAATACATCTCGTGTAGCACTTTATTTTAATACATACAATTAACAATTATTATTTTACAAAACCTTTGAAAACGTGATTTTGTAAAAAGTGATCTCTTAAATAACCTTTTAAAAAATTAAGTTTTTGTTTCAAAATCTCGTAAGAAAAAGCAAATATTTATTTTAATTGAAAGCATATCTATATGCTTTTAATTAAATTGAAAGGAAATTATTAAACAGGTTGATTAATTGAAACTATTTATATGTAAATATATTTAATTTATTTATGTTTATTTCATTTCTTATGATAGCAAACAAGTAAACAGTTTTCTTGATAGAAACATATAACCATCGCCTATAGACACTAAAAATGTTAATGGTGCATTGCTATTTATGTAGCAGGGTTAGAATGTTACATGCATATGTTTACCTTGCCCTCAAAACCGAATGACGACAGTTAAAAACACCGACGCCATTGCGGCAGGAATATGTAAAGCGGTAGTTCCAAAACCGGGTTGATGTGTTGCAAAAAACCAAGGTCGAAAAAAATAACTAATGATTATGATAACTGCTTCGTAGTCTAGGGGATAACTTAAAGTTTTGTTTAAAGTATTTTTCGAAAATTCAAAAAGCTCAGTAGCAGCTTGGAGTCTGGCGGGTGGTAAGTTACCACTTCCATGCCTCGGATGAGCACATAAAGCCGTCGGTCCTGGTTATTGCTTATTAAAAACAACAACAATATCGATATATATTCACGCCAGTCCCCTTACGAGGTAGGCAAAGAGAACCGAGTGCAATATGTCAAGATCCTTGCAGAGAACCGAGTGCAATATGTCAAGATCCTTGCAAAATTTTTCTTGCTTCCTGCACGTTCATTACTATATTCATACAAACTCACTGGTTGCGAAGAATTCACTACCTTCGAATAGTACCGGATTTTTATCTTTTTTTTTCAGAGTTTTGCTTTTTAGTCGCTTGCTTGAATTATATTCGTTGTTGGAACGAAGTTCCTTACGGCAGGCTTGGAGGGGATAGGGATTTTGCTGCGCGACCGAACTGAAAAAAATGTGATAGTAAAACCGTAAGAAAAATGCGTGGAATAAAAGAGTTAAATGAGACGTGCGCAGGCGCGACAGTCGCGTACACAAGCGAGTAGTGCCGTTTAGCCGAAGGAAGTTCGTTCCTACCTGGTGTCCCGCGACACCACATCATTTTTTATTTGTTTTATTTTTTGTACACTTATACAAAATATTTACAAAATATTTATCCATCTATAGCCATTAAAAACATTCAAGCGTAAACGTAGGTAAGTACCTGAATAGTCTCAAAATATTATTCAGCGTCCACACGCAAATAAAATTATTGATAAAGTACTAGCTTTCAGCCCCTTTAATACCCTCTTTTACCTCTTTACGAGATAAAACTCAAAGTTTCCTTACATGCACGTCATGTAATTGAAGTAAAGAGCATAACTAATAAATTTCAAAAAAAAATTTGATGAAAAAATTTTTTATTTGTTATACAAACTTTACTACATTTTTGATCCTTTTAAAGGATGAAATTTAAAAAAACCTTAAACTCGTATACATTTTATTGTATTAAAGGACATAAATACTAAGTCTTAAATAATTTCTACAATATCCTACAATAAACAATCTATTTTTCATTTTTTAAACGCTTTTTAAAAGCTTTTTTTACCCATTTAAGGAATAAAATTTATGAAATCCCTAAATATATAATTTTTACATTGTGTTGAACATAAGTACCAAATTTCAAGTTATGTTGACCATAAGCGTTTAATTTTTCATATGAATTGTAACACCCACTTTTACTCCTTTAAGGGATAAAACTCCGAACTTCATTACAAGCATGTTTCTTCAATTTGGATTGAATTGAATACGTAGGTACTAAATTTTATGAGAGTTTAGATAATAAACTTTTTATTTTAACACAAACTTATACACTTATCCTTTTAATGGATGAAATTAAAAGAAATTCTTTAATTGTATTAAAAAGCATAAATACTAAATTTTTAGTAATCAGGGCGAGCGAAGCGAGCCCTATACTAGGCCACTTTGTATGCACTTTTGTGGTATCTGTTATTGAAAAAGTATCGCACTTTGAGGTTTGAGCTTTGACGTGGTAGTTTAAATTCATGTCTAGATATGATCTACCATTAATGTACCATTTTATAAACACTAAGAAAAAAAAATAAAAAATACATGTATTAGAATTTTGTTACTACTAACGCCATCTATTATGAAATTAACGAGTTAAAACGTTACTTTGGCGTGGTAGATTTAATTCATTTTCATTCACTCTATTTTAATACAATATTAATCTATTAATACACTTGTACTTTTTAACTTCCTGGCACGTATGTGGATAAGGAAGTTACTGATTTGGCTGCGATTTTCAACAATCGAATTTTCACCAGATGTCCGCGTTTTGAGGTCCTAGGAACTTTTTTCGACTATTTTCGCGATGACGTCAGTGTGTCTGTATGTATGTATGTGTGTGTTCGTGTGTGTATGTATGTCTGTATGTCTGTATGTAAATGGGCCCAAGGGATTTGATAAAATTTTGAAAAAACCCAAAAAGAAATTTTGGTGAAAGATTTTTTTTTAATATAACTTCCAGATTAATGTACTGATTGAGTACAAAAACTAATCAGCTATATTCTCAAAAAAAAATTAAGTCTAATGCATAAATTGCATCAAATTGGTTTATCTGTTTGGAAGTAATCGTTGACGAAAATTTTGAAAAAAGTCTTTTTTCGACATAATTTCGAAATATTTCAACCAATCATTTTTTAGTATTCTACAATATTTTAATACTAAAAAAATTACGTCGAATGCCGAAAAATTAAAATCGAATCTTATTTTCAAAAGTTACAGCTTTTCAAATATAAACATTACGTTGATTTTAGCAAACTTACTTAATGGTTTTGAAATAACTTTCAGGCTAATATACCGATTGACCTCAAAATCTTATCAGCTTTTCTCCTTTAAAAACTGCGTCAAGTACCGTTAATTGGATAAAAATCAGTCACTTTGTTTGGTATCTATCAAAGACGAAAATTTTTGAAAAAATGGTTTTTGACATTGCTTCAAAATTTTTGAACCTACCGATTATTTAGCTAAAGCAATAGTTAAATTGAGTTAAATGCCATTTGAAATTGACCATTTGAAATTTGATCAATTTGATCATCGTTTCCAAAATATACAGTTTTTCAAAAATCAATGTACTGCCATTTTTATCAAAATAAACTGCATGTATGATTGTTTCGTTGGTTCATTCGTGTTTTCTTGCTGTTTTTTGTGACTTAGCAATTGAGATATTTCAATATTTCTTAGAACTGAAAAAAAATCTATGCTAATAGTTTTTACTCTTTTGAGCTTAAAATACCTTAATTTAGCGGTAAGTTTCAGGGTTGGCCTGCAAGGTCAATCATTTACAGATTTTTCACAATATAATTATTGTGAAACAGCACAAGTGTATTAATTGAATAATATTGTATTGAGATCAATTTTCAATAGAAAAAGTATGTTCATGCCCGTATCCCCGAAGAGGTAGGCAGAGGTACAACGTGTGCATCCACGATTAGCCGAAGATACGTCTTAGTCCCACAGCGTGATAGGTGACCAGCTTATCACCAACCGGGCATCTTTCCAATCCCGGGCATCATTGTTTTTATTATAAAATTGAAAAAAAAAAACACATTTTTAATTTGTCTGACTCGGGAATCGAACCCCGAGGGTTTCTCTGAGAGAAAAATTCGAAAAATTTATTCGCTGAGTTTCTACCGCTAATTCTTCGCGCCTGCGGTAAGTCCAATATTAATCCTAAAAATGTTAAAGGTTAAATAAAAAAAAATATTTCGAAAATCGATCTTATCTTATCTTAGCAAAATATTAAAAATGTGTTTTTCTTTATAAGATTAACTTTCATTTTTAATACCCATTTTCCTTGAAAACTCTTTTGCAAGAAAGCTACCATAAATGAAAATTGACTTCTATCAATATTAGGCTTTAAGAGCGGCGATGATTTGGTGGCGCGAGATGGATTTTGAATTGCTACATATTATAGGTAGGCCGAACTAATTATAGTTAGACCAGAAAATATGGTGTAAAATTTTAGTAGATAACCTTTATATTTGTTCTGTGTAGATAACATTGATACTTAATAATAAAAATCGTGTTTTTAATTAATCAAGAAAATTTTAATTAATTTTTCTTGTAAGTTTAAAAAAAATTGTCTTAGAAACATGTTTTTTTATTTTGGTTTTATTTTCCTGCGCCCTTCTAGACCAAAGCCTGACGACGCCTTTGATGGGAATATAATGTTTGGGTAAAAATATGGCTTTTTTAGGTTAGATAATTATAAATGAAGTCCATACAGTAAAAGATGTAATTCTCATAAAAATACTTTCTTAACAATATTACTAGGTAGTATAACTTTGCGAGCCCTTACAAAGCTCTGCTTTTAGCTAGTTTCTACAACAAACAATTCATTTCTCATACAAAAATTAACTCTCCTATTACACCTATATGGGATGAAATTCAAAAATGCACATTTCTTTAATCGTATTAAAAAGCATAAATACTAAATTTTAAGTAATAAACAATTTATTTTAATACAATCATTAATGTAATTCTTAACTTAAGACAATAAGTATCGTGACGTAATAAAAGTATGGTAATAATCTTATTTCGTACGTTATGGATTAGTTTCGATCATTGTTCCGCTTTACCAAGCGCTCGAATATTTTATTAGGCCCTTTAAAAAATCAGTTAAAGGTTAAAGTATAGGAGCCCAAGATGAGATTTTTGCATTTACACGAGCGCGTCAGATAAACATAGGGTACCTAGTATTTTTTTTTATAAATCATAAGATAGCAAACAAGAGATGGGTCTCCTGATGGTAAGAGTCAACCATCGCCTACAGACACCAAAGATGTTGTTAATGGTGCGTTGCTATCTTGTGGCGAGGTCTAATGCCACATGCGTAAGTTTACCGGCTACCGTATCCTCTAAACGGGAACACGACAGTGACAAGCACTGACGCTATTGGGGCAAGAATAGGTAAGGCGGTGGTACCAGACCTGGGCGAGACAATGCAGAGCTCTACCACCTAGTAGTCACGATGGTAGTGACTTGCATAGCCAATCGCCTTTTACGACCTGCCTGGCAGAACGGCAGTTGGTGTATTCTTTAAAGGAGCCCGGAAACAACATAGGTCAGAAAAAAAATCCAATAACTTCAGCTTGTGGAAATTGTCAGATTATATTTTTTTCGTTATTCTTACATCATTTCCTCTACAATAAAAGAAAATACAGACGCACTCGAGAATGAAACAACGTTTCCTTTGCAACTTTGTGACCCTTCCATTCCCTTACGCTACACTTGAATTGGCAGATTTTTTAAATTTTAGCTGGTAATTAACCCATCATACCTTAATCTGACGCTATTTAGTGTTTCCATGTCACAGTTTTTTTAACTATTTAAAAAAAAAAACCGTATATTGGCTTTTATTGGAAGAAATAAGTCCACAATTGTATTCCTGCTCTTATTTCTTTCTTTAGTTACTTTTGAGGCCATGATTTTGAATCTAGTTTTTTTTGATCGAAGATGATAGTCGTATAGTTGATCAATCCGAAGTTTGGAACAACATTCACGATATTCCGAGCCCCATGGCGATATTTTTACCGACAAATGAAAAAATAACCCAAGAAAACCCGCAGGCAAACGATAGTTTATATAGAAGCTTTGTTATTTTCATGAAATAAGTAATATTGAAAGATTATAGTCCTTACGAAAACATATCAATCATTTTGGTTACTCGCTTACGTTCAATCAAACTTCCTTTGTTCGAAATATACAAAACTGACAACATGACGTCCCATTTAATATTGATTTTAAAGGAAATGATGTAAATGGCTTAAGATACCATCTGCTCTTCGAAAAGAAGATTAATTAAAAGTGATAATGAGCTATACAGATAAGCTATTCGAAATATTGTGAAAACGAATAAGTAAGAGAACACGAATTACCCAATAATTATAATAAAAAAACATACCTTTACTATTGCCACATACATAAGCTTACCGTCTATCTTAACCTCTAAACCCCCTCCAAACCACGACTAGCACCGTAATTATTGGGGTAGAGAAAGATAAGGCGGTAGTACCAGACCGAGACGTGGAACACTACCATATATTCTCACTTTTACTCTGTTGGTAACTATGATAAATTCACACTTTTAGATTTTCACAATAAAAACTTTAGTAGTGAGCTGTAGTTTTTCTTACCCTTCGGCCGCACCAGCGTGTATCGTCCCGAAGATAGTGTGCTAAGGCACATGCAGTCAGAATGTTTGCGCAATAGCCGATAATAGCCGGTCACATCTGCATGTATCGCGTCATTGCGCGAAGCTTTGTGACGATAGACGCAAGTGCGTCTGCAGCATCATAGATATATAAAAATATCTGTATACATAAAAATCAATTGCTGTTCGTTAGTCTCGCTTACACCTTAGAACGTCTGAACCGATTTGGCTAATTTTGGTTTTGAATTAATTGTTGAAGTCCAGAGAAGGTTTAAAAGGTGAGAAAATATGGAAAAAATACGATTAGTTAAAAAGGCAGAACAACGTTTGTCGAGTCAGCTAGTATTTCTATGCAGATTTATATCTGCCAACAATTTTTTCTACAAACGGCGTTAGCACACCGGCGTGGCAAAACCAAATTGCTGTAATCTGTTATATACTATGAATTACATCTCGCTCTATCTGCCTGTGATTTTTTATAATGCATCGATCTCGTCTATATATCTATCTATCGTCTATATAGTACCGCTGTTAGTTGCGAATTCGTTTCGCACGGACGCGGCGGTGCCGCCATTTTGGTTTCGCCGTTGTGAGAGAAACGCTCTGATTTGTTTTGTGGTATCTTTTTTGACATGATATTGCGGCGGAACAAGACGGCGGAGACAGAAACTGAGAAAGTTATAAATGAAATTAGAAGTTATCTCGAAATGGGTTATATAAATTCATATAAAAAAAAGTAGTCATCATGAGACTAAAGTTCTTTGCACAATTATTTTCTTTAAATTTTTTTCTCTTTTGATTTATTTCGTGAACCCATATTCTTTGTTTTTTTTTAAATATCGATACAAGAAGTAATAATTCTTCTTCTTCAGATTCAGAAAGAGAGCAGTCTGTTTTCGACGACATGTTGCACTGAAATGCTAAATGTGTGATCGCTAATATTTGATTTTTTCATGTGGTCATGTTTTTCCCTACCGCAGTTCGTCACGTCTGTGTGATAAGGATTAAGGACAACATCACACATATTTTAGAATCGTCAAGAGTAGCTTAAGTATCCATAATATGTCTGCGGCCCAGTTGAAAGCGTGTGCGGGCTGCTAGGTGGAGAGCGGGCGCGACCTAACCGAGGTGTCACAATAAGTTAGAGGAACATGTCATACATTGTTTCTACTGGAATAAAAACGTGCGACGCGTAAGTGAAAAAATGTGTCATTGCGAAAATGGATTAACACTTCAAGAAATCAATTTCAGCGGAAGAATAGCTTTTTATCAGATTAATGTAGATAAATTAATATAGTGAAAATATTTTTATTCATTGCATTTTGTCTTCGAAATACACAAATTCGTGAATTTGAGATGAATGTGTAATTCAAACTGGTAAACGGCACGTCGCGACATTCCGCGTGGGCGAGTGGCGGATAGATCTAGCATCTATCCGCCTCTTGCCCACTCTTTCTTCATGCCGTTTGGCGCCTCTTCCTTCCAATTTCCTTAAAACTCAACCATTTTCTCTACTCGGCGACCGCCCTGATGCTCGCACCCGCTACCAGTTGGACTGCAGACTAAATGTATTTGAATGCGGTACATAAAATAAACTTTTCTAAATAATTAATTGATAGAGGAAATCCACATAAAAAGCGAAATAAGTAATTTAATTTGTAAGTTTTCCTGCTTTAGTCAAGTAATCAGCCCTGATCTGGCTGATCCCTGTCCGAAGTGGCTTAAATGCCAATGTATGTATACGAGTATAAACATATGAGTATTGAACATTAATGTTTAATTTTATGAATCTGAGTGCTAATGAGAAATTTATGAGTATATAATTACATTTGTTAATACCACAGACCACATGAATACTAATAGACACGGCATTGGGAAGTAAATATGTTGCCGCGCATATGAGTAAACGCTCTTATCACTGTCAAAAAGTTAGAAACGTTAAAGAAATAAACCATGTTTGTTGTACGACTTTATCGTACCGAATGAGATGACAAGGTTTAAAAATTACCGTTTCTGTGTGTAAATGCAAGCTACATTGACAAACTAAGAAATTGCCTTGAAAGGCGTATTCATTTAATCCGTGATTAATAAATACTCTTGACCTTGTGATGCACGGACGCGTGCGAATCTTACATGATTTCACATTAATATGCTCCCAGTTTTTTTGCGTAAAATTCGCCATAAGTATTTCTTAATTTTATAAATGCGAAAGTTTTTATTTATGCATGTTTATTTATTTTCGCTTCAACAGCTGCATTGATTAATATGAAGGTATATGTGTTTTTGTACAGAACTAGCGAAATCCAACCACAGACATAAAATTTCTTTTAAGTTTGAGAACAGAATTTATCCATAAACAATAGTATACATGTGTGTATTATCATTTATGTCACATGAATGTAGTGTGCGTAATATCTATTTTTATGAATTTAGTGTTTTTTTTTTATATTGAATTTACAGGCATACGAGCGAGTGGACAATCTGATATAAAGCGGTCACCACTGCCCATGGACATTTACAACATAAAGGGTTAGTTGCCAATGCGATGCCGGCTTTTAAGGAATTTATTTATCCTCCTCTTAAAAATCCTAGTATCGTAGCTACTCGGAAAAACCGTGTGAGGTAAACTGTTTCAAAGCTTGACTATTCGTATAATGAAGGCACGTGCAAATCGAACAGTCGTAGATGACCAATCGTCAAGATGGTGTGAGTGGAATCCCTCACTACGGCCTGTAGTGCGTTGGCGGAACGTTGTAGCCGGTATTAGATTAAAAAGCTCATCAGAACACTGCCCATTATATAAGCGGTAGAAAACATATAGAAAACATATAGAATAACTATAGAATAGA
The DNA here is from genome assembly GCA_036924255.1 of Apodemia mormo. Lineage (NCBI taxonomy): Eukaryota > Metazoa > Arthropoda > Insecta > Lepidoptera > Riodinidae > Apodemia > Apodemia mormo. The sequence continues at coordinate 10,320,060 of JAUPFN010000007.1, read as the reverse complement.
CATGCGTCGAAATACCTCGCCTTAACTCAACAACGACACTAGCGCTGTCTATCAATAATTGTTAGAAAAAATCTGTACAATTTTTTACTAGTCAACTTGTGTAAGTGTTCAGACAGTGTGAGTGTTTCTTCACGAAAATACACAAATTCAAGAACTTCAGATATTTTATTTAGTTATCATTCCTGGAATAATGTGTTATTTGCCATCCTGTGTGGTGCACACAGGATGGCAAATAACAGGTTATTCCTTTGGTTAACGAGATAATTGTCGCCTATATACACTAAACATCTTAGGTTTGCTCATCTGTGTGGCAAGGATGAGCTATCATCGAAGGAAATAGAAGGTATTTGGTTAAGCTATATCTTGACCTAATTTTAATACCACGGTCTTATATTTTTCATCAGCAATAACGGTGTAATAGTTAGTGCTTGTTAGTGTCATATTTCTACAAACCCATAAAGAGCTATTTTCTATCTTATTACTTTATAAATCTTCTATATATATAAAAATCAATCCCTATTTTCCTTGGTCACGACATCACGCCTGAATGCCTGGACCAATTTCGGTAATTTTTTTTATTGTGTTTGTAATTGTAAGGAGAAGGTTCTTATAAAAGAAAACATTAAGAAAGTTGCGCGGAAAAATAGAAAATTTAAGAATACTTAACCACCATATATCCTTGGTCACGACATCACGCCTGAATGGCTGGACCAATTTCGGTATTTTTTTTATTGTGTTTGTAATTGTAAGGAGAAGGTTCTTATAAAAGAAAATATTAAGAAAGTTGCGCGGAAAAATAGAAAATTTAAGAATACTTAACCACCATATATCCTTGGTCACGACATCACGCCTGAATGGCTGGACCAATTTCGGTATTTTTTTTATTGTGTTTGTAATTGTAAGGAGAAGGTTCTTATAAAAGAAAATATTAAGAAAGTTGCGCGGAAAAATAGAAAATTTATGAATACTTAACCACCATATTTTCCTTGGTCACGACATCACGCCTGAATGGCTGGACCAATTTCGGTAATTTTTTTTATTGTGTTTGTAATTGTAAGGAGAAGGTTCTTATAAAAGAAAACATTAAGAAAGTTGCGCGGAAAAATAGAAAATTTAAGAATACTTAACCACCATATATCCTTGGTCACGACATCACGCCTGAATGGCTGGACCAATTTCGGTATTTTTTTTATTGTGTTTGTAATTGTAAGGAGAAGGTTCTTATAAAAGAAAATATTAAGAAAGTTGCGCGGAAAAATAGAAAATTTAAGAATACTTAACCACCATATATCCTTGGTCACGACATCACGCCTGAATGGCTGGACCAATTTCGGTATTTTTTTTATTGTGTTTGTAATTGTAAGGAGAAGGTTCTTATAAAAGAAAATATTAAGAAAGTTGCGCGGAAAAATAGAAAATTTATGAATACTTAACCACCATATTTTCCTTGGTCACGACATCACGCCTGAATGGCTGGACCAATTTCGGTAATTTTTTTTATTGTGTTTGTAATTGTAAGGAAAAGGTTCTTATAAAAGAAAATATTAAGAAAATTGCGCGGAAAAATAGAAAATTTAAGAATACTTAACCACCATATAAAGTTTAATGCCATTTTGGCTGCGTGGAAGGACAATCCCGTAGACTTATATAAATTACGTGTCACGTTGTTTGTCCGCTATGGATTCCTAATATGAATGGCAAAACAACGTTTGCCAGGTCAGCTAGTATTTTATATTTAACAACAAATAATCCGGTAAAAAATATAAAAAAGATTTAAAATTGTATTAAAAGATCAAAGGATCATGAATAAAGAAATGCACATTCATATACACAAGTCCTTGAGACTTCTAGGGAGTACTAAATTTTTATGAAAACCTTAGCCCCTATAACGATAAGACGAAGGATTTAGGACTTGTGAGCGCAATAAAAGATTGTATCTGCAATCTCATGGAGCAGTATTATCTTTGTGACATAATATGTGTTGAGAGTTATTGCGGTAATCCAATATATAATTGGATTCTTGCCAGTGGATTATGTTCTTACTTTTGCTCTGATTAATATTTTTAGGTCTTATAGTTGTGTTTATCCGGAAGGAAAGATTCTCTGAATAACGCTTTATTATGTTCGAAGCTCAAACTTTTCAATTTAATTTTTGGATTACCACCTATAGTATTTATACATGAATAAAATTATATGATTATTGTATTTATTTACTAGCTGTTGCCCGCGACTTCGTCCGCGCGGACTTCGTTTACTCCGCACAGCTCCTCCCCCGTAGGTGATAGCGTGATAATATGTAGCCTATATATTGACCCGACCTGTTAGTAATATTCATACAAAATTTGAAGTAAATCTATGCAGTACTTTTTGAGTTTACCCCGGACATACATTGAGTTTCCTACGATTTTATTATATGTATATACTAGCAGTTGCCAGCGACTTCGTCCGCGCGGACTTCGTTTACTCCGCACAGCCCCTACCCCGTAGATGATTGCGTGATAATATGTAGCCTATATGTTGACCCGACCTATTAGTAATATCCATGCAAAATTTGATATGTAGGGAACGTTGTATTCAAAGTGCAAACTCTAATTTACTGTGAACAGATATATGTTTTCCTTCAAAATATTCACGCGCCAACGAAATAATCAAGATAACACAAATAAAATCATTGCAAAATACGGTAAGTGTTTGTGTTTAATGTTAGAATATACAAGTATTTATGGTACAATATTGTATATAAAGGCATAATGATTATAATATAAGTTGCTTGTCACGATATAGCTATAGCTATTGCCAAATATATCTTTTATTTAACAATATATTTCTTTAATGTTGTTTTAATACACAATAATGGCGACGCTTTGTTATACAGCCTAAAGTGTATTTGGAGGGTGATATACTGCAAATAGCTGTACTGAATCTCTTTTTTATTCTATTATACCGCTATTGGCTTTTAATTACCGTCCAAATATACTTTAGGCTGTACTAAGTCCCTATATAAGTCTATTATACAGCCATTGGCTTTTAATCACTTAACTTATGTTTAGAGATGCGTACAAAAATTGAAGAACCCTAAATACAAAACACATATCACTTGATTTCGCTATTGTGATGTATTGATGTCGGTCGTTTGACTTTACAACTAAACCAACTTATTGTTAACTATAACTTATGGGACATGTATTTCAATCATGTTTTACTTTATTTTTTAGGGAAATATGCCTTATAAAATAATAAAAACAATTGAGAGAAGCCAAAACTGTATTTGCATCGTATCCAGTTTGTGGGAGGATAAAGGTGAATTATAATGGCCAAGAAAACAAAATGATATAACTAAGTTGATCAAGAACGAAAAATCTAGCCCTTTAAAGATTGGTCTATCACAAAAATATTTTTAAGAAAAATACGTTATTTCGTGCTTGTGATTTAATATTATTAGTTCTTCAAAGAGAAACATATACTCTCTTGCCTGTAATTGTATCTAAGTATATAATATTTTTAAAATGATTGTAAGTATACATATATATGGGATGTTGCAAAAGTGGTACAGTAAGCCGAAAGGGAGTGACTCAGGGGGTCATTTTTAACAACTTTTCTTTAACGACTTTTGGAAATTCGCGAAAAAAATATTGATTCTCCATAGAAACTTTGTTGGTCACGTGACTTTTCACAATGGAAAAACAAAATTGTTTTTCGCGAATTTTCACAAATCGTTGAACAAAAGTTATTCAGAATGACCCTCTGAGTCACCCCCTTTCGGCTTACTATACCGCTTTTGTAACACTCCGTATAGTAGCAAGTTAAAAATAAAAAAATATATATTTTCTCAGTGTAATGATTTTTATTTCTCTTTTTAACTCTTTTTCATATATTCTTTGAAGAATAGACCAATTGCTTATCTGCCAGGCAGGTCGTAAAAGGCGACTGATGGGCAATGCGAGTCACTTCCATCGTGGTTACTTGGTGATAGAGTTCTGCATTGGCTCGACCGGGTCTGGTACCATCACCTTATCTATTCCTGCTGCAAAGCGTCAGTGCTAGTCACTGTCATGTTCCGGTTTGGAGGGCAAGGTGGCCGGTAAACTTATGCATGTGGCATTAGACCTCGCCACAAGATAACAACGCACCATTAACATTTTTGCTGCCTATAGGCGATGGTTGACTCTTTCCATCAGGAGACCCATCTGCTTGTTTGCTGTCTTATGATATTAAAAAAAATTAAAATATTATAAATTACCAACCAAGTAACCTTAATGAAGAAGATAAGCCTAAAAAATAATAAATCAGATAACCTACAATCACTTTTTAATGTTTTTGTTACGGAACCCTTTTCCTTGAACATTAATAAAAATGACGATTGTAGGTTACCTGATTTAGTAATTTTTCAGCTTTATCTTCATCACGATTACTTGGTTGGTAATTTATAATATTTAAATATTCTACTAAACTATATTTTGGCTTCGATATCGATTGTAGATCACGCCCCAAGTATTCTTTTAAAAAAATATTCAATGTACAGTTTTGACTTTCCTACGATTTTATTATATGTATAGATATAGATATACATATATATGTACCAGCTGATCCGATCATGTTGTTTTGCCATACAAATAATTTGTATTAAATATTTTGGTGAGGTAGATGAAAAGAAGACAGGGGGGTTAATTAAGATAAAAACTATCCTATTTAAGTTGGACTAAACAGTAGGTATCTACAAAATTTCATTCAAATCGGTTCAGCAGTTTAGGAGTCTATAGTGGACAAACAACGTGACATGTAAGTTATATATACTGATATTTGTATGTGTAATGGTCTGATAAGTTGGGTTGTTGTAAACTCTCCAAGGTTGTAAATTCGCTACACAAAAATGGCATAAAAATATGTGTAAATTCGCCATAATCCTAATTTCGTATTGTAAACTCGCCACATATCGTTTTTTACTACTGTAAATTCGCCACACTGATTTTTTAGTAGAGATCGCAGGAAAATCAAATGACAAATATATTATGTAATAATGCGATTATTACAATAATATACTTATATATTATTGTAATAATCGCAACAAGTATTAAACATTTTAATTTTCACCTATATTAAAATCACAGTTTTAATTAAAGAATAATTATTAATAATTGTTCCGTGAGAATTTTCTTGAGCACTACCCATTGATACAATGTTGTTTCAAGTGCAAGGTTAACTAGTAGAAAATGCTTTTAAACGTTAATTCACCTTGAGTATATTTTATGCAAAAAGATTTTAAATAAAAATAAACGAAATACTTTTGCGTTCAGGTTTTCATTTTTTATATCATAGCACAGCAAACAATCTGCTAGTTCTCTTGGTGGAATGAGACAACCATCTCTTGCATTGCTACCCAAATGGCAACACTGAAATGCCAGATATAAAAGTTTACTGGCTACTATAAATACTACATTTTCAACAGTAATGCACAGACGCTGTTTCGAAAGGAGTAGGTATGGCGGTGATAACGAAACCCGGTTAAACTCTATACCTAGTTAGCAGTCATAATGTTAGTGACATGTAGCCTTTTCTTGCCTTTTACGAGATTGCAAACAGTAAGGTTACGTCCGTACAAACAGGCAGCTGCTTAGCGTCTAGAGCCTAGCGAACCACCTAGCTAGTAGTTTAGTCAAACGAAGGTTCCACGATGTTCGCAACCGACCGTACTACGCGCTTGATGCCTAACTAATTGCTTAGCGAAGTAAACAGTGCGGATCACAAATTAAATCGATACTCCTTTCAAGACATTTTCTTAGTTTGTCAATGTAGCTTGCATTTAAACATAGAAATATAGAGATATAAACCTTGTCATCTCATTCGGTACGATAAAACAGAAGAACATGGTTTATTTCTATTTTTTTCCACTATATAATCTATCTGCAAATGTATGACATTTTTGACAGTGACAGAAACGTTTGCTTATATGTGTGGCGTTACGTTTCCTTCTCAATGGCGTGTTTATTATTATTCATGTGGTCTGTGGTGCGGACAGTCGCAAACATCCTAGAACGTTCGTTTTACTAAGCTACTCGCTAGGTGGTACGCTAGGCTCTAGAACACTTATCTGGGCAGACGTAGCCTAAGTCAATTTCTGATTTGATATGCGTAGTTTTTCAGATTAAGAGATAGGGATTTATCTGCAGAGATTCACTGAAAGTTGCTATATTATATTTGAGGCTTATATTTTTCTCGTATTTTTTGCATGACTACATGTAGTATTTAAACTTAAATAGTTTCCTTGTCTACTTTTTGTGTTTTCTGAAGAGTTATATTGGTAATCGTATTAGTAAATTTATCAAAAATTTGTGAACATTAAAATCTTTACCAAACTTTACTTTTTATCGGTATAATCTTGTGTCCTTGGTTTTGACCCCCGTCAGAGGGGTGTTTTGAGTTTGATCACTATGTTTGTGTGTATATGTGTGTCTGTTTGTGGCACTGTAACTCTTGTTGAAGGGTGAATTAGATACGTTTTTTTTATTTAAAAGATGATTTTCTAGAAGTATATTTCAATATATTCTCGCCACAGAACTGACGAATGTTCAAACCAAAGTGCCCGTACTTATTTGAATCATGTAGCATTTCACAGTATTTTGCAGTATTTTCTTGACTAAAATGTGTTTGTAAATCTGTAATACAAGCAATCGTGGTTAATACCGACATAATATAAGGTCAAGCTGTAAAAAGTACATAAAAATGAATATCCGTACTAAAGATGTGCGATCTGTTTAGAGTTTGGGCTTTATGGCGAAGTTTATGGTAACGTAATATTGTACTTGATCGACTCTTAAGGCCATTTCAGCTTGTCGACCGTTACAGTCATGACTATTTGGAAAGCTAATGTGAGCCGTTTCGACTAACAAGAAAAAACGTTGCTGTTGTTCAATTTTTTATTTAATGTTATTCTATGTTCAAACATATTACGTACGCAACTAACCAATCAAACTTCTGTCTGTCACAATACACATACACATAACTATTTATTATTAATTAACTTCCCTTAATCCCACGTGCTCCAAAGGTTCCTTTGAAGAATATACCAACTACTATTCTGCCAGGCAGGTCGTAAAAGGCGACCGATTGGCTATACCTGTCACTAACATCGTGACTACTAGTGGCAGAGTCCCACAACGGCTCGCCCGGGTATATGGTATACGTATCACCGGCTTAGCTATTGCAGCCGCAATAGCGTCAGTGTTTTTTTTATATGATTAGATGGCAGACGAGCAAACGGGGCGCCTAATGGGAAGCGGTCACCGATGCCCATGGACATCCACAGCATACGCTGTCCGTCTCTTGAGAAATTCAATAATCCGCCTCTTAAAAGATCCAGTGTTATACTTTTCAGGAAATACACACTTAGGGAGTTCATTCCATAATTTGGTGGTACGAACTTACAAGTTCCGACTACACCGTACTGATGAACACTATGAGTTAAGGTAATGTGGGTGGAGGTTCCGTCCTCGGCGAGTGTTGTAGCGGTGGAAAGAAGTAGCTGTTATCAAACTAAACAATTCCTCAGAACACTCCCCATTACAAAGCCGGTAGAGCACACTCAGAACACCAACATTTATTCTGCTTGTTATTGTCGTGTTCCGGTTTGAGGGTAGGATAGCCGGTAGACTTACACATGTGGCATTGCCATCTCACCACACGGATAGCATCACACCATGAACATCTGTGATATCTATAATAATAATAAATATCACTGGACAAATTACACTAATTGATTTGACCCCAAAGTAAGCAAATTATATGTATATACGCGAGTATAAGCATTTTTCACCAAAAGCATATTATATTTTTTATTTTATTTTATATGCGTGTAGTATGTAGGGTGTCATTCAACGATACTAATACATAGAAATACATATATAAATACTCTAATATATTTAATAAACACCCAAACCCAGAAATACAAACATTTGTGCTCATTACACAAATGCCTGTCTCTGCCGGGAATCGAATTCGGACCCCATTGATTGCGTAGTCAGCGTCGCTAACCACTCGACCAATGGGGCGGTCTAATAATAGCAGAAGGTGTCTATAAGCGATGGCTTGCTGGAGATATCAAGCTTCCGACCACGTATTTAATTGTATTAGCAGTTTTTATCAGCAGATGCAAGTTTATACCACGTATTTTAATAGCAGCTGCTGGGACTAATTATCGTCTTCTAACTAACGTACAAATTAAAATTTAGGGTCACAAAATATGACATCAAAACGCTTTGTTTAACTTTTCTTACACGAAGCCAACTTTATTACGGAGAAAATTGTCCTTTACAAACATAATTAAATTTAACAGGAAATAAGTTTACAAACAACGTTCAGGCACTTATAACAGTAAAGTTCTATCCAATGTTGACGATAAAAAGTATGAACTTAATTTGTTATAGCCTCTGTGGTCTAGTGGTCAAGCGTTGGCGTTGACCACATGAGGTCCCGGGTTCAATTCCCGGGTCGGACAATTTAAAAAATGTGTTTTTTTTCAGTTTTCTGATAAAAGCAACGTTGCCCGGGATTGGAAAGCGCCCGGTTGGCGATAGGCTCGCCACCTATCAGATTTGTGGGACTAAGTATCTTCGGCTAATCGTGGGTGCACTTGTTGTACCTCTGCCTAACTCTTCGGGGTCACTGGCGTGAAGATACTATACCTTATTATGTAACCAGAAACTGCTTAAATTAGGTAAACTAAAAAATGAAGGAAATATTTTTCTTTAGTTCTTAATTAAGGAATAGTACAAAAAATGCTTTAATTATCGAGAAACTTAATATGTACCTACTTATAAAAGATCATCTTTTTGATTTACACTAGGTAACACTATCCTATCCTTAACGAAATTTAACAAATATTACTCAACGGCATTATGACAGTTCATTATCGGCAATAATAGAGTGCCGCTAGCATTTTTTATATCATAAGATAACCAAAAAGTATAAGGTTTTCTTGATGAAAGTAGACAACCATTGCCTATAAATTGTGGCAATTCCAATTGCAAATGATTTTACCCCAAAACCGGAATACGAAAGGGATAATCATTGACGATATTGCGGCAGGAATAGTTAAGGCGGTGGTACCAAATAGACGAACAAGTCGCTGCGGAACTCTACCGCCTAGTAGTCACGATGGTAGCGACACGTACAGCCAATCGGTTACCTTTTACGACCTGCCTGTTAGAACGGCAGTTGGTTTATTCTTCACTCCTTTGATCCTCGGATCGAATTTCGGTTAAAATCTCAAAACCTATTTCACTTGTTTTGAACCGACGAAAAACGAAGGTTGGACACGACGGACGGACACACACGAAGGACATGTATGTTTTTTCTAATAATATTTTCGTATGTAATATTGTTGGAATTGGATAGTATTTGAGCATGACGACCTATTTCGGCGTTTCAAGTGTTTGTGTGTTTGTACTTCTGCACGTTTCTATGACTGTGTGTTTGTTTGTTAGTCAGCGAATTTCTTGAGCTTAAAAGCCATATCGGCAATTTAATTTTTGATTTAAATCAGGTATATTCAAACTTAGGGAGGTAGTCCAAATTTCTTCAAAATCGATTCAGTAACTTTTGAGATATGCCTAATATGTATAGTTGGCAAATATTTGAAGTGAGATTAATTTTTAATTACTTTTGTGAAATTTAAAAACCGCCTCTCTGGTCTAGTGGTTCAACGTCAGTGTTGACCATGTGAGATCCCGGGTTAGATTCCGGAGCCGGGAAATTCTAAAAAATGTGTTTTTTCAGTTTTATGATAAAATCAAGTTTGCCCGGGATTGAAAAATTGCCCGGTTGGCGATAGGCTTGCCACCCATCACATTGCGGGACTAAGTATCTGGCTATACGGGGGTGCACTACTTGTGTCTCTGCCTGCCTCTTCGGGGGATGGGTGTGAAGATATTCTTTTAAAAAAAGTTCAAATAGAAGGAATTTCCTCAACTAAACTAAAATTAAGTAACTAAAATTACAGTCGTTTCCCCTTATCTATATATATACTACATATAATAAAATCGTAGAAAAGTCAATGTATGTCCGGGGTAAACTCAAAAAGTACTGCATGGATTTACTTTAAATTTTGCATGAATATTACTAACAGGTCGGGTCAACATACAGGCTACATATTATCACGCTATCACCTACGGTGGAGGAGCAGTGCGGAGTAAACCAAGTCCGTGCGGACGAAGTCGCAGGCAACAGCTAGTTTATTATATATTTATCAACAATAATATATTTTGAATTTAGGTTGGATAATTTGATTACACTGAAGCTATTTACAACAATAGTTTTGGGTAATTTCAGGGAAACAAGATTTGGTGAGCATTTATCCATTTTGGTTGGCAAAAAGTATATAGTATATAATGATTCTGGTGTGTGTGTAATTATTTTGGAAGTTAATCGTTGTTCTTTAGACACCTCGGTAAATGGTGGGTTTAAATTATTTGAAGGTAATATATTTTACTTGGTACTTAGTCATAGGATCAAAAAATATGTTGATGTGCATTTAAGTTGTACCCATTTTTAAATAACAAATCTGAGATTTTTTTTCTTTTTCTCATAGCTGGCTAGCTGGTGGAAGGCGGTCAGTAACGCAACTTTTACATCTTTCTGTTTAACTAGAACCTACGGTTACTCTTACAATAGAAATATTAAGTAATAAGTATAGTGAGTATCCATCTAGGTTTAATAGATTGTTATTTTTTTTATATCATTAAATAGCAAACAAGCAGATAGGTTTCCTGATGGAAAGAGTCAACCATCGCCTATAGATACCAGAGATGTTAATGGTGCGTTGCTATCTTGTGGCTAGGTCTAAAACCACATGCATAATTTTACCGGCTACTTTAGCCTCCAAACCGGAATACGACAGCGACAAGCACTGACGCTATTGCGGCAGGAATAGGTAAGGCGGTGTTACCTGACCCGGCCGAGACAATGCAGAACTCTACCATCTAGTAGTTTCGATGGTAGTGACTCGTATTCGGTAGCCTTTTACGACCTGCCTGGTAGAACAGCAGTTGGCCTATTCTTCAAAGAAGCCTGGGACCAACACGGGGAAGCCCGGGACCAAAATGGGGATTCTGATCTGTGTATAATTATTTTGGAAGTAAATCGTTGTTCTTTAGACACCTCGTAATTAGTGGGTTTATATTATTTGAAGGTAACATTTTACTTGGTAGTTGGTCTTAGGGCTTAAAAAATATTTTGGTGAGCATTTAAATTGTACCCATTTTTAAATAACAAGTCTTAGATTTTTCCTTTTCTCCTAGTAAGCTAGCTGGTGGAAGGCGGTTAGTAACGCAACATTTACATCTTTCAGTTTAACCTACGGTTACTCCTACTATAGAAATATTAAGTACTATAGAAGTAATAAATATAGTAGGTAGGTATAGAAAGAAAGAAAGAAAGAAAGAAAATATTTATTTGCAAGAATATGGGTGTTACAAGTTGTTAAAAATAAATTAAGTTACCGACATATTCTACCAATATATGGTGTGCAAATATTTTAAAAAATATCATTATATAATATTACATTTAAAACTATAAATTGTATCGATTTTTCAGAATTACTACCGGATCGGAACGCGGCCACACACTGAGAAGATCCGGCGGAAGAAACTCAGCGGGCTGGTCTTTTTTTCTCTAATTTATGTTCTTGTTATAAATATACAAGGATGATTCCATATTACAAAGTTATTTTTATAATTACAAGTTTCATATTTTGAGTAATTTTTTTTTTTATAATTTACATAATGTTCACCATTTATAAAATTTTTACTACATTGAAATTTTTTTTTAAGGACAATTCAACAAACTTATATTTCTATCCATTAACATTTAATTTTATCGGCTAAAAATTCTTTAATATCATAATAAGTTTTATCTAACAGCAAATCAAACAACTTTTTGCGCAATTTATTTATAGGCAATGATTTAAGACTATCAGGAATATGATTGTATATAATAATAGACATACAATACACATTTTTTGTAAAAATATTTAATTTTTGGTTAGACACATATAATTTCTTACTATTCCTAAAATATGAGTTACCAGTGACTTCAGCATTTGTTTTAAATAACTTTTGGTGCTTTTTTACAAATACGCATACCTCTAAAATATACAAACATGGTAAGGGAAGTACCTTAAGAGACTTGAAAAGTGGTTTACAGGAATGTAACTGATTAACACCACATATTGCTCGAATACATTTCTTTTGGACTCTAAAAATTCGTACCAATTCAACAGAATTTCCCCAAATAGGAATTCCATATTGTAAATTAGAAGAGACATATCCATGATATGCTAATAGGCTTTTGCGTCTCCTACTTCCCTTAGTCTTCTCAAGACATAGACAAATCTATCAAATATATATATATATATATATATATATATATATATATATATATATATATATATATATATATATATATATATATATATATATATATCGCTTAGGGCGCTTTCGCTTTACGCTTTCACGGCTAAACCGCTGGACCTGAAATTTGGTATGGAAGTAGTTGAAGAGCCGGGGTCAAACATAGGCTAATTTTTTTTCAAAAAACAAACCCTTAAAGGATTGAAATAAGGCATGAAATTTGTATAAAAAGCTATCTTGACGACATGTTAATCTACTCGCGGGCGAAGCTGCGCGGGTCAGCTAGTACTATATGAATATGCCGGAAAGAGACTCTCAATAGAGAGCTGAAACATCGCAGAAATAACTATATACTTATTAGTGTTGTTGTCCACTTTCCTGCTATAATACAATCTAAAAATATTAAGTGCCTATGGTTGTTAACAAATTAAAAAAAATGCAGTGATTTGTCTGAAAAACTAAAAGTATTTTAACGTAGACATGTTGACGAAATTAACATTTGTTTAAACAATAGTGCATAATAAAATACTACGATTTGGCGGTCCTCCAACTGTAACTGGCAGTATATAAAAATAGACAAAAATATTGTATATGTACAAAAACATCTCTTTCATATAAGTGGCGTATTTTTGTGAGGTATGAAATTTTATTTTAATTTTCTAGCTTAGTGTATCATCTTTGAGACATCTGCTATTATAAATGCGTGAACTATTAATAATCTTAAAAACTTTATGTAACTACCGTGTTTGATGCTAAAAATTATAATTGACTAGCTGACACGGCAAACGTTGTTCTGCCTTTTTAACTACTCTTTTTTAACGTCTCGCTACGTAGTACGTAAGATAGGAAGTTACTGAATTTGTCCAGATTTTCGAAAATCGAGTTTTCACCGGATCTCCACGTTTTGAGGTCCTAGGAATATTTTCCGACTATTTTCGCGATGACGTCAGTATGTATGTGTGCATGTGTGTGTGTGTATGTGTGTATGAAAACATCTCCTAACTTTTGAACATTTTTTGGTATTCTACAATATTTTAGTGCTAAAAAAATACGTCAGATGGCATTTCAAGAATCAAAATCGAATCTTATTTTCAAAAGTTACAGCTTTTCAAATATTAAAATTAAGTCATTTTTAGCATATTTACTTTATATTTTTTAAATAATTTTTAGGCTAATACACCGATGGACTTAAAAATCTTACCAGCTTTTCTCCTTTAAAAATTGCGTCAAATCCGTTAATTGGATCAAAATCAGTCAATTTGTTTAGAATTTATTAAGGATGAAAATATTTGAAAAAAATGTTTTTTGACATTGCTACGAAATTTTTCAACCTATCGATTATTTAGCTAAAGCAATATTTCAGATCTCAAAAATTTGTTGAATGTCATTCGAAAGATCAAATTCAATCAGCGTTTCCAAAATATTACACTTTTCAAAAATCAATATACTGCCATTTTAACAAAATAGATGTTTGAACTGAAAAAATGTATGTTTATAGTTTTTACTCTTTCGAGTTTAAAATACCTTGATTTAGCGGGAAGTTTCAGGGATGACCTGTAGTGTCAACCGCCTACACATTTTTTTCTACATTTTCTCACCTTTTAAACCTTCCCTGAACTTCAACAATTAATTCAAAACCAAAATTAGCCAAATCAGTCCAGTCGTCCTCGAATTTTAGCGAGACTAACGAACAGCATTTGATTTTTATTATATATAATATAGATTTGATCTACACTTTCTATTCTAAATAAAAACTAACATTGTTAGTCCCTCTCAAGTTGTTTTTACATAATATACGTTAAAATAACATGGTTTTTCCCGATGTGAGAGATAATCGTCTCTTAAAGAAAAAAATGCTGTAAATAGTACGTTGTCGTCCGTTAAATTGTAAAATTTAGTTCCAATTATCCCATTTTCATTAGTTCCAGACCTATTCGAATATTTTTTTCATGCCAAATACAAAAAAATATGTTTAATATTCTGACTAATTCCTTGAACCCTTTTAAATAAATAAAAAATGGCCGAGTTCTGGGGTAACAGGCATAAAATTAAAAAAATTTGAGTATCTATTCATTTTTGGGAAGTTGGTTGAAAAATTTGATATTTAAATTAATTCAAATATTTTTTTGTGTTTCGCCTAAGTCCTACACGGCTGTAAATAACTTCGAAGGTTAATTTCCTCTTTGTTAATTATCTACAAGTTGTTAAAAGTTTTTGTAACCGTTTCTGAAACGCTGACAAATAATATAAAATGTCTTTCTTTGTACTTCGTAGTTCAGTTTTTGAACATTTTAATTTCCTGAACTTTGAAGATGCTGGTAAAATATAAAGAAAGATATATAATTTTAAATAGTAGCTTCGCATCCAAGCTAGATAAAGTATGATAAGATGTAGGTTGTTCGTTATTTTATTGTCTCACATCTAGGCACTCAGCTTAGTATTTTTCATATTTATATCATAAACATCCATCCATCCAAACATCCAAAGTTTCGCGTTTATAATATTAATATTAATTAATATAGATGAATCATAGCTATCATATTGCGATATATTTTCTGTACCGCACTGACCGCACGTGACCGCACACGCAGCTATTATATATATATATATATATATATATATATATATATATATATATATATATATATATATATATATATATATATATATATATATATATATATATATATATATATATATATATATATATATCCTGGTGTCGGTGTTGGCATCGGGCCGGTGCCGGTGTCGTGTTGGGCCGGCCAATCAAGAAGCGCTCATTGTTTGTGTCTCGGGTGTGTGCTGTGCGGCCTGTATTCGCTCGCCACCCAATACCTGCTCATTATGTGTCATTGGGCGCTTCTTGATTTGCCGGCCCGACACTGACAGTACTCGACGCGACTCGACGGCCCGACACGACACCGGCAGCTACATTCTTCATCAGACCGACACCAACACGCTGCGACCCGACAAGGCTTGTATAAATTCAAACAAGGACAAAAGCGATGCGCTATGCCATTGTATAGCAATTAATAAAATATTGTATTTGTCGTATTTACTATATTTAAGACGCAAAAAAGAAGTGTTTTGAGACGATTTTGGTTGCATTCAATTATTAAAGTGGGCTTAGATGGCATGCACTATAATTTATTTGAAAAACTAATTGATTACCAAAATACATTTTTTATTTATTTACGTATGTCTATAGACACCTTTGATCAATTACTAATGCACTGATTAGTAATTATACACTATATAAAATATTAGTCTACACAGAAGCGTGCGTGTGTATACAACACGTCATGCATAAAGACGCCGGCCCAACACCAGCAAGAGGCTTGTTGCCGACGACATGCCGGCGCCGGCATGTCTGTGCCGGGCTGGGCCAGTGAGTTAGTGTGCAGTACAATTTCATAGAAATACGCATCCACTAATGTCGGTGTCGGCGTAGGGCCGGTGCCGGTGTCGTGTCGAGCCGGCCAATTAAATAGCGCTCATTTGTTCGTGAAAGGAGGCTGCGCTTTATTTGGAACAATTAATTGAGAGTGAACGAAAATACCCTCGTTTGTCGCAAATTGATTTACCTGAGTACAAACATAATGAATTAAAACAAGCAGCTTGGCTAGAAGTGCTTAATATAATAGAATTTACCTAGAATGATTACAGTACTACTTCAAAATTAGAACATTCTGTACAGAAACTAAGATTTAAAACCATACGCTTGCAAGAATGGTGACAGACCGTGTGAGGGTAAAATATATATATTACAGTACCTATAGCTCCCGTGTGTGGTAGCTTGCTATACTGTAATATATATTTCGATATATTAATATATAGTAAAGCTACGTCTGTGGTGGGCTTAAATATAGAAAAATCTAAAAATTATCGCATGAAAACCCTGAGGGGCCAACAAAAAAACATGTTTTAGTATTGCGTACCTCAAAAGGAAAAAAACGGAACCCCCAAAGTAATAGACACTTTATTGTCCGTCTGTCCTCAAGACCCTTTAAATCGGGGACGCATATTGAGTTGGCATATACTCAGGTCTATAGTCCTTGAAGCTGTGTAAAAATCAAAGTGATAATATAACGCAAAAAAGGATACGGCCGTTTATGCCGCAAAAACATATGTTTCGACACAAATAACGCTTTTGTTAACATCGTGATAGCGAAATACCTCCAGATTGATTTTTTCCCGCTTGGACCATCCCCACATCTCTTTGCATTTCATCTGCGGTCAAATGACGTCGCTCTATCACATAAAGAATGGCTCAAATTTAATTTTGTCGAAAACTCTAATCAAAACTTTGAAATTAAATTCAGACAATACCAAATTTTAAATATAAAAAAACCACATTTAAATTCCAACAAATGCATCCGCTTTTTATTTTATGAAAAAACAAAAAACAAGTTTTTTTTTTCAAACCAGCTAGCAAGTAATCTGGAACAAAAAAGGTTACATATCTACCTAGCTAAAAATAATAGACCCTTTTTTTGGCTACAAAATTAATTAATTTGTGGAATAATTAGTAACTAAATGCATGTTGGTAAAAATATCAATAGATATTCTAGGTAAACGGCAAGTGCCCTATAGGTTTTGATTTTCTTATGAAATCGCAAAATATGTGACATAAATGATCATAAATTTTGATCACGTCATTTTGTTATTTTACGGTTTTCGGATTTTTTGAAGTGAAAACTTCTTTAGGCGCGTTGATCGTTTTGGTAGAGGGTAAAATCCTCGGTTCGCGTCACCGACATGCTAATGATAATAGTATATCTATAGCTATGGAGAGCCAGACTAGCGCACGCGCAGTAGCCTGTGTACACGTATACACTAATACATCGACTATTTCTGACTGTATTATGTGCGCGTTGGACGCTTTATATAGTTATATAGTTTTAATTACTCTCAATTTAATAGTTCCGTTTTCACTTCTATCGGCAGTCCCACGACTGCTACTGTTTTTTTTCTTTACAAGTGCTATAAGAAATTGCTTCTTGCAAAATTTTATAATTCTAGGTCAAAGGGAAGTACTCTATAGGTTTTGATTCCCTTTTGAAATTGCAAAAAATAGAAAAATATGCAACACAATTGATCGCATTGATAGATTTTTAAACAGCTAAAAGGGACCGTAGATCCGAGTTTTTGATATGAATTTCATCTAGATACTTTAACTCGTTCCTGAGAAAAAGGATCTTGACAGACGGACAGACGTACCACTAAGTGATCCTATAATGATTCCGTTTAGGTACAGAACACTAAAAAACATTAAACTATTAGAAAACTGCGATTTATCTAGTCAAAACCATCTAGGGAATATGTATTCAACTACTAGTTGCGAGGCAAGAGGCTCAAGTTTTAAGGCTTGGCGTGCTAGGATAAAACTCTGAATTATTACTGCATCAGCTTATATAATATATAAGCTAAATATAAAGCGTAAATGAGATACGGAATACATTTGCGGAAAACATTTCAAAGACTGTGCAATGGAACTGCACAATCTAATATCTCCCTCTTAGTCCCATAATAAACGACGAGAGTATCGGCGAGAAGACACCATTTTCCAGTCGTAATTTCAAAGACTCGAACAATGCACCTTATTTCAACATTTGTTTTATGAACTGCGAAGGAAAATTTTAGTTTAGAGTTACTGTCTTTGAGAAATATAACCAGGAAGTTTTTAAATCCGAAGTAAAAATGCGTTTCTTCATAAGTTTCTTCGGATTTATGTTACTGCAGACCAGAGCGTTTAATGTCAAATACGAATAATTAGTCTCCAGTGATGGCATGTGAGCGAAGTCGCGGGTATTTAAAACAAAATCATAAAGCCGTCGTGCATCGCCTGGCAAAAGTTGAACATCGAAAATATTTTGTACTACACTAACGTAATAAAAAGGAAATAATTTAATTGTAAGTTTGTAATGGATTAACTTAAAAACTACCAAATTGATTTCAAAAAATGTTTCATCTATATCGTTCCGAAACTACATTTTTCCAAAATAACATAAGTTACTTTTTACCCTGTTATGCAAAAACAACTGCTAATTTTGAATAAAAACATACTCTTACATTTTAATGCATTTTACGTATTTACTTAAGGAAAACCGTTGCATCGGTTTGGCCTTCGTATAAAAATATTCTGAAAGTTTTTCAGTTTTTCTAAACATGTAATTTTATTAGTCAATATCTTTAAGCATGTGTCGGAAAGGTATGATTATAGAAAGTAAACTAAGTATATTTACTATGTAACCCGAAAGGGGCATATTAGTATGTCGATAACATTATCAAAAAAAAAAAAATAATAAATAAATAAATATCACTGGAAAAATTACACAAATTGATCTAACCCCAAAGTAAGCAAATTATATGCTTGTAGTATGGGTGTCAGTCAACGATACTAATACATAGAAACATATAAATACTCTAATATATTTAATAAACACCCAAACCCAGAAATACAAACATCTGTGCTCATCACACAAATGCCTGTCCCTGCCGGGAATCAAACCCGGACCCCATTGATTGCGTAGTCAGGGTCGCTAACCACTCGACCAACGGGGCGGTCGGGCGGTAATGAAATGATTCCATTTATAAAAATAAAATAGTGTGGTAATTTGCTATCCCTGTATTTCAACTTAAATTTCGCTAAAATTTAGCGAATATTTCAAACTGTACAACATTCTGTTGAGTAAGGTGCAAGGAACTTATATAATTGGAATTACTACGAAGCAATATTTAAAAAAATAAAAATGTACTTTATTTCGTTCCTCATAAAGTTTACATTTGTTTGTTACTTAACAGAGGGGAAAAACGTTCTGAGCAAGACAACGACATGAGTGGATGTTGTCCCTTTCTTACAATTGCCAGTGTTAAAATAAAACTGCTGATGGTAGATTTTTTATATATTCGGTAATCGTTAAATCCCTTTTATTCATACACGTCGATAAATACATTAGCATAAGATGTATTGTAATTAACATAGTGAGTTCTAAAATGTACTTATTTTAATTATTACATAATTACTTATGCAATGCAAAGCTGTTTCTCAAATTAGTAGAATTACTTAGTAGTAATTTGCGAACTATGCATGGCCGCACTTATATATGGCGATTGGCGCTTTATTTAGTAGAAAGAGACATACTCCACCCATGTCGTGGTACTCTTCGGAACGATTTTGAAGCCCGTGTGGACATTCCGGGTAGAATGTAACTTCCTTGGTAAGGTGTCTGTCGTCATTTTTTGTCCGGAATTTTGTGTTTCCATAGTAATTACAATATCATTTAAGATTATTTATTTCGATAGATGAAAATTTACCTTCCTATATCCGCAAAATATTTTAATTTATATGATTGTATAAGAATATCAAGCAGTGGCTATGACAATCGGTCACAGTTTTTTACACACTCTATACTTCCATATACTTAATATTTTAATACTGAAAAACCTCCGCCATGTTGCTATGAGTCCTTTTCAGGGTTCTTATATTTAGTTTCGCCATGTCCGTCCGTCCTTCTGTCTGTCCGCAGCTAAGCTCAGATAATATTAGTATTGGAAAGCTGTAATTTGCCATGCGTATACGTATAATTAGTCACGCCGACAAAATGGTAAAACAAAATATTAAAAAAATAGTGTACCTTCTCTAGAGGTAAAGTAGGTTTTTATTCTTACATACTTTGGTGTCGGGTGTCTTTGGATAGATCTTTAAAAATATTTCGGGTTTCCTGATGGTAAGAGAGAACTATTTCTAGACCACCAAATACAGCGACTCTAGCTAAGCTGTCATGAAGAAAGTGGTTCGAGTTCAATTTTTTATTGGTATAATATAGGATGTGTAATGAATAACGTTCGTAATAAACATAGACGTTATTGTTGCTCAATTTAGTTGTTATATATTACTAGCTGACCCGGCAAACTTTGGTCTGCCTTTTTAACTACTCTTATTTTTTTTCTATATTTTTTCACTTTTTAAACCTTCCCTGGATTTCAACAATTAATTCAAAACCAAAATTAGCCAAATCGGTTCAGCCGTTCTCGAGTTTTAGCGAAACTAACGAACAGCAATTGATTTTTATATATAGAGAAAATTCAGTATTTATCTATATTAATATTATAAATGCGAAAGTTTGGATGTTTAGATGGATAGATGGATGAATGTTTGTTACTCACAGAAATCATACTTGTTATTCAATCACACAAAAACTACTAAACGGATTTAAATGAAATTTGGCACACAGGTAGATGATGACCTGAAATAGTACAAAGGCTACTTTTTATCCCAGAAAAGTTAGGTAATCCTGCAGGATTCCCCAAAAACTTCTGTAGTGCAGTGGGTAGTATAGTATATAAAAACACTGTCAATGGCATTGTTTAATAGCCAAAACAATCATACACATTACACATGCAATTATTTTGCGGATAGGTAAAGGAGAATGATGAGGTTCTATACAAATTTGGCCCAAAACGCAACACATGATGATAGCTGCTGCTTATCGTATTGTAATACATTATTAATTTCTCCTGGAATGTAAATTATATTACGGACACTTTATATAATACTAAAATTCCCGAAACTCCTTAAATGATTAACATTACTCTAATTTACAATTGTGACATTCCATTTTAAGCCACTCACATCGAAACATATCGTCAACATAAATATTATGATTAATCTTTGTATCACTCATCATAAGGATTATTTGATTTTAACCACTTAAAAGTTAAAAAACGAAAAAAACTCTATATTTAAATGTTACTCGTTCATAGTGTTCATAAATAAATAAATAAATAAATAGTGTAAATAGATGACACTTGTTTTTTTGTTTCTTTAGGATGATACTATAGGCTAGGGTAGATAATTTTGGAAACAAAAGAAAATTATAGGATGAAACCCATTGCAAATGGAAGAAAATAAAGCCAAAATAAGAGGAAAAATTAATTGCGGGCTATTTGAGTTCGGGAATTGTGAGGGGGGGGGGGATTTGAAGGGGAAAAACGGTTTATCACGATTTTCGGTAAAACTACAAGTCCTATCGAAAAAAGTTTAATGGCAAAGTTATTGGTAATAAGGAGATCTACAACTTTTGTATTTGCACTTTTTTCATATAACCTCAAAATTATGCGAAAAATTTGAAAAACTAACTTTTTGGTTTTTTATTTTTGTCTCCTACAAAAATAAATATTTTTTCACGAAACTCGATAAAAAGCTGCTTTTTTGTATCCCGAATACACTGTAAGTTTTTTTATTTAAAATATTAGTTTTTTCTCCTTATTTTGACTTAAGAAACATCATCATTTTCAATCGAAAATTCTCACGTCAAAATATCTGATCTTTTTAAAAAATCAGTATTATTTTTTTCTTTGTAATCTCTACATTCTGATGGTATCAAAATTTTCGCAATTTTCGAAATACATAATTTAATAATTAAAAAATCGCATGGTAACACAAAAAATGTTAAAGATGCACCTAGTTCCATCTCGTCGCTTTTATTTTTTAATTGCTGGAGAATATTTATGCTTAAGTTTACGGGCTGTCTTACCGTCTCAGCCATCAGGAATCTAAGATAAATTAGGCTTATAGAAGGATGTTTCGTTATTACCATAGCTTATTTAAAATTTTCTGAAAATATTGATAAAATTACATAAAAGTATACGATAAAGGTTATTATTAACATTTGATTAGTACAAGATTTCTAAATAATTCATTCGTATCATTTTTTCTTTTGCAGACAGATGTGTGTTGCCTTATTCATATGGAAGACAGGCAGCAATCGTAGCCTGCCGTTTTGCAGTAAGTAGATAATATAATATTGTTATAACATAATAATTTTTAATGATGAAGAAAACACAGACAATCGCTAGTTATTATAGCTAATTGTAGAGGCTCTTGTAATTTAATATTTGTAAAATGATAAATATAATATACTTATTTGAAACTTCAACAATTCTACTATTTTTTGATGACGATGTGTTTTTTTTAAAGAGCGAGATCGAAGTATACTGATTAACCGTTTCCCGATTATCCATTGATTAAGGAAAACTTAGTAATTCAAAACGTAGTTTTAATGCATTTACAAGACAATTTACTCAATAATTCGAAAAATGTTTGGTTCCACATAAATTCTGCACCAATAAGTTTGTCCACTTGTATTTTTGTTTGGGACAGGAATCGTTTCAAACACAGTTAATTTTTGTTGAATTGCTTAATAATTTATTGTTAATATAATTAAATGATCATAGTTGTTCCCCGTGTTGCTCCGGGCTCGTTTAAAGAATATACCAATTGCCGTTTTGCCAGGCAGGTCGTAAGAGGCGACCGATTAGCTATACGTGTCACTACCATCGTAACTACTAGGTGGTAAAGTTCTGCTACGTCTCACCTGGGTATTTGGTACCACCGCATTAACTTTCCTATTGCAACAGCGTCAATGCTATTCATTATCATATTCTGGTTTGGAGGGTAAGGTAAGTAGACTTATGCATGTGGCATGGCCATCCCACCACACGAATAGCAACTCATTCAATAAAAAGTATTCATTCATTAAAATTTTTCGTCTCATCTCATACAGGATCTACAATTTCACAAGATTGAATGTGAAAATTTATTACTATGATCGGAACATTGGTTCAATTAGTCATGTTTGAGCCTAACAAGAACTTAATTGCTTTATGTGAGAAATTGGATTTTCAATACTAAATAATTAATGTTTCACAAAATTATTTCAAAGGATAGGATGGAAATGCCAGGGCGAAGGATGAAGAAGAAAGGTGATTTGGTTGTTAATATAACTATTATACACAACAATTAACTATTATATACGACAAGCATTTGTGTGATGACCATAAATGTTTATATTTCTGGGTTTGGGTGTTTATATTGTATATAACAGTATTTATTTATTTGTGTGTATTAGTATCATTGATTAACACCCATAACACAAGCAAATAATTTGCTTACTTTGGGGTTAGATCAGTAAGCGTAATTTGTCCCGTGAATATTTATTTATTTATTATTCATCCACACATCCAAACTTTTGCGTTTATATATAGATTAGCTGTTGCCCGCGACTTCGTTCGCGCGAACTTCGTTTACTCCGCACAGCTCCTCCCCCGTAGGTGATAGCGTGATAATATGTAGCCCATATGTTGACCCGACCTATTAATAATATTCATGCGAAAAAGTAAATCCATGCAGTACTTTTTGAGTTTACCCCGGACATACATTTTTTTATGTTATTGAGATAGGCAGATTGGCAGACGTGCCACCTGATGATTGGCAGATTGGCAGTTTGGCAGACGTGCCAATGAACAAAAATGGGATACCTGAGCTGGAACTAGCCCAGGTATTCCATTAATGTGTTGCCTATCCTGAGACATAAGATGTTAAGTCTCGGTGCCAGTAATTACATAAACAGACAAACAGACAAAAATTCTAAAAACTATATTTTTGGCTTCGATATCGATTGTAGATCACGCCCCAAGTATTCTTTTAAAAAAATATTCAATGTACAGTTTTGACTTTCCTACGATTTTATTATATGTAGATAATATATAGATATTTATTATATATTATATATGATATATAGTATAGATAATATTAATATCGATATAGTAGGAAAGATTAGTATGAATATGGCTTCATTTTTGCTGGTTACGTCGTGACAATTGTGCCACTGCGATGTTATTCTTTCAGACCTTTGGTGAGTTCGTTTCATTTGTTAAGATAATTTTTCCAGTGACATTACGTAAGGCATGTGTAAGTCAGGAACCTGCGAGTTAAATTATCATTTCTCTTTAACTTATGGATTTCCGCAAGGGAACGTTTGGTGTCTTTTAATTGATACAAAAGCCGCATTATGCGTATTTTTATATAAACAATTAATAAAACATTTAATGAAACGGAAATAACAAATACTCTTTGAGTTATCGATAGACTTAGTTGTATCAATGACGCCCCAAATATAAGGTCACCCTACGCGTAATTGAACCGAACCGATCGCCCACACCCGGTAGGTACTATTAAACATATGATGATAACATTATCCTTCATATTTACAGGCTTTTGACTATCAGAAGGGATCAGTGGTTAGAATTTAGGTGATTCAAGTAAAGAATAATTAGGTAAATAAACAAAATTCTTCTAACAGAGTGGCCATATATACAATTATTTTATAAATTTTTGTAGTAAAACACAACACACTTCAAAAGCTATTGCAATCGATTCTACTGTTGATTCTGAACAAACTAGTTGCAGCTTTCGTATTAAGTAAAATACACCTCGTATAAACTACCGCTGTCGGAAAATATCCAAGTATAATTTAAGTCGGTGGCGCAAGGTCGCTACTTTAAAATATTTTAGACATTGATTTGATCAAGATTATCAAAGCTGAGAATTTAACACTATTAAACTATAAAGCTAAGAATTTTACTAGGTGGTAGAGTTCTGCATCGGTTCGACCGTGTCTGGTACCACCGCCTTACCTATTCCTGCCGCAATAGCGTCAGTGCTAATCACTGTCGTGTTCCGGTTTGGAGGGTAAGCTGGCCGGTTAACTTCTGCATGTGGCACTAGACCTCGCCACTAGATAGCAACGCACCATTAACACCTTTGGTGTCTATAGGCGATGGTTGACTCTTTCCATCAGGAGACCCATCTGTTGTTTGCTATCTTATGATATAAAAAAAACACGACGATAAAACATTAAATTACTATGTGTACGTACTCAGGTAGTATTGGGTATTATACTCGTATATACGCTAATATTATAATATTATCCATACTTCCATACCAATCCAAACTAGGCCATACTAATATTATAAATAGGGTTGTTGAGGAAGTGATTATGAGGAAGAGGAGGAGGAAGAGGAATTGTCACGCGCAAATTTAGAGGATGCGGATGAGGAAGAGGATATTTTTTGAGGAAGAGGATGAGGAAGAGGAAGCGGATGAAGAAGAGGATAATAGGAAATTATAAATACTAGCGGACCCAACCCAAAAGCCGCTCTCCTGTCTGTACATAACTAGGTACATACACACAAAAATTAATTAAAAGGACATTTTCCAGTGGACTGAACTATGAATCTAAAACATTCTCAAAACACACACAATAAAGAATCATCCAAATCGGTCCAGCATTAAGGAGAGTTCAGTAACATACACAATATACACACACAAATATGAGTGAATGATACAATTTTATTTAGGAATTGAAATGAAAATAAGAATGCAGTATTTATTTCTTCATTGATTATTTAAGTCGAATATTATTAATCAAAATTATAGGAAGGTTATTTTTTATAGAAATCAATTTGGTGTAATATAAAATAAAATAATATTAAAACAGTGAAATTCCTCATAAATTCCTCTTAAATGTTGAGGAAGCGATAGCGGAAGAGGATTTTTTTATTTTTGTATATGAGGATGTGGTAACGGTTGAGGAACCCAAAATATTGCGGAACTTCCGCATTATGAGGAAGCGGAAGAGGAATCCTCAGCAACCCTAATTATAAATGCGAAAGTAACTCTTTCTGTCTGTCTCTTCTTCACACCTAAACCATTGAACTGATTTGAACAAATTTGGTACAAAGATAGTTTGAAACCCGAGAAAAAACATAGGATACTTTTTATCTTGTAAATCCCACGGGAATAGGAACTATGTGGGTAAAACCCCTGGACTGTCTACTTTTTATACCATGACAATAAGGGGTAAATTAGGCTTCTTTATTTTATAAATTTTTCTACGCGGACGAAGTCGCGGGCACAGCTAGTTTGTCTATAATTTTTTTAAGTGTTTTGGTTTGTACCGTAGTATTCGAATTTTAATATTTATCTATACATATAATAAAATCGTAGGAAAGTCAAAACTGTACATTGAATATTTTTTTAAAAGAATACTTGGGGCGTGATCTACAATCGATTTAGAAGCCAAAAATATAGTTTTTAGAATTTTTGTCTGTTTGTCTATTTTTTCTGTATGTCTGTTTGCCTGTTTTTCTGTATATATGTCCGGGGTAAACTCAAAAAGTACTACATGGATTTACTTCAAATTTTGCATGAATATTACTAACAGGTCGGGTCAACTTATAAGCTACATATTATCACGCTATCACCTAAGGGGGAGGAGATGTACGGAATAAACGAAGTCCGCGCGGACGAAGTCGTGGGCAACAGCTTAATAATATAATACTTGTGTTGTATATTGTATGTGATGTCATTTGAATTTGGTCTATATTTTGTGTTGGATCGGTCTTTTTTTGTTAAATGTAAGCGGCCTTCTGTCTGGAGTTTTTTTTTGTATCATAAGGTAGCAAACAACTGCTGGCTCTTCTAATAGAAAGAGACAATGATCGCCTATGCCGCCCCGTTGGTCGAGCGGTTAGCGACCCTGACTACGCAATCGACGGGGCTCGAGTTCGATCCCCGACGGGATCAAACATTTGTGTGATGAGCATAAATGTTGGTATTTCCGGGTTTGGATGTTTATTAAATACATTCCAGTATTTATATATGTATTTCTATGTAATAATATCGTTGACTGACACCTATAATACAAGCAAATAATTTGCTTACTGTGTGGTTTATAGATCAGTAAGTGTAATTTGTCCCGTGAATATTTATTTATAGACACCAACTTTTAATAGCGCGTTTATATCGTAGTGGCGGGGTTTTAGTGCCACATGCACAAGTTTACTGGCTACCTTACTCTCCAAATCGTAACATGACAGTGACAAGCACTGACACTATTGCGGCAGGAGTAGACAAAGCGATAGTAACAGAACCGGACGTGACAATACAGAACTCTATCACTCTAGTAGGCATGATGAGTGAGTGATGAGTGAGTGAATCTTTCGCCTCTTAAGAACTGCCTGCCAGAATAGCAGATGATCTATTCTGAAAGAGCCTGGACCAACACGGGTGGGGGGAGGGGAAGCTCTTCAAAGTCTGGTCTGTTTATTGGTTATTTTAACTATTCTGGTTTAGAGGGTATAGTAGCAGGTAAACTAATGCATGTGATATTATATTTAAGCCCCCCCAAATGGTAACGTAGCTTGACTTATATCATTTGTGTCTGTAGGCGGGAGTTAGCATCTGTTACAATCAAAAGAACTATCTTTGGTAACTGCAATATTAGCATCTACTTGTTACAATAACATTAGTATTGAGTTATTTATTTTGTAGCAAAGATGTCGCTCATTTGGTGGAATACTGACGTATTTACAGATTTACGTATTTTACAGGACATTTTTTTAAAATGAGTTTATGGTCTTATTATGGCAATTCATGCTTATTTTTTTATTTAAACCATAGTAATAGTATTTTAGTATTATTATAATTTAACTTTTTTATCATAATCAATCAATCAATCAATCAAGCAATCTTTGTCATATTTACTTCGATTTAAAAATAAAATACATTTACGCCGATGTTCCACCAAATGAGCGATGTAATGCTACATTTCTGTTAGTATCTCTGCTACATTACGCTACAAAACAGACCACGACACTAACAAACACTGAGGCTGTTGCGTCAGAAACAGGCGAGGATGTAGTACCAACCCACGTATTAAAATTTGTTTATTTAGTTGGGATAATATATAATTCTTTATTAATTCAATTTTGACTACGCATCAATTTGGCTCGGGTTCGGTTCTCGACAGGGACCAACATTTGTGTGATGAGCATATTTCTGGGTTTGGGTGTTTATTAAATATATGTGAGTAATAATATATGTACTTCTATGTATTAATACCGCTGACTAACACCCATAACACAAGCAAATAAATTACTTACTTTGGGGTTACATCAATTCGTCTTATTTGTCCAGTTATATTTATTTATTTATATAATCAGTTACATAATATAATCTTTATAGATATTTGAAATGTTCATAGGTATTAAATATTTATAAATAAATAAAAAATATTTACGGGATAAATTACACTTACTGATCTAACCCCAAAATAAGCAAATTATTTGCTTGTGTTATGGGTGTTATTCAACGATATTAATACATAGAAATACATATTATATTAATAGTAGAATATATTTAATAAACACCCAAACCCGGAAATAAAATCATTTGTGCTCATCACACAAATGCTTGTCCCCGTCGGGGATCGAACCCGAGCCCCGTCGATTACGTAGTCAGGGTCGCTAACCACTCGACCTATGAGGTGTTTTACGTATAAACTGCGTTGGTCCGAGTCCCCTGAACAATAGACCATTTGCCATTTTGCCGGCATTTCGTTAAAAGCGAATGCTTGATTAAACGTGTCATTACAGATGTTTTCTGCAACAGCGTCAGTAACAAGTATCGTGCTCCGGTTTCAGGGAATGTTAGCCGGTTAATTTATACACGGGCATTGTCGTTCCCGCTACATGGATATTTTTGGTGTTATTAAGATCTTTAGCGTCTCTTTCTATCGAAGCGCCAACTACTTGCTTGTTGAACTATGGTGGTCTAGTGGTCCAGCGTTGGAGTTGACCACATAAGGTCTCGGGTTTGATTCCCAGGTCGGACACATTAAAAAAAAGTGTTTTTTCAGTTTTCTGAGAAACACAAAGTTGCCCGCGATTGGAAAGTACCCGGTTGGCGATAGGCTTGCCACCTATCACATTGTGGGACTAAGTATCTTCGGCTAATCGTGGGTGCACTTGTTGTACCTCTGCCTACCCTTTCGGGGATATGGGCGTGAAGATACTGTAACTTTTGCGCCATTTGTCTCCGTATGGAGCAGAGCTGTGCAATCCTTACGATAAACACGGAGTGAACGTCGGTATTGCAAAATTGTTGTCGACAAATCTGGCAAAAACTTTTTGGCAACCCTTACTTAAGAGTGTTTTTCCCTATCATGTTAAGAGTTTTCTGCAATTCTTACAGTAATAAAAGAGGTATTTTTGTAGAAACTTTTCGCTTGGATCAGATTTGGGAATAGTATAAATCCTGTTGTTCTAGTGTTTAGTAATTGTGTATTGCCTTACATATGTAAATATGTTTATTGATTTGATAGCCTAGTTCAAACTTGCCGATTTATAGAATTCCGCTTCCAAGAAAATTATAATCAAGGCGTCATTCTATTCATTATTTAATTGACAAAGTTATAGAAAAGTTGAAGAACTGCATAAAAATTGCAAAGTAATAACCAATTTGTTAAATAAGATGGGGTTTCATTTTATAAAAATGTCTCAAAAGCTATTACAGATGTCGGAAATAAAAAAAATTCTTAAACAACAGGAAACAACCTACTCTCTCTTTGTCCTTCGCTATCTATATTTATAATTTTAGTTTGGCGGTTAAAATAGGGCTATAAACGGGTAAAGTCACTCCCTCTTGCGTTTGGCGGTTCGCTTCGTAAAATGAAACGATTTTTTTCAAATATTAAATGTGAATATTAGGAAATAAAATTCAGGTAGGATACACGAATGAAGAAAAATCCGTGTAAACAGTCCTTCAATTTTTTAATTATTATTAATGCAATAGTTAATTTAGGACATTTTGCTGATTGGATTATAAATGAAAATCCTGATAAATTAGATGTTTTTCTTTTGTTCCACTCTTTGGATCTTTTTTTAGAAATACTAAGAAAAGATTAATTTTATTTGATTTTCCATTTTATTATTAAAAAAATGAAAAATCATATAAACATATTTTTTAAAGTATGCATAAACGCATAAATATAATCATGGTTCACATGATTATATTTAAGTATTCCACCATTTGTAGGTTATTTGATTTCTTTTGGGGAAAAATGCTGGGAGGTGAATCAACAAACTATTCGAATGCGATTTGGAATGTTTTATTGGAATTGCGTTTTTCACAGTTTTTTAAGATAATTGAAAGTTATTATCTTGAAAAAAATGGTGAAGTGCGTTTCAGACCACGCGCTATGTAGGGTTCCGTAGTTGCCTATTACAATAACGCGGAATAAGAAGACGGCTTTTGTTGTTTCATACTATGAACATTTAACTTATTTAATATCAATCACGGATATATCCCCACCACAAGTTTACCGCCTATAAAAACTTCTCTCAGTATGTTTTATACGTTGCTCGACTATAACTTAAAAATTGCTTTCACAAACCTACAATATTTTTCGAAAACCTATTTAATGATACCTCACACTATGGAGTACACGAGAAAAAATTACATTTTTAGGGTAGCTCCTCTACATGTGAATGTGGCATTAGACCTCGCCAGGAGATTGCAACGCATCTTTAACATATTTGGTGTCTATAGGCGATGGTTGAGTCTTTACATCAGGAGACCCATTTGCTTGTTTATGATATAAAAAAATTTCATGCCATTACTTTGTTGCCGTAACAATTTTGTTTATGGTATAAGAGAGCAAACAAGTTGCCGATGGAAAGAGTCGATCATCGCCTATAGACCAAAGATCTTAATAGTGAGTTGCTAACTTGTAGCAAGGGCTAATGCCACATGCATAAGTTTACTGGCTACCTTACCCTCTAAACCCGAACACTAAGTGACAAGCACCGATGCTATTGCGGCAGGAATAGGTAAGGCGGTGGTACCAGACCCGGGCGAGACAATGCAGAACTCTAATACCTAGTAGCCAAAACGTATATTCATGCTAAATTACGTCTTTTTAGTACTAAGGAACTCTGAGGTAGAAGGCGGCCAGACGGACGGACATAGCGAAACTATAAGGGTTCCTAGTTTACTTAAGAACCCTAAAAAGTGGGTATCTGTCGAATCCAGATTAGAAGGAATGAAGCTTGTCGAAGACATTCAAATCGCAGATCTTCTAAATTAGCGACATTCTGTAGTGCAAAATCTTGCGTTTTCCTGAAACAGCAATGGGCTAGAACGGCGGAGAATAGTCTCTCTTTTGCTAGCTTTTCAATAAAAAATGGCTAGCAATGGTTGACTGTATAGAACTGCTATAAATATTAGAGCAGATCTTATGAAGCTCTAGTGGATGATTACTGTTATTCTAGATTCTTACCAGTACCTTTTCCTAAGTTACCTTTCACATTGGGCAGGATTTATACTACAAAGGGAGAATATTTAAACTCTCCATTGACGTTGCTTTGTGAAACTCCATCGTAATAATTGTAATTTCGAGCATTTCTAATCATCGCATTAAATCCATTTTTATTATGTATATATTAATTAATTAATACGTGAAGGAAAAATTTTGGGTCCCATTTTAAGACAAACGCGCGAATGGTGAAGTACAAAATTTGGCTCAGTTAAAGTTTACATTGCGGTGGATTGCATTTACTTAATATTTTTAAATAAAATGTGTTAAAATATATTAAAAAAATAAAATAAACATTACACACACTACATTCATGATATTATACACACATGTACCTATACTAAACTATTTTCTTTAAGGCTAAAGTCAGTTGTCAAACTTAAAAGAGATTTTATAGTTTAGTCCATGGGCGAATTTAAGTAAAATATGATTTAAAAGTTCTCTCGATAACAAGATAATTTTTGATTCATTTTTTTACTTACTAGCGATCGCTTGTGGCCGAAATTCGTCCATGGACTAAACTATTAAAACTCTTAAGTTTGATAACTGACTTTAAACTTAATGAAAATAGTTAGGTGTACATGTGTGTATAATATCATGAATGTAGTATGTGTAATGTTTAATTATCTATACATATAATAAAATCGTAGGAAAATCAAAATTGTACATTGAATATTTTTTAAAAGAATATTTGGGGCGTGATCTACAATCGATATCGAAGTCAAAAATATAGTTTTTAGAATTTTAGTCTGTTTATTGTCTGTATGTATGTCCGGGATAAACTCAAAAAGTACCGCATGGATTTACTTCAAATTTTGAATATTATTAACAGGTCGGGTCAATATATAGATTATAGGCTTAGGCTACATATCACGCTATCACATATAGATTATAGGCTTAGGCTACATATTATCCTACGGGGGTGGAGCTGTGTGGAGTAAACGAAGTCCGCGTAGACGAAGTTGCAGGCAACAGTTAGTTTTTTAATATATTTTATAGTTTAGTCCATAGACGAATTTAAGCAAAAATAAGAATTAAAAGTTCTCTCGATAACGAGAGAATTTTTAAGTCATATTTTCACTTACTAGCGATCGCCTATGGCCGAAATTCGTCCATAGACTAAACTATAAAATGTCTTTTAAGTTTCAGAAATCAGAAATCAGAAGTACTTTATTCAATAAAACTTTTTACAAGTTATTTTGACGCGTCAACATTTTTTTAAACTACTACCGGATCGGAAACGCGGCCACACACTGAGAAGATCCGGCGGAAGAAACTCAGCGGGCTTGTCTTTTTTTCATAACATTTTTTAAATAAAATATTACATAATATTTAATTAGTATCTAATTGTTACATTAATAATAAGGATTGCCGATATGAGGAGCAGTTAATCCCATGCTTTCCTGTCATCAAGGTATTTAGATATTTTATAATAACCTTTTTTACACAGTTTTGTTTTAACATATTTTTTGAATTTGTTAACTGGTAAATCTCTAATGGCATCAGGCAGCTTATTGTAGAAGCGTATACTTTGCTCCATAAAAGAGTTGCTTATTTTGTGGAGACGAGATACATGCACAGCAAGATTGTTTTTGTTCCCTGTATTTAGGGAGTGAATATCACTATTATTTTTAAATAAGCAAATATTTTTACGAACGTACATCAAGATTTCGAATATATACTAAGAAATTACAGTTAAGATATTGATTTCTTTGAATTTTTCTCTCAGGGAGGTCCTTGGACTAAGATTGTAAATTGCCCTTATAGCCCTTTTTTGTAATACAAATATAGTATTTATTTCAGCGGAATTCCCCCAGAGAAGAATTCCATATCAAGAGTTTGACAACTGACTATAGACAATAATGTGACGATTGAGTAATGAGACACACCTCTCGACGCGTGTTTGTTGGTGTCCTTCACTCAATTTATGCTATACCAATTACTAAAGATTTTATTATTCTTATTTATGTATTTTTTTTAAATTATAAGATAGCAAACAAGCAGATGACTCTCCTGATGGAAAGAAATGACCATCGTCTAAAGACACCATATATGTTTGTGGTGCGTTACTATACTTGTGGCGGGGTCTTAGTGCCATATGTATAAGTTTACTGGCTACCTTACTCTTAAAACCGGAACACAACAGTTACATGCACTGCAGCTATTGCGGCAGGGATAGATGATGTGTTGGTTCCATACCCGGGCGAGACAATACAGAATTCTATCACCTAGTAACCACGATGTAAAGTGACTCGTATAGCCAATTGTTCGCCTCTTCCGAATTGCTTGGTAAAACGGCAGAAGGTCAATTTTCAAAGGAGCCCAGATTAACACGGGGAAATTGATTAATTAAATATATTTAATTAATCAATTTCCCCCAATTAGATACGAATTAAAATTATTTTATTACTCATACCGACGTCTGTTGCTCTTCTTACGGCCGGTTTATTATTAATTTTAACAAATAATTAATCTGTGTTTAACAGATCATTTGCTTGTAAAATATGTTAGGTACAGATTAATTGCTTGTTAAAATTAATTTGCATTTCGAAAACCGGCTGTTAGTATTAAACTATATACTTACTTATTTTTAGAAAATTGCTTTCGAAACAAGTTTCTTAAAATAAATATAAAATACTTGAACAATTTACAGATCGCCAGACCGATAGATTATTAATATTTGCCTAAATGACCAAAACTCAGTAGAATCGATTTTTTCTTATTCCGCATCACCACCATTTTTGTATATCTTCGCTTGAACTATAATGACTTATCCAAATTCTTCTATACAAATGTTATCAATACATTATTAGGGTAAGTACAAGGTAAAGTATGTGACTCTAACGCGCGGTGGGTGTCAATAAAGTGCAGGGGAAGTGACGTTTTATGAAAAAATTTCAACCCTTTATCCGTATTTATAAAACGCGAGTAAAGTGCGAGCGAAATCTGTTATTACATATTTTTGCAACAGAGGTAAGAATGCCGATTTCCCGCTATTTAGCTATTTTATATTTTCTAATGATCGCTTGTGCCGAAGTTCAACTATAGATTAAACAATAAAATCTTTTTTAAGTTTGAAAAAAGAGTTTCGCCGTAAAGAAAATATTATGTAACTATACTAGCGACCTGCCCGCGGTTTCACCCGCGTAGCTTTTGTTCCCAGGGAATATCGGAAAGGTTTATATACTAAAACCTTCCTCAAGAATCAATCTATCTATTAAAAAAATGTCACCAAAATCCGTTGCGTAGTTTTCAAGATTTAAGCATACATAGGGACATAGGAACATAGGGACAGACAGAGAAAGACTTTGTTTTATACTATGTAATGATGTCACACAAATGTAGTGTGTATAATGTTTATTTTTATTAATTAAATGGACTTTCTCGTATTTCTAATGCTTATTATTTAAAAATATGTTTTTGCAGTCCTTCGCGTAGAACCTTCATCTGTGCGAAATTTCGTGCTCCACGGTTCATGTAATTGTCATAAAAAGGGATACAAAGTTTTTCCTTCACGTTTTGGTGAATAATTATTTCTTCACGTGTATGTATGACACAACGTTAAGAGTTTTTTTCTTCAATTCTTTCAATAATGTGTTACGTGTTGTTCCGAGT
This sequence comes from Apodemia mormo, assembly GCA_036924255.1. NCBI lineage: Eukaryota > Metazoa > Arthropoda > Insecta > Lepidoptera > Riodinidae > Apodemia > Apodemia mormo. Next base: position 10,285,043 of record JAUPFN010000007.1, on the reverse strand, counting down.
TGGCTGAAAGAAATCTCTTTTTTTATAGTATCGCCTATAGATACCAAAGGCGTTAATAGTGCGTTGCTATCTTGTCGCGAGGTCTTATGCCACATGCATAAGTTTACCGGCTACCTTACCCTCCAAACCGGAACACGACAATGACAAGCACTGGCGCTATTGCGGCAGGAATAGGTAAGGCGGTGGTACCAGACCCGGGCGAGACAATGCAGAACTCTACCACCTAGTAGCCACGATGTTAGTGACTCGCATAGCCAATCGGTCGCCTTTTACGACCGGCCTGGCAGAACGAGAGTTGAACTATTCTTCAAAGGAGCCCGGGAACAACACGGGGGAATATTACTAGAGAGAGAGATAAGCTCGCCCATTGTACTTGTTTTCTATTATTGTTGTTATGTTAGTGATTACTCTGCACAATAATTAATTGAATAAATAAATAAAAATAATAAAACAATATTATTATGAGTTTTTTTAATTAGTTTGGGATGATATATCTAAAAAGATCTAAATATAAAGATGTAAAAGGCTTACATTATTTTAAATAAAATTGATTAAAAATATAAACTTTTTTCCCTGTTACTAGACGACATTTAAAAATATCAATTAATATAATCGCAGCGGTTCTTTACCTTGATTTATATTGGACTATTTGTCTCCAGACAAGGGTTTATAAGAGACGACGAACTTATGCATGTGGCATTAGACCTCGCCATAAGATAGCAACGCACCATTAACATCTTTGGTGTCTATATGCGTATGTATATGGATGTACACATGGTTTGGTACCGTGTATACATCCATATATATTTAGTAAAAAGCGGTACATATGCCAAAATAACATATTTTTTTATAATTTTTGTCTAGCTGTCTGCTTGTTCCGCCTAATCTCTGAAAGGGCTGGTCCGATTTTCACGGTAACTTCACTGGCAGACAGCTTATGTAATAAGGTGTGCTTTAGGCTACTTTTATTTTAGAAATTATTCCACGCGGACGAATTCGTGGGCACAGCTAGTAAATAAATATCATTGGATAAATTATACACGAATGTATCTAACTCCAAAATAAAACACTAAACAAAACATTAAATAAGAAATAGCTGTTATTAAAAAAAATCAATATAATACAGCGGGTTTATTGTAAACTTACCACAATAGTAAATTTGGCACATAAAAAATACATAAAAAATATGTTTAAATTCGCCAGAATCCTAATTTTTTATTGTAAACTCGTCACATATCTTTTTTTAACTATATTAAATTCGCCACACTGATCTTTTCAGTACAGATCGTAAGAAAATCAAACTAAAAATAGAATAATATATTTATTTATTATTGTAATAATAGACCGGGATCCCAGGAACAAACTTTTTTTTTGATTAATAACAAGCTGAATTTTTGTGAACAGCTTCGTTTTGGCGAAACTATCATCTGTTCTATTTTCGAAAAATCTCGAATCGAGTAACTAATAAAGATAGATAAAAAAAAACTTTAGAGTGTTGGACTAAGAAAAGACTAAGTAAAGTTTCTACTTTACGTATAGGAAAATGTTACCCTTGCATACCAATAATAACTAACAAGCTGTTGTGAAAAAATTAGGTTGTTATTAAATTGATTAATATCAATTTAAACATCTTATAATTCCGAAACTTTAGAGTGGAGGACTCGTCAGAAAAACTATCGAATATATAAGACAAAAATCATTGTGTTTTTCATAATATAAAGCGATTAAAGTCAAAAAATAATTATTGTTATTGATAAATATTTTTCCTTCACCGAATCAAAATTTTCAAAGCCCCATAACTTTATTATCTACCCAATTTGAGATTTTTCGAAGATATAAAAGATGGTTGTTTCGTCAAAACGAAGCTGTTCACGAAAATTCAGCTTGTCATTAATCAAAAAAATTTTGTTCCTGAGATCCTGGTCTATAATCACAGCAAGAACTAAAAATTTGACTTTTCATCTACATTAAAATCACAATTTTAATTACAGAATCGACTGGCTAATTTACCTGCGATATACAATTATTAATAACTACTACAAAACTATTTTAATTTAAAAAATCGTAAAGATTAAGATATGGACAAAAAAGATAAAAAGGAAAAGTATCTTTACGCCCGAATCCTCGAAGAGGTATAATGAGCTAATACATAGTTTTTTCTCATACAAAAACCTTATAACACATTGTTCATTTCTGAAATCAAATCCGGAACCTCATGATCTCAGCCAAGACAATATTTATGCACAGTTGGGTGGTTTGTAAATAAATCAAATTATTGTGGATTTAACAAATCTCACCTATTATTTACTATGATAAATAAAATTACCGTAGACTCGGTAATCCCTCCAGCGGCGTGTTCGAAGCATTGAGACCACGGATAAACGCTCAATTTACACGGCTTAATAACACCGAGATCAGAGACTTTTTCTGTTAGGTTGAGAGTTTTCTTCAATTTTTACAATAATAAAAAAAGCCATCGCACACTCATGAATGTATTCTTGAAAAATTTTTTTTCGAAATGACAATAGCTGAAAACCTGAAGGGCTATAACAGTGACATTGGACTAGTAAATGAGCCACGAAATTATTATTTTTTCTATGAAGCAAGCAGAGTGCTTAGCCAGAGTTTCAGTTTGAAATTGGGCAACTAGCGTCTGCGCTAAAGACTCTCTCCTGGGATCGGATATTAGTACTACTTACATTATATATTATAGTAGGGAGTTCAAGAGGCAATTTTGGCATTTACTCTAGTGCCTCAGATTAACATAGGGGGTACCTTGCATACTGTTGAGACTCTCCACCAAATATAAGCTATTTATTTTTCTCCGTGTTGGTTCCGGGCTCCTTCGCAAAATAGACCAACTGCCGTTCTGCCAGGCGGGTCGTAAAAGGCGACCGATTGGCTATGCGAGTCACTACCATCGTATATATATATATATATATGACGGCGTCCGCATCGTCAAATGCAAGAATATTGTAAAGTGTAAACAACAAATGCACCGCCTGGGCCGGCAAGTGCATCGTTCGATATTCCTACTACTCAACTTGTTTTGCTACCTGTATAAAAGGCTCTGAGCGCCCGCCGATAAGGCAGTCTAGGCTCTGGCGTGGCTCGGTACACTTGTTGTATCTTGCTAGTAGCTTATCCTTGACTCTCGGATAATTAATTTGTGCAAACAAGTTAATTATTATTGTCAACTATAAATTAGTCGCAGTACAATTTATAATTGACTATCTATTGCTTAAATTATGACTTATTTGTAATAAGGAATAATTAAGTTACTTGGAATTGTTAAACCAGAACTAGTCATTAGTGATGGAAACTTTAATAGTGATTTTATGATATTTATTTGATACAAGTTGAAAAGAATATAAAGAGTTGTTATATTACCACATCCGCATTTTATTTATCATATCTGACTCACTTCCTACATATATATATATATATATATATATATATATATATATATATATATATATATATATATATATATATAAATCAAAATTGCGATAACTTCGGCTTATATTGTCAGATTATATTTTTTCCGTTATTCCTGCATAATTATACTACTGCTATTATAAAAGAAAATTCAGACACGCGAGAGAATGTCAAAACAACGTTTTTTTGCAATATTGTGAGCCTCTAACTCCCTTACGTTACACTTGAATCGCCAGATTTTCTAAATTTTAGCTGGCAATTAACCAACCATACCCTAATCTGACGCGACTTAGTGTTTCCATGCTACAGTTTTTTTTACATTTTTTTAATCTGTAGATTTTTCCCCACAATAAAAATGAAAAATTTTATATAATTTTTTTTCTATAATTTCATCTATAATATCTAATAGGTCCCTGCGACGCACGAGTGATTACCCATTTAGCATCTTGGGATACCTTACTGTTATATACAAGTTAGTAAAGGTGAACGATTGGATATACTTAGTTATATCGATGCCATATCCAGCTTTCGCTTTCGTAGCTCCATGTAACCGCGCACAGTTTATTTGAAACAACAATAATTTTTTATTAATACCCTACATCTCATATTTAAAATATTAATTGTATAAATTTTATTCATCTCGTTTCTACATACGTACATTAATCCTATATGTACCTATCTGTACCTATGCTGATAATGAGTTTATACCTAGATTTTCTCAGTAAGTGAATTTATGTAAATTCTTTTTGAGAGATAATAAATTCTTAAACCAGTCCAGATCTTCTCGCCGTGTTGGTCCCGGCCTCCTTTGAAGAATAGGCCAACTGCCGTTTTGCCAGGCAGGTCGTAAAAGGCGACTACACTAACATCGGAGTCACTAACATCGTGGCTACTAGGTGGTAGAGTTCTGCATTGTCTCGCCCGGGTCTGGTACCACCGCCTTACCTATTCCTGCCGCAATAACGTCAGTGCTTGTCACTGTCGTGTTCCGGTTTGTAGGGTAAGGTAGCCGGTAAACTTATGCATGTGGCATTAGACCTCGCCACAAGATAGCAACGCACCATTAACATCTTTGGTGTCTATAGGCGATGGTTGACTCTTTCCATCAGGAGACCCATCTGCTTGTTTGCTATCTTATGATATAAAAAAAAACCAATCGTTCACCTTTTGCAAATTGCCTGGCAGAATGACGATAAAGTAAAAAGTATCTTCACGCCCATATCCCCGAAGAGACAGGCAGAGGTACAACAAGTGCAAGTCTATTCTGCAAAGGGGGCCCGGACACGAGGTAAATTGACGTTAGTGAGTTATATAACGAATATCTATAGAAAGTTACACAAATGAATAAAATATATACGAACAGACACCACAGATTTATAAAACGGTATAAATTTTTGCTACGTATGGATCAAATGACTAATTGCTGCGCCATTTATACAGTTAGGGAAATATGAATAATGAAGCCAAAAGGGGCAAGTGGGCGGCGAAACGACCGCCTTAACCATAGGGATAGGTTAAGGATACCTGGCCCTTATTAATAATCCTCTATTAATCATTTGGTCCACAAAATTTCCAGACACAAGGTTAATATAAATTATGAGAGCTACTTACGACGAGTTTCATTATATCAAATGTTATATTAATAATCCATAAGTAGAAGTTTGAGTTTTGCTTTTATAGAAGATAAGGTAAAAAAGCAGATGGTACTCTAGATGGAAAGAGACAATCATCGCCTATAGAGACCAAAGATGTTGCTCTCCGTGAGGCACAGTCTAATGTCACATGCTTAAGTTTACTAGCTGCCTTACCACAGTATAAGGATAAAACAGTATGGAAACTAAGCATAGTTGATAAAATAATTTCCTACGCTCCATTGAAGCATGAGGGTTGTCACTTTTAATGTTTTGTGGTATTTTTTTTAATTAAACTATTCTAATTATTAAACTATTCTAAAACTATTATAACCAAATAAATAAATAAATAAATAAATAAATTCTATGTTCTGTATTGATCAATTAAACGAATTGAAATAGCGTCGGTTAATCTCGATTTTTAAAAAGATCGTGGAAATAAACTTATACGTGACCACTTTAGGTATATTTCAAAGTAATCTGTGGTGACCACTAGTCTTGAGCGTTACTCAGTACTCACTACTGACAGCATCGCGACAACCGCAGGGTCTCGTCGATGCGCATGTTTGTGTGAGTGAGCCGTTTCAAACGTTCATAGGTAGTTTCCGTACTGCTTACATATTTATACTGTGGTCTTACGATACGATGATATAGATAAGATGGTAGCGACATATATCGTTTGCTTCCAATTATTTGCTTTTTACGAACTGCCCATTAGATTGGTCTATTCTTCAAAGGAGACCCACTACCGTTTTCGCCGTGTTTGTACCGGCCTCCTTTGCAGAATAGGCCAACTGCCTTTCTGCCAGGCAGGTCGTAAAAGGCGACCGATTGGCTATCGAGTCACTACCATCGTGGCTACTAGGTGGTAGAGTTCTGCATTGTCTCGCCCAGGTCTGGTACCACCGCCTTACCTATTCCTGCCGCGATAGCGTCAGTGCTTGTCGCTGTCACGTTCCGGTTTGGAGGGTAAGGTAGCCGATAAACTTATGCACGTGGCATTAGACCTCGCCACAAGATAGCAACGCACCATTAACATCTTTGGTGTCTATAGGCGATGGTTGACTCTTACCATCAGGAGATCCATCTGCTCGTTTGCTATCTTATGATATAAAAAAAAACTACCAACACTCGCCTCGCCTCGCAACAATGCCTAATTGCATTTGTATGTTTGTATAGGTAGCAAAGTTCTGCAACGTCTCACCCGGGTTTTGGTACCACCACATTACCTATTCCTGCCGCAATAGCATCAGTACTTTTCACTGTCGTATTCCGGTTTTGCAGGTATGGTAATCGGTAAATTTATGCATGTGAAATTACTGTGTCGCCACACGGCTAGCAACGCACCAATAACATATTTGATGTCTACAGGCGGCGGTTATTTGAAATGAAGTGAGCTCTGCGTCTTTGCGATCTTATGATAAAAAAAAATTATCCTTGATCAATTTGGCTCATGTTCAAACTAAAAATTGCAGAGATATAATAAAATATAAGGATTGTAAGAGAGGGTACAATAATATGATGCAAAAACTATGCCATTGAGAGATCCCAGTCTGGGTCAAACCCCTAGTTATTTTGTTTACTACTTCTACAATATTACAAATGCTTGACATGCAACATTTTAGGCCAGTGAGGCTTTCAAGCTCAACAGTCGCCTTCCCTAATGTTTTTATATTTGCTTCCATTATCATTAACTGAATTCGGTTATTGCTGGGGTTGTCGAGTGTTATTATCAACTTACCCATATTGAGTAAACGTCGGCATTTAAGTGGCTATTGACCCTGATTTCGCGTATGGGTTGGATGGGGCCACATATAAAAGAGAATTGAAGAGTTTCAATAATACTGACATACTTCACAATGCTAAATTTACAATATATGTTAAAAGTATGATTATGTTGATTCTTTTGTTGAGTAGGGGTGCTAAATGTCAGTAGATGCTAAGACGTGACATGTATCTAACATGTATTCGTGGACTATATTTATGTATTTACTAGCTGGCCCGGCAAACGTTGTTCTGCCTTTTTAACTACTCTTATTTTTTCTATATTTTTTCACCTTTTAAACCTTCCCTGGATTTCAACAATTAATTCAAAACTAAAATTAGCCAAATCGGTTCAGCCGTTCTCGAGTTTTAGCGAGACTAACGAACAGCAATTAATTTTTATATAGTTAAGATATAAGGTATCTTCACGCCTATATCCCGAAAGAGGTAGGCCTCTGTCTAACTTTTTCGGGATATTATATCTTTGCAGTTTATAGTATATTCACGCCCGTTTCCGGAAGTGATAGGCAGTGATACAGCCAGTGTACCCACGATTAACCGAATATACTTACTCCCATAGTGTGATAGGTGGCAAGTTTATCGCCAATCGGGCTTCAAATAGTATACTATTTTTTTTCTTTAGAGTTTTGCTTTTTATTCGCTTGCTTGAATTATCTTCGTTGTATATATGTTTTATTTTTTTTTTGTACATTTATACAAAATATTGACAAAATACTTATCTATCTATAGCTAATAAAATATTCAAGCGTAAACGTAGGTAAGGTAGGTACATGAATAGTCTCAAAATATTATTCAGCGTCTACTCGCAAACAAAACTATTTATAAAGTACTAGCTTTCAGTCCCTTTAGTACCCTCTTTTACTTCTTTAAGAGATAAAACTCACAGCATCCTTACATGTTCGTTTATTTAATTGAATTAAAGAAAGAGATTAAACATATTTTATTTTTTCTACAAACTTTACCACTTTTTTTATCCTTTGAAGAGATGACATTTGAAAACCTTAAACTCGTATTCATTTAATTGTATTAATAATCATAAATACTAAGTTTCAAATAATATCTACCATATTCTACAATAAACAATCTATTTTTTATACAAACATCAATGCTTTTTTTACCCTTTAAGGAATGAAATTTAAAAAATCCCCAAATATATGATTCTTAAATTGTGTTGAAGAACATAAGTGCCGAATTTCAATTTATTTTGACCATAAACGTTTGATTTTTCATATAAACTGTAACATACACTTTTACTCCTTTAATGGATGAAACTTCTAACATTACATGCATGTTCCTTCAATTTCGATTAAAGAGCATAAGTACTAAAAAGATCCGAAAATTCGTACTTCTTAATTGTATTAAAAATCATATTTACTAAATTAAAATAATTTAGATTTTATAGTAATGCAATAAATAAACAATTCATTTTTGATACAAACTTTAAAGCCTCTTTTTACCTCTCTACGGGCTAGAATTCAAAAAAATATTAAATTTATATTTAATTTTTTTTTTCAGTTAAAGGATAATTTAATTACGGCATATCATTCATTACAACTCAAAAATAACTGAGTTTCATACAAACTTTCACCCCCTATTTCACCATCTTAGGGAATGAATTTAAAAAAACCCTTTCTTGTTCCTTGTCTATATCATAAGAACAACATCTGTGAAAAAACAGCCTTCTCGGACCAAGCTCATTATCTATACATATAATAAAATCGTAGGAAAGTCAAAACTGTACATTGAATATTTTTTTAAAAGAATACTTGGGGCGTGATCTACAATCGATATCGAAGCGAAAAATATAGTTTTTAGAATTTTTGTTTGTTTGTCTGTTTGTCTGTATGTATGTCCGGAGTAAAATCAAGAAGTACTCCATGGATTACTTCAAATTTTGCATGAATATTACTAATAGGTCGGGTCAACATAAAGGCTACATATTATCACGCCATCACCTACGGGGGAGGTGCTGTGCGGAGTAAACGAAGTCCGCGTGGACGAACTAAACATCCAAGCGTAAACGAAATGTTAAATTTCCAAACGGCACAACCTTACCAATAGTAAGGTTGTGCCGTTTGGAAATTTAACATTATGCCAAACGTCTCTCTTTGACTCGAATATGGAGAGCGGAGCACGCTAACATGCGACACAGCCTCCCCGTATGAACGCTACCGGGAGACTGACTTTCGACGCGAGCGCTGTCCGTGAATTGAATTATAAGGTTTTTATTGATTTAATAGCACACTATAATGATTTTGTAAAATTTTGAACTTAAATTTTATAAAGCAATAAATTGTCTGTAATAAAAACAAACAATCATCAAAATCGTTACAGTAATTTGGAAGTTATAAGCAAATTTTTGCGTAAAAATAAGAAAGATATTCGATTTTTTCCGTCAAATAAATTACAATAAAATTTGAAAAAACGAAATTAAAAATTTAAACTTAATTATATTATACGTATAACGCATATTTTTTTTTAATTATTGGACCAACCGGTTAGCAGTAGTACGCTTTCAAAGAGGTGTCTATTTCGTAGTTTGGCATTACCTATCGCCTTAAATATCTATATATGTGTATGGTAGTAAATATTACTTGTAATCTAAGATGATTACTTCAGTGGCACCTTCACACGTGCGTTTCCTTGGCCCAAAGCACAGATAATATAATAGTCACTATTGTTACCAAAGGTTGACTGGTGGTGATAGCCAACAGGCATTAAGTTCGCTTTTAGAACGAAAATGTACATAGTTTATAGTAGAGTACTTCTTTTAAAAAAGAAATACTGTTTCTAGCTGTATAATATAATAGTGACTTGCACTTTGAATGTTATGCTTTGAAAACAGGCGATGTTGATTTTAAACATCTTTTGCATACCTTTAGGAGTGATAAATATTAGATAAACTAGTATAATTTTGTACGTTTTTTAAATTAATGAAATAAAATATATTGCTAGGAATAATCATATAAAACATTGAGACTGTTATTAACTTCTGTCATCATATTTAAGTGAACAATGAACATTGTACAACACTTTAATTACATTTATATTAAACCAGCAATAAGTTTATATATCATAATTTTCATTATAAGTATCTTATCTTATTCTGTCAATCCTACTTAGATTTCTTAGATTAATAGTTGCTCTAAAGATACCCAATGACAGATAAATACCTAAACACAGACGTCTAATAAGGCGAGAACTAAATGCTTGTATTTACCTTGCCTAAATTCCAACTTTATTTAGCTACTATTCTTCAAGTTTAAAAAATATTTATTAAATACGGGTAAGTTAAGGATATGGAATCTTACGAAATCTATTACACTTAAGGTATTAACTAAAAAAAACGATGTATGAAGTCTCACTCGTGTTCTTTAAGAATATATCATCATCATGCCCCGCCATTTCTATAAAATGTTAGTGGAATAAACTAAATGTATGTCGGGGCAAACTGCGGATCACGATAAGTAATTGGTGTGTAGTTCAACGAGACATCGATGGTAATGGAAATTCTTCAAAAGTATAATTCGACACATTTGAAAAATTTAACGCTGATTGCTTATTACTTAAGATATTAACGAATATTCGTTATGAAAAGTGTTTACAATGCAAAAAAGCTTTAATTAATAAAGTGAATGAAACGTTACTTTAGTTAATTAAATTAAAAAGCTAACAAGAGTGCTGAGGGTAAAAAGCTAGAATATTTGTAAAATATTCCGACATTGTGGTTGCGTTAATCTTTTTGCGAGATATATTTTTTCATTAGGCAATGTTCTGTCTACATATAATAAATAACCAGTTCGAAATTGTAGTCTTAATAAAATATAGAATGAAAATAAAGTGGAGTTATCTAAATTGGTATTTTAAAAAGATTTTTATTTTTGTATGTTCGTATGTAAGGAATAAAATCTATTGAAATTAGAAAGTTACATGTACTTTTGAGTATTAGTAAACGTACGGTTTACCTACTGGTCTCTGCGCCTGGATGTCATATTTTCTGTGTGATCGGCCGATTAGGGTAGTCGTCGACGGCTGCTCGTCCGACCAAACGGCTATAAATGCCGGAGTCCCTCAGGGATCAGTTTTCTCCGCAACCTTATACCTGCCACATATTAACGGTCTGCTGAAGCCCGGTATCTATGGGTATACAGATGATAGCACTGTTATGGAGAGTTACGCATCCAGCGCGCGGCCAGTACGGCACAGATCCGATTTCTCAGAGAGGCTATAGGCGATCGTCATAACCTGTCTTTATAGGCAGTCTCCGTTTGGGGCGATGCCAACCTGGTCAAGTTTAATGCGGCTAAGACCCAGGCTTGTCTGTTCTCCGCTAAACGGAGTCCATTCCACTTATCTCCGTCTTTTCATGGTGTGTCCGTGTCGATTACTGACCATCTCAAGCTCCTTGGTATCACCTTAACGCCTACTCTCAACTTTGGTTCATACATCGAATCGAAAGCCCAAGTTGCCTCAAAAAAGCCTAGTATTCTGGCAAAGGTGAGACAGTATTTCAACCCGGGACAGTTACTCAATCTTTATCAAGCACAAGTCCGTTCGTGCATGGAATACTGCTTTCACCTCTGGGATGGATCCGCCAAATACCAGCTGTAGACGTTTGAGGCGATAGAAAGGTGTACCAAGAGGCTCGCAAACGACGATTTTCTGGTACGCAAAACACTCCAGAGCCTCGCTCATCACCGCAGAGTGGCTAGTTTATCGGTCTTTTATCGGATAAATTTTGGAGAGTGCGCTGCGGAATTGCATAACTTAATTCCGCCATCCCCGTTTTTGTATCGATCGTCGAGGCGCACAGATACTAGGCATCGTCATATGGTGGACGTTCCACGTACCCGGACAATGCGGTTCGACTCGACATTCTTGATCCGAACCGCAAGGGACTGGAATATGCTTCCTGACTCTGTGTTCCCCGACGAGTACAACCTGGGGATCTTCAAGAGAAGAGTGAACAGATACCTTCTAGGGAAGCGCGTTCCATCTTAGGCCGCATCTTAACATCGGGCGAAATCGCGGTCAAGCGCTTTCCTATCGATACTAAAAAAAAATAGTACGTTGACAACATAAGTTCATTTTCGTGAAACAAATCGTGTAATAGCAAGTGTAAATTCGCGGTCAATAGTTAGTTGTAATGAAAATAGAGAGGTACTCTGGCATTGAGGATAAAAAATTAAAAGAAATTTAGTTACATCATTTAAAACTTAAGAACAGCTAGTTCAAATTTTAAGATTTTTATGATTTTGGATTTGTTTTCGTCCAGAATCTATCTATATCTATATACATTATCTATACATATAATAAAATCGTAGGAAAGTCAAAACTGTATATTGAATGTTTTTTAAAAGAATACTTGGGGCGTGATCTACAATCGATATCGAAGCCAAAATATAGTTTTTAGAATTTTTGTCTGTTTGTCTGTTTGTCTGTATGTATGTCCGGGGTAAACTCAAAAATTACTGCAACAGATCGGGTCAACATATTATAGGCTACATATTATCACACTATCACCTACGGGGGAGGTGCTGTGCGGAGTAAACGAAGTCCGTGCGGACGAGTTTTTCGCCGTGTTGGTCCCGGCCTCCTTTGTAGAATAGGCCAACTGCCGTTCTGCCAGGCAGGTCGTAAAAGGCGACCGATTGGCTATCGAGTCACTACCATCGTGGCTACTAGGTGGTAGAGTTCTGCATTGTCTCGCCCGGGTCTGGTACCACCGCCTTACCTATTCCTGCCGCAATAGCGTCAGTGCTTGTTGCTGTCGTGTTCCGGTTTGGAGGGTAAGGTAGCCGGTAAACTTATGCATGTGGCATTATACCTCGCCACAAGATAGCAACGCACCATTAACATCTTTGGTGTCTATAGGCGATGGTTGACTCTTTCCATCAGGAGACCCATCTGCTTGTTTGCTATCTTATGACATAAAAAAAATAAAAAAAAAACGAAGTCGCGGGCAACAGCTGGTAGGATTATAAGTATCAAAATATTATATGTTATATTTATAAATACAAAAAATATCAACAACAATTTATTATCATACTAAATTTTATAAGATAATAAATTGTTATTGATATTTTTTTGTATTTGCTAACCATTAGTATTATTTATATTTAATATTATTACTAGCTGTTGCTCGCGACTTCGTCCGCACGGACTTCGTTTACTCCGCATAACTCCTCCCCCGAAGGTGATAGCGTGATAATATGTAGCCTTATATGTCGACCCGACCTGTTAGTAATATTCATGCAAAATTTGAAGTAAATCCATGCAGCACTTTTTGAGTTTACCCCGGACATCCATACAGATAAACAGAAAAACAGACAAAAATTCTAAAAACTATATTTTTGGCTTTGATATCGATTGTAGATCACGTCCCAAGTATTCTTTTAAAAAAATATTCAATGTACAGTTTTGACTTTCCTACGATTTTATTATAAGTATAAATTATTATACCAATGAAAAATTAAACGTAATAATTTTGTGTTAATTTTAAAATTCTATATCTGCTCATTCATTGACTGCTAGGCCTAACGAAATTCGCCGGGTTAGCTAGTTAAAAATAAGTAAATCTGTCGCTTAGGTTATAAAATCTATATCTAACAGGAACCTTTGTCTTTAAACTATAGACAATCACCATAAAATAATTTTCTGAACGTGTATTGAAATCATGTTTAATACCCCAATGAGCTAAAACTGTCGATTCGTCAAAGTTACCTGTTAATCAAATATTTTTGATTTTGAACGTGACATTATTTAAGAAATTTTAAAACAAAGCAGGATTCCGCTTGTGTTGATAATCAAGGAAGCGTATTAATCTTAAGGCGATAAAATTACCTTACACCTTGATGTAATAATGTACGCTTCATTTATTGTGCAGACTACGTCAGCTTTGTCTTTGTATGATTTACCTACTTTACAAACGGTGGTTGTAGATGTATAATGTCATTAACGGCGTCTTTTAATCTTCGCCGGTGATTTTGCTTAAGAGTTTAAGGAGATTTGAAAAAACCTTAAAAAAATTTGGGTGAGACAATGAAATTTTGTTTTAAAATAATTTCCAGATTAATGTAACAATTAATTACAAAATGTCATCAACTCTTCCTTAATTACGTCTCATGCCGCAAATCGCATAAAAATCATTTTATCCATTCGGGAGTTATCTTTAATGAAATTTCAAAACTAAAAATCGAATCATGTTTTCAAAAATTACAGCATTCAAATAGTAAAATTGTTTACAACAAACTTACTTTATATTTTTAATATAACTTGCAGACTAATATACAGGTTGATTTTAAAACCTAATCAGTTCTTCTAATTAAAAAACTGGATTAAATATCGTCAATCGGATCAAAATCGGTTAAATTATTCGGGATTTATTAATGACAATTTTTTAAAAAAAAATGGTGGTGTTAATGCTACTTGCATAAATTTGCTGGCAACCTTACTCTCCAAACCAGATCACGATAGTGACAAGCTCTGACGCTATTACGGCAGGTAGCAAATCCGGGCGAGACAATACAGTACTTTACTACCCAGAAAAGGTAGATGGTAATGACTGGCATAGCCAGTCGTTCGCCTGCTGATTGCATTTGTGGTGTAAGTAAAAATTTACGGTTTTCGAATTTTTTCTTTTACATGTGCTGTAAGACATTGATTCTTGCCAAATTTCATAATTCTGGATCAACGAGAGGTACTCTGTAAGTTTTGATTCCCTTTTGAAATCGCGAAATATGCGACACAAATGGTCATATTTTTGATGGCGTCCACTCACAAGTTTGATTTTTCACAGATGCCAAGGATATTTCACAAATACACCCGAGTATTTGATATACATTTTAATTTGATACCTTTATACGTTTCTGAGCAAAAAAGTTTGATAGACGGATAAACAGACACACAGATATTCAGACATACAGACTGACAGACGGTTATACGGACAACAAAGTGATATGGAAGGATCTCGTTTTTCCTTTTCAGGTACGGAACCCTAAAAATCACATTAATTTTTTTCATCAGCGAAAGTGCTGACTTAGATAGATAGATAGATAACTTAGAGTTTTTAACCATTGGATTTTTTTAACTATGTGCAAATTGTTTACTTAGTAGTTTATTGGTTTAAAAGCATGTTGAAAAGTTACCCACTAACCTAACGTCAAAATGACTCATTTTAAAATTACGTTTTCCTAATATACGGATACGTTACCTTTACAGAAATTTTAGCACAGTTAAGTATACAGGCATGCCAGTCACTGTGGGCAAGTTGTATATTTAATGTTAAAATTCGTTTGTTATTTAATGTTAAAAGCGTTTTAATGTTAAAATTCTTGTTTTAGCCTTTCAACAAATGGACAGTTAAAATTGTATGCATTCAAGTGTTGTTTGTTTATCTCGATTACTTATTTATAGCCTAAGTTAAAGTACAAGTATTTAAAGAAAAAAAATACAAAACATTCTCTTTTAACAAGTACACGGAATTGAGTTAAGTGATAATTAGAAACTGAAATAAAAAGACAGTTAACTCTTTAAAATGCCACAAAATAAAACAGGAACTTTAGAATCCGTAATATACGAACATTGGAATTTATGGTAAAATTCGCAATAAAGCAAAATAACTTAGAGACTATTCCATTCGCAAAGGCAGTTTGTTATAAAGCTGAATTTTTTTGATACAGAAGAGGCGATAAAATAAAATTGTCACGTTCTTCTAGCTGAAATGCGCTTAGAAATGATAATCCTTTTTTATTCAATAGCAAGTTTTCTCTCGTGATACGCTATTTTGGATAAGCAATAGAAGAAAAATAGTATTGCCAGTATATATTTATTCGTAATACTATTTTCTCTCTATTGCCAAAAACCAGATAAGTGTGTGTTTCGACACACACTTATCCGGTTTTCATCCACCCGCAATGTAGGGTTCCGTAGTTGCCCATTTACAATAATGCCCAGTTACAATAATGCAAACTAATGAGAGGTGTTTTTATCGCTTCATACTATTCAATTTTAACCTATTTAATGCCAATGACGGATATATCCGCACTACAAGTCAGTGAACCTGTAAAAACTTTAAGTTGGACGAATAAACAAACTAGTATTTTGCCAAACTGGACATATTTGGGTTCGAACTGTCCTAGCATAGTTTGAATTTTGTATTAGTGCACATTAATAGTGATATTAGTAACTAATAGTGCACAAATATTAAGGCGTTATTATAAAGACTTACTGCAGTAAATAAGCATGTATCAATAAAATATGGATATATAAATTTTGGCGACATGGAAATATCTTCAAGTGAAGGTGCGTGTTGCCCAAAAGTATGTTTATTTTACCCAGATAGCAAAAAAGTTGTAACATGTGTACATAAATAATGATGAGCGATAGGGGATTTGTACCTTATAATTTTGGTGGTCATTTAACCTATATAATTTAGTATACTAGACACTCAATCACAACATATTAATTTAAAATAACGACAGGTAACTTAAGGCGAGGCATCGCGACAAACGGGAAAAAACTGGTTTGTTTAATCACGTTTTTTTGTATTGATTGTTAAATAACAATTTTACAAAAATTACATGATATACCTGAAGATATTATCTAAAGAATGTGTTAACCCATTACATGATAGAATGTACTTTACTCGATCATATGAAATTCCGAAAACAGGCTAAAAAAATCTCTAAAATAAATAATTTGTTAATAATATTTCTAATCTTCCACATGATTTTTATATGGTGATATTTAGTCCTAAATACAAAAGAGAATGTGCTAAATTTTAGTTTTCAGCTGATGTCCTATATTTATTTATTCGAAAATTAACATGTTTCCCAGCAGTTTCAGAACATACCGCGCCACCCATTTTCTATAGAATGGATGCGCGTCGAAATACCTCGCCTTAAAGAAGAATAGATCTAATTTATCACTTTAATTATCATAATCTTGGCATAAATTGTTTGAAATATGACAATCGTTGACGGTTGAAAGGAACTTGATGTCATTCTTTTTTTAATTTTTACCGAATTTTTATATAATTTGCATTTTCCGAAGAATGAGTTAATTAAAATAAAATATATTTTAATTTTTTTTACATTGTTCTGTTTTCTCAGTATCATTATTTTTAATTATTAAGACAATAAGCTCTTAAAAACAAACTCATTTAAGTTGTTTATATCTACATTATTAAAGTCTTTATTTCTAATTTATTTATGTAGATGTGAATATTTTCAGTAACTATCGATGTATTTATCACAAGTATAATTTTAAAAAAATTTAAATGTTGTGTTGGTTATTGAATCGTGTAGACTGTAGGCTTTCTGTTCGCAGTTTGCTGCTGCTTATCATAATTCTTTCCTTACAATAAATACAGTTGATATGAGTTTTTCCAAAATGTTGGTCCAGACCCCTTTGAAGAATAGACCATCTGCCGTTCTACCAGGCAGTTTGTAAGAGGCTAATAAGTAATGATTTTATGATGATAAGAGGCTATACGAGTCACTACCACCGTGGCTACTAGGTAGTAGAGTTTAGTAGAGAGAGACCACCGTCTTATATATTCCTGTCGGAATAGCTTCAGTGCTTGTTATTGTCATGTTTCGGTTTAAGGGGTGAATAGCCGGTAAACTTTGCATAAGTTTACTGGCTAATTATAATATTAAGGATAGCAACGCACCATTAACATTAACCATTGTATTTAGGCAACATTTGCTGTCTAAATACAATGGTTGTTTTTTTTTTCATCAGGAAAGACGTTTGCTTGCTATCTTATAATATATAAAAAAATAATTTATATAAAAAATAAAAAAAAGAATCTGTCGTTAAATTTTCTGGAATTTTCTAGTTGGTACGACAATTCATCTTGTTTTTTTTTATTAAGGAAGAAAGTTCTACAGCGGATTAAAAAAAAAACAGAAAACGATTGAAATCGTTAAAAACATTTTTAATTTATAGCGTGACCAAGAGAAATAATTATTCATTTTTAGGGTTCCGTACCTAAAACTCAAAAACGGCGCCCTATCAATAAGTCTCCGTTGTCTGTCTCTCCGTGTGTCTGTCTATCACCAGGCAAAATGTCAGCGTCTACCTGAGATGCTTAAAATTTTCACAAAATATTTAATTGTATATTAATAATAATAAAGTTACAACCAGTTTAAGAACTGAGAAGAAAAAACATAATAATAATAATATTTAATTCAGAAACATGTCCATATTTGTGTTAGAAAATGCATTTTTAAAAACTAAAATAAGCGAATGTTGTTTGATTGACAAGTAAAATTAACTTAGTACAGTTTCAGATTTTAAAATCCAAAGTATACTAAAACTATATAAATCGTTCTGGTGTCACCGGAGGTATAATATGCAGGTTTAACTAATGCTGTAGTATTTTTGAGTCCCAATGATACACCAATATTACTTTTCAAAATAAATAATTAAATAAAAATAAAGTAAATATTAAACATACTTACTTTATAAAATATTAAGTATATCAAATATACTCCCATACAAGAAATGTAATTTTCTTGCAATATTTTACTCGAATTTTATAAACAAGTAGAAACTTGAACAGGGATGGTACGGAACCTTTCGTGCACAAATCCGACTCGCACTTGGCTGGTGTTTATGCTCTACTGTCCACAAATACAGTTAAATAAAATCGATATATATTAGTATTATAAATGTGAAAGTTTGGATGTTTGTACGAATGGATGGATGTTTGTTTTTTACTGGGTTACGCAAATAAGGCTGAACCAATTTGGATGAAATTTGGCACACATATAGATATAACCTCAAATAGCACTAAAATTACTTTTTATTCCGAAAAAAAAATGTTGTTGCCGTGGGATTCACAAAAACTGTTTTATGCTTCGGTTTGTGGGTTGCAGATAGTTATATTATTAAATAAAACATAATATAACAACAGGCGAAAATATCTCGTAGTGAGATTTCCCCAGTAGAGAAGAAGACAGTAATCAAAGATAGAAAATTGTGCACAACATCAAAAAACATATATGTATCATCACGCCCGGTTCCCTTGCGGGGTAGGCAGAGTAATCCGAACGTCTGTAGATTTTCCGGTTCACCGCGATTCATCGGTTTGTCGATTGGCGAGATAAGTGGTGATCCTCATCGCCGCATTTACCGACATGTTAACGATTATCGACTGTTTCTAGCGAACACCGGGACCGACAGTTTAACGTGCTCATCCGAGACACGGGAGCGGTTGTACACCACTCCGTCAGACTCCCAGCTGGTATTGAGGATTAGATTTTCGAAAAAACCTCGAAAAAACCTCCATAACACTTTGCCCGACCCGGGTATCGAACCCGGGACCTCATGGTCTGAGCCGAATAAGCTACCCCTAGACCACAAGGCAGTGAAAATTCCAGACGATTTGAAAAAGAAAACTTATATTTGCAGCAAGTTTTTTTTAAATGAGCAGTCACCAACAATATTAAAAATTCTTGCTTGTTTCTGAAAATTTCAGACAAAAAGAGATAACGTATATTACACATGAATAACTGAAACTATGTAACTTGCGCTACGAATTTAGGAGAGATATGAGAAATCTTAAGCCGGACCGTACGATAGCGCCATCAGATTTACTCCACTTAGTAATTGTTATTCCTTACAAATTTAAAGCTTAAAACCAACATACATTCTCAAATTCTTTCTTTGAGTATGTTCAATTATCTTAATTAACCAAACATGAGAACTTCATATGTATTTTAATATTCATGACTTGAATAACATTACAGAGATTATTACGCATACTAATCAAGTATTCATATTGAAATAACGTTTTGTTAACAATTGCTGATCTTCTTCGCTTGCATTAATCGTTTAAGAAATTTATTCAAAAAGTTTTTTTTAAATATTTTTTTAAATAAATTTTCTCTTTGTTACTTATAAGATACCGAACAAGAAGATGGCTCTCGTGATAGAAAGAGACAATCATGGCCTATAGACAATGGCACTGGGACAAGAAAAATAAACTAGGGCCCTAACGAAATTATTTACAATCGTTTGTTCCGTATTCGTCGTGTTCCGAATTCGACGTACTTCAGATTTGTCATAATCCAGATTCGTTGTACTCCAGAGTCGTAATACAGTTGACTCCGTAATAAAAATAAAAACAAATTTAAATTATTTTATGAAAATGAAAGTAATATCTCCCTGTTACCGTTCAAGAAATACTGTCCTGCGACAGACACACAGACAATGGAGGCACGTTAATAGGGTCCCGTTGAGCACTCTTTGGGTAGGGAATTCTAATTAGTAGAGATTTTTAATCCAATAACACCACTTTCTTGACCGACTATACGTTTTACGATGAATATGGAGTACCATGAATCTGAATTACGAGAAATTTGGAGTACGTCGGGTTTGAAATACGACGAATATGGAAAAAATCTTTAAATATAAACAGTACAAGTCAAAATATAAATATTTAACATAAATACTTTAAAGTTGCAAGGTTACTTTATCATCAGTTCTTTATTGTGCATAGCAAGGCACATGTACATTCTACACGCCGAGTTTAGGAATGGATAGTTGGATAAATGAGATATATAGGTATGTATTAAGGAATAAAACTAAGTACTCAAGTGAAAAAGTTTTTTCGCTTTCAAAATTCACTTTATTGTACATAAAACACCAAAAACAATTTATTTAGCGATGTCATGTAAAAAGACAAACTTATCTCTATAAAGCATCTCCTCTATTTATAATATGAAAGTCGGAAGTTTAGTTTATCTGTAGTTGTTTTCTAGCTTTAGTTTTCGCAAATTTTTTAATGACTTTGGTTAAATCTAAACTTGATACGGCTTTATTTTCGATTGCTATTAGTGATATATGTTGGAGTCGAGATTGGCCCATAGTATTCCTCAAATAGCTTTTATTATGTTTAATTTGCTAAATATTTCAGCTTCAGCAACACTGATATAAAAACCTTTAGGTCAAATTCCAATACTACATAATGGCTCACTATTTCTTTATGGTGCAGCTACACATGTCGGGCTACGGCGAAGGTTCGCGCTAGCCCGAACTACATCGCGACAACTGCTTACGTCATAATGACGTCGTATTATCACTGGTCATCAAACCGCGGCCCGCAGCTTATGTTTGTGCGCCCCGCGACAAAGCAAACGAATTACAAGAGGCCGTTCATTAAACTCTTTAATTTTATGTAACTACTAGACATATTTATCTACTCGCGGCCGAAGCTGCGAGGGTCAGCTTCGGCCGCGAGTAGATAAATATGTCGTTGAAATAGCTTCTAATACAAATTTCATCCCCTATTTCAGCATTTCAAGGGTTGATTTTTGAAAAAAAAATTTGCTTATTTTGACCCCGGATCTTTAATTTTTTCTATACCAATTTGCATGAACGGCTGGACTGATTTTGACGGGACTTTCACTGGCAGATAGCAGATGTGATAGGGAGTAACTTAGGCTACTTTTTTTAGAAATTTTTCCACGCGGACGAAGTCGCGGGCTCAGCTAGTATATTATAAATACCTGGCAGAACGACAGGGGCAGATTGGTTATTATAATCGTAATGCAAGCAAACGGGTTACACGGGGAAATTTATATAGGTACATCTAAGTATTTATTTTAGTTAACTTCATGTGCAAATTACAGTTTGCTATTATTATTATTGTTTATCATAATTATATTATCTATTGTGTTGGCCGCGCTAAATATATCATCCGCGGACCGAAGTTTGACGCCCACTGCAGTGACGCGTCAAGGCCCTTCGCGAAGCAGTTCGGGATATCGCGATAGCACGAACCGTCGCCGTAGCCCGATATATGTAGCTGCACCCTTACAGAATTGGTTAGTGGGAATAGTGCATGTTTTTGACTTAGTTAATTCAGGCAAAGGCAGGTGGTAAATATTAAGAAATTGAAGGAAAAACTTAGGGTCTATCATAGAATATTTACTTTTGAATTGGTCACACTTTTGAAATAAAGTTGTTTGATCTACGTCTAGTAAAAATATTGGTTTTAGAAAATTGATATTTGACTGACTGCACGCATGCCTGTAAAACACGCATTTAACTGAATTATAATAATTGTGTCTAATACATGATTAAAAATAGCAATTTTAAATATTTTTAACTAGTTTATTTATATTCTGAATATGGGAGAAATGTTCACTAGTTCAATTTAGAATTCTGAATCAGAAATCAGAAAAACTTTATTCAATATTAAAACTTTTTATAAGTTATTTCAACGCGTCAACATTTATAGTTTTTAAGT
This sequence comes from Apodemia mormo, assembly GCA_036924255.1. Lineage (NCBI taxonomy): Eukaryota > Metazoa > Arthropoda > Insecta > Lepidoptera > Riodinidae > Apodemia > Apodemia mormo. Next base: position 10,262,927 of record JAUPFN010000007.1, on the reverse strand, counting down.
CAGAGTCAGAGTTTTGGGGGCCCCGGAGCGCTGTCCCGTCTAGCCCTCCGGTAGTTACGCCACTGCCTATAGGCACCAAAGGTGTTAATGGTGCGTTGCTATCCATGTGACGAAGTCCTAACTCACCATGCCATGGCAACGTCACCGGCCACGCGTCCCGGTGAGTTAGGAGCCTTAATGTCACTTGCACAAGTTAACCGGCTACCTTACACTCAAAACCGGAACACGACAGTGCCAAGCATTGACTTTATTGTGGCAGGAATAGGTAAGACGGTGGTACCAGACCCGGATCAGACAATTAAGAACTGTAACATTTAGTAGCCACGATGCGATTCGTAAGAGGCGAATGATTGGAATGAGTCACTATACTCATTCCAATCATTCGCCTCTTACGAACAGTCTGGCAGAACGGCAGATAATTATATTCTTCAAAAGCAGCCTGGACCAAAACGGGACAAATAGGTATTTATTTTATCGTATTTAAAATTATAAATTCTACATTTTAAGTAATTTCTAAGTTCAACAATTTATTTTCCATACGAACCTTAAAGCCATGCGCGTTTAATTAATTGTATTCAAAAACATAAATTATAAATTTTAAGTAAACGGTGAAATTAATTAAATTTGCTATTATCCGCGAACTATCTATGTGTCCTCCGTGATGGTACCGAAAAGAGAGACGTCGGTTTAATAAATGGATAAGACTCACCGATGGTTCCGATCAAACGAAGACCCCCAGCGGCACACTTATCCGCCCACATCTACCACACACATTTTAAGTAATTTCTACAATTAACAATTTGTTTTCATACAAATATTAACATGCCTTAAAACAGGTAAATAAACCCTTTAAGGGATTAAATTCAAAAAATCCTAAAATACATGTATCTTGAATTAAAAAGCTTAATAAATATCAAATTTCAAGTGATTTTGACACTAAATTTTTAATGTTTCATACAAATTTTAACACCAGCGAAATAATTTTGCAACAAAATGATCCTACCGGTGGGCGATGGGGCCGTCACGCCCCTACGGCGGCAATATTGAATACGCGTTTCATTATTTTTCATTTAAAGGCTACATTTCATTTATTACCGCTCAAAAATGAAAGAATTTCAAACAAACTTTCACCCCCTATTCACCATCTTAAGGGATTAATTTCAAAAAATCCTTTCTTATTCTTTTTCTACATCATCAGAACAACCCCTTAAAAAATTTGGCCCCAAACGGGGAAACAACATACTGCGGACAAAAAAATAGTATATGTGTATATTATAAGTGTCAAATAATAGTAATGTGTAATACCTATTATTTTTTTGTGTTTAAAATTTAATGTGTTTCTAATGCATGATGCATGATAATAATAAAGTAAATGGGAAAGTTTGGATGCATGGATAATAAATAAATGAATATTCTCAGGACAAATTACACTGATTGACTTAATCCTAAAGTAAGCAAATTATTTTGCTTGTATTATGGGTCTTAGTCAACGATACTAATACATAGAAATGCATATATAAATACTGGAATAGATATTAAATCTATAAACACCCTAACCCGGAAATACAAACATTTATGCTCATTACATAAATGCTAGTCCACGTCGGGGATCGAACCCGAGCCCCGCCGATTGCGTAGTCAGGGTCGTTAACCACTAGATCAACGGGGCGGTCGATGGATGGATGTTTATTACTTAATCACGCAAAAGTACTGAACGGATTTGGATGAAATTTGGCACACAGGTAGGCGATGACCTGAAATACCATATAGATTACTTTTTATCCTAGAAAATTAGTTGTTTCCGGGGGATTTACCAAGAACTTTTATTATGCAGCGGGCTACAGGGTATAGCTATATTATATAAAAATATTAGCTTTCTACACTCCTGCACCAAGTAAACTTTAACTACGCCGAATAAGACACTTCTCCGTTCCTGTAAAAATCGTAAAAAGGAATACAAATTGCTTCATATACACGTGTTAACATATAAATAAATTCTGTAGATATTTTGCATAAACTCTCAGATAACTTTTTCCGTTCCAGATAAACGATTATATAAGTTTCCCGAGCGACAGCGATATATTTGACTTACTGGCAGGACGTAAATGACCTAGTCGCAAATCTCACGTCGATAGCAAAATTCTATATTATCCCGCTGTCACTTCCAAGCAACATACACACAGTGTTTTTGTCACCTCTGAATTTCATTAAAACCTGTAACAATGGTATACAGGGAAGGAAATTTTATATAACGCGCAGGATTGACAGACTCATGGACCATTAGCGTGTTCAATTTAAATGGTCAAGTTCCGGATTTGATCCCTAGATTGAGAAAAAAGTTGTGAAATACTGCGACAGATTTATAACTTGTCTTGCTCACCGACGATTGTCGAATCGAACCCGGGACAGCTTCGATTTCCAGGTCGGGCAGTTCAGAAATGTGTTTTTCTAGTTTTCTGATAAATATGACGTTGCCCAGGACTGGAAAGTGCCCGTTTGGCGATAGGCAACATACCTATCACGTTGTGGGACCAAGTATCTTCGGCTAATCGTGGATGCACTTGTTGTACCACTGCCTACCTCTTCAGCGATACGGCTGTGAATATACTTTCTTTTATAAACATTACACACTCCACATTTTCGTGACTTAAATGATACGCACACGTACATATACTATTTTCTCTACGGCTAAAATATGGTGGTGTAAAACTTAATTTTTTTTATTGTTTATTCTATGGTCGAATTTCGACCGCAGGGCGATCGTTAGTTAAAAGAAATATATGTATATGATTAACTCTAGAGCCTGCAAATATGAATATTTGTGCTCATCACATCAACATTTGTCCCTGTCGGGAATCGAGCCCGAGAATCGATTGCATAGCTAGGGTCGCTAACCACTTGACCAATGGGGCGGTAAATTGCTGTTATCCTACTAAAACTTTAACAATAGAATAAATTCTGCTCTAAATAAACAGTTATGCGATATTCATGCAGATTATTCTGATGAGACAATCTTCTTTAAGAGGCAATGATGCTTATCATTTTCGTGAAATCTGCGAGTTAGGTACTTTTTATTCAAATCGATGCTTGGCGTATTCATACTGATATTACAAATGTGAGAGTCTATCTGTCACGCTTTCTAGGTTTAACCGCTAAACCGATTTGAATGAAATTTGGCAAAGAGATAGTTGAAAACTTGTCGACAAATATTGGAAAATGCAGGGCAAAACATATGCTTATAAATAATAAGAAATGGGGATTTAATGTTTGCATGAAAGGTTATAATGATGACTAGCTCTTACTCGCGGCTTTGTCGCGTGATATTAAATCATAACTTCTTTTTGCTAATTCTGGTAAAAAGTAGCCTAAATCCTGCCCTATAAACTTCTTTATCTTTCAGTAAAAGTTCAATCAAAATGGGTCCAGCCCACCGTACGTACATAAGTGATATACCAAAATTGTAAATATGGTTTAGCTCTTAGTATTCTAAAAAAACACTTTTGAAAAAACCTAGTTATTTTGAAAACTCATACAGACACTTTAATTATATTTATATGTAGAGGTGTGTCTCTTCATGGATGCGCAGTGTAGCGAAGCGAAGCCAAGCCGAAAGTCAGTGAGTCCGAAAAGTCCTAGTCCTTTGATATTTATTTGATTTTAGCCATAACTACGAGTATCCTTAGTTCATTTATACAGTTACTAGCAAAATGATCGTACGTCTAACCAGTAAACCGGTGCTACGATTGACCAGTAAGTCGTATTTGAGATTCGTGGTGATCATTTTACCTATCACATTACCGTTACTCCTTATTTGTATTGATAATCAGGAAAAAAGCTTTTCGTGTTCTTCCCAGGCATCCTTGAGGTAACCCACAACTAACAGAATCCGAGCTGCTTACTGATTTTCGGATTTAAGGTGAATACACTCAATAACACTTTTATACAACTAACTCATTAAGAATAATACTTTTTTCCAACACGGGGTCGAACTCGGGACCTTATAATTTGAGTTGAATAGGTTAACCCTTGGATCCCGAGGTAGTCATGAATGTCATCATAATTGAAATAGGATATCTCAGGTGGAAAATTTTGCTGTTGAGAAGACCAATTGTAGTCGCTTTCATCGATCGGCGTTTGCCGTCGGCACATAGATTTTTAAGATTTGCTAAGATATTTCAGAGATTGTAAACGATTCTTTTTTGTCACAAGAGGGTGAACAAGCAGATGGCTCTCCTGATGGAAAGTACATCCATCGTCCATCCATGTGCTGTAAGTTTCCCTTTCTCTTCAAATCGGAACTATGACAATAGGTAATGCAACATTTTCTGTTAGTTATAAGAATTCTTGTTAGATTTACTAAAGTAAGTATAAATAATACTAAAGTAAGAAAGAGGTAAGGTTTTGAAGACAGTTTAGATGGAAAAATGAAAAATGAGAAAGGTCATGCTGTTGACTCAGACATTTAAAATGTATGTGCCGGAGAGTCCAAGACTGACATAAAATGATTTGACACTAATTAAGATTGTCCGATTGCAGTATCAAGACCGGTGCGTTTGTATGTAGAGAATTATGAACGCAGAGGAAGCAAGGCAAGTCTGTCTGCACCATGATGTACTACACTCAGAGATCAGAAGTACTTTATTCAATAAAACTTCTTACAAGTTATTTTGACACGTCAACATATGTGTTAAAAACTACTACAGGATCGGAAACGCGGCCACACTTGGCGCAATTTGTCTACCTCGTAAAGGATTTAGCGTGAAGATATGTACGTGTATGTGTTTCATGGTATGTACGGTGATGCCAGAATACTAATCAAGCAATAAAACAAGCAATGCAAAAGCAAATGTGGTGAAATAATAGAGATAATATCGCGCGAGATAGTCGCAAAATTTTATAAGAAATATAGCATACAGGCCGTGTTTTTGTTACCTCTGAATTTAATCCAACTGGGAATACCCATATCAATTTTGCATCGAATGTGAAACATTTAATATGAATTTATAAGGTTGTGAACAGATATAAAATAGGTATGTTTATCTGGTTAGTCCGGACATATACAGCGTACTGACTCTTTATAAAAAATTCTTCAAGTTGGCGTGGTTCCTTATAAAGAATAGACCTAAGTGTTTATCAGGCGATTCGTATAAAGAAGAACGATTTGTTACACGTGTTACTACAATCGTGTGCACAAGGTTAGAGTTAGGTCCACCGCGTCTCGTCCGAGTTCGGAGGCGTTCATTACTTAATTACGTGAGGCGATTTTGATGTTTTTTCGACCTTCTAATCTCACGTGAGATTCTTTAAAACGTATTTTCAGTTTATAAACGTTAATTAAATTTGAATTTTTTCTATATATAACAATATATAATCAGAATCTCGGACACGGCTTCAACAATATTCATGAAATTTAGTATGTAGGGGGGTTTCGGGGGCGATAAATCGATGTAGCTAAAAAACCGAGCAAAGCTTGGTCGTCCAGATACTAAACGTTAGTCTAAAGAAAACATCTTGCTCACGAGATTTTATTTAGGACTAGTTGAGACTAGTATTTAAATCGTCGGTTTGTATAAAATTTTATATCATAAGATAGCAAACAAGTAGGTTGGTCTCCTGATGGAAAGTGTCAACCATCGCCTATAGACACCAAAGGTGTTAATGGTGCGTTGCTATCTTGTGGCGAGGTCTAATGCCACATGCATAAGTTTACCGGCTACCTTACCCTCCAAACTGGAACACAACAATGACAAGCACTGACGCTATTGCGGCAGGAATAGCGTCAGTGCTTGTCACTGTCGTGTTCCGGTTTGGAGGTGCGTTGCTATCTTGTGGCGGGGTCTAATGCCACATGCATAACTTTACCGGCTACCTTACCCTTCTAACCGGAACACGACAGTGACGAGCACTGACGCTATTGCGGCAGGAATAGGTGAGGCGGTGGTACTAGACTCGGGCAAGACGATGCAAAACTCTACCACCTAGTAGCTATGATGCTAGTGAATTGCACAGCCAATCGGTCTCCTTTTACGATATGCCTGGCAGAACAGCAGTTGGTCTCTTTTTCAAAGGAGCCCGGAACCAACACGGGGAAAAGAAATATTTATTCATCATAAATATCTTATCATAAATTTTTACAAATTATTCAAATTAAATATACACTCTCCTTGCCTTGTCTTGAAATTGCTTTGTTTGACTTTTGCTATTTTGTGGCAAAGTTTTTATTAATTTTTGCTGTTATTTTGGTTACGGGGGCCCCAACGTTCGTAACGTTGGGGGGCCCGTAACCCTGGGGTATCATCACGTATCATCACGCCCGGTCATTTCGAAGTACACAGAGTAAACCGAACGTCTATAGACTTTCCAGTTCACCGCGATTTACCGGTTTGTCGGTTGGCGAGCTAAGTGGTGATCCTCATCGCCGCATTTACCGACATGTTAACGATTATCGACTATTTCTAGCGAACACCGGGACCGACTGTTTAACGTGCTCATCCGAGGCACGAGATTGGTTGTACACCACTCCGTCAGACTCCAAGCTGCTATTGAGGATTAGATTTTCGAGATAACCTGAAAAAAACCTCAATAATACTTTGCCTGACCCGGCGATCGAACACGGGACCTCATGGTCTGAGCCGAATAGGGGTAGCCCCTAGACCAGGAGGCAGTTACGAGTTAGTCGAGGCAGGCAGTAAGTATTAAATAAATACACAAAATACAAAATTTAAGAATTTATATTGGTAAAGAGAGCAATTTTTTAGCTTTTGCTTCACCAGTTGCCATATTACATTAGTATTTATTATATACTATCTAGTTTATAAGGCTAAAAGATTTTTCTTTCTGACAAATGTCAAGAGTTCGGTCGTGTTTCAGCCTAAGTGCCATTAACAACAAATAGTTTGCCATTAGATTAACAACCTTTAAGGAGCTGAAAATATTCTTCATAAGTCGAGACTAAATTTTATTTCCCTTATGTATCATCAATAATGCTACTTATCCTTACTTTGTTGGAATTTAAGTATATCCCATAAAATGCTCATAAAATTAATCTAGTATTTATATATATACTAGCTGACCCGACAAACGTTGTTTTGCCTTACATATTAGGAATCCATAGCGGACAAACACCGTGACACGTAATTTATATAAGACTACGGGATTTTCCTTCCACGCAGCCAAAATGGCATTAAACTTTATATGGTGGTTAAATATTCTTAAATTTTCTAATTTTCCGCGCAATTTTCTTAATATTTTCTTTTATAAGAACCTTCTCCTTACAATTACAAACACAACAAAAAAAATATTACCGAAATTGGTCCAGCCATTCAGGCGTGATGTCGTGACCAAGGAAAATAGGGATTGATTTTTATGTATATAGATTTCTATTTCTATGTATTAGTATCGTTGACTAACACTCATAACACAAGCAAATAATTTGCTTACTTTGGGGTTAGATCAGTAAGTGTAATTTGTCTCGTGAATTATTATTATTATTATTATATAAATACTGAAAATTTTAGAGATTTTAGCAATCTGAGAACAGAGATATAAGATATTCACCAGAAGTAAGGTCACGGTACTACGGTATAGTTTAATTCACTATAACCGTTTACTATTTATAAACAACTTATACTTGTAATACAGGCAACTATGTTTCATGTTTATAAATTGACATAATACTAAAACAGATTTTTGGAAACCACAAATTAAAGGATGTCTCCCTGTATGTAGGTACGTAAAATAGCGAAGAGTGAAGTCCGCGACTTGCGACTCTTGCGAGCCGTCTGTGATGTCAGATGTAATTGGCACTTTTAGCTATATTAAATCCACAGACACTAAATCTTATTAAGTCCGATGTAATATAACCAATCGATTATTTAAATTGTATCGATTATTTTTTCTTTTTATATTATAAATAGTTTGTAAAATAATGATAGTACTTACTGATGATTAAGCTAAATATAAATTAAGAATACACTTTTACATATTATACCTACCAGCTTACATTTCGATTACGATTATTTACATAAATCGATTATACAATCTTAGTACCGCAAACTTATTTTCGTGATTTTTTTTCTCAGAAAGCAGATGAAGCTCATATTTTGAACTTTGAAATAGAAAAATGGTACAATTTTTTCGAACCACAATTTTACCCTTTACATTTGGGCTCAAAAATCCCACTCTCCTTTATGACTTAACTGAGTGTTATTATACATAATATTTGTACCACAATTACTTATAAATATCGTTGGCAAGGGTAAAGGGAAACAGATAGACCAAACGTACCACTACCATTGTGACTACTTAACTAGTTGGTAGATTTCTGCAACGTCTCGCCCGGCTTTGGTACCACTGCCTTAACATTCCTACCGCGATAGCGTCGATGCTTGTTGCTGTCGTGCTCTCGTTTTTATTAAAATTGAATGAATCTAAATCAACGTTGAATAATCTAGTTATGAAAAATCGAGTTAATTTGTCTTCTGTCATATTTATAATAATCTCAATATAGCTGAAAAAATGCATATTTATTAGAAAACTGGGTCTATATTTTTCTTTTCTGATTTCTTTTTTGGGTCCAAGAAAATTTACATCAAGGAAAAGTTAGAGCAATTGTTGCCAGAAAACATTTAATAGGATAGCAAAGTATAAACGACTAGTTAATTCACCATGTTATTTCGGGGCTCCTGTGAATGGTAGTTTATCTTGCAACGCAGTTCTTAAAAGGCGAAGGATTGGCCAAAATTGTCTTCCATCGTGACTACTACGTAGACTTGTAGACTTGTGAAATGTCTCGTCCGGACTTGAAATAATCTCGGTAGGTAGGGTAGTCGGTAAATGTATACAATATGTGTATGTATACTTCATTTTAATTAGCCAAACGAATGGCATTGCACTATTAATATTATCGGTGTCGTTCGTCGATTGGCGATAGACGTCTCTTTCCATCATCTGCTTGCTTGCAATCCTATAATATAAAAATAAATTCATTACTGTAGAAATTTAATATTATTAAATAATATGCATTAGAAATACATTAAGTTAATAAAATTATTAAACAGGACATGCTGCATTCATGATAATATACACACATGTATACCTACTTTTTTCTTTTCGGCTAAACTATGTTTTCAAATTTAAAAGAAATTTTATCGTTTGGACTTTGGCCGAATTTCGGTCACAGGCGATCGCTATTAAAATATAAATACTCAAATATATTTCAGAAAAATAAACGTCTATGCTAATCAAGCAAATGAGATCAAACCTCAGCCCAAATGATTGGGTAGCCAGGATCGCTAAACATTTGACTATTGTAGCGGGGTGATATGATAAATAAGAATATCTCATAAAATGAAATTTTCTCGCGTCTACTAAAATATGAATATTTTATTCTTTAGTGACGGTAACTTTGACATTTGAAAAAATGTTTGATGTCGTGATTTAAAAAGTAAAGTCATATAAATCTTTACCTAACGTGTAATATTCTTAATCTTCCTTAACATGTTTGATTTGAGTGTAACCTTTATGAAAACAAACCTTTTGATCGAATATTTAGACAGTCTACATATTGACTCTGTGATCGCAGTAATTGAAGGAATATTTTCAATTTCACGATTCAAATATTGTGGTGTTTATCTTTTTAAATTTATGTTGATACTAGCTGACCCGGCAAATGTTGTTTTACCATATAAATTATCGAATTAAAAAATAGGGGTTGATGGTAGAAGGGTGAAAATTTAGGGTTGTTTGTTGTTGAACGTTTGTCAAAAAAATAAAAAAAAGTGTTAGGGGTGGACAACCCTGATCACTTAGGGGTATGAAAATTAGATAGTAGAAGAATCCCAGACCTATTGAATATGTATATTTCATAAAAAAATTGGATAGTAGAAGAATCTCAGACCTATTGAATATGTATATTTCATAAAAATCGGTCAAGCCGTTTTGGAGGAGTAGGGTACAACTAACATTGTGACACGAGAATTTTATATATATATATATATATATATATATATATATATATATATATATATATATATATATATATATATATATATATATATATATATATATATTATATATATATAATGTGTTTAAAATATATTTTAAATAGAAAAACTACTATCAGCAAACTTTTTTAAATTAGCATCATTTTTCTGGGTTGTAATTAATTCTTGTGCTTAGTCAATAATTATTATTTTTAAAGCGATAGCTATCCAATTGAATTCATTTAATGATAATTTTAGATCATGAGAATACCGAATAGCAGATATACCACAGAACACATGATGATGTACGAATAAAAAAACCGATGACGGTGCAGTACATATGTGGATGGAAGATGTAGTTACAGGCGGAGACCACAATTGATGTGCGGTAGAGCCCATGATAAAATTGGTCGGGTGCTATTCGAAGGTTTTGTGGAGTTATTGCTATTTCCCGGACCTATCCGGGGCCCCCCCGGAGTGGGGGGCCGGGTTGGTCCAGGCTCCTTTGAAGAATAGACTAACTGCCGTTCTCCCAGGCGGGTTGGAATAGGCGACCAGTTGGATATACGTGTCCATATCATCATGACTTTTAGGTGGTAGAGTTTCGAAAAAACTCGATTTTTTTCGAAACTCTACCACCACCCTGCCTATTCCTGCTTCAATAGCGACAATGCGTGTCACTGTCGTGATCCGGCTTGGAGGGTAAGGTAGCGGGCTGACTTATGCATGTAGCATTGTCATCCCGCCCAAGGATAGCAACGCACCGTTAGACATTAGCATATTTGTTATAAATCATCACTATGTTATACCTTATGAGTAAAATGGGTGACCATCATTTTAAGTCCGTTATAGGCAATGAACCTAGGGAATAAAAATAAAACTGATATCTAATAAGCAATAATACGTCACGTAAAGTGAATCAAGTCATTAAGAGAGTTATGATACTGTACTAAAATAAATTGATTAATAAGGTTTATTGATACTCTGTAGCAGGGGGTAATAAACAACGTTAATACGATGAAATTACTACATGTGATTGCTGTGACGAAACTTTGGATGCTGGAAATATACAGCACCTTATAATAGGCAGACAATTTCTCACTTTGAGTAAGGAATTTTTTTGTCTTATTCCAAGAACTTGTGTAGATGTTTTTTTGTAATTTTACCCAGTAGTGGCATAGAATATCAATAAAATCTACATAATACAATAATCAAGTTTCCAACATAGTAAATTACAAGACGTAAAAAAGTTTTAACGTAAAATAGTTCACAATGTTGTCTATTGTATGATTTATATAAAATTAAATTCTATTTTAGTATGTACTAAACATAGAATTATAACGCATAAGCATAGTGAAAATTTGGCTTAAGTCTATGGTACTAAAATAGAATTTAATTTTTGCACTCTGATAGTGCGTTCCTTGCATTAATACGTGATAATATGATTCTAACTCACGTTGCTGTATTTTACACGGATTAAACTGGATACGCTTTTAAAGTCGATTTCTTACGTTGTTAACGTCGCTTGCATTTACAGTTTACACACAGAAATACAGAGTTGTAGTAATTAAATAAAATCACTCGGGAGGTATTCCATAAGTCTTAACTTTTATTCGACAAGATAATATAGCATACTAGCGGCTCGTTACGTCTTCGTCATGTATCGCCATTTATTGAATTCATTTGTTACAAAACTGTGATAAATGAAGAACCGCTCTACCGATTTTGTGCAAACTTCACATAAACCATCTACTAAATAGTCCGAACAAAGCATAAATATTTGGTTTGGATAGGTGAGCCCATTCTTGACTTATAAAATTACAATGAAAAGTGGCATTGATTTTTATATTATACAGATGTAAAATTAAATTCTATTTTAGTATGTACTAAACATAGAATTAAAACGCATAAGTCTACAGTACTAAAATAGAATTTAATATTTGCACTCTGATAATGCGTTCCTTGCATTTATATGATTCTAACTCACGTTGCTGTATTTTACGCGGATTAAACTGGATACGCCTTTGAAGTTAATTTCTTAGGTTGTTAACGTCGCTTGCATTTACACACAGAAATACAGAGTTGTAATACTTACCAATTAAATAAAATAACTCGGGAGGTATCCCTTATTATGTCTTACCTTTTATTCGACAAGTTAACATAGAACAATATGGTATATTTCTATTTTTTACGATATATCTACAAGCGTTTGATATTTACATACATTTGCTCACATGAGCGGCTACTCATTTTACGCCCAACGCTATGTTTATATGGTATACTGTTGAAAGAATAGGAGTGAAAGTGACAGTATGGTATGATTATTATAATATTAATCACTGCCATATAATGTACTGTTATTTCAAACTGTAAACAAATAAAGGATTTTGTAACCTTAGTATTCATGTGGTCTGTGTTGTGACCCAATCTAACAAACTTACTGTATATTTGTGGTACAAGTCAGATAAGGTTCAAGTATTAAATCGACTAACCGTTCATAATTCAGATAGGTCCTAAAAGCAACCTTACAAACCAATTTAATGTCTATTTTTATATCATTAGATAGCAAACAAGCAGATCGTTCTTCTGATAGAAAGTGTAGCCGTCGCCTATAGATGCCTAAGATGTTAACGGTGCGTTGCTATGAGTGTGGCGGGATGGCAATGTCACATGCATAAGTTTACTGGATACCATCCCTCTAAAGATAAATATCGGTCTCTTTGGGGTAGGTAATGTAAAATTGGCAAAATGCTACGATGGTAATCACCACTTAAATTAGTGGCATTTTATCAACTTTGACGAATATTTCCCCGTGTTGGTTCCGGACTCCTTTGAAGAATAGACCAACTGCCGTTCTGTCAGGCAGGTCGTAAAAGGCGACCGATTGGCTATGCGAGTTTTACCATCGTGACTACTAGGTGATAGAGTTCTGTATCGTCTCGCCCGGGTCTGGTACCACCGCCTTACCTATTCCTGCCGGACCTCGCCACAAGAAAGCAACGCACCATTAACATATTTGGTGTCTATAGGCGAAGGTTGACTCTTTCCATTAGGAGACCCATCTGCTTGTTTGCTATCTTATGATAAAAAAAAAGAATATGGCAATGACCAGAACCCACAAGCATAACAGATTGACTGATCTTGATATAAATAATTATTGATATACCATGAAAATATGTGATCGCACAAATCATGGGCTGTATAGTATATAGATGTATGAAATGTCTATGATGAAGTATGTATATTTTTTTCATCTTCAATAAATATAGAGCAGCAGAACAAGGTGGTGTTAGCTGAGTATAACATTTTCATATAGGTACATTATATGATATAAATTTCAAAATGTACAAAGAGGAATGTAATAAGAAGTATACTTATTAGCTGACAAGTTGATTACAGACTAACTAATAAAAGTAGAACTAAAACTACCGAGAAATCAAAGACCCAAAGTCCTTTGTAACATTCACGCGTAATAAGAAATAATAAACCAAAAGGATGGATTATATAAGAAATAAATATTTATATAGTAACTAGCTGACCCGGCAAACGTTGTTTTGCCATTCATATTAGGAATCCATAGCGGACAAACAACGTGACACGTAATTTATATAAGTCTACGGGATTGTCCTTCCACGCAGCCAAAATGGCATTAAACTTTATATGGTGGTTAAGTATTCTTAAATTTTTTAATTTTCCGCGCAATTTTCTTAATATTTTCTTTTATAAGAACCTTCTCCTTAGAATTACAAACACAACAAAAAAAATACCGAAATTGGTCCAGCCATTCAGGCGTGATGTCGTGACCAAGGAAAATAGGGATTGATTTTTATTTATATAGATAGTAGTAATACTTTTTAAATATAAACACTATATGCTGAATGCTTTTCAAAGACGATATCAGTCTAAATTTAAACATCATACACTGATTCTATTCCGTTCTCCATTTTATAGACAGGCGATATCTTGTTGATTTCGGATTTTATATTTGACACATTTAATAAAAGATGGACACATTTAATAAGAGACCGATGGTCATGAAAATTGATATGCAGATGTATTTTTTCATGGAGAAAACGATTATGCTATTTTCATTGAAGCAAATTGCAAAAAGAGGGCGCTGCGATGTATATACATATAAACTACAAAATTAAATCAATTCAAAAAACAAATTAACTAAATTGACATTTGTTATCTGTTAAAAAACATAATATAATGACACAAATAAATAACAAGCCATTCAAAAGTAAGGGGATATTTACATACACACATACACGCACACATGCTCCCCCTCCCCCTCCACATACACACACACGCACACACGCACACACACGCACACACACACACACACACACACGCACGCACGCACACACACACACACACACACACACACACACACACACACATACAGACATACTGACGTCAACGTGAAAATAGTTGGAAAAGGTTCCTGGGACCTCAAAACGTGAAGATCTGTTGAAAACTCGATTTTCGAAAATGGGGCAAAATCAGTGACTTCCTTGTCTACATAGGTACGTAGAGGGAAATTAAAAGTTACCCGTGCAAAGCTGGAGCGGGTCGCTAGCTTATTGTATTTTCAAGACATATTATTTAAAAATAGTATTTTTGTAAGATTTATGACGCACTTCTTCGTAATGCTAATTTTTACTCTGTCAAATTTCATACCCTACAAAAACGGAAATATAAGTAAGAGGGACGACATAGTTTTTGTTTTACGTATTAATATTATCAACAACAACGTTATGTATATTTCGACCTAATTTTATGTGCAAGTTTTTGCTGTGGATGTCCATGAGCATCGGTGACCGCTTCCCATGATGCGGCCCGTTTGCTCGTCTGCTAGTTCACCATATAAAAAAAAGAAACTTTAGTACTTATATGCTGTATATTACAGGTTACATGCTGCTACTACCGAAACCTCAATTTATAGGTTAGAGGGCGGGCAAGCCTATCATTATTGATGGTTTGTTTTCGAACATTGCAGTTGTATGTTATCAAACAGCTACAACATCAGGGCTCTTGTAGAATTGTTTCCGACCTTTCAGCTTTTGAGAGAAATATTTTCTTGAAGGCTTCCGAGTCGTACTAATTTGAAAACATTCGCGTGCATTTGGTTTCATCAAGTGGTTGCATGAGACAGAAAAATGACAGACTTCTAGATATCAATATCAATGGTTTTATGAGTGACATGATGGTATCGTAACTATAGGTGGTAGAGTTCTTCAGCCTCTCATGTGGGTCTGGTACCACCACCTTACCTACTCATACCACAATAGCTTCTATATTTTCCACTCTCGTGTTAAGATTTTGGGGTAACATAGCCGTTAGATTTATAAAAGTGGCTTAACTATCTCGTCACAAGCATTGAAACGCATCATTCACGCACCACTTTATTAGTATGATAGTGACATATTTAGGCAATAGTTCGATTTTTATAAACCTCCTAGTAAATGGGAGATGAGCATTGTGTGAATAAGGCCCTGAGCTATACGGAAATTTATATATTTATGCATGAACTAAAACTTTGTACCTACCCTTTGTTTTTCCTCCCTGTTGGTCCGGGCTCCTTTGAAGAATAAGCCAACTGCCTTTCTGCCAGGCAGGTCGCATAAGGCGGCCGCTTGGCTATGCGAAACACTATTATTATGACTACTAGGTGGTAAAGTTCTGTATTATCGCCCGGGCGTGGTACCACCGCCTTAACAATTCCTGCCGCGTCATTGCTTGTCGCTATCGTATTCCGGTTTAGAGGCTAAGGTAGCCGGTAAGCTTGTGCATGTGGTATTAGACTTCGCCTCAAGATAGTAACGCACCAGTAACATCTTTGGTGTCTATAGACAATGGTTGACTCTTCCTATCAGAAGACCCATGTACTTGTTTGCTATCTTATGATATAAAAAACCCTTACGCAAATGCAGAAGTATGAAATTTGGCACAGCTGAAGTGAAGAAAGTTACATACATACATACCTTCACGCCAGATGCCTTACGGGGTAGGAAAACCGAGTATCTGTACATCACGATCCTTGCAGGCTTGTCTCGCTTCCTTCACATTCATCACTCTCTTCATACACATACGCCGGTTGCAGAAAGTTAATGTTATTTCTATAGTCTGTGGACATATTTCAACCAAAGAGCGATCGATAGTTATTATAATTATGTATTATTACATCAAAAGAAATATAAACCATACTTAATATAGGTCAAGTAAAAAATATTTGGTCAAACCTAGTAATGACCTTTCTGGATAAACTGAACTGATTTTATTAACCTTAAACCGCCTATTTATAGCTTTTCCCAGTTTGACCCTGACTTTCAGCTTATATAAAGATCAATTACGGCAAGGCATAAAAGTTGTTTTTATGAATTTCCTATCGTAAAAGCCTTCCAAAGAAAGCCTTGCTAGTGAGCTCGGGTCATTTTGCGTCACCTGGGGCAGTATTTATTTTATTATTACTGCTAACAAACTATGTTTTAGAAATCGATGGGCGTTTATTGCTGTAGTTTTGTTACTAGGCGTAGTCTCTTTAAATTTCCGTAAGTAGTATATAAGAGTGCCATTTTTAGTTCATTTCCTTTTTTAAACTATCACGACGCCTGTTTCCTTGTGAGGTAGGCAGATAGTGAAGAATGTCAATAGACTTTTCAGCTCTGTTTAAGTTATGCTCTGGTTGAAGTTGGTGAGATACTACATTTCCCCATACTATGATGACGCCCATTTCTTCATTTTAAAGACCTGATTACAGTTATTGACTATTTCTAGTGATAACCGGTACCAAAAGCTTTACGTGCTAATTCGAATCATGGGGTAATTTACCAACCGCCAATTGCAAGCCGCTACTGAGGTTTGGAGGAATAACTTTTATAGTACTTTTGCCCAAGTTAGCGATCGATCGAACCCGGGTTCGATCGACCTGTAAATAAAATATATTCTGCAACGCCTATAGGTATCTTGCGCCAGCAAATCCTGCAAATGTGCGACGCACTTACGAAACGACTGTATTGAATCCTATAACGTAAAATGTGGTAAATCAACCGACACATTGGGCACTTGTTTTGTCTTAAGAAAGTCGTGTTTATTGATAAAAATATTCAGAACATTTTGGCCAACTTAGGATTCGAATCAAGAACATCATGCGTTTACGCTAAGCTGATAGCGCTAGACCTCTGACGTATGACACTTTAAATAAATCTGAACCACAGTATACTGGAGACTAACAGTAGTCAATCTACATACGTGTGATATTCAAGCAACACACACATAGACACCTCTCACGGACGCGATATCTCGAAATGGTTCGGTACAGTTTGTTCCGTACCAGTCCGAGATATCGCGTCCGTGAGAGGTCCCTATGTGTGCTATCTTCGAGCATTACTTGTATGGAACATTGACTTCTGTTAGTTTCCAGTATTTTGTGCCTGAACTAACTGGATTCACTACAAAGTAATGAATGAATCGTTCACTAGAAAATGTTATTAACTCGCTCATTAGGGCCCATCCATAAATTACGTCACACGTTAAGGGAGAGAAGGTCGACGAAGTGTGACAAAGTGTAACAAGAGGGAGAGGGGTCTCAAATTGTGTGACATCACAATTTTTTTTAAATATAATATTTTATATCTAAGTATTACAACACTAAATTTAAAAGGCTATCTGTATTAATAATAAAATAATCGAATGAGATCATTATTCCAATGTAAAGTTGTAAAATATGTGACATCACAGTAGGTAGGGGGGGGTGGGGGGGGTGGGGGGTGGTCTCACAAATGTGACCAGCTGTGACAAGGACGGGGGAGGGGTAAAAAATTATGAAATTCGTGTAATGTAATTTATGTGTGATCCCTTATGTGTCTCTCTTTCAGCCCTGTGAAAATTTGCTCTTTCAATTAAGTTAATGAAAGCTTTTTTATATCATAAGATAGCAAACAAGTAGATGGCTCTCTTGATGGAAAAATACATCAAAGGTGATAATAGAGCAATGATCTATGTAGCGAGGTGGTAATGCCACGTGCATAACTTTTCCGGCTACCTTACCCTCCATATTAGAACACAACAATAACAAGCGTTGATGCTATTGCGGTGGAACTAAGTAAGGCTAATCTGGACTTCCGATTTAAACCGAACATTGCCGATGCGATGCATTCGGGAGTGCTCGGTTCGAGCGAGTCTGCGAGTCATGACGCGAGCTACTGCGCTGCTACCGCGCGCGTGTTTTTTAGTGTGATGGTGTGATGTTTGTTTTAGTTGAGTAATGTGTGATGTTACAGTACTGCTCGAGTGATAATATCAGCAGGATGATAATATCAGCAGGATGCATCACTCGCATTACTTACACATCCCTAATCGGTATTACTGAAGAGTCAAAGCGGTAGACCCAGCGCGCAGTGTGGCACGCTCGTTCTACCGCTATGAAGTCAGAACTGTGAAGTTTGATGACGTCACACTTGTTACGAGATGTAGAAAAGAAAGATCATCCAGGCAAAATGTGTATTGCTTGGGGACCAAAGTCCATTTGAGAAGCGTGGAAACTTTATATGGTGTCTGTAAGATAAATAATTGTAATTTTGAGTTTTTCGGGACTTTGAATTTCAGTTTATTTTAATTTAATATTTTTTCTTGTAGCATTTGTATATTGCTTGAACCGCTATACCCTATTTCAGCCCATTAAAAATAATTTCTTTTTTAAAAGTTGACTTTGTTGGATTCCAGATCTTCAATTGTCTTCATACTAATTTTATCAAAATCTCTTAAATGATTTAGCTGTGCAAGCGTATCAAACAGACATACAGACTTTCGTGTTAATAATATTGCTAGCTAACTAGCCTGCAAAAAAATTAAAATATTGTGATGGCAGTTTCAGGCCATATTTTAGATAACCGAAACTAAATGAAAACGATGAATGAATGATTTCTTTTACGTCGTTCCCAAGGTTTAGAATTTAATTAAACAAATTACAATCTTGAACGAACTTTATTCACATTTTCTAAGATTTTTCACTGTCATGGATTAGCTACAATATATCTCATAGCTAGTTAAGCCTTAATCTCATCTTTTGTCTGTGTTTTTAGTCATTTGTTGGCAACATTACCCTATTTTTCCAATGTCATTTTATGCTCTAGTTAGAATCTGAAAGATATACTGATTTTAGGAATAATCCTTTTAATCATAGCAAACAAGCAAGCTCTTTTGATGATAAGAGTATCTATCACCTACAGATACCAAATATTATTTTAATGCTGTGTGGCGATCCGTGTGACAGTTTGAAAGGCCACATGCATAAATTTACCGGTTACCTTATTCATCAAACAAGTCGCAATTACAAGTATTGATGCTGTTGCGATAGGAACAGATAACGCGGTGTTAAAAAATCCGGGATAGACTTTCAAGAAGTCTCTTATCTAGTAGACATGTTATGCATGGTACGTACAGCACGTACAGATTACTGCAATGTGACATTAAATGTAACACTCTGCCTTTCATTACATTCGCTTGCAAGCACGGGTGTACTGTGGGCGAGAATCTTGCATTCACTACAAACCTCCCGTATGTTCTTGTTTCCTCCAGTATACTACGAAAGGCGTCCCATTGTATTCGTCCAAAGTGGTTATAGATTGCACGTGAAATAATTCGCGCGTGCATGAATGACAGTATTTTTTTATGAATCCAGAGCATTTGTACATACTCGTAGTGTTATGGTCATTGGTCAATTCTTTCGTAGCATCTTAAATTTCATTTCAATTTGTGTTTTAGCAATCTGTACGCAACTTTGGGGACATGTTTGGCCAATTTGTTGCCTTTTACAAACATATAGGAATGAATAACTTAATCTCCAAAGAGGCTTTTTTGGTCTATTTTATTTTAAATTGGTCCTATTTTAAACTAGTTTAGTTCTGATAATGGTATTCATGAGAAAAGTCACCAAATTTTAAATTTTTTCTAAGCATGTGCACGACAAATAGACCGATAACTTCATAGCACGCTAAATGGTTTCAATGATTTCTTTTATGCTGGATAGGAGTAACTTCAGCATCATATAAATTTGTTGACTGATGGACAATGTTATTGCAGTCTTGATCTTTCTCGATACCAACATCCTTCTACATTCACTTTCTATATCTGTTTTGTTTATCTTTTATCTACCATTCATTCTACATGTGCGAACATACGGAGCATGCTCTTTCTTATTTTCGGACACTTTTTTCAGACTTAACCTCACTCATTTCAATTTTATGAACCCGGCCTGCAAGTATTACGTCACATATTTTTAGTAGCGATCTTATTTCGACCGCCTTGATTCTACGTTTATACGAGTTTTGACATATTCAAATTTTACTTCTATACAATAACGTCGGGATAAGCACATAATTATGCAGGGCATCCTGACTTAATGTGCTTTAATACTATACGTAAAAGTAAGATAAAAGCTATGATAATTTTTTTTTCTGCCAACTTGCAGCTCTTTAAAGGTCCAGTAACATTTATAATGCAGTTTTTGTTTACAGTGAAAAAAATTGTAATTGCTCACCTATTTAAGTGTTTACCACCATCTATTAAAATCTGCAACAGAGGTCTTGGAGTTGCCCCGGCGGTTAATTGAAAATGAGTAAGCTGTTTTCTTAAAAGTCCTCAAAGTTTCTCCGTTCGAAAACTTTTTGCTTGTAATTAGGCAGTGTGGAGCAAAAAGTACCTCGAAAATAGTAGGTATGGTATTGACTTTCAGACATCAAGATGATGATGATTTTCCATTTCGAAAGTGCCGTCTGATGGTGAGATTCAGTTCTTAAGATATATTACATACATAGGCGTGAGCCTCAACAGCCTTTTTTTATTTCTCAATAATAATTTATATCTACAGGCCTACAGCGAGTGGACTTATCTAATGGAAAGTAATTACCACTGCTTTTGAATATTTGCACCATAAAGAGCTAGTTGTAACGCGATACTAGCTTCTGCAAATTTTGTTGACCCACCTTATAGTATTCCTTAAATCAACTCTACTTAAAATAACCGTGCTATGTTTGTTTTTTCAAAGTTATCTAAATCTGTGTGAAATTTGGTAAATAGTTTTATGTGTTTTGTGTCACATGTAAAGGTTTCGAACCTCTCACCAAAAACATAAAACATAAATTTAAATAGATTCTAATGATTAAAGTAATATGAAGTTCATATTTTAATATTTTATTTCTTTTCATTCATTTCAATTTAAAAAAAAAAAACATAATTAAACGCTATGTTTGTCAAATTCATCACACATCAGATATATAAAACTGTCGCTTTTCCAAATGTTGAAATTGGAACACTCTTCACATCCGAGTGTAAGCAAATATGGCTGTCCGATAATATTTCAGGATCCAACCTTTGAACTTGGATTGTAATAAAATACTGAGATACATGGATCTTTGTATTTTAAAACGGATTTCCACTACTTGCTTTGACTTTACTACGAAGGATATTTACATTTGAGCTTGGTTAAAAAAATTAAGATTATTTTTATTTCATGGCAAAATCTTAAACGAACAATAATTTAAAATGAAAGGGAGAGACCATTAGCATCGTAAGCGAGTTTATTTGTTTCTCGTTGAAGTAAGTTCAAAGAAATGCTATACTTAGAGTAAAACATCAAAAAATATTTCCCGTTTTCAAAGATTAAAGTAAAGGATAACAAAGAAAAATAAGAGAAAAACGATAATTATATTAATTGTACTGTTTTCTTTCATAGTTTTCCTTTTTATGATACACATTCAACACCTAAAATTTGTTATGATACGGTTATGCTGCCTTTCCTTCTTTGGAGAGGAATATAATTGTGAAACTAAATATAATGAAAAATATTTATTTGCAAGAATTGTTATAAATTTTAAGTTATTAAATTTAATTAAAGTTGCCACCATATTCTGTCATGATATGGTGGGCAAATATTGAAAAAATATTATATTATATTCTATTTAGTGTAAGATATATATATATATATATATATATATATATATATATATATATATTAATTTTCGTATAATATGAATTTTTTGTATAAAGATTGAGTTTTTCGCAAGGGACATGTAGATTTCTACTATTTAAAAAGCTTGAGTTCCCAAATATTTCTGAATTTGTTTTACACAAATGTTGGTGTTTTTTAACACATATTAAATTTAAATATATAAGTTTGAAAAGAACCAGAAACTTAAAAGGGAAGTTCCATAAGTAAGGAAAAATCGGAACCCTTATAGAATCAATTCGTTGGCGTGCCTCCGCCTGATCGTCTGTCCGATTCTCAAGACCCTCTATCTCAGGAACGTTTAAAGGTTTCAAGTTGAAATCGCTCAGCTGTGAAAAAAAAACTAACTTGTAAGTCGACGCAATCAAAAGAGATGACCATTTAAATCGCAAATCTGCGATATTTTGCGATTTCAAAAGGGAATTAAAACCTATAGGGTATCTTCTCGTTGACCTAGAATTATGGAATTTGACAGGAAGCAATGTCTTAAAACACATGTTAAGGAAAAAAATCCGAAAAACGTAAATTTTTAGTTACATTACAAAAAATGCGATTAAAAGATATGTTATTTTGCAATTTCACAAGAGTATCAAAACCTATTTGGTACTTCCCGTTGACTTAGAATCATAAAATGTGACGCTAAGGTTACCTACAAGTTTGTACGGAACCCTCGGTACGCGAGTCCAATTCGCACTTGGCCTGTTTTAATGGATAGGGTAGCAAACAAGCAGATGGCTTTCCAGGGTACTTTGGCCCCGGTTGCACTTTGATTAGTGCGAGTGCGAGTGTTTAATGCTAGTGCATGCAGTAGCATTAGGATGGAACACGTGTAGACAGCCGTTGATTAGTAAGAGTGATTAGTAGACAGTGTCTATTCACTTTAGGCCCTGGTTAAATTTTGATTAGAGCGAGTGCGAGTGTATAATGCAGGAGCTTAGTATTAAGCAAAAACACTTGTAGATAGTCGTCGATTAGTGCGAGTGATTAGTAATCAGTGTAGTAAAGTGAATAGACGCCTAAACCCGCGTTAAACATTCGCACTCGCAATAATCAAAGTGTAAACGGGGACTTAGACAAAGTAACATGAGCTAACCTTTTGTCTTAATATATATAATTTTGTTGTTTCTGGAACTGTTTTTGTGTATAATAATGTGTTTAATAAATAAATAAATAACATCGTTACGTAGTGAAACAATACCTAAGTTCGTCATCGTCTCTGAGTATAAATAACTATGCTGATGACGATTAACCACGTGATTTAGCGCGGCTTATGTCAATCTCATGCATTTTATTATTATCTAACTTCGTTACCTACGGTTTTTATGTCATTATTTCGTCTAAGTCCCCTGATGGTAAGAATGAATCATCGCTTTTTGATACTAAAGATGTTAATCGTTTAGAAATCAAATATCGGAAGTACTTTATTCAATAAAACTTTTTACACGTCAACATATTATATTTTTTAAAACTACTACCGGATCGGAAACGCGGCCACACACTGAGAAGATTCGGTGGAAGAAACTCAGCGGGCTTGTCTTTTTTCATATCATCTATTTTTTTACAATATCACAATATTACAAAAAACATATATGCGATCGGTATGAGGATTGAGGAGCAATTAATCACAGGCTTTTTTGTCTTCTAAATAATCTAATTACTAGGTGGTAGCGTTCTGCATCGGCTCGACCGGGTCTGGTACCACCGCCTTACTTATTCCTTCCGCAAAGCGTTAGTGCTAGTCACTGTCGTGTTCCGGTTTGGAGGGTAAGGTAGCCGGTAAACTTATGCATGTGGCATTAGACTTCGCCAAAAGATAGCAACGCACCATTAACATCTTTGGTGTCTATAGGCGATGGTTGACTCTTTTCATCAGGAGACCCAGATGGGTTGTTGTTATTGTTTGCTATCTTATGATATAAAAAAAATATCTGAAATTTTATTATATCCTTTTTTATACAGTTTTGTTTTGACACATTTTTTTTAAATTTATTGATTGGTAGATATATCTCTTATAGTGTTGGGAAGTTTATTGTAAAAGCGTATACATTGCCCGATAAAAGAGTTACTTATTCTGTGGAGACGAGATGCATGCACAACAACTTTTAAAATATTAAATATTTTTAGGAAAGTACAACATGTTTTCCAATATAAATTGAGATATAACAGCTAGAATATTGATTTCTTTGAATTTTTCTCTCAGGGAAACCCTTGGGCTAAGATTGTAAATTGCCCTAATAGTTGCCCTAGTAGACCTGGGCGAGACATTGCAGAACTCTACCACTTAGTAGCCACGATGGTAGTGACTCGAATAGCCAATCGGTCGCCTCTTAGAAACTGCCTGGCAGTACGGCAGATGGTCTGATCTTCGAATGGGGGTTCCGACTAAGACAGAGTTGTCTTTTGCTGTTTATGATCTTTTAACAGTTAAATACTATGAGAAACGCAGAATGTGTTGAAAATAATTTTTATTTAAAACAATATTGAAAATATTTAAAATTTCATCGTTGTATGATTTCAATCTACGGTAGAATTGACAAAACCGAGTTCGACGCTTTTATAAATAATAGAAAAATATTAGATATTCATTTTCCATTTGTAGCTTTTCATATTCATATTAAAGGTATTCACTAACCATTTCAATTTATTATTGACTTTATTTATGAAATGCATTGAAATGAAAATAAATTACTATATTTTATTAATTAATAAATACATATTACGTATTTACACTATACTTAAATATTTATACTATACTTACTTAAAAATGTAGTGATTTTATTATTCCATAGGTCACGAGGACACAAGTAAGACACGTGAACTGTGCAGTGTGCAACATTTGTGCTGTATTTGATACAACATTCGATTTACATTGTGTAATCAAAGGTAATCGGTTAAAAATATTTATTTCTAGCAACGGCGTCTGTTTTATTCTATGATTACCATTGCAACTGCATTGCGTAAATACGGTTATTTCGTAAATTCTGGACAAAAACATTTTCTAGAATAAAAACACGCAAATGTGTTGGGTCTGGATTTATACTATTTGTCTATTAAATTTTATCCCAAGTCGTTCAGCGGTTGAGGCATTAAGTGTGTAAATAACAAGCATACATACTCAAACTTAACATTTATGATGCTATTAGAATTAAGTATTTTGTATAGTATTAAGTATTTTGACCTAATATATATATATATATATATATATATATATATATATATATATATATATATATATATATATATATATATATATATATATATATATATATATATATATATATATATATATATATATATATATATATATATATATATATATATATATATATATATATATATATATATATATATATATATATATATATATATATATATATATATATATATATATATGGCTCAACCGATTTGGTTAATTTTGGTTTTGTATTAACTGTTGAAGTCCAGGGAAGGTTTAAAAGGTGAGAAAATATAGAAAAAAAAGTAAGAGTAGTTAAAAAAGCAGAACAACGTTTGCCGGGTCAGCAACAGCTATGTTATAGTAACTATTTTATTATTATCTATGCTATGTTTCATTGTTCAACTGCAGACGATGTGATGTCAATGAATGTCACTCACCGGAACTGAGAACTGAGTTGTGCAGATAGTATGTGTGGGAGGTCTTACCTTGACGAAACAGTAGTTAATCGTACTGTCGCACTTTTAACGAGCTACGCATAAAACAAAGGAAATTAATTGAGTTAGTGTTCAGTGTTTTCAGTAAAACACTATTCTGTGTGTTCTGACCTTAAAGTTTTATTTGTTAAGAAATAAATTGTCACAAACAAACTCTTGAGCTATTTATCAATATTCATAGTGCTATTTATAATATCGACTTTAGTGGAAACTGTAACAAAACCTGTCAGATACCTGAAAATGATTTATGAACAAAATGTTAGTCCCAGAGTTTATAATGTTTACCTTACTTCAGAAATATAACGTTTTGATTAATATACCTTCCTTAAAACTAAGGTTGTGGTTAAATAAGGAAAAATATAGAGTGAAAAGTATGAGTCCGTAGTTTGATATTAACTTAGTGTTATTGAAAGAACACCATTCGTTGATCAAAGTTATATGTTTTGCTGCGTTCATTGAAATTTCACCCCTATATAAGGTGTCAATCGCAGACTAATATTTTATATGGTATGGTGTCAAAACGTTATTCTTTTCCGATATTTCATTTTCTTATATATACCTATCGGTTAGGCTACGTCCACACAGACACGCGGCATATTTAGCGTCTAGAGCCTTGCGTCTTATGACAAAATATCAACACGTTTGTTCACTTTGGTAGGTCGCTAAGCAATTAGCTAAACACCAAGTTCGAAGTGTGACAGGTCGCGATCATTCTAGAATGTTCGTTTTATTAAGCTACTCGCTAGGCAGATCGGTAGGCTCTAAGCGCTAAGCAAGCTGCCTGTCTGTGCGGACGTAGCCTAGTGATTGACCACGCCGTGCTCTACCTAAAAAGCCTGAATAATCTATAAAAAAAGTCACATGCGCACTTTAAATTCGTGCCATATTTAACCGGGAAGCAGTTTGGCCGAATAAAACACTTGAATCACTTTCACACGCACAGTATAATTTTCGAGCAGAGTAACGCCCTCAACAAGCGATAGAATTACAATGAATCTAAAACATCTGACTCCAGCTTATTTATACTATCATTATCTATATTTGTTCATTGTTTTTAACAATGACATCATTATCTCACAATAATAGGTGCATAAATCACACAGGTGCGCCACACCTTGCCGGCTAGTCTTGACGATAAGCGCAGTTGCTAACACATACGAATAGTAACCTGTCATTAACATCTATGATACCTTGATCGCATACGATCTTGAGAAAAAGGATAGGCTTCCGTCAGTTTAAAAGAAATATACAAGCGCACACACAGAAACATATACAGTGTATAATGGACGGTCTGCCGAAAAATTAAGAAACCATGCGATTTTTATGTGCTAGCCGTGATGACAATTTCTTTTTTGTAGGAAATGTGAAATTGGCGGTTTATGATTTTTTCTTCTCACGTCATGCAATGTAAAGCGTACAATGCTCTGAGTACTCGATCTCGGGAGTAAGTTAATGGAGATAAAACTAGCCTATCTTTTAAGTTGGACCAAACAGTAGATATCTACAAATTTCGATTTTAAAGCCCCGTGTTGGTGCGAGTCCCCTTTGAAGGAAAGATCATCTGCTATATTTTGCTAGGCAATTCGTAAAAGGCGAACGACTATACGTGTCCTTACCCTCGTGACTAATAGAGTTTTGCAAATTCTCACTCAGATTCGGCACCACTGCATTACCTATTCCTACTGCAATAGCATCAATGATTGTCATTGTCATGTTTTGGTTTGCAGGGCAAGGTAGCCAAAACATTTTTTATGCATGTTGCACTGCCATCTCGTCACACGGATCACAACGCACCATTAATATCTTTGATGTTTATAGGCGATGGTTTCTTATTCCATCAGGAGTACCACCTTCTTGTTTGCTATCTAATTATATATAAAAACATACCTATTAACTTCATTATTTATCATTACCTCGAAACTTCAAAGACGTTAAGCGACCCCTTAATCTGAGGATCCTCCCGACCGACCTTGCATCCAACCTGGTTAGGTTCTTTATTTTTTAACAAATCATGATTATTGCACCGAACTTTATTATAATTTGAATTTTTAACCATATTCTGGACTTCTTTGTCATACCAAAAAAACGACATATTTTCAAAATGTATATTTTTGAGGATGAGTGGCAGCTTTACAGTAGTCATTTTATGTATACGGATTAACTATGACCTAATTTTTAAAAAGAGGTTAGAAGATTAAATGACATCAACATTTGCAGTTTTCTCCATCTGCTCGGGAGCGTTTACCGAAGCCAGGCATACACAGCGGTATACATTAGATCATTGCGGTGTTCGATTTCTAATAGGAAATTGCATCTATAAAAGTGAGCTATTTCCTTTCGAACGTTAGCTTATTTTAAGAATATTCTGTGTAGTGGAATAGAATGTTTTGAGATAGTTTAGCATTGAGGTTGTTCTAAGGCAAATATTTTATGGAATCTTCTACAGCTTAATTGGAAGTAAAATAAATAATTATTTTTAGCAAAATAATTACGTTGACGAGTTTGTTTCTTTGTGTAGGACTTTTAATTGCTAATTGTAGTAATACCCTACAAGTAGCAATTAAATATGTTCTGCCACACATGAGAGACAGTTCCTAATATTTAAGACAAGGGCCGTTCAAGTGCAATTCTAGGGAAACGCATTTCACCTTAGGCCGCATATTAGATTACCAGCAGGCGAGATCGTGGTCAAGCGTTTCCCTGTAGATAATAATAATAGAAAATGTAAAAAAATAAGTACTAAAATTTTGACCTAATTATAACAATAAAAAGGTTTAAAAAACAGCGATTTTATGAACTCCCGACTAGACTAGTTAGTATAACGTGCATGCTTTTACCATTAACTAAGTTAACTAACTAAAAATTAACTAGTAATATTACCATAAACTAAGTCATACCCTTGTACAATACATTGATTTGAAATGGACTTTCACCGCGAAATAATACAATATGAAATGCCCGCAAGTAGAGTAAGTAACACGTCACCAAAACAATATTTCAAGCAAACTTTCATCCTCCATTTAAGCCCTTTGGATTTTTTTTTAGTAGCCTATGTATGATATAATATTGTTTTTTAAAGTAGCCTATGTATGATATAATATTGTTTTTTAAAGTAGTCTGTGTATGATATAATATTGTTTTTATAGTAGCCTATGTATGATATAATATTGTTTTTATAGTAGCATATGTATGATATAATATTGTTTTTAAAGTAGCCTGTGTATGATAAGATATTGTTTTTTTATAGTAGCCTATGTATGATATAATATTGTTTTTTAAATTAGCCTATGTATGATATAATATTGTTTTTTTTTTAAAAAGCCTATGTTTGATATAATATTGTTTTTGAAAGTAGTCTATGTATGATATAATATTGTTTTTTATAGTAGGCTGTGTATGGTATAACATTGTTTTTTAAAGTAGCCTGTGTATGATATAATATTGTTTTTTAAAGTAGCCTATGTATGATATTATATTGTTTTTTATAGTAGCATATGTATGATATAATATTGTTTTTTAAAGAAGCCTATGTATGATATAACATTGTGTTTTAAAGTAGTCTATTTATGACATAATACTGTTTTTTATAGTAGCCTATGTATGATATAATATTGTTTTTTAAAGTGGCCAGTGTATGATATAATATTATGAATACCAAAGGATTTTCAAATATCATATTGCCAAACTTAATTGAAATCAGCTTATTTAGTTATGAAAGCGTAATAGATGAACATACACATCCGCCCCCAACACCCCGTGTTGATCGTAGCCCCTTTCGAACAAAGTACCATGCTGTTCTGCCAGGCAGTTTCTTAGAGTTGAGTGATTGGCTATACGAGTCACTACCCAAGCAGCAATCAAGCATGTTAAATACCCATAAAGCAGCTCATATATTACTTAAAGTTCTATTGCAGCCGTACAATGGTGTAAAAAGATGCTTTTATCGGTATAAAAGACCTTTATGAGTTTTTATACAGCCTAATGCTGTACAAGGCCTTTCTTAGAGTTTCGCGTAAGCTTTAGGCGTTATATCTGAATATTAATACACTACTGTACAACTTTAAGTATTTTGTAACTCATTAGGCTTATTTTAATACTTAAAGCTGTACATTAGCTGTATTATGTTTAGCACGGGAATTTATTACAGCTTTAAGTGTTATTATAGTATCACTCAACGCTTATTTCTGTAAAATGGGAGATGCAATCACCGTTCTACAGCTAATATTTATGGCGTAATTATGGCTGTTATACAGCCAATGGTGTTAAAAAATCTGCATATACAGCTGTAGTGCAGCTCAAGGCTGTATTACTGATTTCATTATTTGCTTTTTTATATCTGCATCGTTGATATCATGTGGAAAAAATCAAGAGGAAGATTGAAAAGGAATATTTAAATATTATAAATTACCAACCAAGTAATCGTGATGAAGATAAAGCTGAAAAATTACTAAATCAGGTAACCTACAATCGTCATTTTTATTAATGTTCAAGGAAAAGGGTTCCGTAACAAAAACATTAAAAAGTGATTGTAGGTTATCTGATTTATTATTTTTTAGGCTTATCTTCTTCACTAAGGTTACTTGGTTGGTAATTTATAATATTTTAAATTTTTTTAATGTCATAAGACAGCAAACAAGCAGATGGGTCTCCTGATGGAAAGAGTCAAGCATCGTCTATAGGCAGCAAAAATGTTAATGGTGCGTTGCTATCTTGTGGCGAGGTCTAATGCCACATGCATAAGTTTACCGGCCACCATGCCCTCCAAACCGGAACATGACAGTGACTAGCACTGACGCTTTGCAGCAGGAATAGATGAGGCGGTGGTACCAGACCCGGTCGAGCCAATGCAGAACTCTATCACCAAGTAACCACGATGGAAGTGACTCGCATTGCCCATCGGTCGCCTTTTACGACCTGCTTGGCAGATAAGCAATTGGTCTATTCTTCAAAGAATATATGAAAAAGAGTTAAAAAGAGAAATAAAAATCATTACACTGAGAAAATATATATTTTTTTATTTTTAACTTGCTACTATACGGAGTGTTACAAAAGCGGTATAGTAAGCCGAAAGGAGGTGACTCAGAGGGTCATTCTGAACAACTTTTGTTCAACGATTTGTGAAAATTCGCGGAAAACAATTTTGTTTTTCCATTGTGAAAAATCACGAGACCAACAAAGTTTCTATGGAGAATCAATATTTTTTTCGCGAATTTCCAAAAGTCGTTAAAGAAAAGTTGTTAAGAATGACCCCCTGAGTCACTCCCTTTCGGCTTACTGTACCACTTTTGCAACACCCCGTATATATGTATACTTACAATCATTTTAAAAATATTATATACTTAGATACAATTACAGGCAAGAGAGTATGTCTTTGAAGAACTAATAATATTAAATCACAAGCACGAAATAACGTATTCTTCTTAAAAATATTTTTGTGATAGACCAATCTTTAAAGGGCTAGATTTTTCGTTCTTGATAAACTTAGTTATATCATTTTGTTTTCTTGGCCATTATAATTCACCTTTATCCTCCCACAAACTGGATACGATGCAAATACAGTTTTGGCTTCTCTCAATTGTTTTTATTATTTTATAAGGCATATTTCCCTGAAAAATAAATAAAACATGATTGAAATAGATATCCCATAAGTTATAGTTAACAATAAGTTGGTTTAGTTGTAAAGTCAAACGACCGACATCAATACATCTCTATAGCGAAATCAAGTGATATATGTTTTGTATTTAGGGTTCTTCAATTTTTGTACGCATCTCTAAACATAAGTTAAGTGATTAAAAGCCAATGACTGTATGATAGATATATATAGGGACTTAGTACAGCCTAAAGTGTATTTGGACGGTAATTAAAAGCCAATAGCGGCATAATAGAATAAAAAAGAGATTCAGTACAGCTATTTGCAGTATATCACCCTTCAAATACACTTTAGGCTGTATAACAAAGCGTCGCCATTATTGTGTATACAAAAACAACATTAAAGAAATATATTGTTAAATAAAAGATATATTTAGCAATAGCTATAGCTATATCGTGACAAGTAACTTATATTATAATTATTATGCCTTTATATACAATATTTTAGTTACCATAAATACTTGTATATTCTAACCTTAAACACAAACACTTACCGTATTTTGCAATGATTTTATTTGTGTTATCTTGATTATTTCATTGGCGCGTGAATATTTTGAAGGAAATCATACACGACTTCACGATCATTTGGAATTTGCACTTTGAATACACCGTTCAATACTGCTCCAAGTACAAGAATTTATCGTTTATTAATATATTTTTAATTATGGCGTCTGCAGATATAATGTTATACAATATCAAAAACAGATTAGTTACTTTTTATCATTTTCAAACACCTATTAAGAACATTTAGCTGCACAAGAGAGTATCTTAAGTATTATAGTTTCTTTATACACCGAATAACAGCCTTTGTACAGCCTATAACAGCTTGTACAGCTATTGTGCAGCCTATTTAACGCTTAGCTGTACAAGACAGTTACAAGAGAGTATCCTTAGAGTTATAGTTTCTTTATACACCAAATAACAGCCATTGTACAGTTTATAACAGCTTTTATAGCTATTGTGCAGCCTACATAACGCAATAAGCTGTATAACTTGGGGCCCTTTTTGGTGTTATATCGGCTGTAGAAGCGCTTCTACAGCCTTTGTATGGCTTAGCATACAGCTTTAAGTTTAAAAATGAACCTAAATGCAGCTTATATACAGCTTAACGTGCTACTTGGGTAACAGTGTGGCTATTGGTGGTAGAGTTTTGTATTGTCTCGCCCGGGTCTTGTACGACCGCCTTACCAATAGCGTCAGTGCTTGTCACTGTCATGTTCCCTTTCGTCGGCTACCGTACCCTCCGTACGGTAGACGACTAACTTATGAATGTGGCATTAAAGACCTTGCCACATGGATAGCAACGCACCATTAACATCTTTGGTGTCAATAGGCGACAGTTGTCGATTAGAAGAGCCATGTGCTTGTTTGCTATTTTATGATATAAGAGACAGACAGGCTTATTTTCAATATTAGTATAGATGTTATGGTACTGGGTGGTAGAGTTCTGCATAGTAGGTTGTAAAGTTCTGCATTGTCTCGCCCGGGTCTGGTACCACTGCCTTATTTATTCCTGCCGCAATAGCGTCAGTGCTTGTCATTGTCGTGTTTCGGTTTTGAGGGTGAGGTAGCCAGTAAACTTATGCATGTGGCATTAGACCTTGCCACAAGATAGCAACGCACCATTAACATCTTTAGTATCTATAGGCGATGGTTGATTCTTTCCATTAGGATACCTACCTGCTTCTTTGTTATATTATGATATAAAAAATGTATTTTAGACGGAGTGGAGTAAATCAAATGTAGGTTAAACCAGTTAACCTATAGAAATACTAATCTATACTAATATTATATAGAGAAAATATGTGTATTTTCAACCGAATTCTCAAAAGAAAGAAGTTCTCTATTCGGCCGTATGTTTTGTTAAATGTTTTTTATCGCTGAGATTGTTCATTTTTTATATAATACGAGTAAGAGAGCAAAGAAGCAGATGGGTCTACTGATGGAAAGAGTCAACCATCGCCTATAGACACCAAAGATGTTAATGGTGCGTTGCTATCTTGTGGCGAGGACTAATGCCACATGCATAACTTTACCGGCTACCTTACTCTCCACACCGGAACAAGACAGCGGCAAGCACTGACGCTATTGCGGCAGGAATAGGTAAGGCGGTGGTACCAGACCCGGGCGAGACAATGCAGAACTCTACCACCTAGTTGCCACGATGGTAGTGACTCGATAGCAAATCGGTCGCCTTTTACGACCTGCCTGGCAGAACGGCAGTTAGCCTATTCTTCAAAGGAGGCCGGGACCAATACGGCGTAATTAAATACCAGTTCCGAAGTCCATTGCGGACAAACAAGGTGACACGTAATTTACATATTATATTAAGATGTACACTGAGAAACTTTATTACATTGGAATTAATCAAATATTATTTATATTAGAGAGCATATCAGTCAATAAAATAATGTTTAATTAAATAAAAACGAAAATGATTCAACTTCATCGAACGATCAAATCCCTTAATAAGAAGAAATAAAGCTTTATTGTCCAATGTTCTAAAATTGTGTTTTGTATAAAGTTTGTTTAATGTGATTACGCTCAATGTTTCGTCATCTGTCTTTGTCGCCTGGGCGCTAATCCCATCACGGACCACTTCCGCATTTAACGAAAATCGTGCTTAAGATCCTTGAGAAGGCCGTCAAATATTTTATGCCGATCGAATAATCGTTATACTTATTATTACAATATTTTGGAAGATTTCAAGCGTTTGAATTTTAGCAGTCTTGAATTATTACATGCCTCAAGCATTTTGCCCTTCTCTCGCTTTATCGAAATTAAGCAATTTTTGAAGTAAAGTTTTTATTATGTTCATGTTAAATTTTCTAATAATACGAATATACGTAGGTATATTAAGAAAAACACTCACTTTAACATATATATTATTTTTAAAACACATTTCACGTATTTTATGTAAAAA
This sequence comes from Apodemia mormo, assembly GCA_036924255.1. Lineage (NCBI taxonomy): Eukaryota > Metazoa > Arthropoda > Insecta > Lepidoptera > Riodinidae > Apodemia > Apodemia mormo. The sequence goes on along the minus strand of JAUPFN010000007.1, from coordinate 10,228,690 downwards.
ACTGATTGAACAAAAAGTTTAAAGCTTTTAAAGATGTCTGTATGTACAGATCTGGCACGTTTATATATCGAGATTTTTTTTTCTTTTATTAGCTTTGGAATTGCAGTAGGTACGCAGTTTCCTATTACAAATGGCTGTGTTATTTGGTGTTGTTTGGTTATAATTAATAAAAATGCACATTTTTAAGCTATTGCATAGCTTCTATCGCGGGCCTTGAGCGTGTAGACCGAATCCAGAAATTCCGTAACGAAAAAAACCTAACACCCCCCACTCCGACCGGCATAGCGGTGATACTTTTTAGTTTTTCCATCTATCGATAAATACCAGAACTTTTAATGACTTTTTGAAATATCACGCTTGTCTCTTTAGTTCAGCAACCCGCCTTTAGATAGCATTGGTTGTATTGGAAAACTACCGTAATCAGCTGTTTGTGAGAAAGTATATAGGTGTATAGGTATTTATCATCTACGTACAACAGTGAATATCTGTACTCGTATAATTTGTGTACAAAGTGTTTTAAATATGAATAAACAAAGAAAAAAAATATTGCATAAATAAAATAAATATATAATTGTAATTGCATAAGTTGATAAAAAATGCTATGCAATAGCTTTACCGCGGCAGTCTCCGAGTGCCACACGTCTTTTTTTTATTTACTTGTTGTTCAATGTCCATAAAATATATTTGTCATTTAAAAACATATCAAAATAAACATTAGTGACAATAACTCTTTTGTCCCCACAGTACAAGCTATAATCGACGGTATAGGTAACGTTATTTATAGATAAAGAATCTGTTCATTCTGGCAACAGTTTTCTTTCTTCATTTGACGTGGCCGAGATATGTTGACATATACTATTTTACTTTACTTTAATGCTCCGGATCCAAATCCAATGAAAGGTTGAATTGAATTGACAGTTGAATGTCAACAACACTCCTTGTTTAATAAAAAATAAGTCTTTATTACATAATGGAAAACTTTCACAACATTATTTTCTATTCAATTTTGATAAATAGCTCCATGCTACCCTATTTTCAATAGTGAGCACATTGAAAAGAAAATCAATTAGATCTTATAAGTTTTCGTATATCATAGGGACCGGGTGGTATGGACAGCAGCTTTGTAATACCGCTTGCTCTATGGTCACGTACAATCAGTTTATTCCAGTTCAACAAGCGCCTTTAAAATTTGCAGCACTCTGACAGTTTTATGAAACAAGATATATCATGGTTTATGAGTGGGTTTCATTATTAGTGAGAGATAAAATATACATATTGGCATTGCATTACTTTACGATAATCTACAATTTAAAAAAGATTGAGTTGATTGAGTATCGTTGAAGAGTATGTACGCGAACTTGCAATTGCATTCTGATCGAAAGTCCGTTTGATCGCAGTCTAAAGTATAAACAATAAAATATTTTCTTAATATGACAACATACCTTGACCATAAACAAGACAGTGTATAATATTGTGTGTATATCATAATGTGTGGTCAAATGGTAATGTGCGTAATGTTTATTTTTATTAATCTACTAGCTGTTGCCAGCGACTTCGCCCGCGCGGATTTCGTTTACTCCGCACAGCTCCTACCCCGTAGGTGATAGCGTGATAATATGTAGCCTATATGTTGACCCGACCCTGTTAGTAATATTCATGCAAAATTTGAAGTAAATCCATGCAGTACTTTTTGAGTTTATTCCGGACATACATACAGACAAATAGACAATAATTCTAAAAACTATATTTTTGACTTCGATATCGATTGCAGATCACGCCCCAAGTATAATTTAAAAAAAATATTCAATGTGCAGTTTTGACTTTCCTACGATTTTATTATATGTATAGATTCTATATCTCATGCATATTATATAAAAATTGATTGGAAAATTCAAAAGTATTATTATTTAACTGTCTTTCAAAAATATAAAATGCGTTAAAACGAGTGTTTTCCTTGACATACGTGTATTTATATTATTCTATAAATGTAATAGTAGAGACTAGGGCTGTAGGCGATGGTCTTTCTTTCCATCAAGAGAGACATCTGCTCGTTTGCTGTCTTATGATATAAAAATAAAAACCGGCCAAGTGCGAGTCGGACCCGCGCACGAAGGGTTCCGTACCATTATCTTTAAAAAATACGAAAAAAACACGTTTATTGCATGGGGATCCCCCTCTTAATATTTCCATTTTTATTTTTAGTATTTGTTCTTATAGCGGCAAATAAAATACATATTTTGTGATAATTTCAGCTTTCTATATATAATAACTTATGAGATACAGCCTGGTGACAGACAGACAGACAGCGGAGGCTCAGCAATAGTGTCCCGTTTTACTTTTTAGGTATGGAACCCTAAAAAGACATTTTCACTTCAGAAAGTTGCTTAATTCTGGCAAGGCGAGAGTAGTGCACTACCTCACCAGTGGCATGCAGTTTTAGCTTTCTGAACCCCTTCGCAATGTAAAATTTAATTGTACCAAATGCTATACTTCTCCGTTTGTGTAACTGTTGTAAAAATGGGTACGAAGTCTTCACACATATTAATATGTAGATATTATAAAGAAATAAGATTTGTTTATTTGTAATGGATAAATTAAAAAACTGCTGAATAGATTTTAAAACTTAGTTTGACCGCCCCGTTGGTCGAGTGATAAATAAGTGAATAACTCCATTAGCCGAAAAAGATGAGCATCGCTTATCGACATGACGATGTAATGCCACTGCTTGGTTCAGCTGTGGCCCACGCCAGATGGTATAACACAGAACAAGATACTAAAGTTACTACGCTAGAAATAGACAACAAGGTAGAATATTGACCGCCCCGTTGGTCGAGTAGTTAGCGCGACCCTGGCTACACAATTGACGGAGCTCGGGTTCGATCCCCGACGGGGATAAGCAATTTGTGTGATGAGCATAAATGTTTGTATTTCCGTAATTATATAATATATATAATTACGAAAATACAAACATTTATAAAATATATTCCAGTAATTATATAATATGTATTTATATGTATTTCTATGTATTATTATCGTTGACTAACACTCATAACACAAACAAAAAAAGCGGATGGCAACATACCATTTTCACAATGGATTTTCTCGTTTCAGCAGAAAATTATTAGCTTGTTTCCTATAATGAAATATATAAAAATCCATTCTTTCATTAAACGCGCTTTAAATTACATTCCCCAGAGCATGATGAGGCACATTGTTCAATTGTAAAACAGGCGGTCCTCGGATATCGGAACGTAATTAACGACGCTTCTAATAGTGTTGGAAATTACTCTAAGTTTCCCGTAGTTCTCTCTAAGTTACGCGTAGGTACCTACTACTTTTTATATCATACGTTTGTTTATATAAGATATAAGTATAACCGAGAAGCAGTTTAGCGAAATAATCTTCTTCATCATCACTTCTATCATTTTTACACGCACAGTAGCTATATTTTTTGGACAGAGTAACACCCTCAAGAAACGATGGAATTACAATGAATCGAGAACATCTTATCACAGTCGATTTATACTATCTTTATTTATATTTGTCCATTGTTGTTAATAACGACGTCATTATCTTACAATAACAGGTGCATATATTACACAGGTGCGCAGTTTCTAACACAGCAAAACAAGCAGATGTCTATCCTCATGGTAAGAGACAAATATCACCTATGAATACCAAATAAAATTAAATGACGCGTTGCTGTACAATTGAAGAAATGGAAATGTTACATGTATGATTTACTGCTTACATAGATAGCTACATTACCCTCGAAACCGGGAAACAAAATGTGGCTGATCAGGCCTGTCATCAGGCCCTCCTTGAAGTATAGAACATCTGCCATTCTGCCAGGCACTTCGTAAAAGACCAACGATTGGTCAAACTTGTTACTACCATCGTAACTACTAGGAGGTAGAGCTCTGTAAAGTTCGCCCGGTCTGGTACCACCGCTTACCTATTCCTTCCACAATTAGTGTCAGTGCTTGTTACTGTTGCATTTTGGTTCCAGCTAAGGTAGCCGTTTTACTTATGCATTTCTCATCCCTTTTACAAGGATAACATTATAGCAAGGTTTATTTGAAAACATTTTATCGATTTTGATTTCGTTCATCCAGTTTCATTAAATAGTTATTTAATTATAAAACACATTACATTGGGTACAACATGACGAAAATTTAGCACATCATTTAAATGTGAAACAAATGATTCTCGGATATCGGAACTATCTATCGCCTCTAGTATTGGAAATTACGTTTGGCCCTGTGGTTCTGTCAGTTGACAGTCCAATACTGCGTGAACTGTGACAAATAATTAATTTTTTTTGTAGATTAAAATTTAATTATAACGAATATTAACAATCTTGTTAATGTTAGTAAATAAGCACTTATTAATTAACATTAAAAATCCCCGTGTTAGTTCTGGACTCTTTTGAAGAATAGACCAATTGCCGTTCTGCTAGGCAGGTCGTAAAAGGCAACCGATTGCCTATTGTAGTCACTACCATCGTGGTTAATAGGTGGTAGAGTTCTGCATTGGCTCGTCCGGGTCTGGTTACTGGTCCTACCGCGGACCGCCTTACCTATTCCTGTCGCAATAGAGTCAGTTCTAGTACTATCGTGTTCGAGTTTGGATGGTAAGGTAGTCGGTCAACTTATGCATGTGGCATTAGATTAATATCTTTGGTGTCTGATGATAGACTCTTTCCATCAGGAGACCCTACTTCTTTGCTATATTATGATATAAAAAACAACTCTAAATTAATATTTTCTGAGAATATTACTGTTTCGTAAATACAAAACAGTTTTTTATATACATTATTGTTTATTTCCTTACTTAAAAATATTTTCTGTATATTTTTTAAGACAATCTTTAAAAATATAAAAAGATATACTTACAAATCTATATTATCTTTCATACAAAATTTTAAATAATTTCCAAAACTCACTTGATAATCGATAACATAACTGCTATTACCCACTTATGAATTTAAAAAAAGACGTAGTTTAGGTGACAATATATGACCTTTTTAAATAAATAAATGCAATAAAGACTATTATGATTAATCTATAAAAATACAAAAAAGTTATGTTATCCTTCACAAAAGATAAAATGATGATATGATGATGATGATCTCACTTGATGATCGATTATATAACAATAAAAATGTAATAGATAATGTACTTGAATTTTCATTTCACTATATTCAAATACATATTGGTAAATTAAATAATCGGCTTCACTTTTTGAAGTATTGTCAGGTTCCTAATAATCATGGATATAATAATAAGGCAGAGCTAGGAATGTCCAAAATAAATCATTGGCTTAAGACAAATTTACTTACCCTTAACAGAGATAAAACAAAATTTATATGTTTTTCGATTTGTAATCGAACCCAACCAGGAGATGAATATTGCATTCGCATCCATAATACAAACACTCATAATATTAGAAACTGTAACTGTATAGCTATCAATAAAGCCACATCAATAAAATATTTAGGTGTCATAATGGACCAACGATTGTCGTGGTATCTACAAATTGAGGCAGTAAGTGGCAGAATAAGAAAACTCATATGGATCTTTAAAACGCTTAGGCATATTGCTTCAAAGATACTATTAAATAAAATATATATTGCTCTTGCTCAATCTATATTAGGGTATTGTATACCGATTTGGGGGGGAGCTGTCAGATCAAAATTCATTGTGTTAGAAAGGGCACAACGGGCTTTAATAAAAGTGATATATTTTAAAAACTACAGATTTCCTACTGAAAAGCTATACTCCATAAGTCAACTGCTTACAGCTAGAAAACTATATATACTACAAACTGTTTTAAAAACTCATAAGACAATTGGATTCGACCCAAATAATTTAACAAGAAGAAGAAGGAACAAAGTAGCTGATATTCCTATTACAAAAACGTTTTTTGCTAACAACCAATATAAGAAACTTTCTATACGCATTTATAACCTAGTTGACAAAAGCATAAATATTTACGCATTAAAATTACATGACTGCAAAAAAAGATTATTTCAGTGGATAATGACTAAATCTTATGAAGAAACAGAGGCATTATTGAAAGTTACAAAGTGATTTGAGCACACATCATATCTATATATATACAACACGAACAATTAAATAAAATACCTACAAAAGAAACAGACACATAGTGTAAATAAATAATATAGCTAATACACACACACACACACACACACACACACACACACACACACACACACACATACACACACACACGTTTGCGAGCATATAGATACCTACCTATATGTGCACACATAACATATTATTATGTAACAGTAGTTCACAGTGGCAAAAACATTATGTAAATTTATTTATATTATAACTCATCAGGAGTAAATTAGCTGTAACAGTGTAAAATATAGTTCATAGATATGGAAGAGCGGGCTCCCCTAGTACAAGTGATTTTACACTTAAAAGGGGATCCCAAACTTTCTCTTTGTTTGTTGTTATACTGGTTAATGAAATAAACAATTTATTATTATTATATTATGAAAATTCGCCAAATGTTGACTATGAAACGTAATTATAGCACATATTATGTGGTGTGATTGCCTTGCTTGAGTGTGTGTCATGAGTTTCAGTAGGAGACTGACGACGCAGCTCTCGCCTTCATACAATAGGCCTTTTCATCATCAGATGAGCGCATGCGTAGCCGCCATGTTGAAACGGCGGTAATTCAAAAAATTCGTACTGTTTTAATCAACAATGGCTGGACAAGGACTATTATCTCCACAAAGAAATAAATTATTGGAAAAAACCATCGATGGTGCTTCACTTATTTATGATTCAGTTGAAGCTCATAATTGTGAACAATTGAAAAGGTGGCTAAAATTGATTTTAGCCACCTTTTCAATTAATTGATTATTATTTGATTTGTTTGAAAAACAAAAAACCTTATTAATTGATTTATCAATATGTTGAAACTCTTGATAGCTTAAAGGATCAGGGTTTTGTTCAGTTGGACCACTTTCTCCAAGAAAATGTAGTGAGCAAATATAAGTATCCTTAGTAACATTATCAATAGATCTAAAACCTCGGTCACTTCTGCCACATTTTTTCACCCATAACTCACATTTCGCACATTTTACACATGCTTTAATGTGTAATTTGCTTGATGATTTGATTATTTTTTTTCGATATTCAAGACAAGGCTTTGGAAAATTTATAAAATAGAATCTATTGGTTTTAAATGATTTGTATCGTGTATCACTTTTACATACTCCATAACAACACCGTTTTGTTGTTCCTTTTCGTACAGACAACATAATTATAATGGAGTACAAAAATTTTTTTCCGATTATTTTGACTTACTACTTTTTTTTTTTCACTTTTTTTACAATTAATCAACTTTGATTTATATTTTAATTTTTGATACACGGATAGCGGACAATTTAGCATGGTTGTTTACAAAAAACAGTACGAAAAAGATGGCTGATTCTGACGCATGCGCACAAAAAAAATTTGTGATGAAAAGGCCTATAGCTTTATCTTGGCGCTATCATTGCTAAAGCGCAGAATTATGTAAGATAAGGCAGGCAACCCCGATTTATTTTTTGTCTCGTAAACATTGTAATTGTTGCGGAGTGTCCAAGATCTGAAATATTTTCCGTTAAACTGTAAATTTAAATATCGAACACCCATTCTAACTCTAATTTAGCTAAAAATGTTTGCTACGCCCTGTAATTTTGCACACTTTACATTATTTTTACATCATATTGAAGCAATCTTAATTACCACCAGCTGTAAATTAGTTTGTATATATTTTTGCGTGTTTATGTATGGTAGTGTGAATAAAAGTGTATATATGTGTATATTTCTTACAGTATCACGCCAAAACGAATGCACAAATTAGGATAAAGTATAATTTGCAAGTAATTCATATCCAATCTTAACTCATTTATTCCAGAAAAACACTTGTTTTTTTTAACTTACAAGAGTACTAGCATTATTCCGCAGGAAACTCGCGTAAATCCCGATTCAAAAATTAGGATAATGTGTAGTCTATGTCTCTCAGTAATACATTTTTAAAATGGATTCAGTAATTCCAGAGATTATAATATATGACCAGATAACATAATATGACCTTTTACACAATTGGTAATTGCAATAAAGACTATTAGAATTAATCTATAAAAATACAAAAAAATACTAGCCTTATTTTGAATAAACCCGCGTAAATCCCGATTCAAAAATTAGGACAAAATGTAGTCTATGTCTCAAATTTTTACTATGCCCTATAATTTTGCACACTACATTATTTTTACCACGTTTATATCATATTGAAGCTTTTTTTTAATCTTAATTATCTATAATTATTAACGCCAGTTTACCACCAGCTGTAAATTAGTTTGTATATATTTTTGTGTGTTTATGTATGGTAGTGTGAATAAAAGTGTATATATGTGTATATTTCTTACAGTATCACGCCAAAATGACAGCACAAATTACGATAAAGTATAATTTGCAAGAAATTCATATCCAATCTTAACTCATTTATTCCAGAAAAACACTTTTGTTCTTTTTTATCTTACAAAAATACTAGCCTTATTCCGAAGTAAGCCCGCGTTAATCCCGATTCAAAAATTAGGATAAAATGTAGTCTATGTCTCTCAGAAATATATTTTCAAAATGGATTTAGTAATTTGAGAGATTATTTAATTTTAGACAAACAAACTTTTCTTTTATATTATTAGCATAGATATACTACGTACAAAAGTTAATTATGACACTGTCTGGAAAACCTTTTTCTTTTCACCTTCATTCATTTTTTTTCATTAACTTGGTTGTGAACAGTTAATAGAGTGACCGATGTGTCTATCTTTAGACGTAGCTCCCAAATGAATGATCCGATTTGGTTGCAGTTTTATTAAATCACAATCCCTCTCCATTGAATGGTTTTGAACTACGATTCAATTTTTTTTTTCAAGTCAAATTGATTAAAATCTTTTTAAATGTTTTAGAGCATTTTCACATTATCAGATTCGATATCGTTGTCAAACTACGATAGACAATATCCGATATTATGTGGCGTCTTCACATATTTCTGATCAATTATTAGTGCGGGCAGGGTCATGACAGACTATAATAGAACATTTTATTTACTGTATATATATTTATATATTACTGTTTATATTACTATAATATTTATATTATTGTTTATATTACTGTTTATATATTTTACATTTGAAACACAAAATAAAATCTATCCACATGGAGTATTGGGCGCATTCCATTGTGCAAGCTGGATGTTATATTCCTTGTTAGTTGTATCTCTCAAGCATGGTCTAGATTCAACCAGTTCAATTAAAGTACTTATGTAATATTGAAATGTTGACGACATAACCAAACTCGGACTAAACAATCTTAAAATACCCACCCATCAAGCGTCGGGCTCTGCACACACAGTGATTGTAGATACATGCATACGACACTTACAAACATTATCGTTAGAGATAGCTCAGACAGCTCACGGGCATTCGATGTTGCCGCCAACAACGTGAAAGGCAGTTACATATGTCATGTATTTTACTTGCCCCGATATCGTATCGGCGTCCGACACCGATATCTTATCGGATAGTGAAAAACGCTCTTAAGATCATCTACTCATTTCAACTTGATAAAAGGAATTAAGCAACTTGTACAGGCCTGTTCGATACAAATTTGGTATTGTTACTTCTATGATATTTCAATTATATGGTAACCTTGGCCTGATTCTACGGGATTCCCATTTGAATGTAATCAGCTATTTTATGTTTTGACAATACGGAAGCAGGAAGGTGGTCTGAGGATAAGGAATGTGCCAGTTTTTCACATTTTTAATTTACAAATATTACTTTTTTTTAAGTTCAATATCAGTTTGACAAAATAATGATTTTAGTTTTTTGTATCCATTTATTTATATTGTAACTTTTTATATTATTTTTTTATATTATTACTTCCTGAGTCTAATACCACCGCCTGACATATTCCTACCGTAATGGCGTCAGTGCTTGTCCCTGTCGTGTTCGGATTTGAAAAGTAAGGTAAAATGTAAGGCCGATAGACATACGTCTATATATACGTCATATGTGGCATTAAAACCTTACCACAAGGATAGTAAGGCACCATCTTTGGTTTCTATAGGCGATGATTGTCTTTTTTCATCGGCGGAGCCATCCGCCCGTTTGCTTTCTTATGATATATACAAAAAAGTCGTGGACTGTGTAATATTTTTCTATTGTATTGTAGTTTGTGATGCGAATTAAATTGTGTAATTGAAGATGATCGATTAAAAATACTCGTTTGCAATATTATGATACGCATATATAATAAACACACACACACACACACACTAAACATACTTACATAACACATAATCAGTTTATGTTTTTTAAAAATAAATTTAATAACTTATTTAATTTAAAATATGCACACCCAATATGTACGTGAAGGCTAGGGTAAATAATTTTTGAAGCAAAACAAAATTATAGCAGGTTGAAACCTATCGTAAACGGAAGAAAAAAAAAGTCAAAATAAGAGAAAAAATAAATTACGGGCGATTTGAGTTCGGGAAGTCTCACACTTCCGGTTTATCGTGATTTTCGACAAAACTACGAGTCCCATCGAAAATAGTTTAATGGCAAAGTTGTCGGCAATAAGAAGATCTACAACTTTTGTATGTGCTTTTTTAAAAACCTAAGATCTATGCGAATAATTTGAAAAACTGATATTTTGGTTTTTTATTTTTGTCTCCTACAAAAATAGGTTTTTTACGAAGCTTGGTAAAAAGTTGTTTTTTGTATCCCAAAAAACACTGTATTTTTTTAATTTAAAACATTAATTTTTTTCTCCTTATTTTGACTTAATATTAAAAAAAAAACAATCGAAAATTCATCCGTCAAAATATCTGATGTTTCTAAAACATCGGTATTAGTTTTTTTTTCTTTGGAATCTCTATTTTCTGATGGTGTCAAAAGAATATGCAATGGAAAATTTTCGCAGAAAATGGAAAATAATGAAACAACTCGGATTTGAGAATTATTTATTCGTCATAGTATTTATATTGTTTATTTTTATTTAAAATTTTAAGCTATTTATTAAAATTTACACTTTAATTACTCAAAAATTTTAAGTTTTATATTGTTAATTATTAGTTAATTGTTATATTGACAAATTAAAAAAAAAGAATCCAAAAAACAAACTATAATATTAAATTAATTTTAGTTTAAGGCATTAAGTTCGCCTTTGGTAATAAAATGTATGTTTTTGGGGTACAATAAAGTTAAAATAAATAAATAATAAATAAATAAATCAATTAAGACTTTAAAAATAATAGTCAGCAAGAAATAAACCATAGAAATAAACGAAGCGGAATTCGTAATTCTTTGATTATACATCTCTTCGTAAAGGATTCTTTCTGTGGTTAGACATCTCATCTCACATGCAAGTCTTCTGAATTTTCACTAATATTATAAAATAAATGAAAGTTTGTAAGTATTTTTCCCCGTGTTGGTCCCGTTAAAGAATAGGCCAACGGCCGTTTTGCTAGGCAGGTCGTAAACAGCGACCGATTGGCTATGCGAGTCCCATCGTGGCTACTAAAGTGATAGAGTTCTGCATTGGCTCACCCGGGTGTGGTACCACCGAATTAACTATTCCTGCCACAATAACGTCACTGCTTATCGCTGTCGTGTTCCAGTTTGGAGGGTAAGGTAACCGGTAATCTTATGTATGTGGCATTTAGACCTCGCCACAAAATAGCAACGCACCATTAACATCTTTGGTGTCTATAGGCGATGGTTGACTGTTTCCATCAGAGACCCATCTGCTTGTTTGCTATCTTATGATAAAAAGTATATTTTTTTATTTGGTTGTTTGTTGCTCAATCTCTCGAAAAGTATTTGATCTATTTGGATTAATTCTAGCACACAAGTAACATCTTTGGTGTCTACAGGCGATGGTAGAATTTTTTCATCAGAGACCCATCTGCTTGTTTGCTATCTTATAATGAAAAAAGTATATTTGTTTATTTGGTTGTTTGTTGCACAATCTCTCAAAAAGTATTTTATCTATTTGGTTTAATTCTAGCACACGAGTAAGACATGACCTTGAATAGAACAAGAATACTTTTTATCTCGATTGAAAAAATTTGTTCACTAAAAAATTTATAACGTAGCTGCAAGGAATAGCTAGTAATAATTGAAGCTGTAAGCTGAAACAGTACCGGTTCTATCTGTTATATCTAATTAAGAATAAAACAAACAGATAGAAATTGTCTTTTGTTATGAAGTCGTAATATAGGTTACACATTAAAATCCAGGGCAAATCCTACAGAAATGTTTTTGTATGACTCTGCATTTCTATGCTCGCGGTTCGTTCTAAATCATTAATCACAATAATCATGATCACGCGAAAAGTTATAAACGTTTAAAAATATATCTTGTTTCGTGAATAAAATATAATACAAGCTTGATATTTCTTTAATGTACTTCTTGCAGACTATTTTAACATTACAATTATAGACTTGAGTGTTCACAAGTTGTCGAGCTCATGGCTCAGAACCGTCTGTCGCTGAAAATGAGGTCTCTCATATCGTAAGCCCCACTACGCGCCATCTTGCCGCGTTCTGTCCCGCCGTTTTACAACTAACCAATAGGAAGATGACGCCTAGTGTTGCCATATTTTGTCACTTATTCTAATATAACACAATTGAAACATTCTTTTGATGAATAAAACCATTACAAACAAGTTAAATCATTACATTCGGCCATCCGGCAAAGTGCGACTCCCGGCACACTACTCAATTCTAAAATTAACTTTTCCGTAAATCCTTAGGGCATCAATTAGGAAATATTGAAGATGCAAAAGTACAACTAGTTAAATCATTACCTTCGCCCATACTATAAGTCGACACAAATATATATATATATATATTTTTTATGAGGAAAAAAAAATTGCTTGTACACAATCCTAACATTCAATAACTTACTAATCATAATCATAATTATTTAAAAACAAGTAATAATACAGTGTTATTTATATCTTCTATGAAAGCAAAAAGTAAGCAGTTATGCTACATAATTTTATTTTAATTTATATTATAAGTTGTATAACATTTATAAAAAATTATACATAATACTTTATTTTACTTTGGTGTTACGTACTTTATTAAGCGTATTACTTTAAGTTGATATATATTCTGTTGATCCATAGTAAATATAATTTTAAACAAAACATTATTTTAGTTTTATTCAAGTTGTAATATATTATATTTGTTATAGTAAACGTAAATATAAACAAAACTTCACTTCAGCTTGTAATCTGCATCTATTTTAATATTATAAATGCGAAAGTTTGGATGTATGAATGTTTATTACTCAATCACGCCAAGACTACGGATTTGATTGAAGAGAACGGATTTGAATGAAATTTTACTAATTATAAACTATACACTTTGTATTCTACATATTTTTTTACACATAACTCATTGCATCGATAAAATTAATATTCTAAAAATCTATAAATTATATAAGATTAATTTACAAATGTTTGACCAATTTTACTCCATATACCTAATTATATATTTTTTTCTGAAAGTCAATTACATTATATGGTTTTACTCATTCTAACCTAAAGTACCAATTTTAGTTTCTTACTACTAAATCCTACATTACATTGTTAAACATATCTCATAAAAATTTGTTTTACCTCAGGTAATTATTTATTTAAATATTAATTTACATTTAATTATATAATATTAAATTATTTATATATTATTTAATCTAATTATTAATTTCTTTATAAAGCAAGTCTAACAAGTAACTAACGACACTATATATACATATACTTACATTTCCACTAACTATTATCTTGACATCTGACTAGATATTGACATTTTTACAATTTAAATAGGTATTCTTTTACAGAGAATGAGAAATTAGCCATATATGCATTTGTATTTTATACCGGTTTATAGTTAGCTATTTCATTATACTTAGTAATTGATAAAAGAAATAATGTACATACATATAAAAAAAAAAAACTCTTTTTTTTTTTTGTACCATGACTATGTTGTAGTCTATACTATGGCACATAGGGCTTGCTTGCTTGTCTGTTATTTGTACTAAATTGCGGTTGATTTTAAAGTATTTAGTGTGTTCTTAAAAAAACAAGCTGCTCTAATGTATCTACATACAAGGAAGTTTTAATATTCTCAGATTTAAAAATAGGCTTAAAGTTTGTTTTTGTGTGATGTTTAATGTTACATATAGCCCTTACTCATTCTTTTGTGCTGTAAAAGCATTTACCCTTCAAATCCAGAGTCACCTCATATAAGCAGTCCATAAGAAAATACTAATAAAACATATCCACAGCATGTTGTTATTGCCGTTTCCTTATATATTTATATCTAATTTTACGGAGAGCAAATACAATTTAGTCTTAAGTGTTTCATCTATATTATACTTCTATAGGATTATCATATTTATATTAAATTTCAATTGTAATAATTTTGCCTTTTCTTCATGTTGATTTGTAAATTATTTTTCATTTGACTAATTATTTCATTTAAAGTTCTAAGTAACATTGTTCATTAATATTAATTTAATTTTATAATTTAATGCTTTATGTACACCATAATCAAGTAGCATTTACATAACACTTAAAATAAGCGCACAAATAGAGGGTCTTATTGCTAAAGAGTGATTCTTCCAGACAACGAGTGGCAATATTCATTGCTTGCAGATTAGGGTGCACAAATTACAATACAACATATGTTACATAGAGAGAAATAAGTGCCACAATATCTGTCTTACATGTCAACATAAATTAATCTATATATATTTATAAAAATCAATGCCATTTTTCGTTGTAATTTTATAACTCAAGAACGGGCTCACCTATCCAAACCAAATGTTTAGGCTTTGTTCGGACTGTTTAGTAGATGGTTTATGTGAAGTTTGCACAAAATCGGTACAGCGGTTCTTCATTTATCACATTTTTTTTTGTAACAAATGAATTCAATAAATGATACGTCGCGAAGCATGTAATAGGCTGCTAGTATAATATATAATAAAATAGGAGGCGCCTTCTTAAGACATTTGTTAGACGTCAATCGTAGCTAAATTTTGAACCGACATAAATACGAGAATGTATACAACAGTACGTCAACAATAAAAACCTAATTACAATTAGTGTCAATTTGCCTATATAATTTGCCACACTTTTGACGTTGATATGAGCATTCGCTCATATGTACGACTACACGTTCAATGCCTAACGCCACGTCTATTAGTATTATGTGGTCTGTGATATATAATAACATTGACAGTAATGTTAATTAGGTTGTTAGTACCAGTCATAAATGGTCTACATCGTACCCTTAAGTCAACCTCAGAAATAAATTATCGTTTAATAATTTCTGATTTTACTCCCAAGTACCTGAACGTGTGATTTTACTATTACAATAAATCTACCTATAATACGCATACTGCATAAAATATAAAATCTAGTATTTATAAATACTACAGGAACATGAAATTTCAATCGAAATTAATACTTAGTCCTACAAAGAGTGACAACTGATAATTCTCAAAAAAAAAATCATGAATTTAACTAAACATAATCCAATGTGAAATTACGTCATATTATTGAAAACATTTTATTTCATACCTTGAGTAACAATCGAGATTAATTGGCTGGTCAACTAGTGTAATTTGACATAATTCTAGCATTTCCCGCGAATAAATAATAACTACGTCTTTGAATCTTCTTTTTACACCCGATATTATTGGTGTCGATTTTCTTACATTTCCCACGATTACTCCGATAGATAAGGTTCTTTTGGGACTTCCGCCTGCGATCTGTTTCGACTTTTTCTCGGCGATTGCAACGACGACATCAGCTCTACAGCTTTCTGGATCTGACTTCCAGTAAGAGATAACGGCGCTTTATATTCAGACTCAGAAGGATCCGCCATTGCTGAAATTTAATATTGATAACAGTACAAACTCTTTATTAAATCCTCTTGTCTATGTACATTGTACGTGTGTGTTGTGTTTGCAGCTCTTAAGTATGTGTATATGTAAGTGGAATGACTGTAGTTAAGAATAATGCATTTTCCTATAAGATCAGATATTGTCATAATGAACTATACAACCAAAACTTTGAGGCTTCTTATCAGTCAATTCGCCTTATATTACATATGTTTACTAGGAGTAGGCGATACAAAATATATAGATATTGAAACTTGTACATCGTTACGATATTGTAAATCGGATATTAGTCTAAGCTAGAACTACCTATATATTGACGAAACACTATATTGTCAAATATTTACTGAATCTTGCAACGAGACAAAATGACGCGACAGCAGAGTGGGTGCGCCGATAAACTAAAATTTCTATATTATCAGACGGATACTAATATCTACGATTCTAAATCTTACGCCAATTGCGTATTGAATGGTTTTCGAATAAAGCTCGTCGGGTTTATCTGAAAGTATCCATCAATATATAATTTCATAAAATATATATTTTTTGATATCCGGTACCAAATATAATAAAATATAAAAAACATAAAATCGTAGGAAGGCAAAACTGTACATTGAATATTTTTTTTAAAAGAATACTTGGAGCGTGATCTACAATCGATATCGAAGCCAAAAATATAGTTTTTAGAATTTTTGTCTGTTTGTCTGTATGTCTGTCTGTATGTATGGCCGGGGTAAACTCAAAAAGTACTGCATGGATTTACTCCAAATTTTTCATGAATATTACTAATAGGTCTGGTCAACATATAGGCAACATTTTATCACGCTATCACCTATGGGGATGAGCTGTGCGGATTAAACGAAGTCCGCGCGGACGAAGTTTCGATTTAATGTCCATGAAAAATCACATTACCCAATACTTCTGTTTATGTAAGTTTGAGCGTATCTCATTTTGCTGTAATCATTTTTAGTGGCTGACGTTTGTTGAACGCCGTGAACATAGGATCTTTCGTACATGGTACATTACTTTTAAATCGCTTACCGCCACACTTAAATTCAAATTTCTCTCTAGTACGCATAAATGAAATCTTCGAGCTGATCATGCGGACTATCTATTGCTTTACATCATTCTAATTTTGTGTCCTACGGTCTACGGTGCACGCCTTGCGAATGGTTTCAGTTAGTTCGCCAAACTAAGCCCACCCAAATATTTCATTTGTAATCTCTCGAAACACACCTACATGGTTTCGACTCTTTCTCTAAACAAGCACACCGACATGGCTTATTTTCAGTGTATCTCGAAACACACCTACATGGTTTCGGCTCTTTCTCTAAACAAGCACATCTACATGGCTTATTTTCAATTTTCTCGAAACACACCTACATGGTTTCGGCTCTTTCTCTAAACAAGCACACCTACATGGCTTATTTTCACTTTTCTCGAAACACACCTACATGGTTTCGGCTCTTTCTCTAAACAAGCACACCTACATGGCTTATTTTCAATTTTCTCGAAACACACCTACATGGTTTCGGCTCTTTCTCTAAACAAGCACACCTACATGGCTTATTTTCAGTTTTCTCGAAACACACCTACATGGTTTCGGCTCTTTCTCGAAACAAGCACACCTACATGGCTTATTTTCAGTTTTCTCGAAACACACCTACATGGTTTCGGCTCTTTCTCTAAACAAGCACACCTACATGGCTTATTTTCAATTTTCTCGAAACACACCTACATGGTTTCGGCTCTTTCTCTAAACAAGCACACCTACATGGCTTATTTTCAGTTTTCTCGAAACACACCTACATGGTTTCGGCTCTTTCTCTAAACAAGCACACCTACATGGCTTATTTTCAATTTTCTCGAAACACACCTACATGGTTTCGGCTCTTTCTCTAAACAAGCACACCTACATGGCTTATTTTCAGTTTATCTCGAAACACACCTACATGGTTTCGGCTCTTTCTATAAACAAGCACACCTACATGGCTTATTTGTTAATATAATTATATATTTATCCACGTTTAGTGAAACATCTAGTTTGTTTTCCATTACCGCCACAAATTAATGATTGGCGCTATAATCAATGTTTGTCTCCAATAGGAGTAAATTTCTTTGAATAAAAGTTGTATATATAATGTTCTGCGATGTCTACAATATTAAAATATTTAAAAACGGATGCAGTTGCCCTACCAAAATAAAAACCGAATCAAGTTGTGTAAAGTTATAGCTTTTCAAATATTAGATTGTTTACAATTACTAGTAAACAGATTGATTTCAAATTGATCTCATAAACTGAGTCAAATAACGTAAATAGGATTTACTCATTTTCTTTGCTCAATTCTTTTGGAATTTATCAACGATATATTTTTTTTTGTTAAAAATTAATACATGACTGACATTATTTCGTTGGTTTCCATTCAATCAATTTTGAAGTTAATAAAAGGTTTTAGAACTCAAATAATTGAGTCGAGTGCTATTCAAAAGATCAAAATCGACGATCGTTTTGAAAATATACGACTGCGCAAAAACTGAAATACTCTAATTTTTTTAAGCTGCTCAAAAATCTATGCTTTGGTATAGAACACACAAATATATTTTACTTTACACTGTAAAATTGAAATAACTTATTTCATCGAGCATACTATTTCACGTATAGCAGGACACAACTATATTATTAAGACAATTGAAGTTATGTAATTTTCGAACGCTCGAAATGCTTTTGTATGTACTTTGAGTTTGCTATTAATATTAATTTTTAAACAGTAACTCGGTTCTCAGAAATACTTATCAAACATGTGGGTAGTTTTAACAAAATACTATTACATTCAATCGGATGATACTGCGGCTACGATCATGTATTGTTTGTAGCTAAAAGTGGCATGTAAATTATTTTAAATTTTTACTATCATTATTTTTTTTTTTTTTTGAAGATTTCATTAATTGTAACAAATAAACTCAAATGCTATCTTTGGGCATAAATTAATTAATCATGTTAAGGGTGTATAAAATGGATATAGGAATAACACGATCGGAGAGTAGCCCCGACCACGTGTTAAACACAGGATGGGTACAGGAATAACACGATCGGAGAGTAGCCCCGACCACGTGTTAGGTACAGGATGGGTACAGGAATAACACGATCGGAGAGTAGCCCCGACCACGTGTTAAGGTACAGGATGGGTACAGGAATAACACGATCGGAGAGTAGCCCCGACCACGTGTTAAGGTACAGGATGGGTACAGGGATAACACGATCGGAGAGTAGCCCCGACCACGTGTTAGGTACAGGATGGGTACAGGAATAACACGATCGGAGAGTAGCCCCGACCACGTGTTAAAGAAGGATAGACATAGGAGTATATTTATTATTTTGATGTAATCACAATTACTTTAGCGCATGTTCTTTTAAAATAACAATTTCTAATTCTAATCTAATTTATTTCAATTCTCATTTGACATTAATTTTTAAATCTATTCTGACTTCTTTTTTTTTTTGAGTTTTATTGATTTTAAAAGTATTTAAACGTAATTTGTAATTTTATATAAAAATAAATATATATTTTTTTCTTTTTGCACGCCATTTATTTGGCAAAGCAGGCTCAAAGTACTTGTATTTATCATCACATGTAACCCTGATTTATTAATATGAAAAATGTACAATTTTGAATTTTTAATTATGCTATCGCACATTTTAATATGCTTTTTAATAATCTACTCCCGTAATATATTTATAATACATAATACATTATTGTATATAAGTGCTGGATTACCTTTGAAGACTTGTGGGCACACAGGTTACTTCCACGTCTGATTTTTCGTGAATAAAATATAATACAAGCTTGATATTTCTTTAATGTACTTCTTGCAGACTATTTTAACATTACAATTATAGACTTGAGTGTTCACAAGTTGTCGAGCTCATGGCTCAGAACCGTCTGTCGCTGAAAATGAGGTCTCTCATATCGTAAGCCCCACTACGCGCCATCTTGCCGCGTTCTGTCCCGCCGTTTTACAACTAACCAATAGGAAGATGACGCCTAGTGTTGCCATATTTTGTCACTTATTCTAATATAACACAATTGAAACATTCTTTTGATGAATAAAACCATTACAAACAAGTTAAATCATTACACTTGTTTATTTCCTGGATCGGCAGGTCGAATTAAATGATACATTTTTTTCCTGGAAGGCATCTGATGAGACGGGTGATGATTCTCACTTATGCACTTCTGAATCTTATAATCCAAATGTCGACCGTCAAAAAGGGCGGCTCTTAGTGTATAGGTACAAAAACGAACATATACGCTAAGGTAAAGGATGAATGGATGGTTTTTTGTACATAAGACAAACAATAATCGATCGGTCTGGTGATCTCTCACTTGCCTAATTTTTTTAGAAATTATCTTTCGCTATCTATATTCACCATTTGAAAGTGTTTTGATCAATAAAACATAAAAACTGGCACTTCTATTCTTGACAAAACTATTATTTTTGGTTTAATACTGAAAGCTATTACTAGACCAACCTCAAAATATTTATTGTAGTTCTAAATTTTCTATATGAGGTAAATGAATAAACGGAACGTCAAAATTTGTGTTTTTCTTTTCTCTTTAGAATGAATTTGGCACATTAATATGGAAAAGTAAAAAACGTTTATACAAAAAAATTGAACCTTAGTGTGACAAATATTTAACAATCTTAACATACTATGCGGCGTACACGGAACATTGCAGTGGTTTTGTTTTGTATGACGTCTGTGGTCGCTTAAAGGTCAGGAATATGGGTAACAAGATGTCAAGTACATGATATGATACGCAAACAAAATTCTCGTTTATAGGTCCTGACAGAAACAGTAACCGTCGAAAAATACTAAATCGTATTATAATGTTCTTATACCATAGTTTGTATAGTGTTTATGAAATAAATAAATAAATAATCACGGGACAAATTACACTTACTAATCTAACCCCAAAGTAAGCAAATTATTTGTTTGTGTTATGAGTGTTAGTCAACGATACTATTACGTAGAAATACATATTTAAATACTGGAATAGATTTAATTAACACCCAAACCCGGAAATGCAAACATTTATGCTCAACAGACAAATGCTTGTCCCCGTCGGGGTTTGAATCCAAGCCTCGTCGATTACGTAGTCAGGGTCGCTAACCACTCGATCAACTATTGACGGTTGAAATATATCCCTTATTACATTTTCCTGCTAAAACAGAGCCATTATTAGTCATAGTCATTATTAGTCATACATTTCTGTTTAAAGAATTAGAAAGGCGGGTTTTTGCATATAGCATAACTATTCCGCAAACCGGATCATATCATACAATTAACACATTTGCTTGCTTTTTATCCAACGATATAAAAAAATTTAAACAATCTAATATCGAAATGTCAGGAGCTTTTATAATTTTCTGTAAATTCATCTATACCTAATGGTCAAATGATGCTTACACAATGTAGTAGACTAGTTTTTGCCTGCGGCTTTGCTCGCGTAAAATAAGAGACAAAAAGTAGCCTATGTCATTCTCCATCCCTTCAACTATATCCACTTAAAAATTCACGTCAATACGTCGCTCCGTTTTGCCGTGAAAGACGGACGGGCGGACGAAAATAAAACACACACATACACTTCCCCATTATTATATCCTATTAGTATGGATGCGCCGCTATTTAAGGCGAGGCATCGCGACAAACGGGAAAAAACTGGTTTGCTTAATCACGTTTTTTTGTATTGATTGTTAAATAACAATTTTACAAAGAATACACGATATACCTGAAGATATTATCTAAGGAATGTGCTATCTTATTACATGATAGAATGTACTTTACTCGATTATATAAAATTCCGAAAACAGGCTAAAAAAATATCTAAAACAAATAATTTGTTAATCATATTTCTAATCTTCCACATGATTTTTATATGGTGATATTAAGTTGTAAATACAAAAAAAGAATGTGCTAAATTTTGGTTTTCAGGTGATATCCTAAATATATTTATCCGAAAATTAACACCTTTCTCAGCGGTTTCAGAACATACCGCGCCACCCATTTCCCATAGAATTGACGCGCGTCGAAATACCTCGCCTTAAGGATCGAGTACACTGGGACGCGACGGGCCGTAACAGTTTGGAGGAAATGCTAGCATAATATATTGGAACGGGCGGAGCGGAGCGGACCGCATAAAACGCGCATTTTGTATTTTTTTCCAAATACTATTTTGGATAACGTGGATCTTGCAAACCAATAGGTAGCTTCGTAGCCTTGAATTACAATTTTTAGTTGTTCATTATCAATAAATATACGATTTTAGAAATTAGTCTTCAAAACGCAGAGGAATACGTGCGCGCCATTCTGCTCACCGTAAAACATCGATAACGTGGCGTAGCGGTCCAGGTCGGACCTCATCGCATTAAAATAAATGTTCTGCGGAAAAAATCCGCCTCGATGCGCCCTATCACAGTGTTCGATGATAGTTCATATAAAATGTATGAAAGCGATGTAGGCCGATTTTTGCGATGCGGCTCGGCCCGTTGCGGCCCGTCTCGATCCTTATTTAATCCGGATCCGGATTAACCGATTGTCTGTTGTCTGACGTCGATGGATGTTTCAATAGTATTTGATATTACTGGTTTTTGTTATATACCTAGATATTATTAAGAGGTAGGATTTGTTTGTTTGTAATGGTTAAACCCAATATCTACTAGACTGTTTAAATAAATATATCACCAACATAATTACATTATCTCTGAATAACAATGGCTACTTTTTTACCCGATAGAGTAAACGAAAGTAATGTCTGTGCACAGCTAGTTATTTATAAGTAACGATTGACCGTGTAGTTAGTCCAATCCCTGCAGCCATATCAGTGCGAGGAACAAAAATTTATGTTCTTTTAACTCGTAAACAATTATAACAAAAACAAAAAACGGGGGAAGTTTTAGTCCGGGCCAACTTTAAAAATAGACTAATACCGTTCTGCCAGGCAAATCGTGAGAGGCGAAGTATTGGCTATACATGTCTTTGCTATTGTGATTACTAAATAGTAGAGTTCCGCAACGTCTCGCCTGGGCATGGTACCATCGCCTTTCCTATTCCTGCTGCAATAGCGTCAGCGCTCGTCACTTTTCATTTTCCGTTTGGAGGGTAAAGTATCTGATAAATTTATGCAAGTATCATTAACGGAACTATTACCAATGACCCAATAAGTCATATAGTATATAGTTCCGCATCGTCTCGCCCGTGTATATGGTATTACTGTCTTACCTAATTCTGCCGCAATAGCGTCAATGATTGTCATTGTCGTGTTACGGTTTGGAGAGTAATTTTATTCAGAGTGCTAAGCGTGAGATTTGTACAGCGCCACTTAGTAAATTGGTTTCTCACGTTTACCACTAGGTGGCGCTGTGCAAATCACATACAAATTCCTAGTAAACTCCAAACGCGCTCACGATCGAATGCGAAAAGTAAAACTCACACTTAGCGCTCAGTACAAGTATGAATGTGGCACTGCTATCCCGCTACACGGATTACAACGCATCATTAACATCTTTAGTGTCTATAGACGATTGTTGCCTCTTTACATTACGAGAGCCATTTTCTTGTTTGTTGTCTCATAATAAATACTAATATCATAAATTCAAAAGTCTGTCTGTCTGTCTGACTGTTACGCTTTCACGGTTAAACCGCTAGACCGATTTTCATGAAATTTGGCATGAATATAGTTTAAGATCCGGGGTCAAACATAGGCTAATTTTTTTTTCAAAAATCAGTGCCTGGAGGGCTGAAATAGGGGATGAAATTTTTATTTAAAGCTATTTAGACGACTTATTAATATACTCGCGAGCGAAGCTACGCGGGTCAGCTAGTAAGTATATAAAAACGGATATACAGTATTAGTGGCTACCCACTAATATTATAAATCTACATCAGGATTGTATAATTTTTACATCGCATGTCAGCTTCGTAAAAAAGTCAAAAACGCGATTTCGCTTATTACCATAAAATTAAGTATGGCAATAAATTTTTACAGATATTAAACAGCAAAAATAAAAACGATGTTACAGCATGGATTATAAACAAGGGTAAACATTAAGCTTTATTACGTTAAATTATGAGTCATCAGGATTTTTCGTGAAATGTGGTGAGAATAATAAATATACCAGCCATATTTTCCTTTGGTTTTGTTTTTATATCACGAGCTAACAAACGCGAATCAGATGGCTCTCTTTGTGGAAAAAGATAACTTGCTCAGTTCCTATATCAGTGAAAAGACTCGTTTTAATTGCAAGTTGTAACATGTTTTTATGAGGTGTAAGCTAAAACTGCTATTTTTATATACATTTTATTATATCGTCAGATAGCAAACAAGCAAAGAGAAGCAGGAGACCTATCCTGATGGAACGATTTAATCATCGCCTATAGATGAGAGATGAGATGACTAAAGATGTTAATTGTTCATTGCTATCGTGTGGCTAGGTTAAATGTCACATGCATAAGTTTACCGGCTACCTTACCATCCAAACCGGAACACAACAGTGATAAGCACTGACGCTATTGCGGCAGGAATAGGTAAAGCGGTGGCACCAGACCCGTGTGAGACAATGCAGAACTCTACCACCCAGTAGCCACGATGGTAGTGACTTGCATAGCCCATTGGTCAGCTTTTACGACCTGCCTAGCAGAATGGCAGTTGGTCTATTCATCAAAGGAGCCCGAACCAACACAGGGAATAAATGTCAAGTTGCCAAATTGTCCAAAGAACTTATCGAACGCCTCATTATGATTAAAATCATCGTTAATGGTTACTGCTAGACGGAACGAATCGTTGATTATAGGAATTCCGCTTATATTATGGAATAATAAACGCCAATTAGATAACTCTGTGGAAAATGATACCTGTTTCCTTTAACGCTTGGTTCCTATATCAGTAGCACGACCCGTTTTAGTTACGAGTAGTAACATTTCTACAAGCCGTAAGCTAATTTTGTTCTTTTTTATGTTAGTTGGATAGGCAAACTGGCAGACGTGCCACTTGACGGTAAGTGGTCGACGTTGCCAATGAACATAAATTAGTTTACCTGCAACTAGCCTAGATAACTCATTTATGTGTTGCATATCCTGAGACATAAGGTGTTAAGTCTCGGTGTCAGTAATTACACTGCCTGTCTTGCCCTTCTCTCCGAAACACAGCAAAGCTGTTCCACGGGAGAATCAAGCCAGATGGTGGTACCTATGCAGCCGGGAGCACGGCACAGCGCATCCCTCCACCGGTATGTTGCTATCAAATGTCAAATCACCAAGTGCTCATACAGTTTGTGGATTGCTTCGTTATTATTAAATTAAATGCTTATGGTTACTGCTACGAATGACGGGTCATATATTATTAATTATACAATCCCGGCATTTTTTTTATATCATTAGATGGCAAACAAGCAGATGAGTCTTCTGATGGAATGAGTCAACCATCGCCAATAGACACCAAAAGTGTTAATGGTGCGTTGCTATCTTGTAGCCAGGTCTAATGCCACATGCATAAGTTTACCAGCTACCTTGCCCTCCAAATCTATATATAAATACCATCCAAACCGGAACACAACAGTGATAAGCACTGACGCTATTGCGGCAGGAATAGGTAAAGCGGTGGCACCAGACCCGTGTGAGACAATGCAGAACTCTACCACCCAGTAGCCACGATGGTAGTGACTTGCATAGCCCATTGGTCAGCTTTTACGACCTGCCTAGCAGAATGGCAGTTGGTCTATTCATCAAAGGAGCCCGAACCAACACAGGGAATAAATGTCAAGTTGCCAAATTGTCCAAAGAACTTATCGAACGCCTCATTATGATTAAAATCATCGTTAATGGTTACTGCTAGACGGAACGAATCGTTGATTATAGGAATTCCGCTTATATTATGGAATAATAAACGCCAATTAGATAACTCTGTGGAAAATGATACCTGTTTCCTTTAACGCTTGGTTCCTATATCAGTAGCACGACCCGTTTTAGTTACGAGTAGTAACATTTCTACAAGCCGTAAGCTAATTTTGTTCTTTTTTATGTTAGTTGGATAGGCAAACTGGCAGACGTGCCACTTGACGGTAAGTGGTCGACGTTGCCAATGAACATAAATTAGTTTACCTGCAACTAGCCTAGATAACTCATTTATGTGTTGCATATCCTGAGACATAAGGTGTTAAGTCTCGGTGTCAGTAATTACACTGCCTGTCTTGCTCTTCTCTCCGAAACACAGCAAAGCTGTTCCACGGGAGAATCAAGCCAGATGGTGGTACCTATGCAGCCGGGAGCACGGCACAGCGCATCCCTCCACCG
Source organism: Apodemia mormo (assembly GCA_036924255.1). Classification (NCBI taxonomy): domain Eukaryota; kingdom Metazoa; phylum Arthropoda; class Insecta; order Lepidoptera; family Riodinidae; genus Apodemia; species Apodemia mormo. The sequence continues at coordinate 10,202,333 of JAUPFN010000007.1, read as the reverse complement.
GTATGTTGCTATCAAATGTCAAATCACCAAGTGCTCATACAGTTTGTGGATTGCTTCGTTATTATTAAATTAAATGCTTATGGTTACTGCTACGAATGACGGGTCATATATTATTAATTATACAATCCCGGCATTTTTTTTATATCATTAGATGGCAAACAAGCAGATGAGTCTTCTGATGGAATGAGTCAACCATCGCCAATAGACACCAAAAGTGTTAATGGTGCGTTGCTATCTTGTAGCCAGGTCTAATGCCACATGCATAAGTTTACCAGCTACCTTGCCCTCCAAATCTATATATAAATACCTCCAAACCGGAACACGACAGTGACAAGCACTGACGCTTTTGCGACAGGAATAGGTAAGGCGGTGGCACCAGACCCGGGCGCGACAATGCAAAACTCTACCACCTAGTAGCCACGATGGTATTGACACGTATAGCCAATCGGTCGCCTTTTACGACCTGCCTGGCAGAACGGCAGTTGGCCTATTCATCAAAGGAGCGCAGGACCAACACATTAGATGACTCTCTTTGTGGAAAGACTTAACTATTAAGGAACTTTTCTTCCTGGTTACTTTATCAGTAAAAATCTCATTTTGTTACGAGTACAAGCTTTTTCGTGTATATTGTTATCCTTTGACCAAGGTTTATTTCACAGGCCACATGCGTGGGTTGTTTGAAAGAGATTTTTTTACTGATAAAACCGTTTTTGTGTATTTAACATGTATGTAATTTAATGTTACGTTGTAATCTCGCCGGTTGTCCTATATTTTGGTGCACAATAAAGAGTTATTCGTATTGTATTGTATTTTTTTTTATCATAAGATAGCAAACAAATAGATGGGTCTCCTGATGGAAAGAGTCAACCATCACCTATAGACCCAAAGGTGTTAATGGTCCATTGCTATCTTGTGGTGAGGTCTAATGCCACATGCATAAGTTTACTGGCTACCTTACCCTCCAGACCGGAACACGACAGTGATAAGCACTGACGCCATTGCAGCAGGAATGGGTAAGGCGATCGTACCAGACCCGGGCGAGACAATGTATATTCTGCTGTTCTTATAAATGTCAAATTACCAAATATCCAAATAAACTAGTAGCCTCTGCGGTCTAGTCGTTGGAGTTGACCACATGAGGTCCCGGGAACAATTCTCGGGTCGGGCTATTCAAAAATGTGTTTTTTAGTTTTCTGACAAAAATAACCTTGCCTGGGATTGGATAAAGTATCCGGTTGGCGATAGGCTGGCCACCTATCACATTGTGGGACTAAGTATCTTCGGCCAATCGTGGGTGCACTTGTTGTATCTCTGCCTACCTCTTCGGAATACAGGTGTGTAGATACTTTTTTGTTTAACGCATCTGTACTAACTTATTAATTATATACTAAATTAGTACTATATTTTAATGTTATAAATCTGAAAAGTTTGTTTATGTGGCTCAACGCGCTAATCTATAGAATTACTCGTCTAATTTAAAAAATCTAAAAGTGTTAGTTTAATTATAGTGAAAACTATAGGCTATATACCATCATGCTAAGGACTTGCAGGAGCGGAGTAAATGAAATCCGCGCGGACGAAGTCGCGGGTAACAGCTAGTATTGCATAAAAGTGAGACGATGCCTAATGGTGAGGAGCTTATCTGTAAACGGTTGACCCTGCGGGCCATCCCTGAAACTTCCCGCTAAATAAAGGTATTTTAAGATCAAAAGAGTGAAAACTGTAGGCGTAGATATTCAGTTCAAGCATCTATTTTGTTAAAAATGGCAGTAAATTGATTTTTGAAAAACTATATATTTTGGAAAAGATGATCGATTTTAACTTTTGGAATGGTATTCAATTAAATTTTTGAGATTTAAAGTATTGCATTAGCTAAATAACCGATAGGTTAAAAAATTCCGAAGAATGTCAAAAAACATGTTTTTTCGTAGATTTTCGTCATTGATAAATCACAAACGAAATTACCGATTTTGATCCAATTAACGGTGTTTGACGCAGTATTTAAAGGATAAAAGCTGATAAGATTTTTAAGTTAATCGGTATATTAGCCTGAAAATTATTTCAAAAATGTTAAGTATAAAACATTGTGAAATCACAAAAAATGATTGGTTGAAAAAGTTTCAAGTCATGTCGAAAAAACACTTTTTTCAAAATTTTTCGTAAACGATTTCTCCCAAACGGATAAATCGATTTTGATGCAATTTATTCATAGAATGTAGTTTTTTTGAGGAATAGAGCTGACTGGTTTTTGTGCTCAATCGGTACAACAACCTAGAAGCTATATTAAAAAAATACTGTTTCGCTAAAATTTTTTTTGAGGTTTTTTCAAAATTTCTCAAATCTCCAGGGCAAACTTGGTTCAAATTTTCTGGAGGGCTAAGTTGAGCGGATTCAATCGAATGCCATCGCGTTTTGATCAGTCCAGCCGTTCAAAAGTTATGAGATGTTTATATACACACACATACACACACACACACACATACATACATACATATATACATACAAACCTACTGATGTCATAGTGAAAATAGTCGAAAAAGGTTCCTAGGACCTCAAAACGTGGACATCTGGTGAAAACTCAATTTTCGAAAATCGAAAATAGGTACGTAGTGGGAAGTTAAAAAGATTGAAAAGTTACCACTGGAATGTATATTTTTAATGTTGTGTTATATATTATTATTACTGAGGCACAACTAAGAAATATGGGTCACTCACATTCGCAATCCATATTTCATCTCTCTTCCTCCTTTCAGCTTGAAACACAAGCAGTTACAAAAATAATTACTAGCTGTTGCTCGCGATGCGTCCGCGTGGAAAAAATTCTAAAACAATTGTAGCCTAAGTTACTTCTTATTACCAGGGTTTAAAAGATAAGCAGTCTTGGAGTTTATTCTCGATAGTTTTCGTTCCCATGGGATTTCCAGGATAAAACTGTCCTATGGCCTTTCTCAAGTCTTAAATTATCTTTGTTTTTTACTCTATTTATTTCATCCAAATCGGTTCAGTGGTTTAGGCGCGAAGAAGAGGCATACATACAGTTACTTTCGCATACATAATATTAGTATGGAAGTATGGATTTATACTAGTCTAGTATAGCAAGAGAATTTATGTTCATTCAGTAGAAATATAAGAGATTTTGTCATGAGAACTGATTTTAATTCCGAAAAAAGCGTTTAAAATATGTCTTGATGACTAAATTATTCGTTGTCGTAAGTGTATCGTTTCCGAAGGAGCATACTCTGTAGGCGATAACATAAATTTGGATGAATAACTAACATTTTCTGTAAGTATTTTGATCGTTTTCCGGTACTTTCTTGACAGAGCAGTATTTGAAGAGTTAAAGTACCGGCGTGTCATTAATATTTATCATTCAGTTTATGATTATTTAACAAGTTTCGCTTCTATTAAATGTACGTTGTGCGCGCGCCATTTTGTGAATATATTATAAACAATGGATGTTTTTGCCTTTTATTAAGATAACTGCCTCTGTGCACACCAAAGATGTAGATGGTTGACCACCATCTGTTGGTTAGCAACCTAGACTACGTAATCAAAAGGGCCTGGGTCCAATTCCCGAAATGGAGTGGCATTTTATGTGATGAACATAGATGTTTGTATTTTGGTTTTGATGTTCAATAAATACATACCGTATATATATATATATATATATATATATATATATATATATATATATATATATATATATATATATATATATTATATCATAAGATAGCAAACAAGCAAATTGGTATCCTGATAGAAAGAGTCAACCATCGCCTACAGAGTGCGAGTTCTAATGCTGCATAAGTTTACCGGCTACCTTACCCTCCAAACCAGAACACGACAGCGACAAACACTGACGCTATTGCGGCAGGAATAGGTAAGGCGGTGGTACCAGACCCGGACGAGAAAATGCAGAACTATACCACCTAGTAAAAATCACCATACTTACTATATATGTTACTTTAATAATATTGCAATGACACGGTAATTTGAATTGAGGCTGCAGGGTTTCTATACAAAGATCATCTATTTTCGTGTTTTGCGCTGCCAGTTATGTATATGTGGCCTTATAGTAAAACAAATGTGTCTAAAGTTTTTTAAAATGTTAATTTAGTTATTATTTATATGAGCTTATAGGTACAAAAATAGGGCACAAATATTCTCTGATGAAGTTAAAAAATAAACCAACGTAGTTTTATCAGAATTTTCCTCTTAAATTAAATAAACATGGACAAGAATAGCAACATTTAAAAAAGTAAATTTTTCTGCAAAATATAATTTTATTTGTCATAGTTTGTATGTGTACTCGAATGTACTTTTATTTTTTTTAAATAAACGTACATTCATAACAAAAATTTCGCGTTTTATAAAGGAAATTAAAGTTTTCCGCGAAAATGCTCTGAACTGTCATGGCGTCCTAATGTTATCACGGCGTAGTAATAATATCCATGAATTATCAGGTATAGGTGGAGCTAGCACTCGTATTAATCAATTGAAACAAATATTTATGATAAATCTCTGTCAATGAGGTCTCCCTATCTCTATTTATCTATATGACATATCTCTAATATGACAACAGTATTTAAAATTTGGAGTCAAGTAGGTATTAGCAGTGTTGCCTCCAGATATAACTTCATATCTAACTTAGATGGTCTGTGGTTTCCATGAAAATGACAACATCAAGATGAAGTTATACGACGGTGTGACGTAACGCTTCACACATGCACGTTACGTCTATTTTTGCCGAATTTATATCCTTAAAATATTATTAATCCTATTTTTTTATCTCAGATATTTATCATCATCAATCATTACGAATCCCATTTATTCTTAGTGGACACAAGTCTATTGCCAACTTGGCCATTTGTCGTATCATTGGTCTCAACACTGTTATAATCGTAGGTATCCGATAACTCTGCTTGTCCCTTTGGACACATGGAATTTATATTAATAAGTAAGCCTCTATAAAACTAAAAAATACCTAAAACATATTATTATTTTGCGGCGCTAAATAGTAAAATTAACAAAGTTAAAAACGACACTTGCCTATCGTACCGTGTAACTGAAGGTTATTCAATTTCGTTTATTCTTTTTACTGTTCACAATCAAATTAGTGGAAAAAAGGTTTCACAGACAGAGTCGTAATTTAATCTTGTACGAAATATATATTTTCATAAGATTAAATACAAATAAGGTATATTTTACTGCATATGTGTTTTTTATAAATATATTATACTAGCTTTTTCCGGCAGTCTGCTCGCATCAAAGTTATTTGTGAATTCTACGAAAACATTAAAACTTTCTTAGCCTAGTAGGTTTACATACTATATTATATTTTTATTTGTGCAGTAGTTTTGGCGTAAAACGTAAAAGACAATACAAATATAAACTTATATTCACATCACACATAGTCAGATATAAACCAAAGAAACTTTCGCAATTAGGGACAATTAACATAAGAATAGAATAATGAAGGCTTTGCCTCAATAGAAAGAGGATGTTGTAAACCTTGCTTTAAAAAAGTACGAAATTGTGATGAAAAAATATTAAATTCTATATTCAAATTTACAATATACCTAACAGAAAATATATAAATACTTATTGCAGATCTCTGATACTACACAACAATACCAATACACAATAATATTGCTGGTCAAATAACTCGAATTGACCTAGCCCCAAAGTAAGCAAATATTTGCTTGTATTATGGGTGTTAGTAAACGATAATAATACATAGAAATCATAGATAAATACTGTTACATACATAATAAACACCCAAAGCCAGAAATACAAACATCTATGCTCATTACACAAATGATTGTCCCTGTCGGGAATCAGACCCAACCCAATCGATTCGTAATTAGATTTGCTAACCTTTTATTTCAAAATTGGATATTCCTGCTGTTGTTGAACATATTTCCAAAACAGATTTTTCACTTGTTCTGAATTTACAAAATGCAAATTCCAGCGTTGAATCTTTCGTATCTATTTTATCCACAGCCAATAAACTTCATACGCATAGCTCTGTAATGCCTAGTAGGAAACGTATTGTTAAACTATGGATTACTCCTGGCCTCCTTAGATGCATACGTCATAGAGACAAATTATACCGTTCATTTAAAAAAATCCAGAGAATGATACACATAGATTGGTTTTCACTCGTTACACTACTTTTGTAATTTTATAATTATGGTTAACGCAAATAAATTTTAGTATTATTATTGTGTTACTAGCTGTTGCCCGCGATTTCTTTCGCGCGGACTTAGTTTACTCCGCACAGCTCCTCCCCCGTAGGTGATAGCGTCATAATATGTAGCCTATATGTTGACCCGACCTGTTAGTAATTAATATTCATGCAAAATTTGAAGTAAATCCATGCAGTACTTTTTAAATTTACCCCGGACATACATACAGACAAACAGACAACAATTCTAAAAACTATATTTTTGGCTTCGATATCGATTGTAGATCACGCCCCAAGTATTCTTTTAAAAAAATATTCAATGTACAGCTTTGACTTTTTTTTATATCATAAGATAGCAAAAAAGCAGATGGGTCTCCTGATGGTAAGAGTCAACCATCGCCTATAGACACCAAACATGTTAATGGTGCGTTGCTATGTTGTGGCGAGGTCTAATGCCATAATAATGCTTAAGTTTACTGGCTACCTTACCCTTCAAACCGGAACACGACAGTGACAAGCACTGACGCTATTGCGGCAAGAATAAGTAAGGCGTTGGTACCAGACCCGGGCGAGGCAATGCAGAACTCTACCACCTAGTAGTCACGATGGTAGTGACTTGCAGAGCCAATCGGTCGCCTTTTACGACCTGCCTGGCAGAACGGCAGTTGGTCTATTCTTCAAAGGAGCCCGGAACCAACACGGGGTACTTTCCTACGATTTCATTACATGTATAGATGTATATTTTTTGTTGGCAAATAAAAATATTATTATTATTATTATAACGCGATCACTTCATTGTACTAATATTTTGACTAAAACTACTTTTTATGTTACCTTCATGCAGATAATGTTTGTATTTTATGTCAATTTTTATGTGTGTATGATTTCATATACATATACAATATTAATTTATGGTTTATGATTAAGACTTTGCGTCCGCAATTAAATGTTTAAACACACAAATAATAATAATAATACTTTACCAAAAAACAATTCCGTATTCCGTATTTTATCCGTAAAATTCCGTATTTATAAAAATATATTAATTAAAAATAAAAAATAAAATAAAAAGTATCTTCACGCCCGTACCCCCAAAAATTAAAAATTAAAAATAAATTTCTTTAAAGTAATTCCTTGCAATAAACACAGAAGTGTTTTGTGTTTGTTGTTTTCATAGTAAATATTAAGTAACGTTAAATGAAGCATATAATATTACGGAAAAATGTATACGAAAATTTACTTCGTTATACCGTAATAGCAATTTACGAACACTTGATAAAACTTGATGAAATTTTATCATTAATTACTTTACGAAAACATACAATATTCGACAGCGATTTAGTAAATGAGTCTCTTTATAATCGATTTTATGGATATTTTATATGTTATGAGATCAGGTTGGATGTGCCTATATATAATGATGGCTGTAAAGTAATTTATTTTTTACCCTGTAGGTCTGGGTCTGTTTGAAGAATAGATCTTATTCCCTTCCTGCCAGACAGCTAATAAAAGCCAATAAACCTGCTAAAATTTAGTTCGATTTCGCATGGTGATTATTTTATTTTTTTATTTTTTTGTGAAAAATGTTTGTGAAAATGAGAAACCAATTGCTTCCGACAAACGAGTATAAAAAATGGCAAATGAAAGAATCTCAAAATAGGTATACTTTTCCTTTGTAGGTGGATCTATGTATCTATCTATGTAATGTTGTAGGTGAAAATTGATGGACCACGGTTCATGTAATTGAGTTTTTTCCGAGATCGGTCTTAAGAGAAATGACGTGTTTGTATTTGAGTTAGGTATGAATGTGACAAAAGCAAATGAAGTCTTTTTGCACCATGCATGACCTGTATGTATTTACGTATGTATGTATGAATGGATATCATTGATTTATAAAGGCAATGGCTGTTTATTTCATCTTAACATACATAATATGCTTATTTCTTTTCATATAAGTCATATTGACTTTAAAAGAAACAATTGACCGCCCCGTTGGTGGAGTGGTTAGCGACCCTGACTACGCAATCAACGAGGCTCGGGTTCGATCCTCGACGGGGACAAGCATTTGTGAGATGAGCATAAATGTTTATATTTCCAGGTTTAGGTGTTTATTTAACATATCCCAGTATTTATATATGTATTTCTATGTATTAGTATCGTTGAATAACACCCATAACACAAGCAAATAATTTGCTTACTTTGGGGTTAGATCAGTAAGTGTAATTTGTCCCGTGATTTATTTATTTATTATTGTATTTGTTTCAGAAATATGGAGCCAGATATATTAATAGAAAAATCAGTTGATGTCACCACAACTTCTTATCTTACTACTCCAGACTATGGCAGCAACAGCACGACGTGGACAAATGCAAGTGCGACGACGAGCAGCCTTAATATATATTATTTTTATGACGTAAGTTCTTAATATTTAAAAAGTTGAGTTTAATAGTTAAATGTGTGCAGTTCTTATATATTATAAAATAACAAAAAAGTAGATAGCTTTTCTGATATAATGAGACATCGCCTATAAACACCAAGGATGTCAATAATACTCGTGCTAAGGATAAAAAAAGAAATGTGAGTGACGGGCACTGACGTTAATGCAGCAGGAATATGTGAGTCAGTAATAGTATATAGTGTATAAAAAAACCTGTGCGATCGCCAAATACATTATTTGGTATCTTACAATCATATCTGACATTATTTTATAGATGTTGATATATTTTTCAGCAGCAGCATTGATATATTTTCAAACAAGCAGATGAGTCTCCTGATGGAAAGAGCCATTGTCTATAGACGCCAGAGATGTTAATGGTGCGTTGCTTTGCCATTCGTCTAATGCCATTTTATCGGCTATCTTACTCACCAAACCGGGATACGACAGTGACAAGCACTGACGCTATTGCGACAGGAATAGGTAAGGCGGTAGTGCCAGACCCGGGCGAGACAATGCAGTACTCTACCACCTAGTAGCCACGATGGTAGTGACTCGATAGCTAATTGGTCACCTATTACGACCAGCTTGGCAGAACGGCAGTTGGCCTATTCTTTAAAGGAGCCGGACCAACATACTGGAAATACACGATAGATACAATTTCAAAATATTTGCTTGATTTAAGGAGAAGTTCCTCAAGTTTAGTACTAAAATGAAGAACTTTAAAATAAGATATTTTTTTTATTTTAATAAAAGGAATTATTTTATTATCTTGTTTGATAATGTTATTGACCTAGTTATATACCTCTTCCGGATTGGACAGGATTTTTACACATTGTATAAGTACCAAACTTAAGCGAGACAGTACAAAACTCTGCCACCTAGTAAAAAGTTACTTAGGTACTTAAAGTACGGTTTTTTAGAACTAGGCGATATACGTAAATTACCATAATTTATAATTTACCATAATAAATAAATTACCATAATTTAGAAGTACGTAAGTTATCCAGTCTTATAAAATTCATTCATCCAATATAATTGACTTGGGCTAATCGAATAATGTTCAGTTCTGTGATGGTTTGGAAGGAAAAGCTTAACTGGCCTCTAAAAAGCTCGGTGTGCTCAGTAGAGCGAGACAGTACTTCTTGCCGGCTCATCGCTTGCAACTTATGAAGTGCAAATTCGACCTCACATGCAGCACTGTTTTCATTTCTAAACAGGAGCCCCACAATATCAGCTTTTTACTCCTGATTGCATTCAGCGTGGAGTGGTTCCAATCGCCGTCGACCAGGCTATTGCCAATCGGCTTGATTCCTTGGCGTTGGCTCCGCATCCTTTGCCACAGCTATAATGGAGAGTGTTCCGATGATATGTTCGGATTGTTTCCTGCCATTGAGTTTCATCAACGGCCATCGTGGCAAAGTTTCACTCTCATCACGTCGATATCTAGAAATCCACAACCGTGCGATTCTCAAGGCACTTTTTACCACGCACTACTTCACTTCACTATGAAATGAACGAATATGACTTAGGGACATACATGAAAAGAGCTTACTCATTCTTAAAAGGCTGCCAACGCAGCTGCAAGACCTATGGTAGATATTGTGACTGTTCATAGGCGGTGGTAATTACTTACCATCAGATGAGCCTCGTGCTTGTTTGCCCCTTTTTACACAAAAAAAAAATCCATTAAGAATCGACTCAATTATTCCAAATATCATCCTGGACCTTTATAGAATGTTATTTATTCTATTCTATAGAATATCTTCTATATATATAAAAATCAATGCCACTTGTCGTTATGATTTTATAACTCAAGAACGGGCTCACCTATCCAAACCAAATGTTTAGGCTTTGTTTGGACTATTAAGTAGATGGTTTATGTGAAGAAGTGCTCAAAATCGGTAGATCGGTTCTTCATTTATCACATTCTTTTGAATTTGATATTCGAATTAGTTTTTTTAATATTTCACTTTATACGTAGCGAAGCACGTACCGGGCCGCAAGTATAACAATAACAATGAAGAATGAATATTTTTTGTGTAAATTTTTATTACAATGTGGTAGAGTTCTGTGTCAACTTCCCCGGATACCATCACAGGTATCCGGGTACATGGATGGTACCATTACTAAAATAATTGGAAAAACAAAATATACCGTTTAAAATTTTAGAGAGATTATATATATATATATATATATATATATATATATATATATATATATATATATATATATATATATATATATATATATATGATGGAAAATGGATTTTTTATAACTTTCTTTAATAGAATTGAAGTTTAAAAGACCAAAATTGATCATTGCGTTGAAAAGTTACAAAAGTAACCTTTGTAAAATAATAATAATGGTATAATAATAATAACGTTTCCCACACACATGAGATTTTTAATCTCTAGAAACTCAAAAATAATTGTAACTAATGATAACTAAATTTTATAGGTATTGGTACATTTTTGACAGGTTTCAGCCTATAAAATATTAACTTAGCGAAAAGTTTCAGAGATAGCCTGTAAGGTCAATTGGTTAATAGATTTATTTCATTTATTTCATATTTATTTCTAGTTTTGTTTGCTGTATAGATGAACCACCAAACCATTAATCATCAATACATGCGGAACTCTAAAACTTTGGAAGCTCTGACCAAGCATTTATAGCAATAGATAAATTCTTGCTCAGAGCTTCCTTATAGAGCTTATAAGAATAAAACCGGCCAAGTGCGAGTCGGACACGCGCACGCGCATGCGCGAAGAAATTGTTTTCAGCCATGTTGAAATTTTTCTATTGAAAAATATTTTACTTTACCATTATATCGTGTAGTTATGCCAGAAACTATTGATAGTTATAGATCATATTATTTTTAGATATTAATAGATAAATTTTCCCGATCAAAATAATTAATCTTAAATTATATTTTTAATATTACGTACCTATGGCAAAATAATATGTGACAAATGCAGGTCTTTGTGAGAGAAGCACCTTAAAGTCGTAGCCGCCTCCGTGTCCATTCAGCTACGACATCAAAGCCTTGCCGTCACTGATATGACGTGGTGCTTTCCAGTTTTAAATATTTGCTAAATTTTAGGGAAATCAAAGGATAAATACGAACTTTTTAAAATAACTACCTACTAAGCTGCTTCCGTGTCCATTCGGCTACGAAATCAAAGCCTTGCCGTCACTGACATGACGTGGTGTTTTCCAGTTTTAAATATTTGCTATTTTTTAGGGAAATCAAAGGATAAATACGAACATTTTAAAATACCTACTAATACTAATAACTACTATTAATATTTTTATTTTCATAAATAGAATCAGTTATTTGTTTTCTTGTATAATGTATACTACACATACACTCATTTGCCCCTTCAAGTGGGACAAGGGTTTTGTTAATAACTGTATAAAATCGTTCTAACAAAAGTTCCTATAAAATCTTAGACTCGCATGGGACTAAAATTATTGTTCAATGATTCAAGCTGCGATAGTCTTGGGATATCCAACCATTAGGATTTTGTATTTGTGCAGTAAATGTACAGCGATTATGCAGTGATTACATGACTGGCCATATTTCGTTTGGACAGGGGCTTACTTATACGTAAAGTTATGTTTGCCTCCAAATATAATTTTTTTCAAACAAAATTAGACAACGTTTTAGCAACAGTACGACTACCTTACTGTTAAAATTATTCATTTGGCTTTAAGACCCCGCCACAAGGATAGCAACGCACCATTAACATCTTTGGTGTCTTTTGGTGATGGTTGCCCATATCAGGAGAGACATCTGTTTGTTTGCTTATTATATAACAAAAAACTTTTTACGACCTTATATAACAAAAAACTTTTTTTTATATCATAAAATAGCAAACAAGCAGATGGGTCTCCTGATGGAAAGAGTCAACCATCTCCTATAGACACCAAAGGTGTTAATGGTGCGTTGCTATCTTATGGCAAGGTCTAATGCCACATGCATAAGTTTACCGGCTACATTACCCTCCAAACCGGAACACGACAGAGACAAGCACTGACGCTATTACGGCAGAAATAGGCAAGGCGGTGGTACCAGATCCGGGCGAGACAATGCAGAACTCTACCACCTAGTAGCCACCATGGTAGTGACTCGCATAGCCAGTCGGTCGCCTTTTACGACCTGCCTGGCAGAACGACAGTTGGTTTATTCTTCAAAGGAGCCCGGAACCAACACGGGGAAATACTTTTTACGAGATGCTTGGCATTACAACATACAGTTGCAATATTATTTAAACAGAGGACGTGATTAATACGGGAGAGACATACATCACATCATATACAGCTACTACAATGGCTTTTTAACGCACGATAGAAATTGCATCACCTGAACTAAATGTAAGCTGATTTTTCGAGGAAATTCGAGTAAATTAAATAAATTGGATAAGTAGTAACCTTCGATCACAGTAATCGTTGTTGTTGAAATTTCATTGTTACTCACGGTGCTATTCAACGATTGTTCCATTAATATAATAAAGGTTGAAATTTGTGTATATGTGTGTATATTTTTTAACACGCTTTTATTAGCTTCGGTCGTATGTTAGTACAATAGTATGTTGGTGTGTAAGAATGTAACGGAAACTTTTAACATAGATTTAACGCACTTTGGAACTTCCGACTAATTTGAAACTTGGTAGTCTTAGCAAGGACCGATAACAATGCATACATTCATACATATCTTCACGCTAGTTCCCTTACGGAGTAGAACAAGTAACGAAAATTTTAAATATGGTTTTGACGTACTTTAAAACGTCGGATTAATTTGAAATTTTGCTGTCATATCAAGGACCAATTACAATGCATACATACATATCATCACACCAGTCCCTTACGGGGTAAGCACAGACAACCGAATTCCATATATCACGATTCTTGCAGACTTGTCTCCATCTTCATCACTCTCTTCATACAAACACACCGGTTGCGAAGACTCATGACACTACCTTGAGACAGCACTCGATCAATCTGATCATGGGATGTTAGTTTTGATCTTCCCCGGTACTCACATCCTTTCACATTCGCGTTATATATCTATTTTGTTAACCTTTCATTTACCATAGTTTTTACATGTCCAAACCAACGGAGCACTTTCTCACCTTTACACCGTCACTTTCTTTGAGGCCTAAGCTGTCTCTCACTTCAACATAACGCACCCGGTCGCGAGTGTTACGCCACATATTTTTCGTAGCTACCGCGTTGATTCTACTTTCATGCCCTTTCGACATACTTAACTTTTACTTCCATTCAATAGCATTGGGATAAGCACATAATTATGCAAGATAATGACTTAATACTGTGCTTTTAAGTTATCTCCCTAACGCTCTATTTACTCTGTTCTATGCACACCGTCTTTTTTCCATTCCTGCTAAGAACTTCCAAGGTATACAAACTCATCCACTTGTCCCAGCACTACATCATCGACCAGAACTCTTACATCCGTTCTGATAGCTTCTCTTTGAAATACAAGAACTTTAGTATATATTGCATGCAATTTTAGCCTCTTACAATCATAATCCATAGTTGTGTTAAATGTTTAAAGCTCAGATGGTGTTGAGATTAAAAGTACAGCGTCATCTGCATAAAACTGGCAGTTTACCGCTATATCATGCACATTCCCACATTCATTGACCTTTTTTTGTAGACACTTATCCAAATATCAAATGCAATAAATAGTTCTGTTATCCTTACCAGGATCTTCAGGATTAGCGATTTGATTTTCTATACCAGATTAGCTATTTTTCGGTTAAGCTACCCACCTCGACTAGAATGAAATTTTTGGAGGGAATCTGAAAACCGACAATATCATCCGAGAAAGGCAGTAGGAGCCCAAACTACTTATTTCGCGGATATGTTACCGACTTCGAATAAAATGAAATTTTCGGAGAGGGAACCTGAAACCGGCTATTTCTTCCGAGAAAGGCAGCAGGAGCACAAATTATTTATTTCACAGATAAGAACTTGAATAAAATTAAATATTGGAAGAGCCTCAGACCTGGCTCTCTCGTCCAAGGAAGGCGGCAGGCGCGCAAATTGCTTATATCTCGAATAATTAGTTATCGACTTGAAATAAACGCTAATGACTTCCTGATTTGAATAAAAATCATTAATTTTCAGAGTCAAACATTAAACATATTTTATACTATAGTTTTTTGACACGCTCCATTGTATTCATTTTAAATGCAGCCAAAATCTAATTAGAATTTACTTCAATATTAAAGTGATATATTTAAAAAAAAATAGAGCCATATTTAAAGATGTAAATTGTTTGATCTTCGGGACACGCATGGAACTACTCGTAAGAGAAGCTAGGAATTTTCTTATGTTTCGCGATTTCTACGATAATACATATTAGTGTGAAATAACCAATAAACAAACAACCTTTTGTAAAAAGTCGAACTAAATAAATAAAAGTTTGAAAAACTCGTGGAACTAAAAAATAAAAAAGTAATAGTTTAAAAAAATAAAAAAACACGCTTTTATAGAAAATCGAACTAAAAATTGAAAAAGAAATAATAGTTAAGAAAAAAATGTGTAAATGGTTATCCCTAGGGGCCATCCCTGAAATTTCCCACTAAATTAAGGTGATTTAAGCTCAAAAGAGTAAAAATATAAGCATAGATTTTTCAGTTCAAACATCTATTTTGTTAAAAATGGCAGAAGGTATATTAATTTTTGAAAAGCTGTATATTTTGAAGACGATGAAGGCATTCAACTCAATTTTTGAGATCTAAAATATTGCTTTAGCTAAATAATCGGGAGGTTTAAAAGTTTTGATGCAATGTCAAAAAACTTATTATTTTTAATTTTCTTCATTGATAAATCCTAAAAAGAATGACCGATTGTGATCCAATTAATGGTATTTGACGCAGTTTTTAAAGGAAATATCGCTGATGAGATTTTTAAGTCAATCGGTGTATTAGCCTGAAAGTTATTATAAAAATATTGAGAAAGTTTATAAAAAACAACGTAATTTTAATATTTGAAAATTTGTAACTTTGGAAATATAGATTCGATTTTGATTTCTGAAATGGCATTCGACGTAGTTTTTTAGTACTAAAATATCGTGGAATACGAAAAAAATATTGGTTTAAAAGTTTCGAAGTTCGAATATCGAAAAAACATTTTTTTCCAAAATATTCCGTCAACGATTACTCCCAAACGACTAAACCGATTTTGATGCAATTTATGCATCACACTTTTTTTTGAGGAATAGAGCTGATAAATTTTTGTACTCAATCGGTACATAAATCTGGAAGTTTCATTAAAAAATACTGTTTCACCAAAAAGCTTTTTGGTACTTTTTTCTCTTTGAGAGGCCGGATCTGTGCCGTACTGGCTCGCGCGCTGGATACGTAACTCTCCACAACAGTGCTATCGTCTGCGTACCTATAGATACCGGGCTTCAGAAGACCGTTAATATGTAGCAGGAATAAAGTTGCGGAGAGAACGGATCCCTGAGGGACTCTGGCATTTATATCCATTAGGTCGGACGAGCAGCCGTCGACGACTATCCTAATCGACCGGCCACTCAGCAAATCTGAGATGCAGGCGCAAAGACCAGTAGGTATGCCGTACGAAGGTAGCTTGCTAATAACACTGTCATGCCAGACCCTGTCAAAGGCCTTAGAGATATCAAGGGAGACAGCTAGCGCTACATGAATAAAAACACACTATTTATATATTAGGTGTCAATAGGTGACTGTTATCTCTTTCCACCAAGATAATCATATCTGCTTGTTTGCTATCAATGAAATAAAATGTAATAAAATAAAAAAAGGTTTAAATAAGAATATCAGAAATACAAGAATCTACAGAGTTTGTGCAAAATAAGCAAATTTTTTTTCATATACATAGTCATTATTGTACCGCTTTTCAAATTCCTATCATATACACAGTCATTATGTACTGCTTAAGATACCGAAAACCGAATTGTGCATTCTCACTCCCCTTAAGGAAATACTCTTAATGTGTTTTTAGTTATAATTTATTGTGCAGCAAAATACTTGATAACATTAAAAATATATTTATGTAGAAAAATTCATATCCATTTATCTATGCGGATAATAAGTTTTCTATCTGTTAAGTTTGGACAAACTGATGATTAAAAAAAAGACGTGTGGCACTCGGAGACTGCCGCGGTAAGGCTATTGCATAGCATATATTATCAACTTATGCAATTACAATTATATATTTATTTTATTTATGCAGTTTTTTTTTCTTTGATTGTTCATATTTAAAACACTTTGTAGACAAATTATACGAGTACAGATATTCACTGTTGTACGTAGATGATAAATACCTATACACCTATATACTTTCTCACAAACAGCTGATTACGGTAGTTTTCCAATACAACCAATGCCACCTAAAGGCGGGTTGCTGAACTAAAGAGACAAGCGTAATATACTAAAAAGTCATTAAAAGTTCAGGTATTTATCGATAGATGGAAAAACTAAAAAGTATCACCGCTGTGCCGGTCGGAGTGGGGAGTGTTAGGCTCCACCCTCAAGGCCCGCGATAGAAGCTATACAATAGCTTAAAAATAAAATAACAAAATTGGTAAAGTCGAGTCACGCGAAATTCGTAATAGTGTTCCGGATGCGTATTCAAATGTAGTGTTCCGAAGTTGTCCATTATAATTATGTGGACTAAGAAGAGAGGTATTATTGTTTCATGCTACGAATTTTCAACCAACTAAACGTCAATGATGAATATATCCGTACTACAGATTCACCGCCTATAAAAACTTCTCTATGTACATTTTACAAGTTGGTTGCCTATAAATTAAAAATTTGTGAAGCCTTCTAAGCCGTAATACTTCTTTCTTTTATATAACACTAGAAATATCGTCTGTAATAAAAACTAATTTGGTACTGCATTGGTATGTATTCAGATTTCATTTGAGCGTGATAAATTGGTTTTGTTCCGCATCCAAACGTATATGGTTTCTAGTAAATAATAGTAAAATATCAAATGAATGAAAGTCATTTAGCTTTTTAGTAGGTAACTTTTTGGCAGTCACACAGCGCATAAATAATTGAAAACAATGCTAAATGTATTTTATTTTATGTTCAAAAACTTTTTACCACAGCCACTTAGTGAAATGCCATTTCATTAGAAATTTATATTGGAATTTATAGAATAACAAACAACCATTCAATACAAAGAGATACGATCACTAAAGATACGCTGCGATAAACGAAATACTTAACATTTTTATGTCATAAGATGACAAACAAACAAATCTCCGATGGAAAGAACCAATCATCATGTTAATGATGCGTTACTATTCATATGAGGTGTTAGTGCCACTTCCATAAGTTTATCGCCTACCTTACGCTCTAAATCGGAACATGATAATGACAAACATTGACGCTTTGTGGTAGGAATAAGTAAGACGGTGTTACTAAACACCTGGATGAGACGTTGCGGAACTCTACCATCTAATAATTAGATAGTAGTGACATGTTTAGCCAATCGGTCGTATTATACAAACTGAAATATATATAACAATGTTCTAGCCCTAAGTTGATAAAAGTTATAATGCCTTAATTAACAGAAACAAGTAATTATTATTAAAACAAAAAAATTTAGTCTGTCACACCACGGGAATGAGGGACTCAGGCTGGTTTTACTGTCACGCTGCCCGCATGCTGATGGTCGGCGCTGATGTACTCGTATATAGCCTACGGCTGTCGTCGCTGAGCGGTCAGCGCGACTCAAAATTCAAAAACGCTACCTACGACTATTGACCCATCAGTGCTGATTGTCAGCGTGCGGTCAGCGTGACACTAAAACCAGCCTTATGTTCCAGGGTATGACGACTATATAACCGATTTTTATCACCCAAAATATATTGCCGTTTTTAAAAACCAGCAATTTCGTAAAGAGGTACTGCATCGAACAGCGTAAACATACAGTGATAAATTTGTTTTCGAAACTTAATTTAACGGTGTGACTAATCTTCATTTTGCGGTAGAACAAACTAATGTTCTAAAATCCATTTGTGCAAGTAGAATTTAAAGTTAGAACTTACTTTAACAATGAATTAAGGAGACGAAATTGATCCAAAACTAACATAGTAAAAGAACAAAAACAAAATTCGTCCAGTATTCATTAGTCTCTTAACGCAACTTCCGAGTCCTTTGTTCGTTTACAAGTTTCTGTCTAAATCTTTCGTAAAAATTGGCAGGTAGTCTATTTATATCTGCAACATCATTTTTTTTTGGAGAATGTATTTAAATAGAAATAGATACGATATTATCGAAGTCACTGGCATAAAGCTTCGTAGTTTGTGACGATATTAAATGAAAGTATCTGGGTGATCGAGCTTAGCTCGGAACTTTTTTCCTTTTAAAGTAAAAATGAAGAAAAAAATAAAAATGTTTTACTCTTGATTTAAATGATTTCAAACTTGAAGTCATTTTGATTTTAATGGGCAGAGTGTTCACTTAGATTTATATTGTATTAAAACACTTGTACCGCTTTACTTACTTAATTTTTATTTATTTAAACCAACCGGTTTCGCGTTTTAACGCATTATCAGGGCAAAAATTAGTATTATTTACTAGTGGACAATTAATAATATATATACTGAAGGAAGTATGAAAATTTTAAATTTAAAAATATCTTTGACAATATCTGTGATACCCACTCATCAGAATTACCCTTTAGAAGAAGTAGGGAGAATTTTGTATAGTAATTTATTTATTCAGCAGTATGTCAATGTCAATAGTGCAAAATAATAGTACAATTAAATTGATTAATATGTTAAAATGTCATACACATTCTAATGTTAATTAAAATAATTAAATGTCGTGATACATTTCTTATACAAGATTAATATAAAATACTTATTCAAAACATTCTAGTATTAAATTATCATTATTAAATGTCAATTATACGTAACTATTAGTTCAAATTGTGTAAATTCTATACATAATTTGATCTAATAATTCCGTATAATTGACACTTAATAATGATAATTTAATATTTAGTATATCTAAAGAATATGTTAAGAATTTACATAATTGGCAATCACTTGAGCTTTATACGATATTCCGTAACATGGTCATATTTGCGTAGGCCAAATATGAATTTTATACATAAATTTTGAAGTCGAAAAAGCTTATCGATTTGCTCCCAACTAAGGTCAATTTAACAAGCGTCTGCGTAATCCAAATTAGGTAAAAACAGAGCTTCCGCAATCGCAATTTTAGTAGAAATTGGAAGTAAGTTACGCAATCTTCTCAGTGAACATTAAGTGCCAAAAACTTTTTACTTACCTCCTTAATTTGTTAAACCAAGACCAACCAAGATAAAGTGTTATCAAAATGTATACTTACATTTTTCGCAAATTTTAACAGACTTTCTGTATGGTATACAGTCAATTGATAGAGTCAATTTTAACTTGCGGGAAACGAGCCCAACCTATGTTTGAAATTATTTTTTTTTCCACCAATAATAATAGCTTGAGTCATGTCATCATTTACATCTAGTGGATGGATTTTACTTCAGTTTGAAATAGTTGCTAAGTCAGTATGAATTATTTATTAGTAAATATAGAGTACAGCTCCAATGGACGCGGATATTATCCGCAATACGCGTACGACACACGCACGTATCCGTTTTGATAAGTTTGATAGGTCCAATATAAGCCAGTCGGTGAATCTTTGATAACGGAATATATTTACCATCACTGAATGGCAATTCTTGTCTAATGCTGTGTCAAAAAACTTAATATTGAACAAATAGTTATCATCCAATTTGATTCAGTCAAACATTAAGAAAGACGATCTGTTATTTTTCATATTAATATATTCTTTATAATTTCATATAAGAAAAGTGTTACTCACTGAAATCATTTGTATTACATTTTAGATTAGAGATTTTCGTAAAAAGATTTTACGCTAAGAGGCTCTTATTAAGTAGACTCCACTTACGCTGATTATTATGATAACACACGCTTGAAAATAAAGTAGTCGCTTCGAGAGTAGATGCTCTATAAGATATTTGAGGTAAAATCAATTATTTTTTGTTCTTAAGATTAAAACAGTTCCCTTACTACCAGGTATCTCATAAAAGGCTCGAAAAATTAAATACGCGTAGGTACTTATATCTGTAGTGTTCTGATTTGGAGAGTAAGGTGCTGGCAAGTAAACTTATGCATGTGGAATTTCAACCCTTCAACACTAATAGCAACGCACCATTGATATCGTTGGTATCTATAAATAAATAAATAAATATTCACGGGGAAAATTACACTTACTGATCTAACCCCAAAGTAAGCAAATTATTTGCTTGTGTTATGGATGATAGTCAACGATACTAACATCTAAAAATACATTTATATAAATACAAGAATATATTTAATAAACATCCAAACCCGAAAATACAAACATATATGCTCATCACATAAATGTTTGTCCCCGTTGGGGATCGAACCCGAGCCCCGTCGATTGCGTAGTCGGGGTCGCTAACCACTCGACCAACGGGGCGGTCAAATCTATAAACGACAGTCGTCACTTTCCCTCAGAATAGCCATCTGTTTGTTTGCTAGTAAAATGTGTCTGTTCTGCTTTCACGGCTAGACCGCTGAACCAATTTTTATGAAATTTGGTACTGTCACAAACTAAATGAATCCGTAAGCACAGTGAGAGATAGGAGATATAGTTGATGTCCCGGAGGAAAACATAGGCTAGCTTTTATTAAAAAAATAGCCCCTGGACTGAAAGTTTTTGTAAGAAATCTATATCATCATTGGGGGGTCATTGGCCAAAAAGTGCGCGTCGCAGTCCCTGTCAGTTCGCTGGACAGCAATGCCGGTCCGAAATCGTACCGCAGTGCGGTTTAGGACGTTCCTGGAGGCAACGCTTACCAAAACGCACTCGTGGGTGTGAAAAGTGTTAGATGTGGTGACTGAAGCCGCCACCCATCACACCAAGCCCGTACAGGTGAAATAAGAGAGCAGAGTTCCAAATAAGCACGTGGAACGTAAGAGGAAACGTGGAACGTGGAACGTGAAAAATAAAATTAATGAGTTGATAGATGTAATGTATGAGAGAGGCTTACATGCTCTATGAGTTACGCAACTTAACGAAGGGGTAGCGAAAACGCTGATCTCACGCTGGCATGTTAGCTTTGTTGTCTGATGTACCTTCATAGTGATCACGCCAGTGCTGGAGTAGGTATTCTTAAATCGTCTCGTCTAATTTCTAGTGTGAAAAATTATGGTTTCACCTAGACTTCTCAGGATCCGTATTAAGCTGGCAGTCACGCAGGTTTTTATGGTAGTAGTATATGCACCCGTAAGCTCATCGACAACCGACGACCTGGAGAAATTTTGCTAGAGATATGGTTATGTCTGGATATGGTTGATGCCAATAAAAGAATTATTGTGTGTGGTGATATGAATGACTGAGTTGAGATGAGGTGGCCAAGCTATGAGATCGTGTTGGGTCTATTTGGTAATAGTAGAGTGAATGATATATAGTATATCATATATCATTCACTATAGTAAAAAGTACAAAAATCAAGGTGGATTTCATTTTATTTTTTATAATGATTCTACAGGGGTAGTTTTTATCTGTAGTAAAAGGTAAATTAAAATGGGTAGAAAACGTTTATAATTTATACTTTCCATCGTTGGCACGTGGTGAAACTGCATCATATTGAATTTGTTAAACACTTGTATACAACTAACACTTATTTATTTTAAATCCAACTGGTTTCACTTGTGATAGCATCATTAGGACTTTTAGTTTATATATTATTTAAACATTACTAATACACACGCAAAGACAACAACTATATACAAGTACACCAGGTAGATGTAGGTATTTGCGTGTGTATTAGTAATGTTTATATAATATATAAACTAAAAGTCCTGATAATGCTATAATAGGCGAAACTGGTTTGCTTTAACATAAATGTTAGTTGTGAAATAGTACAAATGCTTAACAAAATCAAGAAAAAAATTATTTGCCGTATTAGAAAGCTAGGTGTAAAATTAAAAATAAGAAATGTTTTATTTACCACACATTATTATACATATACAGTAAATAAAAATATCATGCGTACAGATAAGAGAAATAAAAACAAAAAGTCAAAAAAAAAACAATAAATAAAGAAAATAAAACATATTACATATTTAAAGAACATAATGTTCTTTAAAAATGTGATATGTTTTATTTATTAGTTTCAATTTATACAGCATATTTATATGTACTTATAGAAAAAAAAACATAAAATTAAATGATTTGCCTTGTCAAAACTTTAACATGTCTAATTGAGAGAGTTTTCTGCTTTTGTAATCAATGATATTTCATCCTTTTTTGTTTCAGTCAATCCAGTTTACGGTGATGTGGATACTCTTTGTCCTCATAGTGGTGCTCAATGTGTCAGTCATCGCGGCCCTTTGTGTCAACTCCAGGAAGAGCAGAATGAACTTTTTTATTATACAATTAGCTGTTGCAGGTAATTACACAATATTAATTTTATTATTCAGTATATTTGATTATACCGCGTATTACAATAACTATAACCCATATCGCATTTTAATTCAAGTTCTGTCGTTCAGCCAGGCAGATCGGTAAAGGCGACCGAGTGGCTATGCGAGTCACTACCATCGTGAATACTAGGTGGTAGAGTTCAGCATCGGCTCGCCCGGGTCTGGTACCACCACCTTACCTATTCTTGCCGCAATAGCGTCAGTGCTAGTAATTGTCGTGTTCCGGTTTGGAGGGTAAGGTAGCCGGTAAACTTATACATGTGGCATTAGACCTTGCCACAAGATAGCAACGCACCATTAACATCTTTGGTGTCTATAGGCGATGATTAACTCTTTCCATCAGGATACCCATCTGCTTGTTTGCTATCTTATAATGTAAAAAAAAAATTGTTTAAACTTAAAAAGTGAGCATTTGAAAAAATGCTGACAATATTTATCACACAAAACGCTTTAAAATCAAATTAATATTTAAACTTAGTTTTAAATTGAAAAACCTTTATTTAAAAACTATTATATTAATATTATAAATAATATCCAAAGCTGTCGTTTTCATCCCATCGCTGAATTCTACCGACCTGATAACAATTAACCGATTATTTCTATCGACAATCGAGGCAACAGCTTTATGTACTCATTCGAGACATGGCAATACTCCAACATCAGACTCCGTCCTGTTACTCAGATTTGCATTGTTAAAAAAGTCTTAAGAAAATCTCAATAAAATTTTTGCCCGACACGAGTACCGAAGAACTAGGGATTTCATAACCTTAGCCAATAACGCTAATACTTAAACTACGAGGTTTTAAACAGTTGTTATATGGATAATTTGTTAAGGAAGTATTTATCCGGTCCCCTTTGAACAACAGACCATCTGCCGTTCTGTCGGGCAGTTCGTAAGAAGTGAACGATTGCGAGACGAGTCACTAACATCGTGACTACTAGTAGTAGAGTTCTGCATAGTCTCGTCCGGGTCTGGTACCACCGTCTTACCTATTCCAGCTGCAATAGTGCTAGTCACTGTCGTGTTCCGGTTTGGAAGGTAAGGTAGGCGATAAACTTATGCATGTCGCATTAAGACCCCGCCACAACACTATTAACATTTTTGGTGTTTATATACGACGGGCGTCTCTTTTCATCAGGAGCAGTATGTCACTATTAATTAAGGAAGCGTATGTTTAAGCGTACGTTGTTTACGGCAAATTAACATGATTATTAGTAGAATTCAAGTTCTAAGTCAACTATCTATTTATGTAAGAAGTCAAATAAAACGCTTGTTGATGAGTGCTGCTTTTTTTAGGTATGGAACCTAAAGGGACCCTAACAAACCTACTTCATTTTTATGTAACTAATCGTGTGGCGACTAACTTGCAACTATTTCAAAAAGTATCTTCATGTGCGTATCCCCGAAGAGGTAGGCAGTAGGAGAGGCAGAAGTACAACCAGTGCACTCACGATTAGCCGAAGTGGGCAATTTGCAATTCCGGGCAACGTTGTTTTTATCAGGAAACTGAAAGAACACTTTTTTGGATTTCCTGACCTGGGAATCGAGAACCCGGGACCTCAGGCGGTCAACACATCGGACCAAGACCACTAAAACCACAGAGGAACTATTTTAAGCTATGAATTTATATATGTTGCAGCCAAAACTCTTAACCGGTCAAAAGTACCTTTGACTGAACAAAACAGTCAAAAGAAGTTTTTACTGGACAGGTTGGTCAAAAGTGATTTTAGCTGAAATTGTAGTCAAAACTAGTTTTGCCCAAAGGAGCTGGTCAAAAGTACTTTTGACTGTCTGAATCGGTCAGAAGTAGTTTTTACCGATATTTATGAGTCAAAACTCTTTAAAAGTTAAGGTACTCAACTAAAATAGTAATAAAAAAATAATTTATAAACTTTCATAAATCCTGTTATTGTGTTATAAGTACTCAATATTTAAAAAAAATAAGTGGCCAAGAAAAGAAATAACACTTTTTTTACATTTCGTCTTTTTTAAATTTGTATTATTTAAACTCAAGCAAAGAATATATTTCAATTTTTTTACTTCGCTGTTTTCTTTGTATTAATTTTATTGTCTTAATATACGATTGCTTAGTAAATAACTGTTTTAATTTTTACACGAATTAATCCGTTAACAATAGTTTTGGCTGATGCTCTGGCGGTCAAAAGTGGCTTTGACTAATAATGACACTCAAAACCAGTCTTGACCATTAATTTTCAGTCAAAACTATTTTTGATCAACCTGTCCAATCAAAACTACTTTTGACTGTTTTTTTCAGTCAAAAGTACATTCGACCGTTTTGCGGAGAGTTTTGACTGCAACATATAAACCATACAAACCAAACCGAATACCAAACAATCAGATGGCTCTACTGGTAGAAAGAGAATCATCGCCTATTGACACCAAAGATGTCAATGATGCTTTGCTATCCGTGTGGTGAGGTTGTAATGCCACATTGCCCAAGTTGTGCCATGTGGTAATATGACGCAATTTACGGTACTATATATAAAGTGCCTCTGTCATTACTAGTTTAATTTTACACACGGCTTTCACTAGTTCATATACTACTTCGTAGTAGCAAAATATTTGTAAAACCTACAATAAAAAAATCTCAAATGCTGAGGCCGCACTTGCATCTATCGTCACAAAGCTTCGTGCATTGACACGATAAATGCAGATGTGACCTGCTATTATCGGCTATTTTCGTATACATTCCGGACTGCATATGCCTTAGCGCGAATAATATGTATCTTTGGGATGATAGACGCAAGTGCAGACCCAGCATATAAAACGTCCTGCAAAACTTGAAACACCATATTTTGCAATATTTGTCTATTAACATTAGGTGCAGGTGTCCTCACGCATTATTTGTTATCGTTTATAGCTTATACCATTGTCTGCGACATCGTAGTACAAGATTCTGAATAGTTGGACTACAATTTTTCATTGACTTGTCTGACATTATTACTAGTTTGTTGCAATCCAACGTTTAGTAAACAGCTCCCCGATACATGTAACAAAACGTGAATCCAGTCGAATCCAGCTATTACACATATATATCGTCGCGGCATAATGTGTAAGAAAAATTTGTAAAAACCCTAAACGCTTAAACTCGAATGATGTTTGTTACGTGAATCGGGCCCCAGAATAATAGTGTGTAAAATTATGAAATCTACAAAATTATCCTGTGCCTAAAATAATGAGTTTCGTGGATTATATTTTTTTTGTATAGTTTTTGTATAGGGTACAAAATATTTCCTAGATTGTGTCAATTAAGTGGATACCTTTTCCAGTACTCTGAATAACTAATAGCGATATAGTGCTACTAGTATCACTCTATACACTTTCTTTTTAACCGACGATAAAACGTAGGAGGTTCACAATTCATCGTGTATATTTTTTTATGTTAGACCACGAATAAATTTTGACAGAATGGTCCGATTTTGAAAATTATTTTTTCATTGAAATGGGTATACCTCAAGGGCTGTTTTTTTTTTTAATTTAAATCGTTCGTGAAAAAAATCCAAGCAAAAAAGATAAGGACATGAAAACAAGGGATGATTAATTGTTTACTCATTGATTTTAAAGTTTGACCACGCGTAAATTTTTACAGAATTTTCACGATTCTTCTTTTATTGGATAAAATAACCTGTGATTTCTCTCATACAATTTTTTAAGAGAAAAATCCATCCAAAAGGGTACGAAAGCAGAGGGTGCAATCATCCTATTATGCATCCTAAGATGCAATAATTAATATTATTCACTCACTGATTTTAATGTATGACCACGCACAAATTCAGTTTAATTTTTTATTGTGAGATATTATATTAATAGCACTGTAAGTGTTTTGCTTTAGTAAATACATCTGAAACAGTAAACAGAGAACAGAGAAAATAAACGTTGATTTGAGTTGAACAGTGGTATTGCACAATTTATATTTGTATACAAAGGATTCCTTGTTCTGTCAGTTCTACAGTGCAAGTTAAACAAGAAGCACTCTCTTTATGCTTACTAAATCCCAAGACGCATATTGATTTAGATACGGAGCTTTTGATGCTAGAGAATTGCATACAATGCTGCTCTGAGCACATACCACTTATGATTGTAATCTACATGAATTACAGCACAATTTTATAGAAGACTAGCTATTCCTGTGACGTTCGCATAGCCCAGATACATTACTTGCTTTTAACCAAGCGGGCAAAAAAGTAGCGATACTCGGAAAATAAAGCTACTTTGATTTCCATAAATGAAAAAAAAAAAAATAATCGGTCAAGTTGATTTTGAGTTTATTCATTACAAACAAACAAAACGTATCTCCATATTATGTATAATAATTAGCTGCCTGATCGGCTTCGCATGGGTGGTGTTTTTATTAAAAAAATGAGACAAATTCTACCGTCTATAGTACGACTATATTAAATTAATAGAATTACAATTAAATAATTTAATTATTTTTCACTGCAATTATTTATATATTAATGATACTCCCTCATTATCTTCTATTTCACTCACACAGCCACTTTCTATAGGTATTATCAGATTTTTAAAATTATCCCATGCTATCTATATTTCTATATCTACATATTATTGCACGAAGGAAAAACTTTGGACCACTTTTTAGGATTAAGCTAACGGTGGAGTATGAAATTTGGCACAGTTATAGCTTAGGTACATTGCAGAGGACTGCAGAAAAAATATTTTTACCAAACGTTACAGTTTACACGCAATACACACATTATACAAAAGTACAAATTTTGTACTTTTGTACAAATTTTCAAATACTTTACTACATTAGGACAAATATAAGGTAATTTTAAGGCTTGTGATGCAATAAAATGGTTTTCGTTGTTTTGCGAGTTGCACCAGTATACGTAGGACCCATCGATTTGTAATCATTCTATTTAATGTTCATGAAGTATAATCTTATTTGTATGATACCTTAACTCAAACAATTCGAAACGTGGCTTTCAAAAAATCATTGATTAAATGCACAATATATAACATGTTTGGTGTTTTTAGACGATTCTCTTCTATCAGGAGAGCCATTTCTTTGCTATCTTAGGATATACGAGTGCAAAATCTATACCCATCTTTTATAGATTTGAGCTAACGATTATATCGCTTAAGGATTGTAAGAAAAGCTGCCGTGATCATCTTGAATCAATATCAAATTATTTTCATAATGAAGTAGGTAAAATCCCAGCTGTGATCTAGAGTTAATCAAGTGGTGATAATATATTTTTTTAATATCATAACCAAGGGACAACCATCGCCTGTAGACATAAAATATGTTAATGGTGCGTTGCTATCTGTGCAGCGGGATCGCATTGCCACATGCATAAGTCTACCAACTACCTTACCCTCTAAACCGGAACACGACAATCACAAGCATTGACGCTATTGCGACAGGATAGGTACGGCGGTGGTATCAAATACCCGGGCGAGATATTGCAGATCTACTACCTAGTAGTCACGATGGTAATAACAGGTTTCGTCAATTAGTCGCCTTTTACGACCTGCCTGGCAGAACAGCAGTTGGTCTATTCTAGTCCGGAACAACACGGGGTAAAATCTCACCTTAAGTTACCAAATACGGTGACGGGAATTTTGTTATCCTGAGAGGAGATTGATGTGAGGATACTTAGTGTTATGTTTCTCGCCTATTATGATTTTCTAGGTAATTCATAAAAATAACCCTGATGAAAACTTCGTACTAGCTTTAATCTTTCTAATTTATCGTCTTTGCGTTTTTAGCGTACGAAGTGTGAACCTCTTAGCCTCTTACTATCCCCTCGAGTGTCATGTAACTACATTGTGGCCAGCGAGCGACACCGGAAAATTAACATAGATCCATTTCTGTTCCAGAAAATCAGATATATGTGGGGTTCACTGGTTCTTTTTTGTCTGTGTTCGTTCACACTTTCAATATTTAATCTATACATATAAGACTTGTCACAGAATTATATGTGAGATCAAAAAGAAGTTAGCTGAGAAACAGCTATTGAATCCATTGTAACCATTTTTAACATGTATTAAATTTTTTTATTAAATCAATAATTAAAAATAAAAATAATAGAAACCTTACATAAAAGTATAGACATAATAAGAAAAAATAAGCTTAAGTCAAGGTAATAGGGCTTAAATATTAAAATCTTATCTGTGTCAAATTTCATATTTCGTCGTTCATGTAATGACCGTAAATATATATATATATATATATATATATATATATATATATATATATATATATATATATATATATATATATATATATATACATACATACATACATACATACATACATATATATATGTATGTATGTATGTATGTATATATATATATATATACATACATATATACATACATACATACATATATATATATATATATATATATATATATACACGCTAGTGACTAGACAAATAATACAAATTGAGCGAACCCCAAGGTAAGCAAATTATTTGCTTGTGTTATGAGTGTTATTGAACGATAATCATACATAGAAATACTGTAATATATTCAATAAACACATAAACCCAGAAATAAAAAGATTTATTTTCATTTCTATCCCTGCCGAGAATCGAACCTGAACCCTATGGATTCAGGTCGCTAACCACTCGACCGACAGAGTGGCATTGATTGTTTCGTAATATATAAATATAAAAGAAATTGTATTTGTATACTTTCATCCTTGTTATTTAATAATATCTAATGGTCCATTAATATCACTAAATGTTGACTTAATCAAATAAAAAGGAAAATATTTACATCTAGTCTGATTATTGAATAACATTTTTATCGCTTTGCTAATAAATTTATAACAGCCATTCTTTAAGCACGGAAATACATTTAAAAGCAGTTCAAGGTTAGAGTAGTGGATTTCCCTATCTGTTCATGATTAACTCACGAATACGTTATAGAAATATTAGTAGGTACTGTAATCAATGACATTTTACTAATATCACTCACTGTGTAAAGTGACAACTATATAATTTGTATTCATTTTTATGAAAATCACGTGAACGAAGTACTGGTCCAAAAGCTGGCGACGAACTTCGGTAAATTCCTTTTGGCAGATTGGAATTGTGAAAAAATACAATTTCGTCAAATGGCGATACCGGCTTGGGGCTCTGGCAGAGCGTTTGTGATTATTTCGCTACTGCGCAGTGTATTACATTTGCAAAAAAAAAATGTAAGCGTTGACCCTGCATGCCATCCCTGAAACTTCCCACTAAATTAAGGTATTTTAAGCTCAAAAAATAAAGCTATAATCATAGATTTTTTTCAGTTTAAAAATATATTTTGTTAAAATGGCAGTATATTGATTTGTGAAAAGCTGTATATTTTGGAAACGCTGATTGATCTTTCGGATGTCATTCAACTCAATTTTTGAGATCTAAAATATTGCTTTAGCTAAATAATAGAAAGGGTTGAAAAATTTCGAAGTAATGTCCAAAAACAATTTTTTTTCAAATGTTTTCGTCATTGATAAATGTCGAACAAATTGACCGATTTTGATCCAATTAACGGTATTTGCCGCAGTTTTTAAAGGAAAAAAGCTGATAAGATTTTTAAGTCAATCGCTGTATTAGCCTGAAATTTATTACAAAAATATTAAGTAAGTTTGCAAAAAACAACGTAATTTTAATATTTGAAAAGCTGTAACTTTAGAATATCAGTTTCGTTTTTGATTTCTGAAATGGCATTCGACGTAGTTTTTTAGTACTAAAATATCGTGGAATACGAAAAAAATATTGGTTGAAAAATTTCGAAGATACATCGAATCATTTTTGTCGGTTCTAAAGTATTCCCAGACACCTTCAAATACATTTTACGAAAGTTCCCAATAAGTTATTAATATTTTATTGTACACAACAAAATATAAAATAAATAAAAAAATTAATGTCCCCCGTATTAGTCCGGGCTCCTTTGAAGAATAGACCAAATGCTGTTCTGCCAGGCAGGTCGTAAAAATCGTCAGAATTTTCACCGGGTAAGCCATTTGTTTGTTTGCTATCTTATGATATTAAAAACTAATTAAAAGATGAAATAAAAATCAAATTGCCAAAAATACATTTTTTGGGATTCTTTTGCAAATGTAGTACCTATTGTAAATATAGAAAGGACCTTACCTAAATTCGTCGCCAGCTCCCAGTCTATACGAAATTTGGCAAATTTAATGTCTTTGGAGGGAGGTTATAAATATTTTAAATTGGGAAAATTTATTTATTTTTGTGGATATTACAAAATCTATATGTAATACGTGAAGCACTAACTCTGTGCCCCAATTTGCAAGAATTACGCAGTCGGTGGTGTAGCTAGTTTAGTCTATGGTCAAATTTTGACTATAAGACGCTTTCTACCAATAAATATTACAAATAATAATATATAATCGTACTATGAGGCTCCCAAATAATGTCTTTACTGATCGAAAAGGATTTTGGTAACTCTAGAGATTTGTGTGGTAACATATACAATATAACCACACAAATCTCTATCTATCTCTATGGTTCTTTGGACATTCAAAGTTTTAAATAAATTTTGCAATTAATAATCGTATTATGATTTGCTCAATTCATCATTTCGAAAATGTTTATGTAATATGCCGGTCCGTATGTCCCGTTATAACTCCAGAACGGCTTGATGTATATGTAAATAGGCGTTTGTGTTATTTTTATCATTAATGAATTTACGCCTAGTTTCGTTATAAAAGTTGTAAGTATTCAATTCTTTTCAAAATGGAATAACACAATATATATTACCAAATGTATTGCCAAATGTATGTATTTGGTGAAAAAATTGTTATTCTTATGCACGCTAAACTCTTTAATTATAATAAACGAAATAGCCATGATTTTTGTGTATTTTTAGAAACCCTCAATAATTGAATTGATATCTACTGGCGATGAGGAGACAGCTGGTGTTTATACTAAGCGTTTCACTCGAAAATGTTCGTCAGCTTTGGTGAATCGCCAATAAAAATATTTGGAAAAATATAAAAAATGCAATTTATAATAAGTTAAATAAATTACAAAACTTTGCTACATGTGATTTTTATAATATCTTGTTTTAGCGGTTTTGTCCATGTTTTAAAAATAAAATCCTAATAACCATACTAATAATAAAAGTTTGACTGGAGGAGAATGCCACTAAGCATTAAGTTCGCCTTTTGTACAAATTATTTTAAGGTGTATAATAAAGTTAAATAAATAAATAAATAACCGATTTCAATTTCGAAGTGCCATTTTATTTAGTTTAGATTTAGTTACAATTTATAAAATAAATATCTTTTATATTTATAAAACACAAGCAGTAAATAGCTTGTGCTATTGATGAAATTAGTCACTTTAAAGCTAATTATATACGTGAAAGCAGAAAAACCTAATTCCAACTCCAAATGTCAACTTATAAAGACTTTTGAGAATTTTCAACCTAATAATGCATATTTATTATATCCTTTGGAGTGACAGTTTGTTAACAATTTGACTAAGTACTTATGTTTTCAGAAAAAAAAATTAATTCAGAACGAATTTGCCGACCCAGGATTCGCACCCAGAACTTTATGCGTCTATATCGAAGCCGTTAAACCACTGAGACAACACCTAAGTAATTAATAGCAGGAAAGATTGTTTATTCGAAATAACAAAGACAAGAAAATAAAGCAAAGACAATCAAATAAATGTTACGTTGTAATAGTAAGGGTCGTATTTTCTTTCTCCTTTGTACTTACAATGAAATTTTGATAAGCTCGATAAGAGATTTAGCCGGATTTACCGCATTTGGAGCAAAGCCCCAGTGATCTGACAGGGCTCCAATATAAGGAAGAATTTTATACATAATACAATGTATTTTATAAATAATAATGCGTCTATAAGTAAAAACGATTATATAAAAATAGTGTTGTAATAGTGATTTAATTAGAAATGGGAAAAGGTAAACAAATTGCGAAGGGACTTTAAATGTAATGAAATACTTATTCTTTAAAAGTATCTTCATCGCCTCTGTGGTTTAGTGTTCCGGTATACAATGGTCAATATCGTTGCCACATGAGGTCCGGGGTTTGTTTTCCGGGTCGGATCATACCGGAAAAGCGTTTTTCCAGTTTTCGGATAAAAACAACATTGCCTTGGATTGAATAAGTGCCCGGTTGACGATAGGCTTGCCACTTATCACATTATGAGACTAATGGCTAATTGCACTAACCTTATTTTGGCTTAGGACAACCTTTAGTGGCATACTGTCACGTTTTTTTCATTTAAGACAAGAAATCACAGCACACCAGTTAATATTTTCCTTAGTTAAGACAATGTTAGGGCAATTGGCCGTAAAAATCTTTGGCTAAACGTGGGCGTACTCTTTGTACCTCTGCCTAACCCTTCAGGGATACGGGCGTGATGATATTTTGCTATTTTAATTATCACGTTTTATGTAATGAATTTCAAACGTTTTAATTTTTCATTTGGCGAAATAGCTTAATTTTAATACAAACCTTAGTCATTTAAATAATACCCAAATGCCTTATTAATGACTGCAAAATGACACAAAATTATTTAGTTCTTTATTACTCTGGCTTACTGTATTTAAATGACTACATTTCAATCAAATACTATTTTTTTAATAATTATGAAACGTTCTGTGAAACTAGTCAGAATATCAGGAGTTATTGTTTCTTTTTTTACACCGGAACACACCTTAAAAGAGTTCAAAATCAAATAAATAGCCTGTAGTTCTTGAATATTTTTTTATCAACAGAACGCTTTAATAAATAAATCTAGAAAACCAGAAAATATGGTATCTTAAGTATTACCTTAGTTAATTCGTAGATCTTAAACAAGATAAAATTAAAAATTTCAAAACCCCCCGACACATCTTTAGACCGCCATCATTTTAAGAGCAAAAGGTGAAAGAACCTGATAATCTTTGAAAATGGATCTTGCAGCACTAAGTTAAGGTTACCACTATTTCTTAATCAATGAGCTCTTGATCTTCGAATGAGGATCTTAAAGTATCAGGTCAAGTATTGGTCAGATCAATGTAATTGCAATATCAATAAAGTAACAGAATGCAAAATTTAGTATTGATAAAGCCTTTACAAGTTGCTTATTTCCTTTCATCAATTTGAAAAGAGCTGGTGATCTTGAAATGGCTGAACAGATTCTATTGAATCGTACCTAAGAACCATCTCGCAAAACAGAGCTTTCAATTATAAAAAAACCGCAACCAAATCGGACTATGATGCCATGACTATGATGTCATCTGGTGTGAAAAATCAGAAGTAATGTGATGTAAACAGTTTGTTGAATATTTTATGTTATTTAAATAAATAAAAGTATTTTCACTCGTTACCTTTTTTTAAAACTAAAATTAATTTTCGTCATGTCCTCATCAAAAATAACTTGTATCTGTGAGTGTTCACATGCCATACAAAAGTAACACAGAGATTAAATTTTACCGTTTCCCGGAAAGTTCTTTAAGCGCTGCGTCGATAGTCTTTAAACGCACAAAATTGATAAATGCAGTGAAAAATTACGTGTAAGTAAAATATTTTATTGATAACCTCTCGTATAGAGTATAAGTGTTCTGTAACTTTGATTAATAATATTTTTTTGGATTAACAATAATAAATAAAGGTGGTAAAATATTATTCAAGTTTTTTTTTCTTTTCATCCCAAAGAGACAGGCTAAGACCAGAGGCCATGATGCCTTATCAGTCGTTATCTTATTTTGTGAGTAAAAAATATAATTATTAATTTATTCCGTGGATAAGTGTTTTAGATTACCTCGCCAAAATTGTCAACACTTCATCCCTAAAAACTAAAATTTTCGACGATATCTTACTACCATATTCTGATGCAATTACGATCCAAAAATAAAGGTGAAGCAAAAATGGAACTCTCACTGCAGTCACATAATCCAACTGAAAACAAAAGCCTTTGGTATAATTCACATAAGAGCCAAATCAATAGTTCGCATTGGTTCTGTAAAAGCCATATATATATATATGGACAGAAAATTTTATACAATTATCTTCCGACTTTGTTTTGTTCACAGAAACAAATTTTTCATCTTGTCCCGCGATCGACCACTGATTTGCTTGTTAATAATTGTACGCATGTGTCTTTGTATAAATTTATTATTAATACGGTAGGGGAATTGTAAATATATTTGTTTCTAATTTGTTTTAAAAATTTATAAAAAAAATCTAAAACATTTATACACAAAAGAAATTAATAATCATTATTTCTGTTACTCACGAAATAAGATAACGACTGATAAGGCAGCATGGCCTTTGGTCTTAGCCTGTCCCTTGGGGACAAAAGGAAAAAGAATCAATAACTTTAACATTGCAAATAACAAAGAATTAGATGTTTTTTCTCAAAAAAATAGAAATTACAACAAATTAGTAGATGTACTTCGATAATTTTAAATATCAACACAAAGTTTTAAATATTATTCATAAAGCTTAAGTGTTGCTGGATTTTGCTATTTTCAAAATCATACAATTAATTTAATTTTTAAAAATTTAATTATATTCATTTTTAACACTTACGATAATTGCGATATTACAAGTATTTGAATACTGGTATGCGCGACAACTGAACAGGCAATAGTAAATTGTTTATTTCTATTTACTTCTTTTTCAGTTTCAATAACATTCAAGACATGACCTGATTCAAATAACTTTTTGCCTTTAGTATTATTCTGACCCCTAATCTGGTAATTTTTATAGGTAAGAAACCAGATTTTCTTACTCTTTGCATTTTTTTTCTGATATTGATGTTATTATATTACATTGTTTACATCACATTAGTTCCTTTAACTGACATCAGAGCGCACTACTTTCGGCAGCAGTGCTGCCTCTATAGTTCACGCACGATCCCTATATCACCCCTCGTTTTGAATGGGGGTTAAAAATATTCCAACTGCCTTCTTATTCCATCCATCGTCTACAGACACCATGAATGTTAATAGTACGTTGCTATACTTGTGGCTACTACTGTACTAAGATCTGAATGTCACATTTCCGTAAGTTTACCGATTACCCTACTATCTAGACCAGAAGACAACAGAGATAGGCACTGACACTATTGCGGCAGGAATAGGTAGGGCGGTGATACCAGACAAGGGCGAGATGACATAGAACTTTACCACCTAGTAGCTACGATAGCAGTGACTCGTGTGTATCACTCGACTCTCAGAAACTACCTGGCAGAGGTGGTTTAATCTTCAAAATAAGCCCGGACCAACACAACACTGCGTAATTTAAACCTCCCGTTGGTCTAGTAGTTAGCAAAACTAACTGCGAATAGAGGGGGCTTGGATTCAATTCCCGACAGGGACAAACATTTGTGCGATGACCATAGATGTTTGTATTTCTGAGTTTGGGTGTTTATTGTATATATTAAAGTATTTATGTATGTGTTTCTATAAAATAATATCGTCGTTGACTAGCATACTTTAACAATTCTTTTATCGCGAACATTAAGTAAATGATTATAAGAGCTAAGTAAAAAAATTTGCCGCAGCCGCGATCACTTCGCTATCCATTTTTGATAGACGTCATAACATAACATTAGACAGTTAGTAAATGAGCGTTCACGATTGTGTGGAGAGTTGCCCGATCATGGTGACGATTTTAGACGATCATTTGTAGGGGCAACATGGCCCATTGTGAAGAGGAGCCATAAGGGAAACCATGAGCTACGAAACTTTTGACCCCGCATTTACATATTCGTGTTCGCCACTAGTCCTCGTCACTCGACGAACCATTTAACGAAACAAATTTACAGAGTGACGTCGCGAACTGGTTCTTCACATATTCGTGGGTGAATCATTTTGACATTCGCACATGAACATGGAGTATGTGAAAATAATGGTGGCATGCGCGCTACACCTATCGAGTTTATACAATTATTTAGATATCCTGCGTTAAAAAAAAAATCTCATAAAATCCCATATTAGTTGAAATACGGATACATGCATCGTTTTTCTTTCGTCTATTTTTATTATTGCGATATTTTGGGTTCCTAATAATAATAATAATGCTGGACAAATTACACAAATTGATCTAACCCCAAAGTAAACAAATTATTTGCTTGTGTTATGGGTGCTATTCAACGATACCAATACATAGAAATACATATATAAATACTGTTACGTACATAAGAAAACACCTAGCCCCACAAATACAAATTTATCACATAAAGTTTGTTCCTGTCGGGAATCGAACCGAGCCCCATTCAGTTTGTTCGCTAAACACTACCATCGAGATGGTCAAATGAGCTCTTCCTTTTGATAAAGTTCTAGGAATTCTGAAAATCGTACTTCACTACATATTGGGTACACGTTCTGTTGGGTCGGGCGCTAGCTGAACAATAAATGCATGAATGTGTAAACAGTGAGTTCGTGTTTGCCATTCGTGCCCTTTGATTTGTGTTCAAAAAACTGCCCCCGACGAGAGCGCGTGAGTCGCAAGGCGAGGCACGAGGCGAATGGCGAGCACACTGTTTACACATGCGTGTTCATGATTCGCCTCGCTATTCGTACGAATGTGTAAATGCGGCTTGACAATATTTCAATTATTGTTTTTTTTTTGGTTATTTAACACTTTATTTTCTTTAATATGTTTATTGGATATGTATAATCGTGAATTTCATGGATTTAATTCGTCCCACGGCTAAAAAACAGCTTGTATATATAAACGCGAAACTAAATTCGTTTATTATGTTTTTACTTGTGTGTTTTTACTTTGTACTTGTGTATTGTTTCGAGATATATATGTTATATTCCGAAACAATACACAACAGTACATCGGAAACATTCGATGATATTTACAAAAAGAAAACTTTTAACGCGAGTGAAGGTAAAATTTTTAGACATGTCAAAAGCTTATGACGAAGTAAAGTTCAATATTTTATTAAAGAAGTCTAGCGGATTAGAGGTGTACCTTTGTAATGGTTTACATCATATCTGTACAATCGTAAGCAGCTCGTCGAAGTGGAAAATTATGACTTTAATACCGAGAAAATAGTATAATACGATCAGAAATTATATATACCGAAAACTCAATACCCCAGGAAAGCGTCCTCGGATGTATATTTTTTTTAAATATATTAATGACCTTCCTAAAATATTAAATAATTATTGTGTATTATTCGCCGACGACATTACTATCTTGACATCTTATAATAATAATAACATTACTGATTTTTTTTTGACATCTTTAATAATATAGTTAATTGGATGAATGACCATAATCTCGACATAAATTTTTCAAAAACTAAATTAATGCAATTCAGACCTTATCAAAAAAAGACTCTTGACATAAATTTTAAATATAAAAATGCCACAATAGAATGTGTAAATACATTTACGTTGTTAAGCTTAGACATAGACACTAATATAAGTTGGAAAAATCATGTATCTAAATTAAAAACCAAATTATCAAGCTTTACATATGCACTAATCTCGACATAAATTTTTCAAAAACTAAATTAATGCAATTCAGACCTTATCAAAAAAAGACTCTTGACATAAATTTTAAATATAAAAATGCCACAATAGAATGTGTAAATACATTTACGTTGTTAAGCTTAGACATAGTCACTAATATAAGTTGGAAAAATCATGTATCTAAATTAAAAACCAAATTATCAAGCTTTATATATGCACTAAGGGAACTACGAAAAGCGACGGACCAACATACAGCCTTATCTGTTTACTACGCCTATACCTATTTGTGGTTAACATACGGCATTATACTATGGAGCAATAATGTGAACGGAACGGATCTTTTTATATCCCAAAAAAGTGCATCCGCATTCTTGTTAACATTAAAGAACCAGAAAGCTGTAAACCATATTTCAAAAAACTAAAAATATTAACGTTTCCTTCAATTTATATGTTCGAAATACTAAAATTTCTTAAAAAATATCCCCAGTTCTTTAAAAAACACACGAAAATTTACAACATTCAAATACAACCTAGAATTACCAATCTCAAACCTTAAAATGCACAGCTCGGGGCGAAACGTTATGGCTGTAAAAATATTTAATAAATTACCCGAAAAACTTAAATCGGAAGAAAATTGTAAAATATTTCTGCGCGATGTTAATAACCTATTGATATTATTCTTTTTTTTTATATCATAAGATAGCAAACAAGCAGATGGGTCTCCTGATGGAAAGAGTCAACCATCGCCTATAGACACCAAAGATGTTAATGGTGCGCTGTTATCTTGTGGCGAGGTTTAATGCCACATGCATAAGTTTACCGGCTACCTTACCCTCCAAACCGGAATACGACAGCGACAAGCACTGGCGCTACTGCGGCAGGAATAGGTAAGGCGGTGGTACCAGATTCGGGCGAGACAATACAGAACTCTACCACCTAGTAGCCACGATGGTAGTGACTCGATAGCCAATCGGTCGCCTTTTATGACCTGCCCGGCAGAACGGCAGTTGGCTTATTCTTCAAAGGAAGCCGGGACCAACACGGCGTAAATAAATTCATAAATAAATGTTACTAAGTACTATAATGGTACTATCTAATTAGATAGTGCCATTAGGATAGATACATTTTAATAAGAAAAATATTTTATTCAGAAAAGTGAATCAGTCCGCCTCTGCATTGCTACACCCTATCAGGGTACATATGTTGTTCCTAGAATGTATACTTAACACCTATAATTATGAAGACGTTTTAATGTTTGTATTATCATGACTCCAGAACTGAAATGAATTGGCTTGAAATGAATAAAAATAAAAAATTAATTTGCCTTCGGCTATCTTAGCAATCGAAAGTAAGTGGAAGACAAAGATTGTTTTATTCTTACGTACACCTTTTAAATGTGTGCGTATTTTTGTTTTCATTTCAACTTTCTGTTCACTTTTTAGCAAAAATATCTTGTACTGTTTTGTGTAGTTCTATTATATAATATACTAATTTCTATGAGGGGATTGTATTTATTATTGAAAACCCGAATGGAATATAAAAATGTCATTGGTTTTTTTTTATCTAGCATAAAACTAAGTAAAAGTTATGTACTGGAACATTTAATAGAATTCGTGTGTCTCGGAGAAGACATGAATGAACTGGTTTCAGTTATTTCAAAGTAAAAATTATACGTATTATGGTTGGAAAATACTTCGATGATGATCTACCATCTACCTCACCAATCAATATACCTGTAATTCATGGTAAAAGATATCGATAATTTGTACCCCCATATATCGAAATTTTGTCCAATCCATCTAACAAGAGAACCAGTGTTAATATTATATTTTTATATATAAAATTTTGTTACAGATTTATTTGTTGGACTCGTGTATGTATTTGTGGATATAATACAGAAAATCACTATAGCATGGCTAGCAGGAGAAGTAATGTGTAAATTAGTGAAATTTCTTCAGGTAAGTGTATTTTATAGATTAGAGGCATATCGATAAGTTCCAATCTACCAGAACCTGATTTCACGCTCACGTAACTACTCAAAGCGAATCATTTGTTTTTTATTTTATTTATTTAATATGATGCATAAAACATTATAAATATTGTAATTACATCAGTGTATATAAACCAATCACTTAACCAAGGTATGGCATACAATTTAGGATAGTAGTGCTCCACTTTAATTATACAAATTTTTATACTATGAAGACTATTGTTGATAACTATGAATACTATTGTTGATAAAAAATGAAAAGTTGGTACCTGCTTAATATTGTTGACATTTAAGGCGAGGTATTTCGACGCGCGACAATTCTATAGGAAATGGGTGGCGCGGTATGTTCTGAAACCGCTGAGAAACGTGTTAATTTTCGGATAAATAAATATAGGATATCACCTGAAAACCAAAATTTAGCACATTCTTTTTTGTATTTACAACTAATTATCACCATATAAAAATCATGTGGAAGATTAGAAATATGATTAACAAATTATTTGTTTTAGAGATTTTTTGGCCTGTTTTCGGAATTTTATATGATCGAGTAAAGTACATTCTATCATGTAACAAGTTAGCACATTCCTTAGATAATATCTTCAGGTATTTCGTGTAATTTTTGTAAAATTGTTATTTAACAATCAATACAACAAAAACGTGATTAAACAAACCAGTTTTTTCCCGTTTGTCGCGATGCCTCGCCTTAAATGCTTTCAAATAACACGGCTTTATAATATAGGAATTAATTTACGTAAAGCCTAACATCAAATCAGACTGCAAATTTAGTGCAATTGCTAAGACTGAATGTTCTGTGATTTTAAATGACTTACAGTATAGATAACAGACTACCTCGTAGTCTCGGGTCGGACAAAAGTGAGATTGAGGTTTTTTCGAGGTTTTTTCGAAAATGTAAAATCTATGTAGTGGCCCGTAGTTTGGCGGAGTGATGCATTATCTCTCCCGTGCCTCAGATGAGCACGTAAAGCTGTCGGTCCCGGTTAACGCTAGAAATAGTCGATAATCGTCAATATGTCGCTAAATAAGGCGATGAGGATCACCATTTATCTCACCAACCGAGAAACCGGTGAATCGTGGTGAACCGGAAAGTCTATAGACATTCAGTTTACTCTGTCTATCCCGCAAGGGAAACGGGCGTGATGATATTACTATAGTATATATAATATCTTTAGTATTTATACAGTGCTAGTGCCAGTAGTAATACAGATGACACCAAGTATGGACTTAATTTACTTGAATGGAATAAACAATTACCTCTCATTAGTAGAAGCCTCCTTGAAATAATCAACTATCTGCCATTATACTACGTAGTTCATAAGAGTCAAACCATTGGTTATTCGAGTCACTATCATTGTAACTACTAGGAACCAAAATTCTCGCCCGGGTCTGATACAACTGCTTTAACTATTCCTGCCGCAATATCGTCAATGCTGGTCATTGTCGTGTTTCGGTTTGGAGAGTCAGATAGCCAGTAAACTTATGCATGTAGCTTTATTATTGCCAACGGATAGTAACCATTTACATCTTTGGTGTTTATAGATGATGGTTGTTTTTTTTTTCATCAAAAGAGCCAACTAATAGGGCAATGATCCCACCTCTCGTTCCCACCACTGTAACTTCTTTAAACCAGAATCAACATTTATATAAAAGAGCCTTCTGTTGTTGATATTAAGAATACCTGTTATTAGGCCGGTATCTTTGCGAAATAGGAAGGGTAATCCAAACGTTCCTAAAATTAGAGGCTGGCGAAGTTGATAGTAATTGCTTCAATTTCAAGTTCAACGAATATTCCTTTAGCTGGAACCCAAAGGAGAACTCAGTTTAATTTGAAAATTTCCGTGAACTTTTATACCTGATCTTTACAATGTCACTGGAAGGAATTGTCATTGTTAGAAATGTAATAAACTTACCGAAGGTCCGGAATATAAACTTTGTTAGGCGAGTTTATTTCACATCTGATGAAGTTATAGATTTTCGCAAACTAACGCTTGAATCTATATAAATTAAACCCCGTTATCTATGTAGCATATTGGTGCTCAACTGATTTTAGGGATGGGTTAATTATCATGAAATAAGTCTCTGTTTTTTTATTTACATAACAATTATATAAATAATTACAATAACATATTATTGACATTGATTTTAATGTGTTGGTCCCGGGCTCCTTTGAAGAAAAGGCCAACTGCTGTTCTGCTAGGCAGGTCGTAAAAGGCGACCGGTTAGCTTTACGAGTAACTACCATCGTGACTACTACGTGGTAGAGTTCTGCATTGTCTCACCCGGGTCAGGTACCACCGCCTTATCTATTTCTGCCGCAATAGCGTCAGTGCTTTTCACTGTCGTGTTCCGGTTTGGAGGGTAAGGTAGACGGAAAACTTATGCATGTGGCTTTAGACCTCGTCACAAGATAGCAACGCACCATTAACACCTTTGGTGTCTATAGGCCTATAGGCTATATATATATATATATATATATATATATATATATATATATATATATATATATATATATATATATATAAAAGATAGCTGAAACTCAACTTTTCCAAAATGTCACCAAATTATCTGTTCAGTAGACAAAAGCGGAACTAGAGCCGCTATTTTGTAAAATGTCATTCCGCTGTTATTTTTGCTTAGTAAAGTTTTTAAATATCAATTCTAAATGCTTGACTAGCGACACTGTCTACTGAACTAAATTTATCTAATTGATGGTTATTTGGCTATATTGGCTAAACTTTAAGTCACTTTGGGTAGAACACTTATCATTAGAAGTGTAATAGACCGTGGTATTACAAAAAACCTTTTTTTAATTAATAACAAGCTGAATTTTTGTGAACAGCTTCGTTTAGACGAGACAACCATATTTTCTATCTTCGAAAAATGTCTAATCAGGTAACTATTAAAGATAGATAAAAAAATATTTCGAGTGTCGGAATAAAAAAAGTTTCCAATTCACGTGTAGGACAAAGTTACCCTTGAATTACAATAATAATTAACAAGCTGTTGTGAGAAAATTAGGTTGTTTTAAAAAAAAATATATCGATTAATATCAGTTTAAAAATCTCATAATTACGAAACTTAAGAGTGGAGGACTCGTCAGAAAATCCATCTCATGTGTAGTTTTTCATATTATAATCAGGCGATTAAAGTCGAAAAATAATTATTGTTATTAATAAATATTTTTCCTTCGCCGAATTGAAATTTTCAAAGCCCCATAACTTTATTAGTTACTTACCCGATTCGAGATTTTTCGAAGATAGAAAAGATGGTTGTCTTGCCAAAACCAAACTGTTCACAAAAATTCATCTTGTTATTAAAAGTATCTTCACGCCCATATCCCCGAAAGGGTAGGCAGAGGTACAACAAGTGCACCCACGATTAGCCGAAGATACTTAGTCCCACAATGTGATAGGTGGCAAGCCTATGGCCAACCGGGCACTTTCCAATCCCGGGCAACGTTGTGTTTCTCAGAAAACTGAAAAAAACACTTTTTTATGTGCCCGACCCGGGAATCGAACCCGGGACCTCATGTGGTCAACGCCAACGCTGTACCACTAGGCCACAGAGGCGATTATTAATCAAAAAATAGTTTGTTTGTAGGACCACGGTCTATAAATATTGAAATGTTTGTTTCAGGCCGTCGTAATGTATGCATCCACATACATGTTAGTTGCACTAAGTATTGACAGATGTGAAGCTATTTCAAATCCCATGAATTTTTCCTCAGGCTGTGAGTATATTAGTGTTATAAAATAATCATATTTTAATTTTGGTATTAGGTAATCTAGCTAGCAAAAGGTCGGGATTAAAT
This sequence comes from Apodemia mormo, assembly GCA_036924255.1. Lineage (NCBI taxonomy): Eukaryota > Metazoa > Arthropoda > Insecta > Lepidoptera > Riodinidae > Apodemia > Apodemia mormo. The sequence goes on along the minus strand of JAUPFN010000007.1, from coordinate 10,157,891 downwards.
AAAAGAAGGATAGCAACCAATCATGCAAAATTTGATTTAAGATGTTTTAATAACTATTAAAAATTGTATGGCTAGCGTTTATTAATACTAGGTTTTAAGATTACTGTCACATTAGTGTTCGAAAAAGACCGGCCAAGTGTGAGTCGGACTCGCACACGAAGGGTTCCGTTCCATCATAGTAAAAAAACTGCGAAAAAAAAACACGTTTATTGTATAGGGGTGCCCCCTAAATATTTTTAATTTTTATTTTTAGTATTTTTTGTTATAGCGGCAACGGAAATATGTAATTTGTGAAAATGTCAGCTTTCTAGCTATCACGGTTCATGTGATACAGCCAGACAGTGACAGACAGGCAGACGGACAGACAGCGGAGGCTTAGTAATAGGGTTCCGTTTTACCTTTTAGGCATGGAACCCTAATAACATTAAATTTAATATTATATTTTTTATTACATAAGTAATTCTATTGACATATCATTCAAGAGTAAAGATGGAACTGCATATTTACTAAGGCCACGACGGTATTGTCTCTTGACCAAAGATTTTACCATTCACACTTGAACACTAGTAGTTGGATGTAATTATCTGGTCGAGTATAGAAATTAACAGTTTTGACATCTAACTACAGACTGCTTGGGTGGTATATATTCCAATATAAATGTGATTCACCGTTGAAACTAAAAAGTTCAATTGTAGCACTTATAGGCTACAGCAGAACAGTATTATTGCTTCGAATCTTTTAACACGTGATGTCACATTCCCTTTCTGTTTGCACTTTGTGGCAACTTTTCCAATAGTATTTTTTTTATCGACCGATTTTATTATATTTTTATTTTTTATTAGCACTAACGCGGCCAAAAATTCTGGTCACATGTCATTCATGTGTTAAAATGGAATTGACATATCCACTAAGGGTCAAGACGGTATTGTCTTTTGGCAAAAGATCTATATCTTACCATCCACATTTAAACGCTAGTAGTTGGATGTAAACACAGAAAACATATATAGTGGGATGTATCTGACCGAGTATAGATTTAATTTATTTGTCAAGTTTCGAATCGATTAGGATCTCAAAATTTCTTATTTATTCTCTGCTTGGATAATTATTTTGCATATTATTTGAAAAATAAAAAATATTTCTGTCGATATCCAAAAATAATCTGTCAAACAAAATCGACCTATTCAGTGTTTATTAACATTATTTCTTGCTGATACTAGTTTTATTTTAAATTCGTTTCATAACATAAATACTCAAATAAGTTTATTTCCATAAATTAATTTACGGAAGAGTAAACGAGACAAAGTAATAAATACAGCAATAAATATATTGAGCGCGGATGTTTGGCAATAACGCAGATGCAAAACATCTGCTACCGAAAAAATTAGCAGAAGGCTCATAAACAAAAATTGCTAAAGCGTGTATCGGATCACGCGCAATGTAGGGTTCCGAAGTTGCCCATCACAATAATGTAGACTAAGAAGAGTGCTTTTATAGTTTCCAACTATGAACATATTTTAAGCTATTCAACGTCAATGACAAATGTATATCCGCACCACAAGTTCACCGCCTATAAAACTTATCTAAGTACATTTTATAAGTTGGTTGACTATTACTCATAAACGTGTAGTCTTATACGCTGTGATAGTTTTCCTTTTAACTTTATTATATTTACCATTACCATGATTTTTTTTCACCCCCAAAACCAACCGATTAGCCTGCAGAGGGGGGGGGGGGGGGGGGGGCACTTGACTCTAACTAAAATTAGCACTAGAAAGCTTAATATTTTACAAACGAGTACATTAAACGAAAACTTGTTTTCACAAACCTACAGTATTTTTTAAAAATCTATCCACCGATGTCCCACACAATGAGGTGCGTGAGAAAAAAATTAACATCCCCACTTTACATGTAGGGGAGCTACCCGAAAAAAAAAATATTTTTCAACACTTTATGTTACCACGTTGTTTACGTGACTAATATGTATATTCGTGCCAAAGTACAGCTTTCTAGTAATAAGCATCTCTGAGCAATCGTGCGGACGGACAGACGGGCGGACGGACGGACATAGCGAAACTATAAGGGTTCCTAATTTACTTCGGAACCCTAAAAACGCACTTGCTTCGTACGGACAATGTTTTTGTTACTGACGGTTTCATAATTTTGAATGTTTTTTTTACAGATAAATAAACGATTTATAACAGACATAATTTTTACAAAGAATTTTACAGATAAATAAAAAAAAATCTTTGTTGGAAAATGATTTCTGAAACGTTTCAAGTGATTTATAATGAATTAATATCATTAAACAATAAATTAATTTGAAACATTTAATAAATTGTTTTTTCCTCCGTGTTGGTTTAGGTCATTGATATAAAAAATCCAAGATGTACAGTCCCGAACAAAACGGACACTCAAAACTGTCGCTAATTTCACACAAGTAGTTATAGATATGGCAAAAATATGTTTTTGTATATTCAACCTTAAGCGTAAGTTTTATAGTTGTTTTTACAAAGCAATGTACGAAAAATATTAAAATTGACAGTATCGCGACCGACGCGATTCTATTTGAAATGAGCGCACAATTTAAAATATTGCGCTCATTTTTAGAGGACGTTTTTGAGACACTGATTGTGTATCTTGGGTTTTTTATATCAATGGTTTAGGCCTTCTTTAAGACGCTGTTAACACCAAAATCGCGCACTCTGTCTATTTTTATTGGAGTAAACGAGAGCCCACTATAAGTGTAACTGGGCGGCTAGGTCTTATTATTGAGTAAATACTGAAATTAAAAAAAAGGATAGATTATTTGTCAAATATGATTCAGTGGTGGTTTAGGTATGAATATGATGACTTCATGTTTTTAATTGCTGAACCATATGTCAAAAAAATTAAGATATAGAACCGTTAATGATGATTTTAAGACCAATCTTCGCAATTATTTTCTATCGACCCAATTTTGATCAATTATGTATCGGGTCCGGCCACGGCCCTTGACACATGATGAATATCAACACATATTTTTTGTGATGTACTGTAACAAATAGTTTTTCTTAAAAAACTGTTAAAATATTATCAATTTCAACAAATTAGGTCTTGTCAGCCCCTTAAAGAATAGATCTTACGGCTCATTATTTGTGTTTTATGATAAACAATTTCTATAGTTCTTGATCATTATAAAAACGACTAGACTACGTGCTTATATGAACATTCTTAGACTTCTTGATTTTCAGAATTTTCCTCAAATGAATCTCAATAAAATTTGAATACTTAACCCGGGGATCAAACCCAAAACCTTATGATTTAAGTTATAAAGGCTAATTGACAGACCATAGAGTAGTCTAAAATTTTACCAATTAAATAACAAACAATTTAGCATTGCTTTCTTTTCAGGGAGCCGTGGCAAGATCCTTGTGCTATCTGCATGGATTATCAGCATAATATTTTCTATACCACTTCTTATTTTGTATGAAGTAAAGGAAGTTCAAGGTACAGTATGCACAGATATACTGCATCCAATTATATTATAATGTTTAAATAACACATTGACAGTCCAAGTATTTACGCCTTGCTACGAGAGATTCCTATTTGTTAACTTCCCGCTACGTAGTACGTAATGTACGTAGATAGGAAATTACTGAATTTTCCCCGATTTTCGATAATCGAGTTTTCACCGGATCTCCACGTTTTGAGGTCTTAGGAATCTTTTCCGACTATTTTCGCGATGACGTCAGTATGTCTGTATGTATGTATGTGTGTGTATGTATGTAAACATCTCATAACTTTTGAATGGCTGAACCGATCGAAACGCAGTTGATGACATTCGATTTGATTTTGCTCAACTTAGACTTCCTGAAAATTTGGACTAAGTCGGCCTTGGAGATTTTGAGGAATTTTGAAAAAACCCCAGAAATAATTTTGGCTAAACAGTATTTTTTAACATAACTTCCAGATTGATGTACCGACTGAGTACAAAAACTAATCAACTCTATTCCTCAAAAACTACATCTAATGTATAAATTGCATCAAAATCGGTTTATCCGTTTGGGAGAAATCGTTGACGAAAAATTAAAAAAAAAAGTGTTTTTTCGACTTAACTTCGAATTTTTTCAACCAATCATTTTTTGGTATTCTACAATATTTTAGTACAGAAAAAAATACGTCAGATGGCATTTCAAGAATCAAAATCGAATCTAATTTTCAAAAGTTACAGTTTTTCAAATATTAAAATTACGTCATTTTTAGCATATTTACTTTATATTTTTAAAATGTATTTTCAGGCTAATACACCGATGGACTTAAAAATCTTACCAGCTTTTCTCCTTTAAAAACTGCGTCAAATACTGTTAATTGGATCAATCAGTCAAATCAATCAAATCAGTCAATTTATTTAGGATTTATTAATGATGAAAATATTTGAAAAAAATGTTTTTTGATATTGCTACGAAATTTTTTCAACCTATCGATTATTTAGCTAAGGCAATATTTCAGATCTCAAAAATTGAGTTGAATGTCATTCGAAAGATTAAATTCAAAATATACAACTTTTCAAAAATCAATATACTGCCATTTTAACAAAATAGATGTTTGTACTGAAAAAATAACCTGTTTACCTATAAACAGATTATTTTTTTCAGTACAATTACTCTTTTGAGCTTAAAATACCTTAATTTAGCGGGAAGTTTCAGGGATGGCCTGTTGGGTCAATCGTCTACACATTTTTTTTTGATATATTAGTTGAAAATGATTTGTTTGAATTTGAAATAATTACGAATCTTGTACTTTTTATATTAAGCATTTTGTAATTTTTAAAATTTTTGTAATTAACCTTTCTCCTAGATTCGGAACGACCACCTTACTTATATTCAATGTTTGTCACTTTGATGTTCCAAAATAGCGGGTAACATAGGTTCTATTTTTATATATTATAAGATAGCAAACAAGCAGATGGGTCTCCTGATGGAAAGAGTCAACTATCGCCTGTAGACACCAAAGAAGTTAATAGTGCTTTGCTATCTTGTGGCGAGGTCTAATGCCACATGCATAAGTTTACCGGCTACCTTACCCCCCAAACCGGAATACGACAGTGACTAGCACTGACGCTATTGCAACAGGAATAGATAAGGCGGTGGTACCAGACCCGGGTGAGACAATGCAGAACTCTACCACCTAGTAGCCACGGCGGTAGTGACTCGCGTAGCCAATCGGTCGCCTTTTACGACCTGCCTGGCAGAACGGCAATTGGTCTATTTTTGAAAGAAGCCCGGGACCCAGGCGCGTGCGCTCCTTATAGGCAGAAAAGCTGTGCTTTACCTTTATTTTAATAAAACGTTCATACGTTTTAGATGACTTATAAATAAATGAATAAACAAAATATAATAACTTAAAAATGCCTAATATTTTTAAATAGCACCTATTTGCAAGCACAGCACTCAAACATATTTGCCAGGCGTTTATTAAACGATAAATAATATTGAAGTAAGGCAGCGTAGCAAACTGCTTCACATTGTAAATGTGTGCGAGACATAATTACCTATCCGCACGTAATTGCCTCACTCACACAATGACGCTATTATACAAAGCAGGTAATGCGGCCTTGTTCTATAATCCGGGTAAAGATAAAAGACGAAATATTATTGACAAAAAGTATGCTCACATTATGCATTTTTGTTTAGTAAGGTTTTATTTGTTTAAAGAGCAGAAATGTTTTGTGTTTCGCGGGGGCCATTTGCTTTTTCGTGTGATAGCTGTTAAGCATTGTTTATTATTTTGTTTGTGCCAGTATATTATATAAAGTTTTCATTTTAATATTTGAAAGTGTGTAGGTACATTTAATAGGTTATTACTGAGTTTCTATAATAATTGTAGTGATTTGCTTTTACTAGTGCATTTGTTGATTTTTTAAATGTTATTTGATTGTGAAGTTTGCGTTGAAAATGTATGTTTATTAAAAATTAAAAATAACAAGTTTTTTCTATTTTGTCATTCAGTGAAAAGATTCAAATCGTGTCTAAATGTAGGTGTGTAACCGAGTTACAATTAAACCAGCAAGGCCAGCAAAACGTATACTCACATATTTGAAAAACACACAAAATCAACGACTCAGAGCTTTCCATGATTTCTATAGAAACGACATTAATGATAGAATTAAAACGCAATCCAACTTTCTATGACGATATCCTAAAATCATATGTAAAAAAAGATAGGCGCATAGATTTCACTACATAGTATAAAACAAAGTAGCTTTCTCTGTCTGTCCCTATGTCCATATGCATGCTTAAATCTTTAAAACTACGCAACGGATTTTGATACGGTTTTTTTAATAGATAGATTGATTCTTGAGGAAGGTTTCAGTATATAAACCTTTCAGATATTCCTACGAGAACAAAAGCTACGCGGGTGAAACCGCGGACAGGTCGCTAGTAATCTATAAATGAATGAGAAGTTTGTTTTTTTACTAACCCGTAATTTTATTATTAAGTTTATATTATATAAGGCCATATCGGATATCTCGCAAGGGATGTGTTCTGTAACTATCACTCACTTGGATAATATATTTGAGGTGGTCAAAATCTTGCGTTTATTTATATCGGTGTATAGTAATCTCAAGTAATCAGAACTTTCCGTGAAAATTGAAGCTGACTAGGTGAGTAGTTAGATATTAATTTAGCTTATTATTTTACTTATTTTATTACAATTTCATTCGCCTCGACGATTAATTGCTGTTTTGTTTGCGTTGCCGTAGAAGATGTACATGAATAGTAGTACATCTAAGACTTATTCTGTTGGCATGATTTCCGACTTAGAGATCCGTCGCATGGCTGTAGCTATGCTACAAATCTATAAGAAAAATTTTTATGATCGAGTACACAGCTGCATACCCAGTGTCATAATTCTGTGCACGCCGCTGCCGGGACCAACACGTAAAAAAAAGACGGGGGTACCAAATTTGGGCGAGAAGCAATAAGAAATATTCTTCAAATTTAGCAAAATGGAATAATTTAATGAACGTTTGGCTTACTCCGCTTATTTCGAAATGAACCAGCGTGACAATATTATTTATTTATATCATTAACACACAAGTATATCTGCTTACCTTTTATGCGGACTCTTTTGAAGAATAGAATCAACTGCTGTTTAGCCAGGCAGTTTGTAAAAGGCGACCGATTGGGTTTACGTGTCGCTGTCATCGTAACTGCGAGTACTAAGTGGTAGAGTTTCGCACCGTCTAACCCGCGTATACGATACCACCGCTATACCTATTACTACCGCAATAGCGTCCATGCTTGTAATTGTCGTGTTCTGGTTTGAATGGTAAGGTAGCCGGTAGACTTATACATGTGACATTGCCATGCCGCTACATAGATAGCAACGCACCAATAATATATTTAATGTCTTTAGGCGAAACAATCTTGTGCATGCATCTCGTCTCCACAGAATAAGTAACTATTTTATGGGGCAGTGTATACGCTTTTACAATAAACTTCCCGAAACTATAAGGGACCAGTCAATAAATTTAAAAAATGTGTTAAAACAAAACTGTGTAAAAAAGGATATTATAAAATCTCAGATTATTTAGAAGACAAAAAGCCTGGGATTAATTGCGCCTCATACCGATCTCATATATATTTTTTGTAATATTGTGATATTGTAAAAAAATCAATAATATGAAAAAAAAGACAAGCCCGCTGAGTTTCTTCCACCGGATCTTCTTAGTGTGTGGCCGCGTTTCCGATTCGGTAGTAGTTTTTAAAAAAATATGTTTACGTGTCAAAATAATTTGTAAAAAGTTTTATTGAATAAAGTATTTCTGATTTCTGATGTTTATCTATATATGGTATATATATGGGTATACATAGTTTTTCCATCAAGGAAATCTTATTATAATATACAAAAATTAATATAGATTATTCTAAGGTATAATAATACTATTTTAGATAATCTAGAGCTAGAAGGATACAAATGCGCAACGCTTGAGAACCTTAGTGGAAGTCTTACGTAATGTAATTTCCTCAATGTCTATGTTTCAAAGTGTATTCTGAGAGATCGTGTTACAAATTGTAGTGTGTTTCATTTCACATTTTCAGCACTAAATATCGTCGGCACTTAGTAAAATTCCATCTTAATGTGTATTTATATTTACGAGACACTTGTACTATCCAGTTTTACAGTTTATTGCATCATCAGTACTACTCTGCCCTACTAATTTAATCGAGCGTAAGTGCATGTTGGGTGTAACAGAGAAAATCGCGCCCAAAAATTTGCATTTTTATTTTTGACGCTACAAAAATTTTGGTAGATCAACATTTTATTTATTCCATGTCCATTTATAGATTTTTTTGTAACGTCAAAAAAAGGTGCAAATTTTTGGGCGCGGTTTTCTCTATAGCACCCAGCGTGTGATTTGTAACAAATCACCATTGTTTAATACAAAATTGACAATTTGACAATATACTTCTGTTTTCACTAAGACTGAATATGACATATTGTGTTTTTAATGATTAATCATGAGATGGATATAACAAAAACTATTATATTTGTAATAAAAGTTAAGGATTGACCGCCCCGTTGGACGAGTGGTTAGCGACCCTGACTACGCAATCAACGGGGCTCGGGTTCGATCCCCGACGGGGACAAGCATTTGTGTGATGAGCATCAATGTTTGTATTTCCGGGTTTGGGTGTTTATTATGTATATTCTGGTATTTATATATGTATTTCTATGTATTAGTATCGTTGACTAACACCCATAACCAAGCAAATATGCTTACTATGGGGTTAGATCAGTAAGTGTAATTTGTCCCATGAATATTTATTTATTTATTTAAAAATAATAATAATAAAAAAGGGGTTAATAATATTTTTAGGATACAAATTCGGCAAAAATACACATTAAGGCGATTACAGCTGCGAACGACCTTGAGTTTCTAACAGGAGCACTGCAAATATTATTTTGCGCACTGGCATGCCCCAAAGTCAAAGAGTATTTACAGTGGGTGCAGATACCTACGTTTTAACATTTTTGTTCACCTATATGAACTTTTATCATAAATCGACTGAATGTTGTCAAACTCAAAACCAATAATCAGTAATCGCTCATTTATCGATTACATATACATTCATTTTAGAAAAACGATAAATATCTAAAGAAAAAAAATATACCGAAAATCGACAAAAAATTATATAACAATTTACACAATAATGACAGTTACGTATCCTATTTCTTTGAAAGTTTTGTAATATACAATACATCCCGTGTAGCACTTTATTTTAATACATACAATCAACAATTAATATTTAACAAAACCTTTCAAAATTTGATTTTGTAAAATGTAATCTCTTGAATAATATTTTAAAACTAACTAGCTTCTTAGTTTTTGTTTCAAAATCTCGTAAGAAAAAAGAATATATATAATTTGATGTAATGTTTATAAAGGAAACTACTAAATAAGTTGGTTTATTTAGACTATTTGTATGAATAATATATTTAATTTATTTATTTTTGGTTGCGAAGTCCTTACTACCTTCAAATAGTACCAGTTTTTATTTTTTTTCTTTAGAGTTTTGCTTTTTATTCGCTTGCTTGAATTATCTTCGTTGTTTATATGTTTTATTTTTTATTTTATTTTTGTACATTCATACAAAATGTTGACAAAATACTTATCTATCTGTAGCCAATAAAACATTCAAGTGTAAACGTAGGTAAGTACATGAATAGTCTCAAAATATTATTCAGCGTCTACTCGCAAATAAAACTATTTATAAAGTACTAGCTTTCAGCCCCTTTAATACCCTCTTTTACCTCTTTAAGAGATAAAACCCACAGCATCCTTACATGCACGTTTATTTAATTGAATTAAAGAACATGACTAATAAATTTTTACGAGATTTTGATAAAACATATTTTATCTTTTCTACAAACTTTACCACTTTTTTCATCCTTTGAAGAGATGACATTTGAAAACCTTAAACTCGTATTCATTTAATTGTATTAAAAATCATAAATACTAAGTTTTAAATAATTTCTACAATATTCTACAATAAACAATCCATTTTTTTATACAAACATCAATGCTTTTTTTACCCTTTAAGGAATTAAATTTAAAAAAAATCCCCAAATATATGATTCATAAATTGTGTTGAAGAACATAAGTGCCGAATTTCAAGTTATTTTGACCATAAACGTTTGATTTTTCATATAAATTGTAACACACACTTTTACTCCTTTAATGGATGAAACTTCGAACATTACGTGCATGTTTCTTCAATTTCGATTGAAGAGCGTAAGTACTAAAAAAATCCAAAAATTCGTACTTCTTAATTGTATTAAAAATCATAAATACTAAATTAAAATAATTTAGATTTTATAGTAATGCAATAAATAAACAATTCATTTTTGATACAAACTTTAAAGCCTCTTTTTACCTCTATATGGGCTAGAATTCAAAATAATATTAAATTTGTACTTAATTTTTTTTTCAGTTAAAGGATAATTTAATTACGGCATATCATTCATTACAACTCAAAAATGGAAGAGTTTCATACAAACTTTCACCCCCTATTTCGCCATCTTAGGGGCTGAATTTAAAAGAATCCTTTCTTATTCCTTGTCTATATTATAAGAACAACATCTGTAAAAAAACAGCCTTCTCGGTCCAAGCTCATTATCTACTATAAAAAAACATCCAAGCGTAAACGAAATGTTCAATTTCCAAACGCCACAACCTTACTATTGTGCCAAACGTTCTATCTGTACTATTACTCTTTGACTCGAATATGGAGAGCGGAGCACGCTAACATGCGATCAAGGAAGTTATATTCTACCCGGAATGCTTACACGCGCTTCAAAATCGTTCCGAAGAGTACCACGACATGAGTGGAGTGTGTCTCTTTCTACTAAATAAAGCGCCAATCGCCATATATAAGTGTGGCCATGCGTAGTTTGCAAATTACTACTAAGTAATTCTACTAATTTGAGAAACAGTTTTTCCATTGCATAAGTAATTACGTAGTAATTAAAATAAACACATTTTAGAACTCATTATGTTAATTACAATACATTTAATGCTAATTTATTTATCGACGTGTATGAATAAAAAGGATTTAACGATTACCGAATATATAAAAATCTACCATCCGAAAGTGTTTATTTATACTGGCAATTGCAAGAAAGGGACAACATCCACTCATGTCGTTGTCTTGCTCAGAACGTTTTTTCCCTCGGTTATGTAAGAAACAAATGTCAACTTTATTGGGATAGAAATAAAGTACATTTTTATTTTTCAAATATTGCTTCGTAGTAATTCCAGTTATCGTATATCAGTTCCTTGCATGCGATACAGCCTCCCCGTATGAACGCCACCGGGAGACTGACTTTCGACGCGAGCGCTGTCCGCGAATTAAATAATAAGGTTTTTATTGATTTAATAGCACACTATAATGTATAATTTTGTAAAATTTTGAACTTAAATTTTATAAAGCAATAAATTGTCTGTAATAAAAAGAAAAAATCATCAAAATCGTTACAGTAGTTTGGAAGTTATAAGCAAATTTTTGCGTAAAAATAAGAAAGATATTCGATTTTTTCCGTCAAAAGTAACAATAAAATTTGAAAAAATGAACTTAAAATTTAAACTTAATTATATTATACGTATAATGCATATTTTTTTTAATTATTCGACCAACCGGTTAGCAGTAGTAGGTTTTCAAAGAGGTGTCTATTTCATAGTTTGGCGTTACCTATCGCCGTGAAGCATATCTGGAAGCTTTCTGTTACCCCACCGCGGTAAAACGTCATCTTGATGTTGTCATTTTCATAAAAACCACAGTAATATAATATAGATATTACCACGGCGATGTCATCAGGACGCCATTACAGCGCGTTTTCGCGGAAAATTTTAATATCAAATTTGAAACCCGAATTTTTTATTATAAATTTAATTACGTTGAAAAACTATAAAATGTGTACTTACGTTATTTAAAAAAATATATTTTTTAATTTAGATAAATTATATAAATTATTAAACAGTTTTTCAAATGTAATCAACTAGCCTATTACCAAGTTCCGCAATATAGTGCCACTAGGTATTATATCTCAAGGGAATAGTGAATTTTTACAGTATAAATAAATATTAGTATAAGTAGACTACATGTATACTATTTTTATTTTAGAAACATATTAAATTTATTTGAGTTTTAATATATTACTAGCGGTCGTATAGTCGAAATGCGACCAGAGACTAAACAATAAAATCTTTTTTAAAATTGACAACAGACATAAACCGTTAAAAAAAATCGTATACATATGTGTATACTATCGGGTATATCACATAAATGTAGAGTGTGTAATGTTTTATTATTAATTTATTTCAAATGCATATTGTTTAAAAATGTTAGGTTTCTGCAGTCTTCATTTTGTAAACTTTATCTTTATCGCATTGTAAACTTTATCTGTGCCAGATTTTCTACTTCAGCGTTTGAGTAATGGTTTTAAGATGGGGAACAAAGTTTTTCCGTCGCATATTAATATATAGATTTAATATATTTCAAATGCATATTATTTAAAAATATGAGGTTTCTGCAGTTCTCCACAATGTAAACCTTAACTGTCCCAAATTTCATACTCCACCGTTTCGGTAACTATCTTAAAAAGGTGTACAAAGATTTATCACGTATTAACTAACCTATAGTAAAGTATCTTCACGCCCATATCCCCGAAGAGGTAGGCAGAGGTACAACCAACACGATTAGCCGAAAATACTTAGTCGTACAATGTGATAGGTGGCATGTCTGTCGCTAGCCGGGCAACGTTTTTTTATTAGAAAACTGAAATAACACATTTTGATTTGCCCGCCTCGGGAATCGAGCCCGTTTATTTTATATTATTAATATATAGATTTATTTTTAAGTATCTTCGATTAACACCCATATCACAAGTAAATAATTTGCTTTCTATGGTGGTAGATTCATTGGTGTAATTTTTCCAACGATATTTATTTATTATTACTTACTTACTAATCATTTGATTAAATTTATCCAAATATTGACCTGAGATCAATAAATCATGTGCGTTATATCTCTATCAGGTATATTTGCTATGATATGGTACAGTATTTTTTCGCTTCAATATTCACGTATTTTTAATACGCAGTACATAGAGCTCAATACTCAAAAATCACCTGAAATCCCTTGAATAATAATGACGGTGATCCCTTGAATAAAATGTTCTATTTTATTCCATTGATCCTTTACAAACATAGGATGGGTTAATATTTTACAGCAACTACTGGGTCAGAAAAGCGGCCTTACATTGAGAATATAAAACCTACTCTACCTCTTATTTGTCCGGACTTCGTTTGAAGAATAGACCATTCTGCCAGGCAAATCGTAAATGACGAGTGGATGGTTATACTTGGCACTACCATCGTGACTAGAGATGAAACGGATATCCGGTTACTATCCGGTATCCGGCCTATCCGGTCTTATTTTTACTATCCAGCCGAATACCGTATAGTGAGCCAGTATCCGGCCGGATACCGAATAGTAAAATAAATAAAAATCTCATTATTTTACACAACGAAAATTATACCACAATAAGTTATTAACACCGTTTATTTTAATAATATCAAAAGTTTTTGTTTTATTAATTAGTTTAATAATCAAAATTAACAAGTGCCAAATTGTGGTGAATGAATACCAAACTTTCTGCATTTGTTGGTAAGAAGCGACCCCGCTTCGCTTCATATATCAGACCAGCTTCTGAAAATAGCCTTTCGCTGTAAACTCTACCGCCAGGAGCTGAAAGATAAATTCTAACAAACCTTGACAACTGCTGGTACTGACTCGAACTAATTGACCATCAAATGTATGGGTCGTGATTGCGACCGATTCGAGATGTCTTTAAGAAAAAGTCAATCTCGTTAGGAATTGGATTTTGTTTTTCATAATCGCGACAGTTACTAGCACTACCATTATACTTCATTGAATCATTCCCAAAAAGTGTCATGAGATTCACGTGTGAAGTTGGATCCAGTTTCATATTCTTTCATTCGTTTCCTAAGTGTCGAATACGCTTATGATCTGTTACTGTTAGAAGGAGATTCGTCGTAAGAGTTTTTATATACTCTATTAGAATTTTCTGTCGGGCTTTTTCAGTTTCCATAAATAATTCCTAAATAATCTGATTTGAACCTTGGGTCTAAGAAAGGTACTTTAGATTCTCTCATAAGGATTTAAAATGACTTTCCGATTCAGCTTTCTTTAATTCATAAAACCACTACGACAAGCAAAAAACAATAGAACAAACCAACTAATTGAGGAATGAAACTGACACCCGCAGTAACAGTCGAACGCCCCGAGTCGTCCCGATCTCTGTTCACGTGCGTTAAAACCCGAACTTGTCCGAATACTTCCGATCTAGTAGACCGCGATTATATTTAAATCAAATTGATCGCATCATGTAATGCTATATATGCCGAATATTACTACATCACTATTTTAACAAAATACTCGACAATCCGAATTTTGCTGATAGGTATATGTTGTCGACTTAATTTTTTTACGCTTTATAATTTAGGTAAGGTTTCGATTGAGTATACCGTAACCCTTGACGAAATTATTAATATAGATCTTAGAGTAATAAGGCTCAGAGTGATAATTGCATTCAACGTTTCGTTCATATTTTAAGCCAAAACTGTATCGATGTGTGCGTGACCTTTGTCACCCTTCGTGTAATTACTTGCGTTGACACGCACGCAAAGACATATTATTGCGTGAACAATGTTGCAAGCAAATAAATATTTTCCCAAAACGGTATTTAAAATAGGTCTACCTTACAAATAGTCTTTCATATAACATTAATAGTCATTTAGTATAAAATTGAAACTTATACTTTTTATTCGGTTACGTAAAGTATTTTAAATGCCGAGAAATATTCTAGATGTTCTCAAGATGATATTCCAAAGCTATTTAACCTTATATTCTTTTGGTTTCATTTGTAATTGCAAATATTTTACCTCATTAAAATAAAGATTGTCTTTCTTTCCAATAGTATTATTAGATATTTATAATTTTATTTACTTAAAAAAATATTTTTTATGCAAAAGTAAAGTCTAGGCTATGTAATATCGCATATAAAATAGGAATACACACGTTATTAATTATAATGAAAATAGGTAAAAACAAATACGTGGTAGAATATTTTCCTCTTTGGCTGGCAACATTTAGAATATCGTTCAACTTAGATATTTACGATTTATTTGTTTGGATTTTATACAAAAATATCCGATGCCAAGTAGTTCTTATCTGTGAAATGTGATCTTCAAGTCCTAAATACGCTTCTGTGAACAACAAGCACGGTGACAACCTTTTACCACACAGTAACTCACATTTTTTTAAATTGCGAGAGCTGTACAGTACCCGGCAATAAATATTGCACATCGAACTTTGGAAAGAGACAATCGGATAATTTCGGCTTCGTAAAGCGTTATCTCTGTCCCACACTACCTATGTGACGTTTAGTCAGTCGTTGTTCAAGTACGATAGAGTGCAGTCGCGTCCCGAAAAAAAATATATATTTAGAGTTGTAACACCCACAAATTTAAATAATTTAAAGTTGTAATATGGCATCTTTCGGAAAAAGAGGGAAACCTTTACGAGGTCAGTCACGTGAAATTATCTACAATGTTTATAAATACTTTGTAAGCGAAGCTGATAGATTTAAAAAAAAAGTAGATGAAAATGTAAGTTGTTATTTTAAGAAGATTCAAGAGCGAGTTGCAAATGCCACTGGAATTTCAAGAAGAACTTTGAACAATATATTAAACGAAGTCAGTACTGAAACACATTCGACTGAAATTAAGTTCAGCACTCCAAAAAAAGGGAGACCAAAAAAGCAATTTCGTTTGGATATGGACGATTTTGATTACGATGTTGTTCGAAGAATGGTGTATGATTTTCACTTACGATTTAATGAACTGCCAACAATAAAATCATTAAAAGCTAAGTTATCTGAAGCTATTAATTACAATGGGTCTGAAAAAACATTGAGAAAAATACTTCATGACATGGGATTTCAGTTCACTAAAATGGAAGATAATCGAAAAATTCTAATGGAAAAGCACGACGTTAGTCTCAAACGAATGGAATACCGTGATAAAATACGCAAATTTCGCGAAACAGGAAAAAATATCGTCTACATGGATGAGTCATATATACATGCATCCCACACTAAAGGGAAATCTTGGAGTGACGATAAGAAAAAAGGAGTAAAAAAGCCAATTTCAAAAGGTCAACGTTTGATAATAGTTCATGCGGGAAATGAAAAAGGCTTTGTACCCGGTGCTTTTTTAACGTATAAATCCACGGACACTACAGGTGACTATCACAATGAAATGAATAACGATAACTATGAGAAATGGCTGGTTAACCAATTAATCCCAAATATACCCAGTGATTCTGTTCTAGTTATCGACAACGCACCCTATCACAACAAGTATGTTGAGAGACCCCCCAACTCAAACACCATTAAACGGGAAATGATCAACTGGTTAAACAGACATGAAATTCCAGTTGATCCAAAATTAACAAAAACCCAGATTTACGCTATTATATGTCAGCACAAGGAGAGGTATACAGAGTTTTCTGTGGACAAAATACTTGCCGAACATGGGCACACTGTGTTGCGATTGCCACCATATCATCCGGATTTTAATCCAATTGAAAATATATGGTCTCAACTGAAAGGCTATGTAGCCTCTAGAAATGTGGGTATGAACTTAACTACAGTAAAAACATTATTGACTGAAAAAGTAAATATGATCGGCGCTGAAGAGTGGAAAAAGGTTTGCGATCATGCAATCAAATCTGAGAATGAATATAGAAGCATTCAACACAGTTTAGACAATTACACTGATAGATTAGTAATAAATACGGCTGATAGTGACAGTGATATTGACCTCTTTGAGAGCACAGATAGTGAAATGGAAGTAATTGAGAATTAGAATTATTATTATTTTTATTGCAATGTCTCATTTTAGCAATAGGTATAATGGTGTTTATTATGTACACTAAAGCTGTAATGTTCCAAAATAATTAAATACGTAATCATAATGTAAAAATGTTTTTTTATTTTATTTTACCCCAACCTAAAGCCATCACTTATAGAAAAATTAGTGTATTTTATACAAAGAATAAAAATATCAAAAGAAGCAAATCATACTTGTTTTAACAGCTCCTAATAGGTACCGGACTGTTTGTATTTTGTGCGACAGAGATAACGCTCTACGAAGCCGAAATTAGCCGATTGTCTCTTTCCAAAGGTCGATGTGCAATATTTATTGCCGGGTACTGTACTCCGTGTGACACTTGTCACATGTCTGAGCGGCCGGCAAGCGTAAGAAGCCTTTTCAGGCTTCTTTGAAATGGCTTAATATAGTGCGGGTCGACTTGATTTCTATGCGTTATTATTCTATGATATAGATATTATTTATATTATTTTAGACCACCCGCTTCTGTGTGAGTTGTTTAATAATATTAATTTGACTTCAAATATGTATATACTTGTGTGTTTTCTATATAGAATAATTAAAGCACACACCTATACCTATATTCGGTCCCGGTTATAGCAAGTAGCAAGCGATAATGTAGCCAAATGTAAAAATGGCACACATTATTCGTTTTACAATCATCACGTCAGGCGATAATCTGATGAACTGCTGTGAAAAAAATATACTGTAAAATATCTGTAAGCAATATTTTGTCGATCTGGGTGATATGAAACTTAAATATAGATAGAAATATATATGGTTAATTTGCAAAAATATGTGTGTTACAAGTTATTAAAATCCATATCCATACTAATATTATAAATGTGAAAGTTTGCCTGTCTGTCTGTTACGCTTAATGGCTAAACCGCTGGACCGATTTTCATGAAATTTGGCATGGAAGTAATTGAAGAGCCGGGGTCACACATCTAATATTATAAATACGTAAGTCTGTCTGTCTGTCTGTTACGCTTTCACTGCTAAGCCGCTGAACCGATTTTCATGAAATTTGGCATGGAAGTAATTGAAGGGCCGGGGTCACACATAGACTGTTTTTTTTTTTCAAAAATCAACCCTTAAAGGGTTGAAATAGAGGATGAAATTTGTATGAACAGCTATCTTGACGACATGTTAATTTACTCGCAGGCGAAGCTACGCGGGTCAGCTAGTAAATATATAATTACCAATAGTTTCTTCAAGTATTTTTTAGTAAAACTGCAACGATCGACTTTCCATTTCCTGTATCTCCAAAATCCAGCATCAGGTCTTCACCAAAAATAAAATGAGACCACTCTTAATCCCTCTTACACCCTCGCAAAAAAAGAAGAATATTGAAAATCGGTTTGTAAATGACCGAGTTTTGAGATAAAAAACACTTAAAAAATACAGACAGCCGAATTGATAACCTCTTCCTGTTTGAATGCCGGTTGAAAATGGTATAACTTATATAAATCTTAACGGTTTCTATCCGTTTTTATTTTAAACTAGCTGGCCCGGCAAACGTTGTTCTGCCTTTTTAACTACTCTTATTTTTTTTCTATATTTTCTCACCTTTTAAACCTTCCCTGGACTTCAACAATTAATTCAAAACCGAAATTAGCCAAATCGGTTCAGCCGTTCTCGAGTTTTAGCGAGACTAACGAACAGCAATTGATTTTTATATATAAGAAAATTTTACTTATTTTGCAATATAACTTAAATATAGGTAAGCGCAATGTCAATAATTACCGTTTTTACAGGTCAGCTCCAGTGTTGGATCGAGTTAGGAACAGCAAGGAGATGGCAAATATGGATGACGTTGGTCTCCATTATGATATTTGTGCTGCCCGCGCTCACTATAACAGCTTGTTACGTTGTTATCGTGCTCACGATTTGGACAAACAGCAAATCTGTAGTCATGACAAAGCCTTACTTGAGGAAATCACGAAATGGTATCTAAATCATATTAATTAATACGAGTAAACCTGCAATGCAATTCTCTAATAATTTGCCTACGAGTCTCCCAGCCGAAATAGAATTTACTAAAAATTCAAATAAAGTCCTGTATAGAAACTTAGGCAAATCTAATCGTAATTTAACCAACTATTAGAAAAAGCAAATAATGTTTTATATTTATTTAATATACTTAATCTATTTCTTTTTATTTGCTTTTATAATCAAATACTAATAAATTTTCATCTATATCTATACATATAATAAAATCGTAGGAAAGTCAAAACTGTACATTGAATATTTTTTAAAAGAATACTTGGGGCGTGATCTACAATCGATATCGAAGCCAAAAATATAGTTTTTAGAATTTTTGTCTGTTTGTCTGTTTGTCTGTATGTATGTCCGGGGTAAACTCAAAAAGTACTGCATGGATTTACTTCAAATTTTGCATGGATATTACTAACAGATCGAATCAACATATAGGCTACATATTATCACGCTTTCACCTATGGGGAAGGGGCTGTGCGGAGGAAACGAAGTCCGCGCGGATGAACTCGCTGGCAACAGCTAGTACTTTTATAAATTCTAGAAACGAGTTTGTTTTAGCGTTATATATTACTAGCTGTTACCAGCGACTTCGTCCGCGCGGACTTCGTTTACTCCGCACAGCACCTCCCCGCTAGGTGATAGCGTGATAATATGTAGCCTATATGTTGACCCGACCTGTTAGTAATTAATATTCATGCAAAATTTGAAGTAAATCCATGCAGTACTTTTTGAGTTTACCCCGGACATACATACAGACAAACAGACAAACAGACAAAAATTCTAAAAACTATATTTTTGGTTCCTATATCGATTGTAGATCACACCCCAAGAATTCTTTTAAAAAAATATTCAATGTACAATTTGGGCTTTCCTACCATTTTTTTATATGTATAGATATAGATTAACTTCTATTTTAAAACAAGGAGACATTCGTTTATTAGAAGTGCTTATTGTATTATATATAGAGATACTAACTATCGATTCACTGAGTTTTATCTTTTTACATAACGTTACTTACTTTGGGTTCGTATATTATCCTTCACTTTATTAAAATATAATAAAGCTCAGTCTTAAGGGGGGAGATGTTATGGACAAATATTGTTCCTGTAAAATGCAACATAAACATTATATTCATTGTATAAAACTGTTTTCTGATAGAAATGTGACAGGCCAACTCCAGATTTTGCCCGATTAACACACGTATTTTATTAAATTTCAACATCAAAAAGTAATGTAGTATAATTAAATTAGTTTTCAGCTCGATTTGACACTAAAAAAATTATCGCAATAATAGCCATGATCATATTAGCGGCAATGATATTTTGCCCGAACTATCGTGCGATAGTCCAAGATGGTTGAAATCATTATTAAACGTGTAATTAAGGACGTCGACTATCTTTACTTTTAACTAATAATTACCATGTGCTAACAATTAATTACTACATTTTTTTTGTGACTCACATATTCAGCTTACCATTTCATCATTCTAACCGATTTTCCACCAACACCTGCATACGTCCGAACTAATCGAAAACAATGGCTGAAATGAACGTTAGTCTAAACACGCAGCACGATGTTTTAGCGCGCTAAATCTCTTTGACATACGGACACCCACGCGATAACGTACACGCAGTCCGAATGTTTGCGACGATAGCCGATAATAGCCAGTCACATCTGCATGTATCGTGTCATTGCACGAAGCTTTGTCACGATATATTGCGTACGGCCGAGCCATTACGTTAATATCTACATTTATATTAATTGCTCTCATTTGTATTTTTTAAAGTTTGTGTAAGTTTTATTTGATTGAATTACTTTCATTTGGTCAACAGTATCTTCAGTTTATGTTTAAGTCTGCGTTGATTCCAAATAAATTAAAAAAAATCGCCTAAGTGGAAGTTGGACCCGCGTACCGAGGATTTCGAATAAACTTGAAGGTACACACGTAAAAGTACCCTGTTAGTTTTGATTTCCTTAAACGCTCATATCTTATGATCGTGTTTTTTTGTGATGTAACTAAAAAATTATGTCAGACTTTTTCCTTTACATTTGCTATTAGCCATTGCTTTTTGCCATAATTCTAGATCAACGGGGAGTATCCTATTGATTTTATCCCCTTTTGAAATCGCAACAAAAATTGTAAAATATGTGACGTAAATAGTCATATCTTTTCATCGTGTTGACTTACAAGTTTAATTATATCACAGAAGTGAGAGACTATAAACTTGAGAATTTTATATGAATTTCAACTTGATACTTTTACGTGTTCCTGGGGAAAAGAGTCCGGACAGACGGACAACAATGATCCTCTAAGGGTTCCGTTTTTCCATTAGAGGTACAAAACCCTAAAAGATGTGGTTTCTTAAATTGTACTTATCAGACTTTCATTCTTAATCTCTGCCATTTGATGGTTTACTTCTTGATTTCGCTATGTGACAGTTCTTCTACTTCCTCACTACTTCTCTTTTTAACTTATACTGAACGGTATTGTTAACATGTTAACCTTTAATCTCGAAACCCGAAATATTCACATTATGTTTTCGTTTTAAAATTTATTGACAAACAACATTTTCAAAACCTGATAAGTGTCACGTCACTATAATGTCATGTTTTTATAATTTAAATTGGAATATGTGGTTTTTTCCATCTCACCTGATGGAAAGTGTCGATAAAGACGACATGCGCTCATCCAAAACAATGTACCTAACGTGACGAAATATCACTATTTTATTGTAAGAGAGCTGCAGCTAGCAACTTCCAAAAGCAAGAATTTAAATTACGGATACACCAATTGACCACCTACTATTTGGGATGGTTTCACCTAGAGTGAATGTGATGATTTTGTATATTTATTTATACTTAAAAAATTTCAGGCCATGCAGGCGCCATAGACCATGATCCAGATTCAAGAAGAGCCAGTTCAAGGGGTTTAATACCAAAAGCCAAGATCAAAAGCGTAAAAATGACTTTCGTTATCGTATTCGGTAAGTTTGTATTATTCATTTTTTTAAAGTAGATACATATATGATTATAATTTGTTTCGTAATTTAGTCACATAGGTAGTAACTTGCTATTAATATTTTCGTCTATTGCAGTTGGTTACCTTCTATGTAAATGCAACTTTTCTATCTTGATATTCAGGGGAGTACCCACATACGTAGGTATATATATATATATATATATATATATATATATATATATATATATATATATATATATATATATATATATATATATTTATATATGAACCACGACATGTGCAATTATTTTATTATTTGTACCAAACAATATTGGTAGATTCCTTTTAAAGCAATTTATATTAAAAATAATTATATATATGGACCCCCATTAAAAATACACCATCTGTCATTCTGCCAGGCAGTTTGTAAGAGGCGAACTAAAGTGACTAAGAATAAATACTGCACGATGTTGCACTTAATTAAACTTATACTAGGCTTGTCAATTTCATATTTAAAGCTGCCATTTTGTCTGCTCTATGGGGACGCTGGCTATGTCCTCAATGCCAAGAAATATAAATGTATTTCATATCTTATTTGCTATCATAAGTGTGACAATTGCCACGAAGTGACTAAATTATTCGATTAACTCACCATAATGATAGTCTTTGGTGTCTATAAGCGATAGATTTTCTTTTTTAATAAAAACGGCATTGCTCTAAAAAGAAATGATTAAAACATTCGATACAATAGGCATAACATAAAACTATAAACGTATGACAATAAAATGAACTATGACGGAGGAAGAATATAATAAGAGGAGCATACTTAAAGCTCCCTCCTAAGTGCGTGCTCAATGCTCCCCATACCCTCATTTTTTAAATAAATTTCAATATAATTATTTTTATCAAATGTTGGATCCTAATTGGTAGATAAATGTAATCTTTAATAAACACAAAAGAAGACGATAAGATAATAATATATACTTTACTTTCTAGCAGATTGCTTTATTATCTTTCTCCAAATCTCAACCAAAATATTTACTTCCATACGCAAGAAACCGTTAAATCCGTTATTGAGGGCATCCAAGTAATTGTCGTAAAAAAAGATACAAAGTTGTTAATTCACTTATAAATCTATAGATTTCCATAAGTTACGATATTTTTTTATTTTGTAGATACACTAAGTCTATTCATTTTTTTGCATTTTTTTATTCTTCTTTAAGGAATGAAATATCTTATTATTATTAATATCTTATTAATATATCTATGAGAGATAAGCTCGCTCATTGTACCTAGGTTTTGTTTATATTTTCTTATTTGCCTTATTTTCTGTTCACATTAAGTGTTAAATTAATATATATTCTATTATACGTTCTGTTTCCAGTTAGTTGTATAAAGAATAATAAATAAGAGAGCTAAAAGTACAAGTGAGTTTATTTGTAATATTTTAAGATGCTGAAATTGCAAATGCTAACGATGGAAAGTATCCTACTCTAAATCTTATCTTTAAAAAATAATAGGTTACCTACCCTAAAAAGTTATAAATTAATTTTATAACCAATAATATGTATATCTATATAAAGAAAATCCTCCTCCAGGAGTTTTCCTTAAACATTGGCTTCTTATTCGGTACAATAAAATAGCACAACATGACATATTTCTATTTCTCCGGGTCATGACATGACATATTTCTCCGGGATCCTGACCAGTTCAGACGTGTTATTCATACTCCGTTATAAGTGTTATTTTACTAAAAAAAATATTCGGAAAGTTATCATTAAATCCTAAAGAAAAATAGGACACCAGAAGCTCGAGGAAGTATTTATATCCGCAAGCAACTAGGCCTGGAACAAATACATCTTACGCGCCTAAGTGAGTGACAATTTATTTCATACAATTACACCAACTGATCGTTTGCAAGGGGTCTACGTAAACTGGACGGAAAGCAAATTTGTACTAAATCATCGATCCCGTCAATTATATCTTGACCTCTACTACATTGCTTGCTTATCTTAGCTTCTGAGTTTTTTGAGTCCCTAGTACATATCTCAGCTCACGATGCCGCTTAAACGTACCCCACCCTCCTCGCCTGCGGTCACTGTTGGAGCACCTGTGTCTATCCCATCGAGCGCGGTTTCTACACTCTCGACGCCTACTTCTGATTTATCGTTATCAGTTGCACATCAGCAGCAGCATTACTCTCTATCGGACCCCAATCTCAATGTAACCCTTCGTAGGAAGAAGCGCTCTCAAGGTGATGATGATGGCAATACACTGAATAATTTTATGAAGGAAATGAGAGATTTGTTTACACAGTTTAAGGAAGATCAAGAAAAGAGAGCAGATAAGTTGTACTCTGCTATTGAGGATATACGGGCGTCCTTGGAATTCTTAGGGAATAAGTTTGAATTACTTCAAACCAGGATAGAGAAGATTGAAAACTTGCGTGAAACTGATGCACAGAATTTGAAAATTCTTGAGGAGAGATTGGAGTCTATAGAAAGAATATCAAGATCTACTTGTCTAGAAATCAGAAACATTCCTGTAATGCCAGCGGAAACTAAATCATCACTTTTGGATACATTTATTAAAGTTGGCGAGGTTCTTAATGTACCGCTACATAAAAATGAGGTCAAAGACATCTTTCGAATTAAATCTATGGATTCTAATAGCAGAACAGTGATAGTTGATCTTTGTAGCACTCTACATAAAGAAAAAATTATCCACATGTATCGAAAATTTAATAGAGGTACATCAAGATTAACCACCGAACATCTCCATATTAGCGGCCAAACTAAACCAGTATTTATATCTGAAAATTTAACATCCAGGATGAAAAGACTATTCTTCTTAGCCAGGGACCATGCAAAGGTTAATGACATTAAGTTTTGTTGGGTCTCTCATGGAAAAATTTTTATGAGAAAAAGGGAAAATGGCCCATTAATTCGTATTATTAAAGAATCGGACCTCGATCGGACACAGAATCCGGAGTGACTATATGGTAGTTTTACACTGTTAAACTATCTTTATAATTTCTATTTTATATGTATTGTTTTCATACTGATTCTTAAGTTATCCACACACGCATATTTCTCACATTCACACACTCAAATAACCTTTCACTCATATACTTACATATACAACCTAACAAAAATAAAATTTCAGCTAAGGTCTTTCTTTCAACACTATCTTCTGTTAACAGAAAACTGGTTTAGCATTGCCATTGTATTGACTTTCTACTCAGAATTTCACGTTTTTGGTCCCTTGTTTAATATTCAATATCAAAATGGATGACACCAATATGTTAATCGAAGATATCGAACAAATTTCTGTCTCCGAATCAATTCTATGTTCTCCCGAAGATGCGGGTGACCACATTATCAAATGTGCTGGCTTTAACGTACTTCATGTTAACATTAGGAGTATCAGCTGCAATTTCGACGGTTTCTTAACCTTGTTACACAGGTTGAATTTCCGACTTGATGTTTTTGTTTTATCAGAATGCTGGTTAAGTAAATCTTCCTATATACCTTCGATACCAGATTTCGATAGTTATGAATCTGATTATAGTAATCAAAATGAAGGCATTGTAGTCTTTGTTAGGAGAGGTATTAAATATAATATTATTAGGCCCGATTTTGCAGACGCAAATTGTTTAACAATTACTTTTTCTAATGAGTTTGCCATTATTGCTTTGTATCGTTCTCCATCGTATAAAAACTTAACGCCTTTCTTTGATAGCTTAAACAATGTCTTAACCTCTTTAAAATCTTTTAAATCCCTTGCTATAATTGGAGATTTGAACATCAATATCATACCCGGAAATTCTGACCCTATAGCAGATGAGTACCTAAACTTAGTGGCATTACACGGTCTTCTTCCAGCTCATCATCTTCCCACTAGGGAAGGAAATTGCTTAGACCATGTCATAGTGCGTACTTCTCTTAACGCGAAAACTCTTGTTCTCGATAGTTTTATTACCGATCACGCCCCAGTTTTATTTAGTTGTAGTAAGAAATTTGATTCTAATAATACATGTTTCACTTCAAAACATACAAATATCACCGCAATTGTTGATGAAATAAATAAAGTTGATTTTTCTAATGTCCTCTCTTGCACAAATCCTAATGTAGCCACTGAAATTTTAATTCAAATTATTTCTGATATTGTAAAAAAACATACCAGTATTGTTAAGACCCCCAATAGGAAACGAATAAAAAAGCCATGGATTACCCCTGGACTTTTGAGATGCATAAGACATAGAGATAAGCTCTACAAAAGTTTTAAAATGAATCCAGATAACTTACTTAATAAACAAGTATACAACCGCTATCGTAATTTCTGTAACAATTTATTAAAAAAAGTAAAACTTGAATATCATCAAAAAGAATTTCAAAAGGTCAGGAATAATCCCAAAGAAGCATGGCAAAAGATAAATCAGCTTGCAAATATAAATAAAAAAGCTAGTACTGATAGCAACTTACTAAATTTTTCCACAGACCCTTCTGCATCCGTGGATGCAATTAACTCATATTTTGTAAATGTTGGGAATGATCTGGCCACAAAGTTACTTTCCGAGTTCAAAGGTAACAATAATTTGCCTCAAATAAGTTCTTCAGTTTCAACCTTAAATACACCCTTAGATTCCATGGCTTTGTTTAGCATAGACACTGACGAAATTGACCGTGAAATTGTAAAGCTTAAGGATAAATGTGCACTTGGCTGGGATGGGATATCTACAACGGTAGTTAAAGCAACCAAACATGTCCTTACTCCCTTGTTAAGTCATATTTTCAACGCATCTTTTTCGACTGGCATCTTTCCACAATGTTTTAAAAAAGCTGTTGTTCATCCTATTTTTAAAAGTGGTGATAGAGATAGTATCAATAACTATAGACCTATTTCCGTTTTGAATGTAATGTCAAAAATTTTCGAAAAAATAATCAACAAACGGCTACTTACATTCTTACACACAAATAATATTATTTCCAAAAATCAATTTGGGTTTAGACGTGGTAGGTCCACAGAAGACGCTGTTTTGGAACTTTCTGATACGGTCGTGAAGAACTTTGATAATAAATTGAAAACGATTGGTATTTTCCTGGATCTTTCAAAAGCGTTTGATACTGTCTCTATCCCCATTTTACTCTATAAACTTGAATCTATTGGAATTAGAGGCGTTGTTCATGATTTGTTTCGCAGCTACCTTACAGACAGAACTCAGATAGTCTCAGTTGCCGGCATCAATAGCAACGCTAAATGCCTCAAATTTGGCGTTCCTCAAGGTAGCGTTTTGGGGCCTACGCTATTTCTAATCTACGTTAATGAGTTGTGTAATCTGTCTATCCCAAATTGCAAAATTATAACTTACGCTGATGATACAGTACTTCTGATTGAAGGTCACACGTGGTTGGCAGTAAAAGAACATGCAGAAAATGCCTTATCCATTATTAAAAATTGGTTGTGCTCCAATCTCTTAACTCTTAACCTCTTTAAGACGAATTATGTTGCTTTTGCCCCTAATGTGGCTTCCCAACCCTTTTCTTTTACTTTACGCGCTCATCATTGTGATACGGATAAGAACTCTAACTGCACCAACTGCGTAATAATAGAACGTCGTCTTAGCGTTAAATATCTGGGTGTAATGATTGACAGTACAATGGCTTGGAAAAATCACATTCAAGTAACAACGTCGAGAATTCGAAAACTTATCTATGTTTTTAAAAGCCTGCGAGAAATTGTAGACTTTCAGTATCTAAAAACAATATATTATGCTTTAGCTCAGTCTATAATTTCTTACTGTATTACATCTTGGGGTGGTTCTGGAAAATCAAATATGCTACGCCTAGAAAAAGCGCAAAGGGCAGTGCTAAAGGTTCTCACGAGAAAACCTCTTCGTTTCCCCACCGCAGATTTATATTCACTATGTCAGGTTCTGACAGTAAGGCAGCTTTTCGTATTGCAAACCGTTTTGAAAAAACATTCTCGACTTTCTTATGACCCTAAACTTAGTGACACAAAGAGACGATCTGATAAAGTTTGTACTATTGAAAAAAGACGTACTGGCATTGCAAGTCGTCATTATTATTACATTAGCTCATTTCTTTACAATAGGCTAAATAAACAGTTAAATATTTATTCACTTACGCTATATAAATGTAAATTAAAATGCTCTGAATGGCTTAAATCTTTGTCTTATCAAGAAACGGAAGACCTCTTAGTACAGTATAAATAATACATCAAATCATATACCAGTTTCCAACTTTTGCATATTTCGCACACACCATACTTACACATACACACACACGAACACTTACATACACGCACACACCCATACACACACAACAATACACACACACAAATCCAAATTCACCAAAAATCTGTTCATATTATAATTCAGTGGAAATCAATCCTTTTTATGCTTAATACTTGTAGACTAAATACTCTAGTTTATAATTAACATTGAGTCTGTTTTCTGGAGGAGGGCGTTGATATACGCAACACAGTTATATACTTCTGCGTATGTCATCGACACTCATATTATTCATGTATACTTGTTCTGGTTCCAAATAAAATTATTTGTATTTGAAAATTATTATTTGTATTTTTCACGACATAATACATCTTATAGGCGGCTACACTTTACCCGCCGTGTCGCCGTGTGTTTTCTGTGTGTTAATAATTTTGTGTTTTAATAATTTTATGAAATTGAGTTTCGTACATTTTAGACATTAGGTATGTTTCAAACGATGAGAGATTGAAAAGTTTTTCCTCATTTCTGATGTCCAAAGTAGGTACTTTTAATTCGAATTCTTAAGGAAATTGAAGGACTGATCAACATTTAGTCATTACGCGTCTTAGAATTTTAATTGTCTCAGAAAATCCCAGAGATTCCAAATTAAATTATCGTGGATCAAAGGATCATGTCTAAAATTGTAGAAGTGAGAATAACAAGAAGATTTTTTAATTAATCTAACTTTATGAGCACTGCGTTACATTTGAAACTTTTCTCATACAAAATTGGTCAAACGGTTAGGGCAATCATTTGATGGTAAGTAATATACCTTTGGCATTTTTATGGACATTTGGAATAAAATAGATCCTGCGATTGAGTTTTTGGCCTTTTAAGAATAAGTAAACCATTTTCTTGACAATCATTAGAGTGTATTCGTGAGGAAATTGTTAATTTTACAGGAGAGTTATTCCATGCCTACTACATTTGACCTAATTTAAGTTCTATATATCGTGTGGTTTGAGCTATGAGTTCATAGATAAGTTAACGAGCTAATTGCTCAAGCAATCGGTTAACTTCCCTTTCGATACGCCTACCTGGTTTATTGTATATTAGTAATTACATCCTATAATTTATACGAGTAATTTTCGTATATTTATATGTAATTGGTTTCTCTGAAACAGCTCTAATGATTTTGATGAAATTTGATATTTAATGTGTGATAATCCCTTTTCACTTGAAAAGATATCAGGTTTTCCAGCTAGTATGTATTAATTTCATATTTCTGTTAACACTTTTAAATTTCGCGAATATTGAAAAGTATGCATGGAATCGCTGCGTAATATTCAAAGCGATTTTGTTTTTCGTCATAGATTTTATACTGTATCTTGGTTATATTATATTGTACCTACGAACAGTTAATAATAAATCATGATACCTGAATATATGTTGAATACATACATACATACATTTCATACATATCTTCACGCCAGATCCCTTACGAGGTAGGTAGAGAGAACCGAATGCCATACATCACGATCTTATGTTACGATCATGTGTTAAATACGTTATGTTGAATACGTTATGTTGAATGAAGCAAAGTAACATCGCTTCGTAGCAATACGATATCTAATGTCGTCATAGACGCTGCGATCAAGAAAACATTTAGGTACCTAACCACTATACTATTTTTTTTTTTTATAGAAGAGGGGGCAAACGAGCAAGAGGTGCACCTGATGGTAAGTGATCACCGCCGCCCATGGACATCTGCAATACCAGAGGTCTTGCAGTTACGTTGCCGACCTTTTAAGAATGAGTAAGCTCTTTTCTTGAAGATCCCTATGTCGTATCCGTTCGGAAATACCCCTGCCGGTAATTGGTTCCACAACAGAGTAGTGCGAGGTAAAAAGTGTCGGGAGAAACGCACAGTTGTGGATTTCCAGACATCGAGATGGTGAGGATGGAACTTCAAGTTTTGACGCGATGTCCGATGGTGGAATTCGAATTAATCGAAACAACTCGTCGGAACACTCTCCATGATATATACGATAAAAGACACAGAGAAAACCTACATCTCTGCGCAATGCCAAAGAGTCAAGCTGTTTCGAAATGGCCTGGTCGCCAACGATTCGAACCGCTCTACGCTGAATGCGACCAAGAGGAAGAAGCTGGTACTGAGAAGCTCCGGCCCAGAGATGCGAACAGTACTCTATGTGAGGCCGAACCTGTGCCTTATAAAGTTGAAGGCGATGGACCGGCAAAAAGTACTGTTTCGCTTTGCTGAGCACACCGAGCTTTTTGGAGGCTAGTTTAGCCTTGCCTTCCAAATGACCGCGAAACTGAACGTAATTCGATATGTCAACTCCCAGGATTCCGACACTAGCTGAGGCTGTCAGGAGAGTATCCTCAAATCGAGGTGATACGACAAAGGGCGTCTTTTTTGCGGTGAACACGCAAAGCTGTGTCTTCTTGGGGTTAAAAGCAACCAGGTTTTGGCGACCCCATTCCGAGACATCGATAAGTCGATTCTCGACTTCAGACACAAGCTTGTTTCGGCACTCTTCGACGTGTTCCCGAGAAATACTGCTTCGGCCGGAGTATGTAGCATCACCAGTACTGTCATCCGCATAGCAATGTACGTTGCTAATTCGCATCATATCATTGATATGCAGAAGGAACAGTGTCGGTGATAGCACGCAGCCTTGGGGAACACCAGCATTGACAGATTTAAGGTCGGAGCACGCACCGTCGACAACGACCTTGATGCTCCGGTCAGCCAAAAAACTGGTGATCCACTCGCATAATTTCTCAGGAAGCCCATAGGAAGGCAGCTTCGCGAGAAGCGCTTTGTGCCATACCCGATCAAAGGCCTTCGCTATGTCCAAACTAACTGCCAATGCCCCCCCCTTGGACTCAACTGCTTCCGCCCATCGATGAGTTAGGTATACTAGAAGGTCAACAGCTGAGCGGCCGCGACTGAACCGTACTGACGGTCGCTAATCAGCTGGTGCTCTTCTAAATACTTGAGGAGCTGA
The DNA here is from genome assembly GCA_036924255.1 of Apodemia mormo. Classification (NCBI taxonomy): domain Eukaryota; kingdom Metazoa; phylum Arthropoda; class Insecta; order Lepidoptera; family Riodinidae; genus Apodemia; species Apodemia mormo. Next base: position 10,126,647 of record JAUPFN010000007.1, on the reverse strand, counting down.
GAGTTGATGATTGTCTCCATAATTTTGGAGAACAAGGAGGTTATGGCTATGGACCGATAGTTAGACGGGTTAGAGCGATCTCCTTTTTTAGGGATGGGATGCACCAAAGCTGTCTTCCATGAATTCGGTACCACGCCGAGTGAATAGGAGAGCCGGAATAGGCGTGTTAATACTGGTGCCAACTCTGGAGCACACATTTTTAGCACAATCGGAGGGATGCCATCCGGCCCACTCGTCTTGTGGATGTCCAAGGAAAGTAGTGCTTTACGCATAGATGACTGCCGAAATTGTAGTTTTGGCATAGAACTATCACACTGCGGGATGGTAGGCGGTGCGTTCCCTTGGTCATCCAGAGTCGAGTTGGCCGCAAAGAAGGAGCCCAGGAGATCGGCCTTCTCCTTTGCGGTATGGGCCAGAGAGTCATCGTCTCCGTGCAAGGATGGAAGAGAGGGCTGTGAGAAATTCCCTAAGACAGCCTTGGCGAGAGACCAGAACGCACGAGTGCCCGAAGGAAGGCGAACTAATTTTTTACCAATTCTGCCAATGTGTTCCGATTTTGCCTTGGCGATAGCTCTTTTGAAGTACCTCGAGGCGAAATTGTACTCCTGACGTAATGTGCTGGTTTTTTATCACAAGATGCGGACGCTGCAGCCCAAGTCCGGTTGCACTCCTGCTTGCGGCGCGAAGCCGTTTTACAGGAGCGACCAAACCAAGGCTGAGACTTACCACCAATTGGTACCGCAGAAAATGGAATGAAAAGTTCCATGCCCTGCAGAACCACATCGGCAATAGAGTCAGCGACGACATTCGTATCATCCAGCGAGAAGCACAACCGCCCCCATGGGTAGGACGCAAAAAAAGACCGCATCCCGTCCCAATCTGCTGACCTAAAGTGCCAAACGCGACGACATCCTGCTAAAGGAGGCCGTGATAGGCGCGAAACCGGCACTTTACTCCGGATCAGGCAGTGGTCTGACGAACCAACTGGGACGTCCACCGATACCTGATAATCGTCCGGATGAGAGGTCAGCAGAAGGTCCAACAGTGAAGGCATATGGTCATCCACATCGGGAACTCGCGTGGGCGAAGTTACCAGTTGTGTAAGACCATACGCCAAGGCAAAATCGTGAACAGACCTCCCCGCATGATCGGTGGTGCGTGAACAAAGCCATTCGGCGTGGTGGGCATTAAAATCGCCCAAGATCACGATCTCTGTGGAGGGGGTCTGCTCTAACACGGAATCTACCGCCGTTTGTAAATGCTCAATGAGCCGGTCAACTTCAGTATTCCCGCCATGGGACCTGTATAGGCACGCGTAGCTGCGTGGATGGTCGTCGCAAGCTACGCGTAACCAGAGGATGGATAGGTCCTGACCTTCAAGTCTGCCGAGGCGCCGGTAACAGATATCTTCTCTGACGTATGCGTACACCCCAGCCCGCGGTACAAAGGAATGTTCCAGTTTGTACCCCGGGTAGGAGTGGTAAGAAGTATCAGCCGGAGAAGATATCTGTGTCTCGGACAAAAAGAGCAAAGCTGGCTTCGCCGTCTCGAGATGGTAGTGGACGGCGTTCAAGTTGGAATGAAGCCCCCTGACATTACAGAAATCCACAGTAAGCGTGGTAGGGTGTGCCATGGCTTTCTTGCCCTGTTTGCCCCGGACAGGATTGTCTATGAGCGCAATTTTGCCCCCCCCTCAGAATACGCAGAGCAGCCTGAGCATCCATGACCCGGCTGGAATCCAGAGCACGGACGCTCAGGGGGGGATTCTCCACTGCTGGTGCAAGTGGTACCCCCCTGGGGTAGATTCTCTTTTGATTGCGCATTCATAGTGTGCGGGGGGGGGGGGGGGTAGGCCTCCGGGACTCTCACAAACCAAACGAAACGCAGCAGCAGGGCTGCTACTTAACGTCGGTGTCAAGTGAAAGAGTGGTATCTCCCCGGGCGTGCCGGCCTATTCAGTTGCAAAAACAGTATGGCACTACCACTAATTTGGTTGACTGACTGCACCGGTGTTAAATAATTTTTGTCACAAAAATTATCCCACCAGTGCTAATACCATTATCGCGCGAACGTTGTGTTTAATTATTTTTTCGTTAAGACAAACAAACAACACAGGCGATTTTAAGTTTAAACATCTTTAGCGTGTCTTTAGAAGTGATACATTTTTTAAATTAATTAAATAAAATATATCGTAGTACTAATTACATAAAAAATATTGATAGTTTTAATTTGATTGACTTCTATCAACATATTTAAGTATTTATTTGTATATAAAAATTTTCATTATAAGTATCAAACTCCAACTTTATTCGGCTACTATTCCCCAAGTTTAAAAAATATTAAATGCCGATAAGTTAAGGAGTTGATAAATAATCTTACAGAATGTATTAAAGTTTAGGGTAATAACTAAAGAAAACAATGTATGAAGTCTCGCGTATGTCCTTTACCATTTAGCACCGTTCGATCGCGATAGAAGGGAGTGATCATTAAAAGTGCTACTTGTATACGCATTTCTATGGGATTATGTGTTCAAACAATTCGTTACTTTATGTTTCATTACGAATTATACCATTGTCTACCAACCTGCGATAATGATGACTATTGACCAAGTGACTTGGCGCAGCTTATGTCCCACATTTTATTCTTTTCTAACTTCGTTATCGTTTCTATGTTGTTACTCTGTCTTAGTCCCCAAAACTATTTAGCGTATATACCGTGGCCACACAACCAAACTTCTTTTTAAGTTACCCAATTCGAGATTTTTCGAAAATATAAAAGATGGTTGTCTCGTCAAGACGAAGCTGTTCACAAAATTCAGCTTTTTATTAACAGTTTCGTTTTGACGAGACAACCATGTTTTCTGTCTTCGAACAATCTCGAATTGGGTAACTAATAAAGATAGATAAAAAAGAAAAATTTAGAGTGTAAGACTAAGAAAAGTTTCCACTTTACGTGTAGGACAATGTTACCCTTGAATTACAATAACAATTAACAAGCTGTTGTGAGAAAATTGGGTTGTTTTAATTGATTAATATCAATTTTTAAATCTCATAATTCCGAAACTTCAGAGTAGAGAACTCGGCAGACAAACCATCGAATGTGTAGAACCAAAGTTTCATTGTGTTTTTCATAATACAATCAAGCTATTAAGTCGATTTTATTAGTTGTCGTCATCTGTGTCGTCATTAATAAATAATATTCCTTCCCGAACCAAAATTTTGAAAGCCCCATAACTTTATTAGTTATCCGATTCGAGATTTTTCGAAGATAGAAAAGATGGTGGCTCGTCAAAACGCAGTTGTTCACAAATAATCAGCTCGTTATTTATCAAAAAAAAAGTTTGTTCGTGGGACTACGATCTAGTATTGTTGAGATTGTAACACAATAAAAATATGTACGTGTAAACAATGTTAGTACTATGAGTACATCACTTTAGGTGTCTAAAACTTTTTAACTCAATCGTTTTTGGTTGAAACTTATTAGACTAAAATTATGCGAAATTATTCTTAAGGTTTATCAATGTGTTTGCAGAATTATAGCGTGGCATTATAAATCACTAAACGTTATAGTTGTATATACTTATATGATAAAGTGATACTAAGAGATGACATGAATATAGATTTTGCCCAATATCGAATACTGAATATCCGGCAAGACCCCTTAGCCGAAGCTCGAATCTATGTCGCCGAAGCTCGAAGTAGAATATTTGACGCTGATTTTGTCTAGTCACCATTGACCTACCAACAAGTGATGGTAAGTCGACGCTAGTCATCTATATAAATAATACAGTAAATAATAGAGTAAATAATAGTTTTGCTGCATTGTATTGCTAAAAATATTCTCTATCTGATAGTCCTCAAAATAATACGTATCAAAAAATGCTGAAAAGATTGTTTTCTGTTTTCATTCATAACAAGTTACCTCTGATTTTAAAGTATTATTTGTAATGTTTGTTGTTAAAATATTTAAACATTTTTGAGAAATATGTGCGACTTTTTCTTGTGAATAGGTATTCGGTATTCAGCCAAATAGTTCGCAGTATTTGAAGGTATACCATATACCAAACAAAGAAAATGGCCGACTACTCGTGGTTATAGTGATTATTTTAATATCGCTGGAAAAATTACACGAACTGAACTAAACCCAAAGTAAACAAACTGTTTGTTTATAATATGGGTGTTAGTCAACAGTACTAATCTACGAGTATATATAATACGTGAATCAAAAACTTTGTATACCTTTTGACGTGAATACGTCTTTAAAATTGCCTACATAGGGGGACAGTTCAAAAAACGGATGATAAAATTGGAGGATACAGTTTGGTGTTATAACTACATAACTATAACCAACATCCAAAATCTAATTATACCAGTGGATAGCTAAAGAATCAAAGAATTTGATAAGCTAAACGTGGATTACAATGCTTCGCGAATAGTGGAGTAGGAAGTGCCGCCATTTTTAGTAAATTTTACTGCGTTACATATTTTGCATAATATGGTATATCTTTAGACTCAGAGCAACAATAAAATTCAATTAAATTTTATTCGAAAGCTCTTGTAAAGATTTATTGATTGTATAATTCCAAAAAATAGTTTTCAGCGCTAATAGTAAATATGTATGGCACTTTAGTGAAAAATTCAGTGCAAAATCGTAATCAGCCACAAAAAAATCTTTTAGAAGCCATATAAAATTCAAGGAATATATAACATCTTAAAAAGATTTTAAGTAGCAGTCTAATGATACCCATGAACTCCAATATGAAGAAGTGAAAAAGTGTCGAAAACGCAAAAAGCTGAAGGCGTCCGAAACCGATCAACGATGGCACCTGTACACTGCTTGCCTTAACAGCCTTTACGGTCGTGGGGGCGAGCAGAGTGCTCAACGGGGTGCGGGGTCGTATGCTCTCCACCCTACTTCTGTGAGACCGATCCTCGGCTTAGGGGTGGCGTCGTGATTTGTGAAAAATGATTAGCGGCATAGTCCCGTGTGTAGAAGTAAAGTGTTTTCGTATGTTTCGTTGGCCACAGTTATCAGGTCGTCGGGATCGGTGAGAACGTAGTGGGGCCTACGTAAGATGGGATCGGGATTAGGATCTGGGATGTAGTCTGCCGCAGTGGGTAGGGTATGAGTTGGTGCGATTCAAATATATTTTGGAAATATTTTCAAATACCTAACTAAGCTCGGCAATTCGAGATCTTTATGAAGGTCAACGTATAACACGGTACACCCGTGACAATACGCTAGTATTTCTTCTGTACTACTTGCAACGGATGCAAATCTATACGGGGGAGCTGAGCAGACTATGCAGGCGTATGATAGAATAGGCCTTACGCAAATCTTGTCGCGTTGTATTTTTTTATTATTATCGAAAGCGAAGCGCTTGATCACGATCACGCCTGATGGTAAGCTTAGATGCGGCCTAAGATGGAACGCGCTTCCCTAGAATGTACCTGTCTATGTCTGTCACTCTTCTAACTCCTCCTTTCTCCTTCGTGTCTAAGTGACACGAGTGCGGGACACCTGCTGGGATCGACCTATAGGTGGAGAATGAACCCACTACACGGAATTAAAATCGGCGGTTGGTTAGTTACTCTCATATGATGAGTACGAGTCTGTCAGGCACTCCCATTTGGCATAGCTTGTATATTAGGCCATTGTGCCAGATCTTATCGATCGCCTTTGCGACGTCGAAAAATAGTGCACCGGTGGGAATTTGTAGCTCCTGGGCTGCATTTAAAGAGTTTAAAATTTACTATGTAAGACGGTGCACTTAATGAGTGCAAGAGTGAACTGCTCGGAAAACAAACTTCTCATTTATTATGAAACCTTTCTCGTGAACAAATGCCTTAAGGCGAGATAGTATTACTTTTTCGTAGATTTTGCCTGACGTATTGATTAGGCTAGAAAGACGGTAACTACTGACATTATTTCGGGGTTTCCCCGGCTTGTGTATTCCTATGATGGTAACTTCTTTACCCTCGTCCGAAAACGCAAACCGGCTAGGAGTGCATTTAAGATGCACACTAGTGGGTATATAACGGAGGGAGGGAGGTATTTAGCTACCTTATTTCTGATTTTATCAAAGCCTTTTTATTGCGTAGGTTTTTAATTATTTTACCTACTTCTTCTGTATCGGAGGGTAATAGCTTCATCATCTGATAGCAGCACTGCCCTACTCTCTACTTCGCTATCCACAAGATGGACGTGGTCTAGACCATCTAAGTCCGTAGGCTGGTTTGAAGGAGAACATTGTTATTGGAACGACGAATGAAAAATGTTACCTCGCAAGATGTTACGCATGAGGTAGACGTATTCACGTAAAAGATGCACGGCTGTGTCCATGACACAGACACAACCCGTTTTTTTAAGACAATTATGAGAATGGTGGAATATGAAATTTGGTATATCCTAAATCTAATTATACCGCTAGATAGCTAAAAAATCAAAGAATTTGATAAGCTGAGCGCCGATTACGAAGTTTCGCGGGAAGTGGAGTAGGAAGTGCCGCTAATTTTGCTGTGTTACATAGTTTGTATATAGTATTTCTTTTGACACAGAACTTCTCTTTTAATTGTGTACAATAAAGCATTAAATAAATAAATAATCAATAAATCTAGTAAAGATTTATTGATTATTTAAAAAATATTCTAAATGCTTATAGTATATGTACCTCTATTGCGCTTCAGACAAAAATTTAGAAAAAAATCTTTAAAAAGCGAAATCAAAATACAAGGAACGTATTCCTTATGAATGGGATTTTAAACCCCCATATGAAAGAATGAACGAGTGTCGAGAGAGCGTCCGGTACGACGAATGAAAATGTTACCATCGCAAGATATTACCCGTTACTTACACACGTAAAAGATATACAGCTTGCCCCTGATACAGACACAACTTGTTTTTTATTATTTTTCGGTATCAGTATCGAGTGCTGAACAGCCTTTTTATTCATAAATTTTGAAATGAAAATGCGCTTGAGCTTCATTTTAATATAATATATCATTCACCAATTCTATGAAACATGAATACGAAGTATTTATTTATACGTAAAAATAACTGCACCTTTAATATTTCAAAAATATATTTACATTACTTTAATATTTCCAAATCGAGAAATAATATCATCTTTGAGTGTTAATTTTGAAACAAGAATGTAAAGATATTTAAAAGGCCCACGCTTTCATTTATCAATGAATTTAAATCATTTTACAACCAGAAACGCTAAAACGAGAGAGGCTGTCAATGTAAAATGTATTTAATTATAAACACTTGCTAACTATGATTAAGGAAGATTTGCCCTTCAATGTGACCTAAAGGGATACAATTATAACAAAAATACTTTTTAACCGAAGTAAAATTATCGTCAAATCTTTATTACTGTGAAGAATGTTACATAGCTCCATAATATATAATGTACCTTAGATTATGTGCATTTAAAAAATAAAAGTAATTAAAAAAAATTCACCGACTTCAAATAATAAAGAAACAGACATGACTTAATATTCATTTGGCCTACTTTGGTGCCATCTTCTATATTATGATTAATAAAAATGAAATCATATAGTTCTTTGAAATATGTGATTATCATACATTAAGAATATGAAGAATAAGATATGTGCACGTTGTTATTCGGTAAATTAAACCAATTATAACAACAAACGTGATACGATAGAGGTTAGAATTTTGGCAAGGGAGAATTGAAAATTATAGCTATTATTTGTTTAGTTTATAAATTAAGTAAAATCTGAAGTTCCCATTTGATACGTGGAAATCTTACAAAATGTCGATTCTATGAATGAATGAATAATGAATAAAATTCTATTCAATTAGCTTCCTTTTTCATTGTTTAGCCTCACCCGATGGAAAATGGAAATTACGGTGCGCTTACTATCAATATTAAGCTAGGGAACGTAATCTCGTAAGAAATTTTCAATCTCTGTATCTGCTAGATTCCACGTGGTAAGACTTCGTAAATCTATATTAATATTATAAATGCGAAAGATTGGATGTTTGGATGGATGGATGGATGGAGGTTTGTTACTCAATCACGCAAAAACTACTGAACGGATTTTAATGAAATTTGACACACAGGTAGATAATGGCCAGGAATAGCATATAGGATACTTTATATCCCGGAAAAATTAGGTGACCCCGCGGGATTCCTAAAACATTTTATAATGCAGCGGGCTGCACGCTGCAGCAAGTAATTTATAAAAAAAGTTCAACAACCTTTGACGATATTTTCTGAAACAAACCAAATTTTAAGAACCAATAGTTTTAATAATTACAATTCAATCGTTGAGTTGGCTTAGCAAAAATTTTTAATAATTATTATTATCAATTATGATTATTAAAAAAATAAAAATAATTGAATATAGAAAATTAAATATAATTTTGAATGTAGCTTCTCAAAAACTTTAAAGTTTGTTATATTCCCTTGAATATTTCATCTGCTGAACAGCTTCTGACTTTGCATATAATACAAGTAGCAAAAAACTAATAGTGGAGGCCGCGTGCTGCTGTGTAAAGCACACATGCGCATGTTTTTGCTATATTTAATCTCGCGGTCTATCCCACACGGGATCCCGGTCATTTGCGATTGGGATTAGCCAGCACATAGCATGCAGGATTCCAGTATTTCGAAACCCCGGTATCCCGGTATTACAATTCCTAATTAAGTTACTATATCAATTATATTTAATTTTCAATTGTTTTTACTAAACTCCAATATCCGCAGGAAATGATACAAGTGTAATTGAGTCTTGGTAATATGTCAGTTATTTAACATTTTTAATTATTTTTCTCCGTGTTGGTCCCGGGTTCCTTTGAAGAGCCAGGCATGTCGTAAAAGGCGACCGATTGGCTGCACGAGTCTCTACCATCGTGGCTACTAGGTGGTAGAGTTTTGCATTGTCTCGCCCGGGTCTGGTACCACCGCTTTACTTATTCCTGCCGCAATAGCGTCAGTGCTTGTCTGTGTCGTGTTTCGGTTTGGAGGGTATGGTAAACTTATGCATGTGGCATTTGACCTCGCCAAAAGATAGCAATGCACCATTAACACCTTTGGTGTCTATAGGCGATGGTTGCTTCTTTCCATCAGTAGACCCATCTGCTTGTTTGCTATCTCATTCTTTCCACCAGGAGACTCATCTGCTTGTTTGCTATCGTATCGTAAACATGACTTTCAATATCGTCTATTTTCGACATCTTGTTTCGACAATCTATTTCTGTTATTCACTGAACTGATTCCACGCTTTTAACAATTACCCTCTACAAAACTTTGCCCAGCTTCGTATCAATGAAATAAATGCTTGGCAGTTGGCGTATTAATTACGCGAGTTATTTATGTCTTCCGTTGTTTTAAAATTAAACTACTTTTTCAATTATTGCGACATAAAAAGGAACAGTTGCTACAAACACAAAATTGCTGAGTTATTTTCTCATGGTCCTTCCTGCATATATAAGTTTATAAATAAAATAGTATGTATTGTGTTTATTTAGAATAATAAAAGTAATTAAAAGATAAACCCACTTAAAATATTTGACTTTAAAAAACAAAGAAACAGCCATGGTTTGAAACCATTCTTCTGGGCTATTTCAGCCTGCTTCTGATCATCTTCTATGTATATTATGATTAATGAGAATAAAACAATATAATTCTTTGTCTAAATAATAAATAAGGTAGGTAGTTATGTATGTGTAATGACGTCATTTTTACATTGACAGTTAAATGTCGTTAACATCTTTAGTGTGTTTAGTAAATGGCTTTTACTGTTAATTTAAAAAATAACACAATAAATAACATAACTACTAGTTTACCATCCCATCTTATGAATATTATAAATGCAAAAGTATGTTTGGATGTATGGATGGATGTTTGTTACTCTTTCACGCAAAAACGGCTGAACTGATTTGGATGTAACTTGGCACACATATAGTTTATGGCCTGGATTAGCACATTTGGTACTTTTTATTCCGAAAAAATAAGTTGTGCGCCCTGCAGCGCAACTATTAAAAATGTAAAGAACATTTCTTAATGCAAAAATTCTACTATTAAAAATTCGTAAGAGAGTTTGTTTATTATGCTTTCTCGGCTATACCACTAAACCGGTTTTTTATAAAATTTAATATGGAAATAGTTGAAGGTTCTAAGTGAAACATAAGTTAACAGTTTTTTCAAAACTCAACCCCTAATTTGTTAAAATAGGGAGTGAAAATTTGTATAAAAAAACCATATCGATGATATGTTAATTTTGCTTGCACTTACAGGTAAACCTGCGCGGGTAATAAAATAGTATTAAGCAAGTTGTGGCAATTGCATAGCTGTTCTCCCGTCGCGTCGTTTTGATATAGTTTCGCGCTAAGAACTCAGTCTTTTATATAGTTTCGCACTTCCTTAGACACGTAATGAATACACATATAAGTATACACCGTAACAAATACAATTACAATGCTTAATTAAGCATTTCTTATATACTAGCTGTTGCCCGCGACTTCGTTCGCGCGGACTTCGTTTACTCCGCACAGCTCCTCCCCCGTAGGTGATAGCGTGATAATATGTAGCCAATATGTTGACCCAACCTATTAGTAATATTCATGCAAAATTTAAAGTAAATCCATGCAGTACTTTTTGAGTTTACCCCGGACATACATTGACTTTCCTACGATTTTATTTTATGTATATAGATTGAAGATCGCCCTGTTATCGAAATTAGATTATCGACTAAACTGTGTGTGTGACACTCCAAATCGGGACGCGATAATAACAAATACTGTCGCTATTGCGACAGGAATAGGTAAGGCGGTGGTACCAGGCCCGGGTGAGACAATGCAGAACTCATTACAATGGTAGTGACTCACATAGCCAATCGGTCGCCTTTTACGACCTGCCTAAAAGAACGGCAGTTGGCCTATTCTTCAAAAGGGCCCGGGACCAATACGCGGGAAAAGTTTAATATAATGTCATACAAATTTTCACTTATACAATATTTGAAGAATGAAAATTATAAGCTTCATCTGACAGACACTCTCCAATCAACAAACAATATTAGTATTTAATTAAAATTGGATTAATAGCTATTTCTTCTAATAAGAATTTCTTCGGCTTTCCAATCACTTTAATTGCAAATTATCCGTGATTAAATATGAAGAGTCTATAATAATTTACGTGTTGAAATAGAAAAATATAATAAAACAATCTTGTTAAAAAGCTTATAGCTATTGGTGTCATTGAACTGAAAATAAAAACTATAATATATTCTATACTTTCCATCGTCATTGTTAATTGTGTCTAAATACTATAATATTATTAAATTTATTAGCCTCGGCGCTGCGTAGAAGCTGCAGAATATTGGTACCTAAAGCACTGCTATATGGACTGATATGCTTCGTTCGTACCTTTTAAATAGATATAAGTAGTTCTCATTGCTGAAACTGGGCGTAGCCATAATTTATCGGCGGTATCCGAAACAAACTGAATAAAATTTAGTGCAAAAAATCGGAAGTCATCCAACGTCTATGTATTAGTAACTAGTTGTTATTCACAATTACGTTAGCGTGACCCAAAATCATTACTTCCTTTTGCTTAATTAAGTAAAAAAGTAGCCTATGTTATTTTTAAATGATGTAGTTATCTAATGATAAAGTAATTTTTGAGATTGTTCTAGTGATTTTTGAAATTTTTGCTACAAACATTTAAAAGAATCACGTTAAAAGATTGACAGATGAACGATTGACTAAACAAATATTTAATGCAAACGTGGTACCGGAAAAGACCAAGACTGTCGAATCATGATCAAATTGTTCGAAGCCGGTGTCAAGAGTCTCCGAAACCGGCTGTATGGATCGTAATATATAGCACTTAATTTTCTCTGCCTACCCCTTAAAGAATTTAGTGATAATATAGCTACAATTAATACTTTAATATATTACGTACTAGCTTTTTCCTTCGGCTTCGCATTAAATTCGTTTTAGAGAAGTGGGGTATAGAAAGACAAAAAGTAGCCTATGTCATTCTCCATTCCTTCAACTATCTCCACTTCAAAAGTCACGTCGATTCGTCGCTATATTTTGCCGTGAAATACGGACAAACAAACACACACAATTTTTCCATTTGTAATATTAGTATGGATTTGTAATGTATGAAAGCTAAAACCTGGCGTCAAAGAAGCTTGGTATTCTGAACAGGGCGAAACAATATTCGATGCCAAACATAAACTTTAGCTGTATAAGTTGCAAACTAGGACCCACATGGTAAACTGTTCTCATAATGTTTTGGTGGGGACTCCATAACACCAGCACTTTACTCTTGACCGCAAACAGCACAGAGCGACTGCAATCATCGATGACTCTTTCTTATTAGTGAAATTCGTCGGCGATGCGAAAAATATATTGGTTTCTCTGGCTTTGGCTATATCTGTATCGTAGTAAAGTTCTGCATTGTTTCGCCCGGGTCTGGTACCACCGCCTTACCTATTCCTGCCGCAATAGCGTCAGTGCTTGTCGCTGTCGTGTTCCGGTTTGGAGGGTAAGGTAAAGCCGGTAAACTTATGCATGTGGCATTAGACCTCGCCACAAGATAGCAACGCACCATTAACATCTTTGGTGTCTATAGGCGATGGTTGACTCTTTCCATCAGGAGACCCATCTGCTTGTTTGCTATCTTATGTTATAAAAAAAAATCTATAACATTAGTAAGGTCGAAAAGGATAGGGTTTCAAAGCTTTTGGTATGATTCCGGTCAATTTTTCTATCATCGAATACGTACCATTCCAAGCAATCATAAAAATAAAAATACAAAATAACTCCAATCATCGATGACCTCTCTCTTATAGCAAAATTTGTCGGCGATGCGAAAAGATATTGATTTTTCTGTGATTTCTAGAATATTTGTAAGTTACGGAAAGGATAGGGTTTCAAAGTAGCTTTAAGTATGATTCCCTTCGATTTTTTTTATCTTCAAGCACCATATCAAGCAATCATAAAACTAAATGTCATTTTTACTAGTTTGTAAAAAAGCCTGCAATCTTCCTGTAAAATATTTCAACCCTACACAATAGAAAGTTACTACAAAACATTAATATTTTTTATTACAAAACTTTAAGCAGTGCGAAATTCGTTTAACTTGTTTGTATCAAGAAAGTAATGAATGTTCCTTTCTGGGATTTAGAAGCGGGTCCTACGACTTATAAAGTAGTAATAAAAAACTTTCCAGTAGTCAAATGATAAAATTTGTGCCCGGGCCTAATTTGAAGAATAAATATGCAGTCTAATTTTCTGCCAGGCAGTTAACGAAGAGAAATGACACAGTGACGTATTACTGCCTTCTGTCAGGAAATTCGTAAAAAGCGGACGTTTGGCCAAATTTATTACTATCATCCTGACTACTAGGTAAAGTTTTGCAACGTTTTGCGCGGATTTTGTTGCTACCGTCTTATTTATACCTGCCATAATAGCGTTGGTGCTTGTCACTGACGTGTTCTGATTTGGAGGGTAAAGTAGCTAGTAATCTTATGTATTTGGAATTCCGTTCTCGACAAACGGATAGCAAGGCACCATTAACATTTCTGGCGTATACAGGCGATCGTTATCTCTTATCATTAGTGTTTCTCTCATAAGGCCGCAAGCAGGCAGACCCAAGTAGCACGTTAATCTGTATATAGGCTGCATTTAGGTTCATTTTTAAACTTAAAACTGTATATTAAGCCGTACAAAGGCTGTAGAAGCGCTTCTACAGCCGATATAACACCAAAAAGGGCCCCAAGTTATACAGCTTATTGCGTTATGTAGGCTGCACAATAGCTATACAAGCTGTTATAAACTGTACAATGGTTGTTATTTGGTGTATAAAGAAACTATAACACTAAGGATACTCTCTTGTAACTGTCTTGTACAGCTAAGCGTTAAATAGGCTGCACAATAGCTGTACAAGCAGTTATAGGCTGTACAAAGGCTGTTATTCGGTGTATAAAGAAACTATAACACTAAATATACTCTCTAGTACAGCTAAATGTTCTTACAATAGGTGTTTGAAGATGATAAAAAGTAACAATCTGTTTTTGATATTGTATAACATTAATTATATCACGTATCTGCAGAAGCCATAATTAAAAATATATTAATAAACGATAAATTCTTGGACTTGGAGCAGTATTGAACGGTGTATTCAAAGTGTAAACTCATATTTACTGTCAAATGTAATATGTTTTCCCTTAAAATATTCACGCGCCAACGAAATAATCAAGATAACACAAATAAAATCATTGCAAAATATGGTAAGTGTTTGTGTTTAAGGTTAGAATATACAAGTATTTATGGTACAATATTGTATATAAAGGCATAATGATTATAAGTTCTTGTCACGATATAGCTTTAGCTATTGCTAAATATATCTTTTATTTAACAATATATTTCTTTAATGTTGTTTTTAATACACAATAATGGCGACGCTTTGTTATACAGCCTAAAGTGTATTTGGAGTGTGATATACTGCAAATAGCTGTACTGAATCTCTTTTTTATTCTATTATACCGCTATTGGCTTTTAATTACCGTCCAAATACACTTTAGGCTATACTAAGTCCCTATATAAATCTATTAAACAGTCATTGGCTTTTAATCACTTAACTTATGTTTAGAGATGCGTACAAAAGTTGAAGAACCCTAAATACAAAACATATATGTTTGCCACTTGATTTCGCTATTGTGATGTATTGATGTCGGTCGTTTGACTTTACAACTAAACCAACTTTTATCATGTTTTACTATATTTTTCAGGGAAATATGCCTTATAAAATAATAAAAACAATTGAGAGAAGCCAAAACTGTATTTGCATCGTATCCAGTTTGTGGGAGAATGAAGGTGAATTATAATGGCCAAGAAAACAAAATGATATAACTAAGTTGATCAAGAACGAAAAATCTAGCCCTTTAAATATTGGTCTATCACAAAAATATTTTAAGAAGAATACGTTATTTCGTGCTTGTGATTTGATATTACAAATTCTTCAAAGAGAAATACATACTCTCTTGCCTGTAATTGTATCTAAGTATATAATATTTTTAAAACGATTGTAAGTATACATATATACAGGTTGTTGCAAATGTGGTACAGTAAGCCGGAAGGGGATGGCGCAGGGGGTCATTCTTAGCAACTTTTGTTTTTAACGACTTTTGGAAATTCGCGAAAAAAATATTGATTCTCCATAGAAACTTTGTTGGTCACGTGACTTTTCACAATGGAAAAACAAAATTGTTTTTCGCGAATTTTCACAAATCGTTGAACAAAAGTTGTTCTAAATGACCCTCTGAGTCACCCCCTTTCGACTTACTATCGCTTTTGTAAAACTCCGTATAGTAGCAAGTTAAAAATATAAAAAATATAAATATTTTCTCAGTATAATGATTTTTATTTCTCTTTTTAACTCTTTTTATATATTCTTTGAAGAATAGACCAATTGCCTTTCTGCCAGGCAGGTCGTAAAAGACTACCAATGGGCTATGCGAGTCACTTCCATCGTGGTTACTAGGTATATAGAGTTCTGTATTGGCTCGACCGGGTCTGGTACCACCGCCTTATCTATTCCTGTTGCAAAGAGTCAGTGCTAGTCACTGTCATGTTCCGGTTTGGAGGGTAAGGTGGCCGGTAAACTTATACATGTGGCATTAGACCTCGCCACAAGATAGCAACGCACCATTAACATTTTTGCTGTCTATAGGCGATGGTTGACTCTTTTCATCAGGAGACCCATCTGCTTGTTTGCTATCTTATGACACTAGAAAAAATTCAGTTATTATAAATTACCAACCAAGTAACCTTAATGAAGAAGATAAGCCTAAAAATAATAAATCAGATAACCTACAATCACTTTTTAATGTTTTTGTTACGGAACCCTTTTCCTTGAACATTAATAAAAATTACGATTGTAGGTTTACCTGAATTAGTAATTTTTCAGCTTTATCTTCATCACGATTACTTGGTTGGTAATTTATAATATTTAAATATTCCTTTTCAATCTTCCTCTTGATTTTTTCCACATGATATCAACTATGAAGATATAAAAACAGCAAATAACAATTTTCTCAGTAATACAGCCTTGAGCTGTACTACAGCTGTATATGCAGATTTTTTACCACCATTGGCGGCATAACAGTCTACAATTACGCCATAATTATTAGCTGTAGAACGGTGATTGCATGTCCCATTTTACAGAAACAAGCGTTGAGTGATACTATAATAACACTTAAAGCTGTAATAAATTCCTGTGCTAAACAAAATACAGCTAATGTACAGCTTTAAGGATTAAAATCAGCCTAATGAGTTACAAAATACTTAAAGCTGTACAGTAGTGTATTAATATTCAGATATAACGCCTAAAGCTTACGCGAATCTCTAAGAAAGGCCTTGTACAGCATTAGGCTGTATAAAAACTCATAAAGGTCTCTTATACCGATAAAAGCATCTTTTTACACCATTGTACGGCTGCAATAGAACTTTAAGTTCTATATGAGCTGCTTTATGGGTATTAAACATGCTTGATTGCTGCTTGGGGAATGTATTGGCTCGTTTGCTATCCTAAAACGTACGAAAAATCGTAATAGTAACCCTGGTTGTAGTGCCTTAATATCCCCAAACTTTGGTTGAGCATGTAAATCTTTCGTATTTGTTAACAGCATAAAAAACGATAGTCGTTATTGGTCAGTAAAACGTGACGATGGGAATAACCACCTACCTCGTTAACTGAATAACCAGTATCCATAAAGAAATTAAAGTCCATTGTTATTCGTTTAATTTTGACTACTCTAAAAGAGCTGTGATATTTATTGATTTATTTTGACACTATCTTTTGCCCACAACTTAGTCGCGTGGAATTAAAAATTAAGGTATTTTCGGAGGTGCTAGATAAATATTAAATTTGATTTAAAACGCCTTACGTATTCCTGCCGCAGTAGCGTCAATGCTTGTCACTATCGTGTTCTGATTTGGAGGGTAAGGCAGAAGATAAACTTATGCATGTGGCTTTAGACCTCGCCACAAGGATAGCAACGCACCGTTAACTTCTTTGATGCTTATAGGCGATAGTTGACTCTTTCCATCAGAAGACCTAACTTCTTGTTTGTTATCTTATGATATAAAAATATATAAAAAAGGGCAATCGCTTATATACATAGATACACATGCATATTAGGTTATTATGAGGCTAATGAGAATTATTTTTTAATTTCAGTTTTCATTTTGTGCTGGTCTCCGTACATCGTGTTTGACTTACTGCAAGTTTACAATCAAATACCGCTGACGCAGACGAATCTTGCAATCGCCACCCTCATTCAGAGTTTAGCTCCACTGAATTCCGCTGCAAATCCCTTAATATGTTGCATGTTCTCGCCTCATATTTATGCAACTTTGAGGTATGTTTTCAGTGTTTACTTATTATTAATTGTATGTTTTTTCAATATATAAAAGTCTTAATTTGATATATTGTTTACTAGTTAATTTTTTCGAATATTTTATATCAAATCTTATGGGTGTATTGTCACTCCCATAAGATGTGGGAAATTTTAGTAAACAATTATGTTCCACTAATTTAGAGCTATAAATATGGATACAGAGTATTTAAAATATAAAAATGACAGTGAAATAATTCATTATGTCATATGAATTATGTCAACTAAAATAAAATTAAAATGAAAAATAGATGAACACACCTATTGCATGTTATACATATTATATTAATGGAAAAGTTTTTTTTATATTATAAGATAGCAAACAAGCAGATGGGTCTCCTGAAGAAAAGAGACAACCATTGCACCTAGACATCAAAGGTATTAATGGTGCCTTGCTATCTTGTGGCGAGATCTTATGCCACATGCATAAGTTTACCGATTACCATACCCTTCAACCCGGAACAAGACAGTGACAAGCACTGACGCGAATAGGTAAGGCGGTGGTATCAGATCCGGGCGAGACAATGCAGAACTGTACCACTTAGTAGCCACGATGTTAGTGACTCGTATAGCCAATCGGTTGCCTTTAACGATCTGCCTTGCAGAACGGCAGTTAGCTTATTCTCAAAAGGAGCCTGGGACCAACACGGGGAAGCTGATCAATATCAATGGTATTTAACTTATAATTCCAGGCGACTACCACCATATCGTTGGCTGTGTTATTGGTGTACAAAGAACAAGCATCATGGACGTGGCACAATTCGATCGAGATCTGATTCTACTGCGAACTCCGATTTGCTAAGCTCTACTCATGCAAGGCGCTCACATTCGATTGCAACGGTAATATTTTTTCTCTTGCTTTAAGAAAAGTAAAGTAAAGTATTGTAAGTAAGAAAAGTAAAGAAAAATAAAATAAAAAACGAAAAGTATTGTGTTTTTTTCAATTCCAAAATTATTCAATTCCTTATCCCGTGCTTTTCGGTCATCTTAGTATCAATATACCATTTGACTACTTGTCAAGTAACCTGAAAAAGGTAGATGGAAGTTAAACATGTCAAATATATTATTATTTATTTATTTATTTAATACTTTATTGTAACAACACAACTGAGCAATAACAAAAAAAAAGTACGAGCTTGTCTGTAAAAAAGAGATTTCTTACAGCCAAACTGGTAGAGTGAAATACTTGACCATAAATGTAAGTCGAAATCTATTTATCTATACATATAATAAAATCGTAGGAAAGTCAAAACTGTACATTGAATATTTTTTTAAAAGAATACTTGGGGCGTGATCTACAATCGATATCAAAGCCAAAAATATAATTTTTAGAATTTTTGTCTGTTTGTCTGTATGTATGTCCGGGGTAAACTCAAAAAGTACTGCATGGATTTACTTCAAATTTTGCATGAATATTACTAATAGGTCTGGTCTTATTATAGGCTACATATTAATCACGCTATCACCTAAGGGGGGTGGAGCTGTGTGAAGTAAACGAAGTCAACGAGGGCAACAGCTAGTGTACAATATACTAAAAATATTTAAACACATTTATTATGAAACCTAAAGTACTTCAGCAACATAAACACAAGAGACTTTAACTGCAACTCGCCAAGATTGGTGTGAACTCTATCTCTTTCCTTATAACTTCAAAGGTAAGAACGTCACTATCGTGTTCTGTTAGGAGTATAAACTGGTAAACTCATGTAGGAGCATAACAACACACCACTAGCATCTATATAAGAATTTTTTTTTACCATCAAAAGAATTGTCCTTTTTCTTGCTGTGCTATATATATACTATAATTGTTTTCTTCTGCGCTCTTGGTATACGTCGTAAAAATTAACCAAAACTATTTTTCACCTGTGCTACCTTCCCCGGTTAAATTGTAAAACATTGAGCTGGCGCCTATTCCGGAAGTAAGATACTTCCACGCGGAGCTATTTCTGACTCCGTATTTTTCCGGACCCCTTATAATCTACTTTTTTATATCATAAGATAGCAAACAAACTGATGGGTCTCCTGATGGAGTCAACCATCGCCTATAGACACCAAAGGTGTTAATGGTGCGTTGCTATCTTATGGCGAGGTTTAATGCCATATGCATAAGTTTACCGGCTACCTTACCCTCCAAACCGGAAGACGACAGTGAAAAGCACTGACGCTATTGCGGCAGGAATAGGTAAGGCGGTGGTACAATGTACCATCTAATAGCCACGATGATAGTGACTCGTAAAGACAATGGGTCGCCTTTTACGACCTGCCTGGCAGAACGGTAGTTGGCCTATTCTTCAAAGGAGCCCAGGACCAAGACGGGAAACACTGTCACATACTGTCTCAGGGAGCTTATAAAACACAAGCAGTGACTTAACACGTCACTATGTGGTTAACTAGGTGGTACTAGGTTTTCGTCGCTGTTAAGTCTACCCTTTGTATTTTATGTACCTGCTATACAAATAACAGCGCAAATTTTTCATTTATTTGAACAATGTCGCTGCCCGTTGATCGCGTTAATTCTGACAATGTCTGCTTAATCCACGGCGCTCAGGTCCACAGGGGAAAGTGTTTATGTGATGAGCAAAACTTATGTATTTCTGGGTTTGAATATTTAATATACATATTTCAATTTTGACTTACATTCATATCACAAGCAAAAAATCTTCTTACTTTGGGATTAGTTGAATTCGTTGAATTTATTCAGTGATATTTATATTATTTTTTATAACTAAGATAAATTCCTATATAGTTTCCTTTTTATGTCATACAGTTGCTCAAAATGTATTTATTAACGTGTATACTTTTTTTTATTATTCTACGTATATAATAAAATATTTTAATAATTATTTCATTGGATTTTCAGGTTTTGAATCGAACTCGGAGCTGTAGTACAACTCGTACCCCACAAGACCAACGACGCAGCACACAACTTGTGGTCCTCCTACCGAATGGAGAATGACAAAAAGATAAAGCCCCTCACGTCAACGATGTCATGCTGTAGTCAAATAATGTTAGAGAATGTAACTCTAGAAGACACAAATTAGAACATTTCATTCTTTGTGTCTTCTAGATATAAGCTAGTTTATAAGTAACATTATCATTCATAATGTGTTTCTATACAATGAGTCATTTTTATTCAATTTATTTATAGTTAAGTCGATATGTGGACAAATATAACATAGAAAGGAGAATAAAAAAAATGGTAGATATTAAATTTGATGCGTGTCACTGTTTTAAGAAGGTAAGGTAAGATATTATTCGCTTGGTATTTATAACTATGCAGTTTTGTTGTAATTTAATAATGTGTATGTCGTGTTTAGATCTTAAAAATAATCAGTTCATGATGTGGCTGACCATTTTATGAATTGGTCTGACCATAAGTTAATGGTTAGCCAGCGTTTGACGATATAAAGATCTAAAAAACATTGGAGGGTAATGTTTTTTAGATCTTTATATCGTCAGACGGGTAAAAAGAAACGGCTACTTCATGACGTGTCGTACATTAGTAATCTGTACAAATAAATAAAATTGGAGTGTCTGTCTGTTTGTGACATTAATACAACCACTTTTTACTAAATGTATATGGATGTATACACGGTACATATACCAAAACAACATTTGTTTTCCAATTTTTGTCTGTCTGTTTGTTCCGGCTAATCTCTGAAACGGCCGGACCGATTTGGACGGGACTTTCACTGGCAGATAGCTCATGTAATAAGGAATAACTTTTATTTTAGATTTTTTTTTCTACGCGGAAGTCGTGGGCACAGCTAGTTTTATTATAAAAAAGATACATTATACACCATTAGATACGCTGATATCGTTTTGTTTTTGTTACATAATACATATTATAGCGGCAAACAATTATTCAAATTAAAGTTTATAATTGCGCCTATTGAAAACAAAAGAGTCTTTACTACGCATAACTTCTTGAATTCCATGAAATTCACTCAAAAATAAGTTTTTTTATCATATTTACAATGTTTGTTATGCCTTTGGTATAATAATACCAACCTACCAACTAAAATGATACCTAGATTAATGGTATGGTCAACGTGGATGGTCATCACACCAAACGTTGACATTCAAGCGATATGGTCAGTTTTAGCTGGCCATTTCATGAAATACTTAATGAATTGTCGGCCACATTATGAAGTGATCAATTCTAAGAACTGGCCTCGACATATACATATACTGTGAGTGACAAAATCCCCACCGATCTGAAAGGGACATATCGGTAGGTCGATGAAATTGGAAAAAAATATTAATAAATATCCTATTTATATAAAAATATTATGGAATTTAAAAATGCTCCTATTTATCGCTTAATTTCCATTAATTTAAACAAATATGAAATATGAATGTATGTAGGTAATATTGTTGAATTTGGATAATATTTAGGTACGATGATCTATGTAGGCGTCCAACCCTGTGTACTAAATTTTTTAAGTGTATGTATGTTTGTCCAAGAATATCTCGATTATATAACATGAAAATATTTATTTTATTTTAAATTTAATTTAAACCATATTCCAACTTAGCGTATAGTCTAAGTTTTGTCAAAATCAGTTCGGTAGGTTTTGAGATATGGGTATAGTTGGCAGATATTTGAAATCGGTTTATTTTTTTTATATTCTCCACATTTCATTAATTCACTTTTTATCATAAGATAGCAAACAAACAGATGGGACATGTGGAAAAGGGTAAACCATCGCCTATAGATACCAAAGATGTTAATGATGCGTTGCTTACTTGCTATCTTGTAGCGAGGTTTAATGCCACATGCATAAGTTTACTAGTTATTTTACCCTCCAAACCGGAACATGTCAGTGACTAGCACTGACGCTATTGCGGCAGGAGTAGGTAAGGCGGCGGTACGAGACCCGGGCGAGGCAATGCTGAACTCTACCACCTAGTAACCACGATGATAGTGACTCGTATAGGCAATCGGTCGCCTTTTACGACCTGCCTGGCAGAACGGCAGTTGGCCTATTCTTCAAAGGAGCCCGAGACTAACACGGGGTAAACTTGTACTATTCCACGATAAGTTTACTTTAAATTGGTAAATATTGTATTTTTTTAAATTACTTTTGTTCTTACAAAAACTACATGTAAAATTTTGTATTGGCATAGATAATATTTAAAATATAAGCCCCGTTGATCGAGTGGTCAGCGACCCTGGCTACGCGATCGACGGGGTTCAGGTTCGATCCCCGACGGGGACAAGCATTTGTGTGATGAGCATAAATGATTGTATTTCCTGGTTTGGGTGTTTATTAAATATATTCCAGTATTTATATATGTATATCTATGTAATTAGTATCGTTGACTAACACCCATAACACAAGCAAATAATTTGTTTACTTTGGGGTAAGATCAGTAAGTGTAATTTGTCCCGTGAATATAATATTAAAATATTATTATTCAAAATATAATGACACATATAATATGATCGTATAAAGCTACCAAATAATGCTTTCGATGACCGGATAGGTTTTTTACTCACTGTGTAAAAGGTGTCTCTTACTTTGATACAAAAGCCGAAACTACATTCAGAATCAATAGCAATTGTTTTTAAAGTGTGCCATATTTTATTCCAAAAATGTATCAAATTTTGTTTGTAAAATTTTGTTTACTTACCTTATTGTTTTTCGCTTGAATTACCAAAATTCTTACCTATGAACCATACTGACAATCTAAAGCTCTTAAGGCGAGGTATTTTGACGCGTGCCAATACTATAGAAAGTGGGTGACGCGGTATGTTCTGAAACCGCTGGGAATCGATTTAGTTTTCGTAAAAATAAATATGGGTCTTCAGCTGAAAATCAAAATTTAGTACATTCTTTTTTTTGTATTTAAGACTAAATTTCACCACATAAAAATCATGTGGAAAATTAGAAAAATTATGAACAAATTACTTGTTTTGAGGTTTGAGGTATCATGTAATGAGTTAGTACATTCGTTAAATAATATTTTTAGGTATATCGTGTAACTTTCTAACACCGTTATTTAATAATCAATACATAAAAATATGATTAAGTAAACCAGTTTTTTGCCTTTTGTCTCCGGTGCCTCGCCTTAGGGGCCATCCATAAAGTACGTCACACGAATTTTAGGACTTTTGAACCCCTCCCCCCGTCCTTGTCACAGGTTGTCACATTTTTATAACCCCCCCCCCCTCCTGATGTGACGTCACAAATTTCATAAAACCGAAAAAACAAACAACTAGTTAGAAAATAATAAACGATTAATTATATTAATTAAAGATAAAAAATTTAATTATCGAGTGTCCATGGACTTTGGATCCACTCTTTTATATCAGCTATTACTGGTAAATCAGGCACTTTGCGTTTTAGTATTTTAAATTTTAACATGTGACGTCACAAAACTATTGACCCCCCCATACCCCTTGTCACACGATGTCACACTTCGGTGATACCCTCCCTCCCCATTAACGTGTGACGTACTTTATGGATGGCCCCTTAAGTGTTATGATAAAATGTTATAATTACATGTTTAATAATACCGACTGGATATGAGCGATTGGCCAGGTTCATTGGCGTTTTGGGTGACATTAATATTGCGACGTCATTAACACAAATAAGTCTACCGATAACTCAAACAGTATTTTTTATATTTCGTTTTATTTAAGGTAAGGTTTTAATTGTTCCTGTAACAATACGGTTGGGGTGTTGCAACTTTTAATAAGAAGCACCGTGTATATATTAAAGCACTATTATAACTTAAAATATTTTCAAAAAAAAGTTTCGATGTCGAAACTTTTTTTTGAATGTTGTCTAGCATAGAATGGACAACGTCCTACCAGTTAGTCTACAGTGTAATCGGCGCATACTTATGCGCTGGCGCTTCAGACAAAGGTTCCTAGTTCAATTACAGCCAGTGGCAAAATCTTTCTTTGCTTAATGTATTTTTAAATTGTTTTATCGTAGATACTTTTTTATCAATAATAAAAACCAAAAAAAAATTAATTTTACATTACAATAATTTTACACTATGGTTATTTGAAACGACAATCCTGAAAACAGTTCAAAAATAGGCTCGTACTACTTACTTTACAGAAGTAAACTCTAGAGCTTAGATCAAAAATGACTAGATTTAAGATTCCGGCCTTAAAAGTGGTTACTGAAATAGGAGCATGAATAAATGTGTGGTCTTATTTTGTCTCATCAGTCAACGTATCGATGCATCACGATGCAAAAACGGTTTATTAGTATGTGACTTGCAATTTGTACGGTAAAGCTATAAATTTAAAGTTGAATTTTCTATGAGGCTGATAAAATGTAGCCTTCGTCGGTATTAAGCGGAGCAATAGTTGAAACCAAACCATAACGTACAAAAAATAAGATTGATTATTATTAAGATACTTGTATGATATCGCAATATTTATTAAATTTCTGTATACATCATTTTCAAGACATTTTCTGGCTTTGCTTAATTTGTTTGCAACGCTAAATATTATTATTTTTAATCGAAGTTTTATAGGCTTTACTTCAGGAACTTAGTAAGATATATGTCTGTCTAAAGTTGTTTATTGTCGCATTGATAAGCATCCTCACAACACTCTGGCACTAATTTCACGTCCCGCGATAGTATATAACTTAAGTCTCATGTATCATATATAATATGTAATATACTATTTTTTATATACTCGTATCAAAAGATAGCAACAAGCAGATGACTCTCCTGATGGATAGAGCAACCATCGCTTATATACACCAAAGATGTTAATAGTGTGTTGCTATCCATGTGGTGGAATAGCTATGCCACATGCATAAGTTTACCGGGTATCTTACTCTCCAAACCGGAACACGACAATTAGCGGCATTGACATTATTGCGGCAGGAATATGCAAGGCGGTGATATGCAATACCCAGGCGAGACGTTGCGGAACTCTACCATCTAGAACTTAAAGGATTATATACATTTATGAATAAAAGCAGTTAAAAAGATATCTTGTATAAGTCTGGAAAACTCTTATCAATACGTTAATTCAAAACTATAGTGCGCGCCAGATAAGTCTGCGCGCGACTGAGGGCGTGCAAAATGTTGCCATATTAACAAAAGCATAAATTTCCACTTCAAGGGGTAATGTAATATTTTCGGTTACATATTACAAAGTTAATTGAAAGAGTATTGAAGCTAAATGATATCTCACTTTTGTAGTTTGCTGACCACTTGAGTTTTAATGACTTTCTCAGAGAAATAAAATTCAATACTGTGATCCAGTACGAAAGGAATGTTTGTATAATAAATTGGTACTATGACAAAAACACTTATATTTTGACCGCTTCCTATCTTATGTGGGTCAAATATTTATTTGCCATCCAACTACCTAATATGAAAAAATAATAACGGTAATAATTTATTCTGAAACTATTTCTAGCAGTAATAACATTGAAACAATTTACATAATTTATTATTTATTTATATAGTTATGGTCTTGTAATGGTAAATGGAAAATATATTAGTTTAATGACATTCCGCATGATCTAAATAGGTATTTAAGGGAAAAACGAATTATCAACACGAAGAAAACTACACAATTTACACCAACAATATGGCGGACAACATTTAGTTCCGATTTCTGCCTTGCGCAGACTTATCTGGCGCGCACTCTACTTCTTATTAACTTAAAATTCTTCTATTCTCCTGTCATGTTTTAAAAGTGGAAAAGCCACACGGCATCAAGAGTACCAAATTTCAAACTACACGGTTCGCTTAATTAAAAAAGTTTTCTTTCACGTATAATATGATATGATTGTATTAGGTTACCAAATGATAAAGTCACCTAGTCTGGCGGTCAGCGTTGGCACTGACCACATGAGTACCCGAGTTCGATTCCCGGATCGGGTAAATACAAAAGTGTTTTTTCAGTTTTCTGAGAATCACAAAGCTGCCCAGGATTGGAAAGTGCCCGGTTGACGATAGGCTTGCTACCTATCACATTTGTGGGACCAAGTATCTTCGGCTAATCGTGGTTGTTGTACCTCTGCCTACCCCTTCGGGGATATGGGCGTGAAGATACAAATGATTCCTTTGACGATCGGACAGGATTCTGTTACACACTGCATGTTTTTTCTGTCAAAATTTCTAATTGCATATCACGTCAAATTCTCGCTGGACTTATTGGGATAGAGAGTTTGAAGTAGCCAGTTGACGTCATTAAATTTTGTAAATGCAATATTTTTGTATGTTATGTAAAAAGATTTTTTTCGATTTTTCGACTTATTTTCCTGCTGAAATGTATACGCATATATACGAATACAATACATATATACAAATTGTGTTAGTTTATCTTATGTTAAATGATACGGATGCATTTAAGTATTTGATATTTATCAAATATATTAGTAACTTAGTAATCTATAAAATAACCCTTACTTGTGTAATGTTTTATTGAAATTTTAATTAAGTAAATATATTAAAATGATAATATATATGTTTAAGAAAATAAATGACAAAATATTTTATAAATTGGGTTGCTATTGGTGTAAATATTGTAATTAATATATATTTTAAGCAGAATATTATGAATTTCTATTTTAATATTTTACAAATGTTACCATGTGTTTATGTGTATATTTTAAGCATAATTTGTTAACATTTGGAGTAGGTATGCCTAATACAATGTTTACAAAGTAAATATGATTTTATTCTATGGTGGACTACATTAAAACATCTTACAAGACCACGCACGGTTTCCGAAACAAAAATGAATTTTAACAAGCAATTAATCTGTGTTTAGCTTACATTTTACAAGCAAATGACCTGTTAAAAACCAAAATTATTGCTGGTTAAAATTAGTTTTCGTTTCGGAAACCAGCCGTCAAACCTATATTATTTTATATTAAAGAATAGATAACATAGAGACGGCTCACCTGATGGTAAGAGAAAACAATCGTCTATGAATAAACATCGAAAAATGGTGCGTTGTTATTAGAAATGCAAAAATCTAATATTAGATGTATACATTTACGGCCTATTTTACTGTCTAGAAAACAAGCGAAGACTCTCGTGTTAAAAAAATGCAACTATC
Source organism: Apodemia mormo (assembly GCA_036924255.1). Taxonomy (NCBI): domain Eukaryota; kingdom Metazoa; phylum Arthropoda; class Insecta; order Lepidoptera; family Riodinidae; genus Apodemia; species Apodemia mormo. The sequence goes on along the minus strand of JAUPFN010000007.1, from coordinate 10,099,152 downwards.
GCCTATAGGCATCAAAAATATTAATAGTTGGTTGTTATCTGAATGGCAGGATGTTAATGTTACATGCATAACTTTTTACGGCTCCCTTACCCTCCAAACCAGAATATTACATTGACAAGCACTGACTCTGTTGCGGCAGGGATAGATAAGGTGGTGGTACTAGACAGGGCGAGACAATGAAGAACTCTACCACTTAATAGTCACAATAGGTATCTCGTGTAGCCAAACGTTCGTCTCTTACGAACTGCCTGGCAAAACGGCAAATGGTTTATTCTTCAAAATGGTCTCGGGATAACACAACGAAAAATTACTAATTATCTATAAAGATATAGAAATATACTATTATCCATTAGTATATTAATTCTATATCTTTATTAACTATAAAAACTTATTTCATCATACACTAGTTTAAAATTGCAAGACATAACGACTATTATCGGACAATAATTATTGTATTATTTTAAAATAATAATAACGATATATTATATATATCTATATTCTCTTCATTTATATTTTTGTCTTGTTTAAGTACATTTATACAAAAATACTTCTCAGTCACTTGTCAAATACTTCTCAGTCAGTCACGATAAATACGCATTTGTAAAATACAAGTCGTCGGCACTCAGGACCCATAAAATATGTGACGCGTCTGGACACGCCCTTATTCTAAATTTCAATACATGGGCAGATTTAAAATTCAAATATTGCAACACTATATAGTGTAATCTTCAGGTAAAAGTAATTGTACACCAGAGGTATTATATAATACAGAGTTCGTGGATGTTGGTAAATATTTTATCGATATCACCAAAAGCCACTCGCTTGCTCAAAACTTTTGATTTGAATTGTTTAAATATATCTTATTCCACTTTAGCTCTACCAGTTTTGTCTCGCCCGGGTCTGGTACCACCGCATTACCTATTCCTGCCGCAATAGCGTCAGTGCTTGTCGCTGTCGTGTTCCGGTTTGGAAGGTAAGGTAGCTGGTAAATTTATGCATGTAGCATTAGACCTAACCATAAGATAGCAATGCACCATTAACATCTTTGGTGTCTATAGGCGATGGTTGACTGTTTCTATCAGGAGACAAATCTGCTTATTTGTTATTTCATGATATAAAAAAATACCACAAATCTAGAAAGTCGTTATTTAAAAGAGCAGACAAGCGGCTGTTCAACCAGGCAGTTTGTAAGAGGCGAATGATTGGCTATGCGATTCTCTTCCATCCTGGCTACTAGGTGGTAGAGTGCTGCTGTTACCACTGCCTTAATTATTCCTGTCGCAATAGCGTCAGGACTTGCCAATGTCGAGTTTCGTTTGGAGGGTATCTTACCCTCCAAATCCATTAAAGTTATGCTTGTGGCATTAAGACCGTACTACAAAAATATTTTCATCATTAACATCTTCGACGACTATAGGCGGTGGTTGTTTCTTTCCATCAGGAGAGCCATCTGCTTGGTTGCTCATCCATATTAATATTATAAATGGAAAAGTGTGTGTGTGTGTTTGTTTGTCTGTCTTTTACGGCAAAACGGAGCGACGAATTGTCGTGATTTATTAAGATGAGATAATTGAAGGGATGGAGAGTGACAAAGGTTACTTTTATATCTTACTTTACGCGAGCGAAGTCGCGTGCAAAAGCTAGTAAAAATGTATAAATTATGTTTTATGTAACCCTCTCTCATAACTGTAATATAACATCTTATAAGGATAATATTAGTTACAAAAATAAAAAAAACATCGAATATTGGAAATAGGTATTCAATATAGTATAATGACACAAAGAAAATCTAGCTGTATGTTAAATTTTATCGATTCCGATTAACGCGTTAAAAAACAATATAAAAGACTTTGAAATAGTATTTGTTTGTAAATACTTCTATTATATACAATTTGATTATTTATACTGCAACTTAATTTATTGGTAGTAAATTAATATTATAAGGCAATTCAATTTTTGCAGATTGTAATCAACAAAATACCTAATTACCTCATTAAAACTTTTAAATGACTAATGTAAATAACCACTTTTTTGGTTATGACACCAGTATTTTACTTATTTTATTTACAAATATCAAATAACCTAACGAATAGTATTTATATAATTTATACTGAAAAGTGTTACAGTATATAAAAGAAATGAAATGACTGAATTAAAAAAATAACTTAATAACAGGCCTGTATTTCACCGTAATAATGTGCTAAAAAAATAAAAAATATATGATGAACGCATACACTAGAAGCAAAAAAGCATTGTATTAAAATATGTCACAGCTAAATGAGCATATGTTCATTTTAACATAATGCTTTTTTGCTTCTATTATTTATATTACTTTAGCATATTCATATTATTTTATATTTATTTTAGCATGATTTATATTCTATTAAAAGCATAATTTTGCAGTACTGTTAATACCATGTAACGTCTATATTTCATTGATTTTATAATTTTTATGGGTATTAGAAAATGTAGTATTGATTGAGAAAAATATGTTTGCTTAATGAGTAAGGATAAAAGGTCCCTTACCCAATTATAGACAAACGGAATCCTATTAGTATGCTTCCGTTGTCTGTTTGTCTATCACAGGTCTCTGTCTCTTGAACAGTAATAGGTAAATACCTGAATTTAAATAAAATGCCTGTACTGTGGCCACCATTACATCGAATAATGAGAAAAGTAAAAAAGATAGATCCCAGTTTTGAAGTTAAGTGGAACTTCAAATCTCAATTTGAAGTTCCCCCTCATCATCTCGATGTCTAGAAATCCACAACTATGCATTTATGTTGACGCTTTTTGTCTTTTACTACTCTGTTGTGGAATCAATTACCTGCTGTGGTGTTTCTGAACGGATACTACTTGGGCATCTTCAATAAAAGAGCTTACTCATTCTTAAAAAACCGGCAATGCAACTGCAAGACTTCTAGTATTGCGGATGTCGATTTGCAGCTGTGATCACTTACCATTAGGTTCACCTCCTGCCCGTTTGCCCCTTCTATAAAAAAAACAGGCTCCCCATACAAGTAACGTCAGTTGATCAGGCAAGAAGCAACCCACCATTAACACCTTTGGTGTCTATAGCTAATAGTTGCCTCTTTCTATTAGAAGAGGCATTTTCCACAGATTGTTTGCTATATGATATAAAAATGTAATCAGTATACGTTACATTTGAAGTTGAAAAATATAAGAAAGCCAACAGTGTTTGTTATATTGAAAGAAACTGCTTATCGAAAAATATAATATTTAATTATTTTAAATTAGGTATAAGTTTCTGGGTAAGTTGTAGAGAAAATTTATAAAGTAATTGCTTTTTCGGGAATTAAACCCATGTTAACACGGTATGTATTATTCTAATATCTATGCGGAAGTACAAACATCATTGCTTGTGATCGTATAGTGTTATGGGTTTTATCTTATCAATCTGACCTTTAATTAAATACGCCTTTATCGGAAAGACGTGTTTTTCTTACTTACATGATATATTACACAATCTTACTACAAATAGCTCTGTGGCAGTGGTGTTTCTTTGTGTTGATTACAATTTAACACAAGTTGTAATCAACACAAAGAAACATGTCAACTACTAAAAGTCTTGTGGCACAAATGAAAACGATGTAACTGTTTTGAATTATGTAGCGTTTGCTTTGTTATTGGAGTAAGTAATAGATGCAAATGACGTAATATGTTTCTTTTTATATTAAATATCTTAAGATTTTTTATGGAAATTAAGTCACTACTTTAGAGCATGTAATTAAATGGTGAGGACATGTAAAAACGAAGTATTAAATGATAATATAATAATTAAGTATAAAATATAGTATGGGTTTAATACCTCACATGTTGTATTGTTTTTACTAAAATACATCAAAAATATAAAATCCTTGTAGGAGAGGTATTTTTAGTCAATAAGGTACCTAAAATGTTAATATTTATTTTTTTACCATAAGGCAGGTAGTAATGTAAAACATTCATCTTAAAGTATTGTATAAATATATTATTAATTAACACGATTTTTATTTGAACATTAAGTACCCGTCTTGAATTTAAAAATATTAGTATTTGTCTATTAATTTATAAAACTTAAATGTAATATTTAGTAATGCTATGGCTGATATATTAGTATCTGCTAAGATATTAGTAATATCGAAAGGATTCGTGGATTATTAATCCGGCGAACTGTAATAATATGCTAATATTTCATATTCGCCTAATCTCTGTAACGGCTATTCAAAATGAATCGGATAGTATCATTCGGAATAGTTCGGATTCACTAGATTGGCGCCTGTCGGATTCGTGAAAATATTCAAATATTTTCACGATACGCCGCGCCGTACATACGAATGAGACAGACGTATTTCCTACAGTATCAGTATCAGATCTTATTACTGTTGCCTTACGGTCCAAATTACAGTGAAATATTAGTTAATACTGACATGTTAGTTAAGATATTATAATAATTCAAAGTGAATATATTAGTATCACCTAATCTTGAGAAATATCGGCATTAACCCATCTCTAATACTTAGTAAAAACTATTCATCTTTAGAACTATTCATAAGTATATTCCCCGTCAGAACTATCCCTAATATAAAGAAGCCACCACGTCCGGAAGTAGGCTATACTCAAAATCCGTCAACGAGCTACAATTCGTTACGTTATTAATATATTAAGCAAGCATTTCTACTTGCGATTCGGTCCGCTCTGCCCCACTGCGACCCATCATAATGTGTTCGATCCTTTTAAGAAGTCCATCACGACACGGAAACAACTTTAGGTTTTAAATTGGAAAATATGACACATTGTTTTTCCGAAATTCCGAAGGGTTCCGAAGTAAATCTGATGTTCCCATTGATTTTTTTTTATAGAAGAGGGGGCAAACGAATAGGAGGTGCACCTGATGGTAAGTGATCACAGCCGCCCATGGACATCCGCAATACCAGAGGTCTTGCAGTTGCGTTGCCGGCCTTTTAAGAATAAGTAAGCTCTTTTCTTGAAGTCCCCCAAGTTGTATCCGTTTGGAAACTCCCCTGCCGGTAATTGATTCCACAACAAAGTAGTGCGAGGCAAAAAGTGCCGAGAGAAACGCGCAGTTGTGGATTTCCAGACATCAAGTTGGTTAGGATGGAATTTCATATTTTGACGCGATGTCCGATGATGGAATTGAACATACTGAGCTTTTTGGAGGCTAGTTTAGCCTTACCTTCCAAATGACCGCGAAACTGAACGTAATTCGATATGTCAACTTCCAGAATTCCGACACTAACTGAGGCTGTCAAGAGAGTATCTCCAAATCGAGGTGACACAACAAAGGGTGTCTTTTTAGCGGAAAGCAAAGCTGTGTCGTCTTGGGGTTAAAAGTGACCAGGTTTCAACGAACCCATTCTGAGACATCGGTTAGTCGATTCTCAACTTCGGACACAAGCTTGTTTCGGCACTCTTCGACGTGTTCCCGAGAAATACCGCTACGCCGGGAGTATGTAACATCACCAGTACCGTCATCTGCATACCAATGTATGTTGCGAATTCGCATCGTGTCATTGATATGCAGAAGGAACAGTGTCGGTGATAGCACGCAGCCTTGTGGAACACCAGCATTGACAGATTTAAGGTCAGAGCACGCACCGTCGACTACGACCTTGATGCTCCGATCGGCCAAAAAACTAGTGATCCACTTGCATAATTTCACGGGAAGCCCATAAAAAGGCAGCTTCGCCAGAAGCGCTTTGTGCCATACCCGATCAAAGGTCTTCGCTATGTCCAAACTAACTGCCAATGCCTCCCACTTGGACTCAATTACTTCCGCCCACCGATGAGTTAGGTGTACTAGAAGATTACCATCTGAGCGACCGCGACGGAAACCGTACTGGCGGTCGCTAATCAGCTGGTGCTCTTCTAAATACTTGAGGAGCTGAGAGTTGATGATTGTCTCCATAATTTTGGATAACAGGGACGTTATGGCTATCGGCCGATAGTTAGACGGTTTAGAGCTATCTCCTTTTTTAGGGATGGTTAGACGCCGAGTGAATAGGAGAGCCGGAATAGGCGTGTTAATATCGGCGCCAGCTCTGGAGCACACGCTTTAAGTACAATCGGAGGAATGCCATCCGGCCCACTCGACTTATAGATGTCCAAAGAAAGCAGTGCTTTCTTTAACGTACGGAAGACTGCAGGAATTTTTTTTTCCCATCATAGAACTGTAGCACTGCAGGATGGTAGGTGGTGTATTTCCTTGGTCGTCCAAAGTCGAGTTAATCGCAAAGAACGAGCCCAGAAGATCGGCCTTCTAATTTGCGGTATGGGCCAGAGAGTCATCGTCTCCATGTAAAGATGGAAGAGAGAACTGTGAGGAGTTCCCCAAGACAGCCTTGGCAAGAGACCAGAACGCACGCAGTTCCCAAAGGAAGGTGAAATAGTTTCTCACTAACTCTGCCAATGTGTTCAGATTTTGCCTTGGCGATAGCTCTTTTGAAGAACCTCGAGGCGGAATTGTACTCCTTACGCAACGCGCTAGTTTTTTCATCACGAGATGTCAACGCTGCAGCCCAAGTCCGGTAGCATTCCTGCTTTCGGCGTAAAGCCTTTTTGCAGGAGCGACCAAACCAAGGCTGAGACTTAACATCAACTGGTACTGCAGAAAATGGAATGAAAAATGCCATGCCCTGCAGTACCACATCAGCGATTGAGTCATCGATGACTCTCGGATCATCTAGTGAGAAGCACATCTGCCCCAATGGGTAGGACGCAAAAAAAGACCGCATCCCATCCCAATCTGCTGACCTATAGTGCCAAACGCGATGACAGCCTGCAAAAGGAGGCCGTGATAGGCGCGTAATCGGCACTTTACTCCGGATCAGGCAGTGGTCTGACGTACCAGGAGGGACTTCCAGAGATACTTGGTAATGGTCCGGATGACAGGTCAGCAGAAGGTAGTGAAGACGTATGATCGTCCACATCGGAAACTCACGTAGGCGAAGTTACCAATTTTATTAGACCATACTCCAAGAGATAAGCGTGAACAGACCTCCCCCCGCATGATCGGTAATTTGTGAACATAGCCATTCGGCGTGGTGGGCATTAAAATCGCCTAAGATCACGATCTCAGCGGAGTGGGTCTGTTGTAATACGGAATCTACAGCCGGTTGAAAGTGCTCAACGAGCCTATCGAATTCAGCATTTCCGCTATGGGTAAAGGCACGCATAGATGGGGGGATGGTCGTCGCAGACTACACGCAGCCAGAGCATGGATAGATCCTTATAGGCTTCAAGGCTGTTGAGACGTCGAGAACAGATATCCTCTCTGACGTAAGCACAAACTCCCGCCCGGGGTACAAATGAATGCTAGAATTGTCACAATTTTGTTATTCAACTAGGCTGTAAATTTTTTCAACGTCTCCGCCTTACTATTTCTTGTCGCGATAGCATCAGCGCATGTTACTCTTTCGTTTCGGTTTGGAGGGTAAGGTAGTCGGTAAACTTATGGGTGTGACATTACATCCACTATACGTATGGCAACGCACCATTTACATCTATAGACGATGGTTTTGTTAAAGCCATTTGCTTGGTTTTTGTACAGAAAAAACCTAATACAAAGAATTTTCGTATTTAGATCTATTTAGCCATTATTTAGCGGACATGTTTATACCGAAGTGTATTAAGTCCACGCAATATTATCATGGTTGAATCTTCCCACGATGCATGTAATTAATAAATAAATTAATATAATAAAAATAATTATTCCCTAAATTACACGAATTGATCTAACCCTCAAATAACAAAATTATTTGTTTGTGATATGGGTAAAAAAAAAAACAATAGAAATACACAAATGCATTACACTGTCGGGAATCGAACACGAACCCTATCGATTGCGTAGGCTATCGATTGCGTAGTAAGTCAAGTACTTACGTAGCGGTTAATGTATAGTAGGTTTAACTTATACCAGTTATAATATCACATACTTGAATAACCTAATTTAATTTTTTTGCGTAGAACATTTCGTTAGGATAAACAAATTTGGTATGTCGCGCGCGAAAGAAGAAAAATTTGACTAATAAGAAGAGTTAATTGTTTTTAAGATTCCAAAGTCAAATACCCTTTTAGTTAAGCCATGTCTGTCCGTCTATTCGCTGGAAGCTGTAACCAGAGATTATATTTCGTATAAGAAATCGGAAATTTGGTCCGAATAGATACACATATTAGTTGCACTGTCAGAGTGGTTAAATAAAATCTTGAAAAACATTTTTTAGGGTCCGATACACGTAATATGCAGGTGTTTTCATTTTTTTCTTGCATAACCCAAAGTAAGAGGTATCGTTGTATAGATATTTAAAAAAATATTGCAAATTTAAAAAAAAACAGTTATTCGATATATGAGATCCGTTTGTGAAATATAAAGCTTTAAATTGCTAATTTCGTTGGAGCCAAGTGTTTTGCGAATTAAAATTGAAACTGGATGTATGAATAATATCAGGGCAATAGTATTTATTATGAATTTAAAAGAAAGAAAGAAGAAAGAAATCATTTATTTGCCAGAATATGGGAGTTACAAAAGGAAAACTAACTAAACTTAAGTTTACGAGCAATAGTCGACCAACTTTTAACGTGTACTTGGAGAAGATTTTACAGGAGTTAAACTTGTAGTGCGGATGTATCCGTCATTAGCATTAAATAGATAAAAGTTTGTAGTATTAAACAATAAAAGCGCTCTCATTCGTCCGCACTATAATTGCAGTGGGCAAACTACGGAACTCTACACTGCGTATGGCCCGAAACGCACTTGGCCGCTTATTATCATGACTATACGTTTGCCGTGACATAAATATTAGTATAAGCGATCCTGATTCATCAAATTTCTTTCACATACTGTTTATTCTAAGTGAGCTGTTCTACGCTTTTCGTAAATCCGTAAGTGCAGCACGGTAAATTAAATTTTCATTCTGATAACTGGCGTTTCTGGGAATTTTCTCACACGTTCTACGAAATGTAGGAAAAATGGCTTTTAAATTGTCGGTGAAATAGAACGTATTTTCTGAAGTAAAGCTTCGTAAGCTTTAAAGAAAATACAAACAACACTTACAATTTAAAGGATTTCACACACACACACACACACACACACACACACACACACACACACACACACATATTCATTATTTGTTATTCTTATTATTCAACACTTGTTATTCTTAAAATCAATTTACAACTTATATATCTATATATATAAAAATCGATTCCTATTTTCCGTGGTCACGACATCACGCGTGAATGGTTGGACCGATTTCGCTAATTCTTTTTTTGTTGTGTTTGTAATTGTCAGGAGAAGGTTCTTATAAAGGAAAATATTAAGAAAATTGCGCGGAAAATAAGAAAATTTAAGAGTACCTATCCACCATATAAAGTTCAATCTCCTTTCGGCTGCCTGGAAGGATAATCCCGTATACTTATATAAATTACATGTAACATTTGTCCGCTATAGATTCCTAATATTGATGGCAAAACAATGTTTGCTGGGTCAGCTAGTATGTTAATAATATTTCTGTGACTGCTAGTGTTAGTCTGATATTAAGTTGATGTAGATCATGAGATCCTAGGTTTAACCTGTTGAGTAGAGTTGGTAGAGTTCTGCATTGTCTCGCTCGGGTCTGGTACCACCGCCTTACCTATTCCTGCCGCAATAGCGTCAGTGCTTGTCGCTGTCGTGTTCCGGTTTGGAGGGTAAGGTAGCCGGTAAACTTATGCATGTGGCATTAGACCTCGCCACAAGATAGCAACGCACCATTAACATCTTTGGTGTCTATAGGCGATGGTTGACTCTTTCCATCAGGAGACCCATCTGCTTGTTTGCTATCTTATGACATAAAAAACCTAGTTCCTAGGTAACTCTTTGATAAGGTAATAAATATTATTGTATTTTTATTAAAAATGCCAGGTTAATCGTAATGAACATACTACCATGATACTACGATTCACAATTTAATTACGATTAATCTATTTGACACGTATTTCCATTCGCTTTGCTTATTCTTTGTTTTAAGATCATTATCATTGAATTTTATTCAAGCATTCTCTGGACATTCGTGGTGTTACGAGAAACCATCGCCTAATAGATATTAATATGTAAATAGTGAGTTGCTATTCGTGTGGCGGGATGCCAATACCATATGCATACGTTTACCGGCTACTTTACGACAAGACAATTACAAACATTGACGCTATTGCGATAGGAATAGGTAAGGCTTATACGTTGCGAAACTTTATAACCTAGTAATCACGATGGTATTGACACACGTAGCCAATCGTTTGTCTTTTACAAACTGCCTGGCAGAATGACAGATGGTCTATTCTTCAAATGGGGCTCGGACCAACACGGACCTGGAGCAATTGGTGTGATGATAATAATTCATTAGCTTCTTATGATTAAAAGTATTCTTAAAAGCGGTTCAAACTTATTTTTTTCTGTTTGCATTATATTAGTAGATATATAGATTAATCTGAAACGGATTTCAAGATGTTTCCGAATATTTTATGAATCCGTTAGTACAGAATAATAAATTTAACTTTCATTCCGACAGCATGAGTTTCTGAGAATTCTCTCTCACGTTCTATTCGTAGGAAAAATGTATTTCATATTGTCTATTAGTAAGACGTTCTAGGAAAAGCTTCACAAACTTCTTCAGAAATCTTAAGAGAATATGTGAAAAGTTAGGTGTCAGTATGAATCAACTTCAAAATTTTCACTCATGAGTTTTTATCTTACTGCACATTGATGATCAATATGAAGACTGATATTTTTTAACCCCTAAGCAAAAAGGAGAATTAATACTCGATATTGATGCGGATATCTTTTTAAGAATAGGTATCGTAAATATAGACTTTGTGGTAAGTGTGTGTCTGTCATGTTTCAATTTTGGTTTCCACCAAGTGATAGTTTGAAGTATAAACCATCTGCCATTATACCAGGCAGTTTGTGAACGGCAAACGATTTGCTATACGAGTCATTATCATCGTGGTTACTAGATAGTAGAGTTCTTGAATGTCTCGTCCTAGTTAGTTATCAACGCCTTACCTATTCCTACCACATGTGGTGTTCTTGTTTGCAGCACTAGGCAGCATTATCTAGCACTAGGTTAACTCTCAACACAGAAAAAATGAATCCAAACTCGATCGGTTTATCTTATTTAGTTCAAAGGTTCCCATAGCCATCTTCAATTTCCATTATTAAATTTAAAAAAAAGCATCTAGCACCAAAAATTATGCCAAAATAAACCGAAATAACCCACACTCAATTGTTTTTTCTGGGTTAGCTTAGGATTTCTCATGAACTTCTTAACACTCTATCATCTGAACCCAAAAGCCATCCTGCTCCAAAGACTTCCTCCTGCCTCCTTCCACCATCAGGACGTTTGTTTTAAAATACAACAAAGGATCCCAAACTCGATAGGTTTATCTTGTTTAATTTAGAAAATCCCATGACTACGTCCCAATTCCATCAGCAGATACTATGGATATAGAAATCGTTCAGCACCAATTTGTTTGCAAAAACAAACCGAATTTGTTCCCCACTTGATGGGTTAACCTAGTTTAGCTTAGGAGTTCTCCGGTACATCTTCCAGCTCTATCATCAGGCACTGGAAGCCATTTCGCTCCTAAGCCCTTAGAATAACGGTACAAACGACCCGAAAGTCGATGGGGTTGCTCTGATTTATTTCAAAGTTCCTATAACGTACTTTCAGCTCCATCATGAGACCCTGGAAATCGCTAGCACTAGGGTGTTTGTCCAAACAGAACAAATGAGTCCAATTTTGATTAGTTTATCTTATTTAGTTTATGAGTTCTCATGGTTACCTTCCAGTTCCATCAGATCCTGAAAATCATCCAATACGAAGGTGTTGGTCAATACAAGACAATTAAGTGCTGATTAAAAAGCGTTACCTCGTTTAGTTTAGGAGTTCATTGTAGTTGCATTTGGAATCTAGATTCTTGAAATTCCACTGTCACTTTTTCGGCGCAACCTTCAGAGAGAAATACGAAAATTGCCAGTGAAATAGACGCTAATGACCTTCGAATGAGAATGTTAAAGTATCAGCTCAAGGTTACCATATAATTTCAATATCAATAAAGTAACAGAATACAAAATTTAGTATTGATAAAGCCTTTGCAAGTTACTTAATTCCTTTCATCAATTTGAAAAGAGCTGGTGATCTTGAAACAGCTGAACAGATTCTATTGAATCATAGCTAAGAATCATCTCGCAAAACAGGGCATTCAATTTAAAAAAAGCAATCAAATCGGACCACCCCTGGCGGGTGGTGGCCGCTACGATGCCACGGACAGACACACAGATACACAGATACACAGATACACAGATACACAGATACACAGATACACAGATATACAGATATACAGATACACAGATACACAGATACACACCTGAAACTTATAACACCCCTCGTTTTGCGTCGGGGGTTAAAAAAGAAGAGGTGCCTAAGATATTGAAATCTACTCTACGCATTTGCAATAATTATCATATATACATACACGAATAGCGACCCACCATTAACATCTTTGGTGTCTATAGGCGATGTTCTCTCTTTCCATCAGGAGAGTCATCTGCTTGTTTGGTATCTTATTGTATAATGAAAAGTATTCTATACGTAAATCTACATTATAAGCGTCTAGCTCTGACCCATGAAATGAAATGAGTAATATGGCCACAACATCTTAACAGATGATAGTTACGGTGCCTGTGAGTAATACAGATCATCATATATTAGAATAGCAACATTTCCTTCTATGGCTTACTAAACCAATTGCTGCTCGGTAGATCTTGCCACATCGGTCACATGTAAAGCGCGAAACTAGAGGAGTGAGATCGACCTTTTTACGTTGCTGGTTTCTACATTGCAACGTATCTAGCCAGAGCTTGTCGTATCTCTTTATTCCAGAAAGCAGCTGATAGCGCCATCTAGGTCGATCGCTTGCCCACGACTCCCAAACGCTGGTATCGATGCCGAAACTCTCCATGTCCCGTTTGTAACAATCCTTAAGTCTAAGCATCGGACGTCCCACAAGTCTTTTGATATGCGCAATTTGGCTTAATGCCAATGCACGAGGAAGGCGTTCTGGTGCCATTCTATACACGTGGGCTAGCCAACGGAGACGTCTCTGTTTCAGTATTGCTGCAATACTATGACTAATGCAGTTTTTTTCTAATGCAGTTTTGTTACTCATCATATCCTTCCAAGAAACTCCAAGGATCGTACGTAAGCATCGCATGTGAAAATTATTCAACTGTTTTTCTTGTCTAGAGTATGATGTCCAAGTTTCCGATGCTTACAAGAGAGTACTTAGTACGCAAGTTTCGTACACGAGGATCTTAGTAGAAATGGTTAGTTTATTATTTTCCCAAACTCGTGTCCGGAATTTTCCGAAATTTGTAGCAGCTCTACCGATACCCGCGTTGATTTCCATGGAGGAAGATAATTTACAATTTTCAAAATACAAAAAAAAGAATTACAATTAAAGTTACAATTCCCGAAAGCCACGAAGAGAAGCACAGAAAAATATATTCCGAAGATTGTTGGGGCCAGAACGCATCCTTGTCTCACGCCTCGCTTGATGTTAAAAGCCGAAGACGTTTCACCGTCGAAAACCACAGAGCCCTGCATGTTGTCGTGAAAACCCTTTATCATTGACAGAAGTGTAGGTGGGCAACCAAGTATGCGTGACACGGCGTAGAGGCCTTCTCTACTGACGGTATCGAAGGCTTTGTTTAAATCAACGAAGGCCATAAACAAAGGTACACGATGTTCACGGCATTTCTCTTGTAGTTGTCGAAGCGAAAATATCATGTCGTTGGGTTTTTTATATTAATGCGTTTGTGGAACGGCCTGCACGAAACCCGCATTGTGATTCGGGGTAGATTCGTTCTGCAAGCACTTCTAGCCTTTTAAGAACTACCTTGGCAAATGCCAAATGAAATGAAAATTAATGAAATTTATTGCTTAAAGTCAGTTATGAAAGAAAGATTTTGGTATAATAAAAAAATTTAGCTTCACGCATTCTATCTAACGGCATACAATATTTATATATACAATACTAGCTGCTGCCTGCGACTTCGTCCGCGCGGACTTCGTTTACTCCGCACTGCTCCTCCCCTGTAGGTGATAGCGTGATAATATGTAGCCTATATGTTGACCCGAGCTGTTAGTATTCATGTAAAATTTGAAGTAAATCCATGCAATACTTTTTGAGTTTACCCCGGGCATACATACAGACAAATAGACACACAGACAAACAGACAAAAATTCTAGAAACTATATTTTTGGCTTCGATATCGATTGTAGATCACACCCCAAGTATTCTTTTTAAAAAATATTTAATGTACAGTTTTGACTTTCCTTCGATTTTATTATATGTATAGATTTAGTTTACAATACTTACATACACAGTTTTCATAAATTTAAGTTATAATTTACTTATTTTCGGTTTCCATATTGACTAATAAAATACCTTTTAGTTTGGATACTATGTGTAACTACTGCCGGTATACTATTTTTCTATTTTACAAAAAGAGTACCTTTATCGTACCAGAGTTGCTTGAACTTTTAACTCTATAGCTACAAAAATAACACTAGCTTGTATTTATTGTAATGTCAAAAATAAAATTAGTGACTGAAAATTCAAGGAACAAATATTTTATTTACAAAATTCTTAGTCTAATTAAAAAGTGGCGATTGTAATTTATATTTTATACCAGACTATATCTAGATCGTTAGGCGCCAAGGCGGTAATTAAAGACTATGCCGTCCTTTAGTTAAGAAATGGTTCGTTAACGCCTAAAAATAATGAATTTCATTGATCATTCTCGTTATTCGGGTTATCTAATTAAAAAGAAAATTATTCAAATTGTACAAGGCTAGCGGTGCCTTGGAAACTGTGATGTTTTTACTCAAATATCATTAGGTATAATTAGGTATTCATACTGATATAATAATTATTTGGAAGACCATCACCTGTGTAACAGCATCGAGTACATATTTTTTTTTAGTAAATAAAATAAACATTAATAGTAATAGTGACCAATATAATCATTATACAATACATTATTTAGATTGTTGACTTTTCTGAAAGTGAGACCTTAAAACATATTTTATCAGTAGTCATATCGTTTAACCTACTTCGCACAGAACTGCATAACACTCTCGTCGCGTATTCACCAGCTTACTCCTTAAGTCAAGCGTGCGTATAGAAGTTTTTACTTCAAAAAGCGGCTAATGACGACATAAAGTAACTTTTTGAATTTTATACATTTGCGGATCCGTACTGCTGGATCTAGCACGGTTTGCTGGATCCAGCATGTCAAAAAAAGCGCTGGATCCAACTGGATTGCTGGATGCTGGATCCAGCAATTGCAATCCCTAGTTGATATCCTTATAACAAGGATCGAATGCCACAACGCTAATTTTATTAGCTACTTTACCCTCCAAATTGAAATGTAACAATGACAAGCACCAACGCCTATGCGGCAGCAATAGATAAGGTTATATCGAGACTTGCAGGCGTGTCACCTAACATTTACAATCTGCCAGCGATTAGCGATGACTCTTAAGCGTAACGAAAAAAATCATCAAATACTTCGCCAAATACTTGCTAGTCACTGGATGCACTTTTTGCGATGTCAAAACATTAAAAATAATCAAGCGGTAACAACTGCCACTATTATAAAAGGTTCTTATGTGTCTTGCAATAACTAAAAAATTACGATAATTTCACATTGCGAGATACGTGATAGCCCCTTGTGTCGAGCCGTTGCTGAAATCTACCACGTAAATTGTGACCACGATGCTAATGACAAGTATAAGCCTTTTCTCGCTTTTTACGAAATGTCTAGCAGTAAATCAATTGATCTTTTCTTTAAAAATACCACGGATCAACACGGGGATGTATAATATACATTCTTTGGATTTGTAAATTATTAAAATTATTTGAAATAAAAGAATTTTTGTAAATTATTTGAAATAAAAGAAAAATATGATAGCTATCGTATATTTTTCTTAAATTATGAATAATTTAGTGAAGTCAGCGATAATATTTTATATTATTTATATTTAGAACTAAGCGAAACATCGTAAAGTTATCTCTCTACCTGCTCTATCCAGTAGGTAAGTATATATTATTGAGAAAAGTTCGTGTACTTCAATACAATAGTTTAGAAGATTTATTTTCAGGATCATATTTAGGAAGGCAGCAATTCGTTAGTATAATATTTGATTTTTATTTTGAAACTTACTTGAACTTACTTGATCGCCTCTGTGGTCTAATGGTCTAGGATTGGAAAGTGCCCGGTTGGCGATAGGCTTACCACCTATCACATTTGTGGGACCAAGTATCTTCGGCTAATCGTGGGTGCACTTGTTGTAACTCTGCCTACCTCTTCGGGGATATGGGCGTGAAGACACTTTTTTTTTATTTTGAAAAATGTCTTTTTATCTAAAACAATTTGACACAAGGTTTGACCAAAACTGTTTTTTAAGATGATCAATTACTCTGGGTTATGGTGGCTACCCCTGAATCTTTATTTAAAATATTGAGATGGGATTTTGATTTATGTGACGGCTTAGTTAAATCAGCGGCCTAATGGTCCGTGGATCGCTAAATTTTACGAATTTATTTTAAATAATAAATTCAATTTACATATAATAATAACCCTAAGTACTCGCACATAACCCTAGGTACTCGTAGATTCATGACGTTTCGTTGTATTTCAATATTTAAGTAATTAACATTGGTTGAATTTTGGGACGTTTTATTTTACGACATAAAGTGGCACCAATTTATATAAGTGATTTGGTTAAAATCTTTATACCGGTTGACTCTTCAGGCCAGTTCTGAATCATCCCACTAAATTAAGGTACTATAAGCTCAACAAAGCTAACGCTAAACCTAAGTATGAATTTTTTAACTCAGAGTTCAAAAACCTAGTTTCTCAAAATAATAGTATTTTAATGTACGAAAAGATATATATTTTCAAAATGATTTTGAATGGCTTTTAAAGCAATTTTTGATTTTTAAGTTGTTTTATATAGCTACAAAATTAATACAGCTACAAAATTAATAGGTTAAAAAATTTCAAAGAAATGTAAAAAAAAATAATTTCAAAAATTTGCGTCTTTAATTTTTTTTTAATTTGCGATTTTACTTAGATTTACAGTATTTGACGCAGTTTTTTAAGTAAAAAAGCTGACTAGATTTTGAAATAAACCAGTATACTAGCCTGAAAGTTATTTTAAAAATATGGAGTAAGTTTGCTGTGAACAACGTAACTTTAATATTTGGACAGCTGTAACTTTTAAAAGTTTTATTCCATTTTAAATTTTGAAACGGCATTTGACGTTGTGTTTTACCTTATATAATATTGTGAAAGATAAAAAATTATGGGTTGGAAAGTTTAGAAGAGAGGTCAAAAATAAACACTTTTTTCAAAAATTTTCGTTAACGATAACTGCTGAACCATTGATATAAAAAATCCAAGATACACAATCAGTGTGTCAAAAACGTCCTCCAAAAATAAGTGCACAATTTTAAATTGTGCACTCATTTCAATAGAATCACGTCGGCCGCGTCACTGTCAATTTTATTTATTTTCGTACATTGCTTTGTAAAAACAACTATAAGTCTTGCACTTAAGGTTGGATATGCAGACATATTTTTTTGCCATATCTATAACTACTTAAAAGAAATTAGGGACACTTTTGAGTGTCAGTTTTGTTCGGGACTGTGCATCTAGGGTTTTTTATATCAATGTGCCGAACAGATAAATCAATTTCGATGCAATTTATGCATTAGACCAAATTTTTAAGGAATAGAGCGGATTAGATTTTCTACTCGATCGGTACATTAATTTGGAAGTTATATTAAAAAAATACTATTTCGTCAAAAAATTTTTGACGTTTTTTTCAAAATTTCTCAATATCTCCTGCACCAAATTGGTTCACATTTCTTAGAAGTCTAAGTTGAGCAGAATCCAATCAATTGTCATCAAACGCATTTCGATCTGTCAAGTCATTAAAAATTACGAGATGTTAACATACACACAGACACACACATACACACACATTGACGTCATCATGATAACAACATCAAAATAGTCGGAAAAAAATCCTAGGACCTCAAAACTTAAAGATCTGGTGAAAACTCGATTTCCGAAAATCGGGGCAAAATCAATAACTTCCTTATACGTAGCGGAAAGTTAAAAAGGTATTCTAGGTAACCCCTTTGTTTTTTCGAACCAAATCACCGTAACGCACGCATTTTGATGTATTATTATTACTGACCAACATCTATACCATATCACGAGCAAATACTGAGCTTGCTTTTTTATTAGACCAAGTAGTGTAATTCGTCCAACGATATTAGCGTGTATGAACCTACGTACAATCAAAAACATAACCGATCTTCCAGTGTAATAGAGTAATAGCTACACGCCACTTTATTATGAGTATCTACAAAGCAGTATTTAATTGGACATCTAGTCGTTTAATTTGAAATAGTTAACAAGTTACGAGTTATATAGCTCGGTAACTGTCAGATTGGGCCATTAAACCCTCTTACACTTTATTACGTGTCTTCTTTACTCTAATCTAAAATAGATCTAACAAGTGTACACGACAGTATTAATAGGATAAAATTATAAGACAAAATAAATTAAATATATATTATTACGCTAGTTCTCTTGCAAGAGTATACATCAATCACTGAGCTTAAAGAAGTGATATGTTTCACTGAATTTTATTGACTTAACAACGACTTTTGCTTCTTTCTTATAATAATCAAGCAATTGCTTTCGCAGGTGGGCATTTACTGCAATATTTATTGATTTACGGGCTACTTTACCTAATCTCTATATCAAAATACGACAGTGACGTTATTGTGGCAGAAACAGGTAAGGCTTTACCAAATCCAGACGAGATGTCGCGAACCTTTACAATATTCTGAAGACTTCTGAATACTTATAAAGCTAAAATTCGTCGTCACGTAGAGTTTCTCACTGCAGGTATTTTAATAGCAAATGTTCTATTGAAATAAATAAAGGCCAGCATCGGAATTTCCTCAAGTTAAAGTAACCAAGCTTTATATAAATAGTTTGTATCAACTTATATTGCTTTGCATCAAAAACGAAACAAATATAAATTATTTTTGATGTAAGTTGTTTATGATACAAACAGCTTGGTTCCGGGCACCCCGTGTTGGTTTCGGATCCTTTAAAGAATAGACAGGTCTTAAAGGCGACCGATTTGCTGTGCAAGTCACTACCAACCAACCAACAATAGTAGTAAGAACCAACAACATGTTTCAGCGGCGGTCGCCCCAAAATGGCAAGTTTGTTTGTCAAACATGACTGTACACCTTCAAATACATATGACAAACACGCCTTCAATCAAATCTCTCAAACATACAGCCAAATACGTAGTTTGTTTGACAAACACGTCAAACATGACCGTAGACTATCAAATAATTTGCCAAACACGTAAAATTTGACAAATCGTTTGAGCGCTTACGTCCTGCTTTACAGCCTGCTTTAAAAAAATGAAACTTTTAAGTCAACAGTCAAAAAAAATCAAAACCAATAGGTACATCCAGTTTATCTATAATCATGAAATTTGTTAAAAAGCAATATCTTATGGTACATGTAAAAGAAAAAATTCGAAAATCGTAAATTTTTAAGACGTCACAAAAAAGGCGTCAAAAAATATGATCTTTTATGTTGCATACTTAGAGATTTTACAAGGGATTTCCCGTTGACCTAGAATCATAAGATTTTTGTGTAACTAAGGTTACATACAAATTTATACGGAACCCTCGGTATGCGAGTCCAACTTTCACTTGACTGTTTTCTTATGGAAGAAGGGGCACGAGCAGGAGATGCACCTGATGGTAAGTGATCACTGCCGCTAATGAACGTACCCTATGGCAGAGGTTTTGATAATTGTATCAATATAATAAAATTGAAAATGTAGACTTAAAAGAATAAAATTCTTATTCTTGAATTTTAGCTGAGCAATAGTGGTTTTAAAAAACGCTTCACCCAGAAAAGTTTCAGCAATGTTTAAGACAGCTTTTGCCGATTTCATTCCCAAGAGATTGTGCATCCGATAACCTCTTTACTTGCAATATTATCTTGGTTCTATGTAACAAAATGAAAAATATATAATTGTGATTGTGTTTAACCTGTGTTCTTTATATTTGTTTTGTTTGCATTAATAAATATGCTTCATTTTATATCTAATACCTTTAAACGAGCAATTCTTGTATATATATAAATATATATAAACGATCTCGGAAACGGCTCCAACGATTTTCATGAAAGTCACAAATTAGGGGTTTTTCGGCTCAAGGAATTGATTTATCAAGGTTCCAGGTTCAAGAAAAGCTCGGTTCCCAAGATATGGGTATGTGAAAAACCGAGCAAAGCTCGGTCCACCAGATATTATTCATTTAAACTAGCGTTTGCCCTCTAGTCGAAACATGACCGTGATTCTATTATTTTAAACACAAATATTTATTACATAAATTATATAATAAACTATGACCCAGTTTAACTGTAGGCTAAATCACAAAATCGCTTATAAGTTTGACAATAGAAAGAAAACCACAAAATAGAATGAATGTGTGTGTATGTATGTGTAAAACGCATGGTTATTGTGTGTTGCTTTTTTTATTAATTTATTTTAATTCTAATGCATTTTATATAAAAATATTATCTTTCTGCACTTCTCCACATAAATTTTAACTGTGCCAAATTTCGTACTTCCCAGTTTGTATAATTGTCGCAAAAAGAGTTATAATAAACAAATAATAAGGATTTTGAACACTGTGAAAATGCTTTGTAATTGTACAATAATAAAGGACACGTCCAAAGGTTCGTGTATCTGACACTGATTGAAGCGGGTCGATTAATATTGAGCTTTACCCTCGTTCCCATATTATTAAACTTATAAATTTTAGAAACATTAGCATAAGGCAAATTATTTTCTTTAATCAAAGTATGTATTCGTATATTGGAACAAGTATATATCAGTGTTATATCATTGATATAAAAACCCAAGATACACAATCAGTGTGTCAAATCGTACTATAAAAATGAGCGCACAATTTAAAATTGTGCACTCATTTCAAACCGAATCGCGTCGGTCGCGACACCGACAATTTTATTTCTTTCGTACATTGCTTTGTAAAAGCAACTATAAGTCTTGCTCTTAAGGTTGGATATGCAAAGACATATGTTTTTGCCATATCTATAACTACTTAAATGAAATTAGGGACACTTTTGAGTGTCAGTTTTGTTGGGGACTGCGCATCCTGGGTTTTCTTTATTAATATGTTATATCAATTTATTTATTTAGTTTTGACTGGATCTAGGACTGCTGTCATATTTCCCTTGTTCAGGTGAAAAATTATAACTGTAGGTAACAGATAAAAAAGTATGAGAGTTGTTATTGTTACGTTACATAAAATTAGTGCATATTTTTTTCTGGCGTTCAATATAATAAAATTATTGTGATAATGGTGATTCATAGAATTAATCCATAATTTAATTCATCAGAGAAAAATCGCCTTGACATAATCAACTTTTTTATACGCTTGAACTAGTTCATTACCATATTAAATACTTCGTTATAATAAAATTATTATTTTTAGTAAAAATAAAAAAAAAATCCCAAGTGTATCATTTAAAACCGAAAACACAAACAAACAACAAATTACAACCTTTTTTGTAAATATTTTTATTTGAAATAAATAAATAATCTGAAATATCTGTAAGGGTAAATCCTGCAGGTATGTCACCTTATGATTTCCTAAATAAAAACTAGAATTCCTTTATCTGACATCTAGAATTATAAAATGTAAGCTAAGAGCATAACAGAAACACCACGAAAAGCTCAATTGCAGCATCGCTAATGGGTTGCGATAATATAATCTACAAATTCTCCTAGGTTTAACATATTTAAGGTAGGGAGTTGTGATGAAAAGCGATGAAAAGAAATTAAAGAACCGCAGCTTCACATCCAAAGAGCCGCAAGTGGCACACCCCTGGTATGGGAGAATAACCCATGGGTTTGCGTCGTCAAATGCGCGACATGCTCGTGACATGTTGCACCAAACTTACAACGTGTCTAATACAAGGTATAAATACTGATATTTTGTATTAAGTTTGTGCATTCCATCAAATAATTGATTAATTCATAAATATGAACTTATATTATTGCTTGGAGTGTTAATCTAATATCTTCAATTGCAATTCTTGTATATATATATGTGAAAAACCGTGCAACGCTCGGTCAACCAGGTACAGAAAAAAAAAATTATTCTATAGGAATCGATTTATCAAGGTTCCAGGTCCCAGAAAAGCTCAGTTCCCAAGATATGGGTATGTGAAAAACCGAGCAAGGCTCGGTCAACCAGATATTATTATATTAGTGTAAATCCAGTGTTAATATTATATTCGTAAAAATCTTCGGCTAATCGTTGGTGTACTAATAATAACTCTTTTTACCATTTCGGGGATATAGGTGTGAAGATACTTTTTTTTTTACAAATAATGAAGTTGAATGATTCAGAAAAGAACATTTAACATTTAATCGTTTTGAGTTTTCATTTCTCTTGGCGGTCCTTATGAGTTATGAGACTTATGACTGCTTCTGTGTCTTGATTTTTTTAGATTGTACACAAAGTACAATCTAAAAAATCAAGACGCTGTATCGATTAAATTGGTGCTGTTTCCGACATTTGGTATTACAATAATTAATTCGTTACTAGTGAAACCTACAATTTATTTATTTATTTAAACTTTATTGTACACTTACATAGGTAAAATTGTACAAAAGGCAGACTTAATGCTAGTTGCATTCTCTCCCAGTCAACCTTTGTGCTAACAGAAATATTAGTGTGTAGGTACAAAGGAATTGATATGTGAAATTTAATTAATAACGCATTTTTAAATAATTATGTAAGTAATAATACATAAATACTACTATGAATAAAACATGCAAATATAATTATACTTAAACGGATATACTAATATAATATTAAATAATAGCAAAGGCTACATAAATATATTATATAAAATAAATACATACATACTATAATATGCTTATCAATACTTAAAATGAAAGCAATATGTATTAAATAATTATCGTAATTTCCTGAGAGCTTACATTCACTCTCGGCACTCTTATACACTTTTTAGTAGTTAAGACCCACCAGCAAACATCAACATAGAACTTTTGTGACTAAGAAGTTGTAGCTGATTAATGAAATATTAAATTGAAATCAAATAAAATATTTAAAATGTTATATACAAGCATCACTGCATCAAACAAGGCAATTTGATCTAACAAGTTATGCTATCTAAAACTTTTAGATTTTTTCAAATCCGATTGTAGTTCTAAATATTAGCGCGTTCAAACAAACAAACAAACAAAAAACTCTTCAGCTTTATTATATTATATAGATATAAATTGACAACTTGACATTAACCCGGCTTTTTCAGAACCGGATTTACAATTTACAGACTTCGATCTCTTAAAATTTTATAATATGTATAGATATAGATAAATTTAATACAATTGCTTTTATCAAAATATTGTCGCAATTCTTGTGAATTTTGGGTACATGGCTTTAGTGAATAGCTTCTCAATAGCGTCTCCATATTTGGATAGTGTCCAATCCAAATACGTGAGAATGAACGTGTGAAATTCAATGCTTTATTTAATCTTACTTCAAGACTAAGTTTCTTAAATCTTCCAAGGCAAGAATCCTTTGTTTAAATCAATTAGTCTTAATAGAATATAGGTAAGTGTAGATGTGGTATAATTTTATTGTAAAAACACTTTCTAAAGTTTGTGATATAATTTTTATTTTTTGATAAATAAATAATATAAGAAATCAACAACATATGAGTAATAATGTGTAGTTCTGTAACGTCTCGCCAGGATTAATATATTACCATCTTGTACATTCCTGCCGCAATAGTGTCAAAGTTGGTCGTTGTCGTTTTCCGGTTTGGAAGGTAAAGTAGCCGTAAAACTTATGTTTGTGGCATTGCCATCCCGCCACACGGATACCAAGATACCATTAACATTTTTGGTGTCTTTTTCTTTATTTATACAGGTCAAAACATCCTTAATGACGCTGTAATAAGCACAATCGGTTGGATGTATAAAATTATACCTATAAAAGATAAGTGAATAGGTCTTCCTATTCACTTATCTTTTATAGGTATAATTTTGACAAATGACATTATTTGTAATATGTATTTTAATTGAATTATTTCAACTCCTTCTTAGTTAAGGCTCTGTTTTGACCCTTTGGGCCGACCCCTGAGGAAAGTATTAACACCCCTCTATTGGACTCCGATTTGCTTCTGAGATCTATATTTTTGAGTACAGCGAAAACTTCAATAAAATCTTTGTCTGAACCAGGAGTCAAAACCATATGTTTAGATCTACATATTCTATATACAATAAGCTTAATCACTGGGCCACAAGGAATAAACATGAATAAAAATAAATGATATATTTAAAAATATCTCTACACAAGAAACACACGTTCACCGTCATTTGTTAAATCTCGTATTTAATCAAACATATTTAGGTGTTAAAATATATTGATAATAATCTTAGTATTAACAATATATACCTATTAATATAAAATTTGTATTGTGTACTGAGATTTAAGGCAGCAAATCCGACTCACATTTGCCGGTTTTTTAATAATAAGTACATATGTAAAGATACTAGATTTTCTCTTTGTAAAACCGACAATCTTACCGAGTTCTCAAATATTTATTACATCCTGAGAGTAAGGAAAATAATATGGTAAGGAAATCGTCGTACCCGGGAAATCAGTTCATCGTCAATAATGCGGGAACTTCGCCCACGTACTGTTTTGAATCACTATTATTGTTGGCTTACAGTCTTCATGAGTGTTTTTGTTTAAAAGATATATGAAACTCAGAAATTGTGAATAGTAACTCTTAATAAAAAAACATATACATAAAAACTTTGAATATATGTACAAACATATATATTCACGCCAGATTCCTTATCAGGCAGACAGAGATAACCGAGTGCCATATGTCACGTTGTAGATTTGCCTTATTTCTTTTCAAATAAACATGAAAATAAATTAGAGACATACCTGGTTAAAAATAAGCAAAATAAAAAATAAAATCTTTATTCATTACGTCATATTTATTGTGTACTAGCTGACCCGCGCAGCTTCGCCCGCGAGGATATTAATAAGTCGTCCAAATAGCTTTTAATAAAAATTTCATCTCCTATTTCCCCTCCTTAGCCCTCCAGGAACTGATTTTTGAAAAAAAAAATTAGCCTATGTTTGACCGCGGTTCTTCAACTATATCCATGCTAAATTTCATGAAAATCGGTCCAGCGGCTTAGCCGTGAAAGCGTAACAGACAGACAGACAGACAGACAGACTTTCGCATTTATAATATTAATATGGATTTGATTCGGATAACTATGTCCTTTTTATATATAAAAAATTCTAGACAATTTAAGTAATGGTCGGGAAGATGACGATTTAATAATTTCTTTCTTCTAAAAATTCAATAACTTAGGGAGATGGGTGATAATCCCTGATAAAGCTAATTGCTGCTTAACAGACTTAACTTGGAATTAACGTAATCTAGACTAGTTATGTCTCCAAGGCTCGATATTACTGATACATCATCTGTTGCTCCGGACTATAAACTAAGATCTTTATTGCAAATCAAAACTTAATAACTTTAGTACATGATTCGGGATTCGGACTATTCTGGTCGTTGATTTCTAAGCCTAGATTAGACCAACAATCTGGACAATTACCTATTTAATTTGTGAAAATGTGTTTAAACTTGGAAAAGATTGTAAATCAGCGTACTAAGAGTGGACTTTTAGCTTAAATATATAAATATACCTACTTTAATTACTTATTTAATATAAAAATCTACAGCTGAACATGAATCCAATATATTATAATAATTGCCTTACGTTGTCCAATTAAGGACTTTCATTTTCCAAAAAATAACTTCTCACAAGTAACTTAAAATTAATAAATTTATTTTTTAATTAAAAAACTAAACTAATACTTTCAACCAAACTAAACTAATACTGTTCTGTTTTGCTTAAAAGTATGAAGTACTTAAATTTGTTACACGTTAGTATTTAATTTGAAAATTTCCTCGAAATCTTGTACTCGTGTGTAAATGTTGTGATACACAAAAAAGTAGTGTAAAAAGTGTTTTAAGTTATGCAGATTAAAGGAGAATCCGGTGGTTGAAAGGTCCACCCACGTTTCACTTACGTCTACAGCAAAGGCAGAAATACACAAATTACTTACTCAACACACGTTTTACTTCGTAACCGAAGCACTTTCAGTAGAAACGAATAACACTTTACTCTATAAATTGTCCAGTATTAAGATTGAATTATTATCTATATACATACAATAAAATCGTAGGAAAGTCAAAATGTACATTGAATATTTTTTAAAATAATACTTGGGGCGTGATCTACAATCGATATCGAAGTCAAAAATAGTGTTTTTAGAATTTTTGTCTGTTTGTCTGTATGTATGTCGGGGGTAAACTTAAAAAATACTGCATGGATTTATTTCGAATTTTGCATGAATATTACTAACGGGTCGGGTCAATATACAGGCTACATATTATCACGCTATCACCTACGGGGGAGGAGGTGTGCGGAGTAAACGAAGTCCGCGCGGACGAAGTCGCGAGCAACAGCTAGTACCAACTAAGAATATTCAAGTATTATTCATATTAGTTAATTATTTAATACTTCACCCTTTTTCAGCCTTCAAACCTTTAACAAACGAACGGATAGGTAGATAGATATACAGTTCTACAAACTACTCTTTGGTGACAGAACCCTGAAAATGACTTAATATTTCATTTTTATTACAAGCAGAATCGGGTGAATGCGCTTAAAGTAATTTAATATATCTATAGTGACGGGAAACTCACTGTTTCATATTGCAAGCAAGAGCTGGCTGACTTCCAAGCTATTAATCTGAATTCCAAATAGGTACAAAGGAAGCATCGCATGAAATTATTGTGGAGTTTGTTTCCTTTCCCGTAACTGTGAATAACAAATTAGAATAATTATAGAAGTAAGATCTTTTGACGCATCTTAATCTAACGAGTATAATAAGAAAATTTAATGCAATAACCATACTCATCTATATTAATCAGACAGTTTAATGTAGTACGTACTAGAGAAGCTATGCTATGAAGAAGCCGTGTTCCATTTCGTTAAAACTTGCTGCAGCGCTGAAATTATAATAAATCGTCCAACCAAACTCAAAATTAAGAGGCGTTGTAACGTATATAGAGTAATCGCGACCGTCTCAATTGTCGTGAATTTCACTTTCAATTGGCGTAGCTAGGCGTGAGCGAAGTGGGCCTTCACCCACGGCCTCGCACCTAAAGGAGCCTGCGAGGCTCCTACCTGATTTAAAATCTTTGTTTATTTTTAAATTAAATAAAAACCTGAAAAATATTGGCCTCACTCTATCCGAAATACAAACAAAACAACTCCTAGATCCTAAGTTAACGCGTTATAAAGACACGATAGCTTTTTGCTTATTTCAAACTTGGCGCGGGTTTTTGGGTAGCTTTTGGGAACGAGCGGAAAGGGGCCTCGCCGATGAGACTTTGTCCACGTATATATTAGTCCACGATACGCCACTGCTTACGCGTTACATTCAACGAGCTCTGACGTAGGTGCGGTCCGTAGACTGCACTTTAGTGGAGCACATATGACGTGAGGCATGCCTTGTCTAGTACGTCAGAAATTTTTGATATTAATATCATGAATGCGAACGTTTACATGTTTGGCTGTATGGGTGTTTGTTACTCAATCACGCAAAAACGGCTAAACCAATTTGTATGAAATTTGGCAAACATGTAGGTACATCTAGGTAGATAATGGTCTAGAATAGCACATTGGATAATTTTTATACTGAAAAATAACTCGTGGATTCACCAAAAACTAATATATAATGCAGCGGGCTGCAGGGTGTAACTAGTATTATAAATGCGAAAGTGTGTATGTTTGTCTGTTACGCTTACACGACCGAAGCACTGAACCGATTTTGATGACATTTAGAATAGAGATATTTCGATGGGTCCTACGTAAGTTGTCGTAACTCGTCGTAACGTAAGGGGATAAAACTTACTTTGAAAAACTGTATTGACATGTTAATCTAATTGAAGCTGCGCGGGTCAGCTGGTTTTATTTAAATATAATTGTAATATACTTCCAATATCTTAAAACTATTATTATCCAAACGGTTTTGTTTACATAAGCATCATTAGGGCTTTAATAAATTAGGGCATAAAAGCCCTAATGATGCTTATGTAAACAAAACCGATTATTTTTAATATATCAAAAGCGCTAATGATGCTTATGTAAACAAAACCGATTATTTTTAATATTTCAAAAGCCCTAATGATGCTTATGTAAACAAAACCGTTTGGATAATAATAGCTTACCACAAACTTACTTTATATTTTTTAAAATAACTTTCAAACTGATATACCGATCAATTTTCCGGGTAGTTGTACCCGCTCATAACAGCCTCGGGGTGTATGTACTACTACGGAAGGACGTCATATCATTAGACTCCGATTCCTGCCACAGGAAAACCTTGAAAATACGTCAATTACACTTTTGCTTGAGTTGGGAATCGGATCCGGGACAACATAGTCTGATTAGAACAGCCAAGAGTAAAAAACACATTACAATTGCTAAAATGTTAATAACATTTTAACTATGCTTTTAAGCTTACATATAAGCTCAACAATATTGTTGAATATTTTAGTAAACTGCCGTAATTTTGTGTACGGAGTCGTTAGCATTCAAAGCGTCTATTGTGACCATAAAGAAATTCCGCTACTCGATTTCAAAACTTGGTAGTAGACATTTTTTCAAAACCTTTTTACATTTTTATTCCGAGAATGAAACATTCGGATGTCATTGTTTAAATTTTCTAATATAATAAGTGTTAAATCTTCTATCAGGACATAAAGAATAAGTTTTGAATATTGGAATGTAATTACCCTAAACGTATAGTAAGAAATTCTTAAATATGAGAAGATCTTGATATAAGAATAGTTAGATATGACCAAGTGAAGTATATTAAATCTTTAAAAAAATTATATGTACATTAGTATTTAAAAAAAATTAGCAACAACTTAACAATTTTTTGTTTTATTTTGAAAAAACAACAATTCATATTTTATTTTGGTTATCAACAGATACGTATAATTGATAGCTCGCACTAAAGTGAAAACTACTAACATTAAATGCTCAAAGCTGATGATTATAATTAAAATAATGATTATTTGAACACCCCGTGGATCGAGTGGTTAGCGAACCTAACTACGAATCGATGGAGCTCGAGTTTGACACCCGATAGGGACAAACATTTGTGTGATGAGCATAGATGTTTGTATTTCTGGGTCTGAATGTTTATTATTTATGTAACAGTATTAATATGTGTATTTCTATGTATAAGTCTGGTTGACTAACACACATAATAGAAGCAAATAATTTGCTTACTGTTAAAAATTAGGGTATTATGTATAATACCGTAATATTTTTTAGTTAAAAGTTTAGCATTCCTTCATTATAGCATCAGTTTTTATTTAAATTCTAGTTGTAAAAGTTCATTCTGATTTTCTTTTATGTTACAGTTAAATATTGCTCCGGGAACATGTTCGAGGAATAATAATTTATAGATTAACTTGAACGACCTGACACGTTGAATCGGATAACTACATTGGCCTGACATGCGTATACTAACCCCGTGTCACTTCTGATTTAATTTAAAACTTATTTTAGCACATGCTAAGTTTTGATATTGAACAGTCGCGGTCTATAAAGTTAATCATGCTAACTATATTACAGGGTAGAAGTCTCGTAATATTAAGCTGTAAGGGTGACACCAGATTTCTCGTTGGCACATTTCCTCCTAATTGCTGAGAAATGAGAGAAAATTTTTATGGGCCCGTAAAAGTTTTCCTCGTAAATAAATTAACAGAGGTCGTTGCCCCTCCCAACATAAAACTTTATGACCTTGACATCAAAGTTCTAAGTTTATTAACTCTGTAACATAGGCCGTGTATTAATTAACTATTTATGAATTAATAAATGAACGCTTTATTGCTAATAAAAGTGCGCAAGTTTATTAAGATGTTAGGTTTGTTTTCAGTTGATTTTTTTATATAACATAAGATAGCAAGCAAGCTATCCTGACAGAATGAGGTGTTAATACCAAATTCAAAAGTTTACCGGCTACCTTACCATCCAAACTGGAACACATCAGACACACTTTGACGATATTGCTGCAGGAATACGTATGGCGGTGGTACCATTTACTCGGGTGAGACATTGTAGATCTCTACCACCTGGAAGCTACAATAGTAGTGACGCGTATAGCTGAACTGCCTGACAGAAAGGCGGATGGCCTATTCTTCAAAAGGGGCCTTTGAAGAATAGGTCATCTGCCATTGATGGATGGACCAACATGAGGAGTTTGCTATGTATATACGGATTTGCAAGAAATTTAGTACAAAGATATAAATTTTCACTATCATTTTGACTATCTGCCTTCTTCGAGTCATTTTGACTATCTGCCTTCTTACCAGTCAATTCAATGTGGACAGTGTTTGGCTAACCGTATCATTATCATCCACAGACCACATGAATACTAATAGATACGCCATTGCAAAAGAAACGTGTCGCCTCCCTTGAGCAAACGCAAAATCCTATCACTGTCAAAAATTTCATACATTTGTAGATATATTATATCGTGAAAAAATAGAAATAAACCATGTTGCACTGTTTAATCAACCGAATGAGATGACATACCATGATCAGATTGATCGAGTACTGTCCGAAAGTGGTAGTCAAGAGTCTTTACAACCGGCGGCGTGTCTGTATGAAGAGAGTGATGGATGTGGAGGAAGCGAGCCAAGCCTGCAAGGATCGTGATGTATGACACTCGGTTTTCTCTGACTACCCCGTAAGGGATCTAACGTGAAGATATGTAATGAGATGACAACGTTTAAAAAATTACCCTTGAAGTGATTTTATTTCATCGGTAAGTACTATAATTCTGTATTTCTGTGTGTAATTGCAAGCTACGCTGACAAACTAAAAAATTGGCTTGAAATCGTATCCATTTCATCCGTGTTACCATCGTTTCGACAATGTTACTGATAGTTGGCGACTGAGCTTAGTAACATCGCCTTACTTATACCACAGAATATATAATAGTACAAGTACAGAAGAGACACTCCGTAAAGTCGTTTAAAGAAATAGGGACTCTTGCTACGATATAATTAAGTCGAATTCAGATCGCGCGGTGCTTGATTACCTACGTTTATATTTACCTAGAAGTTGCATCTCTTTCTAATGCGTAACTCTTATCTTTTCTAATGAAACCAGGGTTGTCTCAAAGATTCCCCCCGTTGGTTTTGGGCTCCTTTGAAGAACAGGCCAACAGCCGTTCTGCCAGGCTGGTCGTAAAAGGCGACCGATTGGCTATACGAGTCACTAGCATCGTGGATACTAGGTGGTAGAGTACTGCATTGTTTAGCTCGGGTCCGGTACCACGACCATATCTATTCCCCTATACCTGATAGAATTGCGGCAGTGCTTGCTTTAACATCTTTTGTGTCTAGGTGATTGTGTCTCCGTTAGGATATACATATTTTTTATTATTTTATTAAACTGTACTGTTCCAGAAAATTAAATAGAATAATAAGCACTGTCAGTTGGTGGTGTGATAGATGGCTTTATAATAAATTATTAACAAAAACGAGCAGCGGTAGACAACCAGACAATAAATACAAATAGGATACATTGATGTTGTTTTTTATGAGTATAAATAAGAAAAAAATAATATTTTTTTTTATCATAAGAAAGCAAACAAACAGATGGGTCTCGTGATGGAAAGAGTCAACCATCGCCTATAGACACCAAAGAAGTTAATGGTGCGTTGCTATCTTGTGGCGGGGTCTAATGCCACATGCATAAGTTTACCGGCTACCTTACCCTCCAGAACGGAATATGACAGTGACAAGCACCGACGCTATTGCGGCAGGAATAAGCTGAATTAATAAGGAGTAACTTAGGCTACTTTTTAAATTCTTTTCGAAATTTTTTCACGCGGACGAAGTCGTAGGCTCCGCTAGCACTTAATGAATTTATGGAACAAAAGAAAAACATAGGGACGTGGTAATCGTAGCCATAGATTTATTGGGAAAAAATTGTCCTAATGGCATTATCCAGGGAGAAAACAGGACACAACGTTTATATGAAGAAGTAACCTTAGCGTTCACTCAATCATCAGCCGTTTAGGCCTACAGAGCGTGGCAAAGAACATATTTACATACATTAAATAAACATTATATCTACCATAATCGGGTAAAAAGCAAGCCTATTGTGTTTTTAGAGTTCCGTATCCAAAGGGTAAAACTAGACCCTATTACTAAGACTCTGCTGTCCACACGTCTGTCTGTCTGTCTATCCTCCATTTTTTAAATTTATTAATAACAACTAGTTTTTTTAATTATATTATATTATATATTTATATATAATATAATATAATATAATAAAAAAACTATATTATATTATATATTTATTAATAACAACAGATTATTTAGTTATACACACACTTTAAAATTAAATCATTAAAATAAAATAAATATTATAAAACATTTAAGAGGGTCCCATACAACAAACGTGATTTTTGTCATTTTTATAAATAATGGTATGGAACCTTTCACACAATGTCCGACTCACACTTGGCCGGTTTTTATCTAGATCTAGATCTATATCTAGAACTAGATCTTTCCAGCCAGTTCCATCTCAGTGGATTGGAAAGGTAGCCTAAAATGTTTCCAATCCACTAGTATCTTGATAAATTGATTACATTTAAAATGTAAGAGAAATGGATTAAAGCGATGTTTTTAATTCAGTGAGCCACTTAAGAAATTACGTTACTGACAAAGTTGATGAAAAGAAATGTAAATTATCTATTTTCATATTCGTTTTACAATTGTAGAACTTTCCGATGTAAAATTGTGTTAAGAATTTTTCTCTTTGAACTTGAATTTTACATTACTGAATCTCGAGTTCTGTCATAAATAATAATGTAGCCTGTCCTTGGCGTTATTTCCATCCGATGCGCTTTCAGTATTGCATTCCTAGTAGGATGTGAATGGATTGACTACCTAGTTATCTAGTAGCCAACCTTTTTGGTATATCACGAGTAGAATTCAAATAAAATACTGTGTAGAAATAAATTGTCCTAGTTTTAATGTGAAAACTTATTTTGCCGCGTTTATTGATTATCGGTGGTGAAAAAACTTAAGGCTTCGTGTGGCTGTAATGCAAATGACATAAGCCAATAATTGGCTATTGTACCAGTCTTGAGAAGTGGAATGATGATCGTCTTGCGACACTTTAAATTTGCCTGTATATTGTATTTCATTAACTTACTTGCCGTGCAAGTTAAGGTAGTATGGCGTAGGGTATTAATTAAATTTTCACTTCTGACGGTAGTTCCTTTAACTGCCTTTTTTATAAGCAGCATAATATTTTTATAATCCCTCTTAAAGTTGGTGACTTATTTCACAAATTAATGCTTAAACTTGATCCGGTCCGTTACTGTTCCGTTTAACACGGATTTTTTCCAACTATTATTGTAATTCTTATTTGAAAAAAATAACAATATGAAACTGATTAAAAATTGTATAATCATGTGTAATAGAGTAACAAACAAATTGTGAAATGGTTAGCTCGTAGAGAAAAATAGTCTTTTAACAGTGTTATTAAAACAAATGTGATTGTATGCTTAAGTCACCGCCCATTCTGTCTCATTCATTATCACGTACTACGGCGTAGTCGATGTTATGGAATCATGTGAGTTTTATAAAATAAGTATTAATGTACACGCATGCTTTTACAGCACCAATATTTTTTCAGTGTACTTTTGACGTTGTAATAAAAATTCCAATAGGGAATACGCACTTTTTTTAAAAATACTTTTATACGATAGACTATATCGGTTTATAAATGTAAAAAAATATCCGGCGACAAAAAATAAAAAAATATTTAAAAAAAAACATAATTTGCTAATAACAAAAATATAATTAACAGCTAGGGACATTTTAAACGCCCACTATTTTGGTGCGCTTGTTGTTACGTCACTGCCTACAATATACTCGTACCTTGGAACAACAAGAAAACGATGTGTATTTAGTAAATATGGGGCGCCTACTTACATCAGCCTAATACGAAGTATCGCATTAGCATGTTATCGCGAACTACATTGCAATAACTGCTTACGTCATAATCACGTCATAATATCATCAAATCGCGGTACGCAGGTGATATTTACGCGGCCTGCTGCTGTTATTTGTGCGGCCCACGACAAAGCAAACAAGAATATGGTACCATTTCTTAAATTCTTTTCTTCTCAAATTCTTAATTCATTAACATTCGTTCCTTAAATTCTTTAATTTTATGCTATTGTTAACTGTATTCCGTTCGCCCAAATACGAGAAACCTATGATATTCCTTTATAAACATGAAAGGCTTTCATTGGATGTCACATGACATAGTTTGAAAAAATATTATTTTTGTTTACCTAATTTATCTATTAAAAGTGGTCGGCAGGTTAAATATTCAGCAATTTATGTAGCACGTTTGTTTCGGTCACCACTTACATTATGTGCACCAAATTTCAACTCAATTCATAGAGTATTTTCGAAGCAAATTGACTGTGACAGACAGAAAAACAGACACACGAATGTTCTTACAAGAGATCTCTTTCTTACTTTGAGGATCCAAAGACGCTTTACGTCATGTAAAAGGTTTTCTCTTACAATCGGAAAACAGGGGTAAAGTAACGTATTGGAAGTTAAAGGCAAATTTAAAACCAAAACCTGATAAAATTTACATTTATACAGATAAAACCGCACATAACACTTAGTATTGTATCTGTATTTGATAGGTAATTAATCTTCGTTGTGAAAATAGCCGACCAATTAATTGCAGGCCAATAGAGAATATCATGAGTGCGATCGATAACTAATAAATAATATAGCTGCTAAGGCCGAAAGGCGAGTAGATGTGTGAAAGTACTTTCCCTTCTTTTATAAAGCTGGATTAATATCCTGATAATTCTAATTGATTGACTGGTTGGTCTAGTTGTTAATATGTTTAGCTATAGTCAAGGGAGCCCTGATATCTTCATGTGAAATTAATTTCTCGGTCAGAAAAAAATGTTATTGGTGTTTTTTCTAAGATTATTTGCGACTTGAGTAAGTCCTGGGGTCCTTTGAAGAATAGCCCAACTGCCGTTCTGCCAAGCAGCTTGTAAAAGGCGACCGATTGGCTATGCAAGTCGCTACCATCATGGCTATTAGGTGGTAGTTCTGCATTGTCTCGCCCGGGTCTGGTACCACCACCTTACCTATTCCTGCCGCAATAGCGTCAGTGTTGTCACTGTCGTATTCCGGTTTTAAAGGTAAGGTAGCCGGTAAATTTATGCATGTGGCATTAGACCTCGCCACAAGACAGCAACGCACCATTAAAATCTTTGGCGTCTATAGGCGATGGTTGATATTTGACTCTTTCCATCAAGAGACTCATCTGCTTGTTTGTTATCTTATGATATAAAAAAAAAGTATTGTGAGATAGCAAACAAGCAAATTGCTCTTCTGATTGTAAGAGAATTTCCGCCTATAGACATCAAAGAAGTTAATGATACTGTTGCGAATAATCTAGAACCGTGTAGAGTTGGAACGCTAGAGAGATCTAGAAATAAAAGAAAGAAATAGCTACTTCTATTAATAAATAAATACTTGGCCAGTATCGGAAAAGCTATACCATAATGAACTTTGTGATATAGAGCATAAGGTTGAAAGTAGCGTGTACTAGGATTTATGAGTCATAACTTGTTTATCATAAGTTGATTAGAATAATTGTCTATTATTTACGAGATGATTGTGGAACATTCGCGATTGTTTTAGAACTTTACCCCGGGTATAAATAGAGATGTGTTGACAAATACAAGACAGTTTTTGTCAAGCGATCGAGAGCGATACTTGAAGCGACCCGTGCGGAGCTAAAAGTGTTTTATTGTGTAGTCGGTTAAGTTGTATTCTGTCAGTGATAGTACAGTGAGTGACTAGTGTTAATCAGAGTATTTGAGTATTACGTTGTGTTGTTTTGTGTATCTGTACTATAAATACACGGATTTAATAAAAAATATATAAATAAAGTGGTGTTATATATATATATATATATATATATATATATATATATATATATATATACAGTATTTATGTATGTTTCTTTATGTAATAATATCGTTGCCTTACACCCATACCATAATCCACTAATTTGCTTACTTTGGGATTAAATGCAATCGGGTAATTACACACGGATTTAATAAAAAATATATAAATAAAGTGGTGTTTTATATATATATATATATATATATATATATATATATATATATGTATATATATACAGTATTTATGTATGTTTCTTTATGTAATAATATCGTTGCCACTAACTTGCTTACTTTGGGATTAAATGCAATCGGGTAATTACACACGGATTTAATAAAAAATATATAAATAAAGTGGTGTTTTATATATATATATATATATATATATATATATATATATATATATACAGTATTTATGTATGTTTCTTTATGTAATAATATCGTTGCCTTACACCCATACCATAATCCACTAATTTGCTTACTTTGGGATTAAATGCAATCGGGTAATTTGTCCATCGATATTATTAATTCGAAATATATTATAGTAAAATAAAAATATTATTAATTTAGATTTTTATTTATAAGCCTGATAGTTATATTTATGAATCTATGAAATTATTATTCACTTACATTTTTATTCAAATATTTCACCAATTTCTAGTGCTGTTTGTACTAGTGACAAGATAACTACGAATAAGTATCTTCACACCCGTATCCCTGAAGAGGCAGGCAGAGGTACAAACAGTGCATCCACGATTAGCCGAAGATACTTATTCCCACAACGTAACAGGTTGCAAGTCTAGCGCCAACCAGGCACTTTCCAATCCTGGACAAAGTTGTATTTATCACAACACTGAAACAACTAATTTTTGAATTACTCGACCCGGGAATTGAACCTGGAACCTCATGTGGTCAACGCCGACACTGGAACACTGATATGAGTGACTGGTGATAACTTTTAAAATTGTTTAAAAAGAATTTTGTAAGAAATAAATTAAAGAAAATATTACGTTTTGTTTCATTACTCAATATATTTCATAAATTATTCATTTTTCATTTTATTAAGAATTCGCATTAGAGGAGTGTGAACTAACGCTGATTTCTCTACTATAATATTTTATCAACTTATAACAGATATAAATCAAACACACACCAAAATAACAACATTAATATAGTAAATGTGTTCAATACGTGATAAACAAAACACTTCAGTGTGAAACAAAAGTAATAGATCAAAAGAATTGGATGTGCCGAATGTAACTTATTAAAATTAAAGTTACAAAATACATTATAGATATTACATCTGATATTTTCTTTCTTTATGTATAATGCGTTAATGGATGCGAGTTAATAATACTTTTACAGGTACATAGCTTGACTAATTCTAATAAATATTAAACCGACTTTCATAAAGAAGAAGGTTATATCTATATTAATGTTATAAATTCAAAAGTTTGGATGTTTGGATGTTTGGATGGATGGGTGGATGTTTGTTACTCAGTTACGCAAAAACTACGGATTTCAATGAAATTTGACACACAAGTAGATGATGACCTGAAATAGCACATAGGCTCTTTAATAGCACTCTTTATCCCAGAAAAATCAAGTAATCCCATGGGATTAACCAAAAACTTTTATAACAAAGGCTACACGTTTCAGCTAGTTCGCCTATATGTTTTTTTATGTTTTTTACCTCAAAACTCAGTCATTTATAAGCAGATTTCGAAAATTATTTTTTTGTTTCGTAAAGTATAACTTTTTGTGTGGTTTTATTTGATTTGGTGAAGGTCTGATGCAGGGTTCAAAGATGCAGGAGATGAGAAGTCGTTTGCTGCAGTTTAATTGCGATAAAAAATTATATCAATCCTAGTTAGTGTCAAGTTTATATCTTTAGAGTTACCTCTT
Organism: Apodemia mormo; assembly: GCA_036924255.1. Taxonomy (NCBI): domain Eukaryota; kingdom Metazoa; phylum Arthropoda; class Insecta; order Lepidoptera; family Riodinidae; genus Apodemia; species Apodemia mormo. The sequence goes on along the minus strand of JAUPFN010000007.1, from coordinate 10,060,863 downwards.
AGTGTGATTTTACAGACGCTTTCGTCAGCGCGGCTGATAAGTTTTTAACAGCCAACGATGATGACGTATACAAGTACATCCGTACAATACCACTAGCTGAATTGCAGTCAGCGCGGGCCATTCACGTGTGAAGGTCAAGCTATGTGCCGATCCAAGAAATGCAAAGCTCGTAGCCCGCAACGCTTAGGGACCATCTATAAACTACGTCACACGAATTTCATGATTTTTTACCCCTCCCCCGTCCTTGTTACAGCTGGCCACATTTGTGAGATCAACCTAGTGTCACGGAATACTAGAGACTAACGGAAGTTAATGTTACATACAAGAAATATTCGAGCATACCACACGTAGGCACGGACGCAATATCTCGGACTGGTGCGTAACAAACTGTCCCGAACCATTCCGAGATATCGCGTCCGTGAGAGGTATCTATGTATGCGTTGCTCGAATATAACTTGTATGTAGAATGACTACTGTTAGTCTCCAGTATTCTGTGCTAGTGTGATGTCACATATTTTATAATTTTGCATTGGAATAATCATGTCATTCGATTATTTTTTATCAATACAGGCGGTTGTTTAAATTTACTATTGCAATACTTAAATATAAAATATTATATTTTGAAAAAATGTGATATCACAAAATTTGGGACCCTCCCTACCCCTTGTCACATAATGTCACATTTCATCGACCTCCTCTCTCCCCCTTTACGTGTCAAATAATTTATGGATTGCCCCCTACTACCTCAAAAGCGTCAGTGTCTAACCACACTTAGGTCGCATTGGTAAACATATACTGTATATGTTATACACGGCCCGCTATCCAGATGCACAAAATGCACATAATATGGGGTTACTAATAAGGTTAAATTATAAATACACATTAGATTAATTTAAACGGAATTAAACTGCAACAACCGGCTTCTAACCTCCTATTTCATAAACCAGCAAATAAGCAGATAGCTGTCCTGATGGATAAAGACAAACATCGCCTGTAAACACCAAAGATGTTAACGGTACGCTGCTATTCTCGTAGAGGTCTAAATGCCATATACATTAGTTTACCGGCTACTGTACCATCCAACGGGAACACAACAATGACAAGCACTAACAATATTGTGGCATGAATAGGTAAGGTGTTAGTACCAGACCGGAGCGAGACAATACAGATTTCTAGCACCTAGTAGCCACGATGGTAGTGACTCGTATAGGCAATCGTTTTCCTCTTACGTACTGCCTGGCAGTACGGCAGAAATATTGTGCACTACAGCCGGGGGAGCCAGCGGACTGTATATCTGGTTCTTCTCTCTTCGATGCCCCACCAGCCGTAGTGCTTTTCTGTTGAGCCGGATGTGTCGGAGAAATAAACGAGACCACAACTGTTCGTTGCAAAGGTGCTTTATTGTAACGAAATAGCAATAAAGCTAGCACCGTTGCAAATATTTGACCTATTGTATGGAGAGCCACTACTTGCCCTAACACTGCCCTACTCTAAAGCCGGTACCTTATGGATGTATACTAAAGCCCAGGAACTTGTCTGGGAAACTTATTGAGTCGTAACGAAACTGTAACTTTACTGGAACGGAACTAAATGTATGGCCGCGCTCTCCGATATTTATAGTGCGCGGCCAGACGGTCGGCGGAAATCTACAAAGACAATCGGCGCCGGGTGTGGCGCCACAATGTCTGGATTTGTTAAAATCCTACTTTTTGCAATCTAATCTCAATAATTTTATCTTAGGTAGCTTTTCCTACCTCTAATTAACTAGTGTGGCCCTCTAGCGAGTGCAACGGTACTACCTTTTTACAAAACAAAGTACGTAATGCCCTAAGACCTACCGAAAACGAATTACAATGTGTTATTTCTTATTTACATACAAGGATCTAACACAAATACACTTATACAATAACAAACAAGAGTGTTATATACATTGTACGTTCTTACAGGACCTCGGAAACTCTTACAATCACAGAGTTGTACGCCTTTTCAGGTCGTACTATCCTGTAAACTATATTTATGGTACCGAAAAGTATCTAAACATATGCCTAAGGCTTATACTTACGTTATACATACTATTTACATTCATAAAACATTTGTTTACATACAGAATTTTGTACTTTTCGGATTTTTCGTGATTGCGAGTTCCCGCATATAAATACTATCTCGCAAGAGTCGACTCGTAATGTCGTCGACTGCGTGGAACTCGCTTTACTCGTAATATGCCTAATAGGCAAAGATCATAGCTACATAAAGCCTTATTATTTCTACACAACAAAGCTGTATGTAGGTCTTAGGGCGAATAAAAGACGAAAACGAACATTATTTATTACAAAAACTTACGAACTAAACGAAACATACATTCTATCCTGCCTTATTATCTATTTACATTAATATTTACAATAAAAACATGTCTGTGCTGCACATCCTCCCGCCTATAACACGCAGTGTTATACTAAATATGGTGCAGCCAGACTAATTTCTTAACCGGTCTTCGCATGACTCCCGCAGCCGTACGTACGTCAGCCACTCGTACCACGCCGTCTGCTCCAGGGTGTACTGCCTCGATGATCCCCGTTGGCCACGTATTTCTTGGCAGCGCGCCGTCAGCGATGAGGACGATGTCGCCGACGCGCAGCTCTGCTCCTCTTCCGTGAGGCTCCCGCCGCTTTTGGAGTAGCGGAAGCGCTTCTCGTACCCAGCGTGACCAGAAGTGGTTGGCCAGCTGTTGTGAGTGCCGCCAGTGGCGGCGGCCGATGGTATCGCCTTCGGAGAACGCGCCCGGGACAGGCACGCGTGATGGTCCGCCCAGTAGGAAGTGATTGGGCGTCAGTGGTGCCGGGTCTTCTGGTGAAACCGACACGTGAGTGAGAGGTCGGCTGTTGAGCGTGTGTTCGACCTCTACCAGCAGTGTGTGCAGTACCTCTTCTGGTGGATGCCGCTGTTGCAGCACGGCGAACAGTGCAGCCTTGACAGAGCGCACCATGCGCTCCCATGCGCCTCCCATGAATGGCGCGCTCGGCGGGATGAACTTCCATTTTATTGCGTAGTTGGCTGCTGCTTCCTTAGTGGCGTCTAGTGCGGCGCGCCTCAGCTCTGCATCAGCGCCGCGCAGGTTGGTGCCGTTGTCGCTCCAAACCTCGGTGGGGCACCCGCGGCGCGACATCATGCGCCGCAGTGCCATTACTGCGGAGTCCGTAGTCAAGTTGGCGGCTATCTCCAGATGAACCGCTCTTGAAGTAAGGCAGGTGAAAAGCGCCACGTATCTCTTCTCGTGGCGCCGCCCGATGGTCACGCTGTATGGCCCAAGAAAGTCCAGGCCTACGTAGGTGAAGGCTCGCTGATGGTGCGCGACCCGGGACTTCGGCAGGTCGCCTGTAGGCGGCTGTGGCGGGATAGCGCTTCTCCTTCTGCAAAGCGCGCAGCTCTTTATTATGCCGCGCACGGTGGGGCGAAGCCGTAAAACCCAAAATTTCTGTAATATTTCACTCGTGGTTGCTTCCACCCCGCTGTGGTGAAGACGCCGGTGTTCATGTTCTATGTAGAGGCGGGTGTATGGGTGACGGCCATCTAGTACGGCCGGTTCTCGTAAATCTTCACTTATCTCTTCTGCCGCCGCTATTCGTGACTTTATTTTTAAAATGCCTTCTTGATCGATGAACAATGATAACTGCTTCAACCGGCTGTCTCTTGCTATCGCGCTCCCGCCCGTAATAGCTTCTATTTCGCTAGCAAAGCTTTCTTGTTGTGATGACTTTATTAACAATTTTTCGGCGTTAATGATTTCAGCGCCATCTAGCGGCACGTAATGTCGTTTTTCTTCCAAACTTTGTGGCTTCTTAATTTTCTCTATTTTCTTCGAGCTTTTCGTATACTTTTTTCCCCAATCTTCATCATTGGAGGCTTTCGGAGCTGTGCGTTTACGCACACCGGCGACACGTTGCTTATTTGTTCTGCAGAGCTCGATGAACTGCAACACGCGCGCTGTTGCACGCACTAATCGAAGCCACGACGAAAATCTTTTTACATCCGGAAGTGCTTCTGTAATACATATAATTTTTCTAATGTTATTTACAATATTTACACTATTTACAGCTGCCGACGGTTTTTCTTCGCCTGTTATTTCGCTACTGGTAGCGACATCTTGCGGCCACTTGTCCTCTTCTAAGTATAGGAAGGCCGGACCAACGAACCATCTATGTCGGTCTCCAAATTCTTCCGGGATATGGCGAGTAGCATCATCAGCTACATTGTCGCGAGACGGTACCCATCGCCACTCTGCGACCTTCGTAATATCTTCAATCTCTGCTACTCGATGGGCAACAAACGGCTTGAATGCTCGCGAGCCTGTGCGTAGCCACGATAGAACTGTGCGGCTGTCTGTCCAGTACACTCTGCGGCTTGGCTGATACTCGTACTCCTCCATGACGTGCTGAGCTAGGCGGGCACCTAGTAAAGCTGCTTGAATTTCTAACCTTGGTATGGAGGTAAACTTGAGCGGGCTGACTCTTCCTTTGGCTGCTGCTAGGCTGACGCTGACTTCGCCGTCCTCGTTGACTATGCGCCAGTAGACCGCCGCTGCATAGGCAGACTCACTGGCATCCGTAAAGATGTGCAGCTGCCGATCTCGCGCTCGCGCCAGGTTAGAATGTGCGCGAGGTATTTCCAGGTTTTCCATTCTTCTCACATCTTGAAGCCAGCTTCTCCAAGTCTTCTCTAAGTCCGCAGGTAAAGGCTCGTCCCATGGTAGTCCGATTCGCCACGTTTCTTGAAGTAGATGTTTCGCGTGAATAGTTACAGGTGTAATTAAACCTAAAGGGTCGAAAATAGACATAGCTACCCGTAACGCGTGTCTCTTTGTAGGTGTTTTATTTTCATCGTACACCGCTTTAACATTGAAGCCTAGCTTATCGTTGTGAGGTTTCCATTTTAATCCCAAAACCTTCTCGCTTTCTGTGCTTAGTTCCCAATCGCCGCCCAGAGATGGCGCTACTAGTAGCGTTTTAGCTACGGCCGAGTTGTTCGTTTTCCATCCGCGCAGCTGGAAATGCGCCTGTTGATGAATGAGGCTAACCTGCGAGGCTATTCTGATGGCATCTTCCTCACTATCGAAGCTCTGCAGGTAATCGTCCATGTAATGGTTTCTTACCACGGCTGTAGCGGCGTCGGGATAGACGTGGGCGTATTCTTGTGCGTTCTTATTTTTTACGAAAATAGCGGTGCTTGGTGATGACGCAGCTCCAAATACGACGCTGGTCATTCTATACTCACGTGGCGAATCTTTTCTATCGCTTCCTCGCCATAGGAAACGTAATGCATCCCGGTCTTGTTGTCGTATACGTATTTGCAGAAACATTTCTTTTATGTCTGCTGTCACGGCGATAGGCAGCTGTCGAAATCTCATTAGCACTCCGGGTAGGTTCTGCAGAAGGTCTGGACCAGCTAATAACATGTCGTTGAGACTTACTCCATTGACCCGCGCAGCTGCGTCGTACACTATTCGCGGCTTAGGTTTTGCAGGATTAACTACTGCAAAGTGAGGCAGGTACCAGCTGCTTTGGCTAGGTGACTCGTAGGCAGGTTCGGCGTAACCACTATCTAATAAATGTTGTACCTGTTTCTCGTATGCCTCCTTTAGCGCGGGGTCCTTGTCCAGACGTCTCTCTGTATTATACAATCTTTTAATAGCCAGGCCGCGGCTATCAGGAAACTCGCGGCTATCTTCTTTCCATAATAGACCTGCCTCGTAGCGCCCGTCAGGTAAGCGCTTACACGTATTTTCTAAAATCTGCAGGGCTCGCTGTTCGTTCTTGTTGATGGGCTGGCGCGGAGTGATGCCGACACTGTCCAAATCGAAATAATTTCTTATTACCTTTTCTATGTCTTCATCCTGTTCGGCATAGGCAGCTCTCTGCACTAGGTGGACTCGCTGCTTGTGGCGGTAGTCCACACCATGTAGCACCCAGCCAAGGTGCGTGAGCGATGCTACTGGTTGTCCACGTCTTCCGCTCTTCACAGCCCTCGTCACGATCAGGTGCCAGTTGTCCTGGCCGATGAGCACGGTTGGCACGGCGCGCTCCATGATGACATCTTCTTCTATATCTTCTAGATGTCTGCAGTTGTTGACGATGGATCTATTAACAGACTGTGGCGATAGGTTAAGGTTACCTATAGTTCTTCCTATTATCCGATGTCGCTGATGGTGATGAAGGCCCTTGATGGTGACTGTGATGCGGCGCGACCTCTCTGCGTTGAGTCGCGTGCCGCCAACTGTTTCTATATGGAACGGCTCCACCGGTCCGCGAGCTCCTATCTTCGCAGCCACCTTCTCTTTTACCAGCGTGACTGTGGACCCTTCATCTAATAGCGCGTATGTGTTCACGCTGCCCCTGGAACCTGTCAGGACAATCGGTACAACTTTAAGGTAGGCGCGTGGCGCGCTTGACTGCGTTGACGTCACCACGGCGTCGCTGTCTTCTTCTTGATCATCAGGTGTTCTCTTCGTATAATTGTTGCGGCTATTGTGTAGCCGCTGGTGATGCGAGCTCTTGCACCCGTCGATTCCGCACTGCCGAAACTTGCACTCGTGTTTTGGCTTTCTTTTTTGTAGACACCTGAAACATAAATTATTACGTTTTGCCATAGCCCACCTATCGTCAACACTAGCTTTCGTAAACTGTTCACATATAGAGCTAGTATGTGCATCTTGACATATCGCACATTTATCTCTCTTCACTTGTGGTTCATATTTCTGTGTGTGTGTTCGCTGTGTTTTCTTAAAAACTTGCTGATTTTCTTTCGTAGATTCATGTGGCACCAACGCAGCACACATCTCAGCTTCTTTCATTAAAAATTCACTAATCATTTGTAGATCGGGTTTTCTATCTTCCCGTCTTGCGTACTGGAACCAACTGTGCTGCAACGTATAATTAAACTTCGCTAATAAACTATTCACTGCCACCGTATCGTGTAGATAGCTCTCTCTGTTGAGAGCTCGAATCGTAGCGACGATATTGTTCACTTTACTGGCGAACACACACGTTTCCCGCGCACTTTCTTTCACTCGCGGCAATGACTTAATTTTTTCTAATTCGGCGTTCACTAGTGCGTCGGGCCGACCAAACTGTATTTCCAAATGGTCGACGATCTCACTTGGGTCAGTTTCCCCGTAAAACATGCAGGCGACGGCTTCTTTGGCGTTTCCACGTAAACATCTTCGAATTCTTGCCCGATTTTCCGCCTTGCTAAAATATTTCTCCGTATCTCGATATGCCGCTTTAAACTGTAACCATTCTTCACCAGCGCCATCGAAATTTGGTAACTCCATACTGTAGCGCGGCGCCCCTCGTGATGCTTCTGCCAGGGCGGACGCGAGCGCGGTGATATCTGCGGCCTTCAATGCACCAGACTCTTGTTTTGGTGCCGTATTTTCAATAGGCGTCGAAATCTTCGCCTTCTCTGCGACGGACACATCATCTTCCGCCGGACGTACAGCGCGCGCTGGAATGCCCGCCGACTGCGCGGGCGACGTAGCTTGTGGCGCCTGGGCCACCTCTCGTGGTGCGGGCGACTCATGGCCCGCCGAATCTTCTTGGTGCGGCGCGTGCGCCGCCTCTTCGTATTGCGGCCTAGGTGCCGCCTCTCGTATGGGGTGTGGCATAAGTGCCACCGAACTGGTGATTGCCAGCGGCTCTGGTGCCGGCTGGCGATCCGTATGGGTTGGCCGAGCGGAGTCCATCTAATCTTCGACCCTCGTAATGGCAGTTGCTTGCCCTTCTTCATAAACAGCGCGCGCGAGTTCCGTCCGTAAGCGCGCCTCTTCTGCTCGTAAGCGCGCTTCCTCTAATTTGGCGCGTAGGTAAACGATACGCGGCGACTCGACTGCGGATGGTACCGGCTTTTCACTATTTGCAACGGTGCTGGTTGTGGTCTCGGTCGCCTCGGTGTTCTCGGTTGTAATGCTAGTCTCCGTAGCGGACGTGGTGGTACCGCTCGTTTCCTCCTCGCGACTAGCGGCCTCTTCCTCTCGGCGACTCGACGTACTCCTTGTCTCGATCGGCATGGCTCAGTGATCAGGCTCGAATGTGACCAGAAAATGTGCACTACAGCCGGGGGAGCCAGCGGACTGTAAATCTGGTTCTTCTCTCTTCGACGCCCCACCAGCCGTAGTGCTTTTCTGTTGAGCCGGATGTGTCGGAGAAATAAGCGAGACCATAACTTTTCTTGCAAAGGTGCTTTATTGTAACGAAATAGCAATAAAGCTAGCACCGTTGCAAAATATTTGACCTATTGTATGGAGAGCCACTACTTGCCCTAACACTGCCCTACTCTAAAGCCGGTACCTTATGGATGTATACTAAAGCCCAGGAACTTGTCTGGGAAACTTATTGAGTCGTAACGAAACTGTAACTTTACTGGAACGGAACTAAATGTATGGCCGCGCTCTCCGATATTTATAGTGCGCGGCCAGACGGTCGGCGGAAATCTACAAAGACAATCGGCGCCGGGTGTGGCGCCACAATGTCTGGATTTGTTAAAATCCTACTTTTTGCAATCTAATCTCAATAATTTTATCTTAGGTAGCTTTTCCTACCTCTAATTAACTAGTGTGGCCCTCTAGCGAGTGCAACGGTACTACCTTTTTACAAAACAAAGTACGTAATGCCCTAAGACCTACCGAAAACGAATTACAATGTGTTATTTCTTATTTACATACAAGGATCTAACACAAATACACTTATACAATAACAAACAAGAGTGTTATATACATTGTACGTTCTTACAGGACCTCGGAAACTCTTACAATCACAGAGTTGTACGCCTTTTCAGGTCGTACTATCCTGTAAACTATATTTATGGTACCGAAAAGTATCTAAACATATGCCTAAGGCTTATACTTACGTTATACATACTATTTACATTCATAAAACATTTGTTTACATACAGAATTTTGTACTTTTCGGATTTTTCGTGATTGCGAGTTCCCGCATATAAATACTATCTCGCAAGAGTCGACTCGTAATGTCGTCGACTGCGTGGAACTCGCTTTACTCGTAATATGCCTAATAGGCAAAGATCATAGCTACATAAAGCCTTATTATTTCTACACAACAAAGCTGTATGTAGGTCTTAGGGCGAATAAAAGACGAAAACGAACATTATTTATTACAAAAACTTACGAACTAAACGAAACATACATTCTATCCTGCCTTATTATCTATTTACATTAATATTTACAATAAAAACATGTCTGTGCTGCACAAATATATAAACGGGTCAATAACGCGTACATATATAGAACTTACTTGTAAAGCTCGAAGTTTCGGCCAAGTTACATGGACCGAGTCTGCTCGTGACCACGGTCAATGTAACTTGGCCGAAACGTCGAGCTTTACAAGTAAGTTCTATATATGTACGCGTTATTGACCCGTTTATATATTTTTAAAAATGATAGTAGAACGCGTTAGTTTAAAAGTTCATATTGCAGGCAGACTGTAAATTGTAAATTCTTCAAAGGAAGCCTGAACCAGCACTGAGTAAACCTTAATGGAAGCAAATCGAAACACTATTTTAGTCAAAAATAATATTACAAATCCGTCTATATAGGACAGAGCTATGCTCAATATACATAAAAAAAAACATAAACATCCGATTTGAAAACTTTTTGGGAAGTCGGTAAAAACAAATTCTTGCATATACTTTTTCGTGATGGTTTTATTAAATGTATTTATATCCTAATATAAACAAGCTCAAATGATTTGTTATACGAGGTGTCTTTTATTTACTACGAAAGCTGAAACTAGTTTGTTCAGAATCAGCAGTAGAATCGATTGCAATAGTTTTTAAAGTGTGTTATATTTTATTACAAAAATATATAAAATAATTGTTTATGTGGACACTCTACTTGTTAGTAAAATTTTGTTTATTTACCTAATTATTCTTTACTTGATTCACCTAAATTCTTACCCCTGATTCCTTCTGATAGTCAAAAGCCTGTAAGAATGATGGGTAATGTTATCATCATATGTTTAATAGTACCTACCGGGTGTGGGCGATCGGTCTGGTTCATTTACGCGTAGTATGCATAGCAGCGTATTGACCTTACATTGGGGACGTCACTGATACAACTAAACTAAGTCTAACGATAACTCAAAGAGTATTTGTTATTTTTATTTAATGTTTTATTAATAGTTCATATAAAATACGGTTGGCGTATTGCGGCTTTTGTATCAAGTAAAAGACATCGCGTATGTACTCGTACACATCTCGTACACATCGCGCTTTGGTTGAAATTTGACCATAGACTAAACCATAAAACTCATCTAAGTTTGACAGCAAACTTTAACTATAAACAATATACAAATATATATAAATATATAATTATACAAAGTAAATTATACAAAGTAAAGTAAATATATAATTATATAAAAATATATAATTATAAAAAAATATATAAATATACAAAGTACAAATGTGTATATATTTTGATATATGTTAAATAAATGGTATTGATTCATATAATATAAAAATATCAGCTTTCTGCACTTTGCAAACCATGTAAACTTTGACTGTCAAATTTCATACTCCTCCGTTCGCGTGATTGTCGTAAAAAGGAGAACAAAGTTCTTGATTCACGTAACAATAATATACAGAATCCTTTTTGTTCTTGAGAGGCCTGTTGTTGGGTCGGGTCCTTGTTTAAAAATGGATCATCTGCCTCGTAAAATGTGAGTGAGCAAAGACTAAATGTGCCACGCATAATAAGCATAAGGCATATGTAAGAAGGTATATGCACATATTTTATAGGTCCGGGCGGTATTTTTGCGGAAATCTATAACCTAACAAAGAAAACTGTAGAATTTGGGCGAAATTGAAGGTTAATTGCGAGAATCAAAAATTCACAATAGTTTTATTTTTGTAAATAAAATCATGTCATTATTTTTTGATTCTTTCTTTGATATATTATATGCCCTTTCGCGAAGTTTCACGTATACTCTTACCATTCCACTGAGAAGGAAAAATAAAAAAGCGGTGTTAGAAATGGAACAAACTTACCGTAGGCCTGAAAAGTAATTAATAATTATTTATGTGTACCACGCGTGTGCCTTTGTGATGCCACTGAAAGGAAAAATAAAAAGCGTGTAAGAAATGGAACAAACTCACTATAGGACTGAAAAGTTATTAATAATTATATTTTTTTTCAGGCCTATGGTGATTAATAATTGTATGTTATTGTTTATTTTTCAGGCCTACTGTGAGTTGATTCGTTTCTTACGCCGCTTTTTAATTTTTACCTTCAATGGCATTCCACGGGCATATGTGAAAGTTTGCGGAAAAAACACGGGCGATTTTGAGTTTTAACATCGTTTGAGTTTTATTATTTACTAGATCAACTGGAATAATCTTTTACGTTTTTTTAATTATGAAAATAAAATATATCGCTAGGAGTAATAAAAAAAATATTGATGCTTTAATTTGATTGCCTTCTGTTATCATATTCAAATGTTACCATTGAACAAAAAAATTAATTTTGTTGACGTTAAATCATTAATAAATTCATATATCATTGTCTTCAATATAATCATTAAAATAAAAATTCTCCCTGTTTTTTTAATAAAGAACAGTTTAAAGTTAATTCTTTTTTGTTATTTTACACGAAATTCTTGTCTTAAAGTTCTCTGACAAAAGTATAGAATTTTAAGTCTATGGTTTTTACAAAATATGGAATTCATAAATGTTTTAAAATACTATTATTTAATTATCAAAATAGTATGCAATCTAGACTGTGTAAAAAATGTGTTCTATTATTTCGTTCTCATCCGAGATACTTGATTGTAACACACTACCCGTCAAACTTCGAGCTACTACTGAATTTTTAGATTTTCGAGATAAACCGCAAAAAATATCAACACTTTTGTCCGAATTTGGGAACGAACTCGAGACCGCATGATCTAAACTAAATAGACTCACCCTTTAATGTCTATGTTCACTAGTTATCCTTTTGCATTACGATATCCATTTGATAATCTTTATTAGGTTGATAGAATGCGGCGATGAGGTTCAACACTCACCTCTCCTATCAACAAACCGGTGGAACGTGGTGAACCGTAAACTCTGTAAATATTCAGTTCACTCTGCCTACCCCTTATGGGAACCGTCTTAATGAAGATATGTCAAAGATTTTAATTTTCTATTGCTATCTTGAGATGTGCACATGTAAAAAAGAAAGAACTTTTTAATTTGTAAATTTCCGCGAAGTTTTTTTATTAGCTATTAATACAATTTCACATAGAGCCATCTCGTAATTTTTTATGGTACTTATATTGTTTATATATATAATGATATACAATGCGTTTGTGGATGGATGTACGTACCGGGGGAGACCAAGAATGACGTATCATGATCAAATCGGTCGGGCGCTGTCCGAACGTGCTGTCAAGAGTCTTCAAAACCGGGCGTATTTGTATGATGATAGTTATGAATGTGCAGGAAGCAAGGCATGTCTTTCTGAAGCGTGACATATGGCACTCAATTCTCTCTGCCTACCGTGGGGATTGTGCATGAAGATGTGTTATTGTTGTTGTTATATTGTTTAATAGTCGTATCTAAATATTTGAATCTCCTTTAACCGCAATTTTGCTGAACCGGAGATCGAATTCAACTGAGCCAATAGGCTAATCTTTAAACTATTCAATCATGTTATAACTATTTTTATTACAGCGGCTTGGTGCCTAGTTACGAGTATATAAATGAATTACGAGTATATAAATTATTACGTATCGTTCATGTATACACAATTTAAGATAATGAAAAGTATTTGGTGAGCAAAGAAACTCTTGCAAATATTCTGTCATGAAAAAAATGATAAAACTTGATGGACAGCCTTGGGCGGCGGGTGTTTAACACGAAGGTCGCCCTCAATGTTAGGGTCAATAACCTCTATAATGTTTCTAGTGAAGATACGAAAATTGAAGATTTTCCTTATAGTAAACTGAGATAGAATACGTTTGGTGATTTGAGTATAGTTTCTTTGATATTTGATCATTTATAAACTCTTCTGAATTTTCAGACCGATTTCTAGAATGATCTTCATTATATTTATTATTTGATTTACCCTGGGTTTGTCCAGGCTCCTTTAAATAAAAGGCTATCTGTCGTTCTGCCAGGCAGTTCGTAAGTGGCGAAAGATTGACTATGCAATTTACTACTATTGTGGCTATTAGATAAATAAATAAATAAATATTCACGGGACGAATTACACTTATTGATCTAACCCCAGAGTAAGCAAATTATTTACTTGTGTTATGGGTGTTAGTCAACGATACTAATACATAGAAATACATATAAATACTTTTATATACATAATAAACAACCAAACCCGGAAATAAAAACATTCATGCTCATCACACATATGCTTGTCCCCGTCGGGAATCGAACCCGAGCCCCGTTGATTGCGTAGTCAGGGTCACTAACCACTCGACCAACGGGGCTTTCTCTTCTGCTCTGTTCTGCATTGTCTCGCTCGGGTCTGGTACCACCACCTTACCTATTCCTGCCGGAATATTGTGAGTGCTTTTCTCTGTCGTGTTTCGGTTTAGGGGATAAGGTAGCCGGTAGACTTATGCAAGTGACATTTACAGCTCGTGGCACGAATAGCAACGCACCATTAACATCTCTGGTGTCTATAGGCGATGGTTGACTCTTTTCATCAGGAGAGCCATCTGCTTGTTTGCTATCTTATGATATAAAAAAATACTTTGCATGCAGATATATAGGTTGACTGGTGAAAAACTGTGCATACTGATAGAGAAGAGGATTATACCGAATATGTAAATAAATAAATATTCAAGGGACAAATTACACTAACTGATCTAACCCCAAAGTAAGCAAATTATTTGCTTGTGTTATGGGTGTTAGTCAACGATACTAATACATAGAAATACATATATAAATACAAGAATATATTTAATATACATACACCCAAACCCGGAAATACAAACATTTATGTTCATCACACAAATGCTTGTCCCCGTCGGGGATCGAACCCGAGCCCCATCGATCGCGTAGTCAGGATCGCTAACCACTCGACCAACGGGGCGGTAAAAAAATAAGTACCGAAATTTTGATCTATCCATTAAAAATGTTTAGTACTGACTACTGACACTCGCACACAGTGCATAGAAGTTTATTGTTTACAAATAGCGATTTACCAAACTCGTGACTAGACTCGTTAGTAAACGTGCAGTAACCATACTTTCTAATGTAACTACACAAATTTCCTTGAGGTTTACTATGTAGTTAATCAATATTCTCATTTTATTATTTTTTTTTGTAGACATGATCCTTTAATATGAACAGAAGAAAGTATCAAAAGAAGACAAATATGTTTTCTACCTCTTGTATGTAAAGCTGTTGCTAACAGGCATTACAATTATTTTTGTGTTATAGCACTCACCCCGTGCTTGGGAATCTGGAAAAACCTTAAAAACCTTTGAACCTGCGACCATTTCCCGGCTTTAGGGAAATGGTCGCAGGTTCAAATCCCGCGTGTCGATGTTTTTCTTTGCTGTTTTTAAGGCATTACAATTTCTTGGCCTCTCACCTCTACAATTGTATAGAAATAAAAATTTAATAAGGAAATTCTTGAATACGTTTTTTTTTTTTTTTTGGCGGTAGGTGCTAAAAAAGTAGACACATATCCTAATCTCAAAATTTAATTAAATTAATATTTTACTGTTTATCTACTGTTTTAAACTATCAACAGTTACTATTTAGTGTGTGTTTTTGCATATATATTGTGGACAATTGTATACATGATCTAGAAATTTTATTTACAATACCTACCGGTGACTTCACATTTTACTATTGGAATCACAAGTAAATTTCAAAATGGCCACTTTTTCTGATGTCGTTGAAACACAAAAAACAATTGAAGCTAATGTAAGGCAGATGATGCAGGACTTCGAATCCAAGTTGAAGGCTACTCCTCACACAGATAATCTTGACCAGCTGACACAAGAATTTTTAAGTTACCGTAGTCATGTTCAAGGTGTTCTTCTACTTCTTCAGCAGCAAGTATCCGAAATTGGTAAACAAGTAGACATCATGGAGATGCGTCACCGTAAAAAATTCTTGTTGCTTAACGGTGTTGAGGAAAAGCATGACGAGGATGTTCCAGGTCTGGTCTTGGAAGTTTTAAACAATAGGTTGGATATGAGGCTGCCTTCTTCAGCTATTTTGAAAGCTCATAGGCTTGGCAATGCTCCTGGGGGAAAAATTCGTCCCATATTATTTCGTATGACGGCCGCAAATCAACGTGATGAAGTATGGAAGCTCAAAACCAAACTTAAAGGTACTTCTTTAGTGTTGTCTGAATATCTCACTAAACGACGCAAGGCTCTTTTTCTTGAGGCTCGAAATCACTTTGGTACTCGTAATGTTTGGACAACTGGCGGAAGTATAAATATCAAGGCGCCTAATGGCAGTCGGCATAAGATCCTAAGTAGTTTGGATCTTGAAAAACTTGTTTTGGCGCATCCTAAACAAGCTGTTAGTCATGTGCAAGCACCGCAGCAGCAGCAGCAGCCATCATTGGCCAAGGAGAGATCGAAGCGAGTTACTAAAAAATAGTATTTTATATATATTTCTCGTTTAGCTTATTTACTTAGCCGAACTACGTTGTTCAATATCAATAGCGTATCTTTGTATCTCACTCCAATATGCACGTAGTTATATTACTTTTCACTTTTTACGAAATATAATAACTGTATTCGGGTATACCTTAAAATTTAACATTTCTAAAACCAATTACTTTAATAACTTTAGTCATAATTCAATTAACATGTTGTGGTTTTGTATGACATTTGTCAGACGTCAATCGATGACATTGTCAAATGTCAAATTACTTTCCACCTTCTTCTTTTCTGTAGTGAAGATTCATAGATAAACTATAAATATTTAGACTTTGTGAATTAAGTTTTTAATATAGTTTTTAATATATTTCTTCCTTGTAAATTTACCCTACTGTGTTTATCTAGTTTGTCAGAAATATGAAAATGGCTCTATAGGCCCCGATTGTGGCGCTGTATTTATTTATCTTATGATTGTGTTATTTTTTTTTTTTCTCTGTTTCGTATTATCGATAATTTTTGTTTTTCAGTTCTGTGATTTCATTATCTTACATTGAACATTTTATTAACGATGTAATAACCACCGGTAGTTACAAATATGTTTAAGTGCTACTGCACTTGATTAACTGTTAAGTTATTAAGTTATTAACGTATTTTTACTTAATTATATATATTTTTTTATTAGTATTTATTTGATATTATATTATTTTATTATGTCATCTGATACTGATAGCGCTTCTTTCTATTCTGCCCTAGACTCTGATTCGTCTTCCGACTCTACTACAGTTGTCCAGACCCTTGACACAATGATAACTCAACACTTTTCTCAATACAATAACCATTTTAATGATTGTCATATTAATGCTCAAAGTATCCCCCAACATTACAATGAACTATATGATACCTTTAATTCTCCTTGTGTGAATGCTATTCTTGTGTCTGAGAGTTGGCTTAAACCTTCCTACAGCTCTAATCTTTGCAGTTTACCCGGCTATGTACTTCTTCGTAATGATCGTTTGAATAAGCGGGGTGGTGGGGTTGCCATTTATCTACAAAGCAAAATATCTTTTAAAATATTAGCAACTTCATCGACACCTTACTCGGAAGCCATCGAATATCTCATGTTGGAGATAATTGTTAGTGGAGTAAAGGTACTTCTTGGCGTTGTTTACTGTCCACCAAATGTTAATTATTTTTCTGACTTTGAATCTCTTTTAGCCTTGTACAGTAATGAGTATTCTCATCATGTTATAATGGGGGATTTTAACACTGATGTACTTAGAGACACCCAAAGAGCACGAGAACTTCACTCAATTTTAAATTCTTATTGTCTAACGCTCTTACCCCTTAATCCCACACATCACAATATAAATGCTGAAGACTCATTAATTGATTTAATAATGGTATCTTCACCAACACATGCAGTGGATTATGGTCAGTTTTCAGCCCCGGGTTTCTCCCGTCATGATTTGATACACTTGTCTTATAAATTGAGACCTCCTAAGCCTCGAGTGAAAATCTTGAAATTGCGTAATTTTGCAAGAATCAATCAAGCAGATTTAGAACAGGATGCTTCTTCTATTGATTGGTCAGATGTCTTTGACAGCTTAACTATAGATGCCAAGGTCAATTGTTTTACCAAGAAAATTATTGATTTGTATGACAGACATGCTCCTATACATCGTGTGAAAATAAAGCGCCCTCCTGCTCCTTGGATTACACCTGAAATCCGAAAAATGATGAAAAAACGGGATCGAGCATTTTGTCATTTCAAGAGGGACAGATGTTCAGAGAACTGGTGTTACTTTAAAAAAATTAGAAATCGCTGCAATCAGATGGTGAGGTCAGCTAAACGTAGATATATCCATGATAATATATCCAATTCGTCTCCACCACATGTTTGGAAATTCTTAAACTCTCTTGGTGTTTCCACTTCCGTAAATAACTGCTCTCTAAATATATCTGCTAATGAATTTAACATCTTTTTCTCAGCCACACACATCATGGATGACACAATCAAATCTCGTACAATATCTTATATACGCTCAATGAACCCCTTTCACAATAATATATTTACTTTTTCACCTGTCACTAATGAAGACACAATAAAGGCAATGCTTGCCATTAAATCAAAAGCTGTTGGATGTGATCAAGTGAGTAGAGACATGATTTTTAGAATCAAAGAATTTATTGTGCCTGTTATAACACATTTAATTATTTTTTCCCTATTCAGTGAATTTCCCACTCTCTGGCGTAAAGCACTCATTCTGCCGCTTCCCAAAATCTCAAATCCTAGTGCTACTAACCACTTCAGACCCATATCTATACTTCCTTTTCTCTCAAAAATTCTCGAGGCAGTTGCTCACAATCAGATCACTAAGTACCTGAATGAGATAAATTATCTGAGTCCCTGTCAATCGGGCTTCCGTATGGGGCATAGCACGACTACTGCTCTCCTGAAAGTTACTGAAGATATAAGGTCCGCTATGGAAGAGTCATGGTTGTCAGTCCTAGTTTTAATCGATTTTTCCAATGCTTTCAATACAGTCAACCATGACATTTTAATAGCGGTCCTTGCACACCTTGGCCTATCCCCGTCTGCCTTAAATTGGTTTTCATCCTACGTTAGAGGCCGTCAGCAAGCAGTTCGTGTTAATGATAATTTATCTGACTGGTGTGACGTATTGACAGGCGTTCCTCAGGGTGGGATCCTATCTCCCCTCCTTTTTTCCGTAGTCATAAACCTAATTACTAACCGTTTAAGCTGTTCTCACCATTTGTATGCAGATGATTTGCAAATTTATGCCCAATCAAACTTAGGAGGCATCAACGAAGCTGTAAGTCGTATCAATCAGGATTTACACAACGTTCTTGACTGGACGAATAAGTTTGGTATAACAGTCAATCCTAATAAATGTCAGGCTATCATTATTGGCAGCTCGCGTCGGGTTCAAAGTTTGGATTGGAGCTCTATTTCAGCGGTAGTTTTTGATAACATTACTATCCCCTTTCTCCCTTACGTCAAAGATCTAGGACTCATAATAGACCAAACTCTATCTTGGTTACCACATACTACTGAACTTTGTCGTAAGGTTAATATGGCTTTACGATCCCTTTATCGGTACAAAAACTTTTTGCCACCCCAATCAAAACTCCTACTTGTGCAGACCCTAGTTATACCAATACTTGATTATGCCGACGTGTGTTTCGTAGATTTAAGTCAAGCCCTTTTAGACAGATTAGAACGCATGCTCAACAATTGTATACGGTTCATCTTTGGTCTGCGTAAGTTTGATCACGTCTCATTATATCGCTCTAAACTGAAATGGCTTCCGATCCGCCAACGAAGACAGTTGAGATTGCTTTGTACATTATTCACAATTCTTTATAATCCTAATGCACCTCAATATCTTAAGTCAAAATTCATATTTCAGCATGCCACACATTCACGCGAACTTCGTTCAGAAAATATCCCGACTCTTCAAGTACCTTTTTGTCGTACCGATTTCTTATCCAAATCTTTTTCTTCTGAAGCTGTGAGGCTTTGGAATACTCTTCCCATTGATATTAGGAATAGTCCCTCCAAATTGTCTTTTAAACGTTCTCTCTGTAAGCATTTGGCAGAATAATGGTGTTACGCGCTATGGTAGTATAATATGTATGTATATATGTATTTATATAACTATATATAAATATGTACTTGTATATATATAGGTATTTATGTAGGTATATGTATAATGTATTATATATGTAATATATTACTTGTATCTAAGTATATTGTAATATCGTATTATCTTATTGTTTTCTTTAATTTTAATTTATCTTAATAATAATCAAGAAGGAATATGTCAGTAGTAAACGATTGTATTAAGTTTCTCTGTGCACCCCATCGTAAACACTGTTTATATTTGTTTAAGGTTGACTGGTAGAGAATGTCATGTAGCATTAAGTCCACCTCTGTACATGTTGTGCATAAATTTTAAATAAATAAATAAATAAATAAAAAATATGCTTTTGATTGGCTTAAAGGGTTTAACTATAAATAAATATTTTTTTTTATATCTTAAGATAACAAATAATCAAATGGGTCTTCTGATGAGAAGAGAATACTTGTACCATCGCCCATAGACACACAAGATATTAATGGTGCGTTGCTTTCTTGTGGCGAGGTCTAATGCACAACGCATAAGTTTACTCTCTCTTCTAACCGGAACACGACAGTGACAAGCACTGACGCTATTGCGATAGAAACAGGTGAGGCGGTGGTACCAGACCCGGGTGAGACAATGCAGAACCACCACCCACCATAGTAGCTACGATAATAGTGACTTGCATAGCCAATTGGTTGCCTGTTACGACCTAGCAGAACGGCAGTTGGCCTATTCTTTGAAGGAAACCCGACCAACACGATGGAAATAGAAGTAATTATAAATGTTATAATACTTATAATATAATATACACTACTACTGATCAACGTTATAATATGTACACTATTAAACACTCAAAATACACATAAAATTATTATAATTATCATGACCAGAGAGGAGCCCGCTTCTAAATACAGTTTTTACTATTATATTAGGAGCCCGTTATTTTAAATATTGTACATTGTAAAATTTTGAAATAAAATTATTATTATTATAGTCTTCTAATATCAACTCTTTAAGTCTGTTGTAATAATGTTTAAAATTTTAATATTGTTGTTGTCAATAAATTATTAAAAATTATGCGATTAATTTTTTTGACCTATAAATGTATATGAGCTGGCAATTTTTTTAAAATCAATATAAGCTTCCGGTGTATATTTATTTACACATAATTTTCATTTAATACTTAAATTAGGATTCCAAGCAGCCGCAATAACAGGGGTGCCTCACTCAAATGTCAGTTTAGCCTACAACATATTTTCTTATATTGTTAGACATCTATTTGAAAAATTTAAAATAATAACATTGGAAAAAAATAGTTACAGTTAATTTTTCACTCCCTACAGACAAACTAAGAAAGTATAACAAGTTTCTAGATTTTTTTTATTACAGTTTGGTTTGTTTAATATAATTTGGTGTTTTTTTTTTGGGTAATATTTAAATATTTTTGAGATAAGCCAAAATCTTAAACCTTTTATTTTTCATTGGTCTTTTAATTCAATACATTTTTCCAGACGTCATTCCGAAACAAATGCGTAACGGTGTTCTATCTCGTAGTTTATTTTTAGAGTTTTATCAAGAACTACCTGTTGGCCGTGAATTCGTGTACATGACCCTCCATTGATTCTTTTCGTTTAGTCAAGTGGAAAAGGAATAACAACTATTCAAACTTATGAAGTAGCCTTTTCTTCTTATGTTTAAAAATAAATATTTTTAATATTTTACTACTTAGGTATGTTAAATAAATTTTCATTTATATGAGACAATGTCTCTGAAATATGGTTTTCCTTCCTAATAAAAAAGCTTAAAATATTTTCTTTGATTTCCTTCAGAATTCATCACTAGATCTTCAAAGAACTACTTAAAAATCGGTACATATTTTTATGTGCTTCCACGAAACTCGAGAGTTCAACTATCATCAAACTCCAGGCAGTTTATGAGATTTTTATTGGTAAAAGCCTAAAAATACCTGACCAGATTCAGAAATCAAACTTAAAATTCATGATTTAAGCTGAGTCAAAAAGGTAGTCAGATTGGAAAAAACGTCGAGTCTTAAAAAGAGAAAAAATAATATTATTTGTAGCAAATATAAATAACATTATCATTATAAAGTTGAAATAGATATCCAATTTGACTTTCCTTAAAAACATAAAAATATCTTTATAGAGGCTAATCTAAAAGCGAAAGATGCCAAAACAATTCCGTATTATATCATCAGCGATCG
Source organism: Apodemia mormo (assembly GCA_036924255.1). Classification (NCBI taxonomy): domain Eukaryota; kingdom Metazoa; phylum Arthropoda; class Insecta; order Lepidoptera; family Riodinidae; genus Apodemia; species Apodemia mormo. The sequence continues at coordinate 10,039,366 of JAUPFN010000007.1, read as the reverse complement.
ACAATGATAAAACATTTGAGATGATTTACATGTCATATAACTCAAGTTCGTAGAAATTATTCACTGAATTAAGGTGTCTTATAAAGCATCTTGTAATAAACTTTTCAAACTTTGGTGTATACATTGGATTTGTGCCAAACGAATACATAAAGACATTAAACTCCTGAACACGTAAGCCGGCTTTGAACTTATCTGAAAACAAATTATTGATAATGGTATCACTTTCCTTTCTCTTTTTACGCCAGAATAGCAATATGATGATATTAGAAGATTTAAAAAGATGGATTAAATAATTTATTTCATGTTAGTTATGTTGTCTCTGTGCTCTAGTGCTCCGGTGTCGGTGTTAAACATGTAAGGTCCTCATTCGATTCCTGGCACGGGCAAATTAAAAATGTATTTTTGCAGTTTAAAATACAATTTTCATATTATAAGATGTCCCTGGAAATCATCTATGTTTTTTATATCATAAGATAGCAAACAAGAAGATGGGTCTCCTGATGGAAGGAGTCAACCATCGCCTATAGACACCAAAGATGTTAATACTGCGTTGCTATCTTGTGGCGTGGTGTAATGCCACATGCATAAAGCCCCGTTTTCACTTTGATTAGTGCGAGTGTGAGTGTTTAATGCAAGTGCTTTGTATGAAGCAAAAAATACATGAAGACAGTCGTCTATTCACTTTTATGACGCTGAATACTAATCACTCGCACCGATCAACGACTGTCTTTACGTATTTTTTGTTTAACACTAAATACTTGCATTAAATACTCGCACTCGTACTAATTAAAGTTAAAACGGGGCTTGAGTTTACCGGCTGCTTACCCTCTAAACCGGAACACGACAGTCACAAACGCTGCTTGACGCTATTGCGGCAGGAATTGGCAAGGCGGTGGTGCCAGACCCGGGTGAGACTGAAACAACTTTGTTTTATTATTCATATTTCAATGCAACTGTTCCAAAAATCAAAACAATAATAAATAATCAAATAGATTTACCACATTCAAAAACATTACTTATATTATTACGCAGTTGCGTACTTAAATAAATGAAATAATATATTTGTTGGTGTTGGTAGCACTGGACATGTCGAATGTAACATTCATCAACAAACCCTTTTTTAATCCATCATTCCGTGTGATTATTCTTCCAGCAGAGGTAAGGGAACATTCCATTAAAATTCCAGAGTGTTTTCTGTTTTGTCGCCTTAAAATATGTGGCAAATAGTTATTAACTTACTAATCTATATATACAAAAATCAATCCCTATTTTCCTTGGTCACGACATCACGCTTGAATGACTGGACCAATTTCGGTAATTTTTTTTTGTTGTGTTTGTAATTGTAAGGAAAATTAGAAAATTCAAGAATAGTTAACCACCATATAAAGGTTAATCCCGTAGACTTATATAAATTGTCACTTGTTTGTCCGCTATGGATTCCTAATATGTAAGGCAAAACAACGTTTGCCGGGTCAGCTAGTCTTAGAATAAAATAATCTCGAGTGCTTTTCTTTAAAAAAGATATTGTTGGGCAATCGTTATTAATGTATTTTAGTTCTTTTTAAAATAACTAGCGATCGCCTGTGGCCGAAATTCGACCATAGACTAAAAAACAAAATCTCTATTAAGTTATACATGTGTGTATATTATCATGTATGTTAAAAGAATGTAGTGTCTATTTTTTTTAAATAATGTATTTCTAATGCATATTATTTAACATATTAGGTTTCAGCGGTCCTCCGCAATGTAAACTTTAACTGTGCCAAATCCATCGTACGCGCAATTATCTTAAAAATTGTTCCGTAGTTTTTCTTTCACTTCATGAGTTAGCTCTTTTCTTGAAGGTCCCTAAGTCGTATTCTTTCGGAAACACCCCTGCCGGTAACAAGGGATTCAGAATTCGGTTTAGAGGGGGTGGGGGTCACAAATACAAAGGTCGATCCAGTCTTCAGTTTAGGGAGGTCACATATTTGAGGTTCAGTCATGATAGGCTCTAATTCTTATCTAATCCTAATAAATCCATAACTAAACCCCTACCCAGGGGGGTCAGGATCCTCATAACCCCCCCTGGATCCACTCTTGGCAGGTAATTGATTCCACAGAACAAAGTAGTGCGAGGCAAAAAGTATCGAGATAATCGCACAGTTGTGGATTTTCAGATATCGAGATACTGATTGTTTTCTCTTTCCATCTATCTGGATGGCCACATCTAATGATGTAAAACCGTCATTGGTACGACGCTTGTTGAGAAAAAAATATATTATTACATAAAGAATACATGAAAGAGAAATTTTAAGAATCGCTTTTAAAAGTGGACTAAAAAATATGTCATCACTATACTTATATGACCTCATCCAACTTCGACCCATGTATTCGTACAAGCTTAATATTACATATTTTTAGCATATTGAATGATGAATGATAATGATGCCACAAAATTTATCCGTCAATACTTAGAAAATTGCAATGTTAATCGAGTTAGTGGATTTAATAAATCTACGAATCCATAGCATCTTTTTAAAAAATTTGTTAAAAATATTGTTTACAATTTAAAAAAGGGTAAGTAATGAAAAAAAGAGTTCCGTATTAATCTATTAGTTAAATTGTTCAACTCAGAGCATGAGCTCATTCCCGAACAAAACTGACACTCAAAACTGTCCCTAATTTCACATTATTAGTTATAAATATGACAAAAACATATGTTTCTGCATATTCAACCTTAAACGCAAGAGTGATAGTAGTTTTTACGAAGCAATGTACAAAAAATAATAAAGTTGACATTATCGTGATCGACGCGATTCTATTTGAAATGAGTGCACAATTTGAATTTGTGCGCTTATTTTTAAAGGACGGTTTTGAGACGCTGATTGTGAATATTTGGTGTTTTATATCAATGCTTACAAGCATAGGTGGAGCTTGGCTGGTTTCTTTAATTACAAACAAACGTTGTACCAGAATAATAATAATAATATCGGTATACAAATTATATATAGGTCAGATTTTATGCAGAAAAACGTTCCATTTCCAAGGGGTAAAATAAGTTTTGATGGGAGTGAGCCGTTAGTCAAATAGTTAGCAACCCTGACTACGCAATCATGTGGCTTGGGACTGATTACCAATAGGGACAGGCATTTGTGTAATAAGCATTGGTGTTCGCAGTTTTGGGTTTGAGTGTTTATTGAGCAAATTAGAGTATTTATATATACAATATCTCTACCCGCGACCTCTACGCATGGAAAAAATTCTAAAATAAAACCCGCATCGTGCCCGTTACCGTAGGATATCCGAGATAGAAATTATCCTATTAGTCCAGTAAAAAGTTTAACGAAACCATGATCGACCAGTTTTGGCGCAATGAGTAAAAATGTGTTCATTAATACTTAAATAATGATATTATGAAAGAAATTTTGATTAAAATTAAGGGGAAAGGGATGAAAAAAATAAAAAAAGGGTTGAAAAATGCCTTTTTTTAAATAACTTAATAACGGTAAGAAATAGAAAAAAAAGTTTCAAGTAAAAACTGTAGAGAAAAAAATTCTACACAAAAAGTTCCTCTTCACTTTTTGTTATCTGCTTTAGTTTAGCTACAAAAAATAAAAATTAAATTTGTAGTAAAATATGTAAAAATATATAAATACGGGAATACATGTGTAGTAGTGTTAGTACATACTAATGTGATGCGCGCGCTACATGGTACAGGGCCGTAATAATTCTGGTAAGGTTTTATAATTAATTACAAAGCAAATTTAATTTTTATTTTTTTGGGCTAAACTAAAGCAGATAACAAAAAAATGAAGAGGAACTTTTTGTGTAGAATTTTTTTCTCTACAACTTTTACTTGAAACTTTTTTTTCTATTTCTTACCGTTATTAAGTTATTTAAAAAAAGGCATTTTTCAACCCTTTTTTTATTTTTTTCATCCCTTTCCCCTTAATTTTAATAAAAATTTCTTTCATAATATCATTATTTAAGTATTAATGAACACATTTTTACTCATTGCGCCAAAACTGGTCGATCATGGTTTCGTTAAACTTTTTACTGGACTATATGTCCTTTCTCGGGTCTCAAACTATTTTTGGTTTAGGCGTGACCACTTTCACGCCTGAAACTGTGAACAGGAACTATGTGGGTTTTTATTTTAGCTAAGCCAGCAAACGTATTCCCATGCAAATATATTTTAGTGGGGTACTTAGAGGGGGAGGGCGAGGTTAGTTGAGATAAAAACTATCCTATTTTTTAAGTCGAACCAAACAGTAGATGGATATCTATAAAATTTCATTGAAATCGGTTCAGTAGTGTCGAAGTTACAGACCACATAAATACTAATAGACACGCCATTAGGAAGGAAACGTGTCGCCGCGTATTTGAGCAAACGCTCCTATCACTGTCAAAAATGTCATACATTTGTAGATTATATTGTGAAAAATTAGAAATAAACCATGTTGTACTGTTTTATAGCATCTTCACGCCCATTTCCCCGAAATGGTAGGCAGAGGTAAAACAAGTGCACCCACGATTAGCCGAAGATACTTGGCCCCACAAATGTGATAGGTGGCAAGCCTATCGCCAACCGGGCACTTTCCAATCCCGGGCAATTTTGTGTTTCTTAGAAAACTGAAAAAACACTTTTTTTTAATGTGCCCGACCCGGGACCTCATGTGTTCAATTTCAACGCTGGACCACTAGACCACAGAGGGGACAAATTAAAATTACCCTACCCTAATAAATTACCCTTGAAGTGCTTTCAAAGTAAAAGACGATTTTATAGTTTAGTCGATCACATGGCGATCGTTAGTATATAGAATACTACTAGGCTACACGCAGCAGCCTGCTGCATTTTAAAACTTTTTGGTAAATTCCACAGGATCCCCAAATTTTCCGGGATAAAAATGTACTATTCCAGGTCATCATCTACCTGTGTGCCAAATTTCATACAAATCCGTTCAGTAGTTTTTGCGTGATTGAGTAACAAACATCCATCCATCCATCTAAACATGTATCCATCCATAATCCAACCTTATGCCTTTACAATATTAATTCAGATGACTATAATATGGTATAAATTCTTTGTAGCTCGTTCGTTTAATTTTGCCAGTAATACTGCGGCCTTAGTTCGATAAATGGCTAATGATAATTACTAATTTACTTATTATTTTAATTACAACGCATCCTAGTAAACAATAAAGAGTATGTCGGTAATAAAACGTAAAATTTTATTCCAACTACTTGGCTCGCGTCTGCCAATATCCACAGATAGAGCAATATTGCGAAGGCACTATCAGATCGTATTTGCTCGAAATGTGGGTTATAACTCTGATAACATTTTAAAACCTTATGTTGCAAATACAGTGAAACGCTTTGAAAAGCTGAATATAATATGATTCTTGGATTATAGCAACAGCGAATTCTAATATTTTATTTATATTATAAGATAGCGAACAAGCAGATGGGTCTCCTGATGGAAAGAGTCAACCATAGCCTATAGACACCAAAGGTGTTAGTGGTGTGCTATCTTGTGGCGAGGCCTAATGCCATATGCATAAGTTTACTGGCTACCTTACCGTCCAAACCGGAATAGGACAGTGACAAGCACTGATGCTATCGCGGCAGGAATAGGTAAGACGGCGGTACCAGGCCCGGGCGAGAAAATGAAGAACTCTGCCACCTAGTAACCACGACGGTAGTGACTCATACAGTCAATCGGTCGCCTTTTACGAACTGCCTGGCAGCAGTTAGCCTATTCTTCAAAGCAGCCCGGGACTAACACGGGAATAAACACGTTTATATTTTTCTTTTGATACAATAATGAAGTGTAATTAAAATTTGATACTTATATGAATCAACAAGATGGTTGATAGCTCATGAAAAGTATACCGCGAACTATTGTTATAATAATGCATCGATTACATTTTCACAATACGTACGAGCTAGATAGAACCATTGTACCTACTAGTTGATCCAGGTAATGTAGCGATATCCACTTTATCATAGCCAAGATAATTGTAATAATTAATCACTTGCATGAACCAACAGCGTGGTTAATGTATCATGAAAAAAAAAATGTTCTGAAAACTATTGCAACGTATTGGTTACAAATTACCTATTATCATTATTACACATATGAGTTTATTGTGCCTGCCAGTTTTTTTCTCATTTGACTCTATAGCCATAAACACAATTTTTATGTTTTTCTTTTTTTTTTGAATGGAATTGGTACGGCACATTAATAGGGAAAGGCAAAAAAAAGTTTTTACAAAAAGATATTGGATAAATTATCGATCGCCAGACAGATCAACTATTTTATTTGTCTTATGTTCGAAAAGCAATTAAGTCCATTTATTTCTTATTCTGGATCCCCCGCGCCCCTTTCTGACAGTCTCCGATTGGACTATAGGGCTTTTACTAGCGGCATGGAAATCTCAAATACAGAAACGTCTTTTGATAAAGTTGAATAATATGTATATTGTTTGATCGCCCCGTTGGTCGAGTGGTTAGCGACCCTGACTACGCAATCAACGGGCCTCGGTTCGATCCCCGACGGGGACAAGCATTTGTGTAATGAGTATAAATGTTTGTATTTCCGGGTTTGGGTGTTTATTATGTATGTAAAAGTATTTATATATGTATTTCTATGTATTAGTATCGTTGACTAGCACCCATAACACAAGCAAATAATTTGCTTACTTTGGGGTTAGATCAGTAAGTGTAATTAGTCCCGTGAATATTTATTATTTTTTATTATTATTGTCTATTGAATATTTTTCTGATTCATTTATGTTTATCATCATCACCCTAAAACAATCACGACAGAAGGGAGAAATCCTTTTTATTGCCATAATAATGTAAGTCATAGCTATCTTATGCCTAGTAATATAATGTTTTGATATTTATTCCGAACCTTCTAGTTTTTGGTAACTATGTGAAGTCAGTAAACTTAATTTTGTGTTGATTTTCAGGCTAAATATAGAAATGTTATCTTCACGCCTGCATCCCCGAAGAGGCAAAGGTACAACCAGTGCACCCACGATTAGCCGAAGATACTCTGTCCCACAATATCATACGTGGCAAGCCTATCGTCAACCGGGCACTTATCGAATCCCGGGCTTGTTTTTATCAGAAAACTGGAAAAACACGTTTGAATTATTCTGGCTAAACATATGATACAAATAAATGGTTCTTCGTGTTCCGTCTAGATGTTTGCATATTTACTTAATAATTAAAAAATAGTTTCTTTTATACCAATTGTTAGTAATATTCATGTATTACTTATACAAAATCGATTTTGCATACCGGCATTGCCGGTAAAGATTATGGCGATCTGAAAAAAATGTAAGACCTATTTATTGTAACCCATATTCATGTAAATAAAATATATTCTATTCTATTCTATTTTTCTATCTTAATATATTATATAAATTTCGTGTCATGTTACTTGTCCGCGATGGTATACGACCATGGATTTAATGGATAGGATTTTCAAGACAATTTCTTAGTTTGAAATTCTATTCTTAGTAGAAATTCAGATATTTTATACTACTTACCGATGAAATAAAATCACTTCAAGGGTAATTTGTTAGGGTAGGGTAATTTTAATTTGCCGCCTCTGTGGTCTAGTGGTCCAGCGTTGAAATTGACCACATGAGGTCCCGGGTCGGGCACATTAAAAAAAATGTTTTTTCAGTTTTCTGAGAAACACAAAATTGCCCGGGATTGGAAAGTGCCCGGTTGGCGATAGGCTTGCCACCTATCACATTTGTGGGGCCAAGTATCTTCGGCTAATCGTGGGTGCACTTCTTGTACCTCTGCCTACCATTTCGGGGAAATGGGCGTGAAGATACTATAAAACAGTACAACATGGTTTATTACTAATTTTTCACAATATAATATACAAATGTATGACATTTTTGACAGTGATAGGAGCGTTTGCTCATATACGCGGCGACACGTTTCCTTCCCAATGGCGTGTCTATTAGTATTTATGTGGTCTGTAACTTCGACACTACTGAACCGATTTCAATGAAATTTTATAGATATCTATCTACTGTTTGGTTTGACTTAAAAAATAGGATAGTTTTTATCTCTACTAACCTCGCCCTCCCCCTCCAAGTACCCTACTAAAATATATTGTAGCCGTAAAAAAATAGTATACACGTGTGTGTTTATGGTCATGTGTCACATGAATGTATGATGTGTAATTCTTTTATTAATTTTGTGAATTTTTAATGCAATGTGCATTTATTTAAAAATGTTAGCTTTCTGCACTCCTACACATTGTGGTCGACTAAACTATAAAATCGCTTTTACTTTGAAAGCAGAGTGTAGCCGTAAAAAAATAGTGTACATGTGTACGTTTATGGTCATGTGTCAACCTAACAGTACCTTTATGTATATAAGAAACATTTAATAAACACACAAGCCCAGAAATATATACAGCTATGGTCATCAAACAAATTGATGGGGCTTGGGTTTTTCACGACATCCTGACCCATCAATTGCGTAGTACGCTATCCACCAGAACAACGGGAAGGTCAATACAAAGAGATAATTACCTAAATTATATTTTAGGTTCTCTTCAACGTGACTAGTTCATTACTTCATAATGTGTACCTAACACAGAAAATATAGAAGCTAAATCACCACGAATATCAGAAATTCAAATGTCGTATATAGTGAATAGTAAAACGATAGTTCAGTTCGGATTTATAGTCAAATTATTGGATCGCGATTCGTGGCTGCAGTTTAGGGATGTCATAAATCAAGTTTACTACCTTTTATTTTTTCACACGGTATTTTTATTAAGATATCACAGAGATAAGCATCTATGTTTATCTTAAATTAATTTCTTTTGCGAAGAAGAAAAAATTAATCTTAAATTAAAGTAGTGTCAAATTAATTAAAAAGAAAATACAGAAACCATCGCCTATAGATAGACACCAAAGATGTTAATTGTGCGTTGCTATCAGCGTGGCGGGATGGCAATGCTTAATACATAAGTCTATTGGCTACCTTTTTGCCCAACCGGAACACGACAGTGGCAAGCATTGAGGCTATTGCGTCAGGAATAGTTAAGGCGGTGGCACTAAATATCCGGGCGAGACGTTGCGGAACTCTACCTTCTAGAAGTCAGGATGATAGTGACACGAATAGCCAATCGGTCGCCTTTTACGACCTGCCTAGCAGAACAGTAGATCTATTCTTCAAAGGAGCCAGGACAAATACAGCGAATATTTATTTATTTACTAGCTGACTCGCGCAGCTTCGCCCGCGAGTAGATTAGCATGTCGTCAAGATAGCTTTTCATACAAGTTTCATCCATTATTTCAACCCTTTAAGGGTTGGTTTCTGAAAAAAAATTAGCCTATGTTTGACCCCGGCTTTTCGACTACTTCCATGCCAAATTTCAGGAAAATCGGTCCAGCGGTTTAGCCGTGAAAGCGTAACAGACAGACAGACATTCGCATTTATAATATTAGTATGGATATGGATTTAATATTTTGTTGTGTAAAACAGAAAATTAAATAAATATTAAATAAATTTATTGGAAACTTTTGTAAAATGTATTTGAAGGTGTCTGGGAATACTTTAGGAGCGATAAAAATGTCTGAGATATTTTTTTTAAATTCTAAAAATCATAATTGAAATATGAAATAAAAATCAAGTTGTCAAAAATACAATTTTTGGGGTTTCTTTTTTGCGAAAGAGAAATAACCGCGAACGCTCTGCCATTTGACGAAATTATATTTTTCGCAATTCCTATTTGCCAAAAGGACCTTCTCAAACTTCGTCGCCATACCCTGGACCACAACGGTCGGAGTGTTTTGATGAAATTTTCAGATTTTCATATCCATATATTGATACGTGAAGCCAACATTTTGTACACTTTTTTAATATAATAACGCGAACGGTGGAGTCTAAACTAGACGACTACAGTATGTCTTAAAAATGATTTTATTGTTTAGTCTATGATCAATTTTCAACCACAAGGCGATCGCTAGTAATATAAACAGCAAAATACCGTCTTATGTAATTTTATCTTTTTTTATATCATAATATAGCAAACAAGCAGATGGGTCTCCTGATGGAAAGAGTCAACCATCGCCTATAGACACCAAAGATGTTAATGGTGCGTTGCTATCTTGTCGCGAGGTCTAATGCCACATACATAAGTTTACCGGCTACCTTACCCTCCAAACCGGAACACGACAGCGACAAGCACTGACGCTATTGCGGCAGGAATAGGTAAGGCGGTGGTACCAGACCCGGGCGAGACAATGCAGAACTCTACCACTTAGTAGCCACGATGGTAGTGGCTCGATAGCCAATCGGTTGCCTTTTACGACCTGCCTGGTAGAACGGTAGTTGGTCTATTGTTCAAAGGAGGCCGGGACCAACAAGTCGAAAAATTTTCTTTTTTTAATCATTTTTATTAAGAAACATTTACACCATGTATACGCCAGTTCCATCGATCCCTATTTTACTGCAATACTATCTATAATAATACAATATTATCTGAAACTACTAATGGAACGATTTACAAATGCCAAAAGTATTTTGACTTCATTCAGATGAAGCCAAAATACACTTTGCATTTGTAAATCGTCAGTTGGCTGTCAGTTAATCAGCTGGGCTGACTTAAAATTCTGTGGAACTGTCCAATGTCATTTTTATCGATTTTTAGTTTATTTAGCAGTTCTTTTCTTATTTCCCGATATGGGACACATTCCACAAAAGGTGATGAATATCTTCTATGATCTCGCATCTATCGCAGTTGGGGGAGTCGACTATTTTCATCTTATATTTGAAACTTCTTAATGGCATGCATGTGCCCAGATCTTAACCTGTGTGCTATGACAACTACAAGTAATTGTATCTTGAAATTAATAAAAACTGTAAAGTATATTCAACTAACTTTATTATAACTGTAGGTGAATTTGTATCACTTAGAGGTTGGTTTTTGAAAAAAAAAACATTTAACCTAGGTTTGACCCCGGATATATTTAGCTATGTCCACTGCCTCATGGTCTAGGGGTAGCCTATTCGGCTCTGATCATGAGCTCCTCGGTTCGTTCCCTGAGTCGGGCAAAAGTGTTGTTTAGGTTTTTCGAGATTTTTCTCGAAAATCTAAAATCTCAGTATCAGCTCGGGGTCTTGCGGAGTGGTGTAATACCACTCCCGTGTCTTGGATGAGCACGTAATGCTCCCGGTCCCGATTATCACTAGAAATAGTCGGTAATCCTTAACACGTCGGTAAATGCGACAATGAGGATCACCACTTATCTCGCAAACCGACAAACCGGTGAATCGGTAAGTTTATAGACGTTTGGTTTACTCTGCCTAAAATGCAAGGGAGCCGGGTGTGATGATACATTTATTTCCTTGCCAAATGTCATCAAAAACGGTTCATTGACCGCCCCGTTGGTCGAGTGGTTAGCGATCCTGACTACGCAATCGATGGGGCTCGGGTTCGATGCCCGACAGAGACAAGCATTTGTGTGACGAGCATAGATGTTTGTATTTCTGGGTTTGGGTGTTTATTATGTATGTAACTGTATTTATATATGTATTTCTATGTATTAGTATTGTTGACTAACACCCATAACACAAGCAAATAATTTGCTTACTTTGCTAATTTGTGCCGTGAATATTTATTTATTTATTTTTGATTTAACCGTGATATACAGTCCGAATTTGGCATTTATAATATTACAAGCTGACTCACGCAGCTTCTCTCGAGTAGATTAATAAGTCGTTAATATAGTTTTTTATACAAGTTTTCATCCCCTATTGTGGCCCCTCAAGGGTTGAATAAAGAAATTAGCTTACGTTTGAAATTCGAAACTTCAACCATCTCCACGCACAATTTCAACCAAACCGGCTCAACATTGTAGGTATGAAAGCGTAACAGCAAATTGACATTAACGGACAGACAAACTGTCAAATAGATTTTCACATTTTCTAGTAGAATTTTGCATTATCTCGCCTGGGTCTGGTACCATCGCCTTGCCTTAGATAGCCAAGATAGCCAGTAAACTTATGCACGTCGCATTAGACTCGCCACAAGATAGCAACACAAGTTAACATCTTTGGTACCTATAGGCGATGGTTGCTCTTTCCATCAGGTGACCCATCTGCTTGTTTGATATCTTATGATTTTCTCGTATAACTAGCATTACTAGCATTCACATTTTATTAATATAGATATAATATGAATCTGTGTGAAGTAAAGTGTATAAATCTGTAGTTATAGTTAGGTTTTATAGTTTTGGCATAAAGTTTAAGATTATCTATAGTTTATTATAATTATTAACGTGAAGCAGTTTGGTCGAATAAAACACTTGAATCACTTTTACACGCACAGTATAATTTTGGGCAGAGTAATGCCACAGAATAACTAGGTAATGCCCTCATCAAGCGATAGAATTACAATGAATCGAAAACATGATGTCCCCGCTTATTTATACTATTTGTTATTTATTTTATTATGACATCATAACACAGGTGTGCCGCACATCTGGTCGCCTAGTAGTTGTCGTCCAGCGCGGTTGATAACATAATAAACAAATAAGCCCGGCAGGTGATCCCGTAAATTTTTGAAATGAAAGTGTCGTGAATTTTTGGTATTTTATGCCTCATGGCTATTTTATCCATAAGTGCTATTCGTTCAAAGCCAGGAAAAGTTCAGTATGTATAATAGCGTTAAACATTTATAACTGAACAATTTATCACCAGTGTACGGGGCATCAAAGCGACTGCCAGACGTTATAAAAAAGCTAAGGCTTCTATTACTGCCGGGTGTGTCTGGAAAATTCTATTCGTCATAGAGATGATTAATCGTTTAGTGAGACCAGCTTTGCATGTGAGTAGAGTAACCAGAAATCAGATTATTCAGTAAAACTTTTTATAAATTATTTTGTCGCGTCAACATTTTTTTTAAACTGCTACCGCATCGAAACGCCGCCATACACTTCTTACGTAGTATTATTGTATATTATACTCTTTGATACACTGAGAAGATCTGACGGAAGAAACTCGGCGCGCTTGTCTTTTAAATCTATACAAATAAATAAAATTGGACTGTCTGTTTGTAATATTAAAATAACCGCTTTTTACTAAATGCATATAGATTTTTGTACGGCTAGAAATACCAAAATAACATTTTTTACAATTTTTTTTACAATTTTTGTCTGTCTGTTCGTCTGTCTGTCTGTCCGTCTATCTGTCTGTCTGTTTGTTTCGGCTAATCTCTTAAACGGCTGGACCGATTTTGACGGGACTTTCACTAGCAGATAACTGATCTAATAGGGTGTAACTTAGAATAATTTTATTTTAGAAATTTTTCGACGCGGACGAAGTCGAGGGCACAGTAGCTAGTAATTAATATTCATACTATTACTATTAAAGCGAAAGTTTGTCTTTGTTTTTCACTCTTTCACGGCTTACGGCTAAACCTCTGAACTGATTTTAATTAATTTGGTTTGGAGATAGTTAAATATTTTTAAAAAGCAATCCCTAAGGGCTGTTTTACTATTTCTATTGGATATGAAAGTTTGTATGAAAAACAATATAGAAGACATGTAAATGTATTCGCGGGCGAAGCTGCATCAGTCAGCTAGTATCAATAATATAATCTTTCATAAAAAAACATCTGCTATTTTACCCTGTTCGCGAATGTTTTTGTGAATGCAGCCTATGTTTGAATCCGAGTCATCGACTATCTCCTTGTTAAATTTCAATACAATTATTTCAGCGGTTTAGCCATAAAAGTGTAAAAGTGAGACAGACTTTTAGATTTATAATATTAGTACGGATTCCAAATTTTTGATTAAAATTCATAGTAACTTGCTTTCACATTTTTTCTATTATTTACCGAATAATCGGTCCAAATAACCTTTTAGGGATAAACCATTTTACATTCTGCCAGGCACTTCGTAAAAAGCGAACAGTTGACCCAGGGTATCACCACTATCATGAATACTAGATGTTAGAACCCGGGTTTCTTTGCCGGATCTTCTCAGTGTGTGGCCGCGTTCCAATAGGCCTTTTCATCATCAGATGAGCGCAAGCGTAGCCGCCATGTTGAAACGGCGGTAATTCAAAAAATTCGTACTGTTTTAATCAACAATGGCTGGACAAGGACTATTATCTCCACAAAGAAATAAATTATTGGAAAAAACCATCGATGGTGCTTCACTTATTTATGATTCAGTTGAAGCTCATAATTGTGAACAATTGAAAAGGTGGCTAAAATGTCATGGGCGTCCGCAAAAAGGGAAAAAAAGTGAGCTGATTGAGAGGTTAGAGGTTATTAATTGATTTATCAATATGTTGAAACTCTTGATAGCTTAAAGGATCAGGGTTTTGTTCAGTTGGACCACTTTCTCCAAGAAAATGTAGTGAGCAAATATAAGTATCCTTAGTAACATTATCAATAGATCTAAAACCTCGGTCACTTCTGCCACATTTTTTCACCCATAACTCACATTTCGCACATTTTACACATGCTTTAATGTGTAATTTGCTTGATGATTTGATTATTTTTTTTCGATATTCAAGACAAGGCTTTGGAAAATTTATAAAATAGAATCTATTGGTTTTAAATGATTTGTATCGTGTATCACTTTTACATACTCCATAACAACACCGTTTTGTTGTTCCTTTTCGTACAGACAACATAATTATAATGGAGTACAAAAATTTTTTTCCGATTATTTTGACTTACTACTTTTTTTTTTCACTTTTTTTACAATTAATCAACTTTGATTTATATTTTAATTTTTGATAAACGGATAGCGGACAATTTAGCATGGTTGTTTACAAAAAACAGTACGAAAAAGATGGCTGATTCTGACGCATGCGCACAAAAAATTTTTGTGATGAAAAGGCCTATCCGGTGGTAGTTTTGAAGTATTGATGTGTCAAAATAACTTGTAAAAAGTTTTATTGAATAAAGTTCTTCTGATTTCTGATTTAGTACCAACCTTTTACATATTCCGGCCGAAATAATGTCAGTATTTGTCACTGTCGAGTTTCAGATTGAAAGGTGAGGCAGCCGGTAAAATTATATATATGATATAACAATTCCCACCCGGATAGGAACCCCCCATTAACTCTTTGGTGTCTATCCGTGGGCAATGGTTGTATCTTTCCACCAGGAGAGTGTTATGTATATGTTGCAGTGAAATTGTCAATAGCCGTTAGATTATAATCTACCTAGGGATTTTTTAACTTGGTTAGGTTAGGTTAGCAGTTAAATTATAATATCACTTAGGTAGATTATAATCTAACGATATTGACAATTTCACTGCGACATATATACACATAACCGTAACGTACTGTAATTGTGTGTGTAACGGAGGTACTTTATATCAACCTTTACATGATATACAGCTGATCTTAGATAGCAGTATTAAACTAGCTCCGTATTATAATTTACGATTTATTATCCACCTACAAATATATCAGAGAGTTATCCGTTTGTTTACTATTCTATAATATAAAGATAGGCAGTTATGTTAGGTATTGGTAACTAATACTAACTAATAGCATAGCAAACAGGCGGAAGGAAGAAGACCGCTATTGTTCATAGACATCAATGATGTTAATGGTGCGTTGTGCTCCGTTTGGCGGGATGGCAATGCCACAATACATAAATTACGGATACCTTACTCTTCAAACCGAATTCCAATAGGAACGCTATTAACATTATAGCGACAAAAATAAATGAAGCGCTTGTACGGTAATTGGGCGAGATTTTACGAAACTCTAACACCAGATAGATGGTTCTGATCATGAAGTACTGAAAAAACCTGTATCGAAGCATTTAACCTACGCACCGTTTAATTTAACACATGCATTTAACCGACACAGAGGCGTCTCACTCTTTGAGCACTTAGGTGGTAGGGCTCTGCATTGTCTCACCCGGGTCTGGTATCCCGTCCTACGCCCGCCGGGTATTTCTTGCGATACCCGGTACCGACGTCGGCGTTACGTGTTCAACCGAGGTACGAAAGTGGTAACACACTATCCGCCAGACTTCGAGTTGCTACTGAGATTGTGAATTGATGGCTAATCGCTAGACCACTAGGTAGGCAAAAAACATAATTTTAATTTAAAGCTCTTACTTTTCGATTTCCCTACAGTCATTATTTACCATACTACTCGGTAACGGCTTGATCAATTTTGATGAAATTTTAAATGCATAGTTAGTAGGTCTGAAAATTAATTGTTATTTATTTTTTATACTTCTAAGTGATTTTTTAACCTGTGTTGGTCCCGGGCTCATTTGAAGAATAGACCAACTGCGGTTCTGCCAGGCAGGTCGTAAAAGGCGACCGATTGGCTATCCGAGATACTATCATTGTGACTACTAGATGGTAGAGTTCTACATTGTCTCGCCCGGGTCTTGTACCACCTTACCTATTCCTGCTGCAATAGCATTAGTGTATGTCACTGTCGTGTTCCAGTTTGGAGGGTAAGGTAGCCGGTAAACTTATGCATGTGGCATTAGACCATGCCACAAGACCACATACTCACCATTAAACACCAAATGTGTTGTTTATAGGCGATGGTTGGCTCTTACCATCAGGAGACCCATCTGTCTGTTTGCTACCTTATAACATAAAAAATAAAAATAAGGGTGGTCCACTGCAATGTTTCTTTTGACAAAACTTTTATTTGTATTTTTTATAACGTGGCTTAAAAATACTGCATGAATTTAATTGTCTACCATAATTTACAATACCCTCAATTTTAACCCTTCTATCATCAATCCCTATTTTTTAATTCAATAATTTATATGGCAATACAAAGTTTGCCAGGTCAGATAGTAATGTATATATTATCGGAAACTTCTAATTTTATTGGCAAGATAATGAAACAATATTTGACAGTCAACGTCGATTTCCGCTTTATTACGCGTCGGTATCCGGGTATCGCTATTTAATACCCAATTTGCTGTTGTACTTCCGTTAGATTTTATAAGTCTGGGAGAGATCATGGATAAGGCTGCCAAATGTACAACCATTTACTTTTATCTGTTATATTTCTTAATTAGATTTCAGTGTAGCAATAGCACGTTAGGAAATTGAGTAGTTTTAATAATCATTGGATAGCAAACAACATACATACAAATATTTATATATATGTTTGTATGTATGTATGCATATTCTCCGCCGCCGTTTGACCGCTCTGTTGGTTGAGTGGTTAGCGACCCTGACTACGCAATCGACGGGGCTCGGGTTCGATCCCCGACGGGGACAAGCATTTGTGTCATGAGCATAAATGTTTGTATTTCCGGGTTTGGGTGTTTATTAAATCTATTCCAGTATTTATATATGTATTTCTATGTATTAGTATCGTTGACTAACACCCATAACTCACGCAAATAATTTGCTTACTTTGGGGTTAGATCAGTCAGTGTAATTTGTCCCATGAATATTTATTTATTTATTCTCATAAATGTGTGTGTATGATTACATGCGTGCATGCGTCAGTACGCATATGCATGTAATATATAAACATCCGTTCAGTTTAACTAACTTATATCGTCGTGTAAATTAAGAAATGGTAACATGAGGATAACAGTGTAGTTATTAAACTTTTAATAACTTAGTTATTTGATATCAATTTTGTAAACCCTTAGTGTAATCGTTTGTTGTC
The DNA here is from genome assembly GCA_036924255.1 of Apodemia mormo. Classification (NCBI taxonomy): domain Eukaryota; kingdom Metazoa; phylum Arthropoda; class Insecta; order Lepidoptera; family Riodinidae; genus Apodemia; species Apodemia mormo. The sequence goes on along the minus strand of JAUPFN010000007.1, from coordinate 10,021,708 downwards.
CTAAAGAGGAAAAAAAAAACAAGCAGATGGCTCTCCTGATGGAAAGAGACATCATATATAGACACCAAAAATGTTAATGCTGCAATACTATCTGTGTGGCGGGATGGCAATGCCCCATGCATAAATCTACCGGCTACCTTACCCTCCAGACCGGAATACAACAACGACAAGCATTGATGCTATTGTGGCGGGAATATATTATAAAATTAGATGTTTTACGTGACTTATTTCACTTGACCCAAAAATTTATTTTCCTCTGGTTGGTACGGGTCCTTTCGAAGAATAAATCTACTAAAAAGTTAAATTTGTGAAAAGGAAGTAAGTGTCATTAACATCAGTACTACTAACAAAGCAATAGAAAAACATCTTTCCCGGGGTTTGGTACCACCGCGTTATCTACATATTCCTACTGCAATAGGATCGGTGCTCGCCACATGTTCTGGTATGGAGAATAAGGTAGCGAGTACACTTATGTATTTGGTATTCTATCCCTGTGATAAGAATACCAATGCACCATTAACATCTCCAGTATATTTGGGCGATGGGTGTCTCTTTTCGTTAAAAGAACCATCAGCATGATTGCTGTTTTATAATGTAAAAAACCTTCTTTTTGCATAATCGGGTGAAAAGGTAGCCTATGTTACTTGATAATAATAATATAAATGTTAGCGACCTTGACTACGCAGCCGAATGGGCTAGGATTTGATCCCCGACGGGGACAAGCATTTATTTGATGAGCATAAATGTTTATATTTCCTGGTTTGGGTGTTTATTAAATATATTCCAGTATTTATTTCTATATATTATCATTATTACCCATAACACAAGCAAATAATTTGCTTACTTTGGGGTTAAATTAGTAAGTGTAGTTCGTCCCGTGAATATTTATTTATTTATTTAATAATGTATGTACCGTAATACTGTTCAGCAATTTATCAAAATCAGTCCAAAACTTTTTGAGCTTATCATTACAAACAAAGAAACAATGAAATATTTAGTATGTAATTATCAGCATGACATAGCAGCAAATATTTAGTGTATAGCCTAGCATCGATCCGAATAATCTATAAGTACATGTAATAAAATCGCAGAAAAGTCAAAACTGTACATTGAATATTTTTTTAAAAGAATACTTGGGGCGTGATCTACAATCGATATCGAAGCCAAAAATATAGTTTTTTAGAATTTTTGCCTCTTTGTCTGTTTGTCTGTTTGTATGTACGTATGTCCGGGGTAAACTCAAAAAGTACTGCATGGATTTACTTCAAATTTTGCATGAATATTACTTACAGGTCGAATCAACATATAGGCTACATATTATCACGCTATCACCTACAGGGGAGAAGCAGTACGGAGTAAACGAAGTCCGCGCGGACGAAGTCGCAGGCAACAGCTAGTCACATAATAAATATTTCCCTGTGTTGGTCCGGGCTCCTTTTAAGAATAGACCAACTGCCGTTCTGCCAGGCAGGTCGTAACCGATGGGCTATATGAGTCACTACCATCGTGGCTACTAGGTGGTAAAGTTCCAAAACGTCTCGCCCGGTTATTTGGTACTACCACATTCCCTATTCCTGTCGCAATAACATCAACACTAGTTAGTAACTGTCGTGTTTCGATATGAAAGGTACAGTAGCCAATACACGTATGCATGTGGCATTATCATCCCGCCTCACTGATAACAACGCACTATTAACATCGTTGTAGTCTATAGGCGGTGGTTATCACTTTTTCACAAGAAATTCATCTGCTTGTTTACTGTCTTAAACATAAATAAAAAAGTCTGTATTCTGGAGATGTTTTGCTCTCTTGTGCCTCCTATGAGCATTTATTTTTCAACCCTGGTTACCCCAAGAAATAAATGATAATCGTTAACTGATTGGTAAAATTCAGTGAAAAAAATCACCAAAGATCTTGCCAATCGACGAAACGGTAAATCGTGACGAACATGAAAGTCTGTTGACGTTCAGAGTGCTAAGTGTGAGTTTTTCTTTTCTCATTCGGTCGTGAGCGCGTTTGGAGTTTACTAGGAATTTGTATGTGATTTGTACAGCGCTACCTAGTGGTAAACGTGAGAAATCAGTTTACCACTAGGTGGCGCTGTACAAATCACATACAAATTCCTAGTAAGCTCGAAACGCGCTCACGATCGAATGCGAAAAGAAAAACTCACACTTAGCACTCAGTGCTTACCTCACAAGTGAACCGGACTTATTTCTTTTTATCAACATAATGTTATGATACGTTTTGTTAGTATATCAATTTGTTTTCCCCCTTCGGTTCGGTCTCCCTTTAAAAAATAGACTACAAGACGTTAGTAAAGAAGTAAGAGGCGTATCATTGGCTATGCGAGAAACTATCATGGTTGTTTCTAGGTGGTAGAATTCTACATCGTTTCGCCGTATCTGGTGTCACTACCTTACCTATTACTGCCGCAATAATTTCAGTGCTTGTCACTATCATGTACCAGTTTGGAGGGTAAGTTAGCCAGTAAATTTATGCATGTGGCATTAAAACTCCGCTACAGGATAGCGCACCATTCACATGTTTGGTTTCTATAAGTGAACAAGAGATGGTTATCTCGTTTCATCAGGAGATAATAGAAAATAAGCCATCTGCTTATTTTCTGTTTTATGATATAATAGCTGCAGTGTGCAGCCCGATGCATTGTAAAGATTTTTGGTGAATCCCGCGGGATCACCTAATTTTTTCGGGATAAAAAGTAGCCTATGTGCTATTACAGGTCATCTTCTACCTATGTGCTAAATTTTATTTAAAACCGTTCAGTAGTTTTAGCGTGATTGAATAAAAAACAAACATCCAAACTTTCGCATTTATAACATTAGGTAGATTTAAAGGCTTAACCTGATTATAAAACTCTCATTTTGTAGTATTTTTAAGCTTTTAACATTTTGCTGTCTCCTGCCAAAAAGAGAGGGAAACAGGAGGTATCTACCTACTCCTCCTATATACTTCTGATTAATTTCTTTGCGGGATCCAAGACAGCTTAGCTTTTCGCCAGGGCACCCTGAGCTCGCAACTCAGTGGTTATCGACGGTGGCCGCTGTTGATTCTGGTTTACTGAAGTTACAGCGGTTGGAACGAGAGGTGGGCCCATTGCCCTTAAAAAAGCGAGATTTAAAAAAATATGTCTTTCACATTCACATAAAAATGAGCACAAAGATTTCAATTTAAGCACGTGTATCGTTTTTGTCATGTTGCAAAGGCTGTGATCTCAATGGTACGGTAGTTTAGCGGCGTCTCGGGCCTGACTTAGGTTATGCGGCGAATAGTTCTCATTTACCCTTATATATTTATTTTTAAATAGCTGTTTAGTTGATGAAAGTCATCAGACCCAAGACTAATATTTGTTGTTTTGTTGACAATGTATTGACTCGAGATAATTTTATTTAGATAGAATTATTTCGTAAATATTTATAAAATTAAACGAATTTTAGTCAAAAGACTTTTACATCAGATTAAAATAGTGTATTAATAATTGTATTTAAAACACCAATTGATATTTCTTATATCAATGAAAACACCGAACCTTTAAGATAATTATAGAATGTTAACTAGAAATAATGTCTCTATTTTAACTTAAATCAAAAATTAGAACAGTAAATGAAAGATAAATTCATTAAAAGCCTTAAAAGTCTTAAATGGACCGTTGCGAAAAAGCCGTAAAAACAATTAAAACGAGACACTACCTAATGAAACTATAAACAATTGTTTTTTTTTCTTATATCATAAAATAGCAAACAAGCAGATGGGTCTCCTGATGGAAAGAGTCAACCATCGCTTATAGACACCAAAGGTGTTAATGGTGCGTTGCAATCTTGTGGCGAGGTCTAATGCCACATGCATAAGTATACCGGCTACCTTACCCTCCAAACCGGAACACGATAGCGACAACCACTGACGCTATTGCGGCAGGAATAGGTAAGGCGGTGGTACCAGACCCGGGCGAGACAATGTAGAATTCTACCACCTAGTAGACACGATGGTAGTGACTCGATAGCCAATCGGTCGCCTTTTACGACCTGCCTGGCAGAACGGCAATTGGCCTATTCTTCAAAGGAGGCCGGGACCAACACGGCGAAAATTCTGTTTCTAATCTAGTTGATCTTAGAACTAAATTTCAAAATTTATCTTTTAACTGACGTTACTTTACAACATAGACAAACATTACGACATAATTTTATTAAATTAAATCAAAGGAAATAGCTTAGTTGTAAAAGCATATGTATTAAATACTTTAAAATTAGGTAAGTCGATACATAATCATTAATCATGTATAGGTAAATTAATGCAATGGACTATACCATAGGTATCCGAGTAGGCGAATGAGTTTCCAAAGCCAACCAGAAACTTTTGAAGTAAGAGTATGTAAAGACTTAAGAGCTGATTTAGTCTTTACATAAGCTTAGGTTACCGAAGATACAGTCATAGGTACAAATGGTTATAGTATTTTTCGCTTACTTCTTTATGGGGCCAATTGTTCTATCGATAAATCACTAAACTATCGAAGCAAATATAATAAGAATTGGATAATCAATAATTCTAATTATAACAACTCGCTTTCTTAGTCTTTTAATTGCTCTGAACTTAGAGTTAACTTATAAAAAAATAGTTTAAAAGACTTCCAACTTAAACTTTTATTCCTAAAAGTATTGAAAATATTACCTACTCATATTCTTATATTTTGTCAATATAAAACCAAAAAAATTAATTAGTGTAACATATTTTTCTCCTCCAGCTAATGTTTAAAAAAATATATGTACATAACAATAATATATTTAGATGGGGTAACATATTAGAATTACATTTTATATTTGGATAATAAATATATTTAACAAATGTAATTTATGTTCCTAGGGCAAAGAATCAATAAATATCACACTAATTATTAATTCAAAAATTAAAATTAATCGAACGAATGTCAATATAAATAATAATTATAATGTAAATTTAATATTAATATTTTTATGCGAAAATTTTGACCGCCCTGATGGTCGAGTGGTTAGCAAACCTAACTACGGGTCGACGGGGCAAGGGTTCGATTCCCGACAGGGAGAAACATTTGGGTGATGAGCATTTATGATTGTATTTTTGTTATCCCCATCAATCCCCAAAAAAGTAGTCAAAGATACAAGTGTACCAACGATTACCCGAAGATAGTTTTGTCCCACAATGTGATTGGTGGCAATCTATCACCAACTAGACACTTTCCCAGTCGCGAGCAACGTTGTTTTTATCGAAAATCTGAAAAAGCTTTTTTTTGAATTGCCCGGCCCGGGAATCGAACCCGAGAACTCATCTGGTCAACACCGATACAAGACTGCTAGAACACAGAGGCGATCGAATAGTGCAATAAAAATTGCATTTATAACTAATATATCTATATTAATATTATAAATGCGAAAGTTTGGATGTTAGGATGGATGTTTGGATGGATGTTTGTTACTCAAAAACTACTGAACGGATTTGAATGAAATTTGGCACACAGATAGATGATGACCTGGAATAGCACATAGGCTACTTTTTGCTCCGGAAAATTTAGGTGATCCCGCGGGATTCGCTAAAAACTTTTATAATGCAGCGGGCTGCACGCTGCAGCTAGTGAGTATATATTTTTAAATAATTAAAAACATAAAATTACAAAAAAGAACAAGTGTATTTTATTTATTTTATGTATAAGTGGAATCCGAAGTGATTTTCTAAATTCATGTACCAAGTTTTATCTGCGGACGTTACATGACGTTAGAGCTGTTGCCCTTGACTGACCTTCACAGGGCCATTCCGGTTCCCCACAACGTGTCCTGTCGGCAACAAAGGAAATTGAGGTTTGAAATATTTTTCTTGTATCCAGAATAATACATTTTGTGGGCATGAAATATTATACTAGTGTATTATCTAGCAAGGGATGTTTTTAGTACATCCGGTTTTTATTTTCAAAAGATGTAACGATATATGTATTCTATAGTTTCTTTGCAACTAACATTAAAAATTGTATTTTCGTATTTTCATTCATGTGGCGAATTGAGTTTATACAGTTATATTAAAAAACTGTGGGACTCAAAAGAACCATATGGGACATCAATGACATAATCGAAAGTAGTTTATACTTTCTGAAACTCCGTCATAATTATTGTTTTAAATTTTACATTTGTACTGTTTCACAATTCACTAATTACATCTACTTTTTTATTTAAATAGCCACCCAGTTTCGCATTTACTACATCATCAGGGCTAAAATTTAAATCTATTTAATAAAAATAAATAAAAAAACCATAATCGAAAAAAAAATAACATTCTCAATTGTTGTACCCAAATAATTTAATTTTTCTAAATATTTAGCAAATATCTTAAGAATAAGATGAACAATCATTGACGGCGACTTTTTGTTGCCACATCCGCGTCTGTGTCTGCGTTTGAGAGTTGCTCCACAGAGTTTGGATTTAAAAGGGCAAAATAATAAAATAAATAAAAAAATCGACTACGTGAAAACTGATTACAATACGTGAAAATTTACTTAATAGGTCGTGGTCCCAGTTTTTTTAATTATTAAAAACAAGCTGAGTTTTTGTGAACAACTTCGTTTTGACGAGACGCCCATTTTTTCTCTCTTCGAAAAATCTCGAATTGGGTAACTAATAAAGTTACGAAGGAATGTATTAATTAATAATAATAATTATTTTTTACTTCAATAGTTTGATTATTTTATGAAAAACACGAAAAAACGAGTCCTCCACTCCAAAGATTCGGAATTGTGAAATTTTTAGATTGATATTAATCAATTTAAAAACGAAGTAATTTTATCAACAATAGCTTGTAAATTATTATTATAATTCGAAGGTTACTTTATCCTACACCTAAGGTGGAAACTTTTCGTAATCCGACACTCTAAGGTTTTCCTGTTTATCTATCTCTATTGGTTACCGACTCGAGATTTTTCGAAGATAGAAAAGATGGGCATCTCGTCAAAACGAAGCTGTTCACAAAAGTTCAGCTCGTTATTAATCAAAAAAAAAGTTTGTTCCTGGGACCACTGTTTAAAATATAAAAGCTAAAAATAAAGAAACAAGACAAGTTCAGAATTCTGTTAAGTAATAGTCAATAACTACACCCTCACAGTCAGGACCCTTGGAAAGATTGATATTTAATATGGACGGATCCAGACTGGTAGTCGTTCTGTTGCATTTATAATTCCGCTCTATATGTATTTAGATTTGAAAACTATTTCAATTGTGTACTTGTACAGTATTACTTAACAGAATTTTGACCTACTGGGCTTGTTTCTTTATTTTTTTGTTTTTATTTAAAATTATTATGTAATTAATTTTTGGGTGTTTTCGTTATTTTATTATAGTAAGTAAATAAGTAAATAAGCATCATCACGCCCGGTTCCTTTGCGGGTGAGGCAGAGTAAACCAAACATCTACAGATATTACAGTTCACCACGATTCATCGGATTGTCGGTTGACATGATGAGTGGTGATCTCCGTCGCCCCATTTTATCGACCTGATCACGATTATTGACTATACGGTAATCGAGACCGATGACTTTACGTGCTTATCAGAGACACGCAAGTGGTAACACACCACTCTGAGCTGCTACTGAGATTTTGGAGAAAACCTCGAAAAAACCTTTATAACCCTTTTGCTCGACCCTGGGAATCAAGAAAAAGAATAAGAAACAAGAAGTTAGTTTTCGGGTAAGTCAGTTTCAGATTAAATAATATAAACTTTTTATAACTACAGATAATCTCCCCTCATATTGAAAAAAAAATAAAAATAAAAATAATATTAATAAATGTTAAATATAATACATATATTTAAATTACTTTATATCCGTTTCTTAAAAACAAAATTATAAAAATTAAAAATATGAGAAAAACCTTAATTAAGCATGCTTATTTTCATTTTTTTTCAAATTATTAGTATTTTCTTCCTATCTGTTATTTTATTTTTATTTTTAACTGCCTTATTAATTTTCTAATAACTGATGGTGACCTATGTAACAGTTTTTATTTTCCCGCTACGTATGTAGATAAGGAAGTTTACACTAGCGTTCACCCATGGCTTTGACCGCGTGTTGTGTTAGTAATAAGTAGCCTATATCCTTCACCAGACTAGACTATCCTTATGAAATATCATTACAAACGGCTTTGCAGAACTATGAAACTCGGTGTAAGTTTCATGCTGAAGATGATAAACAAATAGACAGACAAATAATTAGATGTAACTTTAATTTTTATTGTGTTAGGTAAGAATTAGTATGTATATTATTGAATTTGTTGAAGAGCGTGTGGTACAGCAGCAGCAAAATATAATGATCCATTTTTTGAGTACTAAAATATATCTTAGCTACAAAACTGATTTACTGTACATTATCTTTGTGTAACTCCAACGGCTTAGGCAGCGCACGCCAAGATAGTTCTCAAAAGGCAGAAATTTTTCCGACCCACTTGATACTTATCGTTATAATATCACCAAATTTATAAAAAAATCTTTATAAATTGTAGCCTATGTATTATTCTGATGTGTAATTTATGATACTGTAAAGTTTATTTAAATCCATTTAGAAGTTTTTGGGTGAAAGTGGAACAAACATCCATCCACACATTCAAACATACTTTCACATTTATAATATTAGTAGGAACAATTAGTAGGACTAGTAGGAAGTAGGACAGATATATAATAGCCATATATTACGATAACAAAACAATTACGATAATTGCGTATTGCGGGAACGTGATAGCCCCACGGGTAAAGAAAACCAAATCGCTAATACTGAAAATCCTTGTACAGATAGCAGGACTTACTATTTATATTATTGTATTGTCATCGACTCATCGGTTCAAATTAATCAGACGTTTCAAAGTACTTCAAATCCATATTCAAAGTTTCCGTTACATACATACAAAAATACGACCGAAGCTAATAAAAGCGTGTTAAAAATATATTTGGATCAGAAAACTGACTACTTAAATAAAAACATATCAAGTAAGTCCGTCAAGACCCGAGTGTATATTTTAAAGGTATTTTCAAACAAATCAAAACTTTTGACATAACGTGTCAGACAAATTTTCAAACATAAATGGGTCATCTAAATAATATTCTAATTTGGCATCACATTCGTGCTCTATTTTTACGATAATGTCAAGCGATACGATAAAGTTTTGGTTAATAAATTAGTATTTCGAATTCACCATGAAAGTAATAAGATATATAGGCCAACACTTTCACGTGACGATTAGATGGAATGTTTTCTCATTCCCCACAACCAATAGTCTAATTTATGTAGCAAACTTCTATTGAATCAGTTATTTCGTCACTGAAGTTAGTTTTCGGTTTCACATTACTTGCTTAAGGGCAAAAACAATTCTATTGACTTTAACGTTCAGTCTCCCTCAAATCGAGATTTGGAAATAATTTGGATATTATCTTAAATTATTTATGAAGAGATGTTTGAGTTTGAGCAGAGCTAGATTTACATAAAAAAATCAAGCAGAAGTAGCAAGTAGGAGGGGAAGTCGTAGTAGTAAGTAAGGGGAGCTCCACGTAGTTATAAGTTGAGGCACCGTCTAAGACGTCTTTCGTGCTCCATCACTATCTACGATTTTGCTTAAAAAAACACATATGCTGTATTGCCCATTTTCGGAATGAAAAAACGATAGCCGGGTCAAAAATTTATCCAAAACGAGCATATCGTATCAACGTGAGTCGTATTTTATTTGATTTAAAATAAAGTTTGAAAATAAAACAATATCACCATAACGAGAAAAAAGATTCAATGGAAGTCAACGTTATGATAAGGTCCTTTTGTATGTAAATTATACATACATTTTTCAAAGTTGCCGTTAGGCGCCGAGGTACTACTCAGTCAGGATAATAATAGTTCCAGCCTAAATACATTGGGCTAAGGTTGAAATCAATAAGTTCAGAGTGGTAATTTAGAGAGATGGTACAAATTACACAAATTTATACAATTTACACAAATCCTTGGTACCACCTTAACGCCTACTCTCAACTTTGGTTCGTACATCGAATCTAAAGCCCAAGTTGACTCAAAAAAGCTTGGTATTCTGGCGAAGGTGCGACAGTATTTCAGTCCGGGACAGTTGCTCAACCTTTATAAAGCACAAGTCCGTTCGTGCATGGAATACTGCTCTCACCTCTGGGATGGATCCGCTAAATACCAGCTGGAGACACTTGAGGCCATCGAGAGGCGTGCCAAGAGGCTCATAAACGACGATGATCTGGTAGGCAAAAAACTCCAGAGCCTCGCTCATCGCCGCAGAGTGGCTAGTTTATCGGTTTTTTATCGAATACACTTTGGAGAGTGCGCTGCGGAATTGCACGACATAATTCCGCCATCCCCGTTTTTCTATCGATCGTTGAGGTGCACAGAATCTAGGCATCGTTATATGGTGGATGTTCCACGTACCCGGACAAAGCGGTTCGACTCAACATTCTTCATTCGAACCGCAAAGGACTGGAACATATGCTTCCTGAGTCTGTGTTCCCGGACGAGTACAATCTGGAGATCTTCAAGAGAAGAGTGAACAAGTACCTTCTAGGGAAGCGCGTTCCATCTTAGGCCTCATCTTAGCTTACCATCAGGCGAGATCGAGGTCAAGCGCTTACCTATCGATAATAAAAAAAAAAAGATGGAACACTTACATTGTTTCAATGTAATATGACAATACTACGTTTGTGCGCAAGTGTTACGGCAGTTTTCCAAGGCGGGCTCCGGCTATGGGCCTTCTACTTGATATTTGTTCTATGGCTAGAGTATTTCCGCCAAAGCTGTGTGAATTTTTGTACTGGAAAGAGTGAAGTCACAAATATAAGTATCCTCTTATCCTGAAAGTTTTAATATTAAAAAAGTGAATTTCATCGGTAACAACAAATTCATTTATCTACCTGTATAATGTAAAAAATGTATACTTAGATTTTGAGCTAATCATCCAATAAAAATGTTAAGTCAGAAACCCGTGCATGTTTATCCATAAGTAGCCCGTTGCGTCGGTTTTTGTCACGGTTGCTTAGCTGGTGATCTTTTAGTTTACCTAACACACACACAGGCTGTGGAGAACGAGGGTGAGGCTTTGACAGTTAGTTTGGACATTGTGAAGGCCTTTGATCAGGTATGGCACATAAGACTTCTCTCCAACCTCACTTTTTATGGGCTCCTCGTGAAACTTTGCAATAGGATTACTTTCCCCGCATCGGTCCCGGCTCCTTTAAAGAATTGACCAACTGCCATTCTGCCAGGCAGGTCGTAAAAGGTGACTGTTTGGCTATGCGAGTCACTGCCATCGAGGCTACTAGGTGATAGAGTTCTGCATCGTCTCGCCCAGATCTGGTACCACCGCCTTACCTATTCCTGCCACAATTAACATATTTATCGCTGTTGTGTTCCGGTTTTGAGGGTAAGGTAGCCGGTAAACTTGTACGTGTGGCTTTAGATCTTACCTTAAGATAGCAACGCACCATTAACATCTTTGGTGTCTATAGGCGATGGTTGACTCTTTCCACCAGGATCTGTTTATTTGCTATCTTATTATATAAAAAAAAACAGTTTTTTGGGAGATTGGAGCATCAAGGTCGTTGTTAATGGTGCATGCTCTGAACTTAAGCCAGTCAATGCTGGTGTTCTTTAGGGCTGTGTGCTGTCACCTACACTGTTTCTTATGCATATTAATGATATGTTGCAATCAAGAAACATTCATTGCTATGTGTATGACAGTACGGGTGATGCTTTGTACTCTAGCTGCAGCGGGGTTTCTCGGTAATACGGCAACCAGTTCCGAAGCAAGCTAGTTTCAGAAATTAAAGAAGAGCTTTTCAAAGCCTTAAAGTGGGGTCGACTAAACTTAGTCCACTTTAATCCTAAGAAGAGACAAGTTTGCACGTTTTCCACTAAAAATCTCAGTTTGTCGTATCTCTTCGCTTTGAAAATACTTCCCTAACAGCCTCAGCCAGTCTTGAAATCCTTGGAGTCGACATATCGAGCATCGTTCAATTCCGTGATCACTTGGAAGGCAAGGCCAAATTAAGAAATGTTACGAGGAACTATATAGATTAATTTCTGCCGTAGGATTTCACCATCGGACATCGCGACAAAATTCAAAATTTCATCCACGCCATCTCGATGTCTGTAAATCCACAACTGTGTGATTCTCGAGGCACTTTTATCCCCGCACTACTCCTCTTTGGAACCAATTACCGGCAGGGATTTTTCTGAACGGATGCGACTAAGGGTCAAGAAAAGAATCTACTCTTTCGTAAAAGTCCGGCAACGGAACTAACTGCAAGTCTTCTGATAGTATAGTTGTACACGGGCGGCGGTGATCTCTTACCATCAGGTGAGCCTCCTGTCCGTTTGCCCCCTTTGGATGTAAAAATAAGTTACTGATTTTGCATCGATTTCCGATGATGATAATGGTGCGTTGCTATCCTCGTGGCGAGGTTTTAATGGCACATGCATAAATTACATAAGGTCTACGGAAAAGTAAAAAATTTTTCCTATATTATAAAAGGTTTATTAAGGCACCTTTAAAATTTTATAGCGCTGCTAGCTGAGCGTCGCCACTTCATCCGCGAATACAGTAACATGTTTTTCATAGAAATGTTCATTCCTTTATTCGCCTATTTCAGCCGCTTAAGTGTTGATTTAAAAAAAGTAGCCTATGTTTGCCTCGCGTATATCGTTAGCAAATTTCTTTAACGCACAAAAAAATATATTAAAATCGGTCCAACACATACGGACGCACGCACGCACGCACGTACGCACGCATGCATGCACGAACGCACACACGCACGCACACACACACACACACAGAGAGAGAGAGAGAGAGAGAAGGAGAAAGAGAAAATTATATAGAAATATAACAATCGTTTAAGTCAATAACAATATGCGTTTCTTATAAAATGCTGCATTTTAAAACACTATAAAAAAGTTACAGTCTGATAAAAGAAAATTTATTGCAGGAAAGTTGGTTTCATTACTGGTACGTTGACTCTTGCCAAGTTCTCCAAAGCTACTCTTAAGAAGTATTTATTAGTCTATTTATACTACGAGTCTTTTGAAGTTAGGATATTAGAATTAACTATACAGAAAATTTAGCTGTAAAATAGTATTGTAAACATTGCTAAATCCTCCAATTTCATATCAACATAATAGCTGTTTAAGTGCACCACATAATATTTTTAAGATTTGTAGAATGATTTTAAAATGGTGATACATTAGAACTTAAATTTTAGGGTCTGCTTGCACCAAGAAATTTAAATACTTATTTTCCCCGTGTTAGTCTGGGCTCCTATGAAGAATAGATCAACTGTCGTTCTGCCAGGCAGGTCGTAAATGCGACCGATACTGTTGATGAAACAAAAATGGATTTCTTTTATATCTTTTTTAAGATAAAAGCCCTATGTTATTCTTGGTCCCCCATAAACAGCGGGCCATTAACTTTTCTTTCAGAATCACGGAATAGACAGAGTGGTCTGAACTTCTATACAGTTTCCAGTTCACCACGATTCACAGGGTTGTTGGTTGGCAGAATGAGTGGTAATTTCCATTACCGCATTTTATCGACTTGACAACGGTTATCGCTTATTTTTAGGATGACACGTTGAAATAATAGCAGGTGAACGATTAATAAAACAGACAATGTGGATGGATGTTGGTACTGGGGAGACTAAGACTGACGAGCCATTATCAAATTTCTCGGGTGCTCGGCTGGTGGTTTTATTCATTTGTAAAGCTGTGTATTTGAAAAAAAATCTATGTTGACTTTTGAAACGGGCTTTTGACCGAGCTTTTTAAATACTAAAATATTGTAGAAGGTTAAACCGATTGTATACAAAATTTTGAAACTATAAAAAAATAAAGCACTTTTTTTTAAATTCTGGTCAATGATAACTGTCAATGATAACTGATCTGTATCTTATTTTGAAAAATAAGATTTCACCGAATTGTTTTTTCAAAATTTCTTAAAATCTCCGGTTCAGATTTTAAAAAAAATATGTTTGGCGGAACCTTGTCAAACCATCAACCGCGTTTCGATCGGTCAAGTCGTTCAAAAGTTATAAGAGGTTTACGGATACACACACACACACACACACACACATGTTCGTCCCGGACTCCTTTGAAGAATAGATCAACTGCTGTTCTGCCAGGTAGGTCGTAAAAGACGACCGATTGGCTATGAGAGTCACTATCGTCATGGCACATGGCGGAAATTAACTTCCTCAAAGATAATTGTTTCGCCTGGTTAATCATAGTAAATTGCCAAGTCTTAAATTAATCGCAGTAAAAATGCAACAATCGACTTTCAACCTCCTACATCTCGGGAGCCCATTATATGGGAACCATTATATGGAAGTCCCATTTTAATATTGGAACAAATTGGAAATCTACGCCCATAAACAAAAGAAATGGGTGCTTATACTTATGTACGCGCATGAGAAGTTATACTTCATTGGCGTCATTAAAAAATATTTTAATTGCATGCAAATAATTAATTACAATAAAATAATAAAAGGACTGGAAGGGGATAGTCAAGGATTTCGAGACGTAATGAAGGATTCAGCGGACAACTTCGACTTAACTTTTGCGTTACGGTGATGAGCGCGACCTACACTCATTATTTTTTCATAACGCGCCTTAAAAAGTATAACTGAAATAAACAACGAAGTTGTGCACGCACATACATAAAAAAAACACATTAAAATATTATTCCTCTTTGGGAAGTCGGTTGAAACCATGATTTAGATTGTACTGGTGGTGCTAGATTAATTTACGAGGAACTTTTTCTAATTAATAAAGGAAAATCTTCAACGACTTCAGTTATTTCGTACTGATGTTCGACTTCACTTATATACGGTTACATTCTGTTTTATAACATAATTTAATTTACAATATTTTGAATTCTATCGATATTCAAAAGATTACAGGCCAGCGCTTATAATTATTTGAGGTGACACAAAGAAAGTATGACATTGATATTATTTAGATTGTCTTTACTCTTTATTATAGTGGTTTTGACCACGTTCTGACTATAAACGGGTCAAGCAAAGTTGTGTTAAGGATTTTTGTGACTTTTTCCTTGAAAATCTCAGTGTTAGCTCAGTCTAATGATATTAAATTTCACGTGTCTTGAATAAGCAATAAAGCTGTCGGTTTCAGTTATCATAAAAAGCAAGTGATAGTTGTTACTAAGGCACTTAAATAAGGTATTAGACTACCATATATCTTGTCAACCGACAAGCCGGTGAATGGTGTTAAATCGTAAACCAGTGTGGTATTTAGTCCTTGTTGGTCTGGCCCATCCTTTGAAAAATAGACCATCTGCCATTCCACAAAACAGTTCGTAAAGAGTAAACGATTGGCTATACGTGTTACTATAATTGTAGCCACTAGGTGATAGAGTTCTGCAACGTCTCGCCTGGGTTGGCTACTACCAGCTTACCATTTCTTGCCGTAAATTGTCTAGCCGCGCCAATGCATATCATTGTCGTGTTCCGGTTTGGACGATGAGTTGTATTAACCACATGAACAGCGATGCACTATTAACCTTTTCATGGCTCATAATATGCATATTTCCATCATGTGACCCAACTGCTTGTTTGCTATTTCATGATATTATAAGAAAAATATTCAGTTTTGTTTTCTATAAGGCAAACATCCATGATGATGATCCGGTTCCTTCGTAAAGTATTATACTATCGTAAGTACTTCGTATGAGGCGAGACGCGAGATGATCGATATCATCTCCTTAATAACTATGAAGTACTAGCTGTGCCCGCGACTTCGTTTGCGTGGAAAAAATTCTAAAATAAAAACCCGCATAGTTCCCGTTCCCGTGGGATTTCCGGAATAAGAACTATTCTATGTCCTTTCTTGGGTCTCAAACTATATTTGTACCAAATTTTATCCAAATCGGTTCAGTGGTTTGGCCTGAAAGCGTAACAGACAGACAGACAGACAGACAGAGTTACTTTCGCATTTATAATATTAGTATGGATTAGGTTCTTTACATGAAAGATTCAGATATCCCCGTCATGAAATCCACCATCACGCTACGCAATTCATCATATTACACATTCATAAAATACAGACTGCTTTTATGATATTTTCTTGAGAGAAAAAAACACAAATACCATTTAGTAGGCGCTATCCAGTGACTTAATCTATGCCAATACATTGATTTCGCTGATGCCAAACATATTTAATATCAAGAAATTGTAATACATGGAAGTTTGCGATCTCCGACTTTTACATTTCTCATGCTAAGACGTCAATACTTTTCAGTAGCATTCTTCTTCCGACGGTACGCTAATTGGAAATTTTAACTACTATTAAATTTAATTATTTCTTTTGCTTCAAAGCCAACTTTTCAATTGTTTGATAAATAATAAATTATAAAAGCATGATACTTCCCAGCTCTGACATCGATGACACCATATTGATTAAAAAGAAACTAGCGCTGAGAAGTCAAAATAGTATATGGGAGAAAATATGGTAGGCCGTGGTCACAGGAAAAAATTTTTTGATTAATAACAAGCTGAATTTTTGTAAACAACTTCGTTTTGACGAGACGCCCATCTTTTCTATCTTCGAAAAATCTTGAATGGGGTAACTAATAAAGTTAGGGGAATTCGAACATTTCGATGAAGGGAAAATATTGATTAATAACAATAACTATATTTTTACTTTAATAGTTTGATTGTTTTATGAAAAACACGGAAAACCTTTTGTCCTACATATTCGATGGTTTTTCTGACGAGTCCTCTACTCTAAAGGTTCGGAATTATGAGATTTTTAAATTGATATTAATCAATTTAGCAACATTTTAATTTTCTCACGACAGCTTTTTAACTATTATTATAATTCAAGGTTTACTTTTTCCTACACGTAAAGTGGAAAATTTTCTTATTCTAACACTCTAAAGTTTTCTTTTTTATCTATCTTTATTAGTTCCCCGATTTAAGATTTTTCGTAGATAGAAAAGATGGATATCTCGTCAAAACGAAGCTATTTACAAAAATTCAGCTTATTATTAACAAAAAAAAAGTTGGTTACTGGGACCGCTGGCTATGACACATTGCGTTCCAATAAGATCCAAATATAACGTAAACGTGTTGTACAGGTTGTTCGCATCTATATACAAACTATTCCAATTTATTACTTGTTTTAAAATGATATAACTCTTAATGGGCTAAAGTGTATGGTAAATATTGAAAGATGCGCAAACGTTATTTATTTTATTTGCCCTCATTATACACCCATTTGACCACCATATGTATGGATTAATAATAAGGCAGCATTTTTATCCTTTTCTGGGCTTCATACTATCTTGTCAAATTCTGTTATATTTGGCCCAGCGCAAGGGCCAAAGCCGTAAAACATCTATATATACATATAATAAAATCGTAGGAAAGTCAAAACTGCACATTAAATATTTTTTTAAAAGAATACTTGGGGCGTGATCTACAATCGATATCGAAGCCAAAAATATAGTTTTTAGAATTTATGTCTGTTTGTCTGTGTGTATGTCCAGGTTAAACTCAAAAAGTACAGCATGGATTTACTTCAAATTTTGTATGAATATTACTAATAGGTCGGGTCAACATATAGGCTACATATCAGGCTATCACCTACAGGGGAGGGGCAGTGCGAAGTAAACGAACTCCGCGCGGGCGAAGTCGCTGGCAACAGCTAGTATCAAATAAATTTACTTGCGTACAAAATTAAACCAATGAATGGTAGTGATGTGGATTGCTTATTGATATTTGGTTTGCTTTGTTTATCTCTCCAGGGAGCCAGTGTGAAAATGTTTATTTTATTTCTTTAATTTAAAAGTATATCTCGTGTCAACTAGACAGTTGGTATTAAATACATAAAATAATTCACGGCATTAATATTTAAAGTAAAATAATTGTTAGGTGAACAAGTAATAGTAATAAAAACGAGTAATACTGAAAGTGTGAGTTCATAGCGAGGTAATGTATGCCAAAATTTTACTACGTAGTTATCGTGTATGGGTCAAAAACTTTTAAAAGATTGAAGATGTGTATTCGGTGCGATACTGCCCTAATCGAAGATTCGGGAAACACCCTTAGGATGGGCTCAAAATTCATCAACTTAATTCTCACCAAGAACTTTCTTTTTCCTAAAAGACTGATTCTGCACTCTGTAGATCAGGAATATTAAATGCTTAAAGTGATTTCGAAATAAAATAAAAATGTATTTAGGACGTCTTGTTTTCGAGCTAAAAATAATTGAAGATAATATGTTGAATGTCTAATTTTAATCTAATCTAATCGCCCTGTGGTCAAAATTCCTTATCGTATCATTTAAAAATATTAGGTTTCTACACTCCTCCATAATGTTAACTTCATCGTGACAAATTTCATAGTCCACAGTTCGCGTAATTGCCGATAATAGGAGTACAATGTTTGTGTTTCACATATTAAAGTTAGTAAACGTAGATACTGGCGACTATGAAATTCTAAACTGCGCTTTATACGACACACATTTGATCAGTCTTATAGATTTCTAAATGGCCGGTCAAAAAAAAAGATAAAAGTAACGGAATTTTTTTTATAAGTCAGTATCCTGTACAATTAAAGACAAAGCTATTTATTGAAAATAAAATTGAAACCCGGTCTACCTAATAACTATTAACTAGCCTGTATTATTGAAAACATAACGTCCAGAGCAATTCCAATATCAAGTATTAAAAACAGTTAACTAATTTTTTTCTATCTAAAAATAAATTTCGAAACAGTCTGTGGAAATTTTAAGTCAGTTTCATACATCGCAAGGAATCGTCAAGATGATTTCTTACAATTAATTATTTATTGTTACTGGTACAAGTAGGTAATAGTCCTAAGTCAAGGAATTCGGATTACCTTCCGATTAGATATTCGATTCTCATGAATTGGATGACTATTCAATCTCGAACAAGTTATCTAAGAAAATTGGAAAACATATAGAATGAATTTCTCGCCTTATATCTATCGCCTCAACCTGAAGATATTTGAAAGATGTTTGTAAACAGCTTTACTAATAGAAAACAAGGATACTGTCAACTAAGAAAAAAAAGCTATCCGTCTGTGGTAAATAAACGGGTTATATTACAGTTATTCAAACTGTAATATAACCCGTATATCCCCTCTGCTATTCTGAATGTCTAATATAAGAAATTAAGTTTAAATTAGACATTCAAGATAGCAGAGAGATAGTCAAACAGCGTCCTCTCTGTACAGTAACTGTACAGTCAGCGCCGAGTAACTCAATTCTTAAATCCTTAAAATCAAATGCACGTGGTGATTAAAAACACGTGAGAGAACTAAAAGAAAATTTAAGCAGGAAATCATCTCCTTTCTTCCTTTCATCAAATTTCTCTGTTCTGGCAATTTCGGGTGAGATGACATAGAAATTCGCCACTAGTGACAGGCCTCTGACACGCCTATACCTACCGCGATAAGTACCTAACGCGCGATAACTTGAGGTTGCAAATCAGTGGGGGCCGCCCCGTGCTTAAATGATTTTACTCGTAATTTTATGAGTAAGTAATTTATACATATAATAAAACCGTAGGAAAGTCAAAACTGCACATTAAATATTTTTTTAAAAGAATACTTGGGGCGTGATCTACAATCGATATCAAAGCCAAAAATATAATTTTTAGAATTTTTGTCTGTTTGTCTATTTGTCTGTATGTATATCCGGGGTAAACTCAAAAAGAACTGCATGGATTTACTTCGAATTTTGCATGAATATTACTAATAGGTCGGGTCAACATATAGGCTACATATTATCACGCTATCACCTACAGGGAAGGAGCTGTGCGGAGTAAACGAAGTCCGCGCGGACGAAGTCGTGGGCAACAGCTAGTTAAATATAAAAACATTGACAGAATTAAAGGAATTTCGGTCTGTTTCTTTTTAAATACCTACCTGCCTATAATTAGTTTTATTTTCTGTTCGATAGAATAATACCGGTAATAGTTAAAGAAATAAGTATATACTGAGTAGGTATATACCTACGCTATAGTTAGGTAGTTATACATACATAGGTATAATTATTTCATAAATTTCACCTATAAAAATGAAAGACATTTTTTACAAGTTCTAATATCCAGGCATTTAGGCTGATGACTAAGACTTGAGACGTAATAGCGGATTTCATACGGGGACACATCTAGGTATAATGGACTGAGATTCCGGCTTCGCCAGACTCCCCTTATATTTATACTAATAAAATGTATATCATGTTCTAGCATTAATTGTATAGTATACTCGCCAGATTGTGCGGTAGGCCAAGTACAGGGCAAGTACAGGGTTCCTGAGCTATCTGTTCACGTCGTATGTCATTCCGATGCGATACGATTTGAAAAGTCATTTGTTGATAAATGTACCTAGATAACATAGAACTAGTAATAGTAAAGCGGCGTGACTCAACATTTTTGAGTAATATCAGGCCTGTCTCCTTCCCATGATGGCATTATAAACGTAAGTAGGTATGCGCGAATTTATTAGCATTACTAGTAACACCTACCTAAGTAGTAAATTGGAATATAATTTGTTCACTAAAGTAGAGTACTAGAAAAAAGTAATTAAATATCTAGATTAAATTATTTTTTAAAATGAGACAGCCCTGAATTCATTGGAATGAATAAGAGTTACGCAGTAGAAAGAGATGCAACTTCTAGGTAATTATAACCGTAGGTAATCAAGCGCTGCACGGTCTGAATTGAACTTAATCGTATCGTCGCAAGAGTTCTTATTTCTTTAAACGACTTTCCAAAGTGTCTTTTCTGTACTTGTACTATTATGTATTCTGTGCTAGTGATCTTGATGGTACGAATTACTTAACACTTTCACCGTCATGTTTATATACTAACTGTACTCGCGACTTCTTCCGCGTGGAATATTTTCTAAAATAAGATTCCCGGGGTTTTACCCACATAATTCGCGTTCTCGTAGGATTTTCGAGATAAAAACAATCTATTGTCCTTTCTCGAATTTCAAACTAACTTTGTACCAAATTTCATCCAAATCGGTTGAATGGTTTAGGCGTGAAAAAGAGACAGACAGACAGACAGAGCTACTTTCGCATTTGTAATATTAGTATGGATTTATAATATTTATTTAAAAATTAATGCATATCATGTACAGGCGATGACATTCCCTACAATTCGATTTTAATCACTTATGTTTAGGATGAGTTTGCATAGAAAAAAATATTACAATTATTATACGTAATAAATACGTTTACCCGTACTATCAACGTATTTACTGATTATCATTAGGATTATGTAAAAAAAATATTGTATTCACCTTGTAATATAATTAATAAATTTTAAATAACTTTCCAAATAATAATCTAAACATAATATCTATTTGTAAATCCATGCTACGAAATCGCGGGCAAAAGTTGCTTATAAATAAACAACATAACATTGTGAATAAACATCAATGAAAAATCTGTGTGGTTCTTTTGAAATAATATTATGTGAAATACCTATGTACAATCATCTTTAAGAGAAATCGAAGAAGAAGAAAAAATTATGATCAAACGAACGATCTCTGAGTGAAACGGATAGTGATTTTTATACCAAACTTCTGTATTTTTACATCAAAAAACACAGTAAATTTACAAATCTGACCTGGCAACACTACGCTAAATTAAGGTATTTTAAGCTTAAAAGAGTAAAAACTATAAACATGGATTTTTTCAGTTCAAGCATTTATTTTGTTAAAATGGCAGTAGGTATATTGATTTTTGAAAAGTTGTATATTTTGGGAATGCTGATTGAATTTGATCTTTCGAATGACATTCAACTCAATTTTTGAGATCTAAAATATTGCTTTAGCTAAATAATGGATAGGTTGAAAAATTTCGTAGCGATGTCAAAAAACATTTTTTTTTCAAATATTTTTATCATTAATAAATCCTAAACAAATCGACCCATTTTGATCCAATTAACGGTATTTCACGCAGTTCTTAAAGGAGAAAAGCTGATAAGATTTTTAAGTCCATCGGTGTAATAGCCTAAAAATTATTTTAAAAATATAAAGTAAATTTGCTAAAAATGACGTAATTTTAATATTTGAAAAGCTGTTATTTTTGAAAATTTGATTCGATTTTGATTCTTGAAATGCCATCTGACGTAATTTTTATAGTACTAAAATATCGTAGAATACCAAAAAATGATTGGTTGAAAAATGTTGAAGTGATGTTGAAAAAACACTTTTTTTAAATTTTTCGTCAACGATTTCTCCCAAACGGATAAACCGATTTTGATGCAATTAATGCATTAGATGTAGTTTTTTGAGGAATAGAGCTTATTAGTTTCTGTACTCAATCGGTACATTAATCTGGAAGTTATGTGAAAAATATACTGTTTCGCCAACATTTTTTTGAGGTTTTTTTAAAATTACTCAAAATCTGCAAGACCGATTTGGTTAAAATTTCCAGGAAGTCTAAGTTGAGCAGAATCCAATCGAATGCCATCAATCGCGTTTTGATAGGTCCAGCCTGTCAAAAGTTATGAGATGTTTACATACACACATACACACACGCATACACACACACACTCACACACACACATACATACATACAGACACACTGACGTCATCGCGAAAATAGTCGGAAAAGATTCCTAGGACCTCAAAACGTGGAGATCCGGTGAAAACCCAATTTTCGAAAATCGGGGCAAATTCAGTAACTTCCTATCTCGTACACTACGTAGTACGTAGCGGGAAGTTAAGAAAAGTAAGTTGATCTCGTAGGATTCACTAACACTTTTATAATGCAGCGGGCTTCCGGGTGCAGCTTTAAAAATACGAAAATTTGGATGTTTGGATGGATGAATGTTTGCTACTCAATAACGCAATAACTGCTTTACATGTTATTAGACACAAATGTAGACAATAACCTAAAATAGCACATACTACATTTTTATCCGAAAAACTAAGTTGTTTTCTCGTGTGATTACTATTACAAAAAACTTTTATAATGTAGCGGGCTGCAGGTGGTAGCTAGTTTAGTAAAAAATATTTTTTTTTAATAAATAGTCAGTATTCTAGTGACAAATTCCGAATTTGTAGTAACAAGAATTTACTTGGCATATTTCGTGACGCACTCTAGGGACGAACCCAACTCGTTACGGAGGACAATTGTTATAGTGAGGTTTTCCGTATCTCAAGTATCTCGTGAATCCCAAGAAAGCATACGGAGATGTATTGGATTTAATATTCATGCAATTGTCAGCAAATTGTTCAAACCAATTTGAACAAATAAATTTCATACCATAGCAGTATACGCTTCAAAATATGCACATATATAGGTACATATTCAGCGTAAACGCCGGTAACGACACAGTCGTTTGTTCCAGCCTGCAAACACTAATGATCCTGATCAAGAGCTAAAAACAAGCCGAAACTCCGATGCCACTTACTCTCCACTTTCTTTGTATATTAAAAGATAGCAAACAAGCAGATGGATCTCATGATGGAGTCACCCATCGTCTATAGACACCAAAGGTGTTAATGGTGCGTTACTATGTTGTGGCGAGGTCTAATGCCACATGCATAAGTTCACCGACTACTTTACCCTCCAAACCGGAACACAACAGTGACAAGCACCGACGCTATTGTAGCAGGAATAGGTAAGGCGGTGGTACCAGACCCGGGCGAAACAATGCAGAACTCTGCCACCTAGTTAATCTGTCACTTATTATTACCACTTATTACACCTACCACTTATCGGCAAGATAGTGCTTTAAGCAGAGGTTCGTTCCCACAGAATTTCCTCGGGTAGGTTCAAAGTACAAACAACTTAAGTTCTGACTGAGCACTATAGTATTGTGTCCACTAGACAAGGATTATAATATTTTTAAGATATACATTTGGTAAATGTTAAAAATATTCATCTCAAATCTGGAAGTGTTACGTAACACCGTAGTAAAAAGTCAACTTGATGTTGTAATTTTCATAGAAACCACAGAGTATGTAATGTAGATATTACCACGGCGTGATATCTTTAGGTCATGGCGTCCTAGTTAGTTAGTTCAATGCGTTTTCGTGGTAAATTTAAATTTAGATTTTAAAACCCGAAATTTTTGTTATACGTGTGCGTTATTTAACAAAAATAAAAAAATTTTTGGTTTATATACCTCATAAGTTACATTATTAAACAGCTTTTCAAAAGTTAATTAGCCTATTATCTCATGACTATAAAAACAAGGAATTACAAGATCCAAACTAAATCCTTTCATATACAGTATTCGAATAAAAAGCCTAGACTTGTAATTAAATTTGTTCGACACCACACGGATTCATTTCAGACAGGATTAAATTGTCTTTCAAATAACTCTCAGCCAGTAAGGCAGTAAGCTAAAATTTAATTAAGAGAAAACTTCTGGAAACGAATGAAAAACCTATTTCTTTAATCTTTCAAATCTGAAAATTATTTTAAAAATGTAAAATAAGTTGCTGCGAACAACGTAATTTTAATTTTTGAAAAACTGTAACTTTTGAAAATTTGAAGAGCATTCGACGAAGTTTTTAGGTAATCAACTATTTATTACAAATGATCAAACAATGAATGGTTGAAAAATTTCGAGGTCATGCCAAAAAACACTTTTTTCTAAAATGTTCGTCAACGATAAAGTAATTTTCATGTGATTTACGGTATCGGGCGCAGTTTTTCAAGAAATAGAATTAATTAGATTTTATATAATTAACTAGCTGTATCCGTGACTCGTGCGCATGGAAAATTTTCTTTAAATAAAAGTAGCCTAAGTTATTACTGTGGTTTAAAATGGGTACAATTTAAGTGCTCACCAAAATAATTTTTATACTCTAAGACTAAATACCATGTAAAATAAATTAACTCCATGTAAATTAAACCCACTCTATACCGAGGTCCTTAAGGAAAACGATTTAAGTTCCAAAATAAATATACACACATCAGGATAATTGTACGATTTTTATAAACATTCTTTTTGCTTGTTAAAGTGGATTATTAATCCATTTTTTATTGAAACAGTAGTATTGATACCAAAAACAATAGTTCTAATATCCTTTAGTGTAATCAAGTTATCCAACCTAATTCAAAATATATAATGATCAAACTAAAATTACAATCATTTTCCTTTATTGTTTACCCCGCA
Source organism: Apodemia mormo (assembly GCA_036924255.1). Taxonomy (NCBI): domain Eukaryota; kingdom Metazoa; phylum Arthropoda; class Insecta; order Lepidoptera; family Riodinidae; genus Apodemia; species Apodemia mormo. The sequence goes on along the minus strand of JAUPFN010000007.1, from coordinate 9,996,509 downwards.
TCCCGCATGGTCTCCACTAGTAGACGGCACATAGGCCGCGGGCCGCAACCCCGCGCTCCTCTCTCAGTCGTCTCAGGTACTTAATGACGGCACGCTGCTCGATTTACTCCATTTGCAGAAATATATCCGATTGCTTTGTTAAAAAAATTATAAAATCACAACAAATTATTGCACACGTTTCAAACTTCACACAATTAACTAATCTGAACTGAACTAAATAATATGGGGTAGATTTGATTTTTAGAATTGAATGGATCTGTGTTAGGCCGAGTACTTTTCAATTCACCCTCATATCAATACAAAACTTTGTTTTGCTTTTGATTAGTTATTTCCCCACCAATCATTCGTTATCTATTTTACTACTTTATCTATTTTAATTAATTTCAGGCATAGGCATGCAATAAAAAGGAAATTAGCATAATTTCTACAATACTTCATGAGACAAAATTTGGTGAGCATTTATCCGTTTATAATATAGTCAGTCTCGGAGTTTTACCCGTATAGTTCCTGTCCCCGTTAAATTTCTGGGATAAAAATTATACTATGTCCCTTCTTGAATCTTAAACTATAATTGTACCAAATTTCATCAAAATCGGTTCAGTGGTTTATGCGTGAAGAATAGACACAAACAGAGTTACTTTCGCATTTATAATATTTACTAGCTGTGCCCGCGACTTCATTCGCGTGGAAAATTTTCTAAAATAAAAACCCGCATAGTTCCCGTTCCCGTGAGATTTTCGGGATAAGAACTATCCTATGTCCTTTCTTGGGTCTCAAACTATAATTGTACCAAATTTTATTGAAATCGGTTCAGTGGATTGGCCGTGAAAGCGTAACAAACAGACAGACAGACAGAGTTACTTTCGCATTTATAATATTAGTATGGATAGTATGGACTAGTATGGATAATATGGATATGGCTTGTTTAGCGTCTATATCTAGCGTGTTTTCTGTTATTACAAGTAAATAACCTTCTAGAGTTGTGGATATATTGCATCTGAAATATATTAAATTTGGAGTCACAAAGCATCACTGCAAAATGAACAAGTCATCCATGAAATGGACCGACGTTTCAGACAGCTATGAGCTATGAACGTTATGGTAGTCTATGATATTGACCGCCCCATTTGTTTAGTAGTTAGCAACCTTAACTATGCGATTGATGCAGCCTAGTTACATCACAAGCAAATACTTTTTGTTTTGAAGTAATGTCAATTCATGTACTCGTAGTAAGTTCTGTAATATTAATTTATTTATTGACTACTAGCTACAGCATACAGCCTGCTGATTTATAAAAGTTTTTGGTGAATCCCTCGAGAACAACAATTTTTTCCGAGATATATAGCGACCCTGACTACACAATCAACGGGGCTCGGGTTCAATCCTCGACGGAGACAAGCATTTGTGTGATGAGCATAAATGTTTGTATTTCCGGGTTTGGGTGTTTATTATATATATTCTGGTATTTATATGTGTATTTCTATGTATTAGTATCGTTGACTAACACCCATAACACAAGCAAATATTTTCTTACTTTTTGGTTAGATGAGTAAGTTTAAGTGTAAGTAAGTGAAGGTTACCTCTGTAGTCTAGTTGCCGGTGTCGGTTGATCACATGAGGTCCCGGATTCAATTCCTGGATCGGACAATCCAAAAAATGTGTTTTTCTAGTTTTCTGATGAAAACAACGTTGCCTGGGATTAGAAAAAGTGCCTGGTTCGCGATAGGCTGGCCACCTATCATATTTTGGGTCCAAGTATATTCAGCTAATTGTGGGTGCACTTGCTGTGGCTCTGCCTACCTCTTCGGGGATACGGGTGTGAAGTATAAAAATTCCCGGTCATCTAAATGTGTGCTAAATTTTATCCAAATCCATTAGTAGTTTTTATGTGATTGACTAACAAACATCCATCCATCCATCCAAACATCCAAATTTTCGCATTTATAATATTAATATAGATTATATTAATATTATAAATGCGAAATATTTCGTGAGAATAGCCATGCTAAGTAAGAAACTGGTTTCGAAAGCATACTATTTATAAGGTTACTAGATCTAAATAATATATATATATATATATATATATATATATGTATATATATTTGAGTGAAGCTTTATATTAGATCTGAGGTTTGACTAGCCAAATTTAAGAGCGCCGGGGATCCCATGTTTGAATATAACATATTAATAAACAAGGCGCTTGAAAATAAATGTCAAGTAATTATTGTAGTACTAGCTGCAGCGTACAATCTGCTGCATTTTAAAAGTTTTAGCGAATCCCGCTAGATTATCTAATTTTTCCGGGATAAAAAGTAGTCTATGTACTATTCCAGGTATTTATCTACCCGTGTGCCAAATTTAATTCAAATCCGTTCAGTAGTCTTTACTTGATTGAGTAACAAACATCCATGGATATATCCAAACATCCATCCATCCAAATATCCAAACTTTCGCATTTATAATATTAATATAGATTATATATTTTTTTAAAGTAAGCTGATGAAAACTTATGCGTAGTCATACATTAAAATCAGCGAGTATTGACTCGCTGATTTTAATGTACGACCACGATTATTTAATCAATCATCCTCTATTTTCGTACCCTTACAGGTGGTTTTTTCTTGAAATATTATAAGAATCAACCCTAATTACTCTAGATAACCTTATAAGAACCAACCCAATTCTATACAATAAAAGAAGAATTATCAAACTCGGATCACCCCAAAATTTATGTGTGGTCATACATTAAAATCAGCGAGTATTGACTCGCTGATTTTATTTTACGACCACGATTCAATAATCAAGATGATTGATTCAATAATCAATCATCTTTTATTTTCGTACCCTTTCAGGTGGTCTTTTTTTTGAAATATTATAAGAATCAACCCTACAACCCTATAAGAACCAACCCAATTCTATCCAATAAAAGAAGAATTATCAAACTCTGATCACCCCAAAAAGTTGTGCGTGGTCATACATTAAAACCAATGAGTGAACAATCGATCATCCCTTGTTTACTTACCCTTATAGCTTGAATTAAAAAAAAATTAGACCTCCCTCGTACATTGCTATTTTCTGTTGTAAATGATGTGTGTTGTGTGCAATAAAGTATATTATTATTATTATTACCCATTCCAATAAAAAAAATCAAAATCGGACTACTCTTAAAAGTTATGCATGGTCTAACAAAAACAAATATATGCGAGTCGAATTGAGAACTACTTCCATTTTTTTTGTTGGTTTAAAACTAGTCAAACAGGTATTTTAAAATTTCATGTCATTTGAAAAGATTTAGTTATTAATCCACAATAACGAATGTTTTAATTCATAAATTATCGCTTGAATTACAATTCCTCCTGTGTTGGTTCGTGCTCTCTTGAAGAACAGACCGTCTGCCGTTTTGCCAGGCAGTTCGTAAAAGGCGATCGATTGGATATGAGAATAAATACCATCGTAGCTACTTGGGGGTAGAGTTCTGCGTTGTTTTGCTCGGATGTGGTACCACCGCCTTACCTATTCTTGCCATAAAAGCGTAAGTGTTTTTCACTTTCGTATTCCAGTTTTGAGGGTAAGATAGTCATTATACTCATACTTGTGGTATTAAGACTCCACCACGAGGATAGCAATGTATCATTAACATCGTTGATTTTTATAGGCGATGGTTATCTGGTTATAAATAAGATACTGGCAAAAGTTTGTATATATGAGTTCTTGTGTATTATTGACAGTGAGTTGTGCTTAAAATTATTTTCAGAACAAAGGAACACTAAGGTCCGCTTGCAACAAACTATTTAAATACGTTTTAAATGAATTCAACTATAGTAAAAGTCATTTAAAAGTTAGTAAATAGTTTGGTGAGCGGACCTAGTATTGATCTTAACTTAGAACTAGCCTGAATAGAAACGCGATCGGGAAACGTAATGAAACCGAACTGTTTTCATTACGTTTACATTGAAGTAATTGATGACATGTGATGAATATTACTGTAATAATAAGGTACATTTTAACTGGAAAAGTTTTAGTCGTTGTTTATGTATAAAACTAGCGGTACGCGTGACTTTATCCGTGTGAAAAAATCCAATATAGAATAGCTTAAATTATTTCTTATTACATCAGCTATATGTCGGTGAAAATCCCGTCAAAATCGGTCTAGCCGTTTCAGAGATTAGTCTTTTTTGTAGCGGCTCAAACAATCACAAACGCTACAAGAAAAAATAATAAAAATCGACAAAAATCAATAACAAATGGAAAAAAATGAAATTCAAAATAAAATCCTGAATCGCGATATCACAGTTATTTATCTTGTAACACTATATACAAGTTTCAACGCTTCTCAAATGGACTTCGGTCCCCAGGCAGTACACCTTGCCTGGCTGGGAAGATCTTCCTTTTCCCCTTACTTGTCCTTGTGTGACGTCATCGACCTTCCACAGTTATGACGTCACCTGACAAGCAGCTGGCCCGCTGGTTCCATCATCATATCCCTTTAGAGGTGCGGACCAGCGGCGCCACATTTTATATCACTAGATAGCAAACAAGCAAAATGGCTTTACTGATCGAGAGAAAAACCATTGCCTATAAACAACAAAGATGTTAATGGTACCTTGCTATTTAATGTAGTGGTATTGGAAGTGCCGCATGCATAAGTAATAAGCCAGAACAAAAAGAGACAGACATAAAAATTGTAAAAAATGTTATTTTGGTAGGTATAATATGTACCGTGCATCCATATGCATTTAGTAAAAAACGGTTATTTTAATTAAAAGACAGATATAAACAGACATTCCAATTTTATTTATTTATATAGAAGACTAAATCAGTGTTAGATATTGTGTGTTAGTGTTGTGATCAAAATGAGCAACAACGCCAACTGTTGCAGTTTGCGTTAAATATTGCTTGAGTATTGCAATTGAGTATTGATCTGAATTCAGAACTAATCTTAATAGGCAACGCGATAAAATAAAATGAATCAGTTATAAAAATTCAACTATTATAAATACCCTATTATATTAGTAAGATTTTAGTATCTTTCATTCAAGTTATGTAATTTTAAGTACTTTTACATCGTGACTACTACCTAAGTGATAAAGTTCCGCAACGTCTCACCCGGGATCAGTATCACCACAGTATACGGATACTAATAGTAGTCAATCTACATACATGTGATATTCGAGCAACGCACACATAGACACTTCTCACGGATGCGATATCTCGGAATGGTTCGGGACAGTTTGTACCGCACCAGTCCGAGATATCGCGTCCGTGAGAGGTGTCTATGTGTGCTATGCTCGAATATTACTTGTATGTAACACTGACTTCTTTTAGTATCTAAGTATTCTGTGGTATCACTGTCATGCTCAAATTTCGAGGGTAAAGTTGAAGATAAATTTACCTATGTGGTATTACCATCCCGCAATACGAATAGCAACACACCGTTATCATGTTATATCATAGCTGTTTCCCGCGACTTTGTCCGCGCGGACTTCGTTTACTCCGCACAGCTCCTTTCCCGTAGGTGATTATGATCTGTTAGTAATATTCATGCAAAATTTGAAGTAAATCCATGCAGTGCTTTTTGAGTTTACCAAGGACATACATACAGACAAACAGACAAGAATTCTAAAAACTATATTTTTGGCTTCGATATCGATTGGAGATCACGCCCCAAGTATTCTTTTAAAAAATATTCAATGTACAGATTTGACTTTCCTACGATTTTATTTTATATGTATAGATATACAATTATTGTTTCTTCCAAAACAGAAGAGCCTACTGTTTTTTTTTCGCCATTATATTTCCCGTACTTGGGCCTTTGTACGTAAAGCCGTGCCGTGCGTACTGTTTATTGCTATTTTATGGGATAAAATGATAGGTAAATTTAAAAATAAAATGTAAATCGGATCGGATTAACAATAAATTAAAAGTAATAACTGCTCCACCGTATATCATGATGTGGCTTCGAGTTACTTTGTAAGCTTTTATCCTATGACGCGCGACGGGCAATTATCAGTTCATTGTCCAATATGTCCTCGGCACAATTTTTATCATCTGAAATAGGATAGTTAATCAATATAATATATAATTCCGCTTATTCTCAACATGTTGCACTTTTTTAACAACTAGCGTTAGACGTAAAACTAGTTTGAAGTAAGTCTTGACGACTTAATAAAAATTGGAAAATATAAGAAAATATAATCTTTTTAGTAAAAAAACTGTTGCTAAAGCAGCGAAAAAATGGAAATAATATTTGACAGAAGAGAACACTTCCCGTATTATTCCACTCGCGTTTGAATGTTTAATATAAAAATTACAAGGTCAAACTATTTCATTTGCTATTAGATAAAAATATCAGTTACCATGTTAACGAATCTTATGCTGATAAAATTTAATTTTCACTAAGTCTGAGAAACTGTACCTTTTTATTTATTTTTACATCATATAAACTTCACAACATACTTAACACAAAAAACTTTACACCAGTGCATAGATTATGGGACAGTCAATTCAGGATTTTACTATGATTTTTGATAATATCTATTAATTACATGTTAATATTAATATTCATTCGTGAAGCTAAAAATTTTGAACGGTGAAGTATGAAATTGGCACAGTTAAAGTTTAAATTACGGAGGACTGCAAAAAGCTATTATTTTTTAATAAAATGTATTAAAAATACACTAAATTAAAGGAGAAATTATGGTATTTAATTTGCAAATTTCCACGAAATGTTATATGGAACGGCCGGGATGCAACAGAAATGAAAGGTAATGTAAGGAATAGGACGAACTTATCCAAAGTCTGAAATTATAGAAGATCACAGCGGCACAATAATCCACCCACTTCCACGACATTTCTTCCACGTCAGAAGCAAAAGCAGTAACACACAAGTTATGTACTCAACGCACGTTTCATTTCGCAACCGAATCGCATCTTCAGGAGAGTCGAATAGCACTTCAGAGTGAAGTGGGTGGATTATTGTGCCGCTGTGGTCTTCTTTAATTTCAGACTTTGTATAAGTTTGCCCTATTCCTTACTCTACCTTTTATTTCTGTTGCATCACGGCAGTTCCTTATAACATTTCGCGGAAATTTGCAAATTAAATACCATAATTTCTCCTTTAAATTATGGATTTCCGCAAAGTAACGCCTGAATCTATTAAATACACTAAATAATTAAAAATACACATTACATACACTAAATTCATGTGACAAAATTTACACACATGTATACTTACTATTTTCTTTATAGCTAAAGTTGTCAAACTTTAAAGAGATTTTATTTTTTAGTCTATAATCGAATTTTAGCCACAGGCGATCTTTTATATTAGTAGTTGAGTAAACGGCATAGAAATGAAGCATACTATTGTATAAACATTGCGTTTTTAATTGATATTATTAATAATATTTTACCGTCAATATCGGTGACCACTGCTTTTTAGCCGTGTAGTTTTTTATGAGTTTGGGAGCTATCATGCTACAGACAGATAGAAAAATGCACAGACGTTGAATTTATAACATTATTCGTTTTTGTGTTCGGAAGTAATCTTAATCTTAAATTTTAAATTTTCGTACCATGAGTATATAGTATCATACGAGTATATAGTAATATTGAAACTATTTATCTGTGATCTATACATTTAATAAAATCGTAGGAAAGTCAAAACTGTACATTGAATATTTTTTAAAAGAATACTTGGGGCGTGATTTACAATGGATATCGAAGCCAAAAATTTAGTTTTTAGAATTTTTGTCTTTTTTTCTGTTTATCTGTTTGCCTGTTTATCTGTTTATCTGTTTATCTGTTTATCTGTTTATCTGTTTATCTGTTTATCTGTTTATCTGTTTATCTGTTTATCTGTTTATCTGTTTATCTGTTTATCTGTTTATCTGTTTGTCTATTTGTCTGTTTGTCTGTTTGTCTGTTTGTTCGTTTGTCGGTTTGTCTGTTTGTCTGTTTGTTTGTATGTATGTCCGGGGTAAACTCGAAAAGTACTGCACGGATATACTTCAAATTTTGCATGAATATTACTAACAGGTCGGGTCAACATATAGGCTACATAATATCATGCATTCACCTACGGGGGAGGAGCTGTGCGAAGTAAACGAAGTCCATGCGGACGAAGTCGCGAGCAACAGCTAGTTAATAATAATAATATTTTTTTATACTTTAATCGCTTGATTATTTTTTCCTTTTGTCCTACACACTACACTAAAAAAACTTTCGTCCTACACATTCGATGTTTTTCTGACGAGTCCTCCACTCTAAAGATTCGGAATTACGAGATTTCTAAATTGATTTTAATCAATTTAAAAACAACCTCATTATCTCACAACAGTCTGTTAATTATTATTATTTTTCCCGTGTTGGTCCCGGGCTCCTTTGAAGAATAAACCAACTGCTGTTCTGCCAGGCAGGACGTAAAAGGCGACCGATTGGTTATGCGAGTCACTATCATCGTGACTACTACTAGGTGGTAGAGTTCTGCATTATCTCGCCCGGGTCTGGTACCACCGCCTTCCCTATAGCTGCCGCAATAGCGTCAGTGCTTTTCACTGTCGTGTTTCAGTTCGGAGGGTAAGGTAGCCGGTAAACTTATGCATGTGGCATTAGACCACGCCATAAGATAGCAACGCACCATTCATCAGGAGACCCATCTGCTTGTTTGATATCTTATGATATAAAAAATAAAAAAATAAATTAATAAAAAGGTTAACTTTATCCTACACGTAAAGTGGAAACTTTTCTTAGTTCGACACTATAAAGTTTTCTTTTTTACCTACCTTTATCAGTTACCCGATTCGAGATTTTTCGAAGAAAGAAAAGATGAGCGTCTCGACAAAACGAAGCTGTTTACAAAAATTCAGCTTGTTATTAATAAAAAATATTGTTCCTGAGACCACGGTTTAAAAGGTGTGACCATAACTGCAATTTGGAAATGATTTTAAGCGATTAGATTATATGACCCTTAGTACAGTTTCAAACCAATTTGTCAGTTGGTCTGTACGAACGTTTCTGTAACTTTGAAATGATTTAAAACAGTTGGTTTGAACGACCAGTACTACAATTTCAGATGGTTGGTATTACCGTTACTATAGTTTCGAAATGATTTTAGGCAGTTTGATTGTGTGACTGTTATGGAAGTTTCGAAATAAGTGCTTAAAATTATTGTATATAGCTTTATTTTTATTTAAAATTATTCTACATTATATATCACCTCTCTGGTCTAATGGTCTGATGTCGATGATGACCAAATGATATGCCGGGTTCCATTCCCGGGTCGAAAAAAAGTTAAAATGTGGTTTTCCAATTTTCTAATAAAACAACATTGCCTGAGATTGGATAAGTACCCGGTTGGCGACAGGCTTACCATCTATCACATTGTGCGACTAAGTATCTATCTATCACATTGTGCGGCTAATCGTGGATGCACTTATACCTCTGCCTATCTTTTCGAGGAAACGGGCGTGAAAATACATTCGAAATAATTTTAGGCAGTTGATGTATAAGCGTTACCACAGTACGTTGTCGAGTGCGACCTGCTACTCTACTAACAAAATATCTTATATATAAAATTCTCGTGTCACAATGTTCGTTCCCGTACTCCTCCGAAACGGCTTGACCGATTTTGATGAAATTTTGTATGCATATTCTGTGGATCTGAGAATCGGCAACATCTATTTTTCATCCCCCTAAATGTTAAGGGTTATCCACCCCTATTTTTTTTAATTTTATGGACAAAATATTTTATTTTTATTTTTTTATGATTTAACATTGAAAAATACATACAACTCTAAATTTTTACCCTTCTATCACCAACCCTTATTTTTTTAATTAAATAATTTATAAAGCAAAACAACGTTTGCCGGGTCAGCTAGTATTTGTATAGATTTTACACTTTCAATCGTCGACACTTCTATAATTACTTGAAACTAGTTAACAACACATTTGTATTTTTATTTCAATATAGGTATAGACTTAATTATTTAAATTAATCTAACGGTTTCGCTTTTCAAAGCATCTTCAAGAGAGTAAAGAATTTTACGTCCTGAAGATGCTTTAAAAGGCGAAACCAGTCGAATAATTTGAATAATTTAGTCTATATTCATAGTGAAATAAAAGTACAAGATATTTATATTTTATTATAATCATAGAGATTCTTCTCATTTGAAAGAAACAACAGACATCACTTTTTCTGATATTTTGACTAGGAGTTTCGTGTGTAATAAAGGTGAAACCTTAACGCTAGAAAGATTTGCTGTTCCCGAGATTTCTTGTAAAAGTATACGAAGAATATGAAACAACTTCCAACTTTCCGCTCTAAAGAATCAGGAAGCTAGGAATAAAAAAATATATTCTATTCTTATCTAGTTATGAGATATATTTATGTCACACTAGGCATTTAGTTAACACGCTCTCGCTTCGCTGGGCGTAAATTCATTGACGATAAAAAATATATTTCCTATTATTTGCATTCTCACAACTTTTACTATATATTCAAACAGTTATTTATTTACACATATATATGAACAGACATACATTCAATTTTTTTTCGCTATCACATGTATACCAGTTTTTTATGAACAACTGTCAAGCTTTTCTAAGGTTATAAGGAAGGATGATGACAGAGAGAAAAATTGAATGAATGAATAAAAATGATAATCTATATAAGTAATTAAGTAAAGCCGTTCTTGAAAGCAATACAGACTAACAAAAATTGTTTGGCCTATCATTTGCGTAGTCACGTGTTTTCACTGTATACCGCCCACCCCGTTCGTCGAGTGGTTAGCGACCCTGACTACGCAATCAACGGGGCGCGGGTTCGATCCCCGACGGGGACAAGCATTTGTGTGATGAGCATAAATGTTTGTATTTCCGGGTTTGGGTGTTTATTAAATATATTTTAGTATTTATATATGTATTTCTATGTATTAGTATTGTTGACTAACACCTATAACACAAGCAAATAATTTGCTTACTTTGGGGTTAGATCAGTAAGTGTAATTTGTCCCGTGAATATTTATTATTATTATTCCGATTTTATCTAATTAAGTCAACCTTCTCGAGTTACAACGGGACATAAAAACAGACTGAATAAAAGTATCATAACTTCCGGTTCCTTTGCGGGATAGGTAAAGTAAATCAAACGTCAATAGACTTTTCGGTTCACCACGATTCACCAGTTCGTCGGTTGGCGAGATGAATGATGATCCCCTACGCCGCATTTCCTCGACCTTGTGATGATTATCGACTATTTCTAGCAATATCTGGAACTGACTGCTTTACGTGCTCATCCGAAATACGGGAGTGGTGAAATATCAACCAAGCTACTGTTGAGATTTTGGATTTTCGAGAAAAACCTAGAAAAAACTATTAAGAAGAAGAAGAAAATATTATACATGTATGTATATTATCATGTATATCACACGAATGTAGTGTGTGTAATGTTTGTTTATTTTTATCAATTTACTGTATTTCTAATGTATATTATTTACAAATATTAGGTTTCTGCAGTCCTACGCAAAATAAACTTTAATTGTGCCAAATTTATACATCACTGTTCACGCAATTATCTTAAAAAGGCATCCAAAGTTTTCCTTTATATATCAATATATAGATTTGATAAAAATTTATTAGAAACTGAACCTAAAAACTATTACATTTAATTAATTTTACTGGTACCGTTTAATAACGCGTCCGTAGACATCTCACGCAAGGGAAAGCTTTAAGCTCTCCAATAAGTGATTCTGTAGAGGTCTTTCGTATCAGACGCACGCTTTGTGTGAAATTTCCTCTGACGCGCGAAACACACTCGGTTAAAATATAACTTTACTCGTAATTATAAACATAAAAAGGTGATTAGATTTATTTAGTTTGGACTAAGTGTGTGGTGTGTAGTTAAATTACTGACTATATTTTTGAAATTTAATGCTGTGCGTAAATAAGGATTTTGAATCAATTTCCGAAATAAATTCTGAAAGGTACGTATGTAATTGTTTTATAATTAATATCGTACTTGGTAATCATTAAATAAATTACAAAAATATTCAAATAATTACTTGAAATTAAAAAAAAGTTTGCTGAATTAAAAAAAAAAACAAACCTCAAATGTAGAATTTTTATTCAAGTACCCTTTACATATAATATGTTATATATATTAATAAATATTCTTATTGTAATAAAATAAATAATATAAAATAAATATAAATAAATATTATAAAATAAAATAATATTATGTAATAATCACTAATATGAAAATCGGTGGACAAATTACACGAATTGATCTAATCCCAATGTAAGAAAATTAAGCTTTTATTATAGGGATATATTAATACACATTATATAAATAATGGAACATATATTTTAATAAACTCTCAAACCCAGAAATACAAACATTTATTTTCATCGCACAAATGCCTGTCCCCGTCGGAAACTGATACCCGTTGATGGCGTAGTCAGGGTCGCTAACCACTTGACCAACAGGGCCGGGCGGTCATATATATATTTTATGTATTTATATATAAAAATTGGTTTCAAAAATAATTATTAACAAAAAATGTTATACATGCTTGAAAGCTTGTTGCACTTGCAACAGTGTTATGTGTAGTTATAGAGTCTCCATTTTCTTTCTTTTAAACGACCTGCAATTGTTATAAAGCGAACAAAATGAACAAAATAACACTTACTAGTATTAGCTGATTGGGATCAAATCATGAGGTTATGGATCATAAAAATCTTTGGGCAGAGCAAGCATTTTTCAGGGCTATCTTCAAAAGCAGCTTAGAAGTACAAAAAAGAGCAGGTTTCCAATCCTTATTATGTATTTTAACTAAAAATAAATCGTAAATTCGAATCGATTTCATGTTTTATTTTTCTTAAGAAGGTCGTAAGCCACAATGGAGTGACTCGTATAGCCAATCTTTCGCCTCTTACAAATTGCCTGGCAGCACGACAGATAATGCATTCTTCAAACTGTGCTTCAAAAATTTAAAAAATTTTAAAAGTGCAGGAGCACGGACCAACAAGAAAGTAATCGGTCGTTCCAGTTTTAAAGCGTTTAAATTACCTACATTCTATATTATAATAGTGTTTTACAACGTTTACGACCTTCTTAATAAAAAAAACGTTCTATTTTTATTTAGTCTTGGTCTGATGATGGTAACCATAAGAAAAACCATCAAATTAAGTATTCTCCGGAATCCTAAATCAGATCCTCACTAAATTTATATGGGATAACCCGGGATGTATCTCATTTAAATTTAGAGAACCCTTTTAAACAAAAAAGAGAATTTTCCAAATTGATTAAGGCGTCTTTGAGTAATTAGTGAACATACACAAAAAGATTTCGACGAATTGTTAACCTCCTCCTTTATAGAAAGCCAGTTGTAAAATTAAAGTGTTTTTAATCTATGATTAATTTAAAAATTGTTTTAGATGGGTGTTAGGTTAGGTTACATGGGCGTACCGAGGTAGCAGAGTTACGAGGGAGGGAAGGGAATCTGCCCTCCCTTGGATTTTGTTTACCTCCCTATTAACTATCTACTGTTGTAGATAAAAATATAATAAGATAAAAATATAGTCTTAAAATGTTACGGTTGCCCCCCCCCCCCCCTGGCCCAGAACCTGGGTACGTCCATGGGTAGGTATGCACTGTTTATTTGAATTGACCGGATTCTTTTGTCATCTATTCTAATTCATTCATTGTTCAATATAACAATAGTGAAAAATCTATCACAGTTTGCACAAAAATATATATCTGAATTTGAAAAATTAAACCGACTAATATCTCAAAAGTCTCAATTTTATCGAAATCTATTCAGTAGCGATTTTGATGAAACGTGGACTTTTCTCTAAATTGGAATATATCTGATTAAATACAAAAAGTATGATCTCGATATTGCTTTTAGGTCCTGAGAAATTCGTAGATAAACATACAAACTTATTTTTAACTACACTTTCGAAATGTAGTGTACATGTACGGACGCTGAAATACTTACAATATTACATACATTATACATGTCAAACAACAACAAAAACCAAAATATTTAAGATTAATATAAACGAAGGTACAAATAAAATTTATAAGAAAATATTATAACTAAAAGTTATTTGTACACCTTGAATTTGGGATTTTTGAATATAGCGACATTTTCACTATTAGGTATCAATTATATCGGGCTTGCTTAGGGTACAAAATTGTATAAAAGTCAATTGAAAAATTACATTACGTTTTCTAAAGTCAGAATACAGTTGCTATAGTCGAAATTGTATCTCTTGGAGGTTAGGAGTGTAAAGTGAAATCCTCATTCGTGGGGTTGCGACTCTTGTCGCATGTTTGTGGGTGCAATCACAAATATAACGTTTTAATGGACTCAATACTTTGTTATTTTTGGTTCAACGACTAAAAATTAAAACAAAACTATAGCTGTAGGAAATTTAATTTGCAATAAATATGTAATAACTAAATTTAAGTGCGACAAATAATTTCTCCTACGGATTAAATGGATACGCTTTCAATGCAATTTCTTAGTTTGTCAGCGTAGTTTGCATTTAAACACAGAAATACAAAGTTATACTACTTACCGATGAAATAAAATCAATGTAATTTTTAAACAGGTACGATAATTCGGTACGATAAAAGAAAACAACACGGCTTATTTCTATTTTTTGACGATATAATATATCTAAAAATGTATGACACTTTTGACAGTGATAGGAGCGTTTGCTCATAAGCGCGGCGAAACGTTTTCGTTCCAATAGCGTGTGTATTAGTATTTAGTCTGTGGTTATTCCGATATAGCGTAGAAACCCTTTCACAAGAGTTTGCAATAAAAATATTCTTACAAAATTTCAGTGCGACGAATAGTTTGTCCGATAAAGCGTACAAACCCTTTCACAAAATGGCAGCCGCGGGAAAATACATGGATGTAATTTTTCACTAACCCTCCCTTAAAATCAAATGTATGTATATAATTGCGTGCTCAGAATTTTTCACGCTTAGCTGAGCCCAAAACTTTATTATAATAACTTCTTACTAATTAACATAAATAAAAACATTTTCAACAACTACTTAAGAATAATTTGTAAAAAGTTTGCTCTTATAATAAAATAGTTGTTTGAAGTGGTCTCACTTACATAGGAATATCTCTAATCTTGTAAAAATACCACAATTTGCATAACATAGAATAACTTTCTAATAAAAATGGTTTCAATTGAGTGATTTTTAATAGCGAACGCAACCCAAACAATTTTGGACACCTTTTAACATTTTTTATATCATCACTAATTATTAACTGATCCTTTATGATACATACCTATACATATAATAAAATCCCTATTGATAATTAAAAAAAAAAAAACAGAAAACCGACTTCCAACCTCCTGTATCTATAAAAATTTAAATTGAACCAAATAGGAAATTATGTCCTCTCAAACGGAAAATATTAATACTCGTCGGTTCATAAGTGACTGAAATCTTTGGTAACATGAAATCTTCACGCCAAATCATTTACGGGGTCAGCAGACATATTTTTTTTAAATATAAATAAATGTAAATATTCACGGGACAAATTACACTTACTGATCTAAGCCCAAAGTAAGCAAATTATTTGCTTTTGTTATGGGTGTTAGTCAACGATACTAGTACATAGAAATACATAAATAAATACCGGAATATATTTAATAAGCACCTAAACCCGGGAATACAAACATTTATGTTTAGCACACAAATGTTTGTCCTCGTCCGGGATCGAACCCGAGCCCCGTCGACTGCGTAGTCAGGGTCGCTGACCACTCGACCAACGACGCGGTCAGACAGACAGAATTTAATGCCATATGTCATCCAGGCAGACTTGACTTGCTTCTTCCACATTCATAACTTTATTATCTTAATCATCTCAATTCATAAACCTTCAAAGACTCTTGATACCACATACGGAGAGCACACGATCAAACTGATCATGGTACGTCAGTTTTGGTCTCCTCCGGTACCTACATCCATCCACATCCGTTCTTTAGTAAGAAAAATAAAATGGAATAACTGAATCTTGCCTTTTGGGAAGTCAGTTGAAAAACAATTTCATTTTAATTAATCTTGCCTTCTTGAATCTTCTTGGCATAATAGATTTTTGATATCATTACTATAATAGGGGAGCCCAAGATGCTAGATAGTTACTCGAGCGTCATAGGGATCTATTGCATTTTGTAGATTAAATTATAGAAAAAATAAAAGGTTATATAATGCAATATTTTATATCGATAACACTTGTACTGTTTCACAATAAACTACTATACATACTGTCCAACCGGTTTCGCTTCTATAAGCATCATCAGGGCAATTACAAATTAAAACTAAAAACAAAACAACATCTAACCGTCTTGATTTAACATTTTATAGACGGTTCAATCAAGACGGTTAGATGTTGTTTTGTTTATTGTGAAACAGTGTTATCGATAAAAATATTGTTTGAAAATGGAATTTCACCAAGTGCCGACGATAAAGAGTGTAGGTTATATAATATTTTTCATTTCTATGGTGAGAAAAAAATTTAAAGATAAAAAAAATGTTTAAAAAACTGTGACATGTAAACACTAAATCGGGTCAGATTAAGATATGGTGAATTAATTGCCAGCTAAAATTTAAAAAATCTGCCGAATCAAGTGTAGCGTAAGTGAAGGGGAGGGTCACAGAGTTTCAAAGAAAATGTTATTTTGACATTCTCGAGCACGTCTGAATTTTCATTTATTATAGAGGCAGGTGAATTAAGTTTACCGCCCCAAGAAATGATGTAAAAATAACGAAAGAAATATAATCTGACAATTTCCGCAAGTTGATATTATTGGATTTTTTTTGCCCTAGTTACCCCCTCTAGATAAAGGATTTATATTTGGTGGAGCGTCTCAACAGCATATGAGGTGTCTATCCATGTTAATCTGACGCGCTCGAGTAAATGCATAAATCCCCTCTTGGGCACCCTACTACTAGTATGTTATGTGTTATGTTTGAATTTGTTCGTAATATTGAAGCTCCTATGCAACAATTTTTCTGTTATTACAAGGAGCTAAAATTGAAAAGTAATTATAAAATTTCGGTAATTTCCAGATTTTTCCCGTGTTAATCCGAGCTCCTTTGAAGAACAGCAGTTGGTCTATTCTTCAAAGGAGCTCGGATTAACACGGCTTCAAAGAAGGCAGAAGCCTTTCTGCAAGGCAGGTTATAAAATGCGACCAATTGGCTATACGTGTCACTACCATCACGACTATGTGGTAGAGTTCCGTAGCGTCTCGCCCGTATATTTGGTACCACTGCCTTATCTATTCCTGCCGCAATAGCGTCAATGCTTGTCACTGTCCTGTTCCGATTTAGAGGCTAATGTAGCCGGTAGATCTGTTTATTTGCTATCTCTTGATATAAAAAAAGTTAAGAGCAAAAGTAATTATTGTTTATCGCATACTACACGTTTAAACAAAGTTTAAACGTGTAGTATGCGATGATATATATATATATATATATATATATATATATATATATATATATATATATATATATATATATATATATATATATATATATATATATATATATATATATAAACTTGAGAACGGCTGAACCGATTTGGCTAATTTTGGTTTTGAATTAATTGTTAAAGTCTAGGAAAGGTTTTGAAGGTGAGAAAATATAGAAAAAAAATAAGAGTAGTTAAAAAGGCAGAACAACGTTTGCCGGGTCTGCTAGTGAAAAATAAATTTCGGTGATATCTTGTACAAAAGATTATACAGATATATGAATCTTCCTTGGCTATAGAAGATAGTCCTATCGCAATGTCCCAATAATTGGCTGCCACCCAACAACAACATAATAATATTATTTTCAACACACTTTCAACTGACACTTCATCTGTCAACAATAGTTGCTAATTTTACAATTGTCAAAATGTTTAGTTTATTTAAATGTCTTGAATGAAATATATGTATACTCTTTTACAATAAACTTCCCGAAACTATAAGAAATAATATTATCACGCCCGGTAGGCAGAGTAAACCGAACGTTTATAGACTTTTCGTTTCACCACGATTCACCGGTTTGCCGAGATGAGTGGTTATCCCCATCGCCGCATTTCACTGATCCTATAACGATTATCGACTATTTCTAGCAATAATCGGGACTGACGGCTTTTTGTGCTCATCTGAGGCACGAGAGTGGATAGACACCACCAGATTCTGAGCTGCTACTGAGTTTTGATTTTCAATCTCAAATGAGATAACCTCGATAACAATTTTGCCCGACCCGTGGATTATAACCGAGACCTCATGAGCTAAGTCAAGTAAGCTAGCCCCTAAACCACGGAGCAATGAATATAAGAAATCTGGCAGTAAATATTTTATTTTATATCATAAGATTGTCAACAAGCAGATGGGTCTCCTGATGGAAAGAGTCAACCGTCACCTATAGATACAAAAGGTGTTAATGGTGCGTTGCTATCTTGGGGCGAGGTCTAATGCCACATGCATAAGTTTACTGGCTTCCTTACCCTCCAATCGCCGCTTTTTTATACAGCTTTGTTTTGACTTATTTTAAAATATTTCCTTTTTCTTCCCGTGTTGGTCTCGGACTTCTTTGGAGAATATGCCAATTGCTATTCTGCCAGGCAGGTCGTAAAATGTGACCGATTGGCTATGCGAGTCACTACTATCGTGACGTGACTACTAGGTGGTAGTTCTTATGCCTTACCTATTCCTTAGGTGTCTATAGGCGATGGTTGACTCTTTCCATCAATATACCCATTTGCTTGTTTGCTGTCTTATTAACATAAAAGTGCCTGTAAGGATTTAGGTGAATAAAACATTCTTTGAGTTTTGAGTTTATATAAATTATTTTATTTTATTTTAACATTTTTCTAAGTAGGTAGGTAGCCGTTTTATAGCAGCTAGCATGTTTTTGTGAATATCTACATAAAGTGCCTACTTAATGCAGATCACGCTGTACTTTCAGGCACTATCTATCTACTGGTGGCCTGGTTTACTTAGAAAGACATATTGTAACAGACCAGCTAAGCCGCGCGGCTTCGCCTGCGAATAAACTTGTCGTCCGTATAGTTTTTCATACAAACTTCAATGTCCCTGATCATCATAATCTGAGTCGAAAAATGATTGTATGTTAACACCTTTGTGTCTATCTCATGAGTACACAAAACTAATCTTACTAGGAGACCCACTCAGCTTTGCTCACGAGTAGATTAACTTGTCACCAAAAAGTAGAATTTTATACCAACTTTTACCACCCTTCAGCCTATGAAAGTTTGGTTTTTGAAAACAAAATCCAATATTTGACTCCAGATCTTTAACTATTTCCATGCTAAGTTTTACCGAAGTTGGCGGTTTAGTCCTGAAAACGTAACAGACAGATAAATTTTCAGGTTAATAATATACTAGCACCACGTTGTAGCCTGCTGTATAATAAGTTTTTACGAAGTAAAGTTTTTAGGAACTACTTAGTTTTCCGGGACAAAAAGTATCTTTTATTTATAGGAACCTGAAATTAGCAGCTAAAAGTAACAACTATTTTAAGATCGTCAGGGGTGAAATTCTCCGCCACAATTTTTCGGATTACATCCACCAGGATGATTGGAATTCTTTGAAATTCAGCCTGGCTCTTCTCTAGGATGGCCTTGAGATATCCTGGTACAAATTATAGCGGGGCAACAATTACAAAAAAAAAAATAGCAATGTATCAAAATTGAAAAATTAAAATCGGAGTTTTTTTACTTTAAAAGCTGCTGGCATACTCAGAATCTTTCGAGTTTCGGCCTGGCTTTTCCCTAGAATGTCCTAGAGATATTCTGACCAAAATCACCGCGGATCAACCATTGTAATTTTTTTCAATGTATGAAACTTGAAAAATTCAATTTTTAGGTGGTTATTTTACTTTTAAAGTCGTCTGTCTGGGTACGTCTCAGTCGTAAGTCTGAGTACTTTGAAATTCGCTTCGGCCCTTCTCTAGAATGACCTTAAGATATTCTGGACGGAATAACGGCGGAGCAACCATTGAATTTTTTTTTTCAATGTATGAAACTTGAAAAATCAAAATTTTCGGAGTTTTTTTGCTTTTACAGTCGCCAGCATGCTCTGAGTACTTAGAAATTAACATCGGCTCTTCTCTAAAATGTCCCTAAGATATTCTGGCTTGAATCATGACGGAGCAACCATCGCAATTTTTTTTCAATGTATGAAACTTGAAAAATTAAAGTATTCAGGGTTTGTTTGCTCTTACAGCTGCCAGCATGCTCGGAGCACATTGAAATTTGCTCTGGCTCTTCTCTAGAACGTCCTTAAGATATTCTGGTCTGAATCACGGCGGGGCAACCATTGTTTTTTTTTCAAAGTATGAAAAGTGAAAACTTCAATTTTCTGAGTTTTTTCTTTTACAGTCGCCAGCATGCACGGAGTACTTTGAAATTCGATCCGGCTCTTCTTCAGAACGTCCTTAAGATATTCTGGTCTGAATCACGGCGGAGCAACCATTGATTTTTTTTTTCAATGTATGAAACTTGAAAAACTCAAGTTTTCGGGGTTTTTTTGCTTTTACAGACGCCAGCATGCTCGAAGTACTTTGAAATTGGCTCTGGCTCTTTGCTAGAAATTCATTAAGATATTCTGGTCTGAATCACCGCGGAGCAACCATTGTAGTTTTTTTCAACGTATGAAACTTGAAAAATTCAATTTTTTGGAGTTTTTTTCTTTTACAGCCGCCAGCATACTTGGAGTATTTTGAAATTCGGTCTGGCTCTTCTCTAGAACGTTCTTAAAGTATTCTGGTCTGAATCACGGCGGAGCAACTATTGCATTTTTTTTTTCAATGTATGAAACTTGAAAAATTCAATTTTTTCGAAGTTTTTTCTTCAACAGCCGCCAGCATGCTCGGAGTACTTTGAAATTCGGTCTGGCTATTCTTTAAAATGTCCTTAAGATATTCTGGTCTGAATCACGGCGGAGTAATTATTGATTTTTTTTTTTCAATGTATAAAACTTGAAAAACTCAAGTTTTCGAGTTTTTTTTGCTTTTACAGCCGCCAGCATGCTCTGAGTACATTGACATTCGCTTCGGCTCTTCTCTAAAATGTCTTTAAGATATTCTGGCCTGAATCACGGCGGAGCAACCATTGTAGTTTTTTTTTCCAAGTATGAACGTTGAAAAATTCAATTTTTTGGAGTTTTTTCTTTTACCGCCGCCAACATGCTCGGAGTACTTTGAAATTCGCTCTGGCTCTTCTCTAGAACGTCCTTAAGATATTCTGGCCCGAATCACTGCGGAGCAACCATCTCAATTTTTATTTCAATGTATGAAACTTAAAAAATTCAATTTTTCGGAGTTTTTTTCTTCTACGGTGTCAGCATGCTCTGAGTACTTTGAAATACGCTCTGGCTCTTTTCTAAAACGTCCTTAAGATATTCTGGCCCGAATCACGGCGGAGCAACCATCGCAATTTTTTTTCAATTTGCGAAACTTGAAAAATTCAATTTTTCGGAGTTTTTTTCTTCTACAGCCGTCAGCATGCTCTGAGTACTTTGAAATTCGGTCTGGCTCTTCTTCAGAACGTCCTTAAGATATTATGGCCCGAATCACGGCGGAGCAACCATCGTGGTGCGTTGCTATTTCTATGGCAGAGTTTAAATGCTATTTGCATAAGTTTACTGGCTATCATACCCTCCAAACAAACGACAGTAAAAAGCATCGTTACATTTGCGGCAGGACTAGGTTAGGGGGTGATATCAAACTTATGTGGAACGTTACGAAACTCTACCATTTAGTTACGATGATAGTGACAAGTATAGCATATCCTACGCCTTTTACGAAATGTCTGACAGAATGGCAGTTGGTCTATTCTTACTTCACACCAATCCCGCCATACAGTAAGCAACGCTCAATTAAGATATTCACCCTTCACCAATGTGTATAAAAGGAAAACTTCTGACTTACTGATTGACACATCAATGCTCAACCTAATCCCTTGGACCAAGGAAACTAAATTTTTTCACAAGAGATTTCTTATGATGTAGACGAGGGATAAGAGGATAAGATAGTATTTTCGAAATTCATCCTCTAAAATGGTGAAATAGGGGTAAAACATTGTATTTTTCTGACGACATTCCAATAACGTACGGAGGAAGCTGTACGGGTCATTTAGAATATTGAAAATGTTTTGTTTTTTGATGGACTTGTTGTTCCTTGTTGATATATTTTCACTGGCCGTTTAGGTTTTGGTTAAGTGAAGAGCACTGTGTTATATTGTTTTTAGCCTGTTTGGCTCAGAAAATTACGTTTTGAAATCGTTCCTAGGCCACACACACACATACACACACACACACACATATATATATATATATATATATATATATATATATATATATATATATATATAAATATAAATATATATATATATATATATATATATATATATATATATATATATATATATATATATATATATATATATATATATATATATATATATATATATATATATATATATATATATACGCCTTTCAAGTAGGCATGGATCATTTAACAACTAAAATGTTAATTTTCGCACTAAATTCTGCTTAATTATTAACAATCGCTGTTATTATTAAATACTATTTAAAGTTTTTATTACCACTAAACATTGTTACTAAATATACCAAATAAAAATATCACTAAAACTGCTGAATAACAATGTACCGAAAGATACTGTTAATAAAAGAATAAAGTGTTGCTAATACTTCGAGCAAAAAGTTTTGCTTGTAGCAGCGAACTTTTACCTCCTATTCTGCTTATAACTGCTGTTATAAATTAGTGTATAAAAATAACTCTTAAAGCAAAACTGGCTTAACAATCGCACTGTTAATATAATTTAACAATAATATCTATGACTACTTTCAAGGCAATTTCTTAGTTTGTCAGTGTAGCATTTACATACAAATACAGAGTTAATAGTATTTACCGGTTTAATAAAATTACTTCAAGTGTTTTAAATTTTTTAAACCTTGTCATCTCATTCAGTACGATAAAACAGTATAACTTGAATGGTTTATATTTTTTCACGATACAATATATCTACAAATGTATGACACTCTTGACAGTGATAGGAGCGTAAGAGCGCAGAGTATTCATGTGGTCTGTGATACTCGATCAATCTGATCACGGTATGTCAGTCTTGGAGTTATCACCAAAAATTAAAATCTCAAAAATACCTCTTGGTTGTATCGTAAAAGTATATTCCTGCCATATATCGCACTTATAATAACGTAAAGATTTATGTTTCGGTTATCGCAAAAAAACAAGAGTGTTATAATTATGTGTACAGATTGAGTAGTATAAGAATGTATATACCCAGTGTGTTCAGTTCTCGATTCTAAAAAAATAATATAATATATACCACAAAATATAAAGATATCTAAAAAAAGTATATTATATATAATTTACATATACCACACAATACAGAATTCCACGATTTGCCGAACTCGGGACAATACTCGTCAAAATAACGTGCGGTGACCATACTTCTTGAATTTTACACTAATTTTGTTGAGTTTTACTATGTAGTCAAGCAATATTCTATTTTTATTATACTTTTATTAATTACATTTGACCATTAACTATCGCGTCCTTCAACAATAGTTTATATAACTACTTATAGTAACAAAATGGAAAGGGAAAAGCATCGTCTATAGACACCAAAGATGTTAAAGCATAAGTTCATCGGCTACCTTACTCTCCAAATCTATACACAGTGATAAGCACTGACGCTATTGCGGCAGGAATATAATAGGAGTTGGTATGAGACCCGAGCGAGACCACTATCACATAGTAGCCACGATGGAAGTGACTCGCACCAATTGTTCACCTCTTACGAACTGCCTGGCAGACAGCGGATAAACTGTTTTTCAAAGGGATCCCGGACCAACACGGGCTAAACTGTATTATATACTAGTATGTATAATAAGGTGGTAGAATTCTACATCATCCCTTCCGAGTTCTTGTTCCTACTGCTATAGCGTTGATGCTTCTCTCTGTAGTGTTCCAGATTAAAAAGTAGCCGGTAAACTTATAAATATTGTATTACATTTCTTCCACATAGATTCCGCGTCTTAACAACCGAGGTGTACTTGGGCGCTAGTTATCACCTTCCATGAGGAGGACCATTGCTTGATAGCTATCCTAATATTGCTTGCTTAATTATTGCTTGATAGCTCATAAGTGTATTATTTTTTAAACTTAAGTCCTAAAATATTTTAAAGCAGTGTCTACCTATCTACATGCAAGTCCACTTGGCATAAATTCATTTATGAAACAAAATTATACGAGATATCATTTGCGCAATCAGGTGTTTATTCGGTTGGTCAAGCTGTTATTGAGTTATAATGGGATTTACATACAAATACACATTATTTTTAAATGAGTTATAAAACAAATATTTATCACGAAATTTTATGAAAAAATATATTTACAGACAGATTCTTAGATATTACACAGTAATACTTGCTAACGCCTGCTTGTTTTGCTGGTCGCAAATACATTGATGAGTATCATGACGCCCGGTTCCCTTGCGGGGTAGGCAGAGTAAACTGAACGTCTATAGACTTTCCAGTTCGCCGCGATTCACTGAGTTCCCAATTGACGAGATATGTGGCGATCCTCATCGCCGCATTTACCGATATATTAACGACTAGCTGTGCCCGCGACTTCGTTCGCATGGAAAGATTTTTCTAAAATAAAAACCCGCATAGTTCCCGTTCCCGTGGGATTTCCGGGATAAGAACTATCCTATGTCCTTTCTTGGGTCTCAAACTATATTTGTACTAAATTTTATCCAAATCGTTTCAGTGATTTGGCCGTGAAAGCGTAACAGACAGACAGACAGACAGACAGAGTTACTTTCGCATTTATAATATTAGTATGGATTATCGACTGTTTCTGGCAATAATTGGGATCGAGAGCTTTACCTGCTCATCCGAGGCACGGGAGTGACAATACACCACTCTGTCAGAATCCGAGTTGCTGCTGAGATTTTAGATGATTTGATTTAAAAAAACCGGATAGCTCTCCGGATGGAAGTGAAAAAATAATGTCCCTGGGAACACGGTCTACGGCTGTTTGTTGACAACCACCTCCGCCTCCCTCTTTAGGATTTCATACGTAAAATAAAATTTCTTACTCCTAATAAAATATCATATTCCCGGTATTTTTCATTTCGTTTTTCTTGTAGTAAAAGTTCCTAATCCCGGTATTTTTCACCATATTGGTTCGGCGTCTCTTTGTAGGATAGACCATCTGTCATTTTGCCAGGCAGTTTAACAGTGAAAAGCAAACGATTGGCTATTACACGTATCACTACCATCGTTAAAACTGTTACGTACTCAGGTTCGTAATTGTAGGAAAACACCACTTATATTAAATCCGTGTATTATTTACGATACACACAATACACAAGATAACACAATGTAATACCAAAATACACTTTACACCCTAGTCACTCGCTGTACTATCACTGAACTTAGAGCACTACACAATAAAACACTTCTCGCTTCGCACTGGTCACTTGATGTATCGCTCTCGATCGCTTGATAAATACTGCTCTGTGTTTGTCAATACGTCTCTATTTATAGCCAGGGTAAAGTCCTAGATGGATCCAGAAAAATCTAAATGTATCGGGAAACAATGAATCACTTCTTATCGTAAACATGTTATGAGTCATAAATCCTAGTACACGCTACTTTCAACCTTATGCCATATCCCACAAAGTCCATTATGGCATAGCAAAAAAAGTAGCTATCTCTTTCTTTTATTTCTAGATCTCTCCAGCGCTCCAACTCTACACGTTTCTAGATTATTCATAACAGTACTATGCGGTAGAGTTCCGCAACGTCTCGCTCGGAGAAATGGTACCACTATCTTACCTATTCCTGTTGCAATAACGTCAATGCTTGTCATGTTCAGATTTGAAGAGTAAAGTATTTTTTTATATTACAAGATAGCAAACAAGCAGATGGGTCTCCTGATGGAAAGAGTCAACCATCGCCTATAGACACAAAAGGTGTTAAAGGTGTGCTGCTATCTTGCGGCGAGGTCTTACGCGATAAAGTTAAGCAAGTGGCATTAATTTCTAGTCAACGCTTATCAACGCCCCATTAACATCTTTGGTGTCTTGCGATGGTTCTTTCTTTTAATCATCGTCATCAATAGAGCGTTCTGCTTGTTTGTTATCTTATAATATAAAAAAAGAGCGAAACGATATTTATTTTACATACCTATACATTAATAATACTAAAGTACGTGGGAAATTAAATTTCTGTGTGTATCTCAGAATCTTCTCACCAACAGATCGCGCAAATTCAAACTGTGAAACTTTCGGAAAATAAAAACAAGTACATCATGCATGAATTTATTTCATTCATTCATGAATTCATGCATCTTTGAAAACGGGCACCGCTAGTAATATAAATGAGAATTATTTACTATAACTGGAGATTTTCAACCGGCTTTCTAGAAAAGAGGAGATTCCCGATTAGAAAACTTCTCTTTTTATTTAGGAGGGTTTGGTTCTAGTTCGTTCCTATGTAAATATAATCCCCAAAATATTCCACGTAAGTTTTGTGAGGATTGGATTCAGGTTTCTAGAGGTACAGAGAGGTAAGCTTGTGAAATCAAATTCAGTGTAATAAAACTACAAGCAATAGCTCGTTCAATATATGTCAAGGAACTCCCCAATAACATTGCCAACAATCAAAGGAAATTAACTCTGGTTCTTAGGATTTAAATTGGATTTCTTATTGGGTTACAACCTCATCAAGAATTCATCTTATTCAATTAAACGCAGTATAAGATCTTCTTGTATATTATTTCGGAAAACCACTTTAATCACTTTTTTAATTATAAATTCAGAGCTTTCTGGCCAAGAAATAAAATTTCATGTTTTCGTAAAATATAAATCATATTAAAGATTTTGATTAGAAATTTTGTACGAAATATTTGATAAGATAAAAAAAATACGAGTAGGTATCAACCAACCATCTATTTTAAAGGTTTCGGTTATTTTTACGAATTCCTAGTTATTATTATGTTGTCTTAAATGTAAGGTCAGTTTTCGTAAAAGTTAATGGTTGGCACATAAAATATATGTCAAGTTTATATTTTATTTTCATATACGTTTGTGCAACTAATATTTTAGCGAGACTCTTGTTTTTAAACATCTTCGTGCTTTCAAGTGTACAAGAATACACAACATTGTTCTTCACCACAAAATATTTTCAGGGACTTTCCTGTAATTGTACGTAAAACGTAATTTTTACAGTACAAAAATGAAGTCGCTTCTGCTGTTTGTTGCTTAGATATTTTAAACTACACAATGGATTTTAATGAAGTTTTCGTCAATAGACAGAATAACTCAAGAGGATGGTTTTTATGTATAAAACACGCTTAAAATAGTAGAGAAAAGCTGACAATTTCAAACATTTTTACATCATTCATTACGCCAATACTTCACATGGCAAATTGTTATCTAAGTGATTAAAAACTTGTGAATTTATACAGTTTATATGAGATATATCATGTCTCGTAAACTAAATATCTCGGTTAAACAAACTATCTTTATAGAAATTCATGTTAGATTTGTACCTTCATAATTCGACGCCGGAAAGTGAAAACGTAGTAGACCACAAGTTACGATAAAAAGTTTTATTAAACTGTTCGAATTAAAAAAAATCACATTGCGGCGGCTTTTGAGTTAAAGTAAATTTTTGTAAATGTCATTTTATTAGGTAATGTTTATCGTACATTTACGAAATTGAGATGGCGCAATGTGATTTTTTTAATTCAAACAATTCAATAAAACTTTATTTATAACTTGTAAGTAGTCTACTACGTTTTCGCTTTCCGGCATCGATTTATTAATAGCGCTTATAGCCTTATTTCTAGAAAATTATCTTATAATTCTAAAAATAGAATAATGAAAAAATATATAAAAATCTTTTTATATATTTTTTTCATTATTTGGATGTTTGTTAGTCAGTCATATTCCAGTGGCTGGATGAATTTAATGAAAATTAGTACTTTTTTCTCCTAACATGCATATCCTGGAAAAAAATTTAGATTCAGATAAATAAATAAAATCTTCATCATCTCCTCATTCCACGATAGTGTATGACAGATGGGCTATAGTGTATAAGTTAATGCCTAAATGCACCAACCTTGTCTTAGTTTAGGACAGTCTTTAGTGACATGCTATCACATTCTTTTTATTTAAGACATGAAGTGACAGCATACTACTTAGGATTTTCCTAAGACAATGTTGGTGCAATTAGCCGTAAGTTCAACAGCGGATGGCTGGTAATCTACTACTACCTAAATTGAGGTCAAAATCTACTGGCAGTTATACCACTAATGTGTTTTCTATAACGTATCATGGACACATTGTTTGAAACAAATGAAGTATTGTAATATCGCACATAAAATTTTTACATAATCATGTATGAGACATATATGAAAGAATATTAACATAGATGTTAATAGGACTGCGACACCTAGAAGAGTTTGATTTCTAAAAACTATACTGAGTCACCCTTGGGGCTACTAGTATTATTAAATTTCAGTTGGTAGTGTTTCAACTTACTTTAGATTTTGTACTGAACCAGAATTTTATTTGTGGAATTAGTATAAATACCGATCCGGACATATATTGGCAATGAACCTAATCTTTGGCATGGATTTACCAAAATTCAAAGTCCTGTTAGTGAAAACAAGGTACTATGTATTGATAGGATCTCGCTGCATGAAACTGTACAAGAAGACTATTGATTTGTTGCCCTGATGATGCGTTAAAACGCAAAACTGATTGGCGTTCATAAATAATAAGAGAAAAAAACAGCACAAGTTTTTTTTTTTCAGTCATATCTTCCTATTTGAAAATTTGTCAGATAACAATTATCATGATATTGTAAATAAATTAATACGTCATCTGGCTGTATCTCGGTGGTATAACTGTCAGCTGATGTCCTTATGGTATAACGCAGGAATCAGACAGGAAAACTCGTCACCTTGTGCATTTAAGTAGGCGATATACGCTTATGTCGCCTACTTAAATGCACAAGCTGACGAGTTTTCCTAGAATATTGCTAGCTTATTTTTTTATTGCTTACAGAATCGTATTAACTATGAACTTGCAAATTTTTATTCGGGAGAAAAGGCTTCTTAGTATCGAAATCTGGTTACATATTGTGTATTTTAAGACCAAATCGTTTTGCAACTAGGTATCTATAGGTTTATTTATTCATGTATATGTATTTAGTTATATGTATATTGCGTTTCATTACTAAAATTATCATATTATATTATAACTATTAGCTTACGAATTTTTATCCCAAAGAAAATGACATATCTAAAGATATTTGACATTACACTTTATACTCTAACTGAAACATATAATATTTTTGTAATATTTCGGTTGTATAAATATTCCTTTTTTTCAGTCATATCTTCTTAAATTAAAATTTGTCGGATGACAGTTTACATTATATCACTACATAGTATAAAACAAAGTCGCTTTCTTTGTCTGTCCCTATGTCCTTATGTCCCTATGTATGCTTAAATCTTTAAAACTACGCAACGGATTTTGATGCGTTTTTTTAATAGATGGATTGATTCTTGAATAAGGTTTTAGTATACAAACCTTTCTGATATTCCCACGGGAACAAAAGCTACGCGGGTGAAACCGCGGGCAGGTCGCTAGTTGTTTATAAAAAATACTTCAGCTGGCTAGATCTCAGTGGGATAAATGCCCTTAATGGTGTAACACGGGAGCCAGATTAGAGCATTTATCGCCTACTTAATTCACCAGCTGACAAGTTTTCTCTCGGCATATTGCTAGCTGATTCTTTGTATTAACCCTGAGGATCATATTAACTATCGATCTAGGCTTATCGATCAGCAAACCAATTTCTATCCGAGAGGAAATAACGTATCTAAAATTATTCAATACTATGCTTTATGATCTAACTAAAAGATATAATCTTTATGTTTGGTCACACCAGCTGACGTATTATTCACTAATTTATACTCAGTTGACTTTTTGTTTTCTTTAAGATATTATAGCTTGTAGCTATAATTTGACGAATTTCATTCGGAGGGAAATGATCAAAATTCATTTTTTCGACGTGCGTGGAATGCTTCTGCTGCTTAACCCACCCACCTAGTCGCAGCTGACGTTCACAAAGCTTCATGGTAAAACTCTTTAAAGCATTTATTGTACAAGTTATCTTCCGAGAGGAAATGATTAACCAAATTTATACTCTGGCTCGGGGACTATAATAAGTTTTTTTCTATTTATTTAGTTTGAAGGTTGTTGACTGAAGTAGTACTCACATAAATCTTTGTTGCTTGCATATTCTTTAATGGAATTTCACTGTAGCGTCGGTTTACTTATTCAAATTTGAACTTATGCAAATAATAAGATTGCAATCTTTGCTTAGTAAGTATTTGTATTTCATTGATAACAATATTCATTGTTGATTTTATTGTTCGCCTACAAATCATGATGAATTTGGCAAGATGTTTTATTGTAGATAGCAAACAAACATATATTTTTTTATGTTATAGGAAAACAAATATGCAGATGTTTTGCCTTATGGAAAGTTAACCATCGCCTTCAGATACCAAAGATGTTAATGGTGCATTGCTTTTCATGGCTACCTTACCTTTGCAACGGGTATTATATATATTGCGGCAGGAATGAGTACGGTGGTGGTATCAAAACCCAGTCGAGACGTTGCAGAACTTAGCAACTACTAAAAATATCCTGATGGAAAAGGTAACCATTTTCTATTAACTATCGCTTCTGCGGTCTAGTGGTCCGGTATCGGTGTTGACCACATAACGTCCCGGATTCGATTCCGGGGTCGAGGAATTTACAAAATATGTTTTTTCAGCTTTCTGTTAAGAACAACGTTGCTCGGGATTGGATAAGTGCCCGGTTGGCGATAGGCTTGCCACCTATCATGTAGTGGGATTAAGTATCTTCGGCTAATCGTAAGTGCACTGATTGTACCTCTGCCTATCACTTCCGGAATACGAGCGTGAAGATAATGTTAACAGCAAAGATGTTAATAATACGCTATCATTAATATGGCGGAGATGTAATGTTACTCATAAGTATACCGGCTATCTTACTTTGCAAGCCGACATTGACAAATGACGTAATTGCAGCAGGTAGAATATTATAGAAAATATATTTTGATTTTACACTTCATCGTCGGCGCTTGGTGAAATTTCATCACAATGATTATTTTAACTTACGAATAAAAGATTTTTGTACTGTTTCACAATTATAAAATATACAGTTTGACTAGTAAAAGATTGTACATATTAAAGGTTTAAGTTTTATCTTACGAAATAGTAATGACTCATAATATACGAACCAAAAAACTTCTGTACAACAGTTTCGTTAGGAGTAAATTAAAATACTGTAGTGTATGGCGGCCCCAATTTCCACACATTCTTTAACAATCGAACGTATTCAAAAGAGATTAATTAACCATTTATATTTATATTATTGTATCATAGCAAACGCTAGATACATGTCATATAACAATGAGCACGATAGTAACATATAATTTCATTGTCATAGAGAAGTTCGACATGATTTCACTTGAAAAGAGATTTAACTAGCTTGATATAAATTTCTTAAGTTTAAAGTTGTAATATTGTAATAACTTTTGGTGAACTAAATAAATAAATACCTACAAGTATTAAAGGACACGATAGTAAATGATCATAAATTAACAATAAAATATAATAAAAAGTGAATATTGCTTAACACATAGTAAACCTTTAAAATTATTGTAGTGTTATTCAAAAAGTATGGTCATTGCATGATATACAAGTCTAGCCGCGAATTTGGTAAGTTGCTGTGCATAAAAATTAACTTCTATGCGCCATGCGCGTCTATCCATTGACGTTTTTCATAGAAATTTTTATTAGATAATTAGATCAAAATTTAAGTACTATAAAAGCGGTAAAAAATAGTTTTACCAAATTAAGTATCAGAATCGAGTACTCAACACTCTCCCCCAATATGTAGTCTTCTTCCAGTTAACCCGTTTATTTGTTTTTAACTAAAAGCCAGGCAGTTTCACGTTTTACTGCGTTATTAGGGTTAAAAACTTAAGTTATATATAGTTTGTGAATTGAAACAGTACAGTGTTTAAGTTAAAAATCCATACTTATAAATGCGAAATAACTCTGTGTGTCTGTCTGTCTCTTCTCTTTCTTCTATTCCTTCTTTACGCCTAAACCACTGAACCGATTTGGTTGAAATTTAATACAAAGATAGTTTGAGATCTGAGAAAGGACATAGGATAGTTTTTATCCCGGATATCCCACGGGAACGGGAACTATGCGGGTAAAACCCCGGGACTATCTTTTAAGCCACGGTAATGAGGTGCAACTTAAGCTACTTTTATTTTAGAAATTTTCCACGCAAATGAAGTCACGGGCACAGCTAGTATTTAATATGTCATATAAATTACGCACATAGTTAACATTTATATGTATTTCATCACGATAAACTTAAGGTTCGATTATTTTTATGAAGACCCTGTTATGATTCTGTTGACCTAAATATAAGATAGAATTTTCCATAACATTTAGTTGGAATTAACACATTAAATATATTATGCCAAGTTTATGCCGAACGATAATGTTTTTGAAGGACAATGTAGATATTTGCATCCGTTTTATTATGCTTGAATGAACTTCCGGGCTTAAATAAATTTTTGGAGAATTGCCGGAAGTAGACATTGTTGATTTTAATGTTTATAATAAAATTGACATTCGCTTAAGGTGTGATAAATGCGATTGTATATATTTTTTTACTAAAATATTATACGCTACAGAACTTAATTAAGGAGTGAAAAGCTGCTGCTGCTGCAGTGCTGCAAAATCAAACATATTTATTAACAAAACATTTATTTTATATTGTATTAAAAACATTTGTCCTGTTTTACTTGATTTTTTATTTATTAAAACCAACCGGTTTCGCGTTTTAATGCATAATCATAAAATACTAACTTTTGCCTTGATGATGAGTTAAAACGCGAAACGGTTGGTTTTATTAAATAAAAAATCAAGTAAAACAGTAAAAGTGTTTTTATCACTACATAGTATAAAACAAAGTCTGTCCCTATGTCCTTATTTCCCTATGTATTCTTAAATCTTTAAAACTACGCAACGGATATTGATGCGGTTTTTTTTAATAGATAGATTAATTCTTGAGAAAGGTTTTAATATACAAACCTTTCCGATATTCCCACGGCAACAAAAGCTACGCGGGTGAAACCACGGGCAGGTCGCTAGTACAATATAAATCCAAGTTAACATGGAGTTTTACCAAGTGCCGACGATATTCAGTGTTTAAAGTATGAAAAAATTTAATAATTACTTATGCCATATCACTACATAGTATAAAACAAAGTCGCTTTCTCTGTCTGTCCCTATGTATGCTTAAATCTTTAAAACTACACAACGGATTTTGATGCGGTTTTTTGTAATATATAGATTGAATCTTGAGGAAAGTTTTAGTATATAAACCTTTTCGATATTCCCACGGGAACAAAAAATACGCGGGTGAAACCGCGGGCAGGTCGCTAGTGGTGGTATAATTCTAAAACTAGCCGTCTGATTCTAGTTTTTCCTGTCATCGGATTACATTTTTCTGCCAACAAAATGTCAGTATCTACCAACCAAGATATAAACCTTACATTCCTAACGTACGATTAGCGACACACCATTAACATTTTTAATGTCTTAATATTTGTTTTGGGTTTTGTTATTCTACACGATAGCAAGCCTATTATAACACATAGCCATTTGTATTTCGAACATAAAATAAGTATGTATCGATACCACGAAAATGTATCTTTGTAGCAAAGTAATAAATACTTCATTATATTCGAAGATTCTTTCACCTACATGCTTGATATTTCTTTGGTTTGATACTGGTACAGAAACTCTAATTGTTTGGGATCGAATTTCTCAGTAAGAGCACGTCAATAACTATAGGATCAAGGAAGCACAAGTTATTTGTTATATATGACTTCTTCTTTGGTTTTACCATTTCATAACTTCTGATATTATATTTAATGAAGCTGTTTTGGTTCCGGGCTTATTAAATTAGGCCGAGTTAATTCCCCGTGTTGGTTCCGGGCTCCTTTGAAGAATAGACCAACTGCCGTTCTGCTAGGCAGGTCGTAAAAGGCGACCGATTGGCTATGTGAGTCACTACCATCGCGGCTACTAGGTGGTAGAGTTCTGCATTGTCTCGCCCGGGTCTGGTACCACCGCCTTGCCTATTCCTGCTGCAATAGCGTCAGTGCTTGTCGCTGTCCTGTTCCGTTTTGGAGGGTAAGGTAGCCGGTTAACTTATGCATGTGGCATTGAACTTGCCACAAGATAGCAACGCACCATTAACACCTTTGGTGTCTATTATAGGCGATGGTTGACTCTTTCCATCAGGAGACCCGTCTGCTTGTTTGCTATCTTATAACATAAAAAAAGCTATTTGCGCATCTTGCACTATCCTAGTCGTAGTACCCGTTTCGCTCTGCCTAATTTTGTATTATTTAACTTAAGGTATTTTTAACTTTGTTATATTTTTTTTCTGAAACTTCTAAATTTTACTAAAACAACCATATATTACAAAATATAGAAAAAATTAAAAATTTAGAAGTCACGAAAGTTCGAAAAGAAATGTTTTTCTATACTTTGTTATATATGGTTGTTTTTATAAATTTTAGAAGTTTCAGAAAAAAAAATAACATAGTTTTAGAAACATAGTTCATATTAAATTGGTAAGTTAATAAATAATGGAATTGTCGATGGATTTTTTTTGCAAATCAATTAATGTCTTGTGTTAATAAAAAAAGTATTGAATGTTGATTAAGAAAAAATATTTAACAACATTACGTGGATTTTTCAGTTTTTGTTTAAGTACAAAAATGATTATAAACAAAGTATGAATATTTTTTTAACTTTTATGGCGTGATCTTGTTAAGTATGTATACAAGAAAGGCTCTACGAAGCGAAAAATTTTTACGACAATTATTTAAACATTTTTTTTCATTTATTTTCAGTTAACAATCGTTTTTATTTCGTTTTCCAGATTGTTTTTAATGATACAAGACTTCATTTATTATTTCCACTACAGCCGCCATCAAGCAATTAATTTTACGGATTGGATATTTACTTATACTCTACTTTTTACTATTATAAATGATAAATTTATGATAATTATTCGTATTCTGTTTTATGAACAAAATTGAATATTAAAAATATCGCCGTAACCATTTCATATTCTTGAGTTTACACTTATTTAAAAAAACATATAAATAAATTACGTTTTACAATGCACAACTTAGGAGGATAGTACCTGAAAATGATTTTTTGCGAACAAAAATTTATGTAAGTATTGTAGAAAAAATTACTTTGTCCTAAACGTGAAAACCAGGCTTTCTTTGTGTAAACTTGAATTCGTATACGCTTTAAATCATGAAGGCATATATAAAAACGAGTCTCACAAAACAATTATTTGTACAGCCAAATTTCGAAAAAGAATTTATGTGATATTATTTATGTGTCGACCATCACTTTAAGGAAACTAACATTTAAGTCAGCATAATAATAACTGGGTTTTCTTAGAAATAACCAAAAGCAATAAAATAAATGGTATTAGTGCACGTAAATTTGTAACCAAAATCTTTAATATAATTTATATTTCGAAGGAGTATCATAGGTGAGTGAATCTTAAGTAATGGTACCGACGTAATAAAAATACTTAAGCAAAGTATTACGAATCGAGACCGAAAAGCAACTAGAAGGAATTAAAGCAACTTACTACGAAGTGAATTAAATTAGTTAGAAAAAAGACCCAGAAGGAGAAGGAAGGAAGAAACTAATTAAAACCCTTAGTTAGCCATATGTTAACTTCGTAATAAAGTTGAATAGTTGGTTAGTCAAAGTCAAAGTCAAAGTCAAAGTCAAAACATTTTTATTCAAATTATCCTTTACAGGCACTTTTGACGAGTCAACATTTTCTGAGTTACTACCGGATCGGAAACGCGGCCACACACTGAGAAGATCCGGCGGAAGAAACTCAGCGGGCTTGTCTTTTTTTGTGCATATACATTTTTTTTAAACAATGTTATTACAATTACAATTACAATGTATTTATGAATAATATATTATAATTATTATGAGACTGCTATGAGGAGCAATTAATCCCATGCCTTATTATCATCCAAATATTCAGATATTTTATAGTAACCTTTTTTACAAAGTTTCGATTTGATACATTTTTTAAATTTGTGTATTGGTAGATCTTTAATAGCATTTGGAAGTTTATTGTAAAAGCGTATAGATTGCCCCATAAAAGAGTTACTTATTCTGTGGAGACGTGATACATGCAGAGCAAGATTGTTTTTGTTCCTTGTGTTTACATTATGTACATCACTATTTTTCTTAAATGAAGAAATATTTTTACGAATATACATCAAGTTTTCAAATATAAACTGTGATGGTACGGTTAAAATATTAATTTCTTTAAATTTTTCTTTTAGGGAAACTCGTGGACTGAGATTGTAAATAGCTCTTACAGCTCTTTTTTGTAAAACAAAGATTGTATTTATATCAGTGGAATTTCCCCATAGTAGAATCCCATAAGACATAATACTATGAAAATAACTAAAATACACAATTTTCGCAGTGTCTACGTCACTAATCTGTCTCATTTTTTTAACTGCAAATGCCGCTGAACTCAGTCTACTCGTTAATTTGTCGATATGTGGTCCCCACTGTAGTTTTTTATCTATCGTAATCCCTAAAAAGACAGTAGAGTCCACAAGATCCAATTTGTCCCCGTTAAGTTGTACATTGGTATCTATATGCCTTACATTAGGCGTTGAGAATCTAATACACTTGGTTTTATTTCCATTTAATAGGAGGTTGTTAACATTGAACCAGTGTACAACTTTTGAAATCGCAATGTTCACTTCGTCATACTTACCAACTCGTCTTTTCACTTTAAATAAAAGTGAAGTGTCATCCGCAAACAGTACGATTCCATGCCTATCGCCAACAAAGAAGGGCAAGTCATTTATATATATCAAAAACAAAAACGGACCAAGAATGGATCCTTGTGGAACACCCATGGTGACAGTGGCACCGTTTGATCTTATTCCATTGATATCGACCCTCTGAGTTCTTCCATTCAAATACGAAGTCAGAAGATCGAGGACCTTACCTCTAATGCCATAGTAGTGTAATTTCCTGATTAAAGTATTATGATGAACACAGTCAAATGCCTTAGATAAATCACAAAATACTCCAATTGCATCATGTGATTCCTCCCAGGCTTCATAGATTTTTTTCAATAATTCCACACCAGCATCTACGGTTGAGCGACCCTTTGTAAATCCAAATTGTTTAGGATGAAACAGTTCAAATTTGTTAAAATGTTTTAACATTTGATTAAGAATTATTTTTTCAAATATTTTACTCAGGGAAGGCAGAACCGAGATAGGCCGAAAGTTAGTGGGATCTGATTTACAGCCAGACTTAAATATTGGAATTACTCTTGAGAGTTTCATTAAATCAGGAAAAACACCATTTGTTATACAGCAGTTAAATATTACAGCTAAGTATGGTGCAATGATATTTATTACTGAGGCAATGATTTTAAGGGAATGGCCCCATAAATCTGCAGTTTTTTTAATTTCTAGTGTTTTGAAAGCATTTAATATATCTTTAGAATCAATAAAAGAAAATTCAAAATTTGATTCACACTTGTTGACACATTGCTTCAATAATAATTCCGCGGTACTGGCTGAAGAGCTTAGACTTTGGGTTGTTCTGATGGCCACATTAGAGAAGAATTTTTCAAATTTCTTAGCTACCTCCAAATATCCCGTAACATTGACTCCTACATTTAATTGGTATTCTTCATCAAAAATACTAGTCTTGCCAATTTCACAATTTATGATGTTCCATGTTGCCTTTATTTTGTTAGAAGAGTGTTTTATCATATTTTTTATGTGTATTGACTTGGCAGCATTGCAAGCTCTTTTAAAAATCTTTGAATAATTTTTAACATACTCTTTGAATTCAGTACTATGATTAAAAGATTTTTCATAATATAAATCAAATAACCGATTCCTGCTTTTAAAAATTCCTGCATTTGCCCACTCACTAAAACCTCTGCGTTTACTTACAGATATAGATTTTGGTGTAAATATTTGCCTATATTCTGTATCTATCAAATTAAAGAATGTATCATATAAATTATTTGGATTTTCTTGAAAGGGCATCTCAGGCAATTTTGCAGCTAAATTTTTTTTAAAACGTTCTAATCGACTACTATTTATAGGAACAAAAACAATTTCTTTTCTCTGAAGTTTATTTGGTACTCTCAAAAATTGAACTGATTGCCCAGTATGGTCTGAATCTAATGTATTTATAATTGAGCTATTTGTAGGTGTTATATTTGAAAATATGTTATCTATACAAGTAGCACTAGAGGCAGTTATTCTAGTTGGTTCATAGAAAATTTTGTGTAAATTATAAGATTTGAATAGATTTATAAACTTATGTGATAAAGAAGATTGTTCTAAAATATTAATGTTAAAATCTCCACAGATAACAATGTTCATCTTTGAATTTGAGGCTTTATACATAACCTCCTCCACCTCAACCCTCAACGACGACTTATTAAAAAACTACACGTATGAAAATCTGTGAAGTGATCCCATTTTAGAAATAAATTTTTATAAAAGTAAAAGCAACAAGATGAGCATTGAGATATAATTATAAATTTATATTACTAAAAAACTTAATATTTTTTTATATCATAAGACAGCAAACAAGCAGACGGGTCTCCTGATAGAGAGTCAACCATCCCCTATAGACACCAAAGACGTTAATGGTACGTTCGCTATCTTATGGCGAGGACTAATACCACGTGCATAAGTTTATCGGTTACCTTACCCTCCAAACAGGAACACGACAGTAGCAATGAATGATACTATTGCGGCAGGAACAGGTAAGGTGGTGGTACCAGACCCAGGTGAGAATGATGCAGAATTTTCACACCTGGTAGCCACGATGGTAGTGATCAGTCGCCTCTTACGATATTCCTGACAGAACGACATTTGGCTTATTCTTCAATGAAGCTCGAACTAATACGGGAAAAAATATGTATACCTTACAAAATGGCAGAATTCTATGACTACTCATCTAGACTCGTTGTCACTAGTTCTTTTCAGTTTGCTGCCATAAAATCAACTCTAATAATTATTAAACTTGAACTCGTTATGTAATGTCTTAACGTTGTCTCTGACTATTTAAAAGTCTACCTGTATATCTGATAGTCT
Source organism: Apodemia mormo (assembly GCA_036924255.1). Classification (NCBI taxonomy): domain Eukaryota; kingdom Metazoa; phylum Arthropoda; class Insecta; order Lepidoptera; family Riodinidae; genus Apodemia; species Apodemia mormo. The sequence goes on along the minus strand of JAUPFN010000007.1, from coordinate 9,957,065 downwards.
ACAATGTAAGAAAGCCATACAATCATTTGCATTTGAAATGTCACAAGGAACTCGTTGGCACTTCGAAAATGTATCCTGCATTAAGGATGCATTTTCAGAGTGTCAAAGGTTATCAAAATCTCTCACCAGTTCTAAAATGTAGTCCAACTATACTATATTAACGAGGCATACGTTAGGTCGATAATTGCTATTACGTTCGGAATCGAGTTTCTAAATTAGATCATGACAATTACCATAGGATACTCGTGAACGTACAAATTTGCTGTTAGATATAATTTGTTCACCGAGTTTGTTAATCGAAGCGCATGCAATACAAATATTACAATGTACAACGCATATCTATCTTATATGTAAAAATCGATTGCTGTTCGTTAGTCTCGCTAAAACTCGAGAACAGCTGAACTGATTTGGCTAATTTTGGTTTTTAATTAATTGCTGAAGTCCAAGGAAGTTTGCCGGGTCAGCTAGACTTAGTTAAAAATCCCAATCCGGTTGATTCTGCGGGCTATCCCTGAATTTTTTTAATTAAATGAAGCAATTGAAGCTCAAAGCTGTCAAAAATATACCCACTAGTAAGCATAGATTTTTGAGCTCAAAAATTGCAAAAATCTTAAGTTTCTTCCCCGTATTAGTCTGAGTCTTTGAAGAATAGACCATCTGCTGTTCTCCTAGACAGCGTATGTCTGTACGTTAAAGGTGAACAATTCGCTATAAAGTGACACTTATAGCCAATCGTTCGCCTTCACCGTGATTATTGGGTGGTAGAATTCAGCAATGTCTCACTCGGGTGTTCGGTACCTCCACTGCCTTACTTATTTCGGCCGCGATAGCATTGATGATTTTCATTGTTGCTTTTCGGTTTGGATGATAAGGTAGTCTGGTAAACTTACGCATGTGGCATTAATACCCTACCACTCAATACTGTTTTAATTTTCAAAAGCTGTAACTTTTAAACGTGATGATAGATTTTGATAGTTCGAACGGCATTCAATGCAATTTTTTGAGCTCTATGTTGTCTTTATTGAAAAAAATAACTAACTGAAAAATCTTGAAATGACAAAAAAAATATTATTTTCAAACTTCTTCATTAACAATTAGTCCTGGACGTATCAAACAATTTTGATAAAATTTATGGCATTCAACGGAGTTTTTTTAAGCAATGAGCTAATTAGTTTGATGAAATCTATTGACAGTCTCAAAAAAAAGAATAATAAAAAAAATCACGATGACTTTATTTATATTTTTTATAATTAATAGAATATTAATAGAATCATATCGTTATTGGTTCAGCCTGTTCCATTTAATATTAGCACGCCATTTGTCTGGCAAAGTAGGTTAAAGTTCATAATTTGTAATTCATCTAGCATATCGTAACCCTAATTTAAGCTAATAAAGAGTTGATTGATTGATTGATAGAAAAATACAAAAGAGTCTGTATAACGACCAAAACGTGCCAATGCTTGTCACTGTCGTGTGCCACTTTGAAGGGTAAATGGCCGAAAAACTTATTCCTTGCATTCCTACTACATAAAAACAACGCATTTTAAGTAATGTTGGTATTTCTTAGATATGTCCGTGCCCATTAGAGGAGCCATATGCTTGTTTGCTCTTTTTTAACATTAAAAAATGTGCAAAGTAATGATATCTAAAAAAATAATTATGCTAGTTGAAATTTTTCGAATATGTTTAATTGGAGATATATTAAAAGTAACAACATTACATAACTCGGTTCTCTTGAGGGGTAAACAGAAAAAAACAAATTATAAAACAACAAAAGTTAACTTAGGAAATGAGATTAAGAAAGAGATAAAACTAACAAAAAACAGGAAAATGAGAAAATAAGGAGGAGAAAATTATTCATAGTATTAAGAAGAAAACACAAGAAAATAATTTAATTATTACAAATACGGATAAGAGCAACACTTAAATTGTAACGTTTACAAATACTATGAGGGCAAAATTAATCGTTTTATAGAGACGGAGTGCTATAAGATTGATTGATTGATAAGGATATTGAAACAGAACTCAACAAAGAAGCTTAGCAACCAAGTCAGAAGTGTATTAACATCGACTTATAGCATTTTTACGTTAAAAGACTACCAGATACCACGTTTACATGGCTATTATAAACTGCATAAAGTAGAAACACCTAATAAACTTGTATATCTTATACAAATACTCTAAATCATAAATTATCTGCAGAGACAAAAGAATATTTAAACAACATCTGATAAGGTTTAACCCACCACGACAAAAAATAGTGTAGTTTTTTTTTATATAGAATAGGGGGCAAACGAGCAGCACCTCCTGCTCGTGATGGTAAGTGATCACCGCCACCCATGGACATCCACAATACCAGAGGTCTTGCAGTTGCGTTGCCGGCCTTTTAAGAATGAGTAAGCTCTTTTCTTGAAGGCCCTTAAGTCGTGTCCGTTTGGAAACACCCCTGTCGGTAATTGGTTCCACAACAATGTAGTGCGAGGCAAAAAGTGTCGAGAGAAACGCACAGTTGTGAATTTCCAGACATCGAGATGGTGAGGATGGAATTTCAAATTTTGACGTGATGTCCGATGATGGAATTCGGCGACAGGAATTAATCCAAATAACTCGTCGGAACACTCCCCATGAAAGATACGATAGAAGGCACAGAGTGAACCAACATCTCTGCGCAATGCCAAAGAGTCAAGCCGTTTCAAAATAGCCTGGTCGTCAACGATTCGAACCGCTCTACGCTGAATGCGATCAAGAGGAAGGAGCTAGTACTGAGGAGCTCCGGCCCAGAGATGAGAACAGTACTGCATGTGGGGCCGAAACCCCTTATAAAGTTGAGCCTTATAAAGTTGAAGGCGATGGGCCGGCAAGAAGTATTGTCTCGTTTTGCTGAGCACACCGAGCTTTTTGGAGGCTAGTTTAGCCTTACCTTCCAAATGACCGCGAAACTAAACGTAATTCGATATGTAGACTCCCAGAATCCCGATACTAGCTGAGGCTGTCAGGAGAGTATCCCCAAATCGAGGTGACACGACAAAGGGTGTCTTTTTAGCGGAAAACACGCAAAGCTGTGTTTTCTTGGGGTTAAAAGTGACCAGGTTTTGACGACCCCATTCCGGGACATCGGTTAGTCGATTCTCAACTTCGGACACAAGCTTGTTTCGGCTCTCTTCGACGTGTTCCCGAGAAATACCGCTTCGGCCGGAGTATGTAGCATCACCAGTACTGTCATCTGCATAGCAATGTATGTTGCGAATTCGCATCATGTCATTGATATGCAGAAGGAACAGTGTCGGTGATAGCAAGCAGCCACACCAGCATTGATAGATTTAAGGTCAAAGCATGCACCGTCAACTACGAACTTGATGCTCCGATCAGCCAAAAAACTGGTGTTCCATTTGCATAATTTCTCGGGAAGCTCATAGGAAGGCAGCTTCGCCAGAAGCGCTTTGTGCCATATCCTGTCAAAGGCCTTCGCTGTGTCTAAACAAACTGCCAATGCCTCCCCCTTGGACTCAACTGTTTCCGCCCACCGATGTGTTAAGTATGCTAGAAGATTACAAGCTGAGCGGCCGCGACGGAAACCATACTGGCGGTCGCTAATCAGCTGGTGCTCTTCTAAATACTTGAGGAGCTGCGAGTTGATGATTGTCTCCATAATTTTGGAGAACAAGGAGGTTATGACTATCGGCCGATAGTTAGACGGATTAGAGCGATCCCCTTTTTTAGGGATGGGATGCACTAAAGCTGTCTTCCATGAAATCGGTACTACGCCGAATGAGTAGGAGAGCTGGAATAGGCGTGTTAGTACCGGCGCCAGCTCTGGAGCACGTGATTTAAGTACAATCGGAGGTATGCCATCCGGTCCACTTTACTTATGGACGCCCAAGGAAAAAAGTGCTTTACGTACAGAAGATTGCAGGAATTTTAAATTCCGTCATAGAATTATAGCACTGCGGAATGGTAGGCGGTGCATTTCCTTGGTCGTCCAGATTTACTCGTAGTTAACAAAATCAAAAATATAGATGTACTTGACGGAACTATTTTAATCTCTTTAGATGTCCAGGACTTGTTTCCCAGTGTGCCTATTAGCGAATGCCTGACATTAATTAATAACATTATGGTTGAATCAAGGACAAAACCACAAAATATTGTTGACTTCAAATATTTTCGACTTCTGCTTAAGGCAAAATTATTTTAAGTTTAACAAACAAGTTTTCCAACAAACTGATGGCCCCGCTATGCGAAGTCTACTATCACCACTTTGCGCTGACATTTTTATGAATGAAATAGAATACCAAGTACCGATTTAATCATACATTTTTAGAAAACATATTTGTTACTGGCATAGATATGGTGATGATATCTTGTGCTTATGGACTAGCTCAAAAGAAGATTTTGAAGGTTTTTTCCCACATGAATTCTACATTCATATCAAATTTACGATGGAGATAGGCAATGCAACAATTAATTTTCTGTATTTGATTATAGCACTTATAGATAGCAAGCAAAATTTTAAAATATATAGATAGGACAAATTTTGTGATTACGTTATTCCTGCAAATTTAAACCATCCTATTTCCATAAACACGCAGCCTTACAAGTAATTCTACATCAATTAGTTTTACTCCCGCTAAATGAAGAGGATTTCCAAAATGAACTCACCATTGTCATAAAAATAGCATGTACTAATCGCTATGTACCAAGGCTTGTTGACCAGCTACTTAAAAAGAAGCAAAAAAATACGGTAACTCGCGCTATGTTTTCGGGAATTTTCTAAGAAGATTTTGAGAGAGAAACAAAGTTTGCCGGAATAACGTTTTTAGGCAGAACTTCCTATTAATTCCTTATAAGTTGTCTAGAATTTTAAAACCGGACTGTCAACCAGTGCTTTATTCAAGAAATTCCTTAAAAAGTCTTCTTTTTAATAACAAAGACAAAAAATCTTTGGTTACCCAAGATGAAGTGTATAAACTAGAGTATGCAGAATGTAAGGCGACTTCATAGGTCAAACGGGGCGGCTCAATTCTCAACTCGACTGAAAAACACGTAAGGCGCATGGAAAAGAAAGAATCTGCATTTGGTGAACTCTTGCATACAGAAAGCCACACTATCGACCCTGGTAATGACTTTTTCGCTTTACATTTCTGTGACAAATGGAGGAATCTGGACGCTTTAGAAGTTTTGAAAATTAATAAAATGAGGAATAAAATGAGAAAACAGATTTAACTGGTTCATCTTTGTTGAATATTAATACAAATTTACATAATATCCTTTAAAAAAATATTATTATTTAATTATTTCATCATCATTCAATTCATTTCATCAATCTCTATTCATACATACTTGTAGATACATATACAAATATCAATTCCAGGAGATTGGGAGGACTTTGCTCGCTCGTTGAATTAAAACATTATCGTCCTTCAAGTGAAGTTGAGAGGTTCACATTATGATGAAAGGCGAAATTTTACGAATTCCAATTATTGACGTTAACGGTGGCAGTACCGTATTTCGCGCCTGCTTTTGTAATCTAGTACGATATGACAGGGCTATTTGTTCAACGTTAATTGAAAATTAAATTTAATACCTATTTAAATTAATACAAATATAATTTATCAAAGTTGGTGAGTGCCAACTTTGATCATTATTTTTGTGTATATAGGTATTATAATATTTAGCGATAACAGAATCGTCTCTTCTCATACATAGGCACTTATTATGATTTTTGTATAGTAGAAGCGGATACCGTCAAAAAGAGATGATACAGAATAAGTACAGAGAAGTAATTTATTGATTTTTGGACATTAAACTAATAATAAGCCATTGGTGTGGTTAAAAATTGTTCAAAAAGTTTTTTTATTTTCTTGTAAAATTGATGTGTATGACATAAATATATTTTTTACCATTTGAAGGTGTTTTTATTAGCAAAACATAAAAAAATAAGTCAGGCACTGCTATTCTTGATACAATTGTAAAAACTAGCGATCACCTATGGCCGTAATTCAACCATAGACTAAAAAACCATAAAATCTATTTTAAGTTTGACAACCGTAGTTAAGAAAATAGCAAATTACACGTGTGTGTGTATGTGTGTGTGTATCACGTATGTCACATGAATGTAGTGTGTGAGTTATGTTTATTTTTATTAATTTAATATATTTTCAATGCATATTATTCAAAAATACTAAGTTTATGCTGTCCTTCGCAAATAAAATTTTAATTGTGCCAAATTTCATACTCCGTCGTTCTGTTAATTCCTGTAAAAAAGGGTACAAAGTTAGCATGGATATATAGATATACTAGCTGTTGCCAGCGACTTCGTCCGCGCGGAGTTCGTTTACTCCGCACAGCCCTTCCCCCGTAGGTGATAGCGTGATAATATGTAGCCTATATATCCCGACCCGACCTATTAGTAATATTCATACAACATTTGAAGTAAATCCATGCAGTACTTTGAGTTTACCCCGGACATACATACATATATACAGACAAACAGACAAACAGACAAAAATTCTAAAAACTATATTTTTGGCTTTAATATCGATTGTGGATCACGTCCCAAGTATTCTTTTAAAAAATATTCAATGTACAGTTTTGACTTTCCTACGATTTTATTATATGTATAGATTTTTGACAGTTCTCTAAATATTTATTGCAGTTCTACTGTATAAAATATAAGGCATAGACTTGTAACGCATAGACTGATAGTTTCATATTATCCATATTAATAATTCGATCAAGGGGTACGGTAGAGTTAATTGAAACCTTATCCAAATGATAAGACATAAAAAATTAACTATTTCGAGTCGACAACATATATCCACAAAATTCTGATTGTTGATTATTTTGTTAAATTCTGATGGTGAAATAGCAGTCAAGATGCAAACAATTTTAACAGCTCAATCAATGTCTTGTCCTTCTTTTTCTCTATTAGGCGAATAGTAATTATCATTGGACTCTGCCAATGTCAAGTGAATATAGGAAGTCTACAATCCAAAAGAAACCTCCCTTATTTCCTTTTCAAGGAATGGATAACAATCCATTCCTTGAAAAGGAAATAAGGGAGGTTTCTTTTTGGATTGTAGGCTTCGTTTAATTAAGGTCAACAATATCAATGTATAGCATAAGACTATCCATTGGATACTTTGACGTAAATCGTGAATGTGCATGTATCCTCCAACGGCTGTAACATTAAATTGGCTACACCATTGTTTACATTTTTGACCTCAAATTACATTTCCGATTTTAATCAGTGGGGTTAGAATGTTATATACATAAGCTTTCCGGGTACCATATCCTCTTAACCGAAAAATGACGGTGACAAGCACCGACGCCATTGCGGCAGGAATAGGTAAGATGACATAACAATGACCTAATAAAACTAGCTGGCCTATTTCAACCTTGTATCAACTCGATCTATCTTTAGGATTCCTATGCCAAAATCTAGACTTGGCATGAGATTTCGTTTTATTAATTTTAAGACTATCCATAACTGCATTACTGCAATTATGCGTGCAATGGTGCGTTGCTAATGCCACTTGCAAAAGTCTACCGGCTACCTTGTCCTCCAAACCGGAACACGACAGTGGCAAACATTGACGCTATTGCGTCAGGAATAGGTAAGGCGGTTGTAGGTAGCAAATACCCGTGCGAGACGTTGCAGAACTCTACCGCCTAGTAGGCATGATGATAGTGACACGTATAGCCAACTGGTTACCTTTTACGACCTGCCTAGCAGACAGCAGTTGGTCTATTCTTCAAAGACCCAGGTCAATATGGGGATATTTATTTATTTATTTTGTATTTGGTTGTGTACAGTAAAATACTAAATAAATAAATACCTATAAAATTAATTTATTGAAAATTTTTATAAAATGTATATGAAGGTGTCTGGAAATACTTTAGAATCGACAAAAATATCTGGGATATATTTTTTGAATTCTTAAAAACCTTATTAAAAGATGAATAAAAATTAAGTTGCTAAAATAACATTTTTTTGGATTTTCTTTTGCAAATGTTATGTACTGCGCAGTAGCGAAATAACCGCGTCCTCTCTGCCAGACTCGCAGTCCCAGTATCGCCATTTGACAAAATTATATTTTTTCGCAATTCCAATCTGCCAAAAGGATCTTCTCAAAACGTCGCCGGCTCCGGGACTAGCAGTAAAACAACAGCTACCTAGTTCCCATATACTATAGGTATCTCCGGAATCCTACATCAGATTTAAACCATATATAATGGGACCACACGGAGAGTCATATGTGTATATAGAGGCAGGGTCGGGTGGGCCGCCCCCAACCCATGATGGTCTAGTGCCCATCCCAGGATGTCCGGTAACTAAAAATAATTTAAATCAAATAGTTATCTAGGTACAACCGAGAAATCTACATATGTATATTGTGTACTTCCTCTTTAGAATTAATCAAAAACTAAAAGGTACTTCCCATTGACCAAGAATTATGAAATTTGACAAAATTACAATGTCTTACAGCGCACGTAAAAAATATCCGAAAACGTATAACCTTTTAGATCCATCACAAAAAATACAAGTTTATACGAAACCCTCGGTGTGAGTCCAACTCGTATTTGATCGATTTTTTTGGAGTTGAGACCCAGGCCTCCCTTGAAAAATAATTCCAGGTAGGTACGCCAAGGCGGAAAGTACTCTCTAACAAAAAAGCATTTTAAAAAATAAATTAAAGAAAAGAAACATCACACAACAGAGTCTCGACAAAATTAGCAAAAAGTATGATCGCTGTGCAACCAAGAGCGGCGCGTTAACAAAAATTTAAGACTAATAAGAGTTCGGCAAATCAATGTTTGTAAACAATTAATGTTGATGTCTATTTGCGTGTGTCTTAACTGCCCCGTTGGTCGAGTGGTTAGAGACCCTGACTACGCAATCAACGGGGCTCGGGTTCGATCCCCGACGGGGACAAGCATTTGTGTGATGAACATAAATGTTTGTATTTCCGGATTTGGGCGTTTTAATAAATATATTTTAGTATTTATATATGTATTTCTATGTATTAGTATCGTTGACTAACACCCATAACACAAGCAAATAATTTGCTTACTTTGGGGTTAGATCAGTAAATGTAATTTGTCCCGTGAATATTTATATAATATATATATATATATATATATATATATATATATATATATATATATATATATATATATATATATATATATATTCATATGACAAAATAATGGTAGAATGCTCAGACTAACTTCGAGAAAAAATTAAGATACTCAAAAAAAATTCTTCTATCTGTAAGCTATTAAGGCTGTATATCTTATCAATAAGAACTAAATCTAGTAGAAAAGTAGACAAATGAAGAGAAAGCTGACTAATTGATAGACAGACAAACACTTGATCACAGATATCGTCAAAATTTAGAGTACTAGTCAACTTAAACAAGCCAAAACCCGACGAGGTCACGACTACGTCACGAGGTCGAATCATTACCAAGTTTCTGTAGCCCCCTTCCGATTTCATTATCAGACCAGCTCTATAACATTATCATATTATATTGTTATCACATGTACATATATGTACATGTAAAATTTCTGCACAGCAAAATGGAAAGTGAAAAAAAAACTTTTTTCTTATTATTATTTAACTGCTTAGCCTTGATGACGCAGGAAAATGTAAAACTGGTTGGCTATTTAATCTATAGGTACAATAATAAAATCGTAGGAAAGTCAAAACTGTACATTGAATATTTTTTAAAAGAATGCTTGGGGCGTAATCTATAATCGATATCGAAGCCAACAATATATATTTTTTTGAAATTTTTGCCTGTTTGTTTGTATGTATGTCCGGGGTAAACTCAAAAAATTACTGCACGGATTAACTTAAAATTTTGCATGAATATTACTTATAGGTCCGGTCAACATATAGGCTATATTATCACGCTATCACCTACGGGGGAGGAGCTGTGCGGAGTAAACAAAGTCGTGGGCAACGGCTAGTTAAAAATAAATACATGTAGTTTGTGAATAGTGAAACAGCAAGTGAAAAAATTTAAATACTAATTATAACGGAGTTTTACCAAGTGCCGACGAATAAGATTTATGTAATTTTTTCTTTCTTATTATTATTATCAGATAGCAAACAAGCAGATGGCTATTCAAATGGAAATAAATAACCAGCTCCTATAGACACCAAAGGTGATAACGGTGCATTGCTATCCTTGTGGTGAGGTCTTAATACCATATGCATAAGTTAATACTAGCTACCTTACCCTCCAATCCGGAACATAACTGTGACAAGCACTGACGCTATTGCAGCAGTAATATTTAAGGCGGTGGTAAAAGACCTGGGCGAGACAATGCGGACCACCTAGTAACCAGAACGGTAGTGACTCGCATATAAAATCGTTGACCTCTTACGAACTGATTGACAAAACAGCAGATGGTTTATTTTTGAGCCCGGACCTACACGGGGAGGAGAACTTGCAAGATGATTACAAACAAATAGACACGAGGACCTGTGGAACTAAATGAAATCTTTTATTCATACTAATATTATAAATGCGAAAGTCTGTCTGTCTGTCTGTCGGCTGGACCGATTTTCATGAAATTTGGCATGGATATAGTTGAAGATCCGGGGTCAAACATAGGCTAATTTTTTTTTCAAAAATCAGTCCCTGGAGGGCTGAACTAGGTGATGAAATTTTTATTAAAAGTTATTTGGATGACCTATTAACATACTCGCGAGCGAAGCTGCGCGAGTCAGCTAGTAATATAATAAAAATTTATAAAAATAGTAATATGATGTTATATGAATAAAACAAATTTCCTTAAAATCCTTGGCCTTCAAATAAGATTAAAACTTGAATACGGGCTACAGTCACAAACAGCCTAAAGCGCTTTAAACGGCTATTGGCCTTTTTTAAATGACAAATTCTTTAAGGCTCTGTTTCATCAATCTAGTTCTAAAAAGACTTCAAAGGCTCAAAGAACAAGGGTGGTATAAACTTTGCATATTTATTGAATGTCTTTTAATTTAAAAAATGCTAAGAGAAATGAAAGAATCTACGTTTTTTTTAAATTATTTAAACAATTTAGAGCAATAATTAGGAACGTGCACAAAGATATTGTTCACTAACTTGAGGTGTAATTTAAATGTTGCTATTTTGACTTTGAAAAATTAAATATATATATATATATATATATATATATATATATATATATATATATATATATATATATATATATATATATATATATATATAAAAAAATCAATGCCACTTTTCGTTGTAATTTTATAATATATATATATATATATATATATATATATATATATATATATATATATATATATATATATATATATATATATATATATATATATATATATATATATAAAAAAATCAATGCCACTTTTCGTTGTAATTTTATAACTCAAGAACGGGCTCGAGCGGTTCTTCATTTATCACATTTTTTGTAACAAATTAATTCAATAAATGGCGAAACGTAGCAAAGCACATTACGGGCCGCTAATAATTTCTGTCAAAATTACCGACATAAATTTGAAAAAAGCAATGTCGGTAATTTTGACAGAAATTTAAGATGACAAAAAATAACATTAATCTCAAAAAAAGTATCCTCACGCCTGTAACCCTGAAGAGGAAGAGGTAGGCAGAAAAACAACAAATGCACCCACGATTTGCCGAAGATACGTAGTCCCACAATGTGATGTGGCAAGCTCATCGCTAACTAGGCATTTTTCCAGTCCCGGGTCAAGTTGTTTATATCAAAAACCTCAAAAAAAAATTCGAATTGCCTGACCCGGGAATTGAACCCGGGACCTCATGTGGTCAACACCAACATCAGTCTCATAATATTTTGTTCTCCAGCCCCTCAATTTACGTAACAAAGTGTCAATCGAGTTAAAGCGCTTAGAGTTCTTACACACATCAACACGATACGTCTTCGCGTCGTTCTAATATGTAAGAAAATGTGTTCTAATATACAAGAAAAACCCTAAACGCTTCGACTCGATTGACGTTTGTTACGTGGATCGAGCCCCAGATTATTGTCGCGTGATAGAAGCAGGGATTTTGAGAGGGTATCGGGTAGGTTATAGTGTTTTCTTTTGCGGGAATGATCTCATTCCAAACAAGTTTTCGTTTGGATTTAAACGAACCCAGTTTCCAGTGAGCTGTGTTTCGCAATGACAATTAATAAAGTCCAAGGCTAATCTCTGAGGTTATGGAAGCGGATCTAAGTATTAGTTGTTTTTTGCTCAGTTAGTTTTATGTGCCTTTGTCAAGTGTTAGAAGTCCGGTACCTTTATGAGTTGATCCTTGCGACGTTTTATATTATAATATAAGAAACAAGCAGATGGATCTCCTGATGGAAAGAGACAATGAGATGGAAAGATGTTAATGGTGTGCTGCTGTCGGTGTGGCGGGGTGTTGATGCTAAATGCATTACTTTACCGGCTACGTTAGGTCCCGGTAACACTTTGATTAGTGCTAGTGCAAGTGTTTAATACAGGTGCTTAGTATTAAGAAAAAATACGAGAAGACTGCCGATGATTAGTGCGAGTGATTAGTAATCAGCATTGTATAGTGAATAGACGCTGATTACTAATCACTCGCACAAATCGACGGCTGTTTTCACGTATTTTTCGCTTAATACTAAGCACCTGCATTAAACACTTGCATTCGCACTAATAAGGTGTAACCGGGGCTTTACTCTTCAAAACTGCAACAAGACACTGAAAATAACTTACGATATTGCGGCAGGAATAGTTGAGGCCAGACCCAAAGAAAAAAGTGCAGAACTCTACTAGTAGTCACGATGATTTAACTCGAATAGTCAATCCTTCGCTTATTACGGTCTGCCTGGCATAATGGCTGATGATCTGTTTTTCAAAGGAGGCCCGGACCAACATGGGGGAATGTAAAAATATCTAATAATTTTAGTTCTAGCGCTGAAAATTTAGCAAAATGAGGTACTGCTTAGCTGTTTAACTCATAGTTTGCTATGTGAAACGTGAAACATTATACTATAAATACCTAATAATAATAAATTAATATTCACGGGACAAATTACATGTACTGATCAAACCGCAAGTAAGCAAATTATTTGCTTGTGTTGTGGGTGTTAGTCAATGATACTAATACATAGAAATACTATAATACTAAAATATATTTAATAAACACCCAAACCCGGAAATACAAACATATATGCTCATCACATAAATGCTTATCCCCGTCGGGGATAAGCATTTACTCAACCAACAGGGACAATATTATACAGTTTAACTGATAACAAATAAATAGTGAGGGAACCTTCTTCCTTCCCTCTAATACCTACTACTCTTTCTCAAAAGGTCAGCGACGCAACTGCAAGTCTTCTGATATCCATATCTTCTGATGTCCATGGGCGGCGGTGATCACTTACCATCAGGTAAGTTTCCTGTCCGTTTGCCCCCTTTTCTATAAAAAAAAAAATAATAAAAAAACAGAAAGACAGAGTTAATTTCGCATTTATAATATTAGTATGGATAAAATGTACTAAGAAGAGAATCTTGCCTCACTAAATAATAAACTTCAACGAAGTTAGTGTAGTTATATTCAAAAAGTATGGTTGCGACACGTTATACTAACGAGTCGCGAGTACGATAAATCACTGTCTGGAAGCAATGACTTTCTGTTGCGCCGCATGGGTGTGTGTCCATACTTAATATTTTTATTGGATAATTAGGCTAGAATTTAAGTACCTGTTTTTTATATATTCGATATCAGAATAGAGTAATAAGAACCCAAGAACCATCCTAACGCAAGAAGTTTTTCAAGTAATCATTGAATTAAAAATCATTCTGCTTTTATTCCAACAAAATGATTGTTAGCATCTGTCGGATTTTTCATAGCTGAACAAAAAAAACAAAAAAGAGGCTACGGCATTAATTTAATAGTATCAAACACCATTAAGTAAATCCCGGGTAAACGTGACTTCCAGGAAATTGAAAGAGTTTTTAAGAATCAATAAGACATAACGCATTCTTTTAACGTTTACTGTTATACAGAAATAACACAGGACTTGCGTATTTGAAAAAAACCGGCCAAGTAACATTATCTATAAAAAGCGGCAAAAAATCACATTGGTTGTATGGGAGCCCCCCTCTACCATATTTATTTTATTCGGTCTTTAGTATTAGTTACTATAGCCGCATTTCAAATTCAATAATTCACGGGACAAATTACACTTACTGATCTAACCCCAAGGTAAGTAAATTATTTGCTTGTGTTATGAGTGTTAATCAACGATACTAATACATAAAAATACATATATAAATACTGGAATATATTTAATAAACACTCAAACCCGGAAATATAAACATTTATGCTCATCACACAAATACTTGTTCCCGTCGGGGATCGAACCCGAGCCCCGTCGATTGTGTAGTCAGGTTCGCTAATGCACTCGACCAACAGGGCGGCGGGGCATACACTATCTGTGAACATTTGGTTCATGAGATTTCATGATTCATGAGGTTGTGGTTCATAAGATACAGCCTGGTGACAGACGGACGGACAGACAAACCGACCTTTATACCCTTCGGGTACTATACCCTAAAAGCTACTAATCATTAATTTGTATATTCTCACTTGAAGGACTAGTAAGAGTAATATGCATCTCAAATTAACTTAGAAATTATTTTTAAGTCTATATTCTGCATATTTTATGGCAATACTTTTATGTAAATAATAGACAAGATGGTTTCACATGTAAGTACAACATCTTCAGCCATAACTTTGCCGTAAAGATGCTTCAAAGTTGAGATGTGTACGTTTAAATTAAATATAACATGTATATTATCAATGATATTCTAAAAATATTATGTATAATTTAAATACATTATTTATCCAAGAAGAATGTATAATATGGACACCCGCCCACAGTTTAGTAATTTAGTTTTTTAGTAATTTCCCAAAATCTACTTGACCAAATTGATTTAAATTTTTAGGAAGTCTTAGTTGAGCGGAATCTAATCGAATGCCATCAACCGCGTTTCTTTCGGTTAAGTCGTTTAAAGGTTATGAGGTGTTTACATACGCACGTACACACAGACACACACATATGTACATACAGAGATACTGAGGTCATCGTGAAAACAGTCGGAAAAGGTTCCTAGGATCTCAAAACGTGGAGAACGAAATTGAACGCAAAACCAGTAACTTCCTTATCTGCACACGTAGTGGGATGTTAAAAAATAGATGTAAATACCTATTATTTTGAACTAATTATCCAATAAAAATATTAAGTACGGACATCTCGTGTTTTTCCACGGTTGTTTCCGGGCCTCTTTGAAGAATAGGCCAACTGCCATTCTGCCAGGCAGGTCGTAAAAGGCGACCGATTGGCTATTTGAGTCACACATCGTGGCTACTGGGTGGTAGAGTTCTGCATTGTCTCGTCCGGGTCTAGTACCGCCGTCTTCCCTATTCCTGTCGCAATAGCGTCAGTGCTTGTCACTGTCGTGTAACGGTTTGGAGGGTAAGGTAGCCGGTAAACTTATGTATGTGACATTAGACCTTGCCACAAGATAGCAACGCATCATTGACATCTTTCGCATCGTTTATATAAAAAAACATACCCCCGGCGAATATAAAATAATTTATAAACAGCGATTTACCGAACTCGCAACTAGACTCATTAGTACAATGGGCCGTGAGCATAAATTTATTTATTTAACACTTTATTATATATGTATACATAAAATGCATTTCTAGAAAATTAATATAAACTATGAACAAAAGAGCGAGCTTATTCTTGAAAGGGATGTACATGTCTGCGAAGCGGAATGCTATGCTAAGACTCGCGAAGCGGAATGCTATGCTAAGATCCGCGAAGCGGAATGCAAAAATATAAGTACAACAGAAAGTCCAAGCACAGCCTATACTTTTTTATATTGTGTTACAAGTCTGTAATATCGTTCGTAATATACATCGATAATATAATATCCTATCATAATAATATACATTTTGAATATTATCTTACTAATTTCGTTGTTATTTATTTCTATTTCGTTATTTTCTATTATCTTATTAAGTTCACTTTGATTGATTAAATAATATGACCATTATAGTCTAAGATCCGAATATAAGCTGAACTTCACCCATCTGTTTACCGAATGAAACATTTTTATTATCAAATTTCATACATAGACAAATACGTCTTGCATGTATTGCCTATCAAAATATGTTCATAGCTAGCTATCCTTAATTACTTTTTTTAACAAGTTCCTCCGTCTTTAATGCCGATCAAATGTTATTGATATTAAAAGTTTTAAACATGTGGAATAGGTCTGTGGGGTATTTCCTACGTGTTTACGTTCATGGCTACCAGGTAAGCAGGTGTAAACATGTAAGTAAATATAACGTAAACACGTAGGCAATACCTCACAGACCTATTTTATATGTTTAAAACTTTTAGTATCAATAACATTTGATCGGTAAACAAATGGGAGAAACTTGCTAAAAAAATTAATTAATATTTTTTTAATTAAGGATAGCTATGAACAGATTTTGATAGGCAATACGTGCATGACGTATTTGTCTATGTATGAAATTTATTAAAAAAAAAGTTTCATTTGGTAAACAGATGGGTGAAGGTCATCTTATATTCGGATCCCGTACTATTAACAATCGTGTTCTTCAATATGCACAACATTTTACCAGTCATTTTAAATATTATACTGTTTTTTCAGTGCAGTCTTTTACTAGTCAACTTGTATATTAAAATGAAATGACACTTTTCCGTGTTGGTCCGGGCTCCTTTGAAGAATAGGCCAACTGCGATTCTGTCAGTCAGGTTATAAAAGGCGACCGATTTGCTATGCGAGTCACTATCATCGTGGCCACTAGGTGATAGAGTTCTGCATTGTCTCGCACGGGTCTGGTACCACCGCATTTCCTATCCCTGCCGCAATAGCGCTAGTGCTTGTCACTGTCGTGTTCCAGTTTGAAGGGTAATGTAGCCGGCCAACTTATGCATGTGGCATTAGACCTCGCCACAAGAGAGCAACGCACCCTTAACATTTTTGGTGTCTATGGGCGATAGTTGAGTCTTTCCATCACAAGACCCATCTGCTTGTTTGCTATCTTATGATATGAAAAAAATGAAATGAAATTATTATTTGCAAGAATTTGGAAGTTACAAGTTATTAAAAATTAAGGTACCAATATATGGTATTAAAAATTAAGGTACCACGACATGGTATGCAAATATTTAAAAATTATAATTATATTCTATGAAATTAAACATTTTATAAGTCGGTTTCTTATCAGCGGATCGGAACGCAGCCATACACTGAGAATAAACTGCGGAAGAAACTCAGCGGGCTTTTGATTTTTTCTGTATTTTATGTACTTATTTGACATTTACGAGAAATATTTCACGTCACTAGTTATTTTTATAATTCACAAAATTTCAATTTTTGTTTATGAAAATATTTACAAATTTCAAAGTTTTAAAAAAAAGAAAGGTAATAGTTTATTTGCAAAATATAGGTATTACAAGTTGTACAAATTATACAAATAAATTGTATCTAATTTCAATTTCCAACCTATCGTTTCTCTTATATCATCATTAATCTTATTTTCTGTTAATAAAACTCACATCACGTGTCGTACCCAAAATTGCTGCTTTGTATATTTGACTCCAAAACTAGTTTCTAACTAAAACATTCTTTTGATATTGTAACCCGAAGAATCGCTGCTTGGGGACACCAAAACATTAACTACATTATTTAATTACCACTCATCTCGTCAACCGATAAATCGGTGAACTGTGGTGAACTGGAAAGTCTATAGGTCTTTCTGCCTAGTCGTAAGGAAAGCGGTGTAATAATATTTTTGATCAATTTTCATTTTGTTTTTAACAATGTTTTGGTGTAATAAATATGTCTACTTCAACCTTCTACTCATCTTTCGTCCCAAAAATACACAATTTATTGTATTGTATTGCAGGCCTTAGAAGCTCTACGGGGCGTTATTTTCAAGGTCATGTTTCATTGCTTTGTAAAACGATAACTTTTGAAAACAATTTTTTTAACGTTTTGTAACCTTATGGGAAGACACGTATTATAAATCAAATCTTACTTACTTACTCGTAATTTTGTAAGTGTGTGTATGTTTGTATGCTTGTGTGTTTTTTGTGTGTTTGTATATTTGTGTGTTTGCAAAAATTCGTTTTGATTCAAATCCTTTCTTTCTTTATGATATTCGAACTTAGGAAACAGTCTCAGTTTAATTAAAATTGGTTCAGTAGTTTTGAAATATAAGTGTGACCTGATATTAGAAGTCGGTTGACTTTTTTAATTATGTGCTATACTCAACGCATTTACTCATTTTAATACGGAACTAAATTTATTACACGCTCATTATTAGATTTTATTTAACGTACTTTGTATATTAATTCGTTTTATAAGATGTTATAGACGTCATAAATATAATAAATTTTACATATCCGCTTGGCGATCAAAACACAAACATCGGAATCGTTTATTTGCGGGTTTTATTTATGAAAACTGTCATATTCAGCTTCTTAACTTTACCGATTTGTTTTGTGTGTCTTATGTTGCTGACGTCAAACTTTGCCGTTGATTCGCTCCGATACTTCGAGTTAGTGGATAACTTTCTTGAGAAAATTCATGTTCGAATACGCTGCTTTTCTCATTAATATTATATAAAATTAATATACAATATTAACCTAAATGATTGTATCGACAAATATTTTGTTGCTTTAGTTTGTTTTGCTGTAACCTGCTACATATATTGCTGCTAATTAGTTTTTAATGAATCCCGTGAGAATAATACATTTTCCGGGATTAAAAGTAGTCTTTGTTTTTTTTTATATCATAAGATAGCAAACAAGCAGATGGGTCTCCTGATGGAAAGAGTCAACCATCGCCTATAGACACCAAAGATGTTAATGGTGCGTTGCTAATCTTGTGGCGAGGTCTAGTGCCACATGCATAAGTTTACCGACTACCTTACCCTCCAAACCGGAACACGACAGCGACAAGCACTGACGCTATTGCGGCAGGAATAGGCAAGGCGGTGGTACCAGACCCGGGCGAGACAATGCAGAACTCTACCACCTAGTAGCCACGATGGTAGTGACTCGATAGCCAATCGGTCGCCTTTTACGACCTGCCTGGCAGAACGGCAGTTGGCCTATTCTACAAAGGAGGCCGGGACCAACATGTGTTAAATTTGTGTTAAATTTGGCAGTTTATTCGTTTCAACTTGGTGAAGTTACAAACATACATACAAACACGCTAACATATCCATTGAATGTGTTAATGGGATAAGGTTCTTCTTCCCTAATTTCTTCATACAACTTCTTACATAATTGGTCGTAAAATCCTACGCCCACAACCCGATTCCAAAAAATGTTTTTAGAGTATATTTTTAAAATATACTATAGGAAGCCAGCAGATCATTCGCCAGATGAAAGACATTCCTCATCTTTAGACAATAGTTATATTAATAATATAGTGCGTTGCTTTTCATGTTTTTTTTTAAATATATTATAAGATAGCAAACAAGAAGATGGCTCTCAAAAGATGTTAAATGTTGCATTGCTATTCCTATGTTGAGGCCTTAATGCCATATGCATAAGTTTACCAGGTACTTTACCTTCTAAGCCGAAACACGACAATGACAAGCACTGGCACTATTGCGTCAGGAATAAGTAAGGCGGTGATACCAGACCGGGGTGAGACAATACAAAACTCTACCATCTAGTAGCCACGATGGTAGTGACTCGCATAGTGCCTCTTACGATCTGCCTGGCAAAACGGCAGCTGGTCTAATCTTCAGAGGAAGAGCGGACCACCACGGCAGAATCTCTAAGATTACATTATGCAAATTGATACTTTT
This sequence comes from Apodemia mormo, assembly GCA_036924255.1. NCBI lineage: Eukaryota > Metazoa > Arthropoda > Insecta > Lepidoptera > Riodinidae > Apodemia > Apodemia mormo. Next base: position 9,937,161 of record JAUPFN010000007.1, on the reverse strand, counting down.
ACGTTTAATAAATAACATAAAAAATGAAACTCTTGGCTTATTGTCGTCAGTGCTTGTTGCTGTCGTGTTCCGGTTTGGAGGGTAAGGTAGCCGGTAAACTTATGCATGTGGCATTAGACCTCGCCACAAGGTAGCAACGCACCATTAACATCTTTGGTGTCTATAGGCGATGGTTGACTCTTCCCATCAGGAGACCCATCTGCTTGTTTGCTATCTTATAATATAAAAAAATATAAAAAAAAAATCTTGAATAATAATAAAGTGTTCGAGAAATTTCAAGGCTCTTACAAAAGAACTAGATAGTTATAGAGCTAGATTGAGATTAGTTTGATCCCCTTATTTCCTTTACGACATCTATATCTTAACATTTTATTAAGACGTAAACAATATGTCCTTTTGCGAGAACCAATCTGCGTCTGTAATAAAATTTATTCAAGCGTAAGTATGTTAAGATATTAAAGGGCTAAAAATTTCCGCTATACTGCTTAGCGATTTATGACATAAGCGGTATTGCGGGGTCAAGCATAAAAATCCCCAGAATATGGTGGGATAACATAAAAGTTAATATAAGAAGCTGTAGGATGTAAAATTATATAACATTTATCATTTCACGTCTCTCACTTTTTTATATTAATGTAAGGGACAGACATATTAACTTTGCCATTCCATCCTAAGACACCAACCGAAAATAATAAGTTACTATAGTAAAGTTGCTTTTTTGAAACAATGTATTAAAGGTTTTCAGATTTTATTAGGAAATTATGTCACTTAATTTAATGGCACCACTACCTAAAATATATTAATTATAAGATCTCCTCTACCTAAACTCCTCTACCTTTTTAGCGATAAGACCGCCTTTGTGTACCCACTATATACATAATTATTAGCTATAAGTATTTTACATAATCTGTCTTGTTAAATTTGGTGCGCAATAAAGAGTATTCATTCTAAATATAATATAAATATAAATATTATATTTATATTCATTCATTTTTTCCTTTTTATGAGTATAAGCATTGATATAAAAAATCCAAAACACACAATCAGTGTTTCAAAAACGTCCTATAAAAATGAGCGGAAAATTTCAAATTGTGCGCTCATTTCTAATGGTCCAAGAGCTGGCGACGAATTTTAGGAAGGTCCTTTTGGCAGACGAGAATTGCGAAAATATTTGAATTGATTTCGTAAAATAATACCGACGATACCGGGCCCGTCAGCCTGGCGGAACGTTTGCGGTTATTGCACTACTGCGCAGTATATAACATTTGCAAAAAAAAAACGCAATAAAGTTATTTTTAGCAACTTAATTTTTATTTCATCTTTTAAAATATTTATTTAAAATATGCCAGACATTTTTGTCGGTTTTAAATTACTTCCAGACACATTTAAACATATTTTACGAAAGTCACCAATAAATTTATTTTATATTTATTTATTTATTTATTTACTTAACTTTTAACTTAACTGGTAACTTTTGTTAAGTATGTTTAAATGTGTCTGGAAGTACTTTAAAACTGACAAAAATGTCTGGCATATCTGCCCAATTTTCAAACTCTTCCGTTCGTGTAATTGTTATAAAAAGGGACACAAAGTACTTGCTTTACGTATTAATATATACTCGTAGATATCATGTTGATACCTCTCCGTGTTTCTAACAATAAATTTGTAAAGTGTGGGTAGGGTTCCGCAAATGCCCATCACTATAATGCATCTTAAGAAGAGGGTTTTTATAGTTTCATACTATGAACATTTAAGCTACTCAACGTCAATGACAAATATATATCTGCACCACAGGTTTACTGCCTTTAAAAACTTTTCTAAGTACATTTTATAAGTTGATCAACTACTACTGGTCAACTATTACTCAAAAACGTGTAAATCCTTCTAAGCCGTGATAATTTTCCTTTTAACATCATTATATTTACTACTACTATCATTTTTTCCCATCCCCAAACCTAACCGTTTAGTCTGCAGAGGGGGGATGGACACTAGACTCTAATAAAACTTAGCGCGAAAATTCGTTTTTACAATATTTTTAAAAACCTCTCCAACGATACTCCACACAATGGGGTACGTTAGAAAAAAATAACATTCCCACTTTACATATAGAGGAGCTAGCCGGAAAAAAATATTTTTCAAAATTTTCTGTTACCATTTTGTTGACGTAACTAATATGTATATCCATGCCAAATTACAGCTCTCTAGTACTAAGGATCTCTGAGCTATCGTGCGGACGGATGTATGGACGGAATGACCTAACGAAACAATAAGGGTTCCAAGTTTACTTCGGAACCCTAAAAATTGTCTTGACAGAGAATAGACAGACAAAAAAAGACAGCAAAACGATTCTATAAGGGTTCTATTTACTCTTTTGAGGAAGGTATAGATCTCTATAAATAGAAATTGAATTTCGTATTTACGATTGAAATATATGTTAAGATACATGTAGATACTCCGTAAATATAAATTTCACGGTTGAGAAAGATTGACGACTCAGACAAATTAGGAAGCATATTAAACAGTGGATAGTGTTCAATCTAGAATTTGACTATTCCTTCTGTTTGTCAATTAATTAAGTTAACTCTGGAAGCGTTACAAATTAATTAAATGAGAAATAATCCACTGTTGTGAAACAAACAGTTCGTATGTAAATGATTCCCTTGTTAAATATTTGTTGTTAGATTTTCCGCTACGTCTCTCCTAGGTTTTGTACCACCGCGCCGCTCAACCAATTCCTGCCGCAATGGCGTCAGCGCTTGTGAATGCTTGTTGGGTTTCGATTTTGAGTGTAAGGTAGCCAATATACTTTTGCATTTGACGTTACCATCGAGCCAGACAGATGTAATAGTTTCTAATTATTTTTGTTTTTATAGCATTCACCCCGTGCTTGGGAAACTGGAAAAACTTTAAAAACAACAAAGAAATTGTCGACACGTGAGATTCGAACCCGCGACTATCTCCCTCAAGCCGGGACGCTCTGTCACTGAGCTAGTGTCAACGGGTTCGACGTGATGAAGTTCTTCTTTGTTATATGGTCAATTACGTCGATTATACTGATCGCTAGATATACATACGTATAACTAGTTAAATGAGTTCATTGTTACAGAAGAAAGAAAATCATTTTTCTTTGTTGTTTTTAAAGTTTTTCAAGTTTCCCAAGCACGGGGTGAGTGCTATAAAAACAAAAATAATTAGAAATCACGTAAATACTGATCAAAAAATTATAAATGTGAATTTCATCTGTAACGAAGAACTCATTTAACTAGTAATCGACGTAATCGATCATATAACAAAGAAGAATTTCACCACATCTAGCCCGTCAACACTAGCTCAGTGGCAGAACGTCTCGGCTTGAGGGGAGATGGTCGAGGGTTCGAGTCGATATTTTTCTTTGTTGTTTTTAAAGGATGTAATGGTTGCCTGTTTCCATTAGGAGAACCATTTGTTGGCTATATTAAGATGAGAGAGACAAGACTATATTATTTAAACACTTATTATATTTTTAGGGTTTCGTAGTCAACATGGAACGCTCATAATTATGTGTATCCGTCTGTCTGTCTATTCGCGACTAAACTCCAATATAGTTATCACTATAAAACCTATATAATTTAGCAAATGCTGTAAAAAATCTTCAAAAAAAAATAGGATGAAATGAAAATTATTCTTTTCTTTTATTTCAGAGTATAGTGTATATAAGTCGTTAAATGTTACGCGGATTTGCATTATTATCGGTTGAAATAAAATGTATCAACCAAATTCAATTACACTCAGTATTAAATTCATACGCTAATCTGATATAAAAAGTATATGATTATAAGGAGAAACCTTAATTATTCAAATTCTGTATAATTTTAAGCCTTTGAAGAGATTTAATTAATCTAAAAAATCTTGTTGAAAAAAAATTTTGATGGCCGTCAGTTGATTATTTTATATTTGTAAACACGAAATAGGTTGATTGGCTTTATGAATTCACTTTATTTTATTATCAATGTTATCAATCCACTCAGAATAGATCCCTATTGAAAATCACTTCATTCGGATCTTTTTTTTATAATAAATAATTTAAAGAAAGCAAAAGTTGCGGCGTGCACTTTTGGATTTTCCAAACTTTTTTACTACTTGAACCAAGCGGATATCAATTAGGTAACCACACCAACGATTTCCGTAGCTATACTAACTACAGAAATCATTTCGTAGTTATACTAACAAACAGTTACCGCAACCAGTAAGCGCTGAATTATAAATTAATCTAAACGCTTAAAATTTTACTGTTTCCGTAAAACTTTTCTAAATAAAATACATTAAAATACTCCTGTATGAAAATACTATATTGTGTTATTTCAAATCAATCTATTAACTAGTTATGTCGTCGTGTCGTGCGGCTCCGACACACGGAAGCTGATTTTTCAATACATAAAGATAGCTCAATTGTTAAACTGAAACTCATATTTTGTTCAGATCCAGAAATATAATAATAGACGTATTCTAACAATAATTGCTATGTATGAATTGAATAACTATATTGTACTTTTCTAATTAATTATGATATGACTATAACAAAGAAATTTTTTTCCTTTTCTTACAAGAATTAAAAATATTTTTAGAATATTATTAAGTCAAAACTAGACATTAAGTCACATGACAGTGAATGCAAATCTGAAAGCGTTACATCACGCCATGATAAACGCCATGTTGTTGTTGAAATTTTCATGGAAATCAAAGAGTATGTAAAGTATATAAATATTATGATCACGACGTGATGTCTTTTAGGACGCTATGGCAATACAAAGCGTTTTTGCGGTAAATTTTTATTTTAACACGAGTTTTTTATTAATAAACTTACGGCAACATGCAGTCCGCTACATAATAAAAGTTTTTAATGAATTCAAAAGGAACAATCAATGATAGCTTATGTTCTATTCTTAGTCAGCATCTACCTGTGTGCCAAATTTCATTCAAATCCGTTCTGCAGTTTTTGCGTGATTAACATACCCCTATCCACCCATCCAAAAATCCAAACTTTCGCATTTATTACATTAATATGAAGAATCATATTTGAAAAAATAAGTAGTTGTTCGGTTAATATATAGTCTCTTCACGCTCGTATCCCTAAAGAGGTAGGCAGAGATACAACCAAGTATATTTAGTATACAATACAACTACACTCACGATTAGCCAAAGATATTTAGTCCCACAATGTGATATGTGACAAGCTTATCGCCAACCGCGCATTTATCCAATCCCGGGTAGCGTTGTTTTTATCAGAAAACTAAAAAAAACACATTTTTAATTGCCCCAACCAGGAATCGAACTCAGGACCTCATGTGGTAAACATCGACACCGGACCGCTAGACCAGAGGCGATTAATATACTTAATAAGATTAAAGAATTATACTTTTTTTTTAATTTAATCAACTAGCCGATTCTTTATCCCGCTCACCGCGCATCCTGACTATAAGTATAAGTTTTAGTTTGACTTCATGCTGAGGGGGTATATCTACCCAATTTTAATTAAAGCATGTACTTCCTTTATCGCCACCCTTATTGCGGGAGACGCCAAATTAATTAATGTAGACAAGTGAATGCTATTTATATAATTGTATTGACATATAATTGTACACCTATAAAATGACGTACATCGAGACTAATGATACCGTTCACCCCAAGAGGGTTTAAAATATATATGAATTAACTATCAACGTAGGTGTACAACGTACAAGGTCTTAACTGGTGCGGTTTCAAATTACTAAACGTGAATGGAAAATTTAGTGCTTTTACGTGAAAAACAACAACATGTGAGGACATAGCTTTTTCAAAGTTAAAGTTTCAAAATTTCAAAGTTAAGTCCAAGATTACATAACGGAAATTGATATTTACATAAAAATAGGTAAATATGAAATCTACATGTATAAATATTATAAATGTGAAAGTTTGGGTGTTTAGGTGTTTGAATGTATGGATGTTTATTACTACTATGGATTTATATCGTATTAAAAACTTTTACTGTTTTTCTTGACTTTTTATTTATTAAAACCAACCGGTTTCGAGTTTTAACGCATCATCAGGGCAAAAATTATTAGTACAATTGTACTAAACAATAATAACTTTTGCCCTGATGATGCGTTAAAACGCGAAGTTACCGCGTGAGGGTTGCGCCGCAGTGACGAACGGCCGATTTGACAGCTCAGGCAAATGTAATTAAAATATTGAAGGCAGGCAGACCTATCGCATTTTACGTAACGCAGCCGGCCGCACCGTGCTGTAGTTAATTATTTCAAGGATAGGGCCGATGACATTACCGAGGTAAGGTGGTGTTAGCAAAAAGACGATGCGGAACTCGACCACATAGTAGTCACGCTGGCAATGACACGTGTCGCTAATCGTTTACCTTTTACGAATGACCTGGCAACAGTCAATTCTTTAAAAAAATAATACATGAAAACAATAGGTAAATATAAAATTATTAATATATTAACTGAGCATTCGATGCGATTTTTTAACCAATTAATTTATTACTAGCGATCGCCTTGTAGTCGAAATTCGACCATAGACTATACAATAAAATCTATTTTAAGTACCTACAATAAGATAACAGACGTTAACCGTAAAGAAAATAGTATACCTATTATATTATCACGTATGTCACATCAATGTTGTGTATGTAATGTATATCTTTATTATTTTAATGTGTTACTAATGAATATTATTAAAAATTTGAGGTTTCTACAGTCCTTTGCAATGCATTTGCATTGCAAAGGACTGTAGTAACCTCAAATTTTTACTATGCCAAATATTGTACTTCTCAGCTCACGAAATTATATTAAAAAAGGGTATAAAGTGTTTGCTTCACCTATTAATATATACTAGCGATCGCCTAAAGCTGAAATTTGACCATAAAACAATAAAATTTCTTTAACTTTGACAATTTACTTTAGCTGTAAAGAAATAGTATACATGTGTGAATAATATTAAATATGTCACATGAATATAGTGTGTATAAAGTATACTTTTATTATTTTAATATATTTCTAATGCATTTTATTTAAAAATATTAGGTTTCTGCAGTCCTCCGCAATATAAACTTTAACTGTGCCAAATTTCATACTCTACTGTTCGCGCAATTGTCTTAAAAAGGAGTTTTTAAGACAAATTTTTTCCGTCACATATTAATATGTAGATTCTTCTACTTCATTGCTATATTTATGGTTAGTGAACTAATAAAAAAAGGTCAAATCAATTTGGCAATTACCCGCCAACTGTTCTATGTATCCTCTGCGATGGTATCGAAAAGAAAGACGTCGGTTTAATAAATGGATAAGACTCACCGAGATGGTCCGAAAATAAAGAAGACCCCAGCGGCACAATTATCCACCCCCATCCACCACACTTTTACACCCACGTCTCACGCCGGTACCAATCACAAAACCACACAATTGATTGATTAGCAAATTTAATTGATTTCACTTAAATTTGCTAATCAATTAATTGTGTTTTTTTAATACAATCAATAAAATATAGTGTAACACAAAGTAATCAATAAAATATAGTGAACTAATATTGAAATGTCATTTCAAGTTAAAATGACACTAGCAAATAACCACCCGCTTCGCTAGACGTAAATACATTGACAATAAAAATGTCTAACCAGAGAAATTTTCCATGTTCGTTCAGCTTCCTTTAAAGAATAGGCTAACTGCCGTTTTGCCAGGAAGGTCGTAAAAAACTACTGATTATGTAAAGTATGCACGTCACTATCATCGTGGCTACTAAGTGGTAGGGTTCTGTATTGTCTCATTCTAATGAATTTCAATGGTATATAGGTAGTAAATATGTCAATTTTCATCATGATCGTTTACACCATTTATGAGTAATAATGGAACATTTATCAGATAAATAAATTTTTTATAGCCAATCATTTACAGCCAGCAAATACGTGTTTGCACTTCATACCAATTTTCATAAAGTTAACAAAATTTAACAAATCCCGGCTGAACGTGACTTCCTGAAAATTGAAAGAGTTTTAATGATTAACTAGAAATAACGCAATCTTATTAAATGTTTTTAAAAATTCATGGACTAATTTATAAAATACGAAAAACGTTTTCTTTCAACTCCTTCAATTTATTTCTCCCTCTATCATTCTTTCTTACTTCAATTAAAAGTTTTACCTGTACCGTGAGATCATATTCGGTTTGTAACGTAAAATAAAAATACTTTACTTTTATTAAAGCTGCATGTTTTCTAAAAATATCCATTACAAATTGTAAATCGAAAAATAGTTTTCAAATATCCGCTATACTTTTTAACGGTGGAAAGGCCGTTCTATCTAACTATAGGTGGATAAAAAATATCTCTATTTGGTGCATTCAAAATTTTACTTGTTGAATTATGACATTAATAATTAACTACATTAGTCGAAGACTGGATTGAAGTTATTTGCGCCCACTTTAAACATTTCAGATGCTGACATAACAAATATTTGCATTTGTTTGCTGCGAACGAAATTGCAACGAATTTGCAACTACGAAAGGTTAACAAAACAGATATACAATGCGAATGTATATCTGTTTTGTTGTAGGTATCGGGGAAGACCAAGACTATGATCAGTTTGATCGGTTGCTGTCCGAAGGTGGTATCAAGAATCTTTGCATTTGTATAAAGATAGTAGGTATTTTTTTATATCATAAGATAGCAAACAAGCAGATGGGTCTACTGATGAAAAAGTCAACCATCGCCTATAGACACCAAAGATGTTAATGGTGCGTTGCTATCTTGTGACGAGGTCTAATGCCACATGCATAAGGTTACCGGCTACCTTACCCTCCAAACCGGATCACGACAGCGACAAGCACTGACGCTTTTGCGACAGGAATAGGTAAGGCGGTGGTACCAGACCCAGGCGAGACAATACAGAACTCTACCGCCTAGTAGCCACGATGGTAGTGACTCGTGTAGCCAATAGGCAGAACGCCGGTTGGCCTATTTTTCAAAGGAGTCCGGATCCAACACGAGGAGTAGGTATTAAATGTCGAGGATCCAAGACAAATCTGCAATGATTTTAAATTTATGGCACTCGATTCTCTTTGCCTACCCCGTAAGTAATCTGGCGTGAAGATATATGAAGGCGAATAAGATATATGTGTGTGCATGTGAGTACGTGTGTGTGCATTTTAAAAACATCAACTAATTTTCAAGGCAAATTATTTATTATTAGAGAGATTAAAATCTAGCATCATAAATATATTCCGAATGGAAACGACTTAGGGACCTTCAAGAAACGAGCTTATTCATTCTTAAAAGGCCGGCAACGCAGCTGCAATACAACCGGTATTGCGGATGTCCATGGGCGGCGGTGATCACTTACCATCAGGTGCACCATCTGCTCGTTTGCCTCCTCTGCTATAAAAAAAAATACTTGTATTGTACAAACGCTTAGTGACCAGCAAGACGTCCCTTAACTTGCGCTTTAAGCTTATTCCTGGCTACCTTCGGTAGTATATTAGAGGAGTCGCTATTAAGATAGTGATTAAATAAATGTGTCTGGATACTAAAAATGTTGTCGGGTAGATTAGTGCGTTATTTATTCGACACGATTCATTTTATTCTACTGTTCTCTAGCGCCTCCCACCACGAGCACTACTTACAGACAAAGAGTCATGGCAAACATAATGAACTCGGAAAGGCATCGTCGTTGTATAATCACGGGCTGTTCTATATTCTTTGTATGAAACTCCATAGACCCTTCTAAAATGCATACTAATGGGAATCGTAACGTTATCACAGTAATCGTAGTATCTTAAATTCAAGAACTGAAGTGCAATGTGGTTAACTTTCAATCCCCGCGATTACAGCTCGTCAGCTCTTTGCATACGGCTTGCCGTGCCCGCGTTTACGGCTTGACGTCCCTGCACTTACATTTCTCCTCACCTGAGCTTACGGCATAGTTCTGTTGACGAACGTGCAAGATAACTTTAAAGACAAGCACGATGTCAACTAGTCGAAGCCGAGGTGACGTATTAGAGCTGCTGATACTTTTTGGTTACGTGCTGATTAGCGGCAAGACGAAAAGCGATACGGTGTTGATTGTCTTTTCGAGTTGATGTGTGCGCTGTGACTCTAAATAAGTCAGGATTTGTGGACGTAGTCAAGTTTATTCGTTGCATGAGTTATGACGCAATATTTGAAACCTTGTTTCTGAAAAAAAATCACACAAACTTTTAGCTGTCGAAGTATTATTTAGGGTACGTTAAATGCTAACCCCCTAAAAAGACAATTTATAGCTCCATGTGTGTGTGTCCATATATAATGTGTTATGTGTTGGGTATCAATGAGAGTAAGAATTCTGTACATAAAAAAATATACAATAGGAATAACCTTATATGTTTTAAACATACAAAAATATCTACATTTTTAAGGGTTTAAGCCTCGTTTAAATCAAGCCTAAATTGAAATAATTATTTTTTAAGATTTTCACAACACGTTAATAGTATTATAATGCTAGTTTAAAGCTGCAGCCAAACTAGCAGAAGTAAGTGTCTAAAGCAAAAGCAATACACGTTTTCTAGAAATTCATTGCAAACTTGCATTGATTTGGCCGGACCGTAACGCGAACACAGTTATAAGTTTAAAAAGAGTGTTGGCTTTTTATTTCGTAGTTTCTAGACCGGCGTCATGTTATTGTTATGAGAGTGCCAAATTCAATTACCATTACTTTAAATCGTCTTTTTTCGAACCTAAAAATATTTTTGGTGTTGTAAGTTGGCCGTTTTATTTTATTAATACAGATGGTATAATTTATATCACTATCGTTAAATAATCGTAGAGTATGCACATTATGTACGGCAGATTAGCATGACCGTTTATATAACTTTAAAAACGTTTCTGTCATGTTTCATAAATGAGGCCCTGCTGCGCGTCCAGTGGGCGTGTCCTTTTTCTAGGTATTGGACCTAAAGGTGTAAATATAAAAATATGATCTAGTACAAATTGCCGCAAACGGAATCCTATGTACTTCTTTCTAGAAACCTTGTCAGAATGCATAAGGGGCAAGTCCATCGCAACAAACTATTGATAATTTGTTGATTCTATAAATAAACAAAGATATATTTTACAACAAACAGAAAACCCGTGTGACTGAACGATATACATTTTTTTTAAATTCGCCTTTTTTTAGGATTGATAGGGAAGCGCTTGACCACGACCTCGCCTGATGGTAAGCTAAGATGCGGCCTAAGATGGAACGCGCTTCCTTAGAAGGTATTTGTTTACTCTTCTCTTGAAGATTTCCAGGTTATACTTGTCAGGGAACACAGACACACGAAGCATATTCCAGTCCCTTGCGGTTCGGATCAAGAATGTCGAGTCGAACCGCTTTGTTCGGGTACGTGGAACGACCACCATATATCGATGCCCAGTACCTGTGCACATCGAAGATTGTTAGAAAAACGGGGATGGCGGTGGTAAGCCTTGCAATTCCGCAGCGCACTCTCCAAAATGTATCCGATGAAAGACCGATAAACTAGCCACTCTGCGGCGATGAGCGAGGCTCTGAAGTTTTTGCCTACTAGATCATCGTTGTTTTGAGCCTCCTGGCCCACCTCTCTATCGCCTCAAGCACCTCCAGTTGGTACCTGGCGAATCCATAACAGAGGTGAGAGCAATATTCCATGCACGAACGGACTTGTGCTTGATAAAGATCGAGCAACTGTCCCGGGCTAAAATACTGTCTCACTTTCGCCAGAATACCAAATTTTTTTTGAGGCAACTTGAGCTTTCGATTCGATGTACAAACCAAATTTAAGAGTAGGCGTTAAGGCAATACCAAGGAGCTCGAGGTGGTCAGTTATCGGCACGGATACACCCTGAAAAGACGGAGACGGATGGAATGGACTCCGTTTAGTGGAGAATAGACACATCTGAGTCTTAGTCGCATTAAACTTGACCAGATTGGCATCATCCTAATCGAAGACTATCCGTAAGGACAGGTTCATAGGAGCGACCATCACCTCTCTGAGTAACCATCCGTAGACATGAAAGATGTTTAGTGTATTGCTATAAGTGTGAGATGGCAATGCCTCGTTAAAATAAAAAGTTTACTCGTAAGCGATCGTCTATAATTAATAAGTCTATTTTAAACGCGTGGTTATTTCCGCAATAAGAGAGACGAAAGCTTCAAAGATAGAGCTAAGTATTTACTGACAATTTTGCGCAACTTTCTAAATTGTAATAATATATTGCATACTTTTTTAGTACCTACTAATTCACTAATTCATTAATCCTAGATGTCAATCAACAAACAAACACCAGTTTCCTTATTTGTTTTTAGTTATATATATGAAGTTGCCTAAGAGAACATAACCTGTAAGCACGTAGTGTATAAATATATATTCTACTACCGAGATCGTATCGATTACTGTAAAATTTTGTGGACTGTGTATTTAGAGTAGGTACATATCACTAATTAAACTGGATACGCCACAAAGCAATTTCTTAGATTGTCAGTGTAGCTTGCATTTACACCTAGAAATACAGAGTTAAAATACGTATCGATGAAATAAAACCACTCCAGAGGTTTTCCTTAAGCTTTAGCTTTTTATTCGACACGATAAAATAGTACAATATGGTATTTTTTTTTTTACGATATAATAATATTTCTATAAGCGTTTGACATTTACATACATTTGCTCATATAAGCGGCTACGCATTTTGCACCCAACAGCGTGTCTATTAGTATTTGTGTGGTCTGTGATACATATCAATGTTAAATATTTCTTGTTCTCATTTTCTTCGTGGGAATAGCTACGCTAAGCCTAGTCGAGTATTAATAATTCTCTAAGAAAATCTGAAGGTTTTGAAAGCATACCATTCATAAGGTTAGGTCCAAATTAAAAATATACAGTATTTTAATTCGCGCGTTTTTAACAATAAAATAATTAAAAATTATTCATTCAATACCTTTAACAAGACTTCTGAAAGATGTGCTTTCGGTAAAATATTTGTTCATACCTGTTCTTAGTACAAAAATATTAAATAACTAATGTGAATATTTGATATGCGTTTAAAAACTATTTCGATTTTGCAATAAAATTATTCATTTAAATACTACTTAGTAAACAATGAACATTTTACAAAGCTGGGAATAATGACTTGGCAGCCTGTCAAACGTTCTGCGTTAAACGAAGCCAGTCACATTACAACGCGCCAAATTTTTCATCTGAATTAAAATTTGTAAGATTTTTACTAGTCATCGTGTAAAATTTAATGTTGTCATATTTTATGTTACATGATTTATCTATACTTACATAATATAATAAAATCGTAGGAAAGTGAAAACTGTACATTGAATATTTTTTAAAAGAATACTTGGGGCGTGTATCTACAATCGATATCGAAGCTAAAAATATAGTTTTTAGAATTTTTGTCTTGTTTGTCTGTTAGTCTCTATGTATGTCCGGGGTAAACTCAAAAAGTACTGCATGGATTAACTTCAAATTTTGTATGAATATTACTAATAGGTCGGGTCAACATATAAGCTAAATATTATCACGCTATCATATACAGGGGAGGGGCTGTGCGGAGTAAACGAACTCCGCACTGATAACAGCTTGTTGCAAATAAACGCGTTTTAAAAGGTAAACAAAGACTGTGACAAAGCAACAGTATAAAACCATAGCAAAGAATAAAATGAATGTGATTGAAATAAGCCGCGCCAAAGCATGTGACCCATCATTGCCGTTGTTGAAAGTTGGTAGCTAATGTTATAATTCGTAACGAAACCATGAAGTAACATTTTTTTGGTTTAAACACATTTTTACTTGGTGGTAGAGTCTTGAATTGTCTCGCCCGGGTCTGGTACCACCGCCTCACCTATTCCTGCCGCAATAGTGTCAGTGCCTGTCATTGTCGCGTTCCGATTTGTAGGGTAAGGTAGCCGGTAAACTTATGCATGTGGCTTTAGACCTCGCCAAAAGATAGCAACGCACCATTAACACCTTTGGTGTCTAAAGGCGATGATTGACTCTTTCCATAAGGAGATCCATCTGCTTGTTCGCTATTTTATAAAATAAAAAAAATATTGTCTAGATTTTGATTGACAGTCACATTGGCTTTATTTTTTAAAGCGTCCTGCATTGACTACCGTCAGTGAAAATTGTGTAACAGCATTGATGTATAATTGCTTGTAATTATTACCTACACCATACGTAAAAATCAGTTTTTAAACTTTATATTATATTTATATTATAACACTTTTTACTTTATACTTTACATTTATATTATAACAATAATGTAAGTAAATTATTACTTACATTATTGTTTACATACCTTTAGTACCTGATATTTAACAATTGGCCATCGGCTCAAGCTAGTAAGTATGCATGCGTTCATTGTATACACTAACACTACTTAATCGTATACATCTATATTAATAATTTCGTCAAGGGTTACGGTAGACTCAATCGAAACCTTACCTACATTATAAAGAGTAAAAAAATAATTATTTTGAGTCGACAACATATATTCGCAAAATTCGGATTGTCGAGTATTTTGTTAAAATAGTGATTAAAAATTCTAACCGTGCTGACAGACAAATCGGCCATATTTCTTTAAAGGTTACAAATATGTGGTGTAGATGGCGTGAGCATTTATTAAAGTATCGTAGAACAGAGTGCAGATTATCGTGAGTAGAAATTACAAGATAGCAACACTATAGTGTTGTCTTTATTAAACCAACGGAATAGTTGAAAGAAGGTTGTCCTAAGTTGGCGAGGGGAAATTGATTTTTTGTTATTTTGGGATTGGGATTCACCAAAAACTTTTATGAGGCAGTAGCACAGAATACTGAAGACTAACATACAAGAAATATTCGAGCATAGCACACATAGACACCTCTCGCGGACGCGATATCTCTGAATCTATGTGTGCGTTGCTCGAATATTACATGTATATACATTGGCTGCTGTTAGTTTTAAGTATGCTGTGGTAGTAGGCTGCATGGTGCAGCTAGTGATTTTATAAAGAAATTCCATACTAATATTGTAAATGCGAAAGTCTGTCTGTCTGTCTGTTATGCTTTCACGGCTAAACCGCTGGACCGATTTTCATGAAATTTGGCATTACTTTCATGCCGGTTGAGGTGCCGCGGTCATACATAGGCCTGGCTTATTTTCAAAAAACGATCTTTAAAGGGTTGAAATAAGGGATAAAATTTGTATTAAAAGCTATCTTGACGACGTGTTAATCTACTCGCGAGCGAAGCTGCGCGGGTCAGCTAGTTATTTAATAAGGAAGGTGCGTGTACTTAAAATATTCTAGTATCTATTTTTCAAACTAATAAATTGCCACAAGATTTATTAAAAAAGTTCATAGTCTCAATAGACATTCCGAGTATATTAGTGTGCAATCGGTTAGAACTATGCACCTAACATAAAACTTATATGAGTAAAAGTTTCACAGTGCCAGCGGTCTCATAAAGCTTTGCAAGTAAATCCATTGTATGCTTGCAGTAATAATATATTACTAGCAGTACCCGTGCGAATATTCGCACTAATTTTAAAATTAAAACCGTCAAATGTCAGCATTGCTGTATTGCGTCTTAATGTATACCTGTATAATTAATTGATTAATTTACTAAAACCAAGGCAGTAATAATTTTTTTAGTTGTTGATGCCGGTAGAGCAAGCAATTAATAAGTAAATGTTGGAACAATAAAGATTATTATTATTAAAAAAAAAATATATCTATAAAATGATATAGAATTTATTTGGAGTAATTGTGAGGTTTTCTCTAAAAAGGGAGGCAAACATCTTAACCTTAGCGTATTAATATAGCGTATTAATATAATTACGTATAACTATAACATATTGTCCATATATGCATATAATCCTCATCGTTAGATATGTAAGATAGATTTTAGTGAAAAACACTAAATCTATAACTGAGTGCTAAGTGTGAGTTTTTCTCTTCGCATTCGATCGTGAGCGCGTTTCGAGTTTACTAGGAATTTGTATGTGATTTCTACAGCGCCACCTAGTGGTAAACTGGTTTCTCACGTTTACCACTAGGTGGCGCTGTACAAATCACATACAAATTCCTAGTAAACTCAAAACGCGCTCACGATCGAATGCGAAAAGAAAAACTCACACTTAGCACTCTGTAGTGGTTCGCTAAATCTGTTAAATCGCGTTGGTCTCCCGTGTTAGTGTTTCTTTTTAAGGACAGACCATCTTCTATTCCGTCAGGCAATTCGTAGGAGGCGAGCGCTTGACTATGCGTGTTACTACCATCGTAAATACTAGGCAGGGTTCTGCAACGTCTCACCCTAGTTTTTAGGGTTCCGTAAAAGATAAAAACGGAACCCTATTACTAAGTCTGTCTGTCTATCTATCACCAGGTTGTATCTCATAAACCTTGATAGCTAGAAAGCTGAAATTTTCACAAATTATGTATTTCCATTGCAGCTATAACGACAAATACTAAAAATAAAAAAATGAAAATATTAAAATATACAAAAAAATCACGTATTGTGTGGGGATTGGGGAGCCCCCAATCTACACACAATACACGTGTTTTTTTTTGTATTTCTTTTTATGATGTTACAGAACCCTTCGCGCGCGAGTCCGACTTGCACTTAGCTGTTTTTTTATACCAACGCATTATCTATTCTTGCCACAATGGTAACAGTGCTTATCATTATCGTGTTGTAGTTTGGTGAGTATTGTAGCCGATAAATGTTATGCAAGTGGCATTGCCATCTCACCACATTGATAGCAAAGTACCATTAACACTTATGGTGTATATAGGTGGTAATTGTCTCTTTCCATCAGGAGAATTATCTTCTTGTTTGCTATTTTACCATCATTAATCTATACAAATAAATATAATTGGAGTGTCTGTAATATTAAAACAACCGCTTTTTACTAAATGCATATGGATGTATACACGATACATATACTAAAACAGCATTTTTTACAATTTTTTGTCCGTCTGTCTGTCTGTTCCGGCTAATCTCTGGAACGACTGGACCGGTTTTGACGGGACTTTTACAGGCAGATAGCTGATGTAACAGGGAGTGACTTAGGCTACTTTTTTCAAATTTTTTCCACTTAGATGAAGTCTTGGGTTCAGCTAGTTTATCATAAAATCAGAGCTCTAAAACCTAAAAAAAAAGTATCTTCACGTCCATATCCCCGAAGGGGTAGGCAGAGGTACAACAAGTACACCCACGATTAGCCGAAGATACTTGGGTCCCACAAATGTGATAGATGGCAAGCCTATCGATAACCGGGCACTTTCCAATCCCGGGCATCTTTGTGTTTCTCAGAAAACTGAAAAAACACTTTTTTTAATGTGCCCGACCCGGCAATCGAACCCGGGACCTCATGTGATCAACGCCAACGCTGGACCACTAGACCACAGTGGTGTTATTAGGAACCTACGTTCCTAATAACACCACTGTTCATCTGCACACCGCTACTATAAACCACTTTTACCTTTTAAATATCTCCCTATAACTTCCTATTCAACATAACTTCCTCTTAAGTCAAACTTATAAGATGGCTCATCTTCACTACATAGTATAAAACGAAGTCGCTTTCTCTGTCTGTCCCTGTGTCCCTATGTATGCTTAAATCTTTAAAACTACGCAACGGATTTTGATACAGTTATATTTTTAATAGATAGATTGATTTTTGAGGAAGGTTTTAGTATATAATCCTTTCCGATATTCCCACGGGAACAAAAGCTACGCGGGTGAAACCGCGGGCAGGTCGCTAGTATGATATAAAAATCATAGTTTTAACGCTCATTATAAACCATGTATTTCGGCAGCCGTTTGACTTGTTGGAACCAACTGAATGCTAAGTGTGAGTTTTTCTTTTCGAATTCGATCGTGAGCGCGTTTGGAGTTTACTAGGAATTTGTATGTGATTTGTACAGCGCCACCTAGTGGTAAACGTGAGAAACCAGTTTACCACTAGGTGGCGCTGTACAAATCACATAGAAATTCCTAGTAAACTCGAAACACGCTCACGATCGAATGCGAAAAGAAAAACTCACACTTAGCACTCTGATTACATTAAGACATAAAAAACACGGTGCGTCTTACTTGATACAAAAGCTGATATTATAATACTACAACCATATTATTACATGAACAATTAATAAAACGTTAAATGAAATGGAAATAACAAATACCTCTGGTTATGGATAGTTATTTGTAGTAATGACGTCGCAAACTTATTGTCACCCTATGTTTTATTGAACCTAACTTATCGTCTACACCCAAAATCATACTGTCGAAAATAAATTTCTTATTTTCAGTACATAGAGAAGTGGTGTCATTGACCCAAGCAAATTTTCTTAGTAAACCTTTTTAAGTTGAAAACGTCAAGTTGGTTTCAGAGTTGGAATGAGCAATGTCACTATTACTTGCCGCAAGACATATCCTTTCATTTGTGAGATTAGCTGACGCGTCATTTTCTGGAACAATTCGAGTGTCCATGGAAATGCAATGGTGAGAAATACTTGAAGCGTATAAATTGTGTAGGCTCAACAATTCTTAATCCAGTGGTTCTTAAACTTTCAGGCATCATGAACCGCTTAACAAAAGATCTGTCTTGGCGTGGACCACCTACTTTTAGGAGGTAATATACTTGTAATAGTAAATGAATAAAGAGTTTTTCTACAGTTATAAATAAAATACCGCCACCTAACCGCTCAGATGCGTCCAGGGATTATGAGAGGTCCGCGGTTCACCGTTTAAGAACCACTGCATATTTTTATTTTAACACTGGGTACCAAATAAGCTTAAAATTCCCGCGGTGGTAAGATATAATCGTTGCCTATAGATACCAGAGATGGTAATGGTACATTGCTGTCCATGTGACGGGGAGGTTACACCACATGCGAAATCTTACCATGAAGGGTAAAGAAGTCTATCCTTCAAACCGCCACACAAGAATATGGAAGCGGTGATCCAAATCCGGGCGTGGCGTTCCAGAACGCGCTAAGTGGTACTTAGCAGTAATGGTAGTAATTACAGGTAGGCTAAGCTTCGCTTTTTTGAACTACCTGAGAGTAAAGCAGGTAGACAAGGACAAGCCGAGACCAACACGAGAAAAATAAATAAAAAAGGTGAATTACTTATCTCTAATAAAATTATTATGAAGATATATGACGACTATATTTTTATTGATTTCGAGAAAATATTAATCCATTTTCAACCGACATAATATTTGAGTACGATGAACTATTTAGGCGTCCAAACATACATATGTACTAAATTTCGTATGTATAATATATATTCGTGAGTTTATATGTTTGTATGTTTGTTAACGAATTACTCGGGGACTAAAAGTTATATCGAGTTAATTCTTGATATAATTCAGGTATATTTCAACTTAGGGATCAGTCTAAATTTTATTAAAATCAGTTCAGTAGTTTTTGAGATATGGATATAGTTGCGGATATTTAAAGTTGGTGTAATTTTTTTAATTACCGTTAATGACTAAATTATTAGAAATGTATATTTCGTCTGGCTAATAGTTAGCCTATTCAGTTAGCTTTTTCGGTTCCCTGGTAGGGGAATATTATTGAAGTTTTTCCAATGAAAAATCTCAGTAGCAGGCCGGACTTGAAGTGAATTTCACACTAAAGTTAAGACTATTTTAAAACACAGTTTCGCTTTCCTGGGAATTATCAGGGCATTCGCGATATCCTTTGCTTACATTTTACGAGTGAAGATTAAACAAGATATTAAAAAACAATTAGTTTATTCCTCACGCTCCAAGTTATCTACGTGATGGGTTTGATTTCATGAATTCATCTAGCTCATTTTGTAGGTCAGGTGTTAGTGCCCTTCTAAAATGTCCCCCACGCCATTCAAATTTTGTCAAATTCTTTTTATGTTCAAGCCTGTCAAGTTATGGAGTTTACTGCCGCGCAAGGATCGTATGAGTCAATCTCTTCCAATTTTCAATAAATAACAGTTTAAAAAAACTAAAAACACGCTTTTTATAGAAAACCAAACTAAAAAATAGAAAATAAATTTTAATAAATTTAAATTAAGAATAGTGTTAAAAATTTCAATAAATATAAATTAATAATAGTGTGAATAAAGAAAAAATATTTTGATTTAATAAAAGCTTGGGGTGCTTTTTAAGATGTTATCAAAATGATAATCACTTTACTCATATCTGTCAATAAAATATTTATAACTATTGACACCATGCACCCCACGCTTTTTTTAAAATAAAATAATTTTTCTTTATTCACACTATTATTAATTTATATTTATTGAAATTTTTAACACTATTCTTAATTTAAATTTATTAAAATTTATTTTCTATTTTTTAGTTTGGTTTTCTATAAAAAGCGTGTTTTTAGTTTTTTTAAACTATTATTTATTTTCTACTTTTTAGTTTGGTTTATTTATAATAGCTTGTTTTTTTTTTTTAATTTTAAACTATTGCACGGCTCATGATGCGAAGCATCAGAGAGTGCTTTACGATAGAAAATTTTTTTCGCCTCATTTTGGCAACTATTTTTAGTATTATAGCCTTGTTAGTTAAGGGAATCAAGATATTTTGCATACTATTATCGAGATAATTTAATGGAGATTAATTATATACTTTCTAAAAATTTACTTAGTGCAATAGAAACGGGAAAAAAAAACATAAAAATAGGTCAAAAAATTATCCTGTCCGTCATGTATGAAACTTTGGAAACACTGTAACATGTGAAAAAATTAATTATTTGAGTTAATTTTTTTTAAATTCTAATCGACAATTGTAGGTCACCGAATGCGAATGGCTAATAAATTCAGTGTCGTTTAATTACAATTAATAAAAAACGAAAACTACAAGACTGTATATCTATATATATCCATGTAAAATTAACATGGATGGTGATATATCTATATCTATAAATATTATGTACATTTATTTTACCTAATTCCACACTAAACGCACCTTACTCATTCACACCCAAACTCGCGTACTTTAAGACGGCGAAATTTCAGTTGCCCCTCCGGGGTAATCACCACTATCCAAGGGGCTGAAATTCGCTTCGGTAACTGATCGAGCGACACACTACACCGGCCACTTTTACGAAGTGCAACTCGACATTCTCGAGGCAACTAACTTACCAGCTTGCGCTTACCTTCATTACCCTGCTCACGCAACCTAATTTCGCATTCTTACTCAAATACACCACTACTGCAACGCTACATGAAAACGTAACAGAGTAGAAGGATTATCATTTTGATAATATCTTAAAAAGCCCCCACTCATAAATTAATATCAAGTCCTGTCTTATTGACTGCAGAGAAAAATTATAAAAAAATTTAATTAAGTTTCTTACCTTATCAATTATAGATGAAAATTATATAACTTAACAAAAATCATATTTTGCAAATTGAAAAATGGAATTATTTTATCAAATTAGTGTATTGTCATCGGTCCTCGATAAAGTTTGAACGAAATCTGGCCGTTTAAAGTGAGTCAAAATCGCGCCCAAAGAAATCGGTTACAAACAAACATACAAATATACAGGTCAAAAAACGTCAAATTAGTGTATTGTCATCGGTCCTCGATAAATCTACAAAGTTTGAACGAAATCTGGCCATTTAAAGTGGGTCAAAATCGCGCCCAAAGAAGTCGGTTACAAACAAACATACAAACATACAGGTGAAGCTAATAAAAAGCGTGTAAAAAGAATCTGAGAGAACATTTTTTAGCTAGATCTACTTAGTCAGTAAGTAAATTGTTTATGTACAGATTTTAATTATTTTTGATATAATAATTATGTAGTTCTATATTGTACACTATTTTGATGTTTCCTTTATTGTGTTTTCACTTTTTTGGGTCAGGTGGAGGAAATCTCTGGAGACTAGCTGACCCGGCAAACGTTGTTCTGCCTCTTTAACTACTCTTATTTTTTTCTATATTTTCTCACCTTTTAAACCTTTCCTGGACTTCAACAGTTAATTCAAAACCAAAATTAGCCTAATCGGTTCAGCCGTTCTCGAGTTTCACGAGACTAACGAACAGCAATTGATTTATATATATAGATATCCTTGACCATTATACTATATGTTTTAAATAGGTTTTTATGTATTTCTTTTTTTAAGTGTGTACAATATAGTGTTAAATAAATAAATATTGTCAATGGTAATAATATTTAATATTATGTACGAGTAATAGATAATGATGTCGTAATTATAAGGTTAGTAAATTAAAGTAGTTTTACTTTTAAGAATTTTATCAGGGCATTTACAACATTGTCAATAATTGTAAAATGAAAATCGATAATTATGTCGGCGTAATCAGGTAAGTCAAATATGGCCATGCGGAATTCCACCTAATTCCTAGTAACGTTAAGGCGGATTGCTTGCGATGGAATCCATAGTTTTTTTTTTTATATCATAAGATAGCAAACAAGCAGATGGGTCTCCTGATGGAGAGTCAACCATCGCCTATAAACACCAAAGATGTTAATGGTGTGTTGCTATCTTGTGGCGAGGTCTAATGCCACATGCATAAGTTTACCGGCTACCTTACCCTCCAAACCGGAACACGACAGGGACTAGCACTGATGCTATTGCGGCAGGAATAGGTAAGGCGGTGGTACCAGACCCGGTCGAGCCGATGCAGAACTCTACCACCTAGTAAAATCAGTAGTTTGACATGCTCAACCAAGATTGAAAGTAATAAAGTATCGTCAATTTTTAAGCTATTACTAAGATTTTGAGTCTTAAAGATAATTCGGAAACTAAATAACACTTTTGTCCAAGTATTAAACTTTTACCGACCATTAAGCGATTTGCATCTTAAATATTAGTTACTGGATACTCTTTAAATTGAGATTTAGAGAAAGAAAGATTTGCGCTAGAATAATAATGCTGAAGCGAATTTGCTGCTCGGAATAATAAATTAGGTTCATTGAAATACATGATTGTCAGACATCTAGATAGGGTCTAAAGTCTAATTACGTGGTCGTGGTAATGTTAATTAAGTTCTTAATTTTCTAATTATGTAAATCTAAATGCGGAATTCTTGTATAATACTCTTTTTCAAGACGTAGCATGAATGTATTACAAAGTGCACGGATCAATATGCTACCAAACCTTCGATCATGGAATTTATAAGCCATTACACTCACTGACGTTTTTACAAAAGTAGTTAGGAAATTCGATAAATATTGGATTTACCCAAGTTTGGGTGTTGGTCCGCATCTCTTTAGAAGAATAAACTAATTGCCGATATGCCAGGCAGATCGTAAAAGGCCACCTATATATACGTGTCACTACTATCGTGACTACTAAAAGGTAGAATTCTGTATTGTCTCGCCTGGGTCTAGTGCCATCGCCTTACCTAATTCTGTCGCAATAGTGTCAATGCTTGTCGTTATCATGTACCAGTTTGAAAGATAAGGTAGCCAGTAGATTTATGCACGTTGTATTGCCATCGCCTTACATGGGTAGCAACGCGCTTTGACATCTTTGGTGTATACAGACGAATATTCTTTCCATCAGGTGAGTAATTTGCTTGTTTGCTATCTAATGATAAAAAAACCTAAGTAACTGTCGATGGTTTTGAATTTGTGTGTATTAATTAAACGAAATACGCAATACGCCAATGGCTTAGGCACCTGACAGGATCTTAAGTGACCCAAATCTAAGCATATTGGACGGTCAATTACACACAATTCTATTGACATCTCTAGTGACATATCGAAGCCTGCACACAAGGTAAGCTATGGAAAAATAACGATTTAACTCTGGTATTTATTAGCAAATATAAAATTAACGCACTATACGTATATTTGAGTGAAAAATAAAACAATAAAAAATTGGTTCGACAGACATTGTCCCGTTTTTGCTATAAACATTCAATATAACTGGAATGATTTCTGTGATTCGTAAAAATTTTCTACAAATTATTAGAAAAAATGAATGGAATCGTTGAAGTTATTTTTATTTCATGATGAGATCAAGAGAAATGGGGAATCTTTTTTATATAACATATAGATTACTGATTGTCTTTACTAATATATTCATCTTGTTTATGAGCGGACGTCATGATTATAAAACTATCTATATTTTCAAATCATGGCAGATCACAAATTTTCATTATTGAAATTAAACAGTGTAGAATAATTGCTGTTGTACTGGTTTAAGAGCCCATGACACAAAACCTAGTCCCATATGACTACCGGATGGTATATACATAGATTCGTCGTTAAATGAAGAATATGAAATGGCTATGCTGCCATAAAAAAATATGCGCTATAAAAAAAAAAGAAAAAACGAATGAAAAAAAAATCGATTTCTGGTATCGAATTTTGTTTGTTCCTCGATATAGGGGAGGGGTAGGACTGTACGAAAATGCTGCATGTCCCCATCCTGGCACTTATCAGTGGCAGCAGCATAATAAGTGACGCCTTGTACCTAGGTATCTGGTACCATCGGACTACCGAACGAACCCAAGCTCATCTGAAAGATCATCAATTTCTGTGTAAGAAAAACCACTGCTGCATCTTCGAAACAGTGGATGAGGTGGTTGCTGCAGCGATTGAAAGTCGCCCTCTGCACAGCTGAAATCTGCGTTTCTACTCATTTTTGTCAGCAACGTCTGTTTTTTTTTATTGGTACTGATTGAATACCCATGCTAGGTCAGATACGAATAATTTTACTGATCGCTGAATGTTTAGACGAATGAAATCGTATATTTTATGTAATATTGTTCGATTTTTCAACCGTTTTTATTAGGTTGGTTTAATTTTATGTACTACTTAGGTATATATAGGGCTCTGAAATCAACAAGAAACTCTTATAGTTTCATTTGACCGTCCATCCGTCTGTCCGTCCGTTCGTCTGCAGCTTAGTTCAGAAATTCTTAGTACTAGAAAGCTGTTTCCATTCGATTATTTTAATCTTATGTACTACTTAGGGATTTATAGGGTTCTGAAAAAACAACAAATGGCGTCGGGGTCGGTGAGAAGATGGCGGGGCCTACGTAAGATGGGATCGGGATTAGGATCTGGGCTGGGCCTGCCACAATGGGTTAGGCTATGAGTTGGTGCGATTGAAATATCTTTTGGAAATATCTTGAAATGCCTAGCTAAGCTCGGCAATCCGAGATCTTTATGAACGTCAATGTATACTACGGTATTCCACGGTATACCCATGACAATACGCTTGTATTTATTCTGTACTACTTGCAACGAAAGCATATCTGTACGAGGGAGATGGGCAAACGCTACGTAGGCGTATGATAGAATACGCCTTGCGTAAATCTTATAAAGTGTCACCTTGTGTCTAAGTTACACGAGTGCGGGACACTTGCTGTGATCGATCTGTGCTGTGGAGAATGAACTCACTACACGGAATTGTAATCGGCGGTTGATGAGGCTTGTATTTTAGGCCATTGTGCCAAATCTTATTGAACGCCTTCGCGATGTCAAAAATAGAGCGCCGGTGGGAATTTAAAATGCACTATGTGAGACGGTACACTTAATAAGTGCAAGAGTGAGCTGCTTGAAAACTGAATTGCTCATGTAGGTACTATGAGACCGTTCTCGTGAACAAATGCCTTAAGGCGAGATAATATGATTTTTTCGTAGATTTTGCCTAACGTATTGATTAGGCTAGTGAGACGGTAACTACTGACATTATTTCGGGGTTTACCCGGCTTGTGTATTCCTATGATGGTGGCTTCTTTACACTCTTACGAAAACGCACAACCGTCTAGGAGTGCATTGAAGATACATACTAGTAGGTATATATGAGAAGGAAGAAGAAATTTAACTACCTTATTTGTGATTTTATCAGACCTCGAGACTTTTTATTGCGTAGGTTTTTGATTGTTTCACCTACTTTTTCGGTATGAGAGGGTAATAGCGGGTCACCATGTGATAGTAGCGCCGCCCCACGCTCTACTTCGCTATCCACAAGATGGACGTGGTCTAGACCATCTAGGTCCTTAGGCTGATTTGACGGGGAACATTGTGATTGGAACGACAAATGAAAAATGTTACCTCGCAAGATGTTCATCACATGACGTAGACGTATTCACGTAAAAGATACACGGCTGTGTCCAATACACAGCCACAATCCCTTTTTTATTTAAATTGTCAATATACAGTGATTTGTTTGAATTTGTGATAGATTTGCTACCTATCAAACTGTGGGACTAAATCTTGCTCGTAGCTTATTGGGTTGTACTCATTTATCACAATAAATATATGCATATAAAAACAAAAGTATTGACTCACCGAAGGACAAATTCCCAGCCTAAGCCCTTGCACCAAGAAGGCTGAGTTTTTTTACAGGGATTGTCCTAACGACGTAGACGAGAAATTAAAGAATAATTTTTAAAATTCATCCTTTGAGATAGCAAACTAGGAGTCGAAATATGGTATACGAAACTTAAGGTATTTAAATTTTCTTGCGAGCAAAGCTGCATGAATAAACTAGTGTATGCATAATTTCAAAAACTTATTTCACATGTTATAATCCCATATGCCACATTAAGTATACGAATTGCTACAAATCCCTATCACCTAATTGTGGTCATATAAAGTCTACTTTATGTTAATGTAACGTTTGACCAAAAGACTAAAATAAATGAAGGGCTTATGAGAGCACAGACTCATCGCCCGTTCGGGATTACAGTAGTAAGGAAATACTGCTACTGAAATACAGGGGATTTGCGTTACAGAACTGTACTACAGTCCTTTAACTTATATTTCGAAATAATTCGCTTTTATTGCTACGAACATACTAATGCTACTTATTATCAGCATAGATTTTTTACTCTATAAGAAATAAAATTGAAAGGTATATAAATATGTATTTTTTATATCACAAGATAGCAAACAAGCAGATGGGTCTCCTGTTAGAAAGAGTCATCCATCGCCTTTAGACACCAAAGATCTTAATGGTGAGTTTCTAACATTTTTGTTGCCACATGCATAAGTATATAAGTCATGTCAGTCATCTCATGAGAGGGAGAGAGAGATTTTACCCCGTGTTGTTCCGGGCTCCCTTTGAAGAATAGTTCGTTTTTTACAAACTGCCTGATAGAGTAGCAGATGATTTTAACTGTAAAGAAAATATCTATAAACGTGTGTATAATAATATCATATGATGTATGTCACATAAATGTAGTGTGTGTAAAGTTTATTTTTATTGATTTAATGTATTTCTAATATATTTTATGTAAAAATGTTAGATTTCTGCAGACCTCCGCAGTGTAAACTATAATTGTGCCAAATTTCATATTCCATTGTTTGCGCAATTGTCTTAAAAAGAGGTCCAAAGTTTTTCTTCACGTATAATTAATATATGTACCTATATTTATATTATAAACGCGAAAATTTGGATGTTTTGCTGGATGTTTGGCACATAGGTAGATTATAACCTGAAATAGTACTTAGGCTACTTTTTACTACCGGAAAAATTAGGTAATCTCGTGGGATTCGCCAAAAACTTTTATAATACAGCATGCTGAGCGCTGCATTATGCTCGTAAATGTGAAAGTTTGGATGTTTAGATGGATGTTTGTTACTCAAACACGCCAAAACTACTGAACGGACCTGGATGAAATATGACACACCGGTAGACGGTAACCTGAAATGGCACATAGCATGATCCCGTGGGATTCACAAAAACATTTATAATGCAGCGGGCTGCACGATGCAACTAATAAAATATAATAAAGTTTTTTTGTAATAATTTTGTGACCTTGACTTTATGATGCAATAATTTATTGAAAATACATTTGTGGTGATTGATAGTTGTAAATCGGGACTTCTTTTTCAAACGACGAAAAAACACAAGAAGTTCCCAATTCACGTATTTTTTTTATGTTATACCACGCATAACTTTTTAGAGTAGTCAGATTTTGATAATTCTTTTTTTTATTAAAAATACAATTATTATAAGGTTCCTCCTGTGTTGGTACGGGCTCCTTTGTAAAATAGACTGTCTTTCTGTCCGGCAGGTCGTAAATGGCGACCGATTGGCTATACGTGTCACAACTATGAAAATGAAAAATGAAAATGAAAAAATATTTATTTGCAACAATATGGGTGTCACAAATTATTAAAATAAATTAAATTACCATCATAATCTACCATAATATGGTGTGCAAACAATTTAGGTCAAATTCTTTAAAATTACTTTAATTATTATTAATTATGGTGACTACACCTTACCCATTATAGCCGCAATAGCATCAGTGCTTTTCATTGTTGTGTTCTAGTTTGAAGGGTAAGGTAGCCGGTAGACTTATTCATGTGACATTACCATTCCGTCAGGATAGCAACGCACCATTGACATCTTTGGAGTTTAAAGGTGATGGTTTCTCTTTTCTCACGACAGCCATCTTCTTGTTTGCTATCTAATGTTATAAGAAATATAAGGATATAAAATCAGAGGATGATAAATAGGACCATGTTATTTTGTATCCTTATTTTTCTTATAACATTAGATAGCAAACAACAAGATGGCTGTCGTGATGAAAAGAGAAACCATCACCTTTAAACATCAAAGATCCAGCCAATTTTTTCTGCTTAACAGAGTCTAATTGATTATTGACAATGTATGACCAGGCATAACTTTTCGTCGATTTAATTTTATGTTAAAAATATATTATTGGCACTATCTAATGTTGTAGAGTTTCGCTTACATAAGTATCATCTTTCTGATTACTTGGTTTCATTTGTATCGGATTGATTAATAAAAGGCTTAATTTTATTACTAAACAGTGCAAGTATCATTTAAATAAAATATTGGTTTCAAATCGATTTCATCAAACACCAACGCTGGAGAGTACTTTTATATTTTTTTCGGAATGTCTGCATTACTGCTGGCCTTAAGAGCTGCCACAGCTTCACCGGTCGCGGGGGCGAGCAGAGTGCTCAACCAGAATTTAAAGGTGTGGGGCTGTACGCACTCCGCGCTAAACGTGTCTCCAACGAGACCGACTCTCGGTTTAGGGTGGGGTCGTGATTTGCGATAAGAGGGCAAGTGGCATTGTTTTGTCCGTCGGCTGATCCTTGCCCTTGAGCTCAGTTCGACGATATGGGCCAAACAGTGGTGTTCGTCGTCGCCGGCGGCGATGGTGTCGCGTATGAAGGTGTGTAGTGTTTTCATGTGTATCGTTTGTCAGAGGTCATCGAGATTGGTTATATTTCGCGGTCACCTCGCAGGCGGTGGGTGATTAGCCTGCTGATAGCCAGCGGTAACCTTTTAAGATGCCATGCCACTACGGTATTCATATACAGGGTTATAACACAATTATCAGATATTTTATTTAATTTTCGACGTTTTGACGCATAAATTTAGTCAACACACACACACACACACACACACACATATAAATGGGCACATTATACAGGATTACTTTTAAAGTTCCGGCCAAATATTCAGTCTGTTCAGAATCGATAATATGTTTGATTTATGTAATAAAAACGTAATATATCTTGTAACAATTTAACAATAATAAATAAAACCAACTTATAATATTCAATATTTAGTTCCTAATTTTAAAATTTAGTTTGACCTTTATAAATAAAATTATAAATTTATAAATAAAATAAATTAAAGTTCTACCCCTGTTGTATCAACATATTTCATACTCTGTAATATGTGAAACCAATTGGCTACTTCAATTTAAAATAATTATACATTTATTGTATGACTAGCTGGCCCGGCAAACGTTATTTTGCCATACATATTAGGAATCCATAGCGGACAAACAACGTGACACGTAATTTATATATGTATACGGGATTATCCTTCCAGGCGACTGAAAGGGCATTGAACTTTTTATGGTAGTTAAGTTTAAGAATATTAAATTTTCTAATTTTCCGCGCATATTTCTTAATATTTTCCTTTATTTTAAACATTTGTACTGTTTCACGATCACTATGTTTAAAATAAAATAATAATTATGACGGAGTTTCACAAAGTGCCGACGATAGAGAGTATAAATTAATTTTTCTTGTATAAGAACCTTCTGCTGACTATTACAAACACAACAAAAAAAGAATTAGCGAAATCGGTCCAGCCATTCACGTTTAATGTTATGACCACGGAAAATAGTATAGTACAAGTGTCTTTTATAGTCTATACATATAATAAAATCGTAGGAAAGTTAAAACTGTGCACTGAATATTTTTTTAAAAGAATACTTGGGGCGCGATCTACAATCGATATCGAAGCCAAAAATATAGTTTTTAGAATTTTTGTCTGTTTATCTGTTTGTCTGTATGTATGTCCGGGGCAAACTCAAAAAGTACTGCATGGATTTACTTCAAATTTTGCATGAATATTACTAACAGGTCGGGTCAACATATAGGCTACATATTATCACGCTATCACCTGTGCGGAGTATACGAAGTCCGCGCAGACGATGTCGCTGGCAACAGCTAGTTTGTTAATCTAATATTTCGCCTAACGCCGACGATATACATTTCAAACATATATATCATTAATTTTTTCAAACTATTGTGACGTTCAAACTGTTTCGTCTATTTTTTATTTAGTAAGTCATTTTAATGGTCACTATTCTCAGGAAATAAATAAAAAGCGTTAAGCATTAACGAATATATCACTCACTAAATTATACTGGTCTAAAAATATGAATTTATTTATAAAGCACTCCGGAGTCTTGAGGTAAACAAAGCAAGTGCATGTGATGATACATTCACATTATTTCTTCATCAGCTCCAGAGTTGTGTCCTATATTAACACGCCTATTTTATCTGTTTACACGTACCTAATTCCGATTTAAAGCCGTCAGTAAATCTTGAAAATTTGCTTTGGTACAGTTTTCAAATAAACTTGTCTTAATTATATCTTGAAACCCGACACTAATATTTTGGAGAATATTATACTAAATAGTAAATTCATGAAGTACATAGACGATTACGACCTTCCGTAATGAGCAACAAACGAATTTCACCAAAATTGAAGGATCTACTGGTTATTTCAAGCATTTAAGAAGCAAATCTCCTGAGAAGTCGGACGATTCAGCGGCTGTTTCCCTTGATATCTCAGCTTTTGACAGCGTTAAGCGTAATGGCCATCTTAGCAAACCTTTATAATTTGAAGTTGAAACAGCTTTAAATAGCATGTTCTGAAGAAATGATTAATTCGAGTAGTCATCAACAGCAGCTCCTTAGAGCATCAATGCTGGTTGCAATGCTGTTAATCAATGATTTCACTACTCCTTTTCGCATTAATATATTCGATTTCCTTAAACAACGTTAATATTACCTACTATTCTTAGTTTTGTTATTTAAATACCTCTTATAAATAGGTACTATTCCAGTGTCAATGCCAAAACACATCGAACTCTGCTCCACACATAGTTATAATATGAACTTTAAAGCGGTCTCCAATTGAGGAAATGCCTACATAATTGTAGTCTTTATTCAGTGTTTACGGGAACATGTTTTTGAAAATTAAAAATCATTTAAACATATTAAAAATGTAATTGCCTATTCTACTGAACTAAAGATCAACTTCTTGTTCGAATTCAACCATAATTCTATGACTTCATTTAATCATAAACTAAATAATATCTCTTCTAAGTTGAAAACAGTTTTTTTCGGTTAACAAAATACCTAGTATTAATATATATTGTGTATATATATCGATGTATGTCAAATGAATGGTAATGTGTGTGTACCCTGTGTTTGACTCAGAAACAAGTAAATCGTGTTACTTTTATAACCTTTTAAAGCTTCTATTTTTGTACACGCCTGAAGTTAATATTAAGTTAGTATTAAGATTATGTAATATTAGCTACAGCGTGCTGCCCGCCACATTATGAAAGTTTTTAGTGAATCCCGCGGAAATAGTAAGCGGATAAAAAGTAGACAAATTTCGTTCAAATTTGTTCAGTATTTTTGCGTGATCGAGTAACAAACATCTAAACTTTCGCATTTATAATATTAATATAGATATAGAATACTACCACGGATTAATTAAACTGGATACGCCTTTTTAAGCAATTTCTTAGATTGTCAACGTTGCTTGCATGCATTTACACAGAGAAATACAGAGTTAAAATACTTACGGATAAAATAAAATCACTCACACACATTTGCTCATATGAGCGGCTACGCATTTTGCGCCCGCCGTGTCTATTAGTATTTGTATGGTCTGTAATTACTACTATAATAGTGATACGTAATTTAGTATTATTTCTTCATAAGCGAATAATTGTATTTTTTGAGAAATAAAACATTAAAAATTTGGCATCAAGCAGCGTTATTTTTTTTTTTGTAAATTGATATTATTTTCTTTAACATAATTTATTCACACAATTGAAATGTTATGCTAAGAAGTTTTTTTAAGTAAATTTATTCGTTTGGATTTCGATTTTCGATTCGATTGGAAAATAAATACCAAAATAAAAAATAAAAATTTAATACATAGTTTTGCAGTATTCTAGATAAGCAAAGTTAAATAGAAAGCATAAGCATTCAAGAATAACAAAAACAAGTAATAAAATCAAATCGTTATGTGTCTTTTGACTACTTTTCTGGAAGGAAATGCTGTAAGTATTGTTCCAAGAGAGCCATAAAACCCGATCAATGCAATGCATTTATCGATGTGATTCTTCGGTCCCAACTCTAATAATACTACGTCTTATCGACAAATAAATTGCAACATGCTTTTCAATTACGTAGTATTGATATCGATAACGATCAAGACTTATTTTGGTAGGCAAAAATGAAATTAAATACTGATATCATCACTCCGTTTTACTTGCGGCATTGTAACAATAGGTGTGGAACAAACGAATATTTATTTCTATTCGTCATAGTAGAATGATTGTTGTAGCTATACATATAAAAATTAAAATCCTTGTGTTGGTTCGGGCTCCTTTGAAGAATAAACCAACTGCCGTTCTGCCAGGTTGCGAAAAGGCGACCGATTGGCGACACATGTGACTACCGAAGTGACTACTAGGTGATAGATTTCTGCAACGTCTCGCTCGGTATTTGGTAACCCGGCCTTACTCTTTCCTACTTTAATGCTTGTTATTGTCGTGTTTTAGTTTGATATCTAATGATATAATAAAAATTATATAAGTTAAAGAATGCGTTAATTATTATGAAGCTATTTGAATGAATATAAATATTGTATTATGTTAAATCACTCAGGTTGCACTAAAACATCCTAGTAGACATTATTTCTATGCTTCAATCCAAATAGTGCAATCGAATATAGACTTTAAAGGTTTGTGGTAGCAGAGCGTGGTAGAGTTCCGCGTACCTCAGGGTTATGGGCCCAGCACGATTCCACTAATAAGATTCACCTGCTTTCCTGAGACATGGATGTATTAACATATCGTTACAGGTTTGCAAATTACAAGTTTTATAATAATAATATCGGTGGACCATTTACACGAAATGATCTAACCCCAAATTAAGCAAATTATTTGTTTGTGATATGGGTGTTAGACAACGATACTAGTACACAGAAATACGTGTTATAATATATTTAAAAGCACACAAACCTAGAAATACAAACATCTATACACGGTACTGTACCGATGGCTTTCTAACTAGTGCGACTTCGCCGGCGAGTAGAGTAACAAGTCGTTGATATAATTTTTCATACAAATCCCTATTTAAGCCCCTTAGGGACCGATTTTTAAAAAACAGTAGACTATGTTTCACCCGGAATCCGGGACTAAAATATATATCTAATTCTATTTGTCAAATTTTATCAAACTCGCTTTAACGGTGTAGCCGTAAAAGCGTAACAAATAGACTTTTGTATTTATAATATTACAATGCATTGTGAAAATTATATGATTATTTAAGTTTTATGCTTATTCATCTATAAACAAAAAAAATACTCAAAGCAATACTTTACTTCTCTTTCTCATGTTATATATTTTCCTCGTGTTGGTCCCAGGCTCCTTTGAAGAATAAGCCATCTGCCGATCTGCCTGGCAGGTTGTAAAAGGTGACTGAGTGGCTACCATCGTGACTACTAGGTGGAAGAGTTCTGCATCGGCTCGACCGGGTCTGGTACCACCGCCTTATGTGTCTATAGGTGATGGTTGACTCTTTCCATCAGGAGATCCATCTTCTTGTTTGCTGTCTTATGATATAAAAATATAAGTGATTGCAGGTCGTGTAGGAATTTGAAGATAGCAAAGCAAGGCCTTCAGTGATAGAAGACGGGCAATTGCATATAAAATCGTTCGCCTCTTGCGAACTGCCTGGCAGAACGGCAGATAGTATAATCTTCAAAGGAGACCCGGACCAATACGGGAGAAATGATGTAAATATACATAATTTATAACATAAATTTAATAATAATATAAATTTACCTATTCCTGCTGCAATAGCGTCAGTGCTTGTCACTGTCGTGTTCCGGTTTGAAGGGTAAAGTAGCCGGTAAACTTGTGCATGTAGCATTAGATCTCGCCACAAGATAGCAACGCACCATTAACATCTTTGGTGTCTATAGGCGACGGTTGACTCTTTCCATCAGGAGACCCATCTGCTCGTTTGCTATCTTATGATGTAAAAAAAATATAGAAAAAGTTTGAAATTTGATACATTAAAATTTCATTATCTATGAATATAACAAATTAGCAAGTGTGAAAAAACCATGGACTCATATTTATTCAAAAATTTACCTTTTGAATCCAAAACTATATCCATTGAGTAAAAACATAAACAACCTTATTTATATATTCTACACTTTTTATCGTCGGCACTTGGTGAAACTCCACTTTAACACAATTTTATTAATGGAACACTTGTATTGTTTCACAATAAGGTTAATTATATTTAATTTCGAGTTACAAGAATCAGTTTAATAGACTGGTCCCGTAGACAGGAACTATCAGATATTAAGCTGAAAAGAACAGATACTACACTTTGATCTAAGCTAAAAGGACGAAAAGCGAGAGCGGCCGCTTCTTGGCCTTTTGGCCGATATCTTAAAGTTCCCGCACTGTGGGAACAGTATATTAAACTGATTTTTGTAACTCGAAATTAAAAATAAATTAACGTTATTGTGAAACAGTACAAGTGTTATTAATTAATAAATACTGTGTTAAATTTATTTATAACGTAGAGCTATTTCAAACTGATGAAAATTATTGAAAACAAATTAACAAAATTAATTACTTGAATTTAACAATTCAATAATTAATTATTATCAGCTAACAACCAACAGATCTGCTTCAAATAATTTAAAACTTTGTGTCTGGGAGTTCCCAGATAATTAATCTCCTCCAACGAGATCATTTTATAGATTACTTTTCAATTACCGTCGTTCGGAGAAATATTTTCATAGCGACTTATAAAATGAAAAACAAACTTTAATTTGAATACCAATACCATTGTAAAATACAAATGACATTTATTTAATACTAGTTATCACGCGCAGCTTCTTCCGTAAGTAGATTGACATGTCATCGATTTAGTTTTTCATACAAACTTTCATCCCCTATTTCAGTCCATTAGGGGTTGATTTTAAAGTAGAAAATAGTTTTTGTTCGACCCTGAATCTTTACATATCTTCATGTCAAATTTCAACAAAATCAGTTTATCAGTTTAGCCACGAAAGCATAACAAACAGACAGACAAATTTTCGCATTTATAATATTAGTAATGTTATTAAAACCAAACCTCTACT
Source organism: Apodemia mormo (assembly GCA_036924255.1). Classification (NCBI taxonomy): domain Eukaryota; kingdom Metazoa; phylum Arthropoda; class Insecta; order Lepidoptera; family Riodinidae; genus Apodemia; species Apodemia mormo. The sequence goes on along the minus strand of JAUPFN010000007.1, from coordinate 9,901,481 downwards.
AGGTATCTAGCCTCTACTAAGTATTAGAGTTCTGCTACGTCTCGCCCGGATATTTGGTACCACAGCCTTACACTTTCTCGCCGCAATAACATCAATGCTTATCATTATCTTATTCCGGTTTGGAAGTACGGTATCCAGTAGATTTAACATACGGTATCCAGTAGATGTAACATTGCCATCCCGACACCTGGATAGCAATGCACTATCAACACCTCTGGTATCTATAGGCGATGATTTTTCTTTTCAGGGGAGCAATCTCCTTGTTTGCTATCTTATGATATTATAAAAAAGAAGATAGAAAGCAGAGAAATAACTCTTATAGTAAAACGAGATGACCCTCGGCATATTTTAAAAGCTGAATTATACATATTTTATGACATAAGATTCAAAACAAACACGGAATTTAACCCCAAAGTAAACAATTTATTTGCTTGTGGTATGGGTGTCAGTCAAAGATAAAACACCGAAGTCCAGAAATACAAACATCTATGCACATCGCATAAATGTTTATCCTTGTCGGGAACCGAACCCAAAACCCACTGATGCGTAGTCAGATTAACCTAACCATTCGATTAACGGGGTGGTCAAAATAGATGTTATTGATATATAAGTTTGCCGGTTACATTGTTCTTTACTGGAACACGACAGTAGATAGTAGCAAGCATGGACAACATTGCGGCAATAATATGGTAACAACTACGTCATGACATTGCAAAAATCTACCAATATGTAGATAGTCACGATGACTAACACACTTCTACGAGTTGTCTTGGAAAAAGATAAATAGTTTATGTCTGCTTATTGATATATATATATATATATATATATATATATATATATATATATATATATATATTGCCAGCGACTTTATCCGCGCGGACTTCGTTTACTCCGCACAGCTGCACCCCCGTAGGTGATAGCGTAATAATATGTAGCCTATATATTGACCCGACCTATTAGTAATATTTATGCAAAATTTGAAGTAAATCCATGCAGTACCTTTTGAGTTTACCTCGGACATACATACAGACAAACAGACAAAATATCTAAAAATATTTTTGGCTTCGATATCGATTGTAGATCACCCCCCAAGTATATATATATATATATATATATATATATATATATATATATATATATATATATATATATATATATTGCCAATCGTTTGCCTTAACAAATAGCTTAGCAGAATGGCAAATGATTTATTCTTCAAAGGGCTACCACGGGAAAAGATTACCGTATTTAACGTTAATTTTACCATTTTTTATAGTACAGAGGGCAAACGAGAAGGGGGTGCACCTGATGGTAAGTGATCACCGCCACCCATGGACATCTGCAATACCAGAGGTCTTGCAGCTGCGTTGCCGATCTTTTAAGAATGAATAAGCTCGTTTCTTGAAGGTCCCCAAGTTGTATCTGTTCGCAACACCACTGCGGGTAATTGATTCCACAAAAGAGTAGTGCGAGGCAAAAAATGCCGACAAAAGCGCACGGTTGTGGATTTCTAGACATCGAGGTGGTGAAGATGGAATTTTGAATATTGACGCGATGTCCGATGATAGAATTTAGCGGCAGAAAATATCCGAACAACTCGTCTGAACAGTCCCCATGATAAATGCGGTAAAAGATGCAGAGCAAACCAAAAATTATCAAAAAATGTGCAGTTTTTAAATATTATTCTTATTACTTAGTTCTCGTTGTGGCTGGCGCAATAAATCGCGTCCCGTTTCAAGCGTAATTTAATTTGTGAGCTCATCACGTCTAAACAGCTACTATATTTGAATGTTATTTTCTAAAATATTTATTTTTGCGTTAATTATATTAAATTTTTCGGTGAAAAATAAAGTTTATTTTGTATATCATGAATAACGAACAAACAGACATTTCTTTTGATTTACACTAATATAAAAAATATATGTAAGAAGTAATATTTGAAATATACAGCGTATAAGGGTTTGTCTACCGTAAACCAAAATTTACCAAAGAACTCGTAAATTTGGCAAGAACCGTAGATTTTGAAATTTATGTGGGAAATTTTTGACGACTTTTGTACCATAATTTTGTATAATTTGATTTATTGTAATGTTCTACAGTGCTTTTTCTAAAAATAGTAAAATTGAAGGAAATACATAAAATGAGCAATGTATTGCACGTGCACGTGGCATTAGATCTCGCCACAAGATAGCAACGCACCGTTTGGTGTCTATAGGTGATGGTTGACTCTTTCCATCAGGAGGATCTGCTTGTTTGCTATCTTATGATATAAAAAAAAGTATTATACGCTACATGCCGCGCAAATTAAAGGGCTGATTTGAGAGTTTCGGTTTTGGAATGCGTCGAAGCAACGTACGCTTTATATTACGTGTCGAGACAATAAGAAAAAAAAACATAAAACGCAAATTATGCATTTCCTACAAAAATAGGAATTGGCGTTTTACAAGAAGGTTTTTTTTGGGACAAATTACACTTACTGATCTAAACAAATTATTTGCTTGTGTTATGGGTCAACGATACTAATACATAGAAATACATATATAAATACTTTTATTTATTTATTTAACTCTTCATGTACAAAAAAAATATCTAAACTCAAATATTACATAAATTAAACTATGTACATAGGTGTGCTTATGTCTTTAAGATATCTCTTCCAGCAAAACCTGTACAAGGACAGGTGTTGGAGAAAGATTATTAAAAAACACACATAATAAACACCTAAACCTAGAAATACAAACATTTATGCTCATCACACAAATGTTTGTCCCCGTTGGGGATCAAACCCGAGCCCCGTCGACTGCATAGTCAGGGTCGCTAACCACTCGACCAAAGGGGCGGTCGAATTGTATGTTTTCTTAATTTTTTGGGAGACTGTCTTACATGCTATATACATGGTAACTCATGAGTTGTGACTACACCGTTAGCAGGTCGTGCCGTGATCATTATCATTATGAATATTACTGCATTTACTTCATTGTTTACTATGTGGGTAGGTATAAGTTAGGGGGTGGTACCAGACCTCGATGAAATGATTATCGATTCCTATTGTGCTTAAAGTATGTTCTCCAGAGTTAGCGCCAGTATTGACGCACCTATTCCGGCTCTCCTATTCACTCGGCGTGGTACCGAATTCATGGAAAACAGCTATAGTGCATCCCATTCCTAAAAAAGGAGATCGCTCTAATCCGTCAAACTATCGGCCAATAGCCATAACCTCCTTGTTCTCCAAAATCATGGAGACACTTATAAACTGTCAGCTCCTGAAGTATTTAGAGGAGCACCAGCTGATTAGTGACCGTCAGTACGGTTTCCGTCGTGACCGCTCAGCTGGTGATCTTCTAGTATACCTGACACATCGTTGGGCGGAGGCAGTTGAGTCCAAGAGGGAGGCATTGGCAGTTAGTTTAGACATAGCGAAGGCCTTCGATCGGGTATGGCATAAAGCGCTTCTCTCAAAGCTGCCTTCCTATAGGCTTCCCGAGAAATTATGCAAGTGGATCACCAGTTTTTTTGCTGATGGAGCATTAAGGTCGTAGTCAACGGTGCATGCTCCGACCTTAAACCTGTCAATACTGGTGTTCCCCAAAGCTGCGTGCTATCACCGACACTGTTTCTTCTGCATATCAATGATATGTTGCGAATAAGTAACATACATTGCTATGCGGACGACAGTACTGGTGATGCTACATACTCCAGCCATAGCGGTATTTCTCGGGAACACGTCGAAGAGGGCCGGAACAAGCTCGTGTCTGAACTCGAAAATCAACTAACTGATATCTCAGAATGGGATAGTCAAAACCTTATTACATTTAACCCCAAAAAGTCGCAGCTTTGTGCGTTCACCGCAAAAAAAACATCCTTTGTCGTATCACCTCGGTTCGAAAACACTCTCCTGACAGCCTCAGTCAGTATTGGAATTCCGGGAGTCGACATATCGAACAACGTTCAGTTCCGCGATCATTTGGAAGGAAAGGCTAAACTAGCCTCCAAAAAGCTTGGTGTACTCATTAGAGCAAAGCAGTAACTACTTCATGCCAACCCATCGCCTCCAACTTTACAAGGCCCAAATTCGACTTCACATGGAGTACTGTTCTCACCTCTGGGCCGGAGCTCCTCAGTACCAGCTTCTTCCTCTTGATCGCATTCAACGTAGAGCGGTTCGAATCGTCGACGACCAGGCTAATCGGCTTGACTCTTTTACGCAGGGATGATCTTTTACGCGTTACGCAGAGATGTAGGTTTGCTCTGCATCTTTTACCGTATTTGTCATGTTAAGTGTTCCGACGAGTTGTTCGGACTAATTCCTGCCGCTAAATTCCACCATCGGACATCGCGTCAAAATTTAAAGTTCCATCTTCATCACCTCGATGTCTGGAAATCCACAACCGTGCGCTTTTGTCAACACTTTTTGCCTCGCACTACTCCTTTGTGGAATAAATCACCCTTGGGGGTGTTTCCGAATGGATACGATTTAGGGACCTTCAAAAAACGAGCTTATTCATTCTTAAAAGCCCGGCAACGCAGCTGCAATACCCCTGGTATTGCAGATGTCCGTGGGCGGCGGTGATCACTTACCATCAGGTGCACTATCTGCCCGTTTGCCCCCTCTACTATAAAAAAAAGTCCAAACATCTATTCATTCAAACATGCAAACTTTCGCATTTATAATATTAATATACTTAGATTGAAAGCACTTGTACTGTTTTACTTTTTTTTATTTACTAACACCAACCGGTTTCGCGTTTTAACGCACCTCAAGAAAACAAATCAATATTGTTTTGTCACTGCTATGTTTCGGTTTGGCGGCTAAGCACAGATGCTATTGTAACAGGAATAGGCAAGGCCGTAGTACCAGACTCGGGTGAGACAATGTCCAATTCTACCACCTAGTTGCCACGAGGGAGTGGCTTGCAGACCCAATCGTTCGCTTTTTACGAACTACCTGGCAGGGTGGCAAATAGGCTATTCCTCAAGGTGGGGGGGGGGGATCAACATGAGAAAAGTAATAATCGACGTTTAAAAACTGCTTGACAATAAGACTAATAGTTTAATCATCAACTGAACCAACGTATATCGATTGCCGATACAGGAAAAGTAGTTTTAAGCAAATAAATAATAGATTGAGGTAATTTATATTTTAACCAACTTTACAAAAAGAGAACGTACTCAACTGCTGAAATCTTTTTGTGAGCTATGTTCCCCGATTTAAAGCTTTTTTATATCATTATGCAGCAAACAAGCTGATGGCTCTGATGGATAAAGAAACCATCGCCTGTATACACCAAAGATGTTAGTGTTGCGTTGGTGACTGTGTGGCGGGATGGCAATGCTACATACATTAGTTTACTGCTTACCTTATCCTCCAAACCGGAACATGACATTGACAAGCATTGACGCTATTGCGGCAGGAATAAGTAAAGCCGTGGCAGCATATATCCATGCAAAAGGTTGTAGAACTCTACCACATATTCACGATGGTAATGACAAGTATAGCCAATAGGTCGTCTTTTACGATCTGCCTGGCAGAACGGCAGTTGGTCTATTCTTTAACAGAAGCCTGAGCCAACACAGGGTATCTGGGCCGATTGACAATTTGGTTTACTTTAAATTTGGTCCAATATAAATTTGGTCTAGTGATCAAGTATCGGTATGGACCGCATGAGATTTCGGGTTCAATTTCCAAGACGGTCAATTCAAAATGTGTTTCTTCTGTTTTCTGATGAAAAGATCTTTACGCGGGATTGGATAAATGCCCGGTTGGCGACAGGCTTGCCCCTCTCGTATTATGGGATTAAGCAGCTTGGGCTAATCGTGGATGCACTTGTTGTATCTCTGCCTAACTTTTCGGGGGTACGGATGTAAATATACTAAATTTGGTACAGGGTTTGGGAGGTACAGGACATTAGAATTTGGCTGTTTCATATCAATAATGTTTAATATATGAAAGTACAAATATATCTTCACTATTTTAGTTTTGTGATTAAGACTATTTGATGATAATTTAACGTAACCGCAATCACGCTCTACCAAATGAATTCTAACAGGCACATTAACGTGCTAATGAGGTGAAGTTAAATTACATCTGCAATCTATTATTAAACAGTTTGCCTCTGTTATTTGCAATAATTTCGCAATATTCTGATTACTGATAATACATTATTGCAAAGACCGCGAAATAATAATTTTTTAATAAGTAATTTACCCCGTGTTGGTCCGTTGAAGAATAGGCCAACTGCCGTTCTGCTAGGCAGATCGTAAAACGAGTTACTACCACCGTAGCTACTAGGTGGTAAGTTCTGCATTGTCTCGATCGGGTCTGGTACCACCGCCTCACTTATTTCTGCCGCAATAGCGTCAGTGCTAGTCACTAATGTGTTCCAGGATCCGGATGTGATTTAAAGGGTAAGGTAGCTGGTGAACTTATGCATGCAGCATTAGAACTCTCCACAAGATAGCAACATAAACATTTTGGTGTCTATAGGTGATGGTTGACTCTTTCCATCAGGAGATCCATCTTCTTGTTTGCTGTCTTATGATATAAAAATATAAGTGATTGCAGGTCGTGTAGGAATTTGAAGATAGCAAAGCAAGGCCTTCAGTGATAGGAGACGGGCAATTGCATATAAAATCGTTCGCTTCTTGCGAACTGCCTGGCAGAACGGCAGATAGTATAATCTTCAAAGGAGACCCGGACCAATACGGGAGAAATGATGTAAATATACATAATTTATAACATAAATTTAATAATAATATAAATTTACCTATTCCTGTCGCAATAGCGTCAGTGCTTGTCACTGTCGTGTTCCGGTTTGGAGGGTAAGGTAGCCGGTAAACTTATGCATGTGGCATTAGACCTCGCCACAAGATAGCAACGCACCATTAACATCTTTGGTGCCTATAGGCGATGGTTGACTCTTTCCATCAGGAGACCCATCTGCTTGTTTGCTATCGTATGATATAAAAAAATTGCATCTTTCCACGGATGTTAAGATGAGTGGCATTCGTTTTTTCTGAGAATTTTCCGGTTACGAAGTGAAACGTGCTTTGAGTATGTATACCGTGTCCTATTGTCTTTGCGTCTAACGAGATGAAGAGTATGCTAGATTGTGCCGGTTTTCTTTATATTCAAATCTTCGGTTAGGTTGTTCCATTTCAAACACTAATTCTCCCATTACACTTAGAAACTGTAATGCTGGGGCTGCACTTATACTTATCGTTCCGAAGTAATATGCGCAGACGTTTTGTACGATTTGACACTAAAAATTATCGCGATAGAAGCTGTGGTCATATTAGCAGCAACGATATTTTGCACGAAATATCGTGCAATAATCCAAGATGGTTGAAATCATTTTCAAACGTGTAACTACGGACGACTATCATCTTTATTTCTACATGTGTACTAGCAACTAATTACTAAAATGTTTCTTTTGTGTTTTACATTTTTTGGATTCCCGTATGATGAGCTCTCAGATTAACATTTCGTCGTCCCAATCCATTTTACACAACCACTTGCGCACGTCTGAACTGATCGAAAACAACGGCTAAAATGAATAACGCTAGTCTAGCCACGCAGCGCGTATTTTAGCACGCTAAAACCCTTTGACGTACTGCCAATTGCACGATAAGGCACACACAGGCCGAATGTTTGCGACGTTAGTCGATAATAGCCGGTCATATCTGCATATATCGTGTCATTGCACTAAGCTGTAATAATAACAATAAAATAATTTATTGCATTAACCATAATTTTAAATTACAAAGATAGGCTGGAGTCCACTTTTAGGCAACAATATGCCGGTTCTAGAGGACTCTGCAAACTCCGCATTGTGACGACGGTCGCTTGTGCGACCGCAGCATTACAGCCTAAGTCAATAATATTACTGTAGCATCACATCCTCATCGCCATTGCAACGTATGTCAATTAAACCACTCATGTGGTCTGTGCAATCAAACAATGCGGTCGCTGGCTAACTGATTTATTTCTACTTCCAGTTATCCATACACTACAATTGCAATCCATTAATCCAGGGATTATCGCCCATGTTGTCAATTTTTTACACAAACATATTATATAAAATGAGTATATGCGGCCATCAATTTCTAAATTGATATGTCAAAATGAAGCTGAAGTGTTAATTCTTTACTTATTATTAAAATAACTCCTATATCTTATGAAATGTTTAGAATTGTTAATTATGTAACATGTTTTAAATTCATATTTCTTTTGGCTTGAAATAGAGTCAACTATTTGATTGAGGTAATAATTAAGTCAATAATCGACTAGAATAAAACATTACAAAAGGGTCTGACTAATATGTTTTCTAGGCATTCGTGTTGTGAAATTTAGAAGTGAAGTATCGTAATATACAATGAAGTATAATCAGTTTTGTATTGGTATTTAATGTGATTCAATATTCCATCAATTGCTGTTTAAATTAATAAATCTTACACCTTTTAACAAGTGGAGTGAATACCCATAACTGTACACAGCCCCTTTTTTGGTTACCACGTGTAGCTAAGATTTTTCGTATGACGAATTTAGTCATAAAAAAATTTGACCAAGTAACATTATGATATTGTTGGTACGAATTTGTGTTACTCGAATGTAAGTCAAAATCTCCATAATATAATGGACCGTCCGTTTAGCAATTCCATGCCTTCATTTTATTGCCCATGTGCAGGGGAGATCACGTGTTTCTCTACGTTCGAAACTAAAATGGCCTCTAATTCGGCAGCGTAAGCAGTTACCGATGCTATGCACGACTCAGGAATCCTTAACAACTTAAGACTAAGTTTAAGTTTCAGTATAAAACAAGTCTCACAGTTTAAATCTTTTTCAAACTAGGGTTTTACAATTACTCAGGGTTTTCATATTAGTGGCATGTGCTGACGCATAAAGTATCACGTTAATCTGCAGCTGCATTCATATCAGTCACTTAAAACAAATGCTTAAAAATTCTAACTCATTTTCTGAGGCTTTATCATCTCTTTCCTACCACGATAAATCTTAATACTTGAAAAGAGAGGACAAGACTTCACTAAATGCTAGCGATGTTTTAGATTTGATTTCAAGTAGGTATTAAAAGTGTTGTCTCGAGATTTAAAACAATATAGTTCTATGAGCTAGCGTAATCAAACGAATATAATTCTATTTGATTAATAATCATAATTATGATAGTTCCTTATTCTCGATAACCGAAATTAACAAAATTAAGCAGAGATAAAATTTAAGATAAACCTGCAATCAGTATCAATTGAGGTATATCTTTTATATTAGCTTTGGCCCTTGACATTGCTAACGTGTATGATATTTAAACTAATATCACAAAGGTAGTATATGCCTAGACTTAACACAAATAACTTTTTACTTTACGGGATAGTAAAAATTAATTAATTCCGTGGGATTAATAGAAACTTCTAATCGTGCAGCCTTCTGCTAGTTTAAGTATATGTTGCTAATACTAATGTTTAAAATTCTGCAACATCTTGACCGAGTTTGTTGGCCGTGTGGGCTTACTTATTCTTGCTGCAATAGCAGAGGTGCTTGTCGCTGCCATATTTCTGGTTGGACTGCGTCAGGAGATGGTAAACTTATGCAATTTGCATTTAAACCCCACAACATGGATAGCAACATTAATATCTTTGGCGTTCATAGGCGATGTTATCACTTTCCATCAGGAGAATCATCAGCTTATTTATTATTGTATGAAATAAAACAAATAAATAATATATAATTTTAACGTCGACTTTAATTTCATATGTCATTATTATAAAAAATTCGTATGAAATACTCAGGCATGGCTTTTTAAATTTGTAAAAGGTATTGTTGTTATTCCTACCGAACAGACTTATATGCAACGGATCTTAATTTCCACATAGGATTCATAAGCAGCTTATATCTTACACTTCTGCAAAAAATATATATTATATACATAATTATGTTACAAAATGCTTAACCCAAACAATCTATTAAGTGTCAGATGATCGATTCATTCAGATTTGTTTCAGTAATCATAATAAAAATTTTGAGAAATCGTCATTAAGCTTGCCTGCGACAAGGTACTTTTGCACCGAAAATGTCTATGTTGCCCCCAATGACCTTCTAATGAAGGTTATTGGTTGTCCCACTAAAAAGTTAAGTAACTCGGGAACTACCGTAATCCTATGTCAAAAATACAACGTATGTAATCCTTAGAAGCTCTTAAAAACCCAATTTTCATTTATTAAATTAATTTAAGAAAAAATAACATTTTAACTCAAAAATTTTAAATACTTTCATCTTGCCAAAGGATTTAAACAAAAAAATGTTGTTAATTATTTTACGTAAAGAAGTCGTAAATAATCTATCTTCTGAATATATATTACAATAATATATTTTATTTTTATAGAATATATTTACTTACATGAAGTTCATCACTGACTTATCGTCGATCTTAATTAATATTATATTTGTGTTTTATACATCCCACATAGTTGGGAAAACTTAGAAAACTTTAAATACAACAAAGAAAATTTATGTCCTACGTGTCGTAATTTTTTTTTTCGTAATTTAAGTTAGAATATACCCAACTTAATTCTAAAAGAATCATCTCGATATGGATTTTAGTTTCCGCGAAATTCGTGGACAAACATACGCACATACAAATATACAAACATGCAAATATACGTACGGTTACGAAATTTAGTACACATGCTTGGACGCCTAAGTATATTGACCGCCCCGTAGGTCGATTGGTTAGCGAACCTAAGTACCAATCGATGGGATTCGGGTTCTATTCCCGACAGGGACAAACATTTACGTGACGAGCATAGATGTTTGTATTTCTGAGTTTGGGTGTTTATTAAATTCTATATGTACTAACTGTTGCCAGCGACTTCGTCCGCGTGGACTTCGTTTACTCCGCACTGCTCCTCCCCCTTAGGTGATAATGCGATAATATGTAGCCTATATGTTAACCCGACCTATTAGTAATATTCATGCAAAATTTGAAGTAAATCCATACAGTACTTTTTGAGTTTACCCCGGACATACATACAGACAAACAGACAAAAATTCTAAAAACTATATTTTTGGCTTAGACATCGATTGTAGATCACGTCCCAAGTATTCTTTTAAAAAATATTCAATGTACAGTTTCCTACGATTTTATTATACGTATAGATTATTATTATAATACTCAAATATGATCCAATTTTAAAAATATTACATACATACATGTCTAATAGTTGATAACCTCCGTTTTTTCGTCGATTGAAAACAGACAGTATTATCTGTGAAATATATATAGGGATACCAGAGCGTGCCGTAGCCTAAGCTGGGGATGTCGGTACGGGATTCGATAAATAACTTTATAAATTACCGTTTGAACAGCTGTCCAATTGATTGATTACCTGCTGCCGTAATTGGTTTTATAGGATTACTTACACAAACATTGTGGAATCAAGTTTTAGAATGTAAGATTACTTTGGGTGCTGATTTTTATCGAAGATTTATTAAGGCAACTTGTAAAATTTTAAACATTTTAGAAAAATATTTAAAATTTTACAAGTTTTTGTTCACGAATCACTATAATTTTTGAATTTTACCTTTTTATTGGCAGTTTTTATTTGTAAAAAAATATTTCAGTTCCAATGCAGGATAAACAGAGTGAATCGAGCTTTTGAAGATGACGTTTTACGACGACTCGTGATGTGTGATGGCTCCCATCGTAACAGATTATCTTTTTTATATGCTAGCATCAGAAACTTTACGAGTTTTTCGAGATATGGTAATGTTAATATGCCACTATTAGACTCGAAAAATTCTACTAAGAGTTTTCTAAATAGGAAAAATTCAGTAGCACTTTGACTGACTCGAGATGCCTTAGGATTTAAGCCAATAAGGCTATCACTAGACCAAACATGATAAAAAAGATTGGGTGCTTATATAAATTTATATATTAAATGATCGAACACATTGGGACGGACCGCAACAGGATGAGGCGCGTCACATCGCAACTAGCTTAGCACATTAAGACGGGAAGCAGCGGGGTGAAGCAGGCCTCATAGCTATATAATGCATTTCCGTATTTCTTCTAAAATATTATCTCTCCTTTGATCATCATAACGTGGGTCTAGCAAATCATATTATGGCTCTCTGTAGCCTTGAATTTAAGTCGTTTTTCATCCATAATTACGGGATCTTGTTAATTGATAATCAAAACACAGGGGAAGTCGTGCGTGCAATTTTACACGCCGTAGCCCACTGGCGATGGGGTGCAGTGGGGCAGGTCAGACCGCATCGTATTCACCGAAGTGGTGTGCGATAGTTAAAATAAAATGTAAAAAAGCAACCTTGGCGGATTCTTGCGATTTGGCCCAACCTGTTGCAGCCCATCCCAGTGTGCTCGATTCTTTAGTAAGCACCTAAACCTAGGAGTACGCAATCCAATCCTCATCAATTGCGTTGTCATATGCATATGTTTTCATAATAAAATTGTACGTCTATCGGCTCAGTATGAGATTAAACAAAAACATTGTAACTAAATACAAATATTTATATTTGACAGGGGCCATTGTAACAAATGTTTTGGAAGTTTTAATAGTCATTTAGTCCAGTAGATACAGATCTGTGATAAACAATGGATGAAACAGGGCTCTGTCCAGGGCAAAACATCCCTATTGATATACTTTAGGTATTAAGTGCTATAATCTTTCCTATCTTTACAAAAAAACTTTTGCTTAATATAACACGTACACGACATCGATACGACGATCTCTATTATATTTCGCCTGTGTTGATCGGCCTCTTTTGAAAAGTGGGCCAACTGTCATTCTGCCAAAAAAGTGTTATAAGACGACCGATTGGCTATACGTTTCACTACCATCGTGACTAGTTACTAAGTGGTAGAGTTCCGTGACCTGCCCAGTTTTTGGTACTACCGTATTAGCAATAGCTGTCGCAATAGCGTCAATACGTATCATTGTCGTGTTCCAGTTTAGAGGGTAAGGCAGCTAGTAAACGTATGCATGTGGCATTGTCAGCCCGCCACACGGATAGTAACGGACCATTAACATCTTTGATGTCTATAGACTGATTTCTCTTTCCATCAAGAGAGCCATCTGATTTTTTGCTATCTAATGATATTAAATAATAATAATTATAAATATTCTGAGAAAATTACACAAATCCATCTAACTCTAAAGTAAGTTTATTATTTCTTCATTATACAGATGCTATTCAACGATACTATCCGATAATGGTCAGGATAGCACTTAATATAAAATTCTTGAAATATATTTAACTAGCTGTGCCTGCGACTATGTTAGCATGAAAAAAATTCTAATGATTTCTTTTACGCTGATGACGCTGAATCGAAAAAATGAAAGTAGACTAAGTTGCTCCTTATTAACGTAGTTTACTCTTTATTATATCAACAGGTTTAAAATATAGACAAACCCTTGGGTTTGTCTATATTTTAAACCTGTTGATAGTTTTTATCCCGAAAATTTTTCGGGAACGGGAACTATGTGGGTAAAACCTTGGTTTTACCCACATAGTTCCCGTTCCCGAAAAATTTTCGGGATAAAAACTATCCTATTTTCTTTTTCGGATCTTAAACTATCTTGGTACCAAATTTCATTCAAATTGGTTCAGTGGTTTAGGCGTGAAGAAGAGACAAACAGACAGACATATAGATAGAGTTACTTTCGCATTTATACCATAGTATGGATGATCAGCCAAAGCTATAGAAAGTGCCATAAACGTCTGTGTTCATCCAACAAAGGTCCAACGGGTATCGAATATCCATACATATAATAAAATCGTAGGAAAGTCAAAACTGTACATTGAATATTTTTTAAAGAATACTTGGGGCATGATCTACAACCAATATCGAAGCCAAAAATATAGTTTTTAGAATTTTTGTCTGTTTGTCTGTTTGATGTCCGGGGTAAACTCAAAAAGTATTGCATGGATTTACTTCAAATTTTGGATGAATATAACTAATAGGTCGGGTCAACATAAAGGCTACATATTATCACGCTATCACCTACGGGGGAGGGGCTGTGCGGAGTAAACGAACTCCGCGCGGACGAAGTCGGTAGCAACAGCTAGTATGACATAAATAACATATTGAAATCTCGATCGGGGTCATTACGGGGTGAGACGATCATAAATAATTTAAGGAAATGCGATAAAGGTGCTATGTTGAATGTGAACTACCTGGCCATTTTTAGTTTGATTAAAAAAAGTGATTTTTTTTACCTTGACTAAAATTTAAAATACTTGTTGTGCTATTTTTTTTCGAAAAGGAGCGCCGCCATATTTCGGAGAAAACTTTAAGAGTTTGGTCAACAAATGAGCATAAATACTTGTTTTACTTGTATGGCTTTATTATTTATGATAACTAAATACTGCTTATATAATTTCATATTTTTTATGATGTGCAATTTGATCAGGTAGATAGCGTTGTGATGAGATTCTGGCTAGATCCCAAGTCTAAGTATGGTTGAACCCAATCGTATGCCGTTCAAAAGTTATGAAATTTTTACATACACAATACACATACCTATGTTAATAACTTCCTTAGTTTGACCTTAATAATATTTATTTCTAGTATAAATACTAATTATTAATAATAAATTATTAATAATAAAACCTTAATAATTTTAATTCTAATATAAATACTAATTCTATTACTAGATAATAATAATTTTCCAAAATAATTTAGAACAAAATATAAGAAACAAACGATGTTCGCGCACTAGGATACCCCGTGTTGTTTGTTGATAACAACTCATTTCTGAGGGTCAGTAAAAACACAATATTTTCTTTTGAAAGGCGCAGAGAGATAATAATAACAAAATAAAATAATCTATGCATATAATAAAATCGTAGGAAAGTCAATGTATGTCCGGGGTAAACTCAAAAGTACTACTGCATGGATTTAGTTCAAATTTTGCATAAATATTACTAACAGGTCGGGTCAACATATAGCTACACATTATCACGCTATCACCTACGGGGGAGGAGCTGTGCGGAGTAAACGAAGTCCGCGCGAACGAAGTCGCGGGCAACAGCTAGTTTAAAATACAGCTTTTTCAAAAATTAACAACATTGTTTTTACAGCTACGTGTTAGTACAAAAGAAAGTTAAGAATACTAATAGTAATTATACTTTATATATAAAATACACAACATTGTCTAACATAAAAAGTATCTTTTATTTTCTGCCAGAAGTAATCTACCTGTATGCCAAATTCAACCAAATCGACCAATTTTTTTCATGTGATGAGCATCAAACACCAAAAATAACGAATTCATAATTAAATAAACAATTCACAAGTAAATTTGACGCATCGACAGTTTTGAAGCCACTACCGGAACGCATTTGCGTCAATGCTTACCATAGCCAGTAGACTTATACATATGACATTGCTGTCTCGCCATTCATAAAACAACACACCATTAACATCTTTAGTGCCTACAGGCGATGGTTCTTTCTTTTCATTGGAAGAGCCATCTGAATTTTGCCATCTAAATAAAAAAAGAACATCCTACAGACATATAAACTTTTACATTATAATACTAGAAGGATGATAAATTTTGTGGTCATATTTTAAAGTATTAAAATGGTATTGTTTTGTTTACATCGGGCAAGTAGGGAAGTTCACTGCATATGTCGTAAAAACCTTAAATAAGTAGACATAATACGGCGCCAAAACACCAACCCGTTATGGAAATCAATATTTGAATACGTGTTTATTTTGTTTATGTAAAATTTAATAGAGAGAGGAATTGTGAAAATATGTACATATTGAATTTTATATATTCTATAAAATAGAATTTATGTACCACATGCGAAATGTTATTTTTGCTTGTCTACAAAATGTGAAATGGAAAAGCTTCTGTCCATTCTCGTAGACGACAATAATTCCCAAATGTTACTATAGTGCTGAATATAAAATTTGAAGTCGTCAAATTCAAATAATAAAGTACATTTTAAAATAATAGCTAGAGTCATCAATCTGGTAAACCAATTTACGGTCAACTTAATATTTAAAAATATTTACTGTGGACTTAAATAATACCTTCTTCTTCATAAATCATATACAACTTGAGTTATATTGTAATGACAGTATATTAATTTACTTAAAATTAACGATTAAATATTTAATTTTATATGCAATTGGTCCACCTCTCGCTTCCACCACTGTAAGCCAGAATCAACAGCGGCAACCGTCCTGATAACCACTGAGTTGCGAGCTGAGGGTGTCCTGGGAAAAAGCTAAGCAGTCTTGGAACCCCCAACGAAATTAATCAGAAGTATAAAGGAGAGTTAGAAAATAGATCCTGTTTCCCTCCCTTTTAAATAGGAGACAGCAGAATGTTAAAAGCATAAAAATGCTACGAAATGAGACTTTTACAAACAGGTTAAGCCTGATTGCTATTGCACCACGGAAATTTGGAAATTAGGGCCTACCAAAATCGCCTACTTAATTTTCTTTCCAGTAGTAAGTATGACAAAATCCCTGAAGGCACGGAAGTTCCCACAAGGTTGAAGTAATAAATTACACCGGATATATATTGGATACTATCTAATATTTGATTACGTTCGTTTTGCCAAAGATTACATTCCCAAAGGATATGGCGTGCACTTTGTTCATATTTACAATTTAATGAAGAGCATTTGCAAAAAGGAGAAGGAACTAATTTAAACGAGAATAATTTAGCTTTAAAGTTACCGTGGCTAGTGAGAAACTGCGCAATACAATGGTCTATTTCTATTCACGTTTTACTTAAACGATCCCAGTTGCATTGAAAAAAGTTATATAAATGCCTTCATTTAATTAAACAACACCAACGCGACTGCCATTCATCAATTAATTCATTAGTAACGTCGATTACAGGATAAAAAGGTGACGTATTTTTGTTTGAGCTTGCGGGTTGATAAATTCTGGGTTGCAAAAATTCTGAGAATTGTAGGACATTGAAGCCCGACGCTGAATTTCTAAATTTTAGCATTTGCATAGCAGTCGTAGGACAAAATAAACAAGCAAAATTAGCACGTAATTTAAGTAACATGTAACCTTACCTCAAACCTTATGTAAACCTATTTAAGCAAACAAAGATATTGATTGGTTGATAAATTCATTCAAGCTGTGTAGTAATTGTCCTTATCATTCAAAGCTAATTAATCATCATAGAAATATAAGTCGATAAATAAAATAGATGAGCTGATATAACAGTACAATATAGTAGTAGTAAGTAATATGCACGATATTTCAGTAAGTCAGACGGCACTTTTCCCCCGTGTTGGTCCGGCCTTCCTCTGAAAGAAAGATCATCTGCCGTTCTGCCAGGCAGTTCGTAAGAGATGGATAAGTCAATAGTCACTACCATTACGGCTACTAGGTGGTAGAATACTGCATTGTTTCGCTCGGGTCTGGTACCATCGCCTTACTTTTACCAATTCCTGCCGCAATAGCGTCAGCGCTTGTTATTGTCGTGATCCTGTGTGGAGGGTAATTTTAGCTATAAACTTATACATGCGGCATAAAGACTCCACCATGACGATAACAACGTACCATTAATATATTTGGGGTCTACAGACGATGGTCGTCTCTTTCCATCAGGAGAACCGTCTGCTTTTTTGCTATCTTATAATATAAAAAACCGTACAAATTTTCTTTCGTATCAAAACCTGGATGAGACATAGCAGAACTCTACTACCTAGAAGTCAGGATAGTAGTTACATATTCGGCTTACCGCTACAACCGTTACCTAGCTGAAATGAAGTTAGTATGTTCTTCAAAAAGTTTCCGAACGTAAATTGGGAAAAGCGTACAGTTATTTACGACGAAATTATTTCTAAATACAATAAAAGTTTAATCGTAAAATTCCTTTATTGATTCCGGCCCTCTAAAAATAGATCATATGCTATTATTCCAAATAATTCGATAAATGCGAATAATTAGCTAAACCCGTCACTGCCACCCTAACCACAAGGCGATACAGTTCTGCATCGTATTAACCGGGGTTTTGATATTTGAGCTGTTCACGCCATAATAGCGTCAACACTTGTTATAGTAGAATCCTGATTTGAAAGGTAAAGTAGCCGGTAAACTTATGTACCGTGAAATGGGATGAATATGCACAATTCGAAACTTCAGACTTGTATTTCTTTATAAGTTTCAAGGACTGCATACCACTATCCCTATTTCTATTGATGAGTCTACCAGTCTATTTTTCTATCGAAAATTTTTTTTAGTAGTTTTTCCATGCATTAAGAAGAAAATTGACAAAATATAGACTGGTTCTATTTACCCATTATATGGGGTGAATAGAAACGCTATTCACCCCACACTTCGTGTCTATTCACACCGTTTCGTGCCTAGTAACCTCGCAACAACACAGTCAACTTTGAGACGTTAATTTCTTTTTGTCTTTTATTCCATAGACAATCAGGTGTTGCCAATTCACAGAGTAAATAATGGTGTACAGAAAAAAAAAACACATGGCATTTTTACGCTAATGCGACTTGGATCTGTGGACTTACATATAGCTAAAAAGACTTTAACATATAGCTAAAAAGACTGTTACATATAATACCCAAGTAATAACTGAAATGAACGGTTATCAACGAAGGTTTATTAGTAGTTATGGATTATTCTGTGGTTTTATGAGTAATGATATGATATAGTATAGTCTGAACTTCGGATTATACAACTTTTATATGGCATATGAGGTTGATGCTTCGAAGAATGGGTCGTTGACAGTGTAAGATTTATTTTGCTAACACACTGTTTTGGGTATACTACACACGATTTTGTTCTTTTGAAATTATTTCTTATTGCGGATAAGTTTTTTTTTTTATAGTATAAGATAGCAAACAAGCAGATGGGTCTCCTGATGGGAAGAGTTAACCATCCCCTATAGACACCAAAAGGTGTTAATCGTGCGTTGCTATCTTGTAGCGAGGTCTTATGCCACATGCATAAGTTTACCGGCTATCTTACCCTCCAAACCGGAACACGACAGTGACAGGCACTGACGCTATTGCAGCAGGAATAGGTAAGGCGGTGGTACCAGACCCGGGCGAGACAATGCAAACTCTATCACCTAGTATATCAAGTCAAGTGAATAAATACCATTATCCTATACTCAAATAAGAGGAATGAAAACATGCAATTTGTCAACGATTAAACTAACTGGCCCCCCTTTAAGGAATTATATTATTTCCTATAATGTAACATATGAATAATAATCTGTGAACAAGTCCAATAAAAAACTAGTTACGAGAATTGAAAACAATATTTGAACGATTTGATCTATTTAGAAATTGAACGCCTATAATGAAACTGTTACTGCTAAATAACAAATTTGCTTAATTGATATTATAATATAGTGGATATGTATAATGAATCGAACCCCGAAGGTTGAGGTTTACCGCAATTCGGTTTGTTTGTTGGGTTAAAGGGTAGTCCTTATCGCTGTAGTTGTTCCTATTTCATCCTAATATATATTCAATACCGTTAGATTATAATCTACCTAAGTGATATTATAATTTAACTGCTAACCTATCCTAACCAAATTATAAAATCCCTAGGCAGATTATAATCTAACGGCTATTGACAATTTTGAAATAAAACACAAAAAAGTGAAAATCAATGTTTTGAAATTCAGATTTTCATTTTGTATAGTGTATTCAATTAAAATACTGTAATGCTATAAAATTTACAACTAACCGGTTGTCAATAACAATTAAATAGCAATATTTGTTATGTGTTTGCTCACATTACCGCCCGGTCGATTGGTTAACGACCCTGACTACACAATTGACGGGGCTCGGGTTTGATCCCCGACGGGGACAAGCATTTGTGTAATAACATTGATATATAAAAACCCAAGATACACAGTCCCGAATAAAACTGACACTCAAAACTGTCGATAATTAGTCTAAAAAGTTTATAGTTATGGCAAAAACGAGTTTTGGCAACCTTAAGCGCAAGACTTATAGTTGTTTTTAAAAAGCATTGTATAAAAAGCAATAAAATTTTTGACTGAAGTTAATCTGTAGGACAAGGCGTCAGTGGAGTCGAATATATTTTTATACGTTGACTTAGGTAGTGTTTTAAGGGCTTTGTAAAATTTATATTTAAAAAAATCTGATCGAAAATCTGTTTTTGCGTAGATCATTTATATATCAATAAAACAAATAATAAACGTTAACATAATCTATATTTCAAATATTGTAGGTTATTGGTTCTATTACACAGAACCTAAACATATCGGCAAACTGAGGGTGTATAGCCATGTAGTATTCGACGCTTGATATTGATACATTTAGTTTGCATATTCTAATAGGTTTAAAAGATACTCAAATAGGAAATTTACTGCAATTGTGACAATGACTACGTTATTAAGTTCATAGATTCCTATTAGATAACAGACACGACTTTTCATCAGACTTATTATATTATGTATAGACAGCATAGTAGGAAACGCATTAATTTCCTAGAAATAAGTTTAGCTTTTCGTAAAATTCTTTTTTTGAATTAGATTTCAGTTTTTCTGTTGTTTGTTTTTTTTTTGTAATATTATGTAAACGAACATTTGTTTAGTTATAGTATCTGCAGGCATACGAGCGAATATTGCTCATAGACATTTGCAACACAAAAGGTTATTTGCTAATGCGATGCTGGCTTCTGAAAATTTTATTGAATCTCCTCTTAAAAATTCCAATATCAAAGCTGGTCATAAAAACTGAGTGAGGTAAGCTGCTGATCCAGAGTTTGTCTGTTTGTATAAAGAAGGTACAAGCAGATTAAATTGGATGTAATCTGTCACTACGGCGTAAGCCAAATTCGGTAAAAGAATACTGCAAAACTAATGACTTTCCTACGTATTTCCGCGTTTTCCAAAATTCAACTTCTTAGAGGGTAAAATAGGGGATGAATATTTTATATGACCTCATAGGCCAAACCCTTAGGGCTAGAAACTTAAAATTTCACAAACGTATTCCTCTTATGACGTAGGGATCCACTTAGGAATGATTTTCTATTCTAATGATAAATGTTGGTATTTCTGGCTTTGGGTGTTTATTAAATATATTTTAGTATACCCACAACACTTAGTTTGGGGTTAGATCAGTAAGTGTAATTTGTCCCGTGAATATTTATTTATTATTATTATTGATTATATGCGTACGAGTGTACAATGACATGAACATTGTACATGTCAAAATTTTGTAATTGAGTGAACGATTTAAAAACTAGTTAACGTCAATTAACAGAACTTATAATAGGGGAGCCTAAGATGCTAAATGGGCTACTATGAGATGCTAATAAGAACTTCGTAGGAACCTTTAGTTAGTTAGTATCTTCACTCCCGTATCCCCAAGGAGGTAGGCAAAGGTACAACAAGTGCACCCACGACTAGCCGAAGATACTATGCGTTCCAACTAAGAATAGGATCACGCATGTTATCCACTTTATGTTACAAGTGTGAAACTAGTAATGTCAGCAAAAAAATATTTGTTCAAAAAATATTGCTGATTTATTGAAAACAAATAACGTTTTAGTAATATTATTTTCATCAATAAAAATTAGAAAAAACATCAGTCTAGCTGTGATATATACATGTAAGTCGTGTTAGTTACACTAGTTATAAGTCAAGAACGACGGGGTCATTTTTGTTGCGATTTTTGTGATTTTGGGTTGCCTTTGTCCAGAAAAGGCTAAAAAGTATTAAAATATAATATTCATCATTGAAAAAACAGTAAAGTATATCAGAATAGTTTTTATCAGAAAACTGAAAAAACCCACCCGGGAATTGAACCCAGTATCTCATGTGGTCAATACTGACACTAGACCACTAGACCACAGAGACGATTTCGTAGGAACCTATTGGATTCTTTAGATTAGATTGTACAAAAAAGAAGGTTAGATATGTAGTATTTTTCATTTCGATAGTGGGGAAAGCAGCAACAGATTACCGGGTCCTTAAAATACAGTAGCTTTACGTGCTTATCCGAGGCATGGGAATGGTCGGACAACCTCTACTCAACTCCGATCTGCTAGTGAGATTTAGAAATCCTAAATCTTAGAAAAACCTCGAAAATTGCATTAGGTAAGATGCAAAAACTGCATTCCGGATTGGGTAAAAGTGTTACTTTTACCCAATCCGGGGATCGGACCCGGCACCTCATGATCTGAGCTAAATAAGGTAATCCCTAGACCACGAGATAGTCAGTTTAATAACTTTATTATTATTATGGCTCCAGGTATTCTTTGGCTATATTGAACTTAATTTTGAAAAAACTTTAAAACACTTGAATATTAAACGTATAAATTAGAGGTGTGTAGTATTGTTCAAATAATGCAAAAAAGCGCTTTATGGACTATGAACTATATTTTTCTAGTTTTACGTGTAGTATAAATAGCGCGCTATAATATAACGCTATGCGTTATATTAATCACCACAACTCTAGTATAAATACTTGACAAGCAATATTTAAACATTGGAACACTTTATATATACGTAACTGTTCAACAATTAGTTTAAACTACAAGGAATTTAATTTTGCGATGTCATCACGAGCCCACGCGTCAGGACTTATAGAACTCACATGTTAGTTGAGTGAGTGGGGTCATTTAAAGTTAAACTACCCTCAAGAGGAATATGTATGAAAGAAGATGTAAATACTAACTAAGATGTAAACTTTTTTTATTTTTAAGTAGAAATGTATATGCTATATAAAGAAGGGCGCAAGTGGAATACACCGCATCAATATAGATTTATTATTAATTTTTCTTTATTATAATTTTCATTTCATTTCATTGCGTAGTATATAATACTAAAGTTTACGCCTTGCGGTCATAATATAAACCTTTTGAGTATATGATGCATTTCACTTAATAATAATTAAATGCCGTCCCTCGAGATCTGTGGCCGTCCCTATGGTCTAGCTGTACGGCGGCAACTTTGGTGTGGACGAATTTATTCATGACTTTCAAGCCCGGTGCGTAGAATTTTCAGTTTTTTAGGGTTCCGAAGGGAAGGGAAAAACGAAATCCTTATGTGATCACTCACGTATCTATATGTCTTTCCATCTGACACAGCAAATTTATTCCAAAACTATTAAACTAATTTATTTTTAAAGTTGGTACATACAAGTTATTAGATATGTAAATCGATCAAATTTTGGGGGAAGCTAGATAATTAAAAATATAGGTAGTTTTGCAAACTATATTGTGCTTGTCGTTTGAAAGGGCTTGCCGTGAGAAAGTAAGGTATATTTTTTATAATTTTAAAATAAACAATTTTAAAGTTATTTAGGAAAATAGGCAAAAGTTCTATCCCGCCATCTGTGAAAATGCTGGGTGTAAAGTTTTGAAAAACCATTCAGCAAATAGTTTTTTACTTATAGTTAATTAAAAAACCTGCAACAAGTTTTTTAATAAGTTTACCACATCTTAATTTGGACCAACATTTATAAAACGTGTGGCACGTAGATCATGCACAAAACTCTCTAAACGCGAATTCAACTCACACTTGTTCGGTTTTTATTCTGGAAACCATAATATCTTGCCCCAGACTAGAAATTAACCAAAGTCTATAGCTTACCTGGCACATTAAGGGACACAATACCGTTCGTTAACTATAAATCCACTAATCGTACTGGTTTTCTCTTTGGAGATATGGTGTATGAGAGATATGACAATATGTATTTACTTAGTAATATAAAATAAATATATATTTTCACTAGCTGTGCCCGCGACTTCGTTCGCGTGGAAAAAATTCTAAAATAAAACCCGCATAGTTCCCGTTCCCGTGGGATTTCCGGAATAAGAACTATCCTATGTCCTTTCTTGGGTCTCAAACTATATTTGTACTAATTTTTATCCAAATCGGTTCAGTGGTTTGGCCGTGAAAGCGTAACAGACAGACAGACAGACAGACAGACAGACAGACAGAGTTACTTTCGCATTTATAATATTGTTACGAATAATCTGGAAGCGTGTAGAGTTGGAGCGCGGGCGCGCTAACTATCTAGAAAACTCCTGTTGACAAACAAATAGTTGACCGGGGCTATGCCATAATGGACTTTGTGTAATATGGCATAAGGTTGAAAATAGCGTGTATTAGGATTTATGACTCATAACATGTTTACGATAAGAAGTGATTCATTGTTTCCCGATACATTTAGATTTTTCTGGATCCAGCTAGGACTTTCCCCTGCCTATAAATACAGAGATGTTGACAAACACAAGGCAGTTTTTATCAAGCGATCGAGAGCGATACATCAAGTGACAAGTGCGAAGCGAGAAGTGTTTAATTGTGTAGTTCAGTGATAGTATAGTGAGTGACTAGCAAGTAGAGTGTATTTTAGTATTACGTTGTGTTGTGTTGTGTAAATACACGGTATTAATATAAGTGGTGTTTTCTTACAATTGCGAACCCGAGTACGTAACAACTGGTGTCGGAAGTGAAATTGTGTTAAAAAAAATGCCACTTATTCCGAAGGAAGGTGTTACCACCAGGTCTCAGGCTGAGACACAGGGTGTGTCAGAGGACACTGAGATGCGTGCAGCCGAGGAACCCGCAAGTGTTGCCAGCACGTCACTATCGTCGACCGCAGTGCCTACTGATCTTTCTGTCGTACTGGCCGCTATTCAGCAACAACTTCAGCAACATCAACAGCTACAGTAACAGCAACAAAAGAAGCTACAGGAACACATCAAGGAACATTTATCTGGTTTTGATGATAAATTGTCAGTTATCTTGGCGCAGCAAGCAAGTTAAAAAGCGACGTAGGCCTCGTCAAGCGCGATGTGAAGGGTGTTGAGAAGAGGGTTGACCAGTTGGAGGCTAACTGCGATAAAATAAGTGTGAATATGGACCAACTTGAGAAGGAATTTATGAAAATGAATATCACGGGTGTTAAATCAGGTGTTGCCATTAATAGTTGTTCTCACCAGGTGGGTCCTCGGGTAAAGGTACCCACTTATGACGGTCTTACATCATGGAGTGCCTACCGGACCCAATTTGAAATAGCAGCGAGGGCCAGTAGTTGGACAGACGAACATTGCCTAACAGCTCTGAGCACGGCGTTACGGGGACAGGCGCTCTCTGTGTTGGATGCAATGCCTAAAGAGTATCAGTTCGCTGATTTGATGGAGGCATTGGAAGCTCGCTACGGTGAGCGTCACTTGGAGCATGTGTTCCGTGCCCAATTAAAGGACCGTGTACAGAGGAGCGGCGAGGGACTTCAACAATGGGCCGTGGAAATTGAGAAGCTTGTGAGGAAGGCGTATCCTTCAGCCAACGCTAACACAGTGAATAACACCATCGTCCAACGATGGATGGATGATCAACGATGGAATTAGAGACCTGGAAGTGCGTGCTGCTGTTCGCCTTCAGCACCACGTGACAATGAAGGAGGCTTTGGCTCATGCACTGGAGGTTGAAGCTGTTCGCCACGAACCTCGAGCACATAAGGGACGTGAGGTTACAGAAGTTGTGGCTCAAACAAAGGAAGTGGAACCTAGAAGACTGGGCCCCATGTGTTATGCCTGCGGGAAACGTGGGCACATTAGAGTCAACTGCCCCACCAAACCAATGGGTGCAGTTAATTGGCGACAGCAAGCGGCCGGAAGCTCAGCAGCTGAACAGAGCAGGCAGGTCAACCAGCCTGTTAATCCAGCCCAGGGAAACGAGTAACAGCCAGGATCATGGGGCGGGTGCTGGCTGATCGAAAAACAGCCCCAAAAGTTGTCATATCCCAGGTGTTCGACGGCAACAGTTTATCCATTAAGGGACTGATTAATGGCAAGAACTGCAGCTTAACGCTGGACACTGGAGCTACACGAACTGTGGTGCGACCAGAAGTAGCTGACAATGGCAACCTGAGATTGAGGAATTTTGGAAAAAGCAAGCTTCTGTCTGTCACAGGTCAGCCAATACCCGTCTTCGGTGAAGCATCTGTAGTGATGCAAATAGGCGACGAGTATTTTACTCACGACGTCGTAGTGGCCGATATTATGGATGACTGTGTACTTGGTTTAGACTTCATGAAGAAGAATGCCTGCAAGATTGATTGCAAAACAGGAGTTTTCGAAAGTGGGCTAGTAGAAATTTTCATGGATGGGGGATCAAAAGGAAAGGTAACAGTGGCTAGAAGAACCATCTTACCTTCAAGATCGAAGACTTGGGTACGCGTGAACTTACCAGCCAGTTACAAAGGCCGGGGTAATAGGAGTGTGTTAATTGAGGACAATGGTGCAATTCCACACTGTGTTACGGGCCGGAGTTTGGTTTGTGACAACGGCTTGGCAGCAGTGCAGGTAGTCAACTTGAGTGACAGTGATGTGGTGCTTAAAGCAGGCGATGTTGTAGGACAAAGTGATGAAGTTATGACGTTAAGGAAACTGACATCGACAGGAAGTATAGCATCAAGAGACGTACCACAGGAACTCAAGGATTTGGTGAACAAGTGCGGATACCTTACGCATCACAACGGCAGCAGGCTAAGGATCTACTTTCACGTTATGCCAACATTTTCTCTAAGATTGATAGAGATATAGGCAGAACATCTATAGCCAAACATAAGATTGACACTGAAAACGCGTAGCCGATAAAGCAGAAAGCTAGACGTGTCCCAATAGCCAAAGAAAAGGAGGTACAGGAGATGATAGATGAAATGAGAAGGAACGGAGTTATAGAGCAATCTTCTAGTCCATGATGCTCTCCTGTAGTGTTAGTAAAGAAGAAAGATGGGTCTACACGTTTCTGCATCGACTATCGTCGGCTCAATGAAGTCACCAAAAAAGACAGCTACCCATTGCCACGAATAGATGACACTTTGGACACTCTGGCAGGCATGTCTTGGTTCTCAACTTTAAATTTAAAATCTGGGTACTGGCAGGTTGAACTTAGCCCTAATGACAAAGAGAAGACAGCATTCTCTACAGGACAAGGATTATGGCAATTTAAAGTGATGCCGTTTGGATTATGCAATGCACCGGCGACTTTTGAAAGATTAATGGAATGTGTTCTAGCAGGACTTGTAGGTGATGCCTGCTTAGTGTATTTAGATGACGTAATAGTCATAGAAAAAGATTTTCAGCATCATCTGCATCAACTGGAAAGGATTTTTAATAAAAAACAGGCTGCAGGGCTAAAGTTGAACTCAAAGAAGTGTCAATTATTTCGGAAGGAAGTCAACTATCTGGGTCATGTGATATCACAAAACGGCGTACAGACAGACCCCGAAAAGGTTAGTGCAGTACATAAGTGGCCAACACCCAGAGACAAGACCGAAGTTCGCGCATTTTTAGGGCTATGCTCTTACTACAGACGTTTTGTGAAGGGATTTGCTGAAATAGCAAAACCGTTGCATCGACTCACTGAAGAAAAGAAGAGTTTCGATTGGAATGACATGTGTCAACAAGCTTTCGATGAACTTAAAAAGCGGTTGTGTGAATCACCAATTTTGGGCTATCCTGATCGGAAAGGGCAGTTCATCGTAGACACAGACGCGAGTAACACTGCCATTGGTGGTATCTTATCACAGAAGCAAAGCGATCAAGAAGTTGTGATAGCTTACTTCAGCAAATCATTGTCGCGTCCAGAACGAAACTATTGTGTTACAAGAAGAGAACTATTGGCAGTAGTGAAGACTCTTCGACACTTCAAGAAGTATCTGATTGGGCGACCCTTCAAGCTTCAAGCAAGCGTACCGACCATGCTGCTTTGAAGTGGTTGCTACAATTCAAAGACCCGGAAGGCCAAGTAGCTCGCTGGATTGAGCAATTGCAAGAGTTTGACTTTAACATAGAACATCGCAGTGGAAGGTCTCACTCGAATGCAGATGCATTATCACGACGACCTTGTGCGGAAGATTGTAAACATTGTGTAAGGATGGAGACGAAGGAAAGGGTTCAAGTACTGCGAGCTAAGCCTACGAATGACAGGTGGGAAACTGATGAGATGCGTGAGGCCCAGTACGAAGATAGAGATTTGCGGCCTCTAATAGATTGGATGAAGCAAGACACGGGAAAGCCCAAATGGCAGGAGCTAGCTCCCTTCAGCGCCATTACGAAAAGTTATTGGGCGCAGTGGGAAAGCCTTGTGTTGCAAAACGGCTTACTGTACCGCAAATGGGAAAAACCTTCAGGAAGAGAACATCATCTACAGTTGGTCGTACTACGTGTCGTACTACGTGAGTTGCATCATGGGGTTTCTGGGGGACATCTTGGAGTACGACGAACATTGGTAAAGGTGAGAGCGTTTTTACTGGTTGAATTTCCGAGAAGATGTCGAGAATTGGTGCCGAAAATGTACGTCATGCTCAGCAGTGAAAGATCCGCAGGTTAGAAGCCGAGGCAACCTTAGACTATACAACGTGGGAGCCCCCTGGGAAAGGATAGCGATTGACGTGGCTGGGCCATTTCCTAAGACAGATAACGGAAACAAATATTTTATGGTCGTGATGGATTACTTCACGAAATGGCCGGAGGTGTTCATCAGAACTACACCTTATCACCCGCAATCTGATGGAATGGTCGAACGATTTAACCAAACTTTGGAAAGACACTTAGCCAAGCTGGTAGAAGATCACCAAAAGGACTAGGATAAATACATACCTCTGTTCTTACTGGCTTACCGAACAGCGGAACACGAAAGCATAAAAGTGACGCCAGCCTATGTCAACTTCGGCAGACAGTTACGTATACCAGCAGACTTAATGACTGGAGGCCCGCCACCGAGTGCAGAGACCCAATTAAGTATACCGGAACATGTTGAAGACATTCGTGAGAGGTTACGCGATATAAACTCGTTAATAAGTGAAAACGCATTGGAATCAAGTCAGCGGATGAAGACCAGATACGACCGAAACGCCAATCATCGAGGTTTTCAGGAAGGATTTCTTGTTTGGCTACATAATCCGGATCGACGAAAAGGAAAATCACCTAAGTTACAGCGACGTTGGGATGGGCCATACAAAGTAATCACACGGATCAATGACGTAACCTACCGAGTGCAGAAGCAACCAAGAGGGACCATGAAGATTGTTCATGTTGATTGATTAGCCATCTATAATGGAAGTAATGATGTTCAGGACGAACATAACTAAGAGGGGGGTAGTGTTACGAATAATCTAGAAGCGTGTAGAGTTGGAGCGCGCGCGCGCTAACTATCTAGAAATAAAAGAAAGAGATAGCTACTCCTATTGACAAACAAATAGTTGACCTGGACTATGCCATAATGGAGTTTGTGTGATATGGCATAAGGTTGAAAGTAGCGTGTACTAGGATTTATGACACATAACATGTTTACGATAAGAAGTGATTCATTGTTTCCCGATACATTTAGATTTTTTGAATCC
Organism: Apodemia mormo; assembly: GCA_036924255.1. Classification (NCBI taxonomy): domain Eukaryota; kingdom Metazoa; phylum Arthropoda; class Insecta; order Lepidoptera; family Riodinidae; genus Apodemia; species Apodemia mormo. The sequence continues at coordinate 9,872,110 of JAUPFN010000007.1, read as the reverse complement.
AGCTAGGATTTTACACTGCCTATAAATATAGAAGTGTTGACAAACACAAGGCAGTTTTTATCAAGCGATCAAGAGCGATATATCAAGTGACCAGTGCGAAGCAAGAAGTGTTTTATTGTGTAGTGTTCTAAGTTCACTGATAGTATAGCGAGTGACTAGGGTGTAAAGTGTCTTTTAGTATTACGTTGTGTTGTGTTGTGTAAATACACGGATTTAATATAAGTGGTGTTTTCCTACAATTGCGAACCCGAGTACGTAACAATATTTACGCATTTCTTACGCTAATAAAAAGATTTTTTACGATACAGGTTACAAGATTATCGTAAAAATAAATATTTTTGCTTTCTAGTTTTATTTCCTATTTTTAACAAAATAAATGCAATCATAATATATTAAATAATTTTTAACATAACGCTATTCATGTATGTAGGTAGTAAGTTACTGATTTTGCCCCGATTTTTGAAATTCGAGTTTTCACTAAATCTCCACGTTTCGAGGTTCTAGGAAACTTTTCCGACTATTTTCACGATGACGCCAGTATGTCTGTATGTATGTATGTGTGTGTGTTTGTTTGTGTTTGTGTGTATGTAAACATCACATAACATTTGAACGGCTGGATCGATCGAAACGCGGCTGATGGCAGCCAATTGGATTCCACTCAACTTAGACTTTCTGAAAATTTGAACCAATTCGGCAATTTCTGAAAAAGTCTCAAAAAAACTTTGGCGAAACAATATTTTTTAACATAACACAGATTATTGTGTCGATTGAATATTAAAACTAATCAGCTCTATTCCTCAAAAAATTACTTCTAACGCCTAAATTGCATCGAAATCGGTTACCGTTTGGGAGTAACCGTTAACGAAAAATTTTGAAAAAAGTGTTTTTTCGTCATAGCTTCGAACTTTTTCAACCTATAATTTTTTGGTAATCTACGATATTTTAGTACTACAAAAACAACTTCAAATGCCTCTTTAATTTTTACTTGGAGTCTTGGAGCAGTTTTTATAGGCTGTGAAACTGGGTTACAGATATATTCGTCATTGCCGTTAAATAGGTTAAATGTTCATAGTATGAAACAATAAAAGCCCTCTTCTTAGTCCGCATTATCGTGATGGGTAACTTTGGAACTCTACATTGCGCGGGGCCCGACACGACTTTACCAATTTATTATAAGATAGCAAACAAGCGAATGGCTCTCTTGATGGAAAGAGACAACCATCACCTACAAACACCAAAGATGTTAATGGTGCATTGTAATATGGCGAGATGATAATGCCAACTGATTTAGTTTACCGGCTACCTTACCCTCCTAACCAGACCACGACAGTGACAAATACCGACGCTGTTATGGCAAGAACGTAGTACAGAAACCCGGTCGAAACTTTGTGGAACTATACCACCTACTTAGTAGTCACAATATTAGTGACGCATATTATTAGCCTTTTCTCGCCTTTTACAAGATGCCTAGCAGTAAGGCAGGATTAATTATTTCGATAGGAGCCAGGGTCAATACAGGGATATATGTTTGTAATGTAATTTATTTTAATTATATTAATTTCCTAGGGCTAATATATTAAATAATTATAGATTCCCCGTGTTGGTTCCGGGCTTCTTTGAAGAATAGACCAACTGCCGTTCTGCCAGGCAGGTCGTAAAAGGCAACCGATTGGCTACGCGAGTCACTACCATCGTAGTTACTAGGTGGTAGAGTTCTGCATTGTCTCGCTCGGGTCAGGTACCACCGCCTTACCTATTCCTGCCGCAATAGCGTCAGTGCTTGTCGCTGTCGTGTTCCGGTTTGGAGGGTGTGGTAGCCGGTAAATTTATGCATGTGGCATTAGACCTGCAGCAATGCACCATTAACATCTTTGGTGTCTATAGGCGATGGTTGACTCTTTCCATCAGGAAACCCATCTGCTTGTTTGCTGTCTTATGATATAAAAAAGGAGACCCATCTGCTTGTTTGCTATCTTATGATATAAAAAAACAGACTAGCTGACCCGGCAAACGTTGCCCTGCCATTTTAACTACTCTTATTTTGTTTTTTTAAATATTTCCTCACTTTTTAAACCTTCTTAGGACTTCAACAATTAATTCAACACCAAAATTAGCCAAATCGGTTCAGCCGTTCTCGAGTTTTAGCGAGACTAACGAAAAGCCATTGATTTTTATATAGTTTACATACATTTTTGATAACATGTGTCAAAAAGTATCTTCACGCTGGTATTCCCGAAGAGGTAGGTTGTATCTACACCAGTGCACCCACGATTAGCGAAAGATATAGATACATAGTACCACACGTGACAGATGGCAAGCCTATCGCCAACCGGGCACTTATCTCGGATAACGTTGTTATTATCAGAAAGCTGGAAAAACAAACATATTTTTTTGTGTTTTAATTAAATTGTACACTGTCTACCTGTACCATTTTAACATTGTATTTCACTGTCTTAGGTTCGCTGTAAGATATCTCTTATTAGGGCTAAGTTCGACTTTTGTACTGTTTTCGTTTATTATTCTCTATTATGTATTTTTTGTGTACAATAAAGTGTTAAATAAATAAATAAAATAAATATTTTTGATTTGCCCGACCCGGGAATAGAACCCGTGACCTCATTCAACACCGACACCGCACCACTAGACCACAGAGTCGATAACATATATACCTTAAAAACCTTTAAATATACCATGTGAGTAAAAGATCTCTTAAGGTAATTCTGATATTAGTGCTCTTTAAATTTTTCATCATAGAAATTCTTATTTAAATAATACTCAACCCCGACGTCTGGCAACTCAAACGTTACGTTGAACCGCCAGATTAATCAGCGTGGTTCATAATAAAATGCACAGTTTTCATACTCTCCTTCAAATTGAACAAAATAATAATTTTAAGAGGGTCCGTACTCCGTATGCAGTTAGTCTTTTTAGAGGTTATTTTAAAGGCAAACTTTTAATTTACTGGCAACAAAACAATGATCCTTCTCACTAGTCCCACTGACAATTAGTTCCGTGGAACTAATGAGAATTTTTTATCAGTAGTTCCATTATTACAGTCCACGGAACTAGTGAGAAAATAATTCTCATTAATTCCATGGATTATTGCTGGTGGGACTAATAAGAATGATTCCAAAACAAAGGGTTCGGTTTCGATTCGGGCTTTATGTGGCTTTTCGAGGCACGGTGTGTTAACTTACCATCACCACATTCTGCATTGTTGCTAAAATTTATCGATATTATAATATTACCAATGCGATGATAGTCTGTCCGTCTACCATGCTTTCACAACTAAACCCTGATTCGATGCTGATGAAATTTGGCAAGCGGATAGGTATGGACATGGGGTCAAACATAGTCAATTCTTCAACCGACGAAAAATCAGAATATATTTTCAATTCGACGCATATATCTATATTTTTTTATGTTAGACTGCGCAAAACTATTAGTTCGATACAGATTAGTTCGATTAATAGTTTTAGTTTTATAGAATACTAGCTGTTGCCCGCGACTTCGTTCGCGCGGACTTCGTTTACTCCGCACAGCTCCTCCCCCTTAGGTAATAGCGTGTTATTATGTAGCCTGTATGTTGACCCGACCTGTTAGTAATATTCATGCAAAATTTGATGTAAATCCATGCAGTATTTTTTGAGTTTAGCCCGGACATACATTGACTTTCCTACGATTTTATTATATGTACTTATATAGATTATAACTCGAAGTTAGTCTCATATAAATCTGAGAGTAAAATTTTAACCCTAAGGGTAGGGGTACATGAGGGGATGATTGATTATTCACTAATTTTAATGCTGATATGTATGTAGACTTTTCAGTCTCTCCTATTTAAGTTAACAATAGGAAAAGGGGGTGACCGGTTAAAGGTAAATCTCCATTGTGCTGACTCAATATTTGGTACCAACTCACAATTACTTAGATATATATAACATTAGCTTGTTGTTAATAAAAGGGTTTATTAAGCATGTAGTGTAATAGAGTAGGACCATAAAAAACATATAAAAACTATTTAACAAAAAATTAAAGCAATGAAAAATCTAAAAAGTGAAAAATTAGAAACCTTTCAAATTCAAAATACAATGTGAAATCTCCAGTGAAAAATATTACTTGCCAGTATATTATGTTTGTGGTAAAAAATTAACAAGCCTAACATTGTTTGGCGCTGACTCAAAATTACCAATATTTGCATTATATTTGTTTAAGAACTTAATTATTAAGGTTAAATAATAAAGTTCATCATTATTTGCTTTACAGTTTTTTGACAGTTTTTTTGTTAAAAAGCTTTTATTAAAAATATCAACCCCTAAGGGGCTGATATAGGGAATAAAAGATTGTATGATATTTTTCCTATTAAAACACGTTATACGTTCTATACTATTCCTGAAGATGCGTTAACCGCTCGATTCTCGCAGAGGCAAATATTAGACATATGTATGTTAAAACGGTCAAGCATTCACTCTCAGAGCAAAATTTTACCCCGCTTGCATTTGAATTTAAACTTTAAATTTCTATTTATAAAGACTAATGTTGTATGAAAAAGCCTTTGACGTTTAATCTATGATAAAATATCTGTCATGTCAAATTCGTAAATTGAAGTCTATTACTGTCATTTATTTTGTATCAGTCATTTTAGTTCATTCGACCGGACCGCGAGTGTGTTTGCGGTTTTTTAGTGGTATAAAATTCAATCTTGCGTTGTTTTACGGTGCATTTCTCTCATGTAAGTACTGTTTTTATTAGAAAGGCCGTATATTTTTTCTATTTGGATAATTTGTTGTAAGAAATATATAGTGATAGCCAAAAATAAAGTAATTTAGAAATTCATTAGTTTTCAAGTGATTTTTATTATATTTGCTTGTAAATATAAAAACTATTTTGTCTATTACTTAGTTTTGATCTCTAGTAGACAAAAAATATATCAATTGATACACAGTCGTTTACAGAATGATAAAATATGACTTAGTTTTAAAAAAAAAAGATTTTTTTCCGTCGAGTCGCCTGAGACGCCATTCTCGCCAAAAAGCGAGTGATAAGTCCTGGCGCTTAAAATCGCCTTTGCATGTCAGAGTTTCGTGAGGTTAATATAGTGATTATAAGTCCTGAAGATGCGTTAATACGCAAAACCGGTAGACTTTAAATAATTTGGAAGAATATATATGTAGTGGAACCAGTACAAGTGTTTATAATTAAAATGAACACGTTATACGATTCGAGATAGCTAGTCTTAGTAGATATAAAAAAATTAATAATGCTTCAGCCGACTTTGAAATTGAACCCCGAAATACTCGACGAACGGGCAGTGAAAAATTCCATCGTGTTTGTAATTAATTTAGTGCAAATACTTTAATTAAACTTGTGTAAGGAATGATTTACTACTATTAATTATAGATGGTAACGAGAATTGAGACCGAGACCTTATAAGCTGAGGCAAACATACTAATTTATATTAATATTATAAATGCGAAAGTTTGGATGTATGGATGGATAGATGTTTGCTACTGAATCACGCAAAAACTTTTAGACCGACTTGAATGAAAGAAGAATGATGAGAGTTCATACAAAATTGGCTAGAAAAGCTACACATGTTGAATTTTGCTTACCGTATTGTATTACATTATTAATTTCTTCTAAAATGTAAATTATATCACGGACACTTTTTATAAACCTAAGATTCACGAAAAACTTTCAAAAGTTAATATTACTTGAATTTACAATTATTAGGTACATACGATTTTAATCCATTTAGATGGAAATATATCGTTAACATAAATATAATACGTTTTTGTATCACTCATAATGAAGAATTATTTAATTTTAACCACTTAAAAGTTATAAGATTAATACTGTTTTGTTGAAATATTTGTTACATTTTATTACATTACATTTGTTATATTTGTTCCCAGATTAAATAGATGAAACTTGTTTTTTTTTTGTTTCTTTAGGATAATACTAAAAGTAGCTAATTTATATAGCCTTCTATGTTGTAAGTTTGGACTATAGTAATAAATATTTTCATTTTTGTTACATTATATAAAATAGTTTGTTTAAAATTTGAGTTTTACCTATCCGACATTTTCTAATTTGTTTTGTTGGTCATAAATAAAAGAAAATGTTAACTTTATGGCAGAAAAGAGAAGAAGAACTTAGAAATAACAAAAAGCATATTGTTTGATTAGTTTCATGACTTTTCAACTAAAATCATTTTAAAATTTACTTGATTTTAAAAAGGGTCCGCTGAATTCTAATATTGGCTTATTGTACATTAAATAAATTTGATAATTTTGGCAGACGCTATATTCTTGTAGCACTTTACGGCCCGGCCACAGCTCGCGCGGTGCGACCGGCGACGCGAATTGCGGCGCGGCGAGCGGAAACAAATGTAGGAAACTGTATGAAGTATGCCACAGCTACCGGCGACGCGAATTGCGGCGCGGAAAAACGCGCGGCCGGCCGCGCGGTGTGATGAGCAAATAAAACAAAAGAGGACTTTTGTTTTATTCACTTGTAAGCCAGGGTTGGAATTAGAATAACACAAAATTATTACCAACGGAAATTATATAGATACTTACTTTATTATATTAAAATTTTTACTACTATTTTTAGCGTCCGACACAAAAACGAAGGTTGTTATAAGTTTCAGAGGTGTGTCTGTGTATCTGTCTGTGCATCGTAGCGCCCTGGCGGATGGTCCGATTTAGTTGCGATTTTTTTTTACTTGAAAGCCCTATTTTGCGAGATGGTTCTTTGCTATGATTAAATAGAATCTGTGCAGCTGTTGAAAGCTCACCGTCTCTTTTGCACTTGATTAAAGGAATTTAGCAACTTATAAAGGCTTTATCGATGCTAAATTTTGTATTTTATTACTTTAATTATATTGCAATGACATGGTGACCTAGACCTGATGCTACAATATCTTCATTCGAAGATATCAGCTTTTATTTAACTAGCAATATTTGTATGTAAATATATTTTCTAAATATTGCAAACCATTTTTATCGACCTCCTGATATTTATTTGTACCGAAACTTGGCAAACTTTTGTAATTTCAATGACAATGCAATATTATGGTACTATCCAGCTAATATCATGATGTAGCCTGGGTATAGGGACTAGAACTCTCAGATGTAGAGTTTTCACGAGGCAACCAAGTTTTGGGTCATTGGTTTTGTTGCTATAAGTACTAAGTTTAATTAGTACTCATAATGACGAGAAATGGAACATGGAGCCGCGAGAGTGTTATTGTAAATAGAAAGTGTTAAGATAGTAGAGTTTGAAGTCGTTCGTTTCGTTGCAATAAGATATTTTTCATTATTACGAGACTTTGAAGACGGAGCCAAAAAAAGAAATATAGAAACAAGGTAAGTTTATTGAGTTAGCGCTCAATTGTCTTGTACTGACAAACATTTTGATGCTGGACGATTTCTAAGATCTGATGCTCATCATGACTTAGGATTTAACGATCAAACTCGAAGGTGGCCATGGTAAGTTATAAACTAAATAAGAAAAACCCATTTAGATTGGACTCAGTTGTTCTGTTTTGACAAATACCCTTGTACTAAATGATTTACAGGGTCTTATGATGAAACAGGAAGGAGGTTATCAAAACTTTTAATTAAAATTGAGCAACACGATCAATTATGGACTCGTTTGATTTTTTATTTTAAGGAATGTTGAATAGGATAGCTTCCAGTATCTGATGATAGAGCGCAAGGAAGTCCATGTGAACTTCTAAGCTTGATCAGTTAAAAGCCACTGAGTCTAGGCTACTTCGTTCGATTTGTTTTGGCAAACACTTAGATGCTGAATGTTTTTTAAAATATAACGATGGAACTGGAAAGTGGACACTTGAATTTGGGCTGATATAGCCTTTATTGCTAGAAGATTCACATGGTTTGATAGAGTTACATGGCAGAGCTTTACCTTTAACTTTATGCTGCAGGATCCTCTTTCGAAGATCATCATCTCCTTTTACGTTTTGCGCTTAAAGTTATTATGAAACTGAAGTAAAATGGTGGGCTGACGATAAAAAAAGTGTCGGTTTTTTAAATTTTAATTTAGAGTTAGTATGCGGATTAATTGATTAAATAAATAATTGATTATTGACATATTATTTTAATATTATACTTAAAATAATATTAAACTTAATTTAGTATATACACCGAAACTTAAACTTAATCTAAAAAAACTTGAGAGGTGTCAAGGGACACCCGGATGGAACGAAGTTCCTTTTATTATTATTTACAAAAAACCTGTACACACTCAACAAAAATAATCGTCGCGACACCACACTGTTCAATGCGAAATAGAAATGAAAATATCTGGCTTGCTTTCTATAAGAGCGAGAGAATGAGAGAGAGAGAGAGAGACAGAGAAACATCCGCACGCCGCACAGCTTACAATACCTTACTATAGCAAAAAGTGTCGTGACAACTTTTCGTAAGAATTTTTTTGGTCTAGCCCCCTTTTGTGAAGGCGCGTTGTGACGCGCGATAAGGAACTTCGTAGAATTTCGACCCACGGTCAAATTTCGGCACTCGATCGAATTTGGGAACCCGGTCGAATTTCGGCACCCGGTCGAATTTCGGCACCCGGTCGAATTTCGACACTCGGTCGAATTTTGACACTCGTTCGAAATTCGACTGTCCGTCGAAATTCAACTTTTGGTCGAAATTCGACATTCGGCCGAAATTCTGCATAAATGTCGAACATTTGGCACTAGAAAAAAAGTAAACTTAATCAAATGGTAGATAGACTCTTTCACTTTCAATGCACGAGCTAAAAGGAAGTGTTATAATATGAATATTTCTGTGCTTACAATACCTTACTATAGCAAAAAGTGTCGTGACAACTTTTCGTAAGAATTTTTTCCGTCTAGCCTCCTTTCACAGCACGCGATAAGGAACTTCGTTCCAATATTACTTGCAATTGAAAAAAGGTTTCTTTTTTGTAACTTATAAAATAGAACATACCTGTGCAAGATAAAACAGTGCCTTTTGAAGTAACAAGAGTTTTGCCGAGCCTTCTACATGGAACATTGGTTTCTGAAACAATAACATACATCATTATGACAAACCATAGGATAGCATAGCATAGACAAACAAGGCTCCGATCGTGGAAAGAGACAACCGTTACTCTATGGATACTAAAGATGGGCGCGATACGGAACTTCGTAGATTTTTGACCCACGGTCGAATTTCGGCACCCGGTCGAATTTCGGAACCCAGTCGAATTTCGGCACCCGGCTGAATTTCGACTCGCGGCCGAATTTTGGCATCCGGTAGAATTACGACCCACGGTCAAATTTCGGCACCCGGTCGAATTTCGGAACCCGGTCGAATTTTGAACCCACAGTCAAATTTCGGCACCCGGTCGAATATTGACCCACGGTTGAATTTCGGCACCCGGTCGAATTTCGACCCGCGATCGAATTTCGGCACCCAGTCGAAATTCGACCGACGGTTGAAGCTCGGTAACCGATCGAAATTCGACCGAGTGTCGAATTTCGACACTCGTTCGAAATTTGAATGTCCGTCGAAATTCAACTTTTGGTCGAAATTCGACATTCGGCCGAAATTCTGTATAAATGTCGAACATTTGGCACTAGCAAAAAGGAAACTCAATCAAATAGTAGATAGACTCTCACTTTCAATGGACGAGCTAAAGGGAAGTGGCTGGATATTTCTGTGCTTACAATAGGTACCTTACTATAGCAAAAAGTGTCGTGACAACCTTTCGTAATATTTTTTCCGTCTAGCCCCTTTTCACAACGCGCGATAAGGAACTTCGTTCCAAAACTTCACAGCATTTTCTCAATTTAATGTCAGCTTACGTTAAACAAAATTTGTTCCTATACATTCATCTCACTCATATTAATAAAAAATACATTCTTTCTACAACCCACTACATCAAAAACGGTCATAGTTACTAAAATTGCACGGAAAATGTCTACGTTGCCATACGTTAAAAAAATGGGTGCGTGTACTTATATACGCGGGTGAGAAGTTATACTTCTTTGGCGTCATTAAAAAATAGATCCGGTAGTAGATTTTAAAAATATGTTGACGTGTCAAAATAACTTTTAAAAGTTTTATTGAATAAAGTACTTCTGATTTCTGATAGATTTTAATTGCATGTAAATAATTAATTACATTAAAATAATAAAAGGACTGAAAAGGATAGTCAAGGATTTCGGGACTTAATGAGCAATTTAGCGGACAACCTGTAACTTTTACGTTACGGTAATGTGCCTGCATCTTAAAATTTCACTCGCTGCTTAAAGAAATATTACGCGCCTATATATATATATATATATATATATATATATATTATTTTTTTTTCAAATATATATTTAATATATATTAATATAATATATAATTTCAAAAATGCGCGCCTATAATTTCAAAAATCCTGAATGGAGGGATTAATGATAAGGTAATATATGTAAGTATCAACAATAATTATATTTTTGCATACAATCCTAACGTTACGATAATATATACCACGCTTCAAAAGAATATAGTAAAAATAGTATTACAAAATCCGACCCTGGTACTAGCTAGTATGTGACAGCTCAGAGCGGCACGCCGCCGCGGTCGCAACAAGTTGAGCTGTGGCATACCCAGATGGTCGCGCGGCTCACCGCGCCGCATTTCGCGTCGCAGGTCGCGCCGCGGGTAGCTGTGGCCGGTCGGTTAGGCCGGTCTCATCAATCTTCTTTGGCACATAATATGTAGATGATGCCCTTGAATAGAACATAGAATTTTTATCAACCTTTTATGCTATTGTTTGTAAAAAATATAAACTGCAAATATTATGCAAGGATTATATTATTTTCTTAATAGCTAAATAGTTCATGAAATATTAATATAATGTCAAGCCTGTTGTTGTTTTCTGCATTGTCTCGCCCGGTCTGGTACCACCACCTTACCTATTCCTGGCGCAATAGCGGCGGTGCTTGTCGCTCCTGTGTTCCAGCTTGCATTGCGGGGTAAGACTTCAGCGTGTTCAGGCAATCCAATATCTACATTTTTCGGCAATTTCATTCGTATTCAATAAAATATTGATTGATTTATTCAATTTCAAAATATTTTACTTTTTTACTTTCAAGGCTTATTTTACTATTTGCGAATTTTACAATAGCCTATCTTTACGTAAAATTTTATGAGAAACAAATTCTATTAATGTACATGTCGATTAAGCATACATTTTCCGAGATCTTTGCAAAAACCTAAAAAAATCCCGTTTTGTTTCTTTTCTTTTATAAATAAAATATTCTCGATCGCACCAGGATAAGATTTTAATTGACTTAATTCCTATGCTAATAATAAAATTGCAGTTATAACGTTTACTGAGGGCAAATACCAATTCTCCCTGGCTACAAGCGCATTTTACTCAAACGATATCCTAATTGAACGACTGTAAAATCGATTGTTTAAACTTTATCGACGGATAAGAATACGAAACTGCTTTTGTTCATATCATAAAATAGCAAACAAGCAGATGGGTCTCCTGATGGAAAGAGTCAACCACGAATTAAATGGATACGCCTTTCAAGACGATTTCTTAGTTTGTTAGCGTAAGTTGCAATTACATACAGAAATACAGTTATACTACTTTCCAATGAAATAAAATCATTTCAAGGGTAATTTTTAAACCTTGTCATCTCATTCGGTACGATAAAATAGTACAACATGGTTTACTCTTTACAGACCACTTTACTCCGTGATTTCTATTTTTTTTTAACAATATAACCTACAAATTTATGAATTTTTTGACAGTAATAAGATTGTTTGCTCATATGCGCGGCGACACGTTTCTTTATCAATGGCGTGTCTATTAACCCGCCATTGGTAACGTCAATTTCACTTACAACATTGGTGACGCCGGTCTCACAGACCAGGGTTTTCAACCTAAGACTTTGCCAACCATTGGCTAGTTATCCTACTTTTAGTTAGTTAAGGTTTAATTATAACACATTAATGAAATCGAAACAAATAATTCAGTTGACCACAGGTTGTTTATTACTTATTAAAAAACTATAAAATAAAAATATTCTATTTACCCATATGTTTATAAAAAAATTGAAATTAGTAAAATTTGTAATTTTTTGATTAAAATCAGCCTTTGTTATTCTTAGAACATTGCAAACTCTTAAAAAATTAACCAAAATATATATCCTTACATTCGTGAACGTGCATCCGTGACTAATTTATGAGTAGTACCAACAGTGTGGGACTTAAAATGAAGCAGTTACTCGAAATCGCAACTCGAAGCGACGGCGGGTGAAAAAATTATTCGAATCTTTCGAATCACCCGGTCTCTCAGACATATACGTCACCAACAGCGGGTTAATATTCAGGTGGTCTGTGGAGTCAACCATCGCCTATAGACACCAAAGATGTTAATGATGCGTTGTTATCTTGTGGCGAGGTCTAATGCCATATGCGCAAGTTTACCGGCTACCTTATTCTCCAAACCGGAATACAACAGTGACAAGCACTGACGCTATTGCGGCAGGTATAAGTAAGGCGATGGTACCAGACCCGGCCGAGACAGTTCATAACTCTACCACCTAATGACTTAATGCTTCAATAACTAATTCACTAAAATATCTTTACGGTTTTTTTTGTGAATTATAGACAGAGCGAAATTAAAGCGGGCTCGAAGGACTTAGAAATAGGAGATATAGTTAGAAATGTTTGTGTTCCAGATTTGTAATGAGATATGTTTAGATAGGTCCATGAAAACAGAGCTAAAATGTCAATTAGTGAAATACAAATGTTTATTCGTTGAGTGAAGTAACATTTGCAAAAACTTGTGATTTTGCAACTGTTGCTTACGAGAGGGTTGTTTTGGAAGTAAAAAATATTGTTTGTGGAATTTCTTGTACTTTTCTAGCAACTAAACAGGGCGGAATTTATGTCGCTTGTAACTGTATATTACAGATTTGTCATGGAATGTTTTATATGGACCCGTGGCAAGCTTACAAATACAATAGTAAAATAAACGTATTTTATTTTGTCGAATGGAGTCTTGCGATTTTCATTTACAAGAGGGTCTCGTTGAAATGTTTTAAAAATGTAAGCAGGATTCCTTGTAACTTTGTAAACTAAAGAGGTTTGAATTTAGGCTGATATAAAGAGCTTTGAAGAGATAGAAATCATTAAAATTTATTAGATTCCTGATAAATCATAGGGAAATGTTTTATATAGAGCTGTGTAAATAGTGCTCAGCTTTCACGTTGTTAAGTATAAATGTGTTAAGTTAAATTTGTCTAGTGAAGCCTTATTTGGAAAATGTATTATCTGCTCGTAAAACATGCGACCGATTATATGGTTTTGGATGGGTACGTCTAACAGTTAAAAAAATACACATTCAGTTTTAAAAAAATAATAAAAATTCAAATTTACAGTTCGAAAATTCAAATAAAAAAATCTGTAAATCGATTAACCCTACAGGCTATCCCTGAAATTTCTCGCTAAATTGAGGTATTTTGAGCTCAAAGGAACAAAAGCTCTAAGCATGGATTTTTTCAGTTAAAACATCTAGTTTGTTAAAAATGATAGTACATTATATTGATTTTTGAAAAGCTGTATATTTTGGAAATGATTAATTTTTATCTTTTGAATGAAATTCAATGCAATTTTTTAATATCTAAAATACTTTTGTAGCTAAATAATCAAAATATAATAATCAAAAGGTTAAAAAATTTAATGGCAAAAAACATTTTCTTTTTAATTTTAGTCATTGATAAATCCCAAATAAATTGACCTATTTTGATCCAATTTACGATATTGACGCAGTTTTTTACGATATTAGACTAAATATATTTTAAAAACATGAAGTAAGTTTGTTTTACACAACACACAAATTTTATATTTGAAAAGTTGTAACTTTTGGAAACTTGACTCGATTTTAATTTTTGGAACAGCATTACAAACAATTTACAAGTTCTAAAATATTGTATCATTCGAAAATTGATTGGTTGAAAAATATCGAAGTTATGTCAAAAAATACAAATTTCAAAATTTTTGAACAATGATAACTCCGGAATGGATAAACGGATTTTATTGCAATTTAAGGCGTTGAACACAATTTTTAAGGAATAGAACTGACTAGATTAGATAATTAGAAACGGCAGTAAATGCAATTTTTACAAGTTCTAAAATATTGTACAATTCAAAAATTGATTGGTTGGAAAATTCGACGGGTCCTACGTAAGTTGTCGTAACTTAAAAAATGCTATTTTTGTTTTAGTTATGAAATTGGCTCCACTTTTAAAAACCCTTTAATAACACGAAAAATAAAAATGAAATTTCTATTAGAAAAATCCAACTTCTAACAGAAATTTCATTTTTAGGGTTCCGTACCTAAAAGTTAAAAACGGGACCCAATTACTAAGCCTCCGCTGTCTGTCTGTCTGTTCGTTTGTCTGTCTGTGACCAGGCCGTATCTCACAAACCGTGATTTTTTTTATATTATAAGATAGCAAATAAGCAGATGGGACTCCTAATGGAAAGAGTCAACCATCGGCTGTAGACACCAAAGATATTAATGGTGTGTTGCTATCTTGTGGCAAGGTCTTATGCCACATGCTGAAGTTTACCAGTTATCTTACCGTCCAAACCGGAACACGATAATTACAAGCAATGACGTTATTGCGGCAGAAATAGCTAAGGCGGTGGTACCAAACCCATGCGAGACAATGCAGAACTCTACCACCTAGTAGCCACGATGGTAGTGACTCGCATAGCCAATCGGTCGCCTTTTACGACTTGCCTGGCAGAACGGCAGTTGGCCTAATCTTCAAAGGAGCCCGGGACCAACACGGGTAGCTGGATGACAGCTAGAAAGCTGAAATTTTCATTAATTGTGTATTTTCGTTGCCGCTATAATAACAAACACTAAAAATAAAAAAAATAAAATATTAAGGGGATACAAAAACGTAATATTTTGCCGTTTTTATAGATGATGGTACGGAACCCTTCGTGCGCGATTTCGACTCGCACTTGGTCGGTTTTTACTCTTCGTGTTATTAAAAGATTTATAAAAGTGGAGTTAATTTTCATAAAGAAATCAAAGATCGCTTTTTTTAAGTTACGACAACTTACGTAGCAAATTTATAGTTAAGTATGTCAAAAAAGTACAAATTTCCAAACTTTTCAACAATGATAACCCCCGAATATATAAACGGATTTAATGCAACTTAAAGCATTAATCGCAGTTTTTTAAGGAATAGAACTGATTCGATTATGTAATCAATCGGTACATTTATTTGAAAGTTATTATAAAAATCATTGGTTTCCCAATTTTTTTTTGAGATTTTTTCAAAATTCCTCTTAATCTACTGCGCCAAATTAATTTAGATTTACAAAAAACCTAAGTTTGGTTAAACTCAATCGAAAGCTGTCAACCACGTTTCGATCGGTCAAACTGTTCAAATGTTATGAAATATTTACATAAACACATACACCCATATACATACATATAGACATACTGACGTCATCGTGAAAATAGTCGAAAAACTCAAAACGTGGAGATCTAGTGAAAACTCGATTTTTGAAAATCGGGACAAACTCAATAACTTCCTTCACTACAAACGTAGCGGAAAATTAAAAAAAACAACAACAAAAAAATATATTATTCAAAATAATTAAAACTTACCATACACATATGAAATGTAGAACTTTGTATATTTAAAATCAGAAATGCAATTTTTTTTTGTTATTTAATAAAGGTTTTAAAACTTATTTTTATGCATCAACTAATCTTGGTCAAAATTTGCCTGTGTGTCAGATTTAATCCAAACCATATTACCGTTTTTGCATGATTAAAAAACAAATATTCCTGTGTTGTGTGACTGATAACTTATGATACTGCTAGCATCACTTGTGGTTCATGGCATGGCACATGCAGATCAATGTGCTGTTACCATGTTTAATGTCTATTAGTGATATTAATATTTTAATCAATCTGTGAGTTTACTATTATTTGCTGTAAAAATATAATCAATCAGCTCAACCATCACCAATAAAGGAAAGTAAATATCACCGCACCCATAAACCTAAAGAGGCTGGCAGATGTACAACTAGTTTACGCAAGACGGGCCAATGACTTGGTCCAAAATGTGGCAAGTGACCAACCTATCGATAAATCGGGTAGGGTAACCTATTGATAAAATATGTAGGTAACATATCAAGTTGTATTATTAGATAGCAATCAAGCAAATTTTTTGATATATTATGAAATAGCAAACAAGCTGATGACTCTCCAGATGGAAAAAGAGACCATAGTCTATAAGCACCAAAGACGTTGCTATTCGTGTGGCGGGATATCAATGCCACATGCATAAGACTACTGGCTACCTTAACTTCCAAACTAGAACACGGTAATTACAAACCTTGAAGATATTGCCGCAGGAATAGGTAAGGCGCTGGTACCAAATACCCGGGCGAGAATTGCGGAATTCTCCCACCTGATAGTCATGATAGTAGTAACACGTATAGCCAATCAGTCGTCTTTTACAACCTGCTTGGCAGAACGGTAATCGGTCTATTCTTCAAGAGCCCGGACTAATATGGGAGAGATGACTATACTGATTAAAAGAGTAAACATTGCCTATAGACAGCTAATGCTACATTGCTCTTCGCGTGGCGTGATACAATATCACATGCACAAGTCTACTGGTTACCTTATTCTCTAAGCTAAAACACGACGGAAAAAGTTTTTAATTTCTTTTCCCCATACCTGAGCTTATTATTGTAAAATAACTATTTCCCTACTTGCCAATCACCAAAAACCTAGTAGTCACGATGGCAAATAGGCAGATTATTTTACAATAAAAAACGTCGGTACGGGGAAAAATATTTAAAATCTATCAAATTGAACAAGATACACTAATAATAAAACTATTGTTCGCAGATAATTCTACAAAATGTGAACGATCTTAACATGGAAGAAGAATGTATGGACTGTAGCTTGTATGCAGAGACAAATGCGAGCGTTTTCATACAAAATAACACAATCATTAATAAATTCTATTTCTATCAGGTATGTTGATATTTTTGTTAAAATTATTAATAACTAGTTGCAGTGTGCAGCCCGCTTCATAATAAAAGGTTTTGTCGAATCCCGCGGGATCACCTAATTTTTCCGGGATAAAAAGTAGTCTATGTGCTATTCCAGGTCATCGTTTACCTGTGAGCCAAATTTCATTCAAATCCGTTCAGTAGCTTTTGCGTGATTGAGTAACAAACATCTATTCATCCATCCATCCATCTAAACATCCAAACCTTCGCATTTATAACATTAATATAGATTATTTTATCTTTTAGCTTTTAACCACAACCTATTTAACTGGCCTATTGATCGAGCCGTGGTCGAGCCGTTAGCGACACTGAATACGCATCGACGGATTAGATTTCAGACAGGGACAAACATTTTTGTTAATGATGTTTACATTTCTGGGTTACGTTACATCTTAATCTATTTATTAATACTTGAAGGAAAAACGTTGGACCCCTTTTTAAACACAATTGCGCGAACGGTGGAGTATATTTGGCACAGGTAAAGTTTACATTACGGAGTACTACAGAAAGCTAATTTTTTTTTTAAATAAAATTCATTAAAAATACATTTAATTAATAAAAATAAACATTACGTTATTTGTCCGCGATGGACTTCGAAACTAATAAACCGATTTCAATGAAAATTTGTAGGTATCTACTGTTTGTTCCAACTTATAAGATAGTTTAGATTTTAAGTAACTATATGCACGCCTAGACTGATATATCTTACTGTTTATATTATATTTTAATATTTTTTAGCCTATTCTGGTTTGTCCAGACAACCCAAAACCACAAAAATCACAACAAAACTGGCCCCGGTCCCGTCGTTCTTGACTTATAAGTGGTGTAACTAACACAACTTTTTTATATATCAGCTAGACTGATATGATGTTTTTCTAATTTTTTATTGATGAAAATAATATTATTAAAACGTTATTTGTTTTCAATAAATCAGCAATATCAGCAACAATATTAGGAAAAACATACACCTTGTCTTTAGGGCAATGTTATATTGAATAATACGAATGCAAAGGCCAATTAAAAGATAATATTTTTACAGTATTATCTTTTAACCTTTACGTTAAAGTCAGATGGGCTAGTTATTAGGCGTAAGGTGAAAAATTTATGTATTGTTGATTATTTTTCTGTTATAGTCCTTGTAATAAAAAAACTGGCTAGCTACACATTTTGACTAATGTGTAAGGTTTGCGAATTTGGCGCCGTAGTGTTAGGAATTTAACACTACATGAGATCTGGTAACTTTTAGACAGTGCGAGTCATGTGGTCTCGTTTTTACAACATTTTGCACTAATTTTTTTGTGAGATATACCTTTTCAGACAGTTTCATTTCCTTTTTCAGTATTTGGGTATTGATTTTTTAAAAAACAAGTATCCTACGTTTATTCCTGGGTTCTCGACTATCTCTATGCCCAATTTTTCAATCAGCTGCTTAGCCTTGCTTAGCTTAGCATAACAGACAAACAGATAGGCAGACAGACTTTTCCTTTAGCATAGATTGCATGTAGCAATATTATTTACATAATATACAGTTCACAGTCATATTACTTACATTTAAGTTACACTCACAACAAGGAATGTAAATTAAACGGAGTGATATTTATTTTAATCACGTTAGAAGTTAGGACTTAATTGTTTTAAGGAGAAACCCAGTAAAATATGGGTCTAGACTGTCCTTCGCAATCTCTACTTAATTGTTACTTAAATTTCGTACTTTATGTTTACTGCACAAAAGACACTTTAAACACTACGTTAAGATACCATCAAACAAGTTATATTGGAGTGTAATGTGATTATTGTTATTTTCCTTTGAGACACGTACAGTTTCAATTCTAAAGTGTAAATAATAAAATGTTATGAGTAAAATAGGTGTTGTTTTTGTGGATAACAGCGTTTGTATATACGCTTAGTAATTTTATAATCACTTGGCATAGTGCAAGTACCGTATCTGGCCATCTTAGTATCGTTTTGGCCACTTGACATTTGGTATGTGTAAAATTGTTATGAATACAAATAGGTGTATATCTGAGGAAAACATAATTTATACTACACCTATTCGGAAAGCACATTAGTTCTTACTTGAAAAACGAGAAGAAAGTACCTAATTCCAAGCGAACCAATATGCGGGTGGCAAAAATGTATGGGATTTAATTTCTCCCCTTGGGGAGATAGTCATTTTCTCCCTTGCTTTAACTTTTTAAAATTCATAAGTTTGTATCTCGAAGCACATCAAAATGTTACTGGCCACTAGCATTTACTAAGGAAACTTGACAGTATGTGCTTTATTTCATTTGCCTCCTCAATATTTTTTTTTTTTTTTAAAAACGATTGTACGCGCGAATTTTCTTTTTTATTGTATCTTCTTACATTCTGTTCAGATAAAATAATAATAAATAAATATTCACGGGACAAATTACACTTACTGGTCTAACCCCAAAGTAAGCAAATTATTTGCTTGTGTTATGGGTGTTAGTCAACGATACTAATACATAGAAAATACATATATAAATACTAGAATATATATATAATAAACACCCAAACCCAGAAATACAAACATTTATGCTCATCACACAAATGCTTGTCCCCGTCGGGGATCGAACCCGAGCCTCGTCGATCGCGTAGTCAGGGTCGCTAAACGAGGCGGTAAAAGTCTTGTAGACCTAAAGATGCCGTAAAAAAGCGAGACTGGTTGGCGATTTAAATTATATAAAAAGTGTTTTGTGTAACAGTACAAGTGTATTTACATAACTATAAATAGGGTTTTACCAATGAAACTAGATGGTAGAGTTCTGCATTGTCACGCCCGGGTACCACAGACTTACCTATTTTTAGTGGGTATTTTCGGCGCACTATTAAAATTGACAGCAATCATAGAAAATGCTTGTGTTATTTTACTTTCTAAATATACTCAAGTTTTGCTTACATAAAGTATTTTACAATGACTCAGTACACACGACGCTTATTACTTGACACAAAAGCAGAAATACCTTGACCTTATTATCACGTGTTAGTAAAATATTAAATTAATCGGAAATAACAATTACCCATTAAGTAAACTTAGTAGTATCAGTGACGTCGCAAGCTTATTGTCACCCCACGCGTGAATGCCCAATGAACCTTACTGATCACCCACTTTCGGTAGTTACTATTAAGCTTGTTATCATTTTTCATCACACTTACAGGCTCCAGACTATTGGAATGCTTCATTGGTAAGATTTTTTATGATTCAAGCGAATCACAATTAAATAAACGAAATTTTACAAACATACTAGTATGTCTATATAAACAAAATTTAATTGATTATTGGAATAAAATAGGCCAATTGCCGTTTTGACAGACAGGTCTTAAAAGGCGACCAATTGGCTTAGCGAATCACTACCATCGTGGCTACTAGGTGGTAGAGTTCTGCATTGTCTCACCCGGGCCTGGTACAATCGCCTTGATTTCTGCTACAAAAGCGTCAGTGCTTAGCACTGTCATGTTCCGGTTTGGAGGGTAAGGTGGCCAGTAAACTTATGCATGTGGCATTGGATCTCGCCACAAGATAGCAAGTCATCATTAACATCTTTGGTGTCTATAAGCGATGGTAGTCCCATCAGGAGACTCATCTTCTTGTTTACTATTTCATGATATAAAAAAAGTACTTTTTACACATAATATTTTATTTTTACTTCTTTTTGTTTCACTAATTTTCGCACTATTATAATTCTGACTATTATGACTATTATGATATTGCGGATGATCGGAAGCAAATGGCCGGAAACTTTTCTTCACGAATGAATGAGCATCAGTTTGGGATATTCAAAACTTTTTCAGATGAAGAATTCTTACAAAAAGAGTGTAAAAATATTTTTATATACACGAAATATATTATATATTTATATTATAATTTGAATACATACGTATGATATATTGAGATAACATAGTGTATTTTATACATTATGCACTTAATACATTGCTAATTAATAATAAAAAAACGTTTTTTTTTAGTATGTCAATGATTTAATACATTTCTAATGCTACTACTTAAAGATATTAGGTTTCTGCAATATTCCGCAATGTAACTGTGACATATTTCATACTCCACCATTCACGACATTGTCTTGAAAAGGGGTACAAACTTTTCAGTTCACGTAGTAATATATATCATTGACATACTAGAAAAAACGTTTTTTACTATTATTACTACGTAAAACGGGGTAGAAACTTTTCCGTTCACATAGTAATATATATCATTGACATACACGAAAAAACGTTTTTTACTATTATATTATTAGTACGTAAAAAGGGGTACAAACTTTTCCGTTCACATAGTAATATATATCATTGACATACTAGAAAAAACGTTTTTTACTATTATATTATTACTACGTAAAAAGGGGTACAAACTTTTCCGTTCACATAGTTAATATATATCATTGACATACTAGAAAAAACATTTTTTACTAGAATATTATTACTACGTAAAAAGGGGTACAAACTTTTCCGTTCACATAGTAATATATATCATTGATATACTAGAAAAAACGTTTTTTACTATTATATTATTATTACGTAAAAAGGGGTACAAACTTTTCCGTTCACATAGTAATATATATCATTGACATACTAGAAAAAACGTTTTTTACTATTATATTATTACTACGTAAAAAAATACTACATGAACGGAAAAGTTTGTGCCCCTTTTTAAAACAATTTCGTGAATAGTGGAGTATGAAATTTGTCACAGTTACATTGCGGAGTATTGCAGAAACCTAATATCTTTAAGTAGTAGCATTAAAAATATATTAAATCATCGACATACTAAAAAAACGTTTTTACTATTATCAATGTATTAAATACGTATAACACACTATTTTTGTTTTGTTTTGCTTTTCTGTGTAACTGTAACCGGATGTTACTTTTATTATTATTATTATTATTATTTTTATTTAAGAGCATAAAAACTATAAATTATCTTGTGGTTAGCACCATTTTTTCTAGTATATTGTTATCCTTATTATAAAGGTTGTCTGGAAGAGATCACTTTATTAGTGATAAGATCGCCTTTGTGTACCTTAGTTGTATTATTTTTATGTTGTAACTTTTAGTGTTGTCATATATTTTGGTGCACAATAGAGAGTTATTGTATTGTATTGTATTGTATTGTACATTATCTCATAATATATCATACATATGTATACAATTTTCTATCTATCTAAGTTAGTTGTGAAACTTAAAAATGATTTTATTGTTTAATCTATGTTCGAATTTCGACAACAAGCTATTGTATTGGATACCTTAATGACCTAACTTCTGAGCTATAAATGTTAAGTAATATCATTTCATGAGTATATATATATGTATTACTGTTTTCCCTCATCAGCTTGTCTTTTTAGAGCAATTTAATACCCATTATGCAATTTTCACTCATTTGCAAGGGAAAACCATTAAAGCACTTAGATATTTAAATTCCTTGAGAACCACTTAAACGTAGCATAAGAGACAACTTACTTAAAATGATACTAAATTTGAATATTACATAAATTTCTCCTTTTTGTAACATCCACTTGTGTCCGAAGAATTGGATTTCTGGATCTTTGCCTGATATTCGTAACAGGTAGTTTAAATAACGTTAAAGTTAACGATATTGGAAATTTGGTGTAGAAGTAATTTAGTTAAGAATATCAAATAAATAAATAATTGCCAAATGTTAATAAATAAAGATTGAAATGCCAAAAAGCGTGGATTCGATTCCTATTATGGACAAAAATTTGCGTGATAACATGGATATATGTTATAGGTCTGGTTATGGATTAAATAGGTTTCTTTATAATACAAATCAATCCTAACCCTTTTTATATCTTTTTTTTAATTCAATATTACCAGCTGTTCTTCACGACATTGTTTGCATGACCCATACACATTATGTTTATGCAGCTGAGAAAAAGCTAGCCTGTGTTACTCAGTAATAATGAAGTTTTATATAAGTGGAAGAGCTTTTAAAATCGGTTCAATTATTTGTTTATTAATGGTATTTACATATACAATACATGTACAAACATGTTAACAAACACCATAACGCCCACCGGTACCTGTACGCACACACAAATTTACCTATATATATATATATATATATATATATATATATATATATATATATATATATATATATATATATATATATATATATATATATATATATATATATATATAATACGCCCATTAATATGCTTCCTGTTTATATTATACTTAAACTGTTGCGAAACAACTATATTACTTTTTAAGTATGAAACTCTATAGTTATACCAAGAAATAATACATTGTTGTATAAATTTATTTTAAAATGTTGTATGTTCTTGTAATTTATTTATTTATTTACTTTTGGAATTAAAAGAATTCGTGTGATCTGTCCAGGAATAATTCTTTACTGTGTGTTTGTCTGTATGTATGTCTGTAAAGATCATTGATACGTTGTAAAATCAATAAATAATATTATTTGACAAATTACATAAATCGATGTAACCCGAAAGTAAAAAAAAAATATTTGTAAGAATATAACTGCTAGTCAACGATTCAAATGTCAAACAATTAATTTGTTGACTTGATCTCAGTAATATTATCATCTCTCTCATCAATAATTCGGGTAATCTGTAATATTGTTATAATTTATTAACTAATATTTCATTCCTTTTCAGACCGCCCAGCTAGCATTGCTATGGATATTATTGGTGACAATTATTATAGGAAACGCTACAGTGATATTGGCTCTATATCTTAGCAGAGCTAGAAGAACTCGAATGAACTTTTTTGTAATGCAGTTAGCGATTGCAGGTGAGAGATTGCAAGAGAGCGACTGCTATATTATTATGAATAAAATACACAATTCTAAGTTCGATAATTCTTGGATACCCTCAACATCGCCTCTTTGGTCTAGTGGTCCGGTATCGGTGTTGGCCATACGAGGTCCCGGGATCGATTCCCGTGTCGGCCAATTCAAAGTGTATTTTTTTAGTTTTCTGATAAAAACAACGATGCCCGGGATCGAATAAGTGCCCGGTTGGCGATATGCTTGTCATCTATCACATTGTGGGATCACGTATCTTCGGCTAATCGCGGGAGCACTGGTTGTAGTTCTACCTACCATTTCGAGGATACGGGCGTGAAGATACTTTTGTTCTTTTTTTATTTGGATATCATGGTATTGATATTTGCCCCTTACGAAGAATAGATTAATTGCTTTACCGCTAGGCATCTCGTAAGCGACAATAAAATATTAATAATTGCCACTGTTATCGTGACTACTTACTATGTGGTAGAGTTCTGCATCATCTCGCCGGGGCTTATGTAGGTACTACATATGTACGCGTAACCGACTACACGTACACACTTAGTTTGTATAAGGCTTAAGGAACTGTGTAAGAGTCCTAAACACTTCGATTCGATTGAAGTTTTGTTACGTAAATCGGGCTCCAGGTCACCTTATCTATACATATAATAAAATCATAGGAAAGTCAAAACTGTACATTTAATATTTTTTTTAAAAAATACTTTAGGCGTGATCTACAATCGATATCGAAGCTAAAAATATAATTTTTAGAATTTTTGTCTGTTTGTCTTTTTTTTATATATATAGTAGAGGGGGCAAACGAGCAGATGGTGCACCTGATGATAAGTGATCACCGCCGCCCATGGACATCCGCAATACCGGAGGTATTGCAGCTGCGTTGCCGGCCTTTTAAGAATGAATAAGCTCGTTTCTTGAAGGTCCCTAAGTCGTATCCATTCGGAAACACCCCCGAGGGTAATAGATTCCACAAAGGAGTAATGCGAGGCAAAAAGTTTCGACAAAAGCGCACGGTTGTGGATTTCCAGACATCGAGGTGGTGAGGATGGAACTTGTCTGTATGTATGTCCGGGTAAACTCAAAAAGTACTGCATGGATTTACTTCAAATTTTGCATGAATATTACTAACAGGCCGGGTCAACATATAGGCTACATATTATCACGCTAACACCTACGGGGGAGGAGCAGTGCGGAGTAAACGAAGTCCGCGCGGACGATGTCGCTGGCAACAGCTAGTAATAAATATGGTAATGACACATTTAGTATTCTCTTGTTTAGTTAAAAAGAAGCCCCGATTAATACGGGGAAATCCCTTTAAGACCACGTGTCAAATTGTTTGTCTTCCTGCTAAGGAAGTTATTAATTTTACCCTCGGATAAAAGAAAATATAGAGGAGCACTGCTTATATCACTGACGTCACTATTTGATACATGTCTGAGTCATACAGTAAGTATGACGTCTCGATATGCACTGACAGGGATCAGCTTAATTTAGAGTGTGTATTTCTGTGTGTGTGACCAATGTATTTATCAACCGGCAAAAAACGGAGGTTATCATGTATGACATGTATGACATGTATGTATGTAATATTGATGGAACTGGATAATATTATATATATGTTTGACATGTATGTATGTAATATTGATGGAACTGGATAATATTGGATTATTATGATCTATTTAGGCTTCCAAGTACGTGTACCAAATTTCATAGTTGTATGTATGGTTGTCTACAAATTTCTCGGAAACTAAAAGATAAAGATATTTTTCTTATTTAAATCATTTTCCAACTTAGGGAACAGTGCAAGTTTGCAAATTAACCCCCTCCCCCTCGCAAGTACCAAGTAATTTGTATGGCAAAACAAGGTTTGCTGGGTCAGCTAGTTATTTAGACGGATCAATATGGTTTTGGGACATCAGTAAATTATTCAATTTTGGTATGTATGGATCTTGTATTTTACTATGCATAAATTGTCCTTAATTACAATCTAGGGATCTTCAAGAAGATGATTGAACAGGTACCTTCTAAGGAAGCGCGTTCCATCTTAGGCCGCATCTTAGCTTACCATCAGGCGAGATTGTGGTCAAGCGCTCCGCTATCAATAATAAAAAAAATATCGAGGCGCAATTGTTACAATTTTCATATAAAAAAGTATCTTCACGTTCACGTCCGTATCCCTGGAGAGATAGGCAGAGGTACAACCAGTGCACCCACGATCAGCCGAAGATACATAGTCCCACAATGTGATAGGTGGCAAACCTATCATCAACCGGGCACTTATCCAATCCCGGGCAATGCTATTTTTATCAGAAAATTGAAAAAACACATTTCTAATATAATTTGAATAATATTATTTCAATAATTTTAAATGGAAATAGCTTACAGTCATATAGTATGGTAAAAGTACGAGACTAGCTTGCTTACTTACTTAAAACAATTAAAGAGAAAATTTAACTTGACAAGGAAGCAGTTTATGATACTATAAAATCCCAGCGAGGTCTTAGAACTTGACACCGAAGCTAGTTTTAAGCGCACGGTGATTTTTATTTGCATAAATGTCGTAAAACTGGTTTTATAGTATCGAATTTGAAAACTTTTTAAGTTTTACTTTTTATTATGACAATATAAAACAATTTAAATCTTCAAAATAAATTTTGAATTTTAACTTCGCATTAGATTTTACGAGAAGTGTTTTTCGACTAGTATATAACTACTTTTAATTTGTATTTAGTTATTTTTATTTATATTTATTCAGATAATTTTGTAACTTTGTTCATTAATATTATTTCATTGATTTGTTTGAATTTATACGCTTTATATACCTTTTACGGCTTTTCATTAATTTTCATTCTTATGTTAATTTATGGTTTTTGTTTTAATTTAATCATAGGTAATTAAATAACTGTCTCTGTGGTTTGGTTGTCCGGTGTCGGCATTGACCACATGAGGTTCCGTGTTCGATTCCCGGGCCACGCAATTTAAAATATGTTTTTCTCAGTTTTCTGATAAAAACAAAGTTGCCCTGGATTTGATCAGTGGCCGGTTAGGGATAGGCTTGCCACCTATCACATTGTGGAGCTAACGGCCGGTTTCCCAAAGGCAATTCAATTTTAACAAGCAAATATATCTGTGGTTAGCAGATAATTTCCTTATAAAAATTATATTAAACACATATTAATTGGTCGTTAAATTAATTTGCGTTTCGGAAACTGGCCGTGAGTATCTACGGCTAATCGTGAGTAAACTTGTTGTACCTCTACCTACCTCATCGGGGATATGGGCGTGAAGATACTTAAGTTATAAATTATATACGAATAAGACACTTAGTATATTTAGTTTACCTTTACTGCTAGCCCTAAGGTTGATTTGGTAGAGAATTTATTTAGCATTATGTCCGTCTTTTGTACAATCGTTTTTATTTGGTGTGCAATAAAGTATAAATAAATAAAAATAAATAAAAAATAGAACAACATAATAATATTAATATTTTGCTTTATTGTTTTTTATGTTTTTGCAGTTTTCCCTAACACGGGGTGAGTGCTATAACACAAAAATAATAAAAAACATAATAATATGTCAATTGGCAGAAGTAACAAAATGTTGGCGATATAATTAATATGTTTATGTTACTAGTAACTTCTAAAATGATATATTTGCAAAATGAGGTGTCTTCCGATTTTGAGTTATTGCATGAATACATTCATTTATGAAAACTTCTCAACAAATTGATAGCTAATTTATTATATTTCAGTTATCATTTTTTTGTTTAGCTAACTTATTATTCTCTTATTTCAAAAGAAGAGAATATCAATTCGACATCTATGTAGGTAAGAAATATTCAGTGCTAATATTGTTGGAATTGCGCTAAATTCACGTGTGATAATCTATTCAAGTTGCCAAACAAAAAAAATTATCAATGTATGTAGGTATTTGTATGTATGTATAGTAGTCCAGTCATTTCTCCGAGCTCGACTCTTTTTCTATTGAATTATATTTACTTCATATTAGAAAACAATGCAAGCTTCATCAAAATCAGTTCCTCAATTTTTAAAAATGGGCTAGTAACGGCCTGACTAAGTGTTTGAATTGGAAGCAAATTTTGAAATTCTTAAAGAGACTTATGTAAAATTGGATGCAGGATTCAAGAGAAGGGGATAGTCTCAGACTAAATTAGTCGATTTTGTAGTCTTTTTGCGATTATGGCTTATTTTTAAATGTTTTTTGTTTCAGATTTGTGGGTAGGATTAGTCAATGTTCTACCAGATTTAGTCCAACGGATAACAATTTCGTGGTTTGGTGGATCTGCAATGTGTAAATTAATTAAATACTTACAGGTAAGTATCATCTATTAGATGAATTAATAGGCTTTAATTAAAATCAAATGAACTATATTTTTATTTATAAATTCTCTCAATATTACTTTACGTGTTCTCGTGAAAGTTACACCCGTTTTTGTTAACTTGTTTTCTTACTGGAATTTTGTCGATGTCATAGAAATGATATAGATTTAAGTGCTACTTTGCAGAAATCTGTATCTAAAGATTATTTTCTTTTAAATTTAACTTTATTTTTCGGCTCTTCAAATCAAATCAATTCTTTATTAGCATAAAGTAGGGTTACGAAATGTTCGAGAATTAAGTAATTTTTAATTATAGCAACTTTACCAGGCAATGGCGTGCCAATTTATGGACGAGGACAGAAAACAATAGTATGGGTATATTAATATTATTCATTTTAAACTTATTTACATTATTAAATTAATTTCTAAATAATAATTAATTTATGATTATTCTCAATTTTTAATACGTTACAAATACTTATTCTATTGAAGTCGCTCCATTTTATTAAAACTAATATAAAAAGGATACAAAAACATACATTAAATAAACAAAATTCAACATATTAAATTATTAACCCTTACATTTTATATAAAAAATGTTAATAAATATAAAACAACATTTTTAAATATCAGAGAAATATTCATGAATACTTTAACATGCTTTACAATAAAGAATTTTTATTTAATGTTAATTTTACACTTAAATACACTGATCTATATGTTTAACATGAGATGGTAATTTTATTAAAGAGTTTAGTAGCCATTCCAGATATGCTTTTTTTTACTGAACATGGCTGTTTTATGCGGCAGTGTACACAAATCACCACGACAGGGACTCGCTTTTAAATTTTAAAATAAATTTATGTTATCTCTAGCAAACACAACAATCTCGTTATTATAAAGGATCCTGCAACATTTCAGAACCATAGTCTTACCTATTCCTGTTGCAATAACACCAATGCTGGCCACTGTTGTGGGTAGCCGATAAACATTCTATACACGTGGTATTACCATCTCGCCACACCATAGGTGATGGTTGTCTCTTTCCATTAGGAGATTCATCTGCTTGTTCGCTATCTTATGATATAAAAAATAAAAACACGGTAATATTAACAATCTATAATAATCAATGAAAATGATTTACAGCTTTCTTTTTCAATTTAAATATGCTTCTAATGCACCTCTTTTGTGCTATGAATGCAAATTGTATCTATAGAGCTTCTCCAAAATATCATTCATTATTATTGCAAAGATCACATCATGTGTGAGTTCGCGAAAAATAACCAATTAATTTACCTTGATTTTTTCTTTGATTATAAAGATTTTGTCTTGGATGACTACTTAATATTAAGAAGATAAATATAATGCAATATAGATAAATCGTCTTGCATAAAATTAAATTTGATGCACCGATGATCAAGAAATAATTGTAAGGAAGGAAATATATGACTACTTAATATATATAATATAATATATGACTACTTAATATTAAGAAGATAAATCTGTGGCCATTGGTCAGACCATGATAAGTACACTTTTGGCCAAAATAATTTTAATAATACAATTAACATTGCGCAAAACAGTTTTATCTTTTGATCAGATAGACATATCTCCACCAACGCTACTCTTTTCTATAGTCTGAATATTTCAAGATATGACATGTCCAACTTTCAAGATAAAAAACAAAATATTAGGTACATTTGATCATAATAATACATGTGCGCCTACATGTAAAATATTTTTTTTTGTAATTATCACTTTCCGATCTAAGGCCACAGATTGATGTAACACAATATAGATACATCGTCTTGCATAAAATTAAATTTGATGCGCCGATGATCAAGAAATAATTGTGCGGAAGGAAATATATTTCAATCTGCTTCACATTTCCTTTGATGAGAGACATAAATAGTCGTATCTTTCGTACCAAGGTCCATGATATATCTATTCAAGAAATATCTTCTTCGTATCTGACTCGTATTGGTTTCTAACATAACCTCATAATCATATCCGTTGTGATGAATCTTTTTGAACTCCTCATATATATTCGCATAATGATGCCAATGGAGGCGAGACATGAGTTTAATTCCCAACACGGGACATTTGTGTGATGAGCTTAGATATTTGCATTTTTATGTCAGCATGTTGGTTAACTATAAATTCAAGTATTCATATATATTATCCTAAGGAAATATCCGTAAATTGCTTACTTGGAGATTAGACAAATTCATGTCGTTCACTGATTATTATAAAAACTCAAATGGTGCTAATAATGAACCTATTTGAGAATATACTTACTCTATGGTAATGATAATGACCAACACTGACTGACTGACTTACAAACACGATCATATGTACTTGTTTAGTAATAAGACCGAAAGAAATCTATATTAAAAAAAACTTGTTTTCAAATAACATTGTTGTAGTTACAGGTTGACCAATAAAATGCTGTAGGTACATACTGATAGACATGATAATAGTCATCTATACCCATCAAAATATAATAAAAGAATATTACCTAACTACATGGTAAACCTCAAAGCAATCAGTGTAGTAATATACAAAAGGTATGGTCACCGTGCGTGTAGCGGCTCGCTAACGAGTGTTCAGATATTTATGAGTGGGTGTCCGTACTAAGCATTTTATTGGATAACTAGCTGTTGCCAGCGTCTTCGTCCGGGCGGACTTCGTTTACTCCGCACAGCACCTGGCCGCTAGGTGATAGCGTGATAATATGTAGCCTATATGTTGACCCGACCTGTTAGTAATATTCATGCAAAATTTTAAGTAAATCCATGCAGTATTTTTGACTTTACCCCGGACATACATACAGACAAACAGACAAACAGACAAACAGATAAACAGACAAAAATTCTAAAAACTATGTTTTTGGCTTTGATATCGATTGTAGATCACGCTCCAAGTATTCTTTTAAAAATATATTCAGTGTACAGTTTTGACTTTACTACGATTTTATTATATGTGCAGATTAGGTCAAAATTTAAATATCTATTTTTTTACTTATCCGTATCCGTTTAAAGTATTAAACACTCTCCTTTAGTGTGTACAATCTTTTTGTAAAATGTTAAAGTAAAAAGTACAATAAAATAATTATCCATTAAGGTCCCATAATTATTGGCAACGATTTTTAAGGATAATTTTAGAGATATCAACCACGTACTTGCAAACTTCATGCTACTTTTTCCCCGTGTTGGTTCCAGGCTCCTTTGAAGAATAGGCCAGCTGCCGTTCTGCCAGGCAGGTTGTAAAAGGCGTCCGGTTGATTTTACGAGTTGATTATATAACATACACTTGTACTGTTTCACAAATGTAATTTAATTTTTTTTATTTATTACACAATCACTTTTAAACTTACAGCCAACCGGTTTCGCCTATTAAAGCATCATCAAGGCTTTCACATTAACTTTTTTACATTATACTATTGTAAAACTTAAATATTATACATACACCTTTACGAGTCACTAACATCGTGGCTACTAGGTGGTGGAGTTCTGCATTGTCTCAACCGGGTCTGGTACCACCGCCTTACTTATTCCTGCCGCAATAGCGTCAGTGCTTGTCACTGTCGTGTTTTAGTTTGGAGGGTAAGTTAGCCGATAAACGTATGCA
The DNA here is from genome assembly GCA_036924255.1 of Apodemia mormo. Lineage (NCBI taxonomy): Eukaryota > Metazoa > Arthropoda > Insecta > Lepidoptera > Riodinidae > Apodemia > Apodemia mormo. Next base: position 9,840,219 of record JAUPFN010000007.1, on the reverse strand, counting down.
TATGTGGCTTTAGACCTCGCCACAAGATAGCAATGCATCATTAACACTTTGGTGTATATAGGTGGTGGTTGACTCTTTTCATCAGGAGACCCATCTCTCGTATCATATAATATTAAAAAAATACTTACTCTATAAAACTAAATGCAATAGTGACAGCATGAATAGACAAAGCGTAAGTTTCTAATCCTGGCGAATGAACTAAAACTGCACTTAAATTCTGTAACTAGTTAGCTGTCATCGTCCTTAAGCCTTTTCAATTTAAGATAGGTTGGTATACTAGAGGCGATCATTAATTTGGCCTTGATTGTAATGTCTTTGTAAGTTCGACTCACATAGATACGACAATAATATGTTGGGATAGCGTTTGCAAAATATATGAAGCGAATACTGCAATTGCATTGCACGCACGCCGTGGTTGTATTAATAAAACAATGGCAAATATGTCTATCTGTGTAAGGTTTGTGTAATTACAACCAATCATTGCAGAAATATAAGCAAGGTTTTTCTAATGGTATCTTCAGGCTTACAAGTGAGTGGATCACTTGATGGAAAGCATTCTTCTATGCCCATGGACATCTCTAACACAAAAAGTAAGCCAGCTTCTGAGAATTTTGGTGACCTTCAAAAATCCAATGTCGAATGAATTGAAACTACTACTCGGAAAAACCGTGTGAGTTCGGCTGTTCCAGAATTTGACTATTGCATACGTTGCATACAAGGGTTACATACATGGATTAAATGGATACGCCTTTCAAGACAATTTCTTAGTTTGTTGGTGTAGTTTGCATTTACACACAGTCCACAGAAGTACAGAGTTACTACTTACCGATGAAATAAAATCACTTCAAGGGTAATTTTTAAACCTTGTCATCTCATTCGTTACGATAAAACCGTACAACATGGTTCATGTCTATTTTTTCACGATATAATACATCTACAAACGTTTGACAATTTTGTCAGTGATATGCGCGGCGACACGATTCCTTTCCAATGGCATGTCTATTAGTATTTATGTGGTCTGTGGTTACATATGTAGCTTGTTGGAGTAAAACTTCTTTAGAAACAATGGGATTTGAAACTCGATAAAACGGAAATTTGTCGCAATAGAGAAACAAACGCCTAAATGTATAGGATAAAACGACGAGAGAAAGAGGTAGAATACGTAATTGTATTTTATATTTAAAATATTATTAATTTAATGTAAATAAATTAATCCAAAACAAACAAATACAAACATACAACGAAAGAGATTTACTTCTAAAATACGAAAAACCTGCTTCGACTCCTTCAATTTATCTCTCGCTCTTTCGTTCTTTCCTACTTCAATTCAAAGTTTCATATCTGGAACTAATACTCGATTTTTTTTATATATTATTAGCTATTGCTCGCGGTTACACTCGTGTTAAATAGGGGGCAGATTTTCAAAAAAAATATACGCACAATTTTTTTGTTAGTCACAAATAGTCCGCATACTAATTTTTAGCTTTCTACCTTAAAAATTGCGGAATGCTCCATACAAACTTCCGTCCTCCATTTCAGGGATGTGGGGAGTTAGAAAGAGACGAAAAGTAGCCTATGTCATTCTCTGTCCCATCAACTATCTCCACTCAACAAAAATCACGTCAATTTGTCGCTTCGTTTTGCCGTGAAACACGTACAAACACACACATACACTTTCCCATTTTTAATATTAGTATGAATAAGATAACTAACAAGCAAATAGCTCTTCTAATAGAATGAGAAAACCACCGCCTAAAGACACCAAATATGTTAAGGATTCGTTGCTATTCGTATGGCTAATAGGATGTAAATGACACATACGGTATAAACTTGCACTAATTTTATCCACCACAACATTTATTACAAAATTCTTTCCACATTTCATTCGTTATTAATTTAATTATATATTATATAATAATATAATTTAATTTTGACTTTAGCATCGTCTAACAGTTTTTTTTTTGTTTTTAGGGTGTAGTTACTTATTCTTCTACGTACGTCCTAGTAGCATTAAGTTTGGATCGGTGTGATGCAATAACTCACCCCATGAATTTTACAAGAAGCTGTAAGTATATATAAACTTTTACTACATATTTTTGGTTGCTTCCTGTGTTGTTTTGTGTTGTGTGTTGATTCCACAAAAACTTGTGAACATGTTAAACTAATCCAAGGGGTTTGAAAACGTAAAAAATCTAAAATTTGTAGAATATAGCACAAAAAAAACATTAAGTATTTAAAACCATAACATAAGCATATGTAATGTATATACTGCATTTTACGACTATAGTAAAGAATTCGGATAAGTGGAAAATATAAGGCAAATGCAAATGCAAGGTCTATTCCAAAACAGTTATTGAGTTAAAGAAATGAAAAATAAATTACGAAATTATCCTACAATTCAGAAAAATTAAAAAAAGATTATAATATTTAATCTGTGGTTTGATTTTCTGAGCGTTCTTCGTATACAAAACCAAAAATTTAATTAAATAATAATCAAGGAACTTATATACTATAACTGGAATTTTTACAAAGCAATATTTAAAAAATAAAAATGTACTTTATTTCGTTACTAATAAAGTTGATATTTGTTTCTTACTTAACAGAGGGGGAAAACGGTCTGAGCAAGACAACGACAAGAGTGGATGTTGTCCCTTTCTTGCAATTGCCAGTATAAATAAAACTATCTAGATGGTAGATTTTTACATATTCAGTAATCATTAAATCCTTTTTATTCATACACGTTGATAAATAAATTAGCATAAAATGTATTGTAATTAACACAGTGAGTTCTAAAATGTGCTTATTTTAATTATTACGTAATTACTTATGCAATGCAAAAACTGTTTCTCAAATTAGTAGAATTACTTAGTAGTAATTTACAAACTACGCATGGCCGCACTTATATATGGCGATTGGCGCTTTATTTAGTAGAAAGAGACACACTCCACTCATGTCGTGGTACTCTTCGGAACGATTTTGAAGCGCGTGTAAGCATTCCGGGTAGAATATAACTTCCTTGATAATAATATACTTAACTAACTGTATTGTATAGTTCACTTCCGGCTAGAGTGGCCAATTGCCCCATATTTTACGGGTTACTCCGTTTTTTGCGCTATAAAAATTTTAGAAACCGTTATTAGCAAAATCGAATACCGGGTAAATAAAGCTCCCGTAATTTGGCGAATTCCACCATGGCTAACGCGCGAAGCTAAACACGAGCGTTTTGTTTGACCCGTCACGGCTTGGCTATTTGGTTTTTTTAAATTATTTCTTTCGCGTATTTATATATCAAAGGGACAAAATATGTAGGTTGCGCGCCAAAAATATTTTTGTGTATATTTATTGACAAGAAGTATTTAATTTTCAGCTACTATGTTTTTTATACATTTGACTCATGAAATGACGATTTTTTCAAAGCTGTTTCCTCTGACAGAAAATGTAAATTTTGTAATTAAAGATTTTTTTATAAAATAATGCCACACGTCCCCCGCAAATAAAATAAAATCAGTATTTTTAATGTTGCTGACAGTGAAAAGTGGCAGGTGACAACCCTAATTACTGTTGTCTTTTGTAAGGTGTAGAACCATATTTACTGTTGTCTTTTATAATGGAAGTGTACGTGATTATACAGTTCCATTACAAACCTTACAAAAGACAGCCGTTGTAAGTCGGCTATAGAATATGGGCGTAAACAAGCGGAGTGGTTAGGGGGTCTGGACCCCCCTCAGCAATAAATAAATTTGGGCGGAATTATAAAAAATTCTATCAGACATGGGATATATGTGTTTATGTATAAAATTAAATGATTCATTGTATCATTTAAAAGTTTGGGGTATAACTAGTTAATTTTTATATTTAACCCACCCCCACGCCCATAGTCATGAATACTCATGTAATTTTAATTTGTATCTGTCATCAGATTTACTAGGTGGTAGAGTTCTGCATCAGCTCGACCGGGTCAGGTACCACCGCCTTACCTATTCCTGTTGCAATAGCGTCAGTGCTAGTCGCTGTCGTGTTCCGGTTTGGAGGGTAAGGTAGCTGATAAACTTATGCATCTGGCATTAGACCTCGCCACAAGATAGCAACGCACCATTAACATCTTTGGTGTTTATAGGCCATCTGCTTGTTTGCTATCTTATGATATATAAAAAAAAATTAGATACGAATATACGGCAGTCGACTGATAACTTATGATAAATTGTAACAGATCCTAGTCAGTTAATTATTATTAGCCAATTGTTATTAATGAAATAAATTTACCTCGGTTAAATTATTCATGATGCTTTCTATAGTATAAATAATTTAATTGTGGTAAATTAAATGTATTCCGTGAATAATTCCCCAATGAAATGAAAATGACTTAAGATAAAAGTCTTAATTTTCTCTAAAGAGCAACGAAAGAATCTATGCTAGAGGCATACCACGCTAGAAGAAAGAGTTCTTCTGGCACAATTTGACTTAAAATATACTGGTTGATTGTTAAGACTACAATATTAAAGGACACGACATTTAATGGTATTTTTTATATCATAAGACAGCAAACAAGCAGGTGTCTCTCCTGATGGAAAGAAACAACAATCGCCTATAGACACCAAAGAAGTAATGGTGCGTTGCTATCCGTATGGCGGGATGGTAATACCAAATACATAAGTTTACTGGCAACCTTACCCTCCAAACTGAAACACGACAGCGACAAATACTGAGGTTTTTGCGGCAGGAATAGGTAAGGTGGTGGTACCAGACCCGGACGGGACAATGCAGAACTCTACCACCTAGTGGCCACGATGTTAGTGACATGTATTATAGCCAATAGACGCTTTTTACGACCTGCCGGATAAAACGGCAGTCGTTCTATTCTTCAAAGGAGCCTACATTAATACGGGAAATTATTAAAAAAGTATGGTCACCATGCCAGCAGTGTACTAAAGAATCTAGTCCCGCGTTTGGCAAATCAAGTATTGAAGACTTTCCAGTCACTATATGGATGATTCCGTTCTAACTGTGATATTCAATGTCCTGTATTGTTTGTTCTCACAGGTCGTTAATTAATAATTAATTTATGAAATTTTTGTACTTATTGGAAAATAATAAACATATTTCAACATTATTTTCATATAATATAACTTGCCACTTACAGAAAACTTACAATATATCACTTAAATGTCAATACCGTGTCATGTCCATTTCTAGAATTTATTTATAAATTGTTAGTTTTTTTGTCGTAATAAATGATTTAAACTAATTACCTCATAAATTCTAATGTTTACGACAAAAAAAACTAACAATTTATAAATAAATTCTAAAAATAGACATGACACGGTACTGACATTATATCACAGTTAGAACGGAATCACCCATATACAGCTTTATACCAGTCAATCTGTTTTCGGAAGGCAGATAGAGCTCCGTTTTACGGGAGAGAAAGCTAATAGACCAAATGGCAAGGGCTGCATACAGGGTTCGATTTCTAGACCGCTGTTTCGGAATATACTACTAGATTCCATCTTTGCTCTAAGTTTTGACCCCCAAGTTCATGTTTGAGCGTTTGCTGACGATATACTCGCTGTGTATATGTGTGTACATATATACATAGTGATGACGGTCATCGCTATGTATATGTGTATATATGTCCAGGTTATATTGCTTATGGAAAATTTTGTATTTCACTGAAAGGTAATAATAGCTTTAGTATTCAATACATTCTTGAACTTTTTATAATAAGGCTGATGAAAATCCGCTCTAACTGTCTTACAAAGATAACTTTTCTTTTAGGGCGTCGTTCACGTGCATTGATCGTAAGCGCTTGGTTTCTAAGTTTTACTTTCTGTGTACCGATGCTTTTTCTATTTAATGAAGCCGACATACAAGGTAAATATACATTTTAATTTTTATTAAAAATAAATATATGAAAGCGTGTGAAGCTTTCATATTTTTCAATTGTAAATCTAAATATCGCTGGACGAATTACTTTGTTTGGAACGAAGTTCCTTATCGCACGTTGTGAAAGAGGGCTAGACGGAAAAAATTCTTACGAAAAGTTGTCACAACACTTTTTTCTATAGTAAACTATTGTAAGCTGTGTGGCGTGCGCATGTTTCTCTCTCTCTCTCTCTCTCTCTCTCTTATAGAAAGCAAGCCAGATTTACATTTCATTACAATTTAAAATTTTATTACAATTCCTTCACTAATTAATCGAAAGGAACTTCGTTCCATCCGGGTGTCCTTTGACACCTCTCAAGTTTTTTTTTATAGTAGAGGGGGCAAACAAGCAAGTGGTGCACCTGATAATAAGTGATCACCGCTGCCCATGAACATCTGCAATACCAGGGGTCTTGCAACTGCGTTGCCGGTCGTTTAAGAATGAAAATGAATTAATCTAACCCCAAAGTAAGCAAACTATATACTTGGGTTTGTCGTCGATATTCCTACATAGAAATACATAACGTAACATAAATTATAAATACCCAAACCCAGAAATACAAACATCTATGCTCATCACACAACTGTTTGACCCTGTCGGGAAACCAACCCGAGCCTCAACGATTCGTAACTAACCTATCTAGGTTCGCGAACCACTCAATCAATAGAGCAGTAAATCATACTGAATTCAACTTAAATATATACAAATAAATATATAATGTAAACATTTCATGTTTAATATTCTTAGAGGAATTGATTCAGGTAAGCTTCAGTGCTGGTCAAATATGAACGAGGTCCAATGGAGGATATGGATGACCAGTATATTTCTAACGTTATTCATCGCTCCTGCGGCCATCATATCAACGTGTTACTGTGTTATAGTTATAACTATCAGACAGAAGAGTCGAACTGTTTTAAGTAAAAAGAAAGATGCTGAATTGCAATGTAAGTATTAAAGCATTTTCATTAAGCTGCCGTAACTACCTGTTAAAATAAGACGATGTTTCTGTTCTCACATCATGCCAGGCCCACACTGACCTAAAGGAAAATCTCGTCAAAATATTTGACAAAATTGTTAATTGGATGACAGATCATAACTTGGAAATAAATTGGTCAAAAACCAAAATAATGTCCTTTCACCCTCACCAAAAATCCCCATTAGCAATAAATCTAACATACCAGGGATCTAAAATAGAACATGTTACAGAATTTACGCTTCTAGGTTTATCGATAAACACAAATATAAACTGGAAATCACATAAAAATATAATCAAATCAAAATTATCAAAATTTATGTATGCTTTACGAGAAATTAAAAAAAAAACACTGATTTCCAAACTGCCCTTACTACTTATTACGCATATGCATATGCGTGGCTCAGTTACGGAATAATACTATGGGGTAACAGCACAAATGTGACAGCACTTTTCATTCTTTAAAAAAAACTAATTAAAGTTTTAGCAAATAAAGTCCACACCGTTAGTTGTAAGCCTTATTTCCGACAACACAAAATACTGACGCTTCCATGTATTTACATTTTAGGAATGTGTAAGTTTGTACGAAACCACCAGTATTGGTACACAAAAAGAGAAACAGTCAAACAAAAAATTACGACATAAAAATAGACTAAATTTGCCAACTTCCCGTTTAAAACTATACACTTCGAGTACTTATGTAATGTCAATAAAAATTTGTAATAAATTACCCGAACTAATAAAAAATGAATCAAAATTTAATCAGTTTGTAATAAAATTAAAAAAATCTATTAATAAATAAATGCTATTATGACATAAATGAATATTTGAGTGATAAATTTATAAAAAATTATAAATGTGAATAATAAACCTAATTCAATTCTAATTAAACATTTCTTATAAATAATTACATTTATTATAATGATAATTAAATGAGATATATAAGTATATTCCTCTTTTCTACCTTGCCATTGCTATACCCGACAGGGTCCACGATGATCTAAGCTTTATTTTAATGTAACATCTTGTAAACATTGTGGAATGCAAATAAATAAATAAATAAATAAAAAACTTAATGTTCGTTTGTTTTTATTTTTAACTTCTGCAACCGAATTCCCATTTCGTTTATCTCTAAAACTCTGCATCGGATCTTCTCCAAATTAAAATGGAACTACACAGGAAGTATACCCTCCTAAAATAAATATATTTTCAAAATCGGTTCGTAAATGGCCATGTTCTGAGGCAATAAACATTAAAAAAAATATTCTACTCTCTTTGTCGTCGGCACTTGGTGAAACTCCATTTTCATTCAATATTTTATATTAAAACACTTGTACTGTTTCACAATAAATTATTACCTACACTATCCAACCGGTTTCGCTTCTAAATAAGCATCTTCAGGGCAAATACAACTTATAACTAAAAACAAAACAATATCTAACTGTCATAATTCAACATTTTATAATTACATTTAAGACCAACAATATTTAACAATTATAAAATGTTAAATCACGACAGTTAGATATTATTTTTTTTTAGTTATAAGTTGTATTTGCCCTGAAGATGCTTATTTAGAAGCGAAACCGGTTGGATAGTGTACCTATAATGTGTAATAATTTATTCTGAAACAGTACAAGTGTTTTAATGTAAAATATTCAATAAAAAAATAGAAGATGAATTGATAACCATAAAAATAAGTACGTTGAAAATAGGATTTTCCAAATTGATAAATCTGTAGTAACAATAATTATAAAAAAATACGGCGAATTATAAACCTAATTTTTTGGGAAGTCGGGTAAAAAGAACAATATGTAATTGAAAAAACCGATTACGGTACGACTGATGTAATGTCACTGAAACAAGGAAAGCAACCAATAAATTAAATCTCCTCGCCGCAGAGCAGGAAATTAAAGAATTATTTCTTTACAAGTAATTTCCAAACATTCGTTGTATGTTTTCTTTTCCGTTCATACGTTGTTGTTGTTTTTATTGTGTCACTGGTACTATAGTCACACACAGTTCTTAAAATGTGTAAATAAAAATACCTTCCTATACATTGATATAAAAAACCCAAGATACACAATCAATGTCTCAAAAACGTCCTCCAAAAATGAGTGCACAAGTTTAAATTGTGCGCTCATTTCAAATAGAATCGTGTCGGTCGCGACACTGTCAATTTAATTTATTCTCGTACATTGCTTTGTAAACACAACTATAAGTCGTGCACTTAAATGAAACTAGGGACACTTTTGAGTTTCAGTTTTGTTCGAGACTGTGCATCTAGGGTTTTTTATATCAATGTTCCTACATACATATGTATGGTATGTAGGTATGCAGAGAGAACCAAGTGTCATATGACACGTAATTCGCAGATATTTGTGTTGCTTCCGCCACGTTTACTACTTTCTTCATACAAATACGCCGGTTGCGAAAGTTGTTGACACCACCTTCGGAGAACACAAGATCAATCTGATCATGCTCTTAGTCTTGATCTTCTAGGGTGTTGACATCCTTACATATTCACATATACATAACTTCACGTCAGATCCCTTACGGGGTAGGCGGAGAGATTCGAATGCCATACATCAGGAGTCTTGCAGGCTTGTCTCGCTTCCTCCACATTCATTATTCTCTTCATAAAAACACGGTGGTTGCGAACAATCTTGACACCACCTTCGGATAGTACTCGATCAATCTAAACATGGTACGTCAGCTTTGGTCTTTCCCGGTACCTACATCCAAACAGTGCTGAATCCAAACAAAATTGAATGGGCTATCATGGATTTTCGCAAAAAAACACCTCAAACTATAAATAGGAAATTATAATTATAATTCTAAAATAGGCAAAGCTATGAGTAAAACTTGTATTCGCTCAATGATTCTGATCAATGAATTTTTTATTAGTTGGAGATGACATGGAAAGCCGACGCGAGAGCAGCCGTGGAATAATACCCAAGGCGAGGATAAAAACAGTGAAAATGACTTTTGTAATTGTATTTGGTAAGTAACGTAAAGTAACATTAATATAACATCTATTTAAGTACTAATTGACTCGCACAGCTTTGCTCTTGAGTAAAGTAACATGTAATCAATATATAATCTTTCATACAATTTTTTGTCCACTATTTCGGTCTTTTTTGAAGTTAATTTCTGAAAAAATAATCCTTTATGTTATTTTGGATCTTTAATTCGTTCGTTGACAAATTTCTTCCAAATTGATTAAGCGGTTTAGCTGTGAAACAAACAGAGCAACAGTAAATCATTTATTATATTTTATGGAAAAGAAATGTCTTGTTGGCGTATAGTATTTTGTACTTTTATTTCCAAGACAGAAAGAATGACAATAATATCCTCTAAAATATAGTGACCATATCAGACTCACGGAGGAAGTGAAAAGTAGATTTTTTTTTTAAATAGCTAATATCAAACTCATTGTCTTGGATATCAGTTGAACTACCAACTGATATCCAAGACAATGAGTTGGTAGTTTCCCTGCAAAATGCTGGTTTTGTTGTTGTTTTACAAAAATTTAAGTACAGACCAACAAAAATGGGGTTCGTAGTGTAATAGTGTAACGTAGTACTGCCATGTAACACAGTGTCCCATACCATGTGGGTTAAAAAAGAATTTGCAATATTTTTTTTGGTTATGTTTGCATTGAACTTTTACGTCGCAATTAACGCTGAATAAATATAAGCTTATGATAAAATATCAACTGTTTATTTTTAACTACAAAGGCAGGAATAAAATGGAAAATAATGAAGCTTTAATTTTACATTTTGTCACTGGAATTCCTTTTTTTATCAGTAACTTGCGGCAGCGGTGAAAAATTTTTGCAAATGTAAACAGTCCCCTCGTGGCCGCTCTAGTGTTGTAAAATATATATCAGAACGTTTCAAAATAATAGACAGGGGCAGAAATATACGCAATGTAACACTGTGCCCTCTATAACACTGTACCCTACCTTACCCTATGCTTGTTTTATCGCAGTCGTACTACACTCGAATAGAAATAAAAATTCAAATTATATTGCAAATATTAATCTTTTGGGAATCAAAATAATGAGTATAATTGCATTATTTAGAATACCGCTATCTAGGGTTATTTTAAGTTTTTGAAATTTAAATTCAGGCTACATCATCAATGAATTATCTTATACGCTTAATGCGTGGATCGAGACAAAGCCTGGGTTTAATCCTCGACAGTAAGTGGTGTTTATTTGTTAAACATAGATATTTGTATTTTCGACTTTGTGTGTTTATTAAATAAATTATAGTATTTTATATGTTCATAATCCTGCAGAGGTGAAATAATCTTTAACGCTGCAACACACTGAGTTTAAATTAGGCTGTAAAAATATTATTTTATCGTATAATGATATACATATACAAGATTCAATAATACTGAGATGTACTTTGGCCTCATTCCAATGCATAGTCTATACTCGTCCCATTTTAATTTTCTGATTTTTTTTCTAATACAGTTATGTATATTTTTGGTGACTTGACGACTCCTTTTCGTAAACATTTATTTACTTTTATTGGTTTCCCCTCTTTTTCTAAACTTATTTTAGCTGTACTGTTGATTTATATGTTCTTTATAATTCTTATGAACTTGTTTTTGACTCCTTGGTTCTTTAGGCATTGCTGAATATTATTATGGTCTATGAGTCGAATGCCTTCTTGTAGTCGATGAAACAGCAGTAGAACGGCAACTTATATTTTTTGTTCTCGAATATTTGCTGGCTGTATGTATATAGTGTAATGGTAAGTAGCCTGCCTTGAGACCAGCAAGCTCTTTGGGCTGATTTTACCTTGAGTTTAAGTTATTCCCCACTAGTTTTGTAGAAACTTTATTAGACACTAGACTAATTGGCCTATAGTTGTATATATCACTCTTTTTGTAGAGCAGTATAAATGCTGATATCCATTCCATTGTGTTGTATTTTTCAGTATATAATATGTCATTGTTTTTTTAATAACGGTGCAATATCCTTTCTGCTTTCTGCAATTCATTGTTGATAATGTCGAGGTCAGCGGCTTTGTAATTTTGTGTTGTTTTTTTTTTTATCTTCTATAAGTACAGGTGCTGCATTTTCTTTGTTTATTTTTTAGTTAGCTTAGTTTATTGTACATTAAAATAATTGAATTATTTCGGTTAAGGTTATATTCTTGATTGATCAAGTACACTTCATCAATATATGTGTATCAATCTAATTTTAGTTCCGAAAAAATATTTTGTTCTCATTTATCACAATAAATTTTTAAATACGCAGCTTAACTACAGGATGCAAGTAATACAAAAAGAAAATATTTAAATCTATAAAACTGGATTTTTCTTGAATCTATAAAAGTCAAAAATTAAGTATTCAAATATTAAATATTAAGTAATCCAGAAACATGATTTTATGAGCGGCAAATTTAAAATGTAATTACGGATTAAGTATTCTCCGCGAAGTTTCCATAAAAAACTTAAACGATAAAAACTCCATTATACTGGAGTGGACAAAGCCCGTTATTATAATTTACTTTCATGTGAGCGCTGGCGAACGTGCTATGTGGGACTTAATGCGTGAAACAGTTTTCTTGTATTTTTTATTTACACTCATCTAGCTGCTACGTATTTTATGGACAATGTAAGTAGACTGCTCAATAAAGATTAAGAGGCCAGCGAAACTCAATGCTACAGTTAATATTATTTATCATTATTGGTAAAATTACACTATGTAAAATAATTATTTATACTTCAAACACCAAACGCTGGTGTACTAAATTTGGCGTTTCTTGTTCTTATGTGTTTGAGTACATCTATCTCAGTATAAGAAATATTATATCCTTATTAATATCTATGAAAAAATTTGGAAAATCGCATGTCTAACTGTTGCAATTACGTAGTTATGACCAATAACATTTATATATACAATAGTGTCCTCACAAGGGAGGTATAGAGAGCCAAGTGTCATACATCAGATACATGCAGATTTGCCTTTTGAACTCCATATTCATGACTCTTATCATTCAAACACCCCAGGTATGAAGACATAAAACCACCATCGGATAACACACGTTCAATCTGATCATGGGATGTCAGTTTTAATCTTCCTCGATACCTACAATCTCCCACATTCGCTTTGTATATATGTTTTGTTATTCTTTTCCATTTACTTTTTTCATTACTATTATTTCACTTAATTTATCACTCATATGTCATATACTTTCTTTCAAGTTCAAACTTCCTCTCACTTCAGTAAAACGAAAGCGGTCTACCAGTCTTTTCTGTAGCCAGCACATCTCGACCGCATTTATTTTAACCTTTAAACCTATAAACAAAAACAATAATTTTTGAAACAAAATTAAAAAACCATCCAGCCAAAGTAATAACCTCCTACTTTTGGGGAGTCGTTTGAAAAATCAATAAAACCATATTTTCCATAGCAAACAACCATGCTTATTGTACTTTCATGCCCTTTTTGTGTAATATCAAAGATTTAAGATGACTAATTATTTCTATCTTAAATGTTACTAAAACGGTTTTCGAAACTTGACCACAATTTAATATCCTTATATAAATCCTTATAAAAATAAATCGGCTTAGTATCTATTGACTAATATTGCAATTATTCGATATATATCATATATTATCAAACCAAACACAAAGGGTTACAATGGGTAACCATGGAATTACGTTATAACTCATACATAATATTATAAATGTATAAAGTTTTACGATTAGATACATGTTACTCAATTCCGCAAAAACGAATTAATCATGAAGAACTTGAACTTGAAGACTTGAAAAAAATTGGCATAGGTTGTTGTTGTTCTGTTCTGTAGCAATATGTTGTTCCTGTTGCAATCTGTTATTCCTGACAGATTCATCAAAAACGTATATAATAACATGGCCTGCAGTATGCAGCTAGAATGATATACCTACAAGTTTGATCGTGCTCTTATATCCTCTAACCGTAAGCCAAAGGGCTTGTATCAGACCTCCGTCAACAAAACCCTCAAACGTGCTTCATCAGCACTTTTGACTCTTATTCCATTCCCTAGTACGCATCAGTCAGTCTCCGTCTAGATTCCTATCAGATAGATCACTTGGCTTTCCAATTTACCGGAGGGATGCACTGTGCCGCGCTCCCGGCCGTATGGGTTCTCCCGTGAAATAGCTTTGCTGTGTTTCGGAGAAAAGGGCAAGAGAGGCAGTGTAATTACTGGCATCGAGACTTAACACCTTATGTCTCAGGATAGGCAACGTATAAATGAGTTAACTAGACAAGTTCCAGGTTTATGTATAAAACTAGTTTATGTTCATTGGCGACGTCGACCACTTACCATCAGGTGGCACGTCTGCCAGTTTGCCTATCCAACAAACATAAAAAAATCCTCTAATGTTTCTTTACCAGTTCTGTTATAACTATATTGTAAGTGAAAGTGAATTGAATCAATAAAAACCTTTTTTAAAACATAAATAGCGGGGCCCAGTATAACTGCAGTGCGCATATTCTAGTTATCACGTATCATGATCGCAGCGACTACGATTACTACGACGCGACGTAGCACTATACTACATGCATGCTCATGTGCAGGTTGTCCGGTAATTCATAGATAAATCTTTAAGGGATACTAAAGGGGTTAGTGACGGACTAAAAAAATCGAAACAAAAATGTATATAAAGTACTTTTTTAAATCGCCATTTTTTAGCATTATTGCCTAAACTAGGGAAAACCTGTTGATTAAGTTCCGTATATTTTTATGAATTTCATCAAGAGTTTTTGTCTCTAGTCTAAAAGTGCCGATTTTCAAAAAAATAAAAAATAAAATTTAAAATAAAACAGTACTCGCTAAAGATTTTTTTTTAGTCCGTCACTAACACCTTAAGTACCCTTTCAATATTTATCCATTAATTACCAGACCCCCCCATATGTAAGTTTATAAATAAAACTATAGAAAATAAGCTCCATAACGTTCTATGTTACTCGAATTGTAACTTTACGTAGATATTATACCACGTAAAGTTACGATTCGATTTACTATCGGTAATCAACTGGTTAACTGGTATAGGCGTGATGATATTTCTTTATGGTTTATAACTTTACTATTTAAAATTCTACATTTTTTTTACGCATTCATTCTTTTGGGTTTGCTGGAAGAAATGTCTTACTGAGAAATTTCACCTTTTGTAGTATATTTTCCCTCGTGATAGTCACGGGCTCCTTTGAAGAATAGGTAAAAGGCGAACGATTGTCTATATGAGTCACTATCGTTGTGGCTACTAGTTGGTAGAGTTCTGCATTGTCTCACCTGGGTCTGGTACCACCGCCTTACCTATTCCTGCCGCAATAGCGTCAGTGTTTTTTCACTGTCGTGTTCCGGTTTGGAGGGTACAGTAGCCGGTATACTTATGCATGTGGCATTAGACCTCGCCACAAGATAGCAACGCACCATTAACATCTTTGGTATTTACAGGCGAAGTTTGACACTTTCCATCAGGAGACCCATTTGCTTGTTTGCTACTTTATGATATAAAGAAAATCAAATTATAATTGCAGCTTTGTGTACAATAAATTATTAAATAAATAACATAAATAAAATTATTTACACATAATCTATATTTATATTATAAATGCAAAAGTTTACATGTTGATCGATGGATGTCTGTTACTCAAGGCAAACTACTGATCGGATTTGGATGAAATTGGCACAAAGGTAGGTGATGACCTGCATACACATAGGCTACTATGTATCTCGAAAATTAAGTTTTTCCCACGGGTACACCAATTTTTTTTATAATGCTGCATGTACGGTGCAGCTAATAATATTAATAAATAATATAGCTTTTATTCAGATCAACTTAGCCTACTAACAAATAAAATTTTAAAAAAAACAAATTATTTAAAACTTAATCTTAGTCAAGTAATTGTATCTTGCTAACTTTTTGAAGATCTGTTTGCCAATCGGCAAAAGCTGTACGGTGCAGCTAGTAAATAATAAATATTGCTGCTAAAACTACACCTGCTGATCTAACACAATAAAATTTTGTTTAATTTTCGTTTAGCTATCGATATATTTTTGTATGTCTTTATAAATTAATCCATGCAAATATTATAAATGCGAAAGTAACTCTGTTTGTCTGTCTCTTCTTCAAGCCTAAACAATTGAACTGATTTGGATGAATTTTGGTACAAATATATTTTGAGACCCTAGAAAGGTCATAGGATTGTTTTATTCCGGAAATCCCACGGAAACGGGAACTATATGGGTAGAAACCCGGATCTTATATTTAAGAATTTTTTGAATGTGGACGAAGTCGCTGGCACAGCTAGTTTAATATAAATTTAAACTGTAAGGTCCAATTTTTCCATTCAAATTAAAGAGGGATACTCTCACTGCTCTACAATTTTCAACTTTGGCAGCTGATAGCGTTCAAGCTGTTTGTACTAATTAAAAATTTTTGTTCCGAATAAACTATTTTATTGTTGTAGCGTTAAACTGAATAATATTTTTTCCGAATAAACTTTTTTTTTTTGAGAGTCACAAGATAAACAAATAATTTGCTACTTATGATATGGGTGTTAGTCAACGATAGTATATGTACCAGCTTCATTTGTAGGCAAATATACATTATTTTGTTTATATTTTTTTAACAAATAATTATTTCACACCCATAGTTTTGTGAATATCCATATATTTTCTTAAGTCTGTGGTTTAATGTTCCGGTGTCGATTTTGAACACATGAGGTCCCGGGTTCGATTCCTGGGTCGGGCAATTCAAAAATGTGTTTTTTTCAGTTTTCTGATAAAAACAGCATTGCCCTGGATTGGAAAATGCCCGGTTAGCGATAGGCTTGCCACCTATCACATTGTGAGACAAAATATCTGCAGCTAAACGTGGGTGCCCTTGTTATACCTCTACCTACCCTTTCGGGGATACGGGCGTGAAGATACTTTTTACCTATTTTGACTAAGGTGACTCATTATGACTAAGATGTAAAGCTTTACAGTAGTGTAAAGAATAGTACGTCCTGAAGATTTTTTAAAAAGCGAAACCGGACGACCAATTTAATTTAGTCTATACCTATACAGAAATAAAAGTACCAGTGTGTTATAAACTAGTTTCAACTAATAATAATGAAATTTCACGAAGTGTAAAATCTATTAACGATAGTATTATATTGAAATACATACTTTATATTTAACACATCCGAAACCGAATCCGAACCCCATCGATTGCTTAGTTAGGGTCGCTAGTCACTCGTCCAACGGGGCAGTCAAATATGATATGAATTTCTATGATACAAAACGTCTTTGTACATTCATAAGATAGATGTGCAGTTATTAAATGTAACAGATTGCATTTCTACTAAGATTTAAAGCATAATTTATGGTTACTTGCAATTCCAATTGACTTCTGTAATATATTGGGCCCTAAAGCACAAAACTCATTAATCAACTACTATTATATAATTTGTACTTACACTCTATATTCAGGGACTAGTCTAACCAGCCCTGGATTACAAAAAACATTTTCATGAAAAATATTGCCAAAGACGAGACCATAATATTACTGGCACTATCACAAAGTTATCAGATCTCATGTAATGCAAAGTTTATAACCCTACACGCCCTCAATCTACAAACCCCTAATTTCACAAACTCTACATCTTAGTCATAATAAGTCACCTTAGTCAAAATAAGTTTGTACAAAAAACTTTATCAAAGCCATGTTCTTCCGCTTGCTGCTTCGCGGGTTAGATACATGTAGTAACTATATAAATTTGTGGTGTTAGTCGGTATAGTCTACATTCATTTATTTCTTGTCAAATTCCATCATACCTTACCCCCATGTTGATCCCAGGCTCATTTGAAGAATAGTAACTGCCGTTCTGTTAGGCAGGTAATAAAAGGCGATCGATTGGCTGTGCAAGTAACTACCATCGTGGTTAGAAGGTTCTGCATTGTTTCGCCCGGGTCTGGTTCCACCGCCTTACCTATTCCTGCTGCAATAGCGTCAATGCTTATCATTATCGTGTTCTGGTTTGGAGGGTAAGGTAGGCGGTAAACTACTTCATGTGGCATTAGACCTCGCCACAAAATAGCAACGCACCATTAACATCTTTGGAGTTTATAGGCGATAATTGACTCTTTCCATCAGGAAATCCATCTGGTTGTTTGCTATCTTATGATATATAAAAAGAACATTGGTCCATAGAGATAACGATGACAATAATAGGTCATGTAATATAGTTTACACCCAGAAAAGCGGGCGGTTAAAACATACTCAATCAAAATAATGCTATTTTGAAAGATCCAAGCAAATACTTGAAATAAAATCAAATTTGAACAAAACATTAGAATTTTACCCGTTTTAAACTTGACTTTTCACCCAAGAGTATAAAGAAACGAATTTAAAATCAGTTTTCATACCGTTACCAGCGATACATTTTCCATGAGCTGCGTTTTTCATTTATGCAAATGACCAACGCTGCAGAGCAGAAGCGCACAAATTCACCATTCGCATGCTATGTCGAAATATTATTATTTATCCTGATAAGATGGCGAACACTACAAGTAACATATTTCTCATAGTTTTATGTACCAGCTTCATTTTAGACAAATATACATTATTTTGTTTATATTATATATATATATATATATATATATATATATATATATATATATATATATATATATATATATATATATATATATATATATATATATATATATATATATATATATATATATATATATATATATATTAAAACAGCAATTGATTTTTTGAACGGCTGAACTGATTTGGCTAATTTTGGTTTTGAATGTCGAACTTAACTGTCGAAGTCCAGGGAAGGTTTAAAAGGTGAGGATGTATAGAAAAAAATAAGAGTAGTTAAAAAGGCAGAACAACGTTTGCCGGGTCAGCTAGTAACAGATAATTATTTCACATGCACTGTTTTGGAGATTCACCTCCATATATTTTTCTTAACTCTGTGGTCTAATGGTCCGGTGTCGGTTTTGACCACATGAAGTCCCGGGTTCGATTCCTGTGTCGGGCAATTCAAAATGTTGTTTTTTAGTTTTCTGATATAAAAAAACGTTGCCCGGGATTGGATGGAAAAAAACGTTGCCAGGTCGGGACCAGGTTTACCCCGTTTGAAGAATAGGCCAACTGCCGTTCTGCCAGAGAGGTCGTAAAAGGCGACCGATTGGCTTTGCGTGGCTACTACCATCCTGGCTACTAGGTGGTAGAGTTCTGCATTGTCACGACCGGGTCTGGTACCACCACCTTACCTATTCCTGCCACAATAGCGTCAGTGCTTATCACTGTCGTGTTCCGGTAAACTTATGCATGTGGCATTAGACCTCGCTACATGATAGCAACGCGCCATTAACACCTTTGGTGTCTATAGGCGATGATTGATTCTTTCCATCAGGAGACCCATCTGCTTGTTTGCTATCTTCACTACATAGTATAAAACAAAGTCGCTTTCTCTGTCTGTCCCTATGTATGCTTAAATCTTTAAAACTATGCAACGGATTTTGATGCGGTTTTTCTAATAGATATATTGATTCTTGAGGAAGGTTTTAGTATATGATCCTTTCCGATATTCCCACGGGAACAAAAGCTACGTGGGTGAAACCGCGGGCAGGTCGCTAGTATGATATAAAAAAATAACAATACCTGCAATAATAGTACATTACGATGCAGTGTGACATATGTTTTGTCTGCTATCTCACGTTGTGAATTTACCGTCTCAGGCACGGCTCTAGCTTCTTGCCTTAATATCCAATGCAGATATTAAGTATTACAATAATAACTTCCGTCACACTCGTCGTATATTATTTTATAGCTCGTGTAATATAGTCCCGCAATTTAGCCATGCTATTTGGTGTAAAAAAAGACTATTTAAATCACGTAAAAACTTGGTTAAAGTGCGTGTTTAGGTCACACAACACTATAAAGAAAAATAAAGTAATGCTTTGTGGTATCACAGAATACATTGACTAATAGAAGTCAATGTTACATACAAGTAATATTCGAGCATAGCACATAGACACCTCTCACGGACGCGATATCTCGGACTGGTACGGTACAAACTGCCCCGAACCATTCCGAGATATCGCGTCCGTAAGAGGTGTCTATGTGTGCATTTCTCGAATATTACATATATGTAGATTGACTACTGTTAGTCTCCAGTATACTGTGGTTGTATCCAAGTGTTTTATAAATAATGAAACTAAGACTAGTTTCGGGACCTATACGAGGTCCAGACTCACAGTGGGTTGGACGAGTTCTTGGTTTCATCTTACTGATAGATAAACAGATCACCAAAATAACAAGAAAACCACTAAAATTATATGTACTTTCGAAAAATAGATATAAATTCTTTAAAGTTCTTTACAAAGTATAATGATCAACTTTTCAAGAACATAAGCACACTTCCAAGAACATCGGTCATAACCACAGACCATATAAATACTAATAGACATGGCGTTTGGCATTGAACGTGTAGCCATACATATGAGCGAATGCTCATATCACTGTCAAAAGTATGGCAAATTTTATAGGCAAATTGACACTAATTGTAATTGAGTTTTTATTGTTGACGTATTGGGGCCTAATTCACGTAATCAAGCGCCAAGCCAGTCGAAGCATTTAAGACACTTACACATTTTCTTACATACTATGCCGCGTCGTAGCACGTCTCGACGTTCTATCGTATTTATGTGTGTGAAAGCCCTAAGCGCTTTGACTTAATTACGTGAATTGGGGGCCTTTTGCATAGATTCTCGTATTTATGTCAGTTCAAAATTTAGCTACGCTTGACGTCTAAGAAATGTCTTAAGAAGGCGCCTTTATTTACTCCGTGGTCACAACTCACAACCTTAATGCCGCTGAAATGAAAAGATATTGCGAAAAAAGAACTTACCAATGATCTAAAAGTCAAACACAACCCTAGCAAAACATAAGTGGGTATTGTACCAATACCCACTTATGTTTTGCTTTAAATAATTGGTCTCCGTAAAATAATGCCTTCTTTTATTAATAAAATCAAACTACGTTAAAATTTTAGTCCATTAATTTGTACTTTCCATCATCGGTACTTAGTGAAATCCCATTATAATCATTATTAACAATAAGTTTCTTACACCATTTCACAATTTGAATTATGAAACAGTAAATGTATCTAATTGATAATAATAATGATAAATAAACTAAATTTTAATAGTTAAACTATCAATATAGAATATACAGGTACTTTTTATCTGAATTAGCCATTTCTTCCAGCTGCACTTCAGCTAAAAATTCTAATTAAGGCTTTCTAAGAAAACAATTGAAATCAATTTGCGTAAATCTGATAAGAGTAACACGTATTATAAACCAAATGGGGCAATTTAATACTAATGTGTGCTGCTTTATGTAAGAAAGGGGTACAAATTAGGCCACTTAGTTGCGTCACAGCAATATCGAGGCAGATACCTTCAACCACACAGTAAACGGGTATACTCGACAATCCCATAAATTTACAATTGGATTCGTGACTTGACTCTGTGCCGACTTTGAGGACTATTCATTTGATTTCTCCTTTCGAGAGAGTGACAATAGACACAAATTAAAGCTTTGAGTAAGTAATAACGTTTCGAGAAATAATACTAATATAGAAAATATAATTTTATAACTTTGCTCAAATTAGTCCAAATATTGCTGTATAAAATTTTTATCATATTCGTTATATGTTCGTTACGTTATGTTATCGTCAAGATGAAAAAAAGAATGGATCTATCTTTAATTTATATTAATTAATTTATAATATATATAACAATTAATTTATAAAATATTATATACGTTAATTTAATTTATATTCTAATTTTTGATGTGCAGGATATCTCCCTTATTATTCTTGTTAAACATCTTCTTTGTTGTCATAAAAGAGATTTTAATATTGACTATATTCAAGCTTTAGGTCGAATTTCGACCAGCGGGCGATTTCTAGGATATTTTAATAGATACCCATACACACAAATACAAACAAATTCATGCTAATCTCATAAATATCTGTCCTTGTCCAGAATCGAACACAAGCTTCTGTCAAATCTCGATTGTCGTTGAGGACCTGACAAGGCGGTCAATAGCTGAAGCATTATCTTTTATATCGTAAGATAACAAACAATAAATGGCACTCCTGATATAAAAAAAAAAACATCGCTTATAGACACCAAATATGTTAATGGTGTGTTGCGATCTGTGAATTAGGGATGTAATGTCAAAATTAAATAAAAGCAAGTAACATAAGAAAATCGTTTAAGAATGCCAAAAGCTATAAGATTCTGATTTACTGCTATAATTAGTTCGGTACCTTGGGAATTTCGAGTCGCCCAACTTACAAATGTATTAGGATGATTTATAGTTGTTCACAATAGTACGTAAATTAAACTAATTAAGTTTTTAGACCAAGTCGAAATTCCCTTGTGTCTTGAGTCTACTAGTAGGTTTAGTAGTAGGTCTAGTAGCGTTCATATGTTTCTTTTTATTCACATCCTTGGTTGAGTGGTTAGTGGACCTGACTATGGGGCTCGGGTTCGGTTTCCGACAGGAACGAAAATTTTTGTGATAAACATAGATATTTGTCTGGCTCTGGTTGTTTATTAAATATATTTTGAGTTATACATATTACATATAAGTAAATTATTTGCTTACTTTAGTTTTAGACCAGTTGATGTAATTTGTATCGCCTCTGTGGTCTAGTGGTCCACCGTTGACGTTGACCACATGAGATCCCAGGTTCGATTCCCGGGTCGGGCGGGTTTTTTCAGTTTTCTGATAAACATAAAGTTGCCCGGGATCGGAACGTGCCCGGTTGGCGATAGACTTGTCACCTATCACGTTTGTGGGACCAAGCATCTTCGCCTAATCGTGGGTGCACTTGTTGTACCTCTGCCTACCCCTTTTATATTTTATATTTATTTTTATTTTTATTTGATAGGATAGCAAATAAGCAGATAGTTCTCCTGATGGAAAGAGATTACCGTCGCCTGTGAACACCAAAGATATTTATAATGCATTATTATATGTGTGGTGGGATTGAAATGAGACATGCATTAGTTTACCAGCTATCTTACTTTCTAAATCTGAACACATCAGTAACAAACATCGACAATACTGTGGCAAGAAAATGTAAAGCGGTGGAACCAAATTTAGTCAAGATGTTACAAAACTCTGTCACCTAGTTGGTAGTCATGATGTTAGCGACATGGATTCAGCGTAAGTATATATTTATAACACTTCGCGGAAATTTGCAAATTAAATACCATAATTTCTCCTTTAAATTATGGATTTCCGCAAAGTAACGCCTGAATCAATTAAATATCTTAAAACAACGTTTGCTGGGTCGTGTAGTATTTTTTATACAATACACGTATGTCGTATACGTATGTCGTATATATATATTATGTTTTCTCGCTGATTCAAAACCCTCCGTAAGCTAGTTCGGCTCGCCCTTGATCGATTATTAATTATGTAGTGTTGTAGATTTATTCTTAACTAGTTGACTCGTGCAGCTTTGCCCTTGAGTATATTAGTAAGTCGTCCAAATAGCTTTTAATAAAAATTTCATCCCCTCTTTCAGCCTTCCAGGGACTTTTGAAAAAAAATAGTCTATGACCCCGGATCTTCAACTATATCCATGCCAAATTTCATGAAAATCAGTTCAGCGGTTTAGCCGCGAAAGCGTAACAGATAGACAGACAGACAGACTTTCGCATTTATAATATTAGTATGGATTGCTATTTTTGTTTCAGTGTTCGTCATATGCTGGTCTCCTTATATGATATTCGACCTCTTACAAGTGTACGGTTTTGTGCCAGTCACTCAAGCAAATATCGCGATGGCATCACTGATACAAAGCCTGGCGCCGCTGAACTCTGCTGCTAATCCTGTAATTTACCTCATATTTTCTAGGAGAATTTTTACTACGCTTCGGTAAGTAATACTAGTTAAACTATATTCGGTATTGTTAAGTTAAATCGCCTCTGTGGTCTAGTGGTCCAACGTTGGCGTCGACCACATGAGGTCCCTTCCCGGGTTCGATTCCCGGGTCGGGCACTTCAAAAAATGTTTTTTCAGTTTTCTGATAAACACAAAGTTGCCCGGGATTGGAAAGTGCCCGGTTGGCGATAGGCTTGCCACCTATCACATTTGTGGGACCAAGTATCTTCGGCTAACCGTGGGTGCACTTGTTGTACCTCTGCCTACCCCTTCGGGGATACGGGCGTGAAGATACTTGTTAAGTTTAATCCTGTGGTAAGTAAGCGCTCGTTCTATCTCTTCATTATCAGATATTGCTACATCCTAGCCTACGTGACAGAATGGACGTGATACTAGCAAAACGTGATGGTAGCACTTCTATTGAACATTCTACGTATTTTTTACATTTGGTAACATACATGTTTTGTATATGTGATTCCCCGGAAACTTGAGAATTTTCAATTGTCTTCCAAAAAGAAGGAGGCTCTTAGTTCGATATTTTATATTTTTTATTTATTTTTTCACGTATTAATCAATTCACAGATCTTTTTTATAAGTATTTTCCTCTGTGGTCTAGTGGTCCAGCGTTGGCGTTGACCTCATGTGGTCCCGGGTTCGATTCCCGGGTCGGGCACATATGAAAAGTGTTTTTTCAGTTTTCTGAGAAACACAAAGTTGACCGGGATTGGAAAGTGCCCGGTTGGCGATAGGCTTGCCACCTATCACATTTGTGGGACCAAGTATCTTCGGCTAATCGTGGGTGCACTTGTTGTACCTCTGCCTACCCCTTCGGGGATATGGGCGTGAAGATACTTTCCCTTTTAATCCCATATCGATTATCTAATTTAGAGTTCCAGATAAACAAGACTTTGGAAGTGAGTTGCATTATATTTATTTACACTTGATCGTAGTTCAACGAATTTTGTAGCCACTTACGCTCTACGAAAAACGTGGGCTTATCACACCTTAAAAAGTAATACGGTAGTCTAGCATCATCAGATTCAAATCTTCCTACTAACATGTATAATAATACTAGAGCCATGCAATAAA
This sequence comes from Apodemia mormo, assembly GCA_036924255.1. Taxonomy (NCBI): domain Eukaryota; kingdom Metazoa; phylum Arthropoda; class Insecta; order Lepidoptera; family Riodinidae; genus Apodemia; species Apodemia mormo. The sequence goes on along the minus strand of JAUPFN010000007.1, from coordinate 9,815,248 downwards.
AATCACCTTAATTTTAAACGAACGATAACTTTTCAACATGACTAGTGCTACTATTTATTTCTTATTTATCGAAAAAATTATCTACTAGCATTGATATAAAAAATCCAAGATACACAATCAGTGTCTCAAAAACGTCCTCCAAAAATGAGCGGACAATTTTCAAATAGAATCGCGTCATTTCATTACTTTGTGTACATTGCTTTCTAAAAACAACTATAAATCTTGCGCTTAAGGTTGAATATGCAGACATATGTTTTTGCTATATCTATAAATAACCACTTGTGTGAAATTAGCGACTCTTTTGAGTGTCAGTTTTGTTCGGGACTGTGCATCTTGGGTTTTTATATCAATGTCAACTAGATTTAAAACTCACTAAAGTAAATTAATAATAGCAAATAAGCGGATGACTCTCCTATTGGAAAGAGAAACCGTCGTCTATAATTCATCGCCACTAATTCCGTGATCGCCACCGTAACTTTATTGTTTGATCAGTGGTGTTAATACACCACCATTAAACCTCATATGCTTTTATTTTTTTAACATCAATACCACGAGATTTCATGATCTGAATGAAATAAGCTAACCAATATATATACGAGATAGTTATTGTAATTTATTTTTAAAAATAGTCTGAATATACAGGGTTTCCTGTAAACGTCCAGCCTAATTTTCAGAGGCAGTTCAGAATCGATAACATTGTTCGATTTAGGTAATTAAAAAAATTTTCAAAAAATTCAAATTTTCATTTTTATCCGATACAAAAATAGAACGCATGGATATAATTTCAATTAGGTACGCAAAATTTGAACTAAAATATTTTAGTGCCTTCAACCAAATAAAAGGGATCGGGAAAAATTTACTTAGAGCAATACATTACATTATAGTTAGTATCGTAACTACAGGTTAATGTAAAATAACATACTGCCAGAAGCACAGAGTTCACTCACAAGATTTGGTGCATCCAATTCATGAATAATAGAGGGATATTTTTTAACAAATATTTTTATATTATCTTGTAATAATTTTACAATAATAAATAAAATGCATTTTCAATACAGCATTTAGTTCCTAATTTTAAAATTTGGACGGCCATTAAAAGTTACCCTGTATACCCAATATAATTTATTTTTTTCTTACGTTTAGATCGCATGGATATGCGATATGGATCTACAAAGCTCATAGCCATCTACGCTAGGTATAAAATCTATATATATATAAAATTCAATCCCTATTTTCCTTGGTCACGTCATCACGCCTGAATGGCTGGACCAATTTCGGTAATTTTTTGTGTTGTGTTTGTAACTGTAAGGAGAAGGTTCTTATAAAAGAAAATATTAAGAAAATTGCGCGGAAAATTAGAAAAATTAAGAATACTTAACCACCATATAAAGTTTAATCCCGTAGACTTATATAAATTAAGTGTCACGTTGTTTGTCAGCTATGGATTCCTAATATGTAAGGCAAAACAACGCTTGCCGGGTCAGCTAGTATAAAATAAAAATCACAAGGTTTACTGTAGAGCTGCCGAGATTTGGTGATGGTTTGTTAATACTCTTGTGCTTTGAAAGACATGTATAACGTTGATTTATTTTATTTTAAAAAAAAAACAAATAATAATCATTAATATGCGCAAATATATATATATATATATATATATATATATATATATATATATATATATATATATATATATATATATATATATATATATATATATATATATATATATATATATATATATATATATATATATATATATATATATATATATATATATATATATAGATCACCACTCATTTTGTTAGCTGGCAAATTTGTGAGCTGTGGTGAACTAGAAACGTTTTGGGCCTCAATTTTTTTCTGCCTACTTTACAGAAGAACCGGTGTTATGATAATTCCGTGTTTTTATTTCATTACCCTTATCTAATATTATGTTACGTTTAACAGAAATATTCCACCATACAAATGGTTTTGGTGCTCAATGGCTGGGGAGGACGTACCTGTTGGAATCGAATCTCGCCCTAACACAGAATTATTGACGTCATCGCATCGCAGAACAAGACACGAGCTTACGTTTCGGGTAATTAGTTAAACTATTAAATGAGCCTCATATCATGGCAGTATCATATTTTTTGTAGAATGATGTACAGGCAGATAACACACCTGTTAGAAAATTATCCCTTTTCACCGCCTGAAGACATAACATAATTTAATGCTGCGTTACTATTCCTGTTAAAGGAATGCGACGCCGCATGAATAAATGCATCAAAGCTGCCTCAATAATGTTCGAAATATATATCAAGTATATAATTAGATATATCAAGAAATTAAGATACTCATCTCTGTGATCTAGTGATCCGGTGTCGGTGTTGATCACATGAGACTTCTTGTTAGACTCCTTGGTCGGGCAAATCAAAAATATGTTTTTTTTTTCAATTTTCTGGTAAAAACGATGTTGACTATTATTGTATAAGTGCTCAGTTGGCGATAGATTTGCCATGTATCACATTGTGAGACTGGGTATTCGGCGACTTTGGCTAATCTTGGGTACACTTGTCGCCCCTTCATCTTCACGCCCCAAAAGTAGTAGAGGTATATCTCTACTTCTTTTGGGGCGTGAAGATACTTTTTCTTATGTTAAAATAAGTTAGTCTCTGACCATAATTGAGTTGAATGACCAACTAGCACCGTAATTATGAATACTGACCCTAAAAATATTTATTACTAGATACCGCGCATTAGTTAAACAAGAAATCCGCCTCTCGTTTATAGCACATGTGAGACGAAGTAATTAGATTTATTGTGCTAATGTTGAATATGTAACAACGTTTGTTTACATTTTTTTGTATAAAGTATTTAGGTTATTGTATTAAAATGTACTTGTACTGTATCACAAAACACTTTTTAGGGTTCCGAAGACAACCATAAACTTTTCTATTTCCATTCGTATTATAAAGCTGTAATTTGGTCTGAATATTCATATTAATGACCTGCTTCGTGGTGATGGGCAATTACGGGACATTGAGTGTTTTTTACTTAATTTATATCGCCAACTCTTTATACGCTTTATACGCCAAGTTTAGGGCATTTTTTTTTCATATTATAGTATAGTTTAGTCTTTTAGGCTTTGTGAATGTCCATGCAGTGTTGCCAACCCGAATTTTAGAAAATTAGTAGATGATGTGCCAAATGTTGGTAGAAATTGGTAGAATGTAAAATGCAAAATTGGTAGATCTACCACCTCAATTTAGAAGATTTTTTAAGTTTAAAAATGCATGAAATGTTCTTAAAATGTTCATTTTTGGAAATTATACATATTTTCATTGAAAAATTTTAAATATTCTGCGCTAGGCTGCCCGTTGTTTGCTATTGAGCCAACCTGCAAATTCCTTGCCTTTCTCCCATAATTTCAAATATTTTTGGTCATAGTGGCTTTTTCTAATTTTTCGTGGCGGAGTTCCTAACCTAGAACTCTGTGCATCGCTTTTGCTGCTTTCAGAATCCATTATATAAATAAATGCACGCAACATAGAACAAACAGCAATCAGCACCGTTAATACGCAATTATTTAGTTTTAAAGGTTCCCCCTCACCGGGAGCACTCGAGTGTAATGTAACATTATAGATTCATCTTTGAGCATTACATTACAATAATACCTTCCTGACTGATGAGCATTCGCATGTAATGTAACATTATAGATTCGTCTTTTGAGCATTACATTACAATAATAACTCCCTGACTGACGAGCATTCGCTTGTAATGTAATAACGAGCATTCGCGTGTAATGTATGCATCACTTGATTCCATAATGTCAGAAGAAGCGGTTGTTGTGCTGAGTGCGGCAATATTAATTCGACTTTATTATTTACGTAAAAAAACGCAGAAGAAACGATATTGGTGTCATAAATTATTTCAAAACTGAACGGGCAGGGATAAGTGGAGCGCATTGATGTTACAAGTTGTATCAAGATATTACACATCGTATCATTTCAAGGTGCACATTGTATTGCTCGGTTCTCTTCCTTCACTGATGTAAGCCGGTTTTGTATCATTACAAGGTGTGCATTGTTATGTTCGGTTCTCCTCCCTCACTAATGTAATGCTCAAATCTGTAACGTTACATTACACACGAATGCTCACGGTGAAGGAACACTTTAACAACAAAATAACACAAAACATGAACAAAGATTCACAATTTATTCCGCAACAAACCAACCGGGAATGGGCCACAGAACAGTATAATAATGTCTATGGGCGCGAAATGGCGCGAACGGCGAACTTTTGATGACGTTTTTTTTGTATTTTACTGCCTGGACACTATGTATGTTTGACGCATCGTCGCATGGCTCACTCAACACATTGTAATGTCACTCGTCGATATAAATATAATCCAAAGTGGTGATATGTCAAATTAATTAAAAATAGGTAGTTTTTAGGTCTAGGGTGGTAGATAGGTAGACTGAAGTGAAAATTGGTAGATCTACCAAAAAGTTGGTAGAAATGTCATCACTGTGTTCATGTGACAGTGGAAGGTTCAACGGACATTTTGACCGTACCATCGCAGTTTACTATTTGAAAACTTGAAAAAATTACATGAATTTAATAAAAGGAACAAAAACAATCTTGCTCTGCGTATATTACGTCTCCATAGAATTAGTAACTATTTATGGAGCAGTCTACACGTTTTTACAATAAACTTCCGAATGCTATTAAAGATCTACCAATACACAAATATATATATATATATATATATATATATATATATATATATATATATATATATATATATATATATATATATATATATATATATATATATATATATATATATATAGCGCCGTTCTCTTGCAAGTTAATAAGATTAGGCTTAACTCAATTTAAAAAAAATAAAATTTACAATGGTTCGCCTGTTTTATTGTTTTATTGTCTAGCAAAGTTCTCATTGCCACATTTTTAAAATTTAACCACCAACCTTTTTGATATCATACTTGGAACTGAAAGATTTACATGACACCTTTATTTGTTTGGATAGTTTTTTTTAGTAGAAGTGTATAAGCTATAGAATGTTTGAGATGTATTATATATATTAGGTATATATATATATATATATATATATATATATATATATATATATATATATATATATATATATATATATATATATATATATGTATATGTATATATATATATATATATATATATATATATATATATATATATATATATATATATATATAGTTTTAGTGTATAATTATATGTTACACCTACCCATTATTCTTTTCTGTTAGCCTAAAGGATGACTGGTATATAATGCACATAGCATTAAGTCCACCTTTTACACCTATTTTTGTAATAGGTGTACAAAGAATAAATACATAAAAGTAAATCCATGTCGCGGGAAATTACCAGAATCCAAACCGTTAGGACTAAATAAATTTAATTTAGGCGATTAACGCATGCTAAATGTTTGATTTATCTTTACACAGTAAGTTTAAATTACTCTTTTACTACGTTATATGCACCACCTCTTTTATTCTTTCTCTGTATAAGATGAGGTTGGCTAGGTTAGAATTCCCTTAGGCGTTAAGTTTAACCTTCGTACATTTTTTGTGCATAAATTTAAATAAATAAATAAAATAAATAAATTACAAAAATCCGCTAAGTATAAAAATATTGCATAGAAAGTCAAATGTCACTAGGAATATACAAATCCCAAAATTTCTGCATGGTATCCTTAACTTAATGTACTTAACAAGAAAGGGCGTAAATTTTATGTTTTAAATGCTTTTTTAACTATTTCAATTCAAATTTTGCTAAAAACCTGTTTTAAGATTTTAACTTTGTCCATTAGAAAAAGAAATAAATAAGCATCGGTTAAGGATACCATATAATAATAATAAATATTCACGGGACAAATTACACTTACTGATCTATCCCCAAAATAAGCAAATTATTTGCTTAGTTGTATTTTTTTCCATCAGGAGAAGAATTCGCTTGTTTGTTTGCTTAATGATATAAAAACAAAACCATAAGGTAGTTTAACACACAAATACAAGGTAGTAAAATAAAACCACAATATAGAAATATTAAAATACTCTGGTTTAGAAGATTATAAGAATTAATAATTATTTATCATGTTTCAAAAGAAGTGGTGCTTTTATTTTGTTAAAATATTATCCAGTGCCCTCTACGAATATATTACAAAAGTTTTATTAATGCGAGCATGGTTTTGACAATGCAGCATCTGGGATGCAAATTACCAATGAAGTAAACCGTCTTCTCTTGAATTTATGTCGGCGTGCAGTTAAAGTTCGTTTTAGTTTTGTGGTTTCTTGGATGAACTAAGTAGTTTTAACTACAGAGGATAGTATAGTGCTACCTAGTTATAAGAACGGTCACTAACGTAAGAACATCCTACAATACAAATATTTGACCGTCTGCAGAGTTGTCTATTTTTCTAATACTAATGTGAAAGTGTGTCTGTCTGTCTGACTCCGTTTCACGCATAAACCACTCAACCGATTTGAATGAAATTTTGTTCAAAAATATTTTGAGACCTGAGAAAAGCCATAGAATAGTTTTTATCTCGGAAATTTCACGGGAACGGGAACTATGCGGGTGAAACCCCAGGTCTGTCTAACTTTTAACCCACAGTAATAAATAAGTAATTTAGGCTACTTTTATTTCAGAAAATTTTCCACGCGGACAAAGCTGTGGGAACAGCTAGTATCTTATATACCATACAATACATTTATAAGATTTACGTGTTACCTATGTTAGACAATTTACTGAATAAATGTCCAGTTATTAGTCAAAAAGTGTAGTAAAAAAGCAGTCACAAATATTATTCGACTTAATTTGTATAAGTGCGAGTAAATGTTATTTCTATCACGTGTACTGACAAAATTTAAAAATCCCTTACTAACTTGATGATTGAAAGTCCACTAAAGTGAAATTCTCAAGGCTTGACGACTCTATGTATCTATTTAATAGCCAAAAAACGTGTGTTGGAATTAAAACGACTTGGACTCTTCAAGAAAAGAGCTCAGATGCTTATTACTCAAAGGCCGACATTGCACCTTCAAAACCATAGGTAATTCAATTAATCATGGGTGGCGGTGATCAGTCAGCAGTAAGTGAGCCTCTTGCACGTTTGGCCCTTATTTTAGAAAATATTATTAGCAATATGACAGATTGAATTATTTTTTTTTGAAATACCTCGCCTGTACAATGCTATTAAGATAGCGCTATTTATGTTACAAAGAAACTTTTATCTAAAGAGACACTGGACACTCGTGGAGAAAACAACTTATGTCCACTTGGCAAGGGCACTTACGGCATAATATTAGGTTAACGAATCCCTTAGACTAACATTTATTTACCTGGTATGAATACAGAATATTGCTAACGAATTCGAAATATTAGTACAAAAGCAATATGAGGAGGACATTAAATCTTATTGGCTATATATAAAAGTAATGATAATATACTGTAAGGTTATTTTAGACTAACAGCAAATTTATCATCAACTTTTCCATAATTTGATGTTCATGCATTATTTTACTATATTTAGCGGTATTTAAACTATTGTGGATATATAACAAGAAAATATCCCGTCTTCGGATTCAAAAAAATGCTGCGACGACTTGTTCCACGAATAGATAGTTGCCATTATGAAATTAAATATAACGAACACGCCGTAACAAAATACGATAATACTAAACATTAACGTGCTTTTATTACATATTGTGCACATGCACTGAAGGAAATTATATTTCCTTGAGTGCATGTGCACTTGATGTGTCAAGTTCATTGTAAAAAAAAAAAACAAAAAAATAGATTTGAATTTATTTGTAGCATATACTCGCTGCTTCTAATACTTTAATAAAGGCCATATGCACAGAAAAACTACCTATTATTTCTGTACCATACGTGATAAAGTTTTAGAGATGTATAGAGTAATAAATGTGACAAAGGTGATTTTGGAAAAAAACATCAAGCACATGCTTTGACCGCTGTCGACACCAGTCGCGCGTCAACCTGCGCGGCAATTCTACTTGGATTATGTTGTTATGATACATTTATTTACCTTTTTTACCGCCCCGTTGGTCGAGTGGTTAGCGACCCTGACTACACAATCAATGGGGTCCGGGTTCGATTCCCAGCAGGGACAGGCATTTGTGTGATGAGCACAGATGTTTGTATTTCTGGGTTTGGATGTTTATTAAACATATTAGAGTATTTATATATGTATTTCTATGTATTAGTATCGTTGACTGACACTCACACTACAAGCATATAATTTGCTTACTTTGGGGTCAGATCAATTCGTGTAATTTGTCCAGTGATATTTGTTTATTTATTATTATTTATACATAGTATTATTTGCCTGCCCAGTAAAATTTTGCGTTAAGATACCTATATTTTTATTAAATAGTAAGTTGATGCGTATGTTTCATAAATTTAAAATGGCGCATCTGTCAATGGTATTGCTGACATCCGAAACAAGAGTAAAGATTTCGGCTTCCAGATTAATGTGCTGAACCTATTGTTCAGCACATTAAGCACGTAAGTTGTAGAACATCGGTCATACTGGCAATAGAGATTACAGTGCAATTCATTTTGTATCAAAATATAACTTTTGTTTATTTGTGTAACTTATTATTGTTTTTGGCCCCGTTGGTCGAGTGGTTATTGACCCTGCCTACGCAATCGACAGGGCTCGGGTTTGATCCCCGACGGGGACAAGCATTTAGTGATAAGAATAAATGTTTGTATTTCCGGGTTTGGGTGTTTATTAAATATATTCCAGTATTGTATATGTATTTCTATGTAATAGTATCATTGACTAACACCCATAACACCAGCAAATAATTTGCTTAATTTGGGGTTAGATCAGTAAGTGTAATTTGTCCCGTGAATATTTATTTATTTACTATTTATTTTTTATTCAGATGAAAAACGAAAGCATGAAGTATCCAAATCGCTTGCACCAGAGCTCCCGCAAACTTCGGTTGCAGTGTCCTGGAAACCAAATCGCCACTAACAACAACAACTTCCACGCGCAGTCACAAAGAAGGCGTGATACCTTTTTATAAGACAACTTTGATTTTAATATAAAAGTCGTGAGTAAAAATATGATTTATATCGATGAAATGAAGAAAATTCTTCATCGCCAACAGGTGTAGTTAGCATCTAACAAGCTGTTCGAGATGAGACTCGAGTCCTTGTTTCAATAAGGATTCGTTTCGATATTTGCATCTATAAAGTTTAGATTTTCAAAAAAAATCTGCAGGTAATATGATTATTACCTGCAAAAATTATTTGCATAGGAGTTAGATTAATTGTTGTATTTTTTGAGATTTTTTGGGATTTCAAAAGGGAATCGAAACTACAATTATCAAAAATAGAATTATCCAATTCGGCAAGAAGCAATGACTTACAGCATCTAAAAACCGTCTAAAAAACATCCAAAAAAAAATCTAAAACCGTAAATTTTTACTTACATCAGAAAAAAAGCAATCAAAATATATGACCATATATGTATGCCACATATATGGTCATATCTGTTGCGATTTTGCAAGGGAACAAAAGCTATAGTGTACTTCTTTGTTAGCTTTCTTCTTCTTTCTTCTTCTTTCTTCTTTGTAGCTCAGGATACCTACAAGTTTATACTAAACCCTGGATATGTCAAATATAACTCGCACTTGGCCGGTCTTTTTATAACACAAGATAATAAACAAGAAACCATCGCCTGCAGGCAGCAAAAATGTTAATGGTGCGTTACTATCTATTTGGCAGGATCACAATGACACTTACACAGTTCTACAAGCTACCTTACCCTCCAAACCAAATCACTACAATGAAAAGCATTAATGTTATGTGGCAGGAACAAATAAGGCGATGGTACCAAATACCCAGGCGAGACGTTGTGGAGCTCTACCACCTAATAGTCATGATGGTAGTGTCACGTAAAGTCAATCGTCGCTTTTGACGACCTATCTGGCAGAACGACAGTTGACAGTTCTTCAAAGGAGCCCAGACCAACAAAATAAAATTTAAAAAAAAACTAAAATCATACCAGTATTTTTACAAGAACTATTAACAGTAACATTTGTCAAGTGCCGACGATAAATTAGTTTATTTCCATTCAACGAGCTTAATAATCTAACATCGTAACTTGAATCCTAACAAAGGGTATTCAAGTTAATTTTCGTGTTGGCTACAAATGTAAAATTAGAATCTGGGAATTTGTTAATTATATTTTAGAATTATATAAATGTAATTGCGTAATATACGCAATGTTGACTGACATTTACTTCTCCAAAAATGAACATTGTTTTATTTTAAATTAGGTGCTTAATGTAAGCTTATATCAATTATAGGTATTTTTGTAATTACGGTACGGTACATATTTTGTAATTACAGGTATTTTTTCTTTATTTATAATGTCGCATATTTTTCCTCACGACTGTACAATAATAAAATTGGAACAAATGTAAACAGGTAACGTCAGTGTAATTTTTGTATACCATAATTAGTAGATTGTATATAATTATTGTAATAGTTGTAGTATATATTAATGAATTAGACTAAGAGGGTATATACATATATATATTTTTAAGAGTAAAGTATTAAAATGCAATAAAAACACAGCCTAGGTCTAATTATTTGCAAATCGTAACTAATATCATATAAATCGTTCAAATATAACAGCCAAATGTGGGCGAGTATTTCTTTTAAATAAATCATAGGATAGCAAACAAGCTAAAACAAGAAAAAAGAATCATCGCCTAAAGACACCAAAGATGTTAATGTTACCACATGTATAAGTTTACAGGCTACCTTACTCTCTAAATCGGAACATTAGTGACAAGCACTAACGCTATTGTGGCAGGAATAGGTAAAGCAGTGGTATCAAACCTAGGAGATAATGCAGAATTCTGCCACCCAATAGCCACGACGGTAGTGACTTGCATAACCAATCGTTTGCCTTTTATGAACTGCCTGATGGCAGATTTATTCTTCAAAAGGAGCCCGGACCAATACGGGGTAAGTAAAGAAAATTTAATTTTGGATTTGGATTAAAAAAATACAGTGCGTAGATATGATAATTCGAGAATGTAGCTTAAGCGCAGTCTCAAACCGAGAATATATAGACAAGGCGCCGCGAACATTTTATTGAAGTTTAAAAAACAAGCTGGGCCGTCTCAATAAAAACAATGCTCACGCACACACACACTAAACCAAGCTGATCCCTGTCGAATAGCCCTATGGCTATATAGTAAACTCACACATATCAAATCATCAAATAGTGGCATTACTATGACGTATGCCAGTGCCCAATCCTTAAGCACAATAAAACGTAAAAATAATACTTAAGTTTACTTTATGTTTTCTACTGGATGGGACCATTTAAGACCACACTTTGCGAACGGATGCATGTAACTGAAATCTTTTTAATTCTTCACAACCATTGGGCAGCTGCTGCCCAGTGATTAAAATATCTACGGTTTCCATTGTACAGAGCCAGACTCCCGAGCTGTCATATACTTTATTAGCTCGAAGCAACTCGTCGATTGGGAGTGTTTGTATGAAGTTCTACAACTAAAAGTGTATGATCATATTTTGTTAAATCACTATTTTAATAATTAAATTTTACGACATTCCTCAATATCAGTATAATTATTATTAAGTTTTAGTAGTATTGAATTGCGTTCTGAGACTTATATTATTTCTTAAAAGCATCTTTCTTAAACACTATCTAAAATTTCCTCGCTAAGATAATGCGTTTTTGACACCTGTCAGCTTTGTCTTAAGTCCGGTCGTAGTCGATAGCCATTATGATTAAGCTTAAATTTGAAAACATAATCATTTATCAATTAGTAAAAAAATTTATACTCATTAATCGATTTGATGTGCAAATAATTATATGCTTATATTATTACATTACATCAACTCATTAGGTTTTATCCTCTGATTGAAAAAATATTTAATGTTACTCATTGACTATTTTACAGATATCGAAATAATATATTATGTCAGGGTATCTTTTAATCTTCGATCAAAATTTTTTTGATCGAAGCTTTTAATGGTTTTTTTACTCAACAGATGCAACAATTCATTAACTATAGCTTTAAGTTTATATTTGTCATAAAGCTGTATTTTTTAAATAATACCCATGTCGATTGAAATAATATAGCTACCTACCTACTAATTTTGTATAATGAATAGCACCAAAATAACAAAAAGTTATCTAGTTTGAGCGTAATAATGGTAAGGCAATATTGATATATTTCTATGGACGTCGGGTCCGCGCTAAAAAATGGCGCTAAAGGCAAATGAGCTACAAAAGGCAAAAAGAGATACAATTCCACGTTAGTAGTAATTAAACCTTGATATAATGATTTAGTGTTTAAATTACTAATTAATCGCCTCTGTGGTCTAGTGGTCCAGCATTGGTCGACCACATGAGGTCCCGGGTTCGATTCCCGGGTCGGGCACATAAAAAAAGTGTTTTTTTCAGTTTTCTGAGAAACACAAAGTTGCCCGGGATTGGAAAGTGCCCGGTTGGCGATAGGCTTGCCACCTATCACATTTGTGGGACCAAGTATCTTCGGCTAATCGTGGGTGCACTTGTTGTACCTCTGCCTACCTCTTCGGGGATATAAGCGTGAAGATACTTTTTTTTTAAATTACCTTGTGAACATATTTATTCTTGTGACGTGTAACTGGGACATTTTTATCGCGATTTTAATATGAGACCCGATGTCCATAGTAATAATATAGTAATAATATGTCAATGTAAGGCAATTAAAACGTAGACCCGTGCGTGACCGAATCTAAGATACACTTGGCTAGTGTTTTGTAGTTCTAATAACTTTTACGTGAGATGCTAATAAAAATCCATATTAATAAAAAACGCAGTATGCGTAACGATAAAATTATTATTTGTATCTGCTCAGTCTTAATATATATTTTTAATCAAACTGACTGTAAAAATATGCATATGTATATAGCCCTGCCGATTTAAGGCTAAAAAAGAAAAGCTATAGGTAGTTAGAATATAACCAAAATTTAAGACTTTTTTTATTATGTAGTTCTAATTTTAAATATCCCTACAATTGATAATTAAACCTGCAAGCCACTCGAGCGATATCAATTTAAGGTTTATTTTATTTATATGTGTATGAAGACGAATGTGTACTCGATATAATGCTCTCGTCTTTAATTGTGCAATGCATAATCTATTCTGTCCATTAATTACGAGTAATTTTATGAAATAAAATTTTCTGCTTTTTCTATATACGGAGTGATTGATAAAATATTGTACGAGTACATACAGAAGGAGGATGTTGAGTACTTGATTCTGATATCGAATATGTGAGAAAAATAGGTAGTTAAATTTTGACTTATTTTCCAATAAAAATGTTAAGTGCGGACAACCAAGCACGGCGCATAGAAGTAAGCGATTTCAGGAAGTGGGGATTAGACTCGTAAGTATATATTGTAGTAATCATACGTCTGAATACACTTTCGAGTTTATTATATTGTGGTTAAACAATATTTTCTTTTAATTATTTTTTTATTGGTTACTTACGAGTTACGTCCATTAATTATCGTACCCTTCAATATGTACAATCTTTTATCAGTCAGCTTGTATTACTATGATTGCATACATAATTCTAGTGGTAGCTTCAAAAGTCAAAGTAATATATAGGTACTCAATTATAACAATGTTTTTGATTTAGTTGCTATTATGCTTAAATAGACTAATCTCTGGGTCCCATCACTTGCATTAAAAACTCTAAATAAAAATCTAGAAGAAAAATAAAAATATAGTGATATGCATGTAAACGTAAAGGAGTAAGAAAACAATTCCTGTGCTCGAGGTATGTTACAGATATCAAATCATTTCTTTACAGATGCCTAATAATTTCATTACGAGAGATATGCTACATACGGCAATATATTTATGCTGAAACGGACCGATGCCAAAAACATGATTTGGTTGCCAAAGTTTTTGGCGACGGAACATCTTGCGCCAGGAACGTAAGAGATGCCGATACTCATCGATTTTTATTAGTTATTTGAAATTAAAAAGAGATAAAATTAATAAGAATTTACTACCATATAATGCAGTATTCTTAAATAACAATTGCTTTTGAACTTCTGATTGAGAGCACCATCTATTATTTAGTTAAGACAATCATCTTCATACATTATTTTATAAAATAGCAGTATTCCAATAGCATTTGTTAATGTAAGAATATTATTCTAGTGAGTAACATTACAGGGATATATTTATATTTTAGATTATAACATTATTTTTATAATAAGTAATAAAATAATGTAAATTAATGTTGATCATAGGAATGTAAATTGATGTTTTCACATTTAATCATAAATTTTGTAAATTGTATAATTATAAATAGTGGCAACATTAACTATTCATATTTTTTATTCACAGCATAATTATTTCACACAGCATCATTGTACGTACGTTTGTATGTGATCTAGTGGTTACCTTGATTATTTCAGCAGTTTTTTAGCTCAAATCATTTAGCTTAATTCTAAAGTTGGATTTCCAAGTTATAAAATAGTATTTTTAGTTCTTTGGGATATATTAAAAAATCAAAATCTTTGTAGTAGCCCGAAGTCTGGCCGTTTTGTGTTAACACTCCTTGCCTCAGAGGAGAATGTAAACTTCAGTTCCAGCTTTATCAAGTCAGTGACAGTCATTATCGGATCGATAAAATGCAGTTGTGCGAATCACCATGTATCCCATCAACCAAGACAAACCGATAAATCGTGCTGAATCAGAACGTCTTGGTAGAAAATGCTTATAGCGCGCGGCGCCTAGCTTGTATAGCAAATTTTATATACGCAATTTAGAAGCGATTATACGTAACTCGGAGCCAAAAACACTGCTTTTCAGCACGGACCAACAAACCGTGTTTTTAGCAAGGCATTACCACAAACACAAAGCACACGCACACCAACGCACCAACAATTGCTCAAAGGACCCCGTGCGAAGCCGGACCGGGTCGCTAGTGCATTTATAATAGGAACATAATAGAATAATAATATATTCATAACATGAATCGCTTCTGAGGTCTAATGGTCCGATGTCGGCGTTAACCATACGAGGTCCCGAGTTCGATTCCCGGGCCAGGAAAATAAAAAAATATGTTTTTCAGTTTTCTAACAAAAACAACGTTGCCCGAGATTTGAAAAATGCCCGGTTGGCGATAGGCTGGCCACCTATTACACTCAGACTAAGTACTTCGGCTAATCGTGGATACACATGTTGTACCTCTGCCTACCTTAGGGGACACGGGCGTGAAGATACTTTTTACTTTTTTATGAATATGATGAGGCATTCACTAGTCCGAAGTCTACTAGGAACTCTTATAGCTATAAACTTCGCCATGAATGTTCATCCGTCCTTTTGCAGCCTAGCTGAGATATACTTCGTACTAGAAAGCTATGATTAGGTTCGAATCGATTTGATAAAATAAAATTTTGAAAAATATATTTTTGTGCAGGTACTGTAGCTTCTTATTTTTAATTTCCCGTTACATATGTAGATAAGGAAATTACTGAGTTTGCCCCGATTTTCGAAAATCGAGCTTTCACCAGATCTCCATGTTTTGAGCTTCTAGGAACCTTTTCCGACTATTTTCACAATGACGTCAGTCTGTCTATTTATGTGTGTATGTATATGTTTGTATGTAAACATCTCATAACTTTTGAACGGCTTGACCGATCGAAACGCGGTTGATAGCATTCGATTGGATTCCGAATAATTACGATTTTTGAACTCTGACATAAAGATATGTGTAGCTTTTGTTTCTTTGAGCTTAAAATACCTAAATTTAACGGGAAGTTGCAGGGTTGGCCAGCAGGGTCAACCCGTTTACAGATTTTTTCTCGTTTACTCCAATGCATGCATGGGGTAATATTGGATAGGAATTTAAAATATATTGTGGGTATATGAAAACAGTTTTTCGATTAAGGGTTCATTCGTGAAATAATAAACTTTAAAGAGCTAATTTTTGTTGAGTCAAGTAAATCCCCCCCACCTCTGCCAAGTTAATTTGTTGTTGGTTTTAAATGAATGAAAAAACACAATAGTAGTGGGTATAAAGTACACTTAGTAATAGTAGCAGAGGTATAAAATATAAAGTACACTTTGCAAGTTTACGAATATTATGTAGTTTACAGTAAACAATCCAATTTAGTTTACAGGCGTTGAACCTATTTATAGCGGAATATATGCGTCACTATCAGAGCCAGCGACTTTGTCCGCGTGGAAAAAATTTGAAAAAAAGTAGCCTAAGTTACTCCCTATCACATCAGCTTTATAGCTATATTTATGTCATAAGATAGCAGACATGCTGATAGCTTTTCTAATGAAGAGACAACCATCAGATATTGACACCAGAGATTTTTAATGGTGCGTTGCTATATATGGAATGATAAATGCATACGTTCATTTGCGTTTGTTTTTAAAAATTTCATCCTTTATTTAATCCTTTTAAGGGTTGATTTTTGAAAACAATGTTAGCTAATATTTGACCCCGGATTTTCAACAGTCTTCATGCCAAATTTCATTATAATAGGTTCAGCGTGCCGTATAGCTGTGAAAGCGCAACAGACAGACGGGCTGGCAGACAGGCAGACTTTCGCATTTATAATATTAGTATGGATATGGATGTAAAGTGGGACGGACGGACGGAAAGTGGGACTTTTAATTTGATATGTTTGTCTCTTTTAATGATAGATAAAAAAACTATGTAAACCGGCTGACCCTGCAGTCCATCCCTAACAATTACCTCTAAACTAAAGTATTTTAAGCTCAAAGGAATACTTTAAAAATCTAAATTAAGTATATTCGAAACATCATAATAATAAATACATACATATCTTCACGCTAGATCCTTTACGGTGTAGGCAGAGAGAAACGAGTGCCATACATCACGATCCTTGAAGACTTGACTCGTTTCCTTCACAAACATCACCCTCTTCATACACACACGCCAGTCGCGAAGACTCTTGACACCACCTTCGGACAGTACTCGATCAATCTGATCACGGTACGTCAGTCTTGGTCTTCTTCAGTACCTACATCCTTCCACATTCGCGTTGTATATCTGTTTTGTTAACCTTTTATCTACTATTCTTTGTACATGTCCGAACCAACGCAACATGCCCTTTCTCGTCTTACACCAACACTTTCTTTCAAGCCTAATCTCTCTCTCACTTCCACATTACGAACCCGGTCTGCGAGTGTTACGCCACATATTTTTCATAGCGATCTAATCGCGACCGTGTTGATTTTACTTTCATGTCTTTTCTGACATACCCAACTCTCATACAATAGTGTTGGGATCGAATCATATCTTCAGGAAATCTAAAATTGACAGATTCCAATCGACCACGAGAAACTATGTTTCGATCGGTCAAGGCGTTACAAAGTTATGGCAAGCTTATTATTACACATACATACGCACTTAACACCCATTCATACATACATACATATATTCATCAGACATACTGTCGTCGTGAAAACTATCGGAAAAGGTTTCTAGAACTTCAAAACGTAGAGGTCGTGTAAAAACTCGTTTTTTTTTTTAAGGCGATTACAGCTGCGAACGACCTTGAGTTAGTGACAGGCGTAGCGTAAATACTATTTCGCACGTCAGGATCTCCCGTCGTCAAAGAGTACAACAGTGATGCAGATACGTTTTAACATATTTGTTTACCTATATGAACTTTTATCATCATGAATCAAATGAATGTTAGCAAACTCAAAACTCATAATCGATAATCGGTTATTTATCGATTATCCGTTCATTTTAGAAAAACCGAAAAAACAGTAAATATCGAAAATCGACAAAAAATTATATGACAATTTTACACAATAATGACCGTAACGTATCTTATTTTTTTTTTTTGTAATATACAATACATCTTGTGTAGCACTTTAATACATACATTTAACCATTAATATTTAACAAAACCTTTCAAAATGTGATTTTGTAAAAAGTGATCTCTTAAATAACCTTTTAAAAAATATTTTTTTTTGTTTTAAAATTTCGTAAGAAAAAGTAGAGATTTAATTTAATTGAAAGCTTATAGAAGATGGTATTAAACACGTTGATTAATTTAGACTATTTGTATGTATAATATATTTAATTTATTTATATTAATTTCATTTCATATGACAGCAAACAAGTAAACAGTTTTCCTGATAGAAACATATAACCATCGCCTATAGACACTTAAAAATTTTAATGGTGCATTGCTATTCATCTAGCAGGGTTAGAATGTTACATGCATATGTTTATCAGCTACCTTGTTCTCAAAACCGAATCACGACAGTTAAAAATACAGACGCTATTGCGACAGGAATATGTAAGGCGGTAGTTCCAAAATCGGGTTAATGTGTTGCAAAAAACCAAGGTTGAAAAAAATAACTAATGATTATAATAACTGCCTTGTAATCTAGGGGATAACCTAAAGTTTCGTTTAAGGTATTTTTCGAAAATTAAAAAAATCTAAGTAGCCACTTGGATTCTTGCGGGTGGTGTGTTACCACTTCCGTGCCTTGGATAAGCACGTAAAGTCATCGGTCCTGGTAATTGTTAAAACAACAACAACGACATATATTTACGCCAGTCCCCTTACGAGGTAGGCAAAGAGAACCGAGTGCAATATGTCACGATCCTTACAATTTTTCTTGCTTCCTGCACGTTCGTTACTCTCTTCATTCAAACACGTTGGTTGCGAACACTTCACTACCTTCAAATAGTACCAGTTTTTTATCTTTTTTCTTCAGAGTTTTGATGTTTTTGATCCTTGTAAGGGATAAAATTTAAAAAACCTTAAACTCATATTTAATTGTGTTAAAAACATAAATAATAACTTTTATATATTTATGTTTTTAACACAATACAAAATAATTTCTACAATATTTCACAATGAACAATCTATTTTTCATTCAAACATAAACGCTTTTTTTACCCTTTTAAGGAATAAAATTTATAAAACCCCTAAACATATTAGTCTTAAATTATGTTGAAGAACATAACTACCAAATTTCAAGTTATGTTGACCATGAATGAATGACAATGATGAATTGTAACTCCGGGTGGTAAAATCAGGGTGAAATCAGCAACTTTTTTTAATGGGAAGTTAAAATAAAAACATTATGCACCATGTCTAATATCTTTACGTGCCCAAATATGTTTCTTAAAATTGTTCAATTTATTATTAAGTACTTTTTTTAATAATTATTATTTTTCGAGAAAAGACTAATTAATCGATTAAAAATTTGTTTTTCAATAATTAAAAAATAAATTCAATGTATATTTACGCCCATATTCCCGAAAACACAGGCAGAGACACAACCAGTACACCCACGATTAGCTGAAGATATTTGCGGCCGGTTTCTGAAACGCAAAATAATTTTAACAAGCAATTCATCTGTGTTTAATAGATCATTTTCTTGCTAAAATTGTGTGATAGTTGGCCAACCTATCGTCTACCGGTCACTTATCCAATTCCGGACAGCGTTATTTAAATCAGAAATTTTAAAAGAATCATTATTTTTAAATCGTTCGACCCGGGAATCGAACCCGGGACCAACCACCATCGGACCACTAGTCCACAGAGTCGATTTAGGCGAAGGAAATTTAGATCATTTTAGATATTTTTATGGAGTTTTTTTCTTTTTAAAGAAAATTCAATCTAATTTTTGAGTTCAGAATGCTTATAAAAGTTTGAACTCTCGAAAATTTTGGCGCCTCTAAAACTGAGTAAACCGAGGCCCACGAGCAGGCCTCTCGGGCCTATGAATGAAATCCGCCACTGCGTGTCGCCGATTTCAGCGGTGTGGCACCGTACCGCTTATATGTTTTTTGTCCGTAGGAGGTGTTGGAAAATTAAAAGTTATGTAAGAGAAAATAAATTGAAGCGTCCTCGCATTGCACTAAAAACTGGTCGCGACGTCAGGAGTCACTTGATGCACCACCTC
The DNA here is from genome assembly GCA_036924255.1 of Apodemia mormo. Classification (NCBI taxonomy): domain Eukaryota; kingdom Metazoa; phylum Arthropoda; class Insecta; order Lepidoptera; family Riodinidae; genus Apodemia; species Apodemia mormo. Next base: position 9,795,207 of record JAUPFN010000007.1, on the reverse strand, counting down.
TGCTTTTACTTCGCCGCTATCACCTACTGTAATTTAAGGGTTCCGTACTCAAAGGGTACAAACGGAACCCTATTACTAAGACTTCGCTGTCTGTCTGTCTATCACCAGGCTGTATCTCATGAACCGTGATAACTAGACAGTTGAAATTTTCACAGATGATGTATTTCTATTGCTACTATAACAACAAAAACTCAAAACAGAATATAACAGATATTTAAGGGGAGGTACCATACAACAAATGTCTGCCTTTTTCAAAGAAACGATACGGAACCATTAGTGCGCGATTCCGACTCGCACTTGACCGGTTTTTCTAAACTCATCCGTGCCAAGCCGGGGCCTATCGCTACTTTAGTATAAATCATAGGTTTAGTATATATTATACACTCTACTTGTTTAAGCGACATGACAAGTCCAGACCAGATAGACTAGTGGTGTTCGAGATCTGTCTACTTTTTTTCGTGACATGCAGGTAGAAAAAATTTCTAAGTAAAGTGTCCTGCTTATCTATTTAACTAGCAGAACAAGTAAAACTAATAAATTAACTTACCGTCATCTTCGTTCCCATTTTCTATCATAATCACGTAATCCGTGGCACAAAAAGTAACCGGCGGCCATTATCCACATGTAATCACACAATTAGATGCAAAAGCAGTAAACGTCAGACCATCAGTTCCGTTTAATTATGGTTTCAACCACCGCCCGCGCCGTTAGTACAATGACTACCATAGCATAGTTACTTTCTCTGTTCATCTACAACATTTTATATAGACACATCCTTGTCTAAACGGAAACTATGCGAAGTTGCCTCTTTGTTGCAATAAGTTGCGTAATTTGTGGCTCCAAACAATTTCACCTCGCGACCTGTAAGTACTATATTTGGGATCAACAATTAAGCAAAATTTTGAGGCAAAATGTTCTCGAGTATATTGAAATTCGATCGAATTAGATCCTCCGTCATCGCAGTCGGATATAATGTATTCCAGTTTCGTTGCCCTACAATGAAAAGGAGCCGAGAAAACACTGCATAAAGTGGATCAACATATGTTCACGGTTACTGGATCAGCAATCTACGAAAAGAGGAATATATATATATATATATATATATATATATATATATATATATATATATATATATAGTCTCATATGTTTATGGAATATGGGATGTAAAAATTTTCCATAGACGTTTAAATCGAGTCAATAAAATATGTTAATAAAAGAGGGATTCGAATAGGATACTACATTCACACGTCTCAAGTTGGTATTTTAATTTTAATATTTTAGGCAAATAGGTTGCTTAAGCATTTTAAGTATACAAGTAGACAAATAACATGTCTATCGAAATTATGAAGCCTTATAGATTAGGCATACGTAAGGTTGACTGTATATTCCAGTCATAACTATTGGATAGGCAGGTAAAAACAAACAGATCAATCATCACTCATCACTGGACTTTTTAATAAATAAATATTACGCAAAAAAAGAAAATAGCTAATCCAAAATTTGCATAACTAATTACTTTTGATTGGCGTCTTACTTTCGATTAGAAGTCTATTATATACGAAGCCAAGCAGCCGTAAGGTCATTGGGCTTTATATGGTGGTTAAGTGTTCTTAAATTTTCTAATTTTCCGCGCAATTTTCTTAATATTTTCTTTTACAATTATTATATATTATTAATGAATTATCGAAATCGGTCCAGCCATTCACGCGTGATGTCGTGACCACGGAATGGTCAAGGTCAATGGTATATATATATATATATATATATATATATATATATATATATATATATATATATATATATATATATATATATATATATATATATATATATATATATATATATATATATATATATATATATATATATATATATATATATATATATATATATATATATATATATATAATATACACCAAACCTCCAAAATAAATTACGATCATAATTTCATAATTCGGTCATCCAAGTACTCATTTTTATTAACCTAAAATACATATGTGATGAAAGCGTACATCCATAAAAAATGCAATTTTAACGGTCAACGGTGTTACACATTTTTATTTCCTGACAATCTGAAATTTTATAACCCACGTCCCATAAAAATATAAGCGTTTATTGACACTTAGAAGTGACTTTGTGAAGTATGACCGTCAGGTTTAATATTAAAAAACTTTTATCGTAAAGATTATGTGATTTGAAATAAAACGTGTGGAAGTTTAAATCACTCAGCTGCTTAATTAAATAGTAGGTAGCATTTATTTTGTTATTTTGTAACAAATCACGATTCATCTAATCATTCAGATATTTAAAATTATGTGTCACGTTATTTGTCCGCGATGGATTCCGAAACTACTGAACCGATTTCAATGAAATTTTGTAAATCTCTACTGTGTGATTCAACTTAAAAGATAAAATAGTTTTGATCTCAATTAACTCTTCAGGGTTGCGGAAAGGGGCACCCCTCAATTACCAAGTAATTTGTATGGCAAAACAACGTTTGCCGGGTTAACTAGTTTCATATAATTTTACCCTACCGTAATGGTGTCAGTGAATCTAATATCGTTCTTTGATTTGAATGATAAAGTCGGCTACCTTACCGTTAGCTACATGTGACATCACAAATCTCTGCCACATTATCAACATCTAAAAATCCTGACGGCCTTTGTAATGTTTATCGTTTTTATATTGCCATGATATTTTTGACAGTTAAAAATATACAGGCTAGGTAATGGTAAATTGCTTTGAAAGGCGTATCCAAGCCTTTTAAAGCAATTTCAAAGGTTTTCTGTGTAAATTACGTTTATACCAAGAAATACAGAGTTATAATACTTACCGAGGAAATTAAATCATTTTAGGGGCTTTTTAAACCTTAACTTTTTATTTGGCACGATAAAACAGCTCAATATGCTATATTCCTATTTTTTTTTATGACACATATTATCTACAATTCCACATAACGGCCTGGCCAAGGGAAATTCGCGCCCGCGATTTTTCGCGCGGCGCGAACGGCAAAGCGTCTTGCGTTTGAAACAAACGTATGGGAAAGTACTAAACATGCCACGCGACGTGGCGACCGGCGGCGGAGTATCGACGAATTTTCGCCGCCACCGCCGGTTCGCGTGTCCGGGCGGTAAGTTTGAAGCATAGGAGTAGTTGCTAATTTGCGTGGCAACGCATTTATGCCCAGCACCGAGTCTGTTAGTTAGTTTTACTTTGTCTAAGTAAAACTTACACCATAAAACACTAGTAAGCTCTACCTACCGTTGTGTCGGTTATCTTCTGAGGCATGATGATGGTAAAAATAATGTTTGTATATTATACATAATTTTGTGTGTAAATGTTTTCATAGTGTTGAAACAATCTATGGTAACATTTTTTCCATTTCATCGTGTTAAACGATTGATAGCATAAGTACCTACTCCGAATTTATTAAAAGGAAGGCGTTTTAAGGCTGCCTTCAAAAGCTTTGGTTATTGAAAGAATTTGCATATTGTATATAATTAATTGTAATATGGTTGTTGTTTATACTAGAAAAATAAATGTATGAGTAAAATTTGCATTTTATTTTACCATTTCCCTGCATTATGAGTTCTATGCAAAGTTAATAATATCTAATTTTGCAGGATAGGCAGTTCTCTGCGTAAACGCTGACCAACATGGCTATTATTCAATGGTCAGGCCGTTTGTATGTAAAAAAAAATACGTTACGCTGATTCTCTGGTTTTGTATGTTATTTAAGCAGTTTTTAAGAAAAACAATTTGTTATAGCACATAACAAAAATATATATTAATATTCATCATATGTCAAAGACCAAAGCCGAACTCTATACATCATTGAACAAAATTGGGTCGATAGAAAATAATTGCGAAGATTGGTAAAGACCAATTTTTTTGACATATAGGTCTGCAATTAAAAACATGAAGTCGTCATATTCATGCCTAAACCGCTAGCGAATCATATTTGACAAATAATCTACATTTTTTTTTAAATTTCAATATTTACTTAATAATAAGACCTACCCGCCCAGTTATACTGATAGTGGGCTCTCGTTTACTCCGATAGAAATAGACAGAGTGCGCGATATTGGAGTTGCCAGCATTTTAACCAAACCTGCCAGAATGCAAGCAGAATATGGCTGTACTGATAGAAAGAATCAACCATCACTTATATACACCAATATGTTAATAATTCGTCTCTATTCGTGTGGTGGATTAACCGGCTATCTTAAGGCTTCTTTTCACTTTGATTTTTGCAAGCACGAGTGTTTAACGCAGGTAAGCACCTGCACTAACACTAAGCAGTGTTAAGCAAATAACACGTATGGACAGCCGTTGAATAGTGCGATTGATTAGTAATCAGCGTAGGAAAGCCTAGTTTTCACTTTGATTAATGTAAGTGCAAGTGTTTAATGTTGGTGCTTAGTGTTAAGCAAAAAACACGTGTAGACAGCCGTTGTTTTGTGCGAGTGATTAGTTATCAGCGTAGTAAAGTGATTGAGCAACATAGGTGTATCCATCCATACATGCAAACATCAAAACTTTCGCATTTATAATATTAATATAGATATATATTAGCTGTCAGCCCCCGGCTTCACGGGAGTGGTGTACCGAATTAAAAAATGAGACACAAAGTCTACCGCTGTAAACAGTAGACTTTGTGTCTCATTTTTTACTTCCATTTAAAACAAAGAGAGTTTCAATTAAACTACCGTTCCACCGTTCGTTATTGTCACACATTGAAGATACACCCCTAACATTTTCGGTCTCGCTCACTCAGTTATTTTCCATGTTATAAAATTTTCCCGTACGATTTTTCAATATTTTTTATCATGCAAATCTTGTCCATATAATATAACAAACACAAAACAAAATTAAAGTTATGCGCGTACAAACATTTCACTGACCCATTATTACTTATATAGATAATGAAAAAAATAATTTCAAACAAACTAATTTGTTGTTATATCCCATATAAAAGTCTAGCATAATAATAAATAACAATGATATAGGAAATGAAGGTTTTGCTAACTTTCTGGGAATAAAGATCGACAAGCATTGTAACTGGAAAACTCATCATTACTAAGTATAAAACAAAGTCTCTTTCTCTGTCTGTCCCTATGTCCTTATGTCCCTATGTATGCTTAAATCTTTAAAACTACGCAACGGATTTTGGTGCGGTTGATATAATGATAGATAGATTGATTTTTGAGGAAGGTTTTAGTGTATAAACCTTTCCGATATTCCTACGGGAACAAAATCTGCGCGGGTGAAACCGCGGGCAGGTCGCTAGTTGATAGAATTTGTAGTAAACTTGATGGATTTGTTTATGTATCAAGAGAATAAGTTTATGTACTCGGGGAAATTACAAACGTAAAAGTCTTACTTTTAGCACAATATCACGGTTACATTCTATTTTACAATATGGCATACTTATCTGGGACCGTAAACCTAATGAGAATTTTTAGATTCCAAAAAAGTGTATACGAACAATGTGTTGTGTCGATCAGCTGCATTCCTGTAAATCATTATTAAAATCACTCAAAATCTTTACCATGTTCATATATCTTTGCTGTATGCATGGTAGGTATGGTTTTTTTACAAATATGCATTTGTAAAAAAACCATCAAAATTTATCTATGGCAATTGCTGAAGTATCAACATTAGGTTTTAGAAATAGTAATAAGTTGCATGTGCGTAAACAAAGACTTAATATTCGTACAAAAAATTGTTAAAGAGTGTGTCGGGCTACGCGCAATTAGGGTTCCGAAGTTGTCCATCATGATAATGCGGACTAAAAAGGGGGCTTTTATTGTTACATACTTTGAACATATAACTTATTTAATGTGTCAGAATTTTCATTGTCGTGTTCTAGCTTGGGGGGTAAGATAGCCGGTAAACTTATACATCTGGCACATAGGCAGCAACGCACCATTAATATTTTTGGTGTCTATAGGCGATGGTCGTCTCTTTCCATCAGGAGTCATTGGACAAGCATTAACGCTATTGCGACAGGGTAAGGTTCCATTACCCAGGCGAGACGTTGCGGAACTCTACCACCAAGTAGCCTCAAAAAGGTAGTGATAATTATAGCCAATCGTTTGTTTTTTTCAAACCCGGACCAATATCGTCAAATTATTATTAACGTTCAAAACTTTAAATATTTGACAGGACAGGTTTATACCCAGAATGAGTGTCAAAAACTTTCTTTACAAAAATATTTTATTCCCGAGTTTAGATTTAAAATGTGCTGAGAATTAAAAACTTTCAACATACTTTTCGAAGTCTGACATCTAAAGCGATCCGATGAAGTTTGAAACTGCTTCGAATAGCTTATAATTTTTAAACCAGGAGAAATACGACAGCTATATATTAAATGTCTGTTCAAATAAGTTGGTAACAAGCTTTTTCCAGTATCAAAACTTTGCGAAAACTATTTTTTTTATATCATAAGATAACAAACAAGTAGATGGGTCTCCTGATGGAGTCAACCATCGCCTATAGATACCAAAGATGTTAATGTTACGTTCCTTCATGTATAAAGCCACATGCATAAGTTTACCGGGTATTCACTCTCCAAACCGGAACACGACAGTGACAAACACTGACGATATTGCGGCAGGAATAGGTAAGGCGGTGGTACCTGACCCGGGCGAGACAATGCAGAATTCTACCACCTTGTTGAACTTGACTACAGAACAAATAATTCCGTGAATATATACAATCATTTATTTTTAGGTTTACGTAGTGAAATGACAAGAAACTTATATTTATTTCATACTAGCTGTTGCCCACGACTTCGTCCGTGCGGACTTCGTTTACTCCGCACAGCTCCTCCCCCGTAGGTGATAGCTTGATAATATGTAGCCTATATGTTGACCCGACCTGTTAGTAATATTCATGCAAAATTTGAAGTAAATCCATGCAGTACTTATTGAGTTTACCCCGGACATACATACAGACAAACAGACACAGACCAAAATTCTAAAAACTATATTTTTGGCTTTGATATCGATTGTAGATCACGCCCCAAGTATATTTTTAAGAAAATATTCAATTTACAGTTTTGACTTTCCTACGATTTTATTATATGCATAGATTCGTCTCTCTATCCGTCCGTCAGTATATCACAGTCATTTATCATAGGTATATCACAGTAAGGATGAAATTTGATAGCAAGGTGTTTTTATAAGCTACTACAAACCTATCTGTGCAGCGGAATGGTAATGCCAGATGCGTAAATTTACCGCCTACCCTGTCCTCCAAACCTGAACACAACAGTGACAGGCACCAACGCTATTATGGCAGGAACAGGCAAGGTGGTAATGAATGGGAGCAAGACGTTGGCGAACTCTACCACCTGATAGTCACGATCTTAGTGACTTGTGTATTCAATTCGGCTTGCCTTGAAAACTAACTTGCCTTGCCTTACAGAATGGCAACTGGTCTATTCACACGGGGGAAATTTTTTCCTTAGTGTCATTTATATCGCCTCTGTAGTCTAGTGGTCCGGTATTGGTTTTGACCACATGAGGTCCCGGGATTGATTCCCGTGTCGGGCAATTCAAAAATGTGATGTTTTAGTTTTCTAATAAAAATAATGTTGACCGGGACTGAATAAGTGCCCTTTTGATGATATTCTTGCAACCAATCACATTGTGGAACTAAGTATCTTCAGCTAATCGTAGGTGCACTGTTTGTAAGTTGTACCTCTTCCTACTTGCGGCCTGTATTACGTGCGTAAAGAATTCTTCACTAATGTTACAATGCAAAAATAAGTTTAGTTTATTGAGTTGATACTACTATTACATTTATAGAACATATAAAATGATAAAAAATACAACTTTCTGATAAAAAAAGTAAGTATCTTCACGCCCATATCCCCGAAGGGGTAGGCAGAGGTACAACAAGTGCACCCACGATTAGCTGAAGATACTTGGTCCCACAATGTGATAGGTGGCAAGCCTATCGCCAACCGGGCACTTTCCAATCCCGGGCAACTTTGTGTTTCTCAGAAAACTGAAAAAATACTTTTTTTATGTGCCCGACCTGGGAATCGAACCCGGGACCTCATGTGGTCAACGTCAACGCTGGACCACTAGACCACAGAGGCGACAAGTAAATACAAAAGGACTTTATTTGATTTAATCAAAACTCATACTGAAACTTTGAAAAAATATTATGAATACGAAAATCTGTATTTTATTGTCTGTTTTCACGGCTTAACGAGCGAGCGAGCGAAGCCATATGAGTCCACTAGTATTGAAATACATGAAAACACAGAACGGTTGTAATTTATTAGTTAAGTAGTGGTCGGTTAGTATAGCTGTTGGGTAACGGCAGCTATTGTTTATCGTAGAGGCAAGTATTTCTTTCTTTTATTTCTAGATTTTTCCAGTGTTCTCGCTCTTCACTTTTCTAGATTTTTCGCAACATTATGAATACAAAACTTTGGAGGGATGGATGTTTGATACTCAATCACGCAAAAACTGCTAAACGGATTCGAATGAAATTTAGCACACAAGTAGATGATCACCTGGAAAAGCACACAGAGTACTTTTCATGCCGGAAAAATTAGATGATCCCGCGGGATTCACCAAAAACTTTTATAATACAGCGGGCTGCACGCTGCAGCTAGTGTGTTATATAAATCCTAGTAATTACACATTCGGTTCCTCGTTCATGTTTTACGAACTGTCTGGCTTAAAGGCAGGTAAACTTTTCTTCAAAAAAAGCCAACACGACTGGATAAGTATATTTGTGCGAAGAGAGTTATTAATTATATTTGTGTTTTAGCACTCATTCCGTGCTTGGGAAAACTTGAAAATCTTTAAAAGCAACAAAGAAAATTTTGAGAATGGATCACAAAGTAAAGAAGAATTTCGCGACTTTGAACCAATCGACCTCGGCTCAGTTGTTTAGAGCGTACCAGCTTTAGGTAAAGTCGTAGGTTCAAATCCTACGTGTCAAAATTTAGCTTTGTTTTTTTTTAAAGTTTTTTAAGAGTTACTAATGTGGAGGAAGCAAGATAAGATGTCCGGAATGTGATGCATGATACTCTGTCTTTGTGCCTACTTTGATAAGACTTTGCAATAAATATGTACCGTTCAATATTCACAAATGTTAATGTTACTGACATGGGCGTACCCAAGTTCTGGTCCAGGGGAGGGGGCAATCGTAACATTTTAAGACTATATTTTTATCTACAACAGTAAATAGTTAGTAGAGAATTAAAAAAATACCAGGGGGGGCAGCTGCCCCTCTCTGCCCCCCCCCCCCCTCGGTACGCCCATGGTTACTGATATTGTACATGTAAAAGATTGTATATTTTGATGTTTGTAACTCAATTACAAATAAGCAGCGGAATAAGTTACATGAAATTTAGCACAGAGCTAGCCTAGTCCAACATATAGGAAGACTTTATCGGGGAAAGTGCATTATTTCTTAAAACAATTTCAAAAAACTTAATTTAAAACCATACAGGCGTAAGCAAAACTTTTCTAAAATTCATGCTTTTTTTAAATATTAATCACAACACCATCAGTGAGCCTTCTTATTATTAATGTGTAAGGATTTAATCAGCCTAATCCAAAATTTGCAGTTTACCTTCACCTTAGCTATTTTTGCCTTAACGTCAATGCTTGTAATTGTCGTGATCCGGTTTGGAGAGTGAAGTAGCCAGTACACTTATATAATTGGCATTACCGCTTTGCGACACGGATAACCACGCACCATTAACATCTCTGGCGTCTATAGGCTATGGTTGTTACTCGTCAGGAAAGCCACCTGCTTGTTTGCTATCTTATGATAAAAATATATACAATTCTACATAAAAATGAACTAAAAATTTTGGGATTTACGTATTTTTCGAGGATCGAAACGACGAGGGTCTAACTCCATTATTATTTAAAGAACATGTCGCATGTTATTTAACTTTTGTGTTTTCTCCTTAATTTTATTTTGTCTCTTAATTTTGTAAATATATACATATTTGTAGGAATAAAATTGCAACTAACCAGAATCTTATCATTAATAAATACTGTTTTGTCTTTCATCACAAAAAAAACATGTTTCCAAATTTGATTCAAATAACGTCAATATTTATTTGACATTTACACCAAAAAGTATACAATAAATACTACGTAAGATTACATGAGGTACACAACAACACATCACATTACAAAATTATACTGTAAACAAATAAAAATGGAAAACTAACGGAGTATAACAAAAACATGACTTAATGAATTATTAAATCTAAAACATTATCATGGATTTCGGTAAGTTTCTTCTTGTTTATAAATCAGCTCAGCAAACATGAGTAGACCAAGACAGAATACAAAGTTTACATTTTACCTGCTAGATTTCTTCAGAAACCTCAAATTAAGATGTCGTCTCATAGGAAAATTATCCGTAACATCAATCATTAGCTATGAGAGAGACATGACGTGAGAAAATAAAAGTCAGGCAAAGCCTTGCTTTCATGTTCCCATTATGGAATGCGGACAACGCATTTATACTTTTTTGTACCATTGGCTAAGAGCTAATATTTATCACCAGAATATTGAGACATCTCCAGTTGTCATACATCATAGGATAGCAAAGAAAAACTTTACCTATATACTCACTTAAGATCTTAACTGTTTGTTGCGGACTTGAAATACCACATTTAATTTTAAATTTCGCGACTACATCCCACGCCCGTACGAAACAGGGCAACGTTAAGTATCACGCTTATAATAGCTGAAATAAATAAGGTGGTGATCCATTGAGGTAATTTGTACAAGTAGGTACGTAGGTAATGTCAAATGGGGGCGAGACGTTGCTTGGCGGTGAATTGGTTTCAATCTTCAAGAAATCAAGTTTAGTGGAATCCAATTGCAAATTTTCAACCGCGTTTCGATTGTTTACACACAATATCTCATCGTGACACTGGTCGTGATGAAAACCGTCCTAGAATCTCAAAATTTTTTGAAAACTCGATTTTGAAAATTGCTGTGAAATTAGTAACTTTCTTTGATGGGAAGTTAAAAATATGTAAAATAGTATTTTAACATAAATATGAAAAAGGAAATACCCACTAATTTTACTTAAAATTGACTATTGTCCTCTAATTCATATAATAAACATTTTTAATTGCAACTTTCATTGTAAGTACAATTTTCTGTCCCAAATTCTTAATCATGATCTTCTCTTACTCTGCATATTCAATCGTATTTTTATAGAAAATATCTTAAGGAAGGATTAATTCCTGCTACGAAAAATCATCATCAGATATCACATCAAAATTTAAAGTTCTATCTTTACAAGTACCATCTCGATACTCGAAAATCCAAAACCATCTGATCGCGCTACTTTAGCCTGCTTCCATGACAACTTCTTTTCTCGCTGTAAAACTACGATAAGTACTTTCATTCGGAAGAGAATACTGGCTTATATATAAATTTAGAGAATATTCCATTCAGGATTTTAGAGATAGAGGCATTTGGAAGACGATTAGTACAGTTTTATTGCATTTATATTATAATTAACACTAAAACAATACGAAGATTGAAATACCTATATTGGCTGTAGTATGCAGTTAAACAGTACGTTTTACAATAACTATTGCAATTGGAAACGAAAGGCTTAGTAAACAATTTAATGATATTTTGAAGAACAATCCTTCATTGTTAAATTTTAATCGAGTTTGCTATTTTTTACCTGACTATATACAAGAAGAAGGATTGTTTTTTGAATATATATACATATATATACATATATATATATATATATATATATATATATATATATATATATATATATATATATATATATATATATATATATATATATATAAATGTGTTTCTTTGGTTCGCCCTGTGGCCTAGGCTTGATGGAATTAGGCTTGAGAGGGAGGCCATTAGGTTCGATATAACTGTGAGTGGCATATACGCTAAACAACTTTAATTCTCATATAAATTTAACTCGACCGTGGCAGAAGCAAGGTTATGTTTTTACAGAACGGTTTATAGTTGGGCTGTTCTATTCGTTTTTTTTTTGTCATAACAAAGCAAACAAGCAGATAGCTTTTCTGAAGGAAAGAGATGTTAATGGTGCGTTGCTATAATTGTGGCGAGGTCTTAATGTCACATGCATAAGTTTACCAGTTAATGTGGCAGGAATTAATAAGGCTTTGGTGCCAGATCCGGTTGAGGCAATGCCGAATTTCAGCACCTATAAGCTACGATGGTAGTGACTCGTATAGCCAATTGTTTGCCTCTTACGAACTGCCTGGTTTTTTTTTCGGAATGTCTCAATTACTGCTGGCCTTATGGGCCACCACAGCTTCACCGGTCGCGAGGGCGAGCAGAGTGCTCAGCCAGAATTTATAGGTGTAGGGCAGTACGCCCTCCACCCTAAGGGTGTCTCCTGCGAGACCCAACCTAGGCTTAGGGTGGGGTCGTGATTTGCGATAAGAGGGCTAGTGGCATTGTTTTGTCCGTCGGCTGATACCTTGCCCTTGGGCTCGGTTCGCCGATGGGCGAAACAGGGGTAAACTGCCTGGTAGCAGAGCAGGTGGTTTATTTGTAAAGCCGGGAGGGGGGGGCATCAACACAGGGAGTGTAAGTCAATACCAGTAGCATCGTCATGCCCGTATCCCCGAAGATGTAGACAGAGGTACAGCAAGTGCCCACATGATTAGCCGAAAATAATTAGTCCCACAATATATGACAGGTAGCAAGCCTATCGCCAACCTGGCATTATCCAGTCCCGGGCAAAATTTATATGAAAACTGAAAAAGCAAATTTTTGAATTGTCTGACCCGAAAATCGAATCCGGGATTTCGTGTGGTCTACACCGATACGAGATCACTAGACCACAGAGGCGAAGTCAATAATTTCATCTTTAAGAAAGATGAAATTATTGACTATGTATACTAGTTATTACAAAAATACCTATAAACCCAAATTTTCATATTTAGATATTTCTTTCATTTTTCGTAGAATCTATAAACTCATAGATATGCCACTGTATCTTAATTATATTAATACGTGAAGCAAATACTTTGTACCCCTTTTTATGACAATTACGCCAACGATACTTCACACTTCACATATACAATTTGGCACAGTTAATGTTAACATTACGGAGGATTGCGGATTTTTTCCTTAATATTTTAAAATAATATGCATTCAAAATAATTAGAAATAACACGATATGTATATTATTTTTTATTGCAAAAGTATGTAAAAGTTAAACTTAAAAATGACTGGGATAATTGCTAGTAAATATTACTGCTCATCACGCCGTTGCCCCTGAGGGTAGGCAAGTGAATCGAACGTCAATAAATACTTCGGTTATTTTGTTGTGTTGTGTGTTCATTTGTTTTTTTGTTGTATTGTATTCGGTTGTTTGCGGCATGCTATCCCGCAGGCTAATAAGCGATGACCACACTATGCACATCACACATATTTTCATTAAGGGCATGTATCGCAGCGCAGAGAACAGCGCACGTGAGGCATGCCCTTGACGCATGCGCTATGACAATTGAAAGCGTAGCGCGCGCTGTGATACTTTTGTTTCCGTATCGGGTGGATTTCTGTGCCACAAAGCATTCAACACATATTCCGCCAAGTATAATATTCTCATCGCACATGTTTCAACGAGCTGACGGAAACTCAAATAACTATGTTGGTATTGGGTCCGTAATTTAACTTCGAGAGTCAATTGCGTTCCTTGACAAGAAAGTTGAATAGCATGATGATGATGAAAGTTGAAGATAAAATGGCACAGTGTGGACATAGCTATAGGTAACTGCCACCTGAGAATTGGAAATAACACTCAAAAAGACCGATCTAATGCTAGTACGTGATCCATTCATCATTCAGCATGAAACAAAATTGTATCATAGCCCTGGGCCCAGATTAATAAAGGTTACCATTCGACAATATTGTAAATAAGTGACATACTTATTTGTTAAGTTGTATAAGGAATGTTGCTGTATGAGAAACCTTACAATTAAAAAAATAATTTTATACGTAAAAGTCTAACAAATATTACAATAATTGTAATTAATTTTTATAAATTATTATATTTTTAATTATAATTATTATAAATACCTACTGTTTAATAAACATTTACAAGTGTTGAAAACTCCCGTAAATTTCGATAAATTATTGTCTACAAGGTAGTAGTAAATTAAAAATGACATAAAATGTAAATTTTTGTCAAAGATTCTTAATTCACAAGAGTAGGCTTAACAAATTTACAAAAAATAGGATTTCACTCTGTAAACGAAATGGTAAAATAGTAAGAGTACTTTCCTATTTGTTTAATTCATGACGAAAGGCATGGACCACACATAATAACAAAATCATGATTTTGACTCTAAAGAGAATAAATAAATATGTTTTGTCCAGTCGGTTTAGTGAAAAACTATTTCTAATTTATTTTGTGTATAACAAATAAATTTCCTTATTTATTAGGTTTAGTCATTAATTTAGTTGTAACACAAGACAAGTCCACTTGTCGAAATTTTACTACAATTTACAAAATATGTTAAGCTGTAATTACAATCATGTGTTCAGTAAAATAGTTTTCCCTACAAATATGTTATCACCTGTAAAGAGAAAATGTTTATTAAACAGAAATATATAAAATAGTACAATTTTACAATATTGTCTATTTTCCACCATGTTAAGCTTATAAATTGTATTCTTTATTAAACAGAAACTTGTAGATTTACAGCTTATTATACATTTACAATTTGTAACGTTTACTAAATAGGGCCCAGAAGATGCCGTAAAATTTGAAACCCGTTAGGGTTATACATTAAATAATGTTTTGTGAAACAGTACAAGTGCATTTTAAAATAATAACAAATGATTTTTAACAAATTAAAATAATAAATGGATTTTTGCATGAAGTGTGGGGGAAGAAAACCGATATCTTCCGATTCTACTGATAATCAATCTGTCGAGCCTTATTATCATCTGCATATTGCAACATCATCTTGTGCTTCTGATAAGTTGTGTCAGTAACGACTACTTTTCTATATTTTTTCCTATAAATATTTATATACCTAATATACTAAATATAATTAGTGCTAGGAAAAAATGATCAAACTCAGGATGACACATAATAACATATTCTATAAAAAGTTTGAATACCGAATAATGAAGATATTTCAAGTAATGAAATCGTAACACATTTTTTACAAAAAATATACAAGTCTTAATTTATACTTATTACACTCATAAAATGTATAGTAGGCATTAATAGTAGGCGAATATAATAAATTGATAGATGGCAGTCGTCTGTGAGAACTGATTGTTGTTGAAACTTTTCAGTAGTCCATGTAAATACTTACAATAAAAAATATATCGCATAAACATTGACGCATCTTTGCAATATTTGTTTGGTGACATAATGTGCAGTATAGTTCGCGTATAATATAGTTATACATTCGACATATAGTTCTCACGATTCCTTATTTTTTTACGATACCACATACCATTGTTTCGTTCAACGCAGTACTTAGACTGTAAGTGAAATAATTACAACCTTAGACAAACTAACATAGTACTAAGTTGTTACTAGAAGTATGAAAACGAATTGGCAACGTTTAGTAGGTAAACTAAAAAAAAAACGTGTTGAAATCGAAAAAATTAACCTGTCTTTTATTGGTTAATTTTCTTTTTAGTTAATTAAAAAGTCTCTTGTGTTAATTTTTCTGTGTACGGTCTAAAAATGATTCTCCAGGCACCATATCCAAGCGGCAGAAAATACCATTTCCAGCACTCTGTAAATTAAATTTAAATTGAGAATTTATTTAGCAATAATTGCTTGAGAGCTTCTATTTAATGGCTAATATATTTATAATTTTGATTTTAGACATAATACTGTGAAGGTAAATTTAAATACAACATTTAAAACGTATCTACATCAATTAGCTGTCTTCTTATTTTTAGTGTTCCGAAGTCTACAAGGAACCATTATAGTTTTGCTAAGTCTGTCCGTTTGTCCGCAGCTTACCACAAATTTTATCAGTATTAAAAAGCTATTAATTTGCTTGAATATACATTTTAATCACACCATCAAAATAGTAAAATAAAATTTTAAAACAAAATTTTTAGGGTACCTTCTCTATATGTAAATTAGGGTATTTTTCCTCGCGTATCTTATATGGGTTGTCGATGGTTAGATCTTTAAAAATATTGCGGGTTTACGAAAACACTTTATCGACTGAGAAATCTGTTTGTAAAATATAAAGCTTTAAAATGCCAATTTTTGTTAGTCAAATATTCAACTTAATCCTCACCGCCACTGCCAGCTAAGCGATTGCACTCAGACATACGAAAATATTCACTACTACTACAAGGAAGATAAACTACTACAACTTAATAAACTTTACAACTTTAAGAAAATTGTCGATCAACTTCAAAATTACTTAGAGAAGATTGTTTTGGCGGTGACCTTGTGGTGTGTTATAGCAACAACAGCGTCATTCTCGTTGAAAATGTTAAATATTCACAGTATGAAACAATAACAAACCCTCTTCTCTGATGCACTTAGCCGGTTTTATTATAACTGTATATGCCACTGAATCTGGTCTTTTGTTGACTTATCCATATGCGGTTTCAATTCTAATTTATAGTATAGTTCCACAAGTCGCTTATTAGCATGTGGATAGGAAAAATATGTCAGTGGCGTTTTTATTGCATTGTAAAATCCCCATGTAATCACAGAAACGGCCTATTTTCACTTCCTGATTATGCCCAACTTTTTGTTTTACCGCTTTTATATACATAAAAAACAATGATTCCATCTTACAAAAGATACTTCTTTGTAATTGGTTTTAAGCCTTTAAGCAATACCGTAATTTAAAAAGTAAATTCATGCTAAACAACAATAAAAATTTACACAAAAAGCGATTTGCAACACAGCCGGCAAAAGTAAAAAAAAAATTGTAAGCGGTTGACCCCGCGTGCCTTTCCTGAAACTTCCCGCTAAATTAATGCATTTTAAGCTCAAAAAGGTAAAAACTATAAGCATAGATTTTTTCAGTTCAAACTTTAAACATCTAATTTGTTAAAAATGTATCTTATCTTAGTATCTTGATTTTTCAAAAGCTGTATATTTTGGAAACGATGATCGATTTTGATCTTTCGAATGGCATTCAACTCAATTTTTGAGATCTAAAATATTGCTTTAGCTACTCATAATTAATCAATAGGTTGAAAAATTTCGGAGCAATGTCAAAAAATATTTTTTTCAACATTTTTCGTCATTGATAAATCCCAAACAAATTGACCGATTTTGATTCAACGATATTAAAGGAGAAAGCTGATAAGATTTTTATGTCAATCGGTGTATTAGCCTGAAAGTTATTTCAAAAATATTAAGAAAATTTGCTAAAAACATCGTAATTTTAATATTTGAAAAGCTGTAACCTTTGAAATTTAGATTCGATTTTACGGCATTCGACGTATTTTTTTTGGTACTAAAATATTGTAGAATACCAAAACATGATTGAAAATTTTCGAAGTTATGTTGAAAAAACGTGGTTTCAAAATTTTTCGTCAACAATTACTCTCAAACGGATAAACCGATTTTGATGCAATTTATGCATAACACGTAGTTTTTTGAGGAATAGAGCTGAGTAATTTTTGTACTCAATCGGTACATATATCTGGAAGATATATTTAAAAAATACTGTTTCGCTAAAACTGTTTTGGGTTTTTTCAAAATTTCTCAAAATCTAATAAGCCGACTTGGTTCAAATTTTTAGAAAGTCCAAGTTGAGTGGAATCCATTACCCGTATTTTGATCGGTCCAGCTGTTCAAAAATTATGAGATGACACACCCACACATACAGAAATACTTACGTCATCGTGAAAATAGTCGGAAAAGATTCCTAGGACCTCGAAACGTGGAGATCTGATGAAAACTCGATTTTCGAAAATCGGGATAAAATCAGTATCTACATATGTAGCGGGAAGTTAATTTTTTATAAAATATCGCCTTTTGCATAATTCCTGATAATGCATCTATTAAAACTATGATTGACATCTAGCAAAACCGCAATACGAATCAATTATTCGAATTTACATATTAATTTTAATTATACTTAATTTTTACCAGTTAATCAGAAACTAAATTTCGTATACAAAAAATAATATAAAAAATTAGGTATATATACCTAAAAAAAATTCCATTATTAATAATTCCAGTATCTTC
Organism: Apodemia mormo; assembly: GCA_036924255.1. Lineage (NCBI taxonomy): Eukaryota > Metazoa > Arthropoda > Insecta > Lepidoptera > Riodinidae > Apodemia > Apodemia mormo. The sequence continues at coordinate 9,776,988 of JAUPFN010000007.1, read as the reverse complement.
TATATATATATATATATATATATAAGGTGAGAAAATATAGAAAACAAAATAAGAGTGGTTAAAAAGCAGAACAACGTTTTCAGCTAGTAATAAATAAAATGTATTATTTATAATCTGTTATTAGTTGTATTTTTTAAATAAAATACAAAAGTACTTTCACTATTATTTACAGGTATAGAAGACATAGACTTTTTTGATTCTGATGACTCCTCTTCTATCACCACCGATCCAGGAATATTCGAATCAAACCAACCATTGGTGCTAGAGCTTCATGAGCTAAGGAAAGATGCCACATCATCAGAGAAGACTAATCTTGAGGGAAAGATTAAAAAGAAGAAAAAGAAACGAAAGGTGTCTTCAGCTTCGGCTGCTGGAAATAAAAGCGACACATCCAGTTCAAGCGGTATATCGGAGTCTGCGCCAGTGGTAGCATTGAAAGAAGAATTTTACGATGCTCAAGGAAGTCTACATGAAATTCCAGGTTTGTAATACCAAGTGGACAAAGAATAAAAAAGTTTTCCCCCGTGTTGGTCCCGGGCTCTTTTGTAGAATGGACCAACTGCCATTCTGCTAGGCAGGTCGTAAAAGGTGACTATATGGCTACATGAGTCACTACCATCGTAGGTACTAGGTGGTAGAGTTCTGCATTGTCTCGCCCGGGTATGGTACCACCGCCTTACCTATTCCTGCCACAATAGCGTCAGTGCTTGTCACTGTCGTGTTCCAGTTTGGAGGGTAAGGTAGCCGGTAAACTTCTGCATGTGGAATTAGACCTCGCCACAAGATAGCAACGCACCATTAACATTTTGGTGTCTATAGGCGATGGTTGACTCTTTCCATCAGGAGACCCATGTGCTTGTTTGCTATCTTATGATATAAAAAAGTCAGAAATCTAGCATCATGTCGGTTCCCTTGCATATGGGTTGAGAGTTTGGACTGAATGTCTAGTTCCTATCAGCTTCACCGATTCGTCTGCTGGCAAACATTTGTCCAACTGAAGATTGGACCCAGGTCTTCATGATTTGAATAGAATAACTAACAGACGGAAGGCAATCTTTTTTATGTATCATAAGATAGCAGATGGCTCTTCAGATAGAAAGAGAAACCATCGCCTGTAGTCGCCAGAGATGTTAACGTTGCGTCGATGTAAATGATGGTAATTCTACGTGCATAATTTCACCGGCTATCTTACTTTCCAGCCCAGAACATGTCTATGGTAAGCACTGACACTATATTACGGCAGGAATAGGTAAGGCGGTGGTACCAGTTCTGGATGAAACATTGCAAACTCTACCACCTAGTATTCACGGTGATGATGACAAGTTTTGTCAATCGTTCGGCTTTTACGAACTGCCTGGCATAATAGCAAATGGTCTATTCTTCAAAGGGGTTCGATCACCAATAGGGGCAGATTAGTAATTATAACTCCCAATAATTTTCCCTGATGGAAAGATAACCGTCACCTAAAGACGACGAAGTTGGGCGATGCTATACATGTGGCAGAGTATTACTGTAATGTATTTCTTACATTCACATTGAGTGAAGTAGTGTTCGTTTCTCCTGAAAATTTCAAAGCGAAACGTGCGTTGAGTACATAAATTTTGTGCTTTTGTGCATGGTGCCGGCATGGGATATGGGAGGGGGGGGGAGTGTGGTGGATATGGGTGGGTAATTGTGCCGCTGGGGTCTTCTTTTTTATTTAGTTATATCTATTTATTAAACGATGTCTTCCTTTTCAGTGCTATCGCGGAAGACACGTAGAACAGTTCGCGGATAATAGCAAAAATTAATTTCACCTTCTTAATAATTTATTTCCGCGAAGTAACGCCTGAATAAATAAAATGTTTCGGCCTTGTTTAGTCGTTTAAAATATTTTATATTTAATTATAACTCTCCTTTCTATTTATTAGTATTGTTGACTAGCACCCATAACACAAGCAAAAAATTCATTTGCTGGTGTTAAATCAATTCGTATTATTTATCCAGCTACATTTAATAATTATCTATTAAAATATTGTATATTTTTATTTCATCTACAAATTAAATTTTTTATAGTAATTTTTACAAAATAAAGGCTTAAATCGCACTAAGCAACTACCATGAATTTACGGACATTTCATTGGTTAATCGATTTTATTTTGTGACAGAAAGTAAAACAACTCCTACTGCAGCGGCTTTGTTGCTGGCAGAATCATTTTCTGAACATGGCCCCGACATAAAACCTGCGCTTGAACAACAAAATTTATTAGAGCACGTGAATTCGACAGCCACCCTCGAGCCTTCTGTAGTAATGGTAAAAAGAAATACTTTATTTTTAGAATAATGCTCTAGATAAAAGAAAATAAAGATGGAACATTGTCAGATGTCATAGTGGCTACTTATATATATCATACGTCCTGATATCACAGAATTACTAGCCGATGTGCACTGACAGGCGTCAGCTTGGTTTGAAGTGCAAGTGTGTGCGTGAGCGTCTCAGGTTGGTTTTGAAACTCAAACAAGATAATTAAGACGCTCTGTCTTTACATTTTTTAGACTGGTTTTACAATCGAAAACGATTATCCTTGTAGTAAGAGATAACGCTAGCTTAGACGTTATTATTTTAAGCATAGCATATAATTAAAAGTAGAAACAACTGAAAACGATTATCCTGATAGTAAAACCCTTGCCTAGATGTTACTATTTAAGACATAGCACATAACTTTAGAATAATGCTAAATAAAACATTAGACAACTGAAGACTGTAATCCTACTATTAAAACATTATCTTAGTCTAAACTCTATTATTATAATATAAGCATAGCATATAAGTTTAGCCTATTTGTAACTGATCTAAATTATGGGGCTGCCATAACGTGCCACCAGACTCCGATCTGTTGAGAAAAACACTGATCTAGGTATAGAATTTAGGACCTAATAATCTGAACCTAACAGCTACTAGGCATTAAATCACAAGGCTAAAAAATAAAAACCTAGTCAAATGTTATAAAATTTAATAAAATATATAATAACAGGACAAATTAATATAATCCTGCAGAAAGCAAATTATTTACATATGATATAGATAAATACTGAAATATAATTAATACCCTAACCTAAAAATACAAATACTTATACTCGTCATACAAATGCCAGGCCCTTTCAGGAATTGAATACGAGCCCCGTTTCTTGCATACTTACGGGTCGCTGACCAATCGACCAACGCGACGGGGCGGTCAATTAAATGTTTCCATATAACGGGATTACTGTAAGAAAACTGTAGCTAAATGTAATCCCGCCCATCGTACTTTATTACTTTAAATGATTTCGTTTCAGTAATGTTTGTATACGACAAAGAATTAAAAGTCAAGTTTTAATTGAAAATAGAATCATTTTAATATTTTACTAAAACTGAAAACAGCTTAAAACTCTATTTTCCCATTAATAGCCGAGTAAATAGGGATTCCCACACACCCTTAGCTGAAGTAACGCCTACGCGAGGTTCAAATTTACAGATCATTTGGACTCGGATATATATACCTCTTTACGGTAATGTCTTATACGATTCTTTTAAAGCTTAAATAAAGCTTTTATTTTTGATATATTAGTTCAATTCTCTGTATTAGATCGTAATGTGTGTAGGAGGGCCAAACGCGTTACTATCTTCACAGCTACTAAGTAGGAGGCATAGCTAGTTTTACCCCTTGGTTGTCTACTCTATTAATTTTCCCAATTTGAAGTATAGAGCACCGGCCATTCTGCCAGGCAATTCATAAAAAAGTGAACAATTAGCTATACTTGTTACTATTATCGTGACTGCTGCTTAGCAGAATGGTATCACTTAGTAGAGTTCCTTAATGTCTCGCTCAGGTATTTGGTACCACGTCTTACCTATTCCTGCCACCGTTTCAATCCTTGTCATCGTCGTATTTTGCTTTGGAAGTAGCCGGTAAAATTATGCAAGTCATATTAACATTTTGCCTCACAAATAGCCACGCACTATCAACATATTTGGTGTTTACAGGCGATGATTGTTACTTTCCGTCAGAGGAGCTATTTGCTTGTTATCATGGATATTGCCCGAAGACAGTTACTCGGAATAATCTCCATCGTTCGGATTTCGCGATCTTTTTGGCCATTCGATTAAGCCGAACCAATTAGCGGCAGGGGTGTTTTTGAGCTGTATGACTTAGGGACTTTCACGGTCGACGTCGTTGGGCTTATACGCCAATTAGCCTACCACGGATTACATTGGATACGCCTTTCAAGGCAATTTCTTAGGTTATCAGTATAGGTTTTATTTACACCCAGAAATACAAAGTTACAGTTCTCATTGATGAAATAAAATCACTCCACAGGATTTTTTAAGCCTTGTCTTCTTATTCAGCACGATAAACCTGCAAGCGTTTGAAACTTACACGGTTTTGCTTATATGATCGGCTACACTTACTCATTTCTTGCCCAAAACCGTGCCTATTAGTATTTGCGTGGCCTGTGCAGCCTACCAATAAAGCGTTCAATGGCAGTCTTACGTGTGACACAGTCACGCAAATAAGTACTTCTACTAATACACAGTTACTATAAAATGTATATTATTTAGAATGTTGTCACCAAAAGGTCAAAGCATCAATTTTACTGTTTAATTTGTTACCATTGCTTATCACACTTCTCTTAATCTTAACATTTTATCATTTTCAGAAACCAGTCGTCCCGAAAGAAAAAGATGCTATTTAAAATTTTATTAAATTCCTCATTTTTTAATTTTCAAAGCCATGTTCATCGGATTCGGTTAGTGATTAATATTGCTCATCGCAGACATCTCTCACACTTGACAATAACGCTATTTTTGATACAAATATCTCTCCTGTTGAGAAAAAGACATTCACTGCCTATAGACTTTATGCGTTGCTATTCATTTACCGGGATGGTAATACCACATGCATAGTTTACCGGTTACCTTACACTCCAAACCGAAAAACAACAGCGATAGGCATTGACGCTTAAGCCAATATACACTTTTAGGTTATTTTAGCTCAATGATTTCTACTGCTGATTGCACCATATACTTACATATATATTAGATCTAACCACAATTTTCCGTTACTTGTATTTCCCAAAAAATTTAACTAGAATAAAAAAATGTGTCGCGTATTTATGTACACGTAAAAGTTTTACTATTTGATCACTGAACAAAGCCGAGGAGTTTACTTAATAATATCCTTATAGTATTTTTTCCTGAATTAACTTAAAAGCTAACCTAGTATTTGTCAAAGAAAAAATATGTATTGAGATAACAATATCTATTTGCCAACAATAATATTTAGTGAACATCAGGACCAGGGCAGGAGCAGGGCTGGTGGGGGGAGGAGGCTCCAAGGTAAACTTTTGTACCTTTGTTTCTATACCAAACCGTGACACTTTCACTGCTAAAACACCGTTGTCGTGTTTATACATATGTAGTTAGTATTATAAACATACAAACAAATTCACATACTTTATGAATATGTTTACTTGTTAAGTAGTCTAGTGTCATGGTATATTGGAACAACATTGCTCAAGCTCTGTATAAAAAATATTGTCATCGGAATTTGAGCTGAATTGCAGTGGGCAAATGTAATATATAACATTGATGTAAATAATCTAACGGTAGTTTTTAAGCTGGCTTACCGCTCTAAGAGCTCCAACTAGATCTCGGTAATCTGCGGCGCGGTGACGAGAGTAGCGCGATCTAATACATAGATTCTTATAAAAGTGAACTGGAGGACAGCGAGCAGTGCGACGGCGGTGCGGGACAGCTGTATCCGAGCGCTAAAATTTTTCAACCTATCGATTATTCAGCTAAAGCAATATTTTAGATCTCAAAAATTTAATTGAATGCCATCATCGTTTTCAAAATATACAGCTTTTCAAAAATTTAATTTACTGCCATTTTTAACAAAATAGATGTTTGAACTGAAAAATATATGCTTATATTTTTTACTCTTTTGAGCCTAAAATACCTCAGTTTAGTGGAAAGTTTCAGGGATGGCCCGTAGGGTCAACTGTTTACACATTTTCTTTTTAAATTTTTATCTCCTTTTAATGCAAAAAACGGTTATTCTTTTCAGGTACGCAACTAACGTAGAGAAATGCTTAAGATTATTAAGGACAATCATTCATCTGTTCATGTTCAAGTTTTGAATTAAATTTACAATTCTTGAAAATGTTTTATTTCAATATTTTATGTAAAACATTCCAACTGCAAAACTAAATCTAGGTTTTTGACATAGAGCTGTTATCTTCAATCGAGGTTACTGACGTCATGATGGATCAAATACAATAATTGATCCATCCTTGACGTCAAGGATGGATTAAATATTTTTATAGTTATACTAGTTATGCCAATTGCTACTCGAGGCTTTACTCGCTCCCACTACAATTTTAATTCAAAAGGAATAGTCCTAGCGGATATATTAAAAAATGTTTTCACGCCAGTATCCCCAAATTGATAGGCAGAGGTATAACAAGTACACCCACGATGACCCGAAGATACTTAATCCCACAATGCGATAGGTGGTCAGCCAATCGCCAACCGGGTACTTCTTCCAATCCCAGGTAACGTCGTTTTTATCTTAAAAGTTCATTTAAACACCCTCAAATTAAATAAAATGCGCAACTGCTTCATGATATTCAAATTACCATAACGGCCATATGCCCATACGTCAAAATTAGTTCCCAAGACACTCGTGGGTAGCGTTTCAAATCAATACGAAAATTTCCTATCATTTGTATGAAAAAGCCTGTCCAGTGGTAAAAAATTAGACGTCAGTGATTAAAAGTCACGAATATGTTAGGTATAATTAGACACGCGCTGTATAATTAAATTAAAAATATATTTTAGTAAAATATAGAAATTTACTAATCGATGAAAAATAATAATGGTTTAATGTTACACTGCATATTTTATTATTTTCACATTTAACAGTACTACAGGACATGATGTCACTGACTGAATGTGATTTAAAATATTTTAAATGTAAATGGAAGCCTAATGTTCAATTACTAGTCGAAAACATGGAATACTGCTCTCACCTCTGGGATGGATCCGCCAAATACCAGCTGGAGATACTTGAGGCGATAGAGGCGTGCCAAGAGGCAAAACGATGATGATCTGGTAGGCAAAAACTCCAGAGCCTCGCTCATCGCCGCAGAGTGGCTAATTTATCGGCTTTTTATCGGATACAATTTGGAGAGTGCGCTGCGGAATCGCACGACTTGATTCCGCCATCGCCGTTTTTCTATCGATCGTCGAGGCGCACAGATTCTAGGCATTGCCATATGGTGGATGTTTCACGTACCCGGACAAAGAGGTTCGACTCCAAATTTTTCATTCGAACCGCAAGGGACTGGAATATGTTGAGTCAGAGTCTGTGTTCCCCGACGAGTACAATCTAGAGATCTTCAAGAGAAGAGTGAACAGGTACTTGCTAGAGGAGCGCGTTCCATCATAGGCCGCATCTTAGCTTACCATCAGGCGAGTTCGTGGTCAAGCGCTTCCCTATCGATAATAAAAAAAGCAAAAGGTGACAATCTTACTAACATTATCCCGTGACGTATGACATGTGTCAGTACCGAATAATATGGACATATTTTGTTACACGAATAAATACAAGCTGCAGTACGATTCGATGCATTTCAAACACTGAAAAAAACTGCTAAACACACAATAAACGGCAGAACAATGTATAGAGTTATGATTTACTAGCCGAGCACAGTGTGGACGCTAGTCTGTGTACTGTCACGCATCTAGGTCTAATGTTACAAGCCGATCCAAAGAAGGTTGATTTGTTCAAAGCATTTTCGCTATTGTTCGGAGTTATTGTATAAGAATAAGTAATTCTTTTATGGGGCAATGTACAGACTTTTATAATACACTTTTTTAATAAACTTTCCACAGCTATAAACATACCGTACAAAAATCGAAAAATGTCTTAAAATGAATAAAACTATAAAAAATAATTTGTCATGAAAGCAGCATTTGGTCATTAATTACCGCTCATAAAAATATATAATACAAATATTTATAAAGTAGATCATAATATAAAATCTTATGTAAAAAAACGCAGATAGCAAAAAAGTTAAGCCCATTTGTGACCAAAGAGTACAATCACACGTTTGACTTGTCACGCAATTTGTCTCAAAGTACGTTTAAATTATTTTTTTTACCTTACATAGCAAACAAGTAGATGGTTCTCCTGATAGAAAGGCTAAACGAATTTATCCATAAGAGCCACAAAAAATGATGTTTTGGTGGTTTACAATTACCTTTCTTACAATTTTTACAAGTAACAAAGAGCTATCTGCATGTTTGCTATCTAATGGTATGAAAAAAATAATAAATAATATCTCTAGACAAATTACACTAATGAATCTAACCTTAATGAAAGCAAATTATTTGCTTGTGATATAGGTGATAGACAAAGATATTAAAACATAAAAATAAATGTATACACATATAAATACCGAAAACATTCTTCATAAATAACCAAACACGGAAATACAAACATCTATCCCCCTCATACAAATGTGTGTCCCTGTCGATAATCGAACCCATGAAGTATTAGGTAAAGGCGGAGCTAGCACTCGTATTAATCAATTGAAACAAATATTTACGTTATATCTCTGTCTATGAGGTCTCTCTATCTCTTTTTTATAGCTGTGTTAGTAAGAGAGGGTAAGACCTCAGAAGATGACAGCAGTATTTAAAATTTGGTTTCAAGTAGGTATTAGAAGTGTTGCCTCCAGATACGTTTATAATACAGCTTCATAACTCGAACCACATCTTTTAATTTTACATCAGTTTAGATTCTTTTTTATGGCAGTTTGCTAATGCTCTTGATTAGATCAGTAAAAAATATTTGAAATCTATAGACAAACTTTTTATAAACGTCATAATATAACATTGACAGTATTGACTTAACATCCAGAAATTATCATAATGATGTTTGACATGAATAAAATTCGTTGTTTAGGTATTTGTTCAAGCAAAATAAGCGGTAGCTTTGAAAGATTTAACGAACACTCAAGTAATTAATTAATTAAACTAGGAAGTCCCTTTGCCTGGGCTTCCCAATAATTGCTAAGGTAGGCCAGAAAACCTTTTATAATATTCATAGGCTATATCTTAATATTTCTATATTTTAAAAGTTTGAAATTAATGACTAATCTAGTCCTCTTCTCTGCACTTCCCAATATTTGCCGCTGGTAAGTCAGATTCTTTTGTAATATGAACGTCTTAAAAACGGTCAGTTTAATATTTTTACACATTATATTCATTCGTTATGTTTTGACCTTGTCTTTTTATTTGGACGTCCCTATAATTAATCAGGGTTAGTCAAATTTTTAAATTTCCCTACATTAGTAGTATAAAGTGATTTTACTGGACGCCTTAAAAATTGAGTTTTCACCAGATCTCCATGTTTTGAGATCCTAGGAACCTTTTACAACTATTTTCACGATGACATCAGTATGTCTGTATGTATATGTATGTACGTGTGTGTATATGTAAACATCTTATGACTTTGGAACGGCTTGACCGATCGAAACGCAGTTGATGGCATTCGTTTGGGTTCCACCAAACTAAGACTTTTTATAATGTGAGCTTTTCATATTTTAAAATTAAATTGTTTATAGCAAACTTACTCCATATTTGTAAAGTTGATTTTAAAATCTAATCAGCTCTTCTGCTCAAAATCGTCGATTGCCGAAAATCGAATCAAAATTGATTAATTCGTTCGAAATTAGGACGAACGAACATATGTATTTGAAGAAAGTTTTTGGCGTTTCTTCGACTTTTTCAACCTTACGAATCTGTAGCTGATAAAACATTGTAGAGCATAAGAATTGTGTTAAATATCATTTGAAATATCAAAATCGTTTATAATTTTGAAAACATATAGCATTAAAAAAATTAAATACTGTAATTTTTACAAACTTTAGATTTTTTTACTCTTTGATCTAAAAGTCTATGCTTAGGTATAGTTTTTGCTTGTTTGAGCAAAAAAATACCTTAATTTAGCGGGAAGTTTCAAAGATGGTCTGCGGGGTTAACTAGTTGATGGTTTTTTAAAATACTATTAACATACAACAGTAATTTAAATGCAGTAAAACTGCAACAACTGGCTTCCCATTTTCTGTTTCTCTGAAACCGTACAGATCTTCACCAAATTAAAATGGGGTCCTCCTAAACAAAAAACTGTTTTTAAATCAGTTTATAATTGGACAAGTTCTAAGATAACAAACAAAAAATTCAGTTGAAATGATAACCCTTATATAAAAAATCCAGACGAAATGATAACTTTAGGGAAATCGTTTAAAAAAGGTTTTTGTTTTAAATTGATGTCTATAGACGATGATTGGAATAAAAAGTGTCAGGAGAGCCATCGACTAGTTTTCTTTAGTCTATCTTATGATATAAATAAAAATCAACAATTTCAGTAATAGTTTTTACATACGATGATTCTGACAGCGAATATAAATCACAAAATTTGTGTGGTATATATACAGCGTGTGAAGGTTGGTATCACGAAAAATTAAGAAAACGTAGCATTTTTACTTTCTAATCGTGGTGTCAATTTCTTATTTTATGGAAAATATAAAATTTGCATTTTATGGCCGCGTTTCCGATCCCGTAGTTTAAAAAATGTTGACGAGTCAAAATAACTTAAAAAGTTTTATTGAATAAAATTCTTCTGATTTCTGTTTTTTTTTTTTATTATTATCAATAGGGAAGCGCTTGACCACGATTTCGCCTGATGATAAGCTTAGATGCGGCCTAACATGGAACGCGCTTCCCTAGAAGGTAACTGTTCACTCTTCTCTTGAAGATCCCCAGGTTGTACCCGTCAGGGAACACAAACTCAGGAAGCATTTATTTCCAATCCCTTGCGGTTCAGATCAAGAATGTCGAGTCAAACCGCTTTGTCCGGGTACGTGGAACGTCCACCATATAGCAATGCCTAGTATCTGTGTGCCTCGACAATCGATAGAAAAATGCAATTCCGCAGCGCACTCTCCAAATGGTATCCGATAAAAGACCGATAGACTAGCCACTCTACAGCGATGAGCGAGACTCCGGAGTTTTTTGCCTACCAGATCATCGTCGTTTATGAGCCTCTTGGCACGCCCCTCTATCGCCTCAAGCGTCTTCAGCTGGTATTTGGCGGATTCATCCCAGAGATGAGAGCAGTATTCCATGCACGAACGGACTTGTGCTTGATAAAGATTAAGCAACTGTCCTGGGCTGAAATACTGTCTCACCTTGACCAAAATCCCAAGCTTTTTTGAGGCAACTTGGGCTTTTGATTCGATGTACGAACTAAAGTTGAGAGTAGGCGTTAAGGTGATACCAAGGAGCTCGAGGTGGTCAGTTATCGGCACGGATATACCCTGAAAAGAAGGAGACAGGTGGAATGGACTCCGTTTAGCGGAGAATAGACACGCCTGGGTCCTAGCCGCATTAAACTTGACAAGATTGGCATCGCCCCATTTGGAGACTGCCTGTAAAGACAGGTTCGTACGATCGACCATCGCCTCTCTGAGAGACCGGATCTGTGCCGTACTGGCTCGCGCGCTGGATGCGTAACTCTCCACAACAGTGCTATCGTCTGCATAGCCATGGATACCGGGCTTCAGCAGATTGTTAATATGTAGCAGGAATAGAGTTGCAGAAAGAACTGATCCCTGAGGGACCCCGGCATTTATAGCCATTTTCTGATGAATTTCTGATAAATTTTTCTTATTTTTACGCCATGCAATGTAAAGCGTACATTACTCTGAATAATCTTTTTTTTTCGAACCAGACGTTTTAATTTTGCAAGGCATGTGGCGCATAATAAATACAATATATTGATTATTTTATGTGTTTTCTGAAATTTTTTATTTCCTTAAAATAAGCATTTTAGAGGATTACAATAAATCAATTTATACAAAATAAAGAAGTCGTCAAAAAAAATCCAACAAAAAGTTTCGACTTTGACTAGATCGTCCTTTGCACGCAGAAATATTTTTTGTAATATATTTCTATATTTCACATAATTTAAAAATTTGACAAGGCATCCCTATTTTTTTTGTAATACACTAATATATTTTATTTTTTTATAATACATTTGATTCTTAAGTAGCAAATTGATTAATAAAATTATTGTGTGTGTGTAAATATGATCTTCTTACAGTAATGGAAATTCCAGCCCGATTTAAGTCCAAAAATAAAAAGTCGGCACCTAAGGCGAAGGCTCCAAAAAAACGCAAGAGCGATGGTAAGATACCTTTACGTAATTTAGTTTAAGTTTTTGCTAGTTTATTTATTTCTTACGCTTAATTCACGCTATAAATTGATATTAATCCATTCTTTTGAAGAATAGGTTTTGTAAAATGTGAACGACTGGTCAAACGTATCACCATCACCTTGGTGAAAAGCAGTAACACTATTGTGGCAAGAAAATTTACCAAATAAAAGGGAGACGTTGCAGAAATCTAAGAAATATATACTAGGAGATAGATTTCTGCAGCATCTCCCTCTAATTTAGTACATTTTCTTGCCACAATAGTGTTACCACTTTTCAAAGTCATGTGTGTGGATCAAGAGGGTACAATCTGCTTATTTACTATCCTTTAATATAAAAATAAAAGTCGCGGGACCTAGTCCGTATCGAAAATTTTCTAAAATAAAAGTAGCCTAAGTTACTTCTTATTACAGCAGCTATCTACCAGTGAAGTTCCATCAAAATTGATCCAGCTATTTCAGAGATTGCCCGAAACAAACAGGAGGAGGTACAAGAAGTGCACCCACGATTATCCGAAGATACTAAGTACCACAATGTGATAGGTGGAAAGCCTATCGCCAATCGGGTACTTTTCAATTCCCGGGCAACGTTGTTTTTGTCAGAAAACTAAAAAACACATTCTTTTTAATTGCCTGACCCGAGAATCAGACCAATAAAACCACAGAGGAGAGTTACACATTCAGGCAAAATTAAAAAAAAAATTGGTATATGTACCGTATAAACATCCACATATATTTAATAAAATGCGCTTATTTTACAGATACTCCAATTTTATTTATTTGTATGTATAGATAAAAATCGTAGACTTAATGGAGACATTGAAACTTAGTACATTGATTTTTTTAATTTGCCGTAGTCAAAATTAGGTACTGCAATATTGCGTGAAATAACTCTGCCATGAAACACTCGTGCCAATATTCTGTACTCATGCAATCTAGCAGTAATTATAAAATATTTTGATTCTGAGTTCACAATTGCCGTTTTATAGAATTCTACTTCGCCATCTCACTTTGTCACCAAGATGTTATTAAACATTTTAAAAAAAAAACTATTCGATTTTGTTCAACAACTCTACAACTGGTTCAACATTAAGGAGTAGGTATGAAAGCAATCGAGTGGAAAACATTTCAGAACCTGATATTTCTAAAAAACTAAATCATCTCACACCAGCCACAACGGGAGACGTAGCTAAAATTATAGATAACCCAGATCTTAATACTGGCTCCGGCATTGATGGTATCAGTAAGTACTAGAGCTATAAAATGTCTAAAAAATATTATTAACGCCTGTATTAAACGAGGTATTTTTCTAGACAATCTGATAATTGCTAAAATTACTCTGATTTATAAGTCAGGGAACTAATTTATCCTTACAATTAATTACTGGCCTATTTCTGTTCTCCCAGTGATGTCTGAAATATTTAAACAATCTCCTAGAATCGATTTAAAAAAGAGGCGGCTTTTTTTCTCAGATATCTTAAAAAATAATACAGATATCGGAAATTTAAAAAAAAACAGCTAAGTGCTGGTTGGACTCGCTTACGAAAGGTTCCATACCATCCCTATTCATGTTTCTACCAGTTAATTAAGATCTAGTAAAAAAATGACAAAATAATTACGTTTGTTGTATGTAATATTTACTTTGGTTTTATTTAATTATTTATTTTGAAAGGTAATATACAACTAAATACTCTGTGAAAATTTTAAGCGTCTATCTGTTACCGTCATTAATATTAAACAAAAAATACAAAAAATACACGTTTATTATATAGGAATCTCCCTTAATATTTTCATTTTTTTAGTATTGATTGTTACCTATAGAGGCAACGGAAATATATAACTTGTGAAAATTTCAGCTTTTTAGTTATCACGGCTTATGAGATATAGCCAGATGACAGACAGACAGACGGACAGATAGAGAGCGGAGGCTTAGTAATAGGGTCCCGTTTTTACCTTTTAGGTAGGGAACCCTAAAAAGATGGAATAATGGAAAGAAAGCTGTACGTTTCGTACTTATTTAAGTATCTTCAAGTATTTCAACATACCACAAGACTCCAGACTGCTACATGCAGTTTTTCTACTATATTTACCCTAAAAACCAATTTTTTTTGACAACCCAAAATTGAGTCCGGGACTTCATAATCTGAACTGAACAGGATAATCACTTGAGCAAGTTGAATCAAATAAAAATAGTTTTTCATATTTTTTCAATTCTAAGTTTCGCTTTATGCTTGCAGGACCTACTTGTTCCATGTTCCTTGCTGAAATTACAAGGAAACTTGCTTTGAAAAAGAAACAAGCGGAGTTGTCGAAAAATATAGTTCGTAAGTGATTTTCTTTAAAAATAATCTATTACAAAAATACAGTGGATAGTGTTTAATTAACTGCACACATCTGTAAACTAAGCTTAAGACTTAGCAGTATTGGTATGTGTATATGTAAGACTAAGGGCAAGAGTAAGAGTGTATTTGGGTCTAGACACTTTTACTATTCCACTTGTACATCAATTTCACTTTACACAATTTTAATTATATTACTCGACCGGTTTCACTTTTTAAAGCATCTTCAGGATGTAATATACTTAAAGTTAAGTATATTACATCCTGAAGATGCTTTAAAAAGTGAAACCGGTCGAGTAATATAATTAAAATTGTGTAAAGTGAAATGATGTACAAGTGGAATAGTAAAAGTGTCTAGTAACAATGGAATTTCACCAAGTGCCGACGATGGAAAGTATAGAATGTATTTGGGTCACTTGTATCAACTTGTACAGCAAAAAAGATTTTTATTATTACAAGAAAATGTATCAACGTATGTTTTCAACACTATAAAATAATAATATCAAACTAATCATCGTCGTCTAGTAGAAATTTTATCACTTTACAATTCTATTTATCGTCTTTTTTAATTTCCGTTTTTTTCAACTAATATAAAAAGGTAAGCTTTCTAGTCATACAAATATTAAGTGGAAACATTAAATATCTCTTTGTGTGCAATTTTCTTAGTAATATATTCAAAGTCTTCGCTTTACGTATTTATATGTAGGTATTTTTTTAAAATTATAAATATGAGTACATCCACACTTTATGTTATAATTATTTATACCTACAACTTTAAAAGCAGAATAGGTAGTTTGATGATTGCAACAAAAATAGACTACGCATATACTTTCACTTAATATAAATATATAAATTACGTTACGTTATTTGTCCACAATGGACTCTACTGAACTGATTTCAATGAAAATTTGGAGATATCTAATGTTGGGTCCAACTTAAAAGTTAGGATAGTTTTTATCTTAGTTAACCCCCTCCCCTAACTCAAGTACTCCACCAAAGTATTCAATACACATAATTTGTATGGCAAAAATACGTTTGCCGGGTCAGTTAGTACCTATTTGTATATAGAAAAAGAAAAGCTCTGAAATATCAACGGCCAGCCTTAACCCTTAGGCCAAAAGTTGTTCTTCGATGAGGAATAAAAACAAAGTTTTGTAATTATTCCCCTAAAATGGTGGAAAAGTGTGGGAAAAATTTTATGTACGTAGACGACTCTAGCGAGCGAAGCTGCACGGGTCAAGTAGTGCATAATAAATCAGCTTTTTTTTTAAATCGATATATCTCAACGTCTCCAGTATGTGTTTAAAACTTCAACTATATTTTAGTAATAAAAACACTTTGGTAGCTATTACACAAATAAATTAATAAATAAAGTATAGCTTTACACCTAATTTAAAATTCATTCAAAAGCACTGAAATTACTGGAGAATTCAAAAATGTTTACACTGTGGCAATTACCACTTGCAACAAGCTTTAGATACAAACCAGAAAAAAAACATAATAAGTGTTTAATTTCCGGCTTGGTTACAGAAGCAATCATCAACAGTTTAACTAATGCCTTACCAATAAAATTCTCCAAAAGAGCGTCACTAGAGCCAAAAGAATCCGCAATAAAAATTGAGACCCTACAAACTTATGCTCCTGAACTTTTACCAAACGATACAATAAATGTACCACATCCAACTGTCAGTTTGCCCGAGGTACCGTCACTAAACATAGAAGGAATTATAAAACCAAAAACAAAGTCTGGGTTCAAAATGCCAAAAATGCCTCTTGTTAGTAGTGATATCTTCAAATTACCTGATAGATCTAAAATAGCGACAGAAGAGGTAGCTGTTAATACTGGTGGCGATCACGATGTGGCTACTGAAATAGCTAAACATGTATCTACTTTGAGGAGAATATCATTGATTGCTGAAGAATTCAATCAAAAAACAGGTATCTTAATAAATATATTCATAGTGCCCCGTACTGTTTTTTTCTGGATATCAGCTTTTTGTGACATATTTCCTCCCGGTTGCTGAATATTTTTTACAGCAGTGAAAATGGACGGAAATTTGTTACAGAAAACCGGCTTTTTGGTCAAATCAAATAGCGTGCTTCCGCACGTTATTTGATTTGACCAAAAAGCGCATGCGGTGGCTATAAACTTGTGCGAGCAAGCGTTCACCTTAATATAGAATACATCATATATTTTCATGCTTAGAATATTTTCGACCAAAAAATACATTTAATATTTTATAGGACAGACGAGCAGGAGGCTCAGTAAATGGTAAGTGATCAGTGATCACCACCACCTATGGATATAATAGTGAATAAAACAAACCCTGTCTAATTGTCTAAGGTATCATCTGATATCTTAATACGATTATATAATATGTGTAATTATTTTGTAGATACTCATAAATAAATTTTCTCAGATCAAATTAATTAGTCTTAAACAATATTTTGAAATATAACTTTTGGCAACAAAAAATTTGCCTTTCATAGTTCATACAGCTCTTGTAAAATTTCGGCAGTGAGAGCGGAAAAATGTCTACGACATCAAAGACGCCGCCACGGCTGAGTCCAGTATAAAATATTTGCTAAAATTTAGGGAAAAAAGGCATTGAATTTGGTTGACCAGTACATTTTTAACTCATTGTATATGCAACATGTCTAATTGCTTTGCCAGCCTTGATAAATAAATAAATACTTTTAAATCGTTATTATTATCATATTGGTTTGATGGCTATCCCGTTTGTATGGATTCTGCCAATATCTACGATTAAATCATATAGGTATGCTTAAAAATACTTCCACTGGCAACTATCACTGTGTAGTTCTATAGAAAGGCCTCGAGAATTTCTGTGTTATTGATGCCCAGACATCGAAACGGTGAGGGTCGAAACTTTGATTTTTAATATTGTGCACATAAAAAAAATATTCAAATAAACCTTTAAAGATGCTTTTTGACGAGTCGACATTTTTTTTTATAAGTATTACCGGGTCGGAGCGCAGCCACACATGGAGAAGAAACGTTGAGTGTCTTAGCTTGTCTTTTTACATTTACATTTTTTAAATTTATATTCAATGTACAGTGTTAATTCTATTACATTTAAATGTCTACAATGTTAATTCTATTACATTTAAATTTTTGTAATAAATAATTCTGATTGGTATGTGGAGCAATTATTTCCAGGCCTTTTTGTCTTCCAAATTAATTAATATTTTATAATACCCTTTTATACCATTTTATATTATTTTTATTTTTATTTTTGATTTATTTATTAGAAAATCTCATATCTTCAGCATTTATGTTTAGTAACGATAATTATATTCAATTTATATTAGCTATTACTACCTTAGCTGTAATCTTCTGTAAATTCGGTAACGATATAATGCTTGATTCTGGAGATATAAATTAAAAGCAGTTTTATAGTATTCTAACAACTATTAATATTGGTCTTTAAAATAGTAAAATTAGTGATGTAATATCTATTATTTTTATACCAGCTAAAAATCTGAAAGAAATTGTGGACAGCGTACAAAACGATTTAATTAAGAAACTTGAAGAATTGCAAGCTGAAAAAGAAGCCACACCCAGCCAATCTTAACAGCAATTACAAAGCATTGACATTTAAAATGCAAACTCCGTACAGTTTTAGAAGAGTTTATTGACAAGTAAAATTGAAGTAACTGCCTGACTGCAAACGTTTTTATCTAAATTAATTGTGAGATTTTAAATAAATGAATATATCTGCATATAATATTTTTCATTCACTTTTCATCAACGTAACATAATATATATCTTTACATGCCGACGTTTTAAAAGTTCCTTTAATAATTATGAAAAAAATTTACAACGTAAGGGTAAGTTATATTTTTACCATTTTATAAATAGCTAATCCATACTAATATTATAAATGCGAAAGTAACTCTGTCTGTCTGTCTGTCTGTCTGTCTGTCTGTCTGTTACGCTTTCACGGCTAAACCACTGAACCGACTTGGATAAAATTTAGTACAAATATAGTTTGAGATCCAAGAAAGGACATAGGATAGTTCTTATCCCGGAAATCCCACGGGAACGGGAATTATGTGGGTTTTTATTTTAGATTTTTTTACACGCGATCGAAGTCGCGGACACAGCTAGTGTTTTTATAATTTTTAAAACTGCCCTGATCATGCGCCAGTGCATTTTTCTCATACTATGAAAAAATTAAGAGATTTATTAATGCTTGTCAAAACTTATCAATTTTTCCACTAAACCCTTAATATTGAAAGTTAATATTTTCCATTTAATACTTAAATGGAGTCAATGTCTAATCCAAAAATATTTTAAACTTGATTTACAAGTTTACTAGAATGCTGATAAATAACAGTTGATATTATTTTGGTTTGATTTTCTTGGCATCACTGTAAATATGTATCTAGAAGCAACAAAAACAATATCTAAACGCACTCGTTTTGAAAAGGCATATTAATAACGTAAGTACAAGATCTCAGCACATATGTCTCCGTAAAATTGTAAGAACCATAAGTTTAAATTATACCTAGGGAGTTTATAATTTGTTTAGGTCAGGTTAGCAGTTTGTTTATAATATTACTACGGTAGATTATAATCTAACGGTTGTTACAACTTTATGGTGACAAATATGTATATCCATTGGCTGTGACGATTCTGTTCTTACACATGAAGGCTTACATATATGAAGGCTTCTAGCCTTCCGCTTGTTGACTGTTTCATAAAAGTTTCAACTAAGCAACTTATTCAGCATTATAGTGTTATTATGTATGAATTCACTCAAATATTATTGTAATTAATCGATTCTAATATAATTGATAACTAATAATTATTAGTTATTAGAATTAAGGCAGCTATTAACTAAATTACCGATTTCGTACAAAAATTTCAATAGCCTCGGATCTTTGGGTGTTTTTTTAACAATAGAAATAAAAATATTGATAATGTTAAATTGATTGAAAAAACACGTATTTTGCTTACTTTAATTTTCATCACAAAGGATAAAAACAAGCAAATGGTTCACCTGGTTGTAAGATATAACCATTGCCTACATCAGAGATGTTAATCGTACTTTATTATCCGTGTGGCGGCTTTGAAATAACACATGCATAAGTTTACCGACTACTTTGCCCTCCACACCGGAACACGACAGCGACGAGCACTGATGCTATTACGGCATTCCTACCGTAGTTTTCCGTAATTTTACTGAATTGCCCAGGTAATGGTACGAACACTTGTACTGTTTTACTTAGTTTTTATTCGTTAACACCAACCGGTTTTGCGTTTTAACGCTTCATCAAGGCAAAAAATCAATACTGTTTATTAAAGTTGACAGTTTGACAATTTACTTGAGTTAGTACTTTACTAGAGTAGATTACTAGGGTAAATTATGAAATTGTCAACTTTAGTAAACAATATTGATTTGTTGCCCTGATGATGCATTAAAAAGCGAAACCGGTTTTTGTTAATGAATAAAAACTAAGTAAACAGTACAAGTGTTTGTAATATACTATTAATACAAATTAACATGTAGTTTTACCAAGTGCCGACGACTTCAGAGTTCAAAGTAATTGTACGGGACTGGTTCGAAGCGTTGCAGAATTTTCTCACCTAGTTTGTAAAAAGTATCATCTTCAATAGACAGAGGTACAATTAGTGCACCCACTATTAGCCGAAATACTGTCCCACATTCACCAACCGGGCACTTATGCAATCCCGGGCAACGTTGTTTAAATCAGAAAAACGAAAACAAAACACATTTTTGAATTGTCCGACCCGACAATCAAACCCGGGACCTCATGTGGTAAAACGCCGACACCAGACGACTAGACCACAGAGGCGAAACCTAGTTATTAATGGTGTTGATATTAGTGACACGTATTATCTCGCTTTTTACGAGATACCTAGTAGTAGAATTCACCACAGACTACACAAATACTATGAGAAACGGTGTTGGGCGTAAAATGCGTAGCCGATCATGATCAAATGTATGTAAACTTCAAACGTTTGTGGATATATTAAGTAGGTATATCGTAAAAAAAGTAGAAATAAACCATATTGTGCTATTTTATCGTGTCGAATAAAAAGCTAAAACTAATGTAATATCTCTGGAGTAATTTTATTTCATCTGTAAGTATTATAACTCTGTATTTCTGGGTGTAAATGCAAGCGACATTGACATCCGAAGAAATTGCCTTGAAAGGCGTATCCAAATTAATCCATGGTATTGACCATTGAATAAACCAAAACAATCACTGCCTTTGGCACTTTATTTTTCTAAATTTTGAATATCTCTGATTTCATTTACCTTAAATATTGAACACCGTGTTTAACAGATATTGAACTGATAAGAACGACAGAATTTGATGATTAATTATACATATGCTTAAGGACAACACAAATTAAAAGTTAAAGTAATGATAACTTGCACAAGTTTAATGCGTTTTTTGAGTAATGAAAACGAATGCTATTGCGCACTAGATATGTGACAACAATAAGGGAAAAAGGAACCTTACTTACCCGAGTTCTATGACAAAATGATGCCAAATTATCCTCTTAGGAAACCTATTGGGAAAGGAAATGGTCAACACCGACTTTTAGGTAACTATTTTTTTACTTGACTACAAATAGAGATTAAGTTTTTGCGAGCATTTATATGTATTTACGTGTAATTTTTTTCTTCGTGTGTTTAAACTATCAAAAATACCCATAACTGGCGCAGGTAGACAGTCTACTAGTTCTTTGGTCTCACCTGTCTACTATGAATATGACAAAAATTTTTGGTCCCACCTACCTACTATGACTATAAATAAACACTATTCAAATGATTCTATGAGTACAAACAGATTATGAAAATCGAGTTAGTAGTTTACTTGAAAAAAAATTACGAATCCTTTACGAACACCAGAATGCAATAATCTATCTAAGCTATTTGTTACCTTACTATAGTAAAAGATAGCCATAATGACATAAAACAATTTAATTTTTAAAGAAATGCGGCTTACTAATCTCGGCGTTTGTATTTTAACATAAATCCAAGAGTTGATTGCAATATCTCTTCTGTCTACTCGCAAAATAGTCAAATTTGAACCATGAAGTATTAGGTATAGGTAGAGCTAGCACTCTAATCACTTGAAACACATATTTACGGGCGTTTTCTCGTGGTTCCACTAATTTGTTCCACTGATGGAACCACCAATGATACCTATTTTTCGTAGATCCACTGATCGATAAGGGGGCAATTCACATGAAATCACGTAGTTACTTATATTACAGAGAATTTACGAAGATAAATTTTATTTTATAATATGATATCAAAGAGATTAATATATAGAGAAACTATGCGAAGTAAAATTCGTGTTCCATTTCGCTAGCAGTGTAAACCAATTGTCGCTGCACCGTTAAAATAATAACAAATCTTCCAACAAAATTCATATTAATCAGCGCTGGTAGCGTAAAATAAGTAACGAAGATAAAAAAATTTCGTGACCAAAAGGTCATAACTGCCGTGAATATCAAATTTCAAATTTAGAATTTTGCCATGAATGAGCTACTTCTTTGCATAGCTTCTTCTTACTTCGTATAGATTCTCTATATATTAATCTCTTTGATATCATATTATAAAATAAAATTTGTCTTCGTAAATTCTCTGTAATATAAGTAACTACGTGGTTTAATTCAAATTGCCCCCTTATCGATCAGTGAATCTACGAAAAATAGGTGTCATTGGTGGTTCCATCAGTGGAACAAATTAGTGGAACCACGAGACGTTTTCTCCCATATTTACGTTATATTTCTATCTATGAGGTCTCTCCATCTCTTTTTATACAGCTGTGTTAGAAAAAGAAGGAAAAACCTCAGAAGATGACAGCTGTATTTAAAATTGTGTTTCAAGTAGGTATTAGAAGTGCTGCCTCCAGATATAATACAGCTTCATGATTTGAACCCATAGAACCCATAGAACGATCACTGGTACTAGAACCATATTGCAGCAAACACCCATCAACAGATGGCACACTAGTAAACTTTCAGAAACGCATGAAACGTATGAATATGCAACTTGTAGAAAATGAAATGATATTTGAAATTAATATAACAATCGCCTTTGCTTTTTAATTCAGATAATGGAAAACCGAGTATGATACCTCGTTTAAAAACGTTCCACAGAGAAATACCGGTAAAAGAGACGTCAAAGACAACAGTACCGACTACTCATGAGCCACTTTTGGTTACAAGAAATGTTCAGCACGTCCATCATCTTAATGTAAATCATGGTATGAAAATCTTTACACATTATTCAATCGTAAACTAAGATTGATAAGGTCAGAGAAAAGGATTTTTTTCGTATTTTATAAAATTTAAGATTTTTCTGATGTTTGGTGGTTCTATTCAAATTGAGGAAAATTTGAGGGCTAAAGTCACACTGTATGATGAATGCATTAACACTTTACAAAGAAGCAATAAAACTGCAAAAATAAAACTTTTTACTTGTAAAATAGGAAAAAACTTTTCTCTGGCATATTAGCACATAGTGTGGTTGGAAATAATTAACTAGCCTGGTAGGATGTTATTTTCCTGCCAGTTTGTTAATTTTGACATTTTTTTTTTAAATTAAGTCTGACCTAGCCTAGTTTTAAGTATTTTCGCAAAACTAACAGCCTCTTTTTTCTTAAGATAATTTTTTTAGATGTGTGTAAAAGAACTCTATGGTTGAATCTTTCCACCTTTTCACTGTAACTCGAGACTAAAAGCTGCTAAACTACACTTAATTGACTTTTTCTCAGTCATAAACTAAAAGATTTTTGTATTTGCAATCCAAAATTAAAAAATCTTTAAAAGATTTTTAAAATAATGTCTCAATAGGCAGTAGGTTCAGCATCGTCCATTTTCGTCCCCTGCTTGACTTTATTAAGTGGACTAAACGCTATTATACTGGGCTACGGATAATAAAGTAACTGCGATAATTATCAGGTCCAACTATCCTAATAACCATTAAAGTTGACCCGCATGAGCCCAAATTTAAATACATAACCATATTTCTGATAACCTAAAAACAATTCGCATACATTGTCAAAAACACTGTTTGGTAGCTTAATGTAATTGTATAAATGTGTTATTATTTTGTGTATAGGTATAGATTTTTCCATGATCAAAATAATCATAAATGATGTTTTAAAATATTATCTTGGCAACAATAATGTCTTAGAAAGTATCTTAAGGCCCATATCCTCGAAGAGGTAGACAGAGATACGAGTGGATCCAGGACGATACTTACGCTTGGATTTCGAAACCTAAATTAATTTTAACAAGCAATAATTGCTTTTTAAAATTAATTATTAATCTGTGTTTAACATGATTTTTACAAGCAAATGATCTATTAAATGCAGATTAATTGCTTGTTAAAATAAATTTACATTTCCGTCAGTCCCACATTGTGATAGGTAGCAAGCCTATCGCCAACAGACATTTATCTAATCCATAACAATGTTGCTCTATCAAAAACTGGAGAAAACAATAAATGCCCGTCCCGGGAATCGAACCCGGGACTGCATGTGATTAATACCGACACCGGACCACTAGATTACACAGGCTATAGAAATGTCGTTCAAATCGATCAAGCCTTTTTGCGGGACTGAGTAACAACCATCCATCCATCCGTACATCCAAATTTACGCATTTATTCGCAATATGCGCCTATTGTTTATCTTAGCAAGTAGTTGAGCCAGGATTATATCTGTAAAGTAGAAGTAAACTAAGCTGTTTGGCATTAATGCTATTATAATCTCCTGAAGATACTTCGGTCAAGAAGTGAAACGTGAAAAATGGACAGGAAAACTGCTAGCTTATTCCATGATATGAAAAAGTACTCGTCTATTAGTTTATTGTTGATATTTTAGTTACAGGCTGTATACAGGCTGTTTTTTAGACGAAGGACCTGTTGAAGGAGAGTACTCAGGACTCTAAGCCCAAATATCTATAAAACATATGACCTTAATTTTTACCCGACTGCAGGAGGGTATTGTGTTTATCAGTCTATATATGTATGTATGTATGTTTGTTCCTATGTGGCATTCTAGAGGCCAAACGCGTAGGCTGATTTTGATGATTCGCATGTCAATCGATTCGTCTTAACCTTGCGAGTGTCAATAAAGACATGACATTTATTAAAACCCACCATGGAAACCACCAGGCGCCATATTGTCAAAATTTAATAAAAATATATTGATGAACAATATCATGTGGGGTATCGTTGAATAGGTATTTAAAAATAATTTTGGGTTTTATTCATCATTTTTCTTTTTAAATAATAGTTTAAGATATATAACGATTTAAAGTTAATTTTCCTATTTATATTCACGTACTTTATACACACCTATATACTTACCTACTTCAGTATTCCTTATTCGGTATTCATTTCATTAATCAGTATTTATCATCAGTTAGACAATATTTTCAACCGACAAAAAAATGGAGGTTATCAGTTTGACATGTATGTATGTAATATTGTTGGAATTGGATAACATTTGAGTAGGTATGATGATATATTTAGGCGTCCAAGCACGTGTACTAAAATTGCGTAGGTGCATGTATATTTGTATGTTCGTCCAGGAATTTTTCGGGAAATAAAAGACATATCGAGATAATTATTTTTGATTTAAAATAAATTATATAACAACTTAGGGAACTGTCTAAGTTTTATCAAAATCGGTTCAGTAGTTCTTACTCCGTGCAGGTCCGGGCTTCTTTGAAGAATAGGTCAATTGTCGTTCTATCAGGCAGGTCGTAAGAGGCGATTGATTGGCTATTTCCGTCACTACCATCGTGACTACTAAGTGTTAGATTTCTGCAACGTCTTGCCCGGATATTTAGTACCACTGCCTTACCTATTCCTGCCACAATAGCGTCAATGATGATCATTGTCGTGTTCCGGTTAAGAGGGTAAGGTAGCCGGTACACCTATGCATGTGGCATTGCCATCCCGTCACATGGATAGCAACACACCATTAACATCTTTGGTGTCTATAGGCGATGTTTTATCTTTCCATCTTTCTATCAGGAGAAGCATCTGCTTACAGCACTCAATCTTCATAAACAAATAATACCTGTAGCTTATGATACGACCAACTCTGAACTCGCTAATGTTTTTTTAGATCATAAGATAGCAAACAAGCAGATGGGTCTCCTGATGGAAAGAGTCAACTATCGCCTATAGGCATCAAAGGCGTTAATGGTGCGTTGCTATCTTGTGGCGAGGTCTAATAAATCCAAACCGCAACACGACAGTGACAAGCACTGACGCTATTGCGGCAGGAATAGGTAAGGCGGTGGTACCAGAGTCCAGACCTAGGCGAGACAATGCATAAATCTACCACCTAGTATCCACGATGGTAGTGACTCGTATAGCCAATCGGTCACCTTTTAAGACCTGCCCGGCAGAACGGCAGTTTGCCTTTTCTTCAAAGGAGCCCGGAACCAACACGGGGAAAACAAATACGTCGACAATTATTCACCAAAATCACGTGGATATTTGGCGACGTATATTCGTGGCATCTCTAAAGCAGCGACCGCACTTGCGTCTATCGTCACAAAGCTTCGCTTGGTTATTTAATGAGCATTCAAACCAGAAGTACAAACATACGTGCTTTTCAAACAAATACTTGTCCCTGCTTAGAATCACACCCAAGTTACGATAGTAGCCATTATATTATTATAATCTGTCTCCAAGCCCTGTTGATTGGTAGTTAGGGTCGCTACTTAAGCAAAAACGGGGCGGTCAGGGCGTTAGTTAGTTGGTTTTATTAGGTACCTACCTATTTAATAGTGCGTTAATACCTTTACTTTACCTTTTTTTTAACTTCCCACTAGGTAAATGAAAATTTTCAAAATTCGGAACGTCCTTGATTTCACCCCATTTTCTAAAATAGGGTATTTATCAGATCCCGAGTTTTGAATTGAATTGAATCATAAGAAGATGCTCTATTTTAAATAAGTAGGTACAACAGAGGTAGGTATCTAATAGTTTAGGATATAGGTACATATTATGTATACCGATTTAAATTTGTTTAAAACCATTTTCCTACTTATAACAAGTACCTACTTTATACGTATACTTTAATTAGTGTTTCATTATTCTGCCTTTACAACGGGGGTTTAATGCAAAATATAAATAAAAAAGGTAAATTAAATATAATATTATACAATGGAAATGGTGCAATGAGAGTTATAAGGACAATAGAGTGACCAGTTCTTCGAAAAGATCAATTGGAAGACGGAGAATTGCCATAGGCTGGTTACCTATATAGAATTTGACGACAACGCAATTAAAAACAATGTTCCTGGAGTGAAAGTCAGAATCGAACTTACTCGAGACCTAAATCTGGCTCAAAGCAACGCATGCTTTGAGCCGGGTTAGGTTCAAGTGGGGCTAATAATAAATAGTTTAGACCACCATAAATTACTTAATAATCCCTACGATATTTACTCTCTGAATGAAATGACAAGATTGCGTAATTTACCATCTTATAATTTTAATATCGAAGTTAATGAATCCTAACTAAAAAGTGTTAAATAAAAAAAATATTGAAAACAAAAAACCCGACTGCATTTAATCTTTAGAAAAGGTTCATTGCCTGAAATGAAAGCTAAAAAGAAAGAAACAAGCCCAGTAGTTTAGAATCATGTTAAGTAATAATGAATAACTTCACCATTGAAATAGTTCTATAATCGATGTAGGTACATACATATAAAACAATTAATGAATTTTAATTCATCACAGAACGATTAACAGTCGGGGGCCTTTGTGAAAATTTGATAGCTAAAAATTGAATGGGCTCCGACTGTTAATCGTTCTGTGATGTATTAAAATTCATGAATTGTTTTATATGTATGTACCTACATCGATTATAGAACTATTTCAATGGTGAAGTTATTCATTATTACTTAATATGATTCTAAACTACTGGGCTTGTTTCTTTCTTTTTAGCTTTCATTTCAGGCAATGAACCTTTTCTAAAGATTAAATGCAGTCGGGTTTTTTGTTTTCAATAAATTTTTTTTTGACCTGATTATCCCATAAAATATATTAATCTTATGCCTATAGACACGTATGACGCTCGCCGTGGGTCAACGAACTTTTCGGTGGTTCATTCTTTTCGCTAGCGTACAGATTATACAATAGCTACTGTGCAAGAATTTATAACGTTATAATTTCGATATGTTTGCGTCAACGTGATTGGTTACGGTATATGACGTTGTCTTCTAGCGCTAGTTGGCGAACAAATCACGAAACAGCAAACATATCGAAATTATAACGTTTTAAATCCTTGCTACTGTGGCCAGCGTCAGCCGTCGTTAAACCGAGCGGCCGGGCGCGCAGCACCGCACACCTTCAGTTCATGCCAATGCATCGCTATTTCCGGATGTGTTTCTGCATAATGCAATAAACCACCTCGCGTATTTTTGTGATAGTGTTTAACTACTAATGAAAATGACATCTTATCAGTATTCCAATGAAGAATATTCAATTACTTTTTTCTCGGTTATTTATCACTTTTTTATTTTGTACATTGTTATTCAATATGTATAAGCGTGAATCTTTAAGGGTTTTATTCCGTCCCTCGGCTAAAAAAAATAGCCTGTATATACATTCTATTTTTGTTAAGGTTTTCTATTTAGGTAAGCAACATTCTCTTTTTATTTATCGATAACTAGCTGTACCTTGCGCGCGTTACTACGCTACCAGCTAAAATAAATTTGAAGGAAAGATATTACATTACCAACTCAGAAACTTTTGAGGGCTCATGCACAACAACTTTGCTAAACCAGTAGATGAGCATGATGTGAAAAAAGTTATTCATTCATTGAGAAATACTTATGCTACTGGCTATGATAATATTAGCACAGAATTATTGAAAAATGTTGCTAGTGTAATATCAAAACCTCTTAGCCATATAATTAATTTGTCATTTTTGGAAGGTAAATATCCAGAACGATTAAAAAAGTGTATTGTCAAACCATTGTTTAAAAAAGGACATATGTGCGATATGAACAATTATAGACCTATTACTTTAATTCCAGTCATTTCAAAAATCTTTGAAAAAATTATGTATGAAAAGCTCTATAATTATTTACTTGATTTTGACCTACTAAAAAATAATCAATATGGATTTAGGAAAGGTAGGTCTACTACATTAGCTTGTTTTGATTTAGTAAAGAGCATAACTGAATGTCTGAATAAGAAAATGTATCCACTTTGTGTATTTTTGGATATGAGTAAGGCATTTGATTTTGTTTCACAAAATATTTTATTATCAAAACTTGAAAAATATGGTATTAGAGGGAAGTCTTTAGATTGGATAAAGAGTTATTTAGAGAATAGGAAACAATGTGTTGAAATATCTAAAATATGCGGAAACCGTAAAAAAATATATACTTCAAACTACCTTGTTAACAACTGTGGTGTACCACAGGGCAGTGTTTTAGGACCCTTGCTATTTTTAATTTATATCAATGATCTTCCTGATAGTACACAACATGATTGCTTTTTATTTGCTGATGACACTACCTAGGGTAGTGTAATTAAATGTAAAAATAAAAAAGACTTGGTAAATGAAACAACCGAAACCTTATTCCAAGTTTCAGACTGGTTAATTAATAATAATTTAAAAGTTAATGTAACTAAAACAAAATTAGTTGAATTTCAGAACTACCACAGTAATATTACTAAAAACACAAACATATTTTTAAATAAAGTAAATATAGATGATGTAGATTATACAAAGTTTTAAGGAATAATTATTGACAAAAATTGTAATTGGAAAGCACACATTGAATCTCTATGTAATAAGATTGATAGATTTGTCTATGTCTTGAGAAGACTAAGGGAAGTAGGAAACGCAAAAGTCTCCCTATTAGCATATCATGGATATGTCTCTTCTAATTTACAATATGGAATTCCTATTTGGGGAAATTCTGTTGAATTGGTACGAATTTTTAGAGTCCAAAAGAAATGTATTCGAGTAATATGTGGTGTTAATGAATTAAATTCCTGTAAAATTCTAAGCCATGGTTTGGTCACCAATGCAAAACGGCTTCACGCCGAAAGCATGAATCCTACCATGCCTGGGCTGCGACATCGGCATCTCAGGATGTAAATACCAGCACACTCAGAAAGGAGTACAATTATGCCTCTAGGTCTTTTAAAAGAACCATCGCTAAAGCAAAATCCGAGCACATTGGCAGAATTGGCGGGAAGCTAGTTCGCCTTCCTTCGGGAACTCGTGCGTTCTGGTCTCTAGCCAAAGCTGTTCAAGGTAATTTCTGTATGCCCTCTTTTCCACCTTTGCACAAAGACGATGGTTCTCTAGCCCATTCTGCAAAAGAGAAAGCTGATCTCTTAGGCTCATTTTTTGCAGCCAACTCGACTATTTACGACCAGGAAACTACACCACCTACTATCCCGCGGTGTGATACTTCCATGCCGGAGGTAAAGTTCTTGCAAACTGCAGTGCGTAAGGCACTCTTTTCCTTGGACGTCCATAAGTCGGGTGGGCCTGATGGCATCTCTCCTATCGTGCTAAAGATGTGTGCTCCAGAGTTGGCACCGGTTTTAACGCATTTATTCCGACTCTCCTACTCAAAAGGCGTCGTGCCCATAACTTGGAAGACCGCTTTAGTGCACCCAATCCCTAAAAAAGGCGATCAATCGGTCCCGTCCAACTATCGGCCTATAGCGATAACCTCCTTATTCTCCAAAATAATGGAGTCCATTATTAACTGCCAGCTTTTGAGGTATCTTGAGGAGCACCAGCTGATTAGTGACTGCCAGTACAGTTTCTGTCGCGGACGCTCAGCTGGTGATCTTCTGGTTTACTTAACACATCGATGGGCGGAGGCAGTCGAGAATAAAGGAGAGGTATTGGCAGTTAGTTTGGACATAGCGAAGGCCTTTGATCGGGTATGGCACAGGGCACTTCTTTCCAAGCTTCCATCCTATGGGCTTCCTGAGAAATTGTGCAAATGGATCACCAGTTTTCTGACGGATCGGAGTATAAGGGTCGTTGTTGATGGCGCATGCTCTGACCTTAAATTCGTTAATGCTGGTGTTCCTCAAGGTTGTGTGCTATCGCCTACGCTGTTTCTTCTGTACATTAATGACATGTTGCGATCGAGCAGCATTCATTGTTATGCGGATGACAGTACGGGCGATGCTTTGTACTCTGGCCGCAGCGGAATTTCACGGGAACACGTCAACGAGTGCCGGAACAAACTAGTGTCAGAAATTGAAGCACAACTTTCTGTTGCTTCGGAGTGGGGTCGATTAAATTTGGTCCAATTCAACCCCATTAAGACACAAGTTTGCGTGTTTACCGCTAAAAAATCACCCTTTGTCGTATCACCTCGTTTTGAAAATACTTCCCTGAAAGCCACAGCCAGTATTGGAATACTTGGAGTCGACATTACGAGTGACGTTCAGTTCCGCGGTCACTTGGAAGGCAAGGTTAAATTAGCCTCTAAAAAGCTGGGAGTTCTCAGTAGGGCCAGGCAGTACTTCACACCGGCCCATCGCTTATTACTTTATAAGGCGCAAATCCGGCCTCATATGGAGTGCTGCTCTCATTTATGGGCGGGAGCTCCTCAGTACCAGCTCCTTCCTTTTGATCGAATTCAACGTAGAGCGGCTCGAATTGTCGAGGACGGGACTCTTTCAAATCGGCTTGATTCTTTGGCGTTACGTAGAGATGTGGCATCACTCTGCATCTTTTATCGGCTCTACCATGGGGAATGTTCCGAGGAACTGTTTGGATTAATTCCTGCTGCCGAATTTCACCATCGGACATCGCGACAAAATTCGAAGTTCCATCCTTACCATCTCGATGTCTGGAAATCCACAACTGTGCGATTCTCGAGGCACTTTTTGCCCCGCACCACTCCTTTGTAGAACCAGCTATCGGCAGAAATTTTTCCAAATGGATACGACTTAGGGACCTTCAAGAAAAGAGCTTACTCATTCTTAAAAGGCCGGCAACGCAATTACAAGACCTCTGGTAGTGTAGTTGTCTATGGGCGGCGGTAATCACTTACCATCAGGTGAGCCTCCTGTCCGTTTGCCCCCTCTTCTATAAAAAAAAAACACTTTTCAGGTCTCTTAAGGTACTTCCCTTACCATGTTTGTATATTTTAGAGGTATGCGTATTTGTAAAAAAGCACCAAAAGTTATTTAAAACAAATTCTGAAGTCACTGGTAACTCATATTTTAGGAATAGTAAGAATATATATGTGCCTAACCAAAAATTGAATATTTTTACAAAAAATGTGTATTGTATGTCTATTATTATATACAATCATATTCCTGATAGTCTTAAATCATTGCCTATAAATAAATTTCGCAAAAAGTTGTTTGATTTGCTGTTAGATAAAACTTATTATGATATTAAAGAATTTTTAGCCGATAAAATTAAATGGTATTGGATAGAAATATAAGTTTGTTGAATTAAAAAAATTTCAATGTAGTAAAAATTTTATAAATGGTGAACATTATGTAAATTATAAAAAAAAATAATTACTCAAAATATGAAACTTGTAATTATAAAAATAACTTTGTAATATGGAATCATCCTTGTATATTTATAACAAGACCATAAAATAGAGAAAAAAAGACCAGCCCGCTGAGTTTCTTCCGCCGGATCTTCTCAGTGTGTGGCCGCGTTCCGATCCGGTAGTAATTCTGAAAAATCTATACAATTTATAGTTTTAAATGTAATATTATATAATGATATTTTTTTTAATATTTGAACACCATATATTGGTAGAATATGTCGGTAACTTAATTTATTTTTAATAACTTGTAACACTCATATTCTTGCAAATAAATATTTCCTTTCTTTCTTTCTTTAAAGATTATCTCATGATCAAATGTATAGTTTACGATTTTATGAAGGACATACAGATAAACATTCACTTTTATATACGAGTACAGGGTTACTTTTGCAGGTCCGGCCAAATTTTAAAATTAGTAACTAAATATTGAATTAAAAGTACTAGTCTGGTCAACAAGTGCTTTTTTGGTTAACTTTTTTCAGCAGTCTCCGAAAATTATGATTGAGGTGTCATTCGATTCGGAATGGCATCTAGATAGTTTTCGAAAAACAATGAAGTTCCGCAAATAAAAATTACAAAAGTTATTAACAATTAACTAAAAATAAAAAGGGGGGTTTAGTTTTTTGCAAATATCTCATAAACTAATAAAGATTTTTCAAATTTAAAAAAAGATTCAGAAAGAAGAGGAAATTTCCTAAAAAAAGTTTTGATTCCCGGAATTGTAGGACTAATATTTATAATTTTCCCAGAGGGTTGAAAATACGCCCGAAAACGGGTACTCCGGCTTGCGCAAGCCACGCCTCCTTCGGACCTTTAATGAATAAATATTATTTAAACGTATTAAATATGAAAATTAAAATTTGAAAAAATTCAGGTGCCTACAGGACAGATCAATAAACAATAATCCGTGGTCAAAAAATTTTTATCGCGATTTTTCAATAAGTTATCCATTAATTAATTAACAATTTTTTGTAGCACGAACATTAACATTGCAAGTGCGATAATTGTTAAACTATTAATCTAGGATTTTTTTTCTTTCGGGGAGCTATTTTTCAAAGGTCTTAGAATAGATTCCCGTTGGAAAAATTAAAAAATTGTAAATTTTCATTTTGTAATTAACAGTTTACTAAGGTGAAAAATTATAAAGCTTTATTAAACATTGAAAAAAATTTTTTTTCATAATATTATTATTGATCCGTTTTCTCATGATCAGAAGCTACTTAAAAATGATTTTTTATAATTTTTATCTCCTATTGTTTAAAAAAATGTTATAAACAAATGCGTTGTTTATGAGATAATTTAAAAATTTTTTTCGATAACATAATCTTTGATGATAATTATGATTTTTTTTAAAAAAACCGTTTCTTAAAAAAATTTTTTTATTGCTGAAAAACGCATTTGTTGATTAACAATTATTTTCTCCCACTTCTAATTAACATTAAGGAACCATTTTTTTTAAATCATTATTTATTTTTCTTTTTGATATAAAAAAAAATTATTTAATTTTTCATTGTTTATGTAATAAACAATTTGTTATAAACAAATAAATTTTTACCTTTTATTTTTTTTTCTTATTTTACTTAATGTCACAAAAACTGACATGATTTTTTTTTAAATTTTTTTTACTATTTTTTTTAATTTTTAAATATTCGTTGTCTGTAATTTCGTCATTCTTGCCTGGTTTTTCATCCTTAAAATTATTATAATTTATAAACTAATGGAGATATGATGAAAACACCCAAGACTTATTTATTCTTTATCTAGTATAGTCTTTATTAGTTAAAGAATAAATAAGTCTTGGGTGTTTTCATCATATCTCCATTAGTTTATAAATTATAATAATTTTAAGGATGAAAAACCAGGCAAGAATGACGAAATTACAGACAACGAATATTTAAAAATTAAAAAAAAAAATAGTAAAAAAAATAAAAAAAAAACATGTCAGTTTTTGTGACATTAAGTAAAATAAGAAAAAAAAATAAAAGGTAAAAATTTATTTGTTTATAACAAATTGTTTATTACATAAACAATGAAAAATTAAATAATTTTTTTTTATATCAAAAAGAAAAATAAATAATGATTTAAAAAAAATGGTTCCTTAATGTTAATTAGAAGTGGGAGAAAATAATTGTTAATCAACAAATGCGTTTTTCAGCAATAAAAAAAATTTTTTAAGAAACGGTTTTTTTAAAAAAAATCATAATTATCATCAAAGATTATGTTATCGAAAAAAAATTTTAAATTATCTCATAAACAACGCATTTGTTTATAACATTTTTTTAAACAATAGGAGATAAAAATTATAAAAAATCATTTTTAAGTAGCTTCTGATCATGAGAAAACGGATCAATAATAATATTATGAAAAAAAAATTTTTTTCAATGTTTAATAAAGCTTTATAATTTTTCACCTTAGTAAACTGTTAATTACAAAATGAAAATTTACAATTTTTTAATTTTTCCAACGGGAATCTATTCTAAGACCTTTGAAAAATAGCTCCACGAAAGAAAAAAAATCCTAGATTAATAGTTTAACAATTATCGCACTTGCAATGTTAATGTTCGTGCTACAAAAAATTGTTAATTAATTAATGGATAACTTATTGAAAAATCGCGATAAAAATTTTTTGACCACGGATTATTGTTTATTGATCTGTCTTGTAGGCACCTGAATTTTTTCAAATTTTAATTTTCATATTTAATAAGTTTAAATAATATTTATTCATTAAAGGTCCGAAGGAGGCGTGGCTTGCGCAAGCCGGAGTACCCGTTTTCGGGCGTATTTTCAACCCTCTGGGAAAATTATAAATATTAGTCCTACAATTCCGGGAATCAAAACTTTTTTTAGGAAATTTCCTCCTCTTTCTGAATCTTTTTTCAAATTTGAAAAATCTTTATTAGTTTATGAGATATTTGCAAAAAACTAAACCCCCCTTTTTATTTTTAGTTAATTGTTAATAACTTTTGTAATTTTTATTTGCGGAACTTCATTGTTTTTCGAAAACTATCTAGATGCCATTCCGAATCGAATGACACCTCAATCATAATTTTCGGAGACTGCTGAAAAAAGTTGACCAAAAAAGCACTTGTTGACCAGACTATACGTTTTAATTATTATTGTAAAGTTAGTGCAAGATAATGTAAATATATTTGTTTAAAAATATCTTAATAAATTCATGAATTCGATGCACCGAATCTTGTGAATCAACTCTGTAAATGTAATGATAGCAGTGTGTCATTTTACATTTACCCGTAACCATGAAGTATTAGGTATAGGCGGAGCTAGCACTCGTATTAATCACTTGAAACACATATTTACGTTATAATATCTCTGTCTATGAGGTCTTTCCGTCTCTTTTTATACAGCTGTGTTAGAAAGAGAGGGTAAGACCTCAGAAGATGACAGCAGTATATAAAATTGTGTATCAAGTAGGTATTAGAAGTGCTGCCTCCAGATATAATACAGCTTCACACCTATAACTACAATAGTAACTATTATATGATCTGTCGGTCTAAGTACATTTTTCGCGATCACTTTTAATTTAGTTGAAGGCACTGAAATATTTTTTCGAATTTCACGTATTGAAATTATATCCATGTGTTTTGTTTTTTGTGTTGGATAAAAATAAAATTTTGAATTTTTTAAATTATTTTTATATAACATAAATCGAACATATTGTTACGTACTCGGGTTCGCAATTGTAGGAAAACACCACTTATATTAAATCCGTGTATTTACACAACACAACACAACGTAATACTAAAATACGTTTTACACCTTAGTCACTCGCTATACTATCACTGAACTTAGAATAAAACACTTCCCGCTTCGCACTTGTCACTTGATGTATCGCTCTCGATCGCTTGATAAAAACTGACTTGTGTTTGTCAACATCTCTGTATTTATAGGCAGGGGAAAGTCCTAGCTGGATCCAGAAAAATCTAAATGTATCGGGAAACAATGAATCACTTCTTATCGTAAACATGTTATGAGTCATAAATCCAAGTACACGCTACTTTCAACCTTATGCCATATCCCACAAAGTCCATTATGGCATAGCCCACGTCAACTATTTGTTTGTCAATAGGAGTAGCTATCTCTTTCCTTTATTTCTAGATAATTACCGCGCGCGCGCTCCAACTCCACACGCTTCTAGATTATTCGTAACACTACCACCCCCCTTTTAGTTATGTTCGTCCCGAACATCATTACTTCCATTATAGATAGCTAATCGATCAACATGAACAATCTTCATGGTCCCTCTTGGTTGCTTCTGCACTCGGTAGGGTACGTCATTGATCCGTGTGATTACTTTGTATGGCCCATCCCAACGTCGCTGTAACTTAGGTGATTTTCCTTTTCGTCGAACCGGATTATGTAGCCAAACAAGAGATCCTTCCTGAAAACCTCGATGATTGGCGTTTCGGTCGTATCTGGTCTTCATCCGCTGACTCGATTCCAATGCGTTTTCACTTATTAACGAGTGTATATCGCGTAACCTCTCACGAACGTCTTCAACATGTTCCGGTATACTTAATTGGGTCTCTGCATTCGGTGGCGGGCCTCCAGTCATTAAGTCTGCTGGTATACGTAACTGTCTGCCGAAGTTGGCATAGGCTGGCGTCACTTTTATACTTTCGTGTTCCGCTGTTCGGTAAGCCAGTAAGAACAGAGGTATGTATTTATCCCAGTCCTTTTGGTGATCTTCTACCAGCTTGGCTAAGTGTCTTTCCAAAGTTTGGTTAAATCGTTCGACCATTCCATCAGATTGCGGGTGATAAGGTGTAGTTCTTGTTTTGTACACTCCTAATAATTTACACATTTCCTGGAATACATTAGATTCAAAGTTTCTGCCTTGGTCTGAATGAATCTCTAGCGGAACGCCAAATCTGCATATCACCTCATTGACTAATTTCTCAGCAACAGTCGTGGCTTCCTGATTAGGGACTGCGAACACCTCCGGCCATTTCGTGAAGTAATCCATCACGACCATAAAATACTTGTTTCCGTTATCTGTCTTAGGGAATGGCCCAGCCACGTCAATCGCTATCCTTTCCCAGGGGGCTCCCACGTTGTATAGTCTAAGGTTGCCTCGGATTCTGACCTGCGGACCTTTCACTGCTGAGCATGACGTACATTTTCGGCACCAATTCTCGACATCTTCTCGGCAATTCAACCAGTAAAAACGCTCTCGCACCTTTAACAGTGTTCGTCGTACTCCAAGATGTCCCCCAGAAACCCCATCATGCAACTCACGTAGTACGTCCTTGATAAGTTTTCTTGGCACGACCAACTGTAGATGATGTTCTCTTCCTGAAGGCTTTTCCCATTTGCGGAATAGTAAACCGTTTTGCAATACAAGGCTTTCCCACTGCGCCCAAAAACTTTTCGTAATGGCGCTGAAGGGAGCCAGCTCCTGCCATTCAGGCTTTCCCGTGTCTTGCTTCATCCAATCTATTAGAGGCCGCAAATCTCTATCGTCATACTGGGCCTTACGCATCTCATCAGTTTCCCACCTGTCATCCGTAGTCTTAGCTCGCAGTACTTGAACCCTTTCCTTCGTCTCCATCCTTACACAAGGTTTGCCATCATCCGTACATGGTCGTCGTGATAATGCATTTGCATTTGAGTGAGACTTTCCACTACGCTGTACTGTATTCCTCGATCTCAGGTTACCATCGCTAGCCGCTTCTGATCGCACTACAGTTCCTGTGACTCCGGTGTCCCGCGTTGAGCTGCAGTTCTTGCCATTAACCAATCCTTTAATGGATAAACTGTTGCGTTCGCTCACTTGAGGTACGACAGCTTTTGGGGTTGTTTCTCGTCCAGCCAGCACCTGCCGTTTGCTCCTGGCTGTTACTCGCTTCCCTGCTGGTTCAACAGGCTGTCTGACGTGCCTGCTCTCTTCAGCTGCTGAGATTCCTCCCACTTGCTGTCGCCAATTCATTGAACCTGTAGGCATAGGTTTGGCTGGGCAGCTAACTCTAATGTGCCCACGTTCACCGCAGGCATAACACATGGGGCCCAGTCTTCTAGGTTCCACTTACTTTGTTTGAGCCACAACTTCTGTAACCTCACGTACTTTATGTGCTCGAGGTTCGTGGCGAACAGCTTCAACCTCCAGCGCATGAGCCAAAGCCTCCTTCATTGTCACGTGGTGCTGAAGGCGAACAGCAGCATGCACTTCCAGGTCTCTAATTCCATCAATAAACGCCTGGACAATAGTATTGTTCACTGTGTTAGCGTCGGCCGAAGGATACGCCTTCCTCACAAGCTTCTCAATTTCCACGGCCCATTGTTGAAGTCCCTCGCCGCTCCTCTGTACACGGTCCTTTAATTGGGCACGGAAAACATGCTCCAAGTGACGCTCACCGTAGCGAGCTTCCAATGCCTCTATCAAATCAGCGAACTGATACTCTTTAGGCATTGCATCCAACACAGAGAGCGCCTGTCCCCGTAACGCCGTACTCAAGGCCGTTAGGCAATGTTCATCTGTCCAACCACTGGCCTTCGCTGCTATTTCAAACTGGGTCCGGTAGGCACTCCATGATGTAAGACCATCATAAGTGAGTACCTTTACCCGAGGACCCACCTGGTGAGAGCAGCTTGTAATGCCGCTTCGCACTTGTCACTTGATGTATCGCTCTCGATCGCTTGATAAAAACTGACTTGTGTTTGTCAACATCTCTGTATTTATAGGCAGGGGAAAGTCCTAGCTGGATCCAGAAAAATCTAAATGTATCGGGAAACAATGAATCACTTCTTATCGTAAACATGTTATGAGTCATAAATCCTAGTACACGCTACTTTCAACCTTATTCCATATCCCACAAAGTCCATTATGGCATAGCCCAGGTGAACTATTTGTTTGTCAATAGGAGTAGCTATCTCTTTCCTTTATTTCTAGATAATTACCGCGCGCGCGCTCCAACTCCACACGCTTCTAGATTATTCGTAACAATATTTTCGATTCTGAACAGCCTCTGAAAATTTGGCCAGATCGTTAAAAGTAATCCTGTATATTATATAGACTTTAATGTACTATACATATATCTATACAAATAAATAAAATTGGAGTGTCTGTTTGTAATATAAAAATAAACGCTTTTTACTAAGTAGATAAGAGATGTATACACGGTACATATACCAAAATAACATTTTTTACAATTTTTGTTTGTCTGTCTGTTCCAGATAATCTCTGGAACGGCTGGACCGATCTGATAGGGAGTATTTTTGCCTACTCTTTTTTCGAAAGTTTTTCACGCATACGAAGTCGCGGGTTCAGCTAATATTAAATAACCAAAAATAGTTCCTAGTTTTAGTTATTTAATATAACAATTGATACCATACGTATTGTAATTTTTTACTGAATTGTAGCAATTCTCACTGAACATCAGACAACTCCAATACTTGGAGACTCAGGAAGACCCATACCAACACTGGGATTGATTAATCGAGAAGGTCTAATGAATTATGACGCTTTTAATGGTATGAAATAAACAAAAAATATACATTTTTAAAAATAAAATAACATAATTAATGTTTCGTTATTTTCAGATTGGTTTTTTGAATCTACCAATCACTATCCAGAAATATCTGAAGTACCTGGCAATATTCCAATGCCTAATGACAATAATGGTGATCAAAATGTAGCGGAAACCAGTAAGAAAATAATTATTTAGCTATTTGTATTCCATATAAGTTAGTCACAAATTTCATCATTCATGATGGGTCCCGCAAACATTTTTAGGAGGGTGTCTCCAAAATTCTTGGGAGAGAGTCGTCAAAAACTCTATGTAACCTAAACAAAAGCATAATTTACAGATCGCTAGACCAATGGATTATTATTTCTCTAATGTCTAAAAACTAATAAACTTTATTTTTGTTCTTACTCTGGATCACTTTTTGATGATTCACTCTTGGACTATTCTAGCTTTCCAATTAAACGTAATATATTCCAAGTTTCAGATTTTTTATGTGCATATTTTTTTAAAAAGGAATCCAAAGATATAATGATCTTATATTAAATTGTATACAAATTAAACAACCGCAAACATCATTAGATCAGGAAAGATAAAGAAAATATAAACATTTGTTGTGTTTTACATAATTTTGATTCGATAGCTATTAATGTATCAGTATCATAAATTAAAATAATTATCAATAACGGTTATAGTTGAATTTTAACTAATAGGCAAAAATCAATCATGATGAAAAATTTTGTCCCCCAAGTTTTTTTAAAATATAAAATAGCAAACAAGAAGATGGGTCTTCTGGTAAAATCAACCATCGCCTATAGACACCAAAGATGTTAATGGTGCATTGCTATCTTGTGGCGAGGTCGAGGCGAGAAGATGAGGAGGAAGAGTTTACCGGCTACCTTACCCTCCGAACCGGAACACGACAGTGACATGCACTGACGCTATTGCGGCAGGAATATGTAAGGTGGTGGTACCAGACCCGGGCGAGACAATACAGAACTCTACCACCTAGTCGCCACGATGGTAGTGACTCGCATAGCCAATCAGTCGCCATTTACGACCTGCCTGGCAGAACCGCAGTTGGTCTATTCTACAAGGGAGCCCGGACCAATACGGGGGAAAATGTCAGTATGAAACTCCATTTAAGAAACCACATGTTATCCTACGAAAAGAGGTGAACAACTGGCCAAACGTGTCGCTACCACCGTGACTACTGTATGGTAGAGATTCGCAACGT
This sequence comes from Apodemia mormo, assembly GCA_036924255.1. Classification (NCBI taxonomy): domain Eukaryota; kingdom Metazoa; phylum Arthropoda; class Insecta; order Lepidoptera; family Riodinidae; genus Apodemia; species Apodemia mormo. Next base: position 9,736,028 of record JAUPFN010000007.1, on the reverse strand, counting down.
CTCCTACGAGTTTGAAACTACCGCCTTACTTTTGCTATCACTGAAATGTCAGTGCAGATAGATACAAATGTCATATTCTGATTTAGAAAATATGGAGGCCAATAAACTTTTGCATGTGACATCAAATCTTTGCTGTGTAGAGGGATCCCAAGGAACTTATTTACGTTAAGTAACTGGAATTATTACGAAGCAATATTTGAAAAATAAAAATGTAGTTTATTTCGTTACTCATAAAGTTGACATTTGTTTCTTACTTAACAGAGGGGAAAAACGTTCTGAGCAAGACGACAACAAGAGTGGATGTTGTCCCTTTCTTGCAATTGCCAGTGTAAATAAAACTATCTGATGGTAGATTTTTATATATTTGGTAATCGTTAAATCTCTTTTATTTATACACGTCGATAAATGCATTAGCATAAAATGTTTTGTAATTAACACAGTGAGTTTTAAAATGTGCTTATTTTAATTATTACGTTATTACTTATGCAATGCAAAAACTGTTTCTCAAATTAGTAGAATTACTTAGTAGTAATTTGCAAACTACGCATGGCCGCACTTATATATGGCGATTGGCGCTTTATTTAAGTAAAAGAGACCCATGTCGTGGTAATCTTCGGGACGATTTTGAAGCGCGTGTGAACATTCCGGGTAGAATGTAACTTCCTTGAGGGATCCCAATCCACAATTTTTTTTTCGAAATGACTATTACAGTTGACCATAAGGTTCGTGACTGTGTCACCGGACTTTTTGGGGCGAGCAGAATGCTCAACTAGAAATCCACCATTAAAATTGTTTGGTGTCTATAAGCGATGCGCTATCTCTAAGCATTAGAAGTACCATTCACTTTGAAGACCAATATAATTTACAAAAATATATTATTTTTAACTGGCAGAATAATAAGAACTCATCCTGTCAAAGAAAATTTAAAGAAAATATTCAAATTAAATTAAAACATTATATTTGATACTATATATAACAACTTATTATGGTGATTATAAATGCAGCTGAAAGTACGACAGTGGCTCCAAGCTATTCAAAACGAATGGCGGATTCACCAGAGAGATCATTTAAAACAACTGAAGAAAATTTGCGTGATTGGCTCTCTTCAAGACTCGAACATCCCACAAGAGATGTTTCTGGTATGTAAAAAAATCATCCGCATATAAAAAATTGGCCTGAAAATATTATTACAGACAATATTAATTATACATTTAGTAATATACTAGCTGCAGCCTGCAGCCTGCTGCATTTTAAAAGTTTTAGGCGAATCCCTAGGGATTACCTATTTTTCTGGGATAAAAAGTATCGTATACACTTACTACAGGTCATCATCTACCTGTGTATTAATCAAAATTTTCCTTTTGGTCTGAGTCCCGTTTGAAGAATATCTTTTTATTGTCAGTCAGTAACAAAAGTTATAACTACAAGATACAGTTCTGCCGTCCTAAGAAAGAGTACAGTAAGTCGTGATTTTGGCAAAAACGACTTAATTATACAGAAATGAGCCATGAAAAATAACGCGTCTTTCTCTCTAAGTTTCGTTGCTGTATTATGTTATCCCGCGATTTCGCATGTAAATAAAATATAGTATGTCTAATTCACATGTTAAGAGTTCCGAAGAAATAGAACAGTATGTTGTCAAGTTTTGATTACATACTGTGATTATTTATTAGAAAAATTATAAAACTAACCAGCAGTGCAGTAAGTGCAATAAACTAATGAATAGTTTATTGTATTTAGATTTTTACTTTAGTATTTTCTCCCGTATTGGTCCGGACTCGTTTGAAGAATAGACCAACTGCCGTTCTACCAAGCAGGTCGTAAAAGGCGACCGATTGGCTATGCGAGCCACTAACATTATGGCTGTTCTGCATTGTCTCGCCCGGGTATAGTATTACCGCCGCCGCGCTGCCTTAGCTATTCCTGTCGCAAAAATGTCAATCCATCCAGTTTGGAGGGCTACCTTACCCGGTAAACGTATGCATGTGGCATTAAACCTCCCCACAAGATAGCAACGCACCATTAACATCTTTGGTACCTATAGGCGATAGTTAACTCTTTTCATCATGATACCCATCAGCTTGTTTGATATCTTTGGATATAAAAAAACGGTTCGGTAAGGCAGTTCTTGAACACGATACATTCATCACCTTCACCTTTCTCGATGAAAGCTGATGATAGTTGTCTCTTTCTATCAGGAAAACAGTTAGCTTATTTGCTATTATATAAAGAAAATATTTTGAATATTTAAAGTCTATTAAATCTCACAGCATAACAAGTAAAAAGATAGCAGTCCTGATGGAAGAAGGTAGCTATCACTGACAGACAACATAAAAGTCAACAAAAAGTCAAGTCTTTCAATACATAGAAAGAGGAATATACAACATGTTAAAAAAACTGTCCGAATCAAAAGAAGCATTTATGTCGAGGACATTATAAAAAAATATATCTTCACGCCCGTATTCGTGAAGAGATAAGCAGACGTGCACCCATGATTAGCCGAAGATACTTAGTCCCACAATGTGATAGGTAAGCCTATCGTCAATCGGGCATTCTTCCAATTCTAGGCAACGTTGTTTTTATCAGTAAACTGAAAAATCACATTTTTAAATTGCTTGACCGGAAATGAACCCGGAGCCTTATTTGGCCAATACCAACACCGGACCACTACACCACAGAGGCGATAAAAAATATTGAAATTATTCCATTTATAAAAATAAAAATATAGTATTTTAAAATCCTTGTTATCTTATATATAGCTCCAATTTCGCTTAAATTTAGCGAATACAGCCTTATTTGGTCAATACCAACACTGGACCACTACACCACAGAGGCGATAAAAAATATTGAAATTATTCCATTTATAAAAATAAAAGTATAGTATTTTAAAATCCTTGTTATCTTACATTTAGCCTCCAATTTCGCTTACATTTAGCGAATACTTTAAACTGTATAAACACTCCGACGTGTAAACGGGCACGGCTTCGTAGTCGCGCCTGTGTCCGTCGCCATTTTTTGCCCTGTATTTTCAATGGCCATACTAATCAACATTATTAATCTTAAGTGATATTTTGAATATTAAATTCGAAATATCACTTAAGATTAATAATTTTTATAGGCGAAAATTTAAGTATCTGTATCCGCAAAACAAAAGCATATATCATCGTTAAAGTAACTTATAACTTGATCTACAAATTTTCTTTTGTATTGCAATAGGCGGAAAATTCATTTTCGCATCGACGAAATTTTCTGTTTAAATAAATTACACCATTGTGAAAATAACTTTTAATTTCCAATCAGTTGTTTACGTACTTAATAATAATAAATAAATAATAAATATTCACGGGACAAATTACATTTACTGATCTGACCCCAAAGTGAGCAAATTATTTGCTTGTGATATGGGTGTTAGTAAACGATACTAATACTTAGAAATACACATATAAATACTGTAATATATTTAATATATATAAATAATTAATGAAAATAGCTCCTAATATTTATACAGGTATATATGCAGATATATATATAGATATTGTCACTGCAACTGATATATCTATACTAATATTATAAAATTGTATAGTTTGTTTGTTTGTTTGTTTGGTTGTACGAGCTAATCTCGTAAAATACAGATCTGATTTGAATAATTCGTTTTGAGTTGGATAGCCTGTTTATTGAAGAAGGTTATAGGCAATATAACATCACGCTACGACCAGTAGGAGCGGAGTAAACAAAGTCCGCGTGGACGAAGTCGCGGGCAACAGCTAGTGTTTGTATAAGCTGCACTGTGCAGCCCGCTATATTATAAAAAAAATGGTGTATCCCGTGGGATCACCTAATATATATGTGCTATTTTGATTGAGTAACAAACATCCATCCAAACATCCAAACTTTCGCATTTATAATATTAATAAAGATAATATGTTAAATATATAGGTTAAATGATCAAATCAAGTTCTTAAGAACGACAACATCAAAATAAGTAAAATATTTTAATATTAATTACATTACTTTAAATTACTTAATATTTTAGTACAATATAGTTCGGGAATTGCCTCTTCAAATAGAATTGCCAGTGCGACACGCACGCATTGGTAGATATGAATATGACGGTCGAGACTCGAGTATAATGAGTGTGAGTAGGTAGGTAAAAAGGTGCTTAAATTTTATTAAAATCAGACAGACCTATGATTATTTTCTTTTTTTACATATTATGAAAAATAAACTTAAAATGATGTGTATAGTAGATAATGTAGTTATTAAGTTAAAAAAAGTTTTCTTTTTATTTCATTTACAAGATCTTCATGTACCATATTTGATACAATAAATTAATTATTATTATTATCAATTATAATATATAGATTAAAGGCTACGAAACAATGCTTTTCCGAATCGGACATGGTTTTTTTACACTGTATATTATGTATATAACACTCAAATTCAGGAATACAAATATTAATGCTTATATATCTGAGCTTCTATTGACGTTATCTGCCTACCTCGCAATAAAACCAACGTGAATTTACATATATAGATTGTGTTAATAAAAAATGAACATTAACTCCAGATTTGCCACAAATGTACCTACTAACTAGAATTATTTTCAGGGCATCAACCTAACGCTAATAAATTGTCTGCCGAAACAATAAGTAAGCACAATGGAATTCCGCCTCTAGACGAAACACCTATCAAAGTGCCTCAGCAAGACAATAATAATGTTCAAAACGATCAACCAAATGACAATCAGAATATAATCGATTCTCAACAGAACGTCTCAGAAACAAGAAAAGGTTAAATCCTTATAGTAACTTCAGATATATTTGCCTTTCGGAAATTGTAATGCTTATCACTGACAACAATCCGTCACAACAATCTGTCTGTGAATCAATTTATCGCCTCTGTGACCTATTGGACTGGTATCGGAGTTGACCACATGAAGTCCTGGGTTCGAGTCCCGGGTCGGGAAATTCAAAAACGTGTTTCAGTTTTCTGATAAAAACAACGTTGTCCGTAATTGGAAAGTGCCCGGTTGGCGATAGGCTTGCCACCTATCATATTTTGGGACCAAGTATCATCGGCTAAACGTATGTGCACTTGTTGTATCTCTGGCTACCTCTTTGGGGATACGGGCGTGAAGATACTAACAACAATATTTTATCGAAATTTGTCTTAAATATAAAGGGTTACTTTTAAAGGTCATCGCCGTGCTAGTCCCGGCCTCCTTTGAAGAATAGGCCAACTGCTGTTCTACCAGACAGGTCGTAACGCCTTTTACGACCGATTCGATAGACCGATTGGCTATCGAGTCACTACCATCGTGGTACTAGGTGGTAGAGTTCAGCATTGTCTCGCCCGGGTCTGGTACCACCGCCTTAACTATTCCTGCCGCAATAGCGTCAGTGCTTGTCGCTGTCGTGTTCCGGTTTGGAGGGTAAGGTAATATAAAATAAGGTTGTTTGTGTTGTAATATAATATAAAATAAGGTTGATATAAAAAAAGGTCCGGCCAAATTTTAAAATTAGGTACCTAAATTAAATATTGAATTGAAAGTTTTTTTAAATCATAAATACAGCAAACAAACAAATGGGTCTCCTGATGGAAAGAGTCAACCATCGCCTATAGACACCAAAGATGTTAATGGTGCGTTGCTATCTTGTGGCGAGGTCTAATGCCACATGCATAAGATTACCGGCTACCTTACCCTCCAAACCGGAACACGTCAGTGTTAAGCACTGACGCTATTGCGGCAGGAATAAGTAGGGCAGTGGTACCAGACCCGAGCGAGACAATGCGAAACTCTACCACCAGTAGCCACGATGGTTTTATAGTGACTTGTATAACCGATCGGTCGCCTTTTACGACCTGCTTGGCAGAACGGCAGTTGACCTTTTCTTCAAAGGAGCCCAGGACCAACACGGGAAAGTGCGTTTTAATTATTATTGTAAAATTATAACAAGATAATATAAAATTATTCGTTTAAAAATAGCCTAATTCATGAATTAGATGCACCGAGTCTTGTGAATGAACTCCGTAAAGCTGGTAGTGTATCATTTTACATTTATCTATTATTACGATAGTAGCTATAATGTAGTTTGTCACAAGGCACAAAATATTTTAGTTAAAATGTTGCGTAATTGAAATTATATCCATGCGTTTTGTTTTTGTGTCGGATAATAATAAAAATTTGAACTGTCAATTTTTATAATTATAAAATTCGACATTATCGATTCTGAGAATAGCCTTTAAAATTTTGCCGGACCTTTAAAAGTAACAATGTATATTAAACTAATAATATTTATTTATATTTATTTTATTTCGTCGAATAGCAAATAGCAAACAAACACATGATTCTCATGACACGTGATAAAAATCCTATGATATATAAAAATAATTGCTGTACGATTTTTTCATAGTTCACTGTACAGATTTTCCATTCAATAACTTTTCAGCACTAACGTTTCATGAAAATTTATTAGATCCTATCCAGGCATAATGGCATTTTTGTTATTCATAAAACGAGTAAATATGTATTTATAACTTTCAAAAATTAATGTTTGTATATTATAATAAAAAAATATCTATTTGACTAATATTATGAATGTGAAAGTATTTGTGCGTATGTGTTTAAAGTATCATCACGCCCGTATCCCCGAAGACGTAGGCAGAGCTACAACCAGTGCACCCATGACTAGCCGAAAATACGTAGACCTAAAATGTATTAGGTGGCACGCTATCGCCAACCAGGCACTTATCCAATCCCAATGTTGTTTTTATCAGGAAACTGAAAAAAACACAGTTTTGAATTACCCGACCCGAGAATCGAACCTAGGACCTCATGTGGTCAACTCCGATACCGGACTACTAGACCACAGAGGCGACGTGTGTATGTTTAAATGTGTATATATTTTTTACTTCTTTACGCTTAAATATGCCTAGATTTTAGATACACTATTTTTTCCTGCAGGGTTTATAAAAAAAACTTAAGCAATGTAACGGGTTGAGTGAGGACTCTTAAGTCTAAAATAATTACTAAAAATATTTTTCAAAGTATTATGATTTCCAAACTTTAGAATATTTAATATATTTTGGTATAATATTATTATGGCATATTACATGCACTGCGGAAAGTCATAAATCAGGTTCTTTTGTTGCTAAGTAACCCTTTATAAGCGAATCCGACTAGTACTATGCCGGTTATTTTATTATCTCTAAAAAGCCTCGGATCTACTAAAAAAATAACCGATTTTTGAAATTATTTATTTTTGCTGACTTTGTGGAATTTGTTGTCCGTACCCGAACTAGGAAAATTCAAATTATGTTTTATTTTTTTTCAGTTTCCAGTAATGTTACAGAAAAAACAACTGTAGTACTTAATAAGGCAGATGACTCAATTCCGAGAATTCCAAAAATGAATACGGATATAAAGCATTTTAAGCGCCATAAAACAGGTATTTAATAAACAGTAGAGTGGACTTTTGAAACGTCTCGCCCGGGTTCGATAAAAGTTTTCCCCGTGTTGGTCCCGGCCTACTTTGTAGAATAGGCCAACTGCCGTTCTGCCAGGCAGGTCGTAAAAGGCGACCAATTGGATTTGTGAGTCACTACCATCGTGGCTATTAGGTGGTAGAGTTCTGCATTGTCTCGCCCGGGTCAGGTACCACCGCCTTACCTATTCCTGCTGTGATAGCGTCAGTACTTCTCACTGTCGCTTTCCGGTTTGAAGGGTAAGGTAACCAATAAACTTATGCATGTGACATTTAACCAACCCGCCACACTGATAACAATCAACAACAAATAGATCAGCAATAAATGGTGTTCAGGGCTTTAAGTTATGGAATTCACTCCCGTTTGACGTTCATGATAGCTCATCCTTACCAGTTTTTAAAAAAACGCTGAAAAATCACTATATGTTATTCTTTTAAAAAATTAGATATTTCTGTGTATAATTTTTTTTGTTCTTTATCATAGTTTCGTAAGTCATTTTCAATTTTTTTTGTCTAACTCATATGTATTAAACCTTTAACGTTGATTGTGCACAATGTCTGCTATTTCTTTGTAATCCCTTCATTAACTGGGTAGGCTGGAAGAAATCTTTTTATCTTAGAGATAAGTCTACCTTTTTTACGTTTTTATTTTTTTTTCTTCTCAAATGTACTCCGGGTCCCAGGCAGTACACCTTGCCTGGCTGAAAAGATCTTTCTTTTCCCCTTTCATAATCTTGTGTGACATCATAAACCTTCGCAGTCATGACGTCACTCTGAATGTAGTTGGCCCGCTGGGACCATCACTATGACCCTTCGGTATGTACTAACGGCGCCACAACGATTAATCGACTTTCCTTACCCTGTATCTAAAAAACCCTGCACTAGATCTTCACCAAATTAAAATGGGACCGCAGAAGTAACCCCTCCCAAAAAATATTTCCAAATCGGTTCTTAAATTACCGAGATGTAAGGTATTAAAAAATATAGTCGAATTAAGAACCTTCTCTATTTGGAAAGCCGGTTAAAATTTAGCACGTAAAACACTATGTGTCTATGTATGCGTTGCTTACGACTTCTGTTAGTCTCCAGTATTCTGTGCTTGAAAGCTTAGAATTTAACAAACAGATCTCTTAATGTAAAAACTAACCCACAATAATTTAAAAACTCCGAACGGCACCCCACCTTTTATTTTACCATTTTGTTGGCGTGACTAATAATATATGTACCTATAGGTATTCATGAAAAATTATAGCTTGCTGGTAGAAAGAGGCTGAGCTAATTCTTGGACAAACCTGGTGAAACTGTGTTCCCCGTGTTGGTCCCGGGCTCCTTTGAAGAATAGGCTAAATGCCGTTCTGCCAGGCAGGTCGTAAAAGGCACTCGATTAGCTATACGAGTCACTAACATCGTGGCTACTAAATGGAAGAGTTCTGCATTGTCTCGCCCGGGTCTGGCACCACCGCCTTCGCTATTCCTGCCGCAATAGCGTCAGTGTTTGTTACTGTCGAGTTCCGCTTTGGAGTGTAAGGTACCGGTAAATTTATGCATGTAGCATAAGACCTTGTCACTCTATAGGCGATGATTAACTCTTTCCATCAAAAAAACGGTAAGATTTACTTGTAGTCTACGGAACCCTAAAAAGACAAAGACGACCATGCGTCAACTGTTTGGATGAAATTCCTCGCCATATGGTATAGTAAATTTATCTTTTAGTATTTTTTATCAGAAATTAAGCAAATATTATTTTCAGACATACATCAACCCATGAAGTTCCCGTCAACCCCAAATCCTCCGAAAAAGAATATAACGCGCAGTTATCGTGTCCCGTCTTACGTAGATTATCCCTCAGAAGTACTTCAGAGGACTACAAATTTTGAAGGAGAAGGAAAGTATCATAATACATAACTTATTAGATACACGTATTATACTGGATACTACTCAAAGCTATTTCTTAGGTTCTAAGTGTAACTTGAATTTGCACACAAATACAGAGCTAAAGTACCTACCGATGAAATAAAATTAAGTATATATTAAGTATGTTTTAAGCCTGTTTTTTTTATTCGGTACGATAGCATAATATAACATGGTATATTTTTATTTTTTCACGATATAAGAAGCGATATAAATGTTAAATATTTACTCTTACCAGCGGCTACCCGTTTTCCACCCAACAGCGTATATATTAGCATTTGTGTGGTCTGTGTAAGTTAAAATGCACTTGAAATTTTATTCCAAATCACATTATTTATTGTAGCTTAATACTTAAGTGGTTTTCCTTTTTAACACGCTTTTATCAGCTTGGTTCGTGTGTTTGTATGTCAGTATGTAAAATTAACTTTGAACGTGGATTTGATATTATTCTAGAACTTGAATCAGCAATCTTATCAAGGACAAATTACAACGCAATAATATATATATATATATATATATATATATATATATATATATATATATATATATATATATATATATATATATATATATATATATATATATATATATATATATATATATATATAAAATTCAAAACCGAGCAAAGCTCGGTCAACCAGATATTATTTAATAAACACCCAAACTCAGAAACACAAACATTTCTGCTTATCACACAAATGTTTCAATCAAACACGAGCCCTATTGATTGCGTAGTCAGGGTCGCTAACAACCTAACAAAGGGGCTATCGTACCGATTCTGAGTCACTGAAAACCTAGTGTTATATTTTTTTTATTCCAAATCTAGTTTTCGCCAGTTTCACTGCCTCTGGGAGGGAGCCAGGTCAGCATGATGATGTTTCAAGCCGTGGAATGCTGGAATGCATGGATGAATACAGCACATCATCAGGTCCTGATTCCGACTGGTTCCACTTTCACAGTTCTCGTGGAAGTGTCAACTGGAGATCATCACATGAAGACCCCGTGTGGCGTTCACGATACCGTAGAAAATGTTTGTTTTATTACGTTATATTTTTTTATTCCGAAGCCTTACGTTTTTTAGCTTATGTTTAACATATGCTCTAAAGTTACAAAATATGAAACAATATATATTATGTAAACTATTGGTATCTTCTATATTCGTTAAAGTAGGTAGCGGATCTAAAGGCCTAGAGGCTTAAGAAACCCTTTGAAAAAAACTTGTATTTAATGATTATCTTGATAAAGTTTACACTCAGATAAATCAAGGCCCCCCAAACAAAAATTTGCTGAATCAAGCTACCGATCCCAAACAAAAAAATTTGGATCCACCACTGTCACCGTTCATTTTCAAATTTATTAATTACTTTCGCATCAATTTTATATATTAGACTAGCTGACCCGGCAAACGTTGTTCTGCCTTTTTAACTACTCTTTTTTTCTATATTTTCTCACCTTTTAAACCGTTCCTGGACTTCAACAATTAATTCAAAACCAAAATTAGCCAAATCGGTTCAGCTGTTCTCGGGTTTTAGCGAGACTAACGAACAGCCATTGAGTTTTATATATATAGCTGTAACTTTTTCATACAGCGCAGTTGCTACCCCTCATCATTTGGTCTATGAAATGTCACACTTAATGAAATAGTTTAATTAAAATCGTATAAAAAGAACGGCAGTGGTTATGATTCATACACAACTTTTAATAGCTTACCGTCATTTGACGTTCGGGTAATTATGGGCGAAAATCATTGCCAATGAAATTTCACATATAAAATCACTCTGATTTTTTTGTCTATTATATCCAATGGAAATGAATCAAAAGTAGCTATTGTTTCCGTGTCTAATCTTTACTATCTTGACTCCTGGGTGACAAAATTTGCGATGACTTGGCCAGATACTGACACCACATTGTCTATTCTTTACCCCAGAAAATAAATTACTAATATGTTGTCTAGACGGCAGGGTAACAGAAAAATTTATGACTGTAGCATTACTACGAATATATGATATTTTCCATCATTTACATATTTCTTGTCTTATAGGCGACTGTTATTTTCTTCATCAGGATTTACTTTTTTGTAATCACATGTAACACCAATGAATTCCTAAATACTTTTTTTTTACTTTCTTTGTATTTATGTATACCTTCTTTGTATTCATATATACCTTCTTTGTATTTATATATACCAGTTACTAGTGACTTGTATTAAATATGAGTACCAAGTCTACAAACGATCAGTTCTGTATATGACATAAATCAAAACTATTTAAAAAATGACTAAAATATTTTTTCAATTTATGTATAATTCTGAAAATGTCATGTTATCCAAATGATCACTTGACGTCTAAATAGAGGATGGTCTCTTTTATATCATTAGATAGCAACGAAGCAGATGGCTCTTCTGATGCAAAGAAAAACCATCGCCTATAGACACCAGAGATATATGTTTAGCGTTTCAATATGTTTGGCTGATGGCAATGCCACATGCATAAATCAACCGGCTACCTTATCCTGCAAATCGGAATACGACAATGGCAAGTACTATGCGTTACCACCATGAAGTATTAGATGAAGGCGGAGGTAGCACTCGAATTAATCACTTGAAACATACCTACGTTATATCTCTGTCTATGAGGTCTCCCCCATCTCTTTTTATACAGCTGTGTTAGAAAGAGAGGGTAAAACCTCAAAAGATGACAGCAGTATGAAAAGTTGTGTTTCATGTAGGTTTTAGAAGTGTTGCCTCCAGATATGGTTCATGGTTCCAACTGAGAACATGATTGCGTTTGTTATCAACTTCATATCACAAGTGTGAAATTAATAACGTCAGCAAAAAAATATTTCTTCAAAAAATATGACTCATTTATTGAAGAACAAATAACCTAATTTTACCTTAATTGTAATTAAAATTAAAATTCATTGCAATTAAATTTATAACAATTAGGTGATTTTTCATGTTTTTTACATTTGAACTTTAAATCACTCTCCTGTAAAATTTACTCAATGTAAGATTGCTTTTCAAGCGTCGTTATGTATTTGACGTAAATTTCAACTTGATACCTCCGGGTGTTCCTGAGAAAAAAAGGTCTTGACTGACGGACAGGTGGACAAACGGAGAAGTGACGCTATAGGAACCCTTATAGGGGGTTTTTTTCCTTTTAATGCAAGAAACCTCAATGAGAATTACTTGCTCGACTTTTGGTAAACACAATGCTTTCCGATGCTTCTGAGTATGTTCTGCTTGTAAAGAAGTATTTGCATTGAATAAAAAAAAACCCTAATTGACTTCCTCGTTTCAGTAACACTACGATAGTCACGTAATCAAAAATCAGAAATACTTTATTCAATAAAACTTTTTACAAGTTATTTTGACACGTCAACAAATTTTTTTAAAACTACTACCGGATCGGAAACGCGGCCACACTCTGAGAAGATCCGGCGAAAGAAACTCAGTGGGCTTGTCTTTTATGCGTATCATCTATTTTCTTACAATATCATAATATTACAAAAAATATATATGAGATCGGTATGCGGAGCAATTAATCCCAGGTTTTTTTGTCTTTTAAATAATCTGAAATTTTTTAATATCCTTTTTTACACAGTTTTGTTCTGATACATTTTTTAAATTTATCGATTTATTGTAATAATAAATTTATTGTAGTAATAAATTTATTGTAAAAGCATTCATTCAGTTTCTTGTTTATGATATAAATTTCCGTTTGAATGATAAACTAGCATATAAAAGTGAGCCTGAGAGTCTAAATATATACGAGTATAATATATAATATTATAAAGGAGAAATTTCTGTATTTTCTATGTTTGTAACGAAAAAGTAAATTATTTTACCATTAAGAAGCTACGTTATCCGTGTCACTGCTTACTGGCTACTTTTTTACTGCACCGAGACTTGTAAATTAACTCTGTAATGCCAGCAGTGTGTAATTTACATTTACCTGTAATTACGGTAGTAACTATTATGTAATAATATGTCGCTCTAAGTACATTTTTCCCGATCACTTTTATTTTGATTTTATATTATTAACACTAAAATATTTTAGTTATTTTAGTTTTTTTTTTATGTCATAAGACAAGCAGATGGGTCTTCTGATGGAAAGAGTCAACCATCGCCTATAGACACCAAAAGTGTTAATGGTACGTTGCTATCTTGTGGCGAGGTATAATGCCACATGCATAAGTTTACCGGCTACCTTACCCTCCAAACCGGAACACGACAGCAACAAGCACTGACGCTATTGCGGCAGGAATAGGTAAGGCGGTGGTACCAGACCCGGGCGAGACAATGCAGAACTCTACCACCTAGTAGCCACGATGGTAGTGACTCGATAGCCAATCGGTCGCCTTTTACGACCTGCCTGGCAGAACGGCAGTTTTCCTATTCTACAAAGGAGGCCGGGAACAACACGCCGAAAAAAAAAAAAAAGTTCCAATTATTTTATGCGTACCTAATTGAAATTATATATCCGTGCGTTTTGTTTTTGTGTCGGACAAAAATGTAATTTTGAATTTTAACATAATACTATCGATTCTGAACAGCCTCTGAAAATTTGGCAGGACCTTAAAGGTGTATACATAACTTATTAATGTTTTTAGATAAATTAAGCAACCATGACTATTACTATCACTACTGTTGGAGGAAAGAAGTGGCGAAACAAAAGGCGATAGGCGAGGATAAACGCTTCATAGATCACAGGGGAAAAGGTGAGATGTTATATATAATTTTAACGTGGTAAAAATAAAAGTCCAACACAACTGCAAAAAAATAATTTATGAGGTTACAGCTTTACATACACCGTCGACCCCAGTTATTATCAGAAACAACAATATATTGTTTAAGAATTAGGATAAAACTTCAAAGTATGGTAAAAAAATAACTCAGTAAGTTTCAATGAGAAAATATTTCAAAAACGAAATTAAGGTATGTAATTTGCAAAATTTGCGCGAAATAATGTATCTGCAGTGATTCAACTGAAACTAAAGGTAGTGTAAGGAGTGCAAATAAAGTTAAGATATGTGGTTTAAGATATTTATTGTCTCATAAAGAATATACAATATTCACTTTTATGAAAATGCTAATAAAATATAATCAAATACCTTAATTTTGTGATAGATATATATGATAAGTTACTCTGTTCGCAGATGCTTTGCCCGTTCAGCTAGTCTTAGACACAAAAAAGCCTTAGAGGACGTATCAGTAATATTGGTTATGCACATTACACATGCGCCCATTGTCGATCCCGGGCTTCTTTGAAGAATAGGCTAATTGCTGTTCTGCCTGGCAGGTCGTAACAGGCGACCGATTAGCCATACGAGTCACTACCATCGTGACTACTAGATGGTAGACTTCTGCATTGTCTCGCCCGGGTCAGTTACTACCGCCTAACCATTTCCTGTCGCAATAGCGTCAGTGCTTGTCACTGTCGTGTTCCGGTTTAGAGGGTTAGGTAGTCGGTAAACTTATGCATGTGGCTTCAGACCTCGCCACAAGATAGCAACGCATCATTAACACCTTTGTTGTCTATAGGCGATGGTTGACTCTTTCCATCAGGAGATCCATCTGCTTGTTTGCTATCTTATAAAAAAAGTATCCGTCTCTACCGCCAAGAGAACACTCGCGTTTAATCGGTGTGTTCTAGACAAGTCGCTACTGAGCGAACATCAAACTCACCCTGAGGACGGACCTCATAAAGGTCCGAAATTATTTAGTTTTTAGTTGGAACCTACACCGATTAAACGTGAGTGTAGCCGTTATACTATTTAGTTTATAATGTCTCACGAAAGTTTTAATAATTTTATAGCCTTATCTATAGATAATTACAACCTTATTTATAGCCTTATCTATCTATAGATAGTCAGCAAAATAATATATCTTATTATTTTGCTGACTATCTTTACTACATGGTTTTTTTTAAACTTTAGCAGGTGCCAGACCATTCCGAAATTTACATAAAGGTATTTCAATTGGACGTATCTGCAGACATCGGTGGAATCGGGTGTGGAAGAAAACAACGGAGCGTTTGGCGAACTGGTCGAAGTCACCATCTAAATTCAGAAAATGTAAGTGAATTGATTGAATTGAAATTAGAAATCGTTTTTCGTTTATTTTTAACTTCCCGTTACGTATGTAGATAAGGAAGTTAGGGAGGTACTGATTTTAGCCCGATTTTCGAAAATCGATCTTCACGTTTTTAGGTTCTAGGAACCTATTCCGAATATTTTCACGATGACATCAGTATGTCTGTATGTATGTGTGTATTGTGTGTGTACATTTCATAGCTTTTAACCGGCTTGACCTATCTAAACATAATTAATGACATTAGATTGGGTTTCGCCAAACTTAAGACTTCCTGAAAATCTGAACGATTTGGCATAGTAGATTTTGAGAAATGTTGAATAAAATTTTCGGAAAAACAATGTTTTTTTATAATAACTTCTAAACTAATGTACCGATTGAATACACAATATAATTAGCTCTATTTCTTTAAAAACTCTGTTCAATGCCGCAAATTGCATCAAAATCGGATCCGTTTGGAAGTTACCATTGACGAAAAATATTGCAAAATGCGTTTTTTTTTCAAGCAGCTAATTTTTGAATTTTTATAATGTTTTAGAACTTAAAAAACTACATCTAATGCCGTTTCAAAATTAAAATCGAATTAAGAAATCGTTTCACAAATCATAAGCTGCAGCTTTTCAAATATCAAAACTATGTTGTTGGCACAAGCTTACTTCTTACTTTTAGGCTAATATACCGATTAATTTTAAAATCTTATCAACTTTTCTCCTTAAAAACTAAATACCGTAAATTCGAACAAACTTGGTCAATTTACTTATATCACTGACGAAAATTAAAAAAAGTGTTTTGACATTACTACGATTTTTTTCAACATATCGATTATGTTACTAAATAAAACATTTTAGTATTCAAAAATTGCGTGGAAATTCATTCAAAAGTTTTAAATTGATCATCGTTTTCAAAATATGCAGCTTTTCAAAAATCAATATACTGTCATTTTTAACAAACTAAGTATATGTTTGAACTGAAAAAATCTATGCTCTTACTTTTTACTCATTTGGGCTTAAAATACCTCAATTTAGCGGGTAGTTTCAGGGATGGTCTGCAGGATCAACCGTTTACAGATATTTTTGTTGTTTTATGCGCAACTAAGATAGTAAGTACTACGTCTAATGATATCTTCGGTATATAGTATTTTATTAGTTTTTTACATTAGTACATTGTAGCGACCCACCCCGGCTTCGCAAAGGTATGAGAGTTTACTGACGGACAGGCGGATGCAACATGAGACTTTGTTTTATAATATATAACGATTGTATTGACGTTACTATACTAGTTATATTAGCCGGAGCCGGTCGTTACATTATAAAATGTAAGGGCATAGATTGTTCAGAACTTCCGAAGCCGAATTCAGCCTCTAGTTTTTTACTTTTTAGTTAAATTAGCTTAATCGGTTTATCGCCCCTGAAACCCCTGCATGCAAGAATTGCTCCTTTGAAGGGACTAGACAGACAGCTTGTATGCTAAACAATCAGATGGTTTTCTGTCATTAGTGTCAATCGCCTATTGACACTAAACACATTATTGGTTTATTATATCTAATACCTTTAAACGAGCAATTCTTGTATATATATATATATATATATATATATATATATATATATATATATATATATATATATATATTTCAACAAAAATTTAGAATATTTTTTGTGATTGTTATTAATCAAAAAAAAGTTTTTTCCCTGGGACACCACGGTCAATTACTTGTAACAAGACAATGTATCTTCTTTAAAAGGGGCCCAGAATAATAAAAGAAAACCAGAGACTAAGTCACTAATAAATATAAAAATTAAAAAAAATAATTATTTAAAAAGGTAAAAAAATAGTAATAAGTCTAACACCCACGCGAAAGTGTTAAGATTTCTAAAATTCAATAAAAAAATCACAGCTTTTTCATATCAAATGTCTTACCAAATAAGTAGCTTTCAATGGATATTGAGAGAAAAATACAATTTTCTCTTTGAATGAATCCATAACCTGACGATCTTATTATCGTCTGAAGAGCGGATTATTAACGGGATTTTATTCAAATAGATACATTTTATAATATTACGTTCTATTTATTACAATAGCGACAAATTGGTGAAATTTTTCCATTCAGATACAATTTGCTAATGTCAGTTGTTAAAATCTCCTTTCAAATTTTTTCAATTGAAAGAAAATGCTTGTTAAATTTTACCTCGATCAAAAAATATCGAATTCAACTTTAAAACAAGTACTAAGATAAATATCATGGTATCATTTGGTCAAAAATGACGAAACACCTGGCAAATGGTCTATTCTCTATGGCGTATGGTTGGGGATGGTGGGGTATGGGCAAAAGGGATGACGATGCGGTGGCGGCGATAGGGATTGCCACCAGTCTCGCCATACAACAAAACCGTTTAATCGTACAGGGGAACGTATATTCAAATTCGATTGATTCCGCCATGGAACCGACAAGATATTTCTATACTTTCTAGACTGTCAGTAAGTTTTTGAGATGTTCTATAATGATCTGATAATAACATCAAATTCGTCTAGAAAACTAACATGAATCAAATTGTCTTTAATATGAAGAAAAGTAAAAAATATTTTAATGATTAAAAAAATTCCCATGATTGCCAATTATACCAGACTGCGCTAAGAGCTGCTTAGAATTTTGGTATGTATACATGGTGCTTTTTACTTGATACAAAAGCCAAAATACTCTAACCGTATTACACATTAACAATTAATAAAACAAGATAAAACGGAAATAACAAATACTCTGAGTTATCGGTATAATTATTTGTGTTAATACTTGCGAAATTATTGGGTGACAATAGCGTCAATGAACCTATTACCTAACCGACTGCCTACATCCATTAGTTATTGTTAAACAAGTGATGATAACATTTCCCATCACACTACAGGCTTTGACTATCAAAATTGTGTTTATAAATAAACAAGATTTTATTACAACTAGTGTATCGATAATCGATATCAGTTATATATTTAAAAAAACTATTTTATCAATATCGCCAACCGGTTTTGGTCTTTACGACATTTTTAAAGCTACGAGACTTTTTTATTAATATTGCAATATAGGTTATACGTTTTAAAAAACTTTTTATATTATTTATATCGCTTGGGACGTCATCTTCAGGGCTACGTGACTTTTATAAATTTAGCATTATACGTTATATATATATATATATATATATATATATATATATATATATATATATATATATATATATATATATATATATATATATATATATATATATATATATATATATATATATATATATATATATATATATATATATATATATATATATATATATATATGTGTGTGTGTGTGTGTGTATATATAATTAATATGTATATAAAATGATTTGTATAATATAAGTAGTATATATTTAATTTACTAAGATCTATGTTCTTATATGACGTATATTTTCTGAGGCACCGTTTATATACTTTCTGTTTGCCCAAAGGTTGACTGGAGGAGAATGCCCATAGGCATTATGTCCGCCTTTTGTACAAATTTATTTAAGGTGTACAATAAAGTTAAATAAATAAATAAATATGTTAATGCTATATTTATAAAAGTCTCGTAGCCGGGAACATGCCGTATAAAGCGAAACCGGTTGAAATTTAAATAAAATAACAAGTGCTTTGTAAAACAGTGCAAGACTGATTGTTTAGGCTATAGTCGAACGGAATCATGTAAACTTAATAACTTCCTTTAATATTGTGTACAAAGGTTCAAAAGGAATTGGAAAAAAATTACAATTGAATCTTATATTAAATAAAAATTTAGGATTTTGTTTCCCGTTGAAGTGGGTTGGACATACCCATTAAATTGTTCATTTTCTTTCAATATTTACAAATAGAAAGCTTTTAGACCTTGTCTTTGATCATATTTGATGGAACCTCAAAATCATTTACACTTTTTTCTTACAACACAAATCAAAAGACTACGAGATTTATATTGAATGAAAAGAAAGTTACATGGCATTCATTCTTTAATATCTCTGGAAAAATCACACGAATTGTACGATTATCATATTATATTTTTCTCTGTGAATTTTTTTATGTTCAGTACATAAAGTATTGAATAAAATAAATAAGAAAATTAGTTGCTTGTAGTTTGTTTTTTTTATATCCCCGCCCATAGGTATCCCCGAAGGGGTACGCAGAGGTACAATAAGTGCACCCACCATTAGCAAAAGATACTTGGTCCCATAAATGTGATAGTTGGCAAGCTTATCGCCAATCGGGCACTTTACAATCCCGGGCAACTTTGTCTTTCTCAGAAAACTGATAAAACATTTTTTTTTAATGTGCCCGACCCGGTAATCGAACCCGGGAACTAGTGTGGTCCAGCCACTAGACCACAGAGGCGACATTTTTTTTATGTGTAAGTACTTGTATTTGAGAGACTAGTTCGAATCATATATGGGCGCAGCTAGAACTTTGTTATTTGGTGAGTTCAAAGGTTACAAAATTTAAAAAGGTTACTTGTTTTACCCAGAACTTCTTACTGGTGTAATAAATCCCATGTCCGACGTCGGATACAAATTGTAAATTCCTATTCCGCGAATACACATGTTTTCGCTAAGGGACTATATATAAGGCTAAATACCCGCATTGTTTACGCCTATAAATAAACAAATAAATAAATATTCACAGGACAAATTACACTTACTGATCTAACTCTAAAGTAAGCAAATTATTTGCTTGTGTTATGTTGTTCAACGATACTGATACATAGAAATTCATATATAAACACTTTTAAATACGTAATAAACACCCAAACCCGGAAATACAAATATTTATGCTCATCACACAAATGCTTGTTCCTGTCGGGGATCGAACCCGAGCCCCGTTGCTTGCGTAGTCAGAGTCACTAACCATTCGACCAACGGGGCGGCCTATGTTCATTCATATTTTTTTTGCATAAAATAGTGAACAAGAACACAGTTCTCTCCGATCTTGATAGTCCCATCACAGTCTTACACTTCACTATTTACACAGCGTCGCCGCCGGTGGCAACTCAGCCTTCAAGAATTATTAGCGGGTCGAAATTCTGATGCCACTAATCACACATCAAGATACTGCCCTACGCTGAAATTCGGTCCAACAGGACATACCCTCATGCTGGGATCACACTAACGGGAAACGTCAATGCCCATCTTCGTGACAAATATGGCGTTAAATACTAACGCGTTAAATGGCATGGCCATACTTGAACTGACAAAATAAATGCCGATTTTTGGCGATAAAATTAGCACTAGTGTTACTAAAATTTTAAACAATATTTCCATAATTCGTCGCCGACTATTATTTTGAGTCTTGGATCCCACAAACATGGCTCTATTTGCAGAATCTCGAAAAACGCAATTACTTTCTTGCGTTTCTTGAGAATTACTTACTCCATTTGATAGCCATAATACGTATATAACGAAGACAAAAACATGCGATCCCTTCACGCTCACTGTGCATATACGTAAACCATGGTGTTTTAATGCATTAATTCTCGTGTTAATCTCTTTGACGTACCGCCAGTTGAGCTATCTCCTAACGTGTGATGGCAATGAGAATGCCGTTATCACATTATTGCGTTAAGTGGTGCCTATATTTAAATCAAATGTATATCATTGCGATTATTAACGGCATGTCATACTGGTGTGGCTCCAGCATTAGGGTGAGCTGTAAATCCACTTAAATTTTAAACTCGGGTTGAGAATTTTACGGGCTCAGCTTGGTTTCGCAGTATCAGTTATTTGGATCAACTACTTAAGTTCATTTCGAAAAAACAAACAGACAGTGGAAGTATCATAATCGAAGAAGATAAAGCAATTTAAAAGATAATATACAAAAGTAATCTCAATTTTCCTTACCATCCGAACAACTTAATCTGGGTGAAAACTTGCTAACCAACAAGTTTCCGCTCAGATTAACTTGAGAAATCTTGAAAGGTTTTAATTTTAGTAACTACGTGGGAGCTAAATTTAAGAGTTTTGTTGTTATTATTCCACTAGTCATCACCGGTGACTTGGTTCGCGTGAACGAAAAATTTATTTTCTTTAGCTTAGTTGCATAAAAAGGTAGATTTTGTTACTCTGGAATAATGTAGCCATCAATGGATGAAAGAATTTTTAAAATAGTTTAAGCGGTTTTTGAGTTAATTCATAACAAACATACCATCAGCCAAATCTTTTCCCTTATAATATTAGTACAGATTAGAATTCCGTTTTTTTTTTCGAAATGACTAGTTCAGTAGTCATTTCGAAAGTGAAAGTGTCACAAGAAAGTCCCAGTGAAGACCCCTAGACCCGTACCGCCTTATTCCAAAACGAGGTCTAAATATAGTACCGACCTTAATACCAGGTTTATTACTAGTACTAGATGAAACGTTATTATAAAATCGGGTTTAGCGCTAGTCCGAGTTTCTTCTATGGTTCTAAAGATAAACCTCTGCGACCCCTAGTTTAACTTTAATACTAAGCTCAAAACGTCAAACTATAAAGTTGACATAAACGTCGTGTGTGTTGTGAAATAATTGTTTGTAATTAAAATAATTAAAAATGGACATAACCGTAATTGATATAATGGATTTGGAAGATTTGGATGTATTGGAAACATACCAGAGGCTTAATAGACCCTAAAGTCGAGTGAATCCGTTTCACTTAAATGACGGAGACTTTCGAAAAAAATTAGATTCACAAAAAGGTTTGCCAGCAAAATAGTGGATTTATTGCGAGAGGATTTAGTTCATGACCCTCGGGGACAGGCTCTCAATCCTGTTGCAAGTTGCAAGTGGTTTGCGCATTACGCAATTGGGCTCGTCATGAGCAAAACTTGTAAGAAAATAGCAGGGCTTTTAGCTGGATTGTCCCATAGATTTATAAAGATGCCAGCTACTTCAAATCAGCAAGAAGAAGCAATGAGGAAGTTTCGCCGTATAGCTAATTTTTGAAAGTTATAGGTGCTATAGACTGCACTGACTGATTGACTTATCTTTTCTTCAAATGTCCAATTTTCGCCTCTTTTTTTCTTAGTTTGATCCATTTTAGATTCGTAGAACTATCTGATTACGGTAAAAAAAGTAATGCTAGATTTTATAACAAAACCTAATCGTACCTACTTGAGGCACTCGGGTTTTTGTGCTTCAATAATAAATAAAAACAGACTAGCTATGGAAATATATTGAAATGTTTATTTTCGCATATAGTATAAACATTCGGATTAAAATACACGCGTCGCACACTTTTTTTTTGGTTTTTTTTTAGTTTATTTTGTTGTACGCTAACTCGATACGTGTACACATGTAGGTATATTGTTATAGGTATAGTGGAAATAAAAACAAAATTCATATAATTTCAACGTTTTCGGATTTAAGATATTTTTCATAGCAAAATTATACCTATATTTTATTTTATTATCACTTTCGAACTCATAAATCACTTTTAATAAAGAATTTGCTTTCTTTTCATATAAATAGGTTTGTTGTAACGGAACGTTGCATGTTACGCCGAATGAATGAATGAATGGTTTAGAGTCATTTTAGAAGGTATCTTCGGTATTAGCTAGTCCTCGGTTAGACTTGTTTTTGTAATAAGAATGAATTTTAGTATTGAAACTAACTTTAATACTGTAACAAGCCTAGACTTCTTAATCTTGGTTTAAACCCAGATCTAGGCCTGTTTTTGTAATAAGGCGGGTAGAGTCAACGGGTGTTTACTGTGACACCGTAATTTTGGATCGAGCAAGTGCTCAACTAATGTTAAATATGCTTTTTTTCATAAAATGGCAGAGAAGCAGTTCGGTCTTCTGATGGAAAGATACAACCGTCGCCTATAAACACCTAAGGTGTCAATACTGTGTTGCTATCTGTGTGGTGAATTGGTAATGCCACAGTGCACATTTACCGGCTACCCTACCCTCCAACTAGAATTATAGTAATAAACATTTTGATGAAACAAAAATATAAATTTTGTAAATTATAAAAAAAAGTTTTGTGATGTGAAATAATTTTTGTGAATTTGTAATTACTAATTAAAATAAAAAAAACATAAGCTCGCTGAGTTTCTTTCCGCCGCGGATTAGCTATGCTTGTTAATAGCATCGTGACTACTAGTTTGTAGAGTTCTGCACGTCTCGTCCGGGTACAACCGCCTTACCTATTCTTGCTTATGCTTATGTTGGCTTGTCATTGTCGAATTCCGGTGTTTTGGGGGTCAAGCGCGGATCCACCGATAAGGGCACGATGGGCATGCCCACAACTTCTGTATTGTCTCGCCCAGCTTACCACCGCCTTACCTATTCCTGCCGCATTAGCGTCAGTGCTTGTCACTGTCGTGTTCCGGTTTGGAGTGTAAGGTAGCCAGTTAACTTACGCATATGGCATTAGACCTCGCCACAAGAAAGCAACGCACCATTGACATCTTTGGTGGCCTATAGCCATGGTCGACTCTTTTCATCAGGAGACTCATCTGCTTGTTTGCTATCTTATGATAAAAAAAAGTTTCTTTAATGTTCTCATTTACTTTGTTCCTGTATATTCTATTTATAATTACTAGCGATCGGCCTCTGGTCGAATTTCAACAACAGACTAAACAATAAAATCTTTTTTTTAAGTATTGACGACATACTTTAGCCATAAACATAATATTCGTTATATTTAGATGTCTGTCAAATGATTTAGTGTCTATAAAATTTAGTTTTATTGATATTTTTCTAATGCATATTCTATAAAATATTAAGTTTCTGCACTTCTGCGTTCGCATAATTAATTGTCTTAAAAATTAGAATAATTTTTTTTTTTTTTGTTTTAAAATTTGGCTTTACATATTAATTTAAAGGATTAGTTTTAAAGGTCCCGGCAAATTTTAAAATTAGGAATTAAATATTGAATTGAAAGTGCATTTTAATTATTATTGTATAATTAATAAAATATAATAAAAGATGACAAGATAATATAAAAATATTCATTTAAAAATATCCCACTAAATTCATGAATTCGATGCACCGAGTCTTGTGAATGAACTATTTAATGCTAGTAATGTGTCATTTTACATTTACCTATAATTACGATAGTAACTATTAAGATATCTGACGCTCTAAGTACATTTTTCGTGATCACTTTTAATTTGTTTGAAGACACTAAAATATTTTAATTCAAATTTTGCGTAATTGAGTTAGTTTATCCTTGAGTTTTGTTTTTTGTGTCGGATAAAAATTAAATTTTGATTTTTTCAATTATTGTTTTATTACATAAATCGGACATACTATCGATTTTGAACAACCTTTGAAAATTTGACCGGACCTTTAGAAGTATAAATGTATATATAATGACTTATAATTGAGATGAATCATTTTATAAATGCTAATTTAAATTATAAGATACGCTATTTTCAATGAACGTAAATACGTTCACAAACGTAAACAAATGTTGAATTGAAATTTGTCGGTATTATTAGCATGTACTTGTCTCCATAAGCCCCTTAATAAATACCACAAAGCTCCATCTTGGTCTCGTCTCAAGTGAAACTCATTCATGTAAGCTCAACTTACTTTTATCAAATAATTTAGGAGAATTTTCTGTAATATATCCCCTTGATGTTATTATTGCTTTAGATCAGTAAAGATTTCTCACAGATGAAGCGTTTGAAGTATCTGAAAATATGTTTATTTATAGATACATATTTATAGGATAGCGCAAGAAATTAGCAAAAGAATTTGTTAATGTGAAAGTAGATATCATCACTTGTTTGTAACTCAAACTTATAAGTTGACTTTGTGGTGGGAGAAATAATCAAAAAACTACAAACCTAGTAGATTTTCATAAGACTCAACCACTTTCGTCAAGATCATAATTATCTACACTGAAACATATTTTAATCTATTATTTATATATGGCCCTAGAAATAGTCATAGAAAGTGTTATCTTTGTATCATAACACATCTCTCTTATGACCTTACATATCTATACTAATACTATAAAAAGAAAACATTTGAATTTTTGGATTTTCGTATATTTATCAGAAATAAACATAAAAACTATTTATTTAATACTTTATTGTACACTTAATGAAAACAACACACGAAAAAGGATAACAAAAATTGCACAAAAGGTGAGCTTATCTCTACTGGCGGAGATTTCTTTCAGCTAACCCGAAATGTGAAGTAGGGATTAATAAGTGGCAAGACTTTACACTACCTAGAAGTTAAATATAAGCTACTTTTTTAACCGACTAAGAAAAAAGACAAACGACTAAGCAAAAGGAAGTAACAGCTTATACCTAATAAAATCGTTCCGTTTCACGCACACGCACAAAATGTTAATGGTACATTAAAATTGTGGCAATATTATAAAAGTCTTAAATATGTTATTATTATTCTATGCTTTTTATTAGTGTTATGAACCGAGTGCCATATTTCAAGATCTTGCAGATTAGTCTTGCGTTCTCCACATTCATATCTTTTCATACAAATAAGCTGGTGGCAAAGACATTTGACCCAATGTTTCTCACTTATTTACACTATTATCATAAAGAAGTAAAATTTGATATTTTTTTGCAATATAACACCGGTTTTTTACCCAACCGAGTAAAAGGAAGTAATTAACAGCCAGTAGGTAATATTATACAGTTTGGACGTTTTATATATATATATTATACATTTTTTCATCATTTCAGCACGAATACTGGATTATTTGCAAGGATCGACGATTCTAGATCATGCTGATGTACAAACAACGATATTTGTTTATAATGAAAGAGGTAAGAAAAATAATTTAAAAAATCTAAAAATCAAGCAAAAATTTTTCCTCCTTGGTTACTGCTTGGCGAAATATCTTAATTTAGTAAGTTATTATTGTTTTCAACAAACACATCTTGCCAAAGGCTAGATATGTACCTTTAATATACATATGTATTAGTTGCCACCCTTTTCTCTCTATTCTTTTACTATTTTTTTTAAAATAATAAACATTCACGGGACAAATTACAGTTACTGATCTAACCCCAAAGTAAGCAAATTATTTGCTTGTGTTATGGGTGTTAGTCAATGATACTAATACATAGAAATATATATATATATATATACCAGAATATATTTAATAAACACCCAAACCAGGAAATACAAAACATTTATGCTCATCACACAAATGCTTGTCCCCGTTGGGGATTGAACTCGAGCACCGTTGATTGCGTAGTCAGGGTCACTCACCACTCGACCAATGGGGCGGTCAATCAGTTTACTTGAAGTCAACATTTATATTATATAAAATTTTCATGTCTCAATGTTAGTAAACATATTCCGAAACGGCTCGATCGCTTTTGTGAAATCTTATATGCATACTGAATCAGTAGGTCTCAGAATCGGCTACTACCTATTTTTCATACGCCTAAGTGATAAGGGTTGTCAACCACTAATATTTTATTTTTATTTTTTGGTTATTTTTTTATAATGTAGCACTAAAAAAATACACACATCTTTAAATTTTCGCCCTTCTACCGTCAATCCCTATTTTTTAATTCAATAATTTATATGGCAAAACAACATTTGCCGGGTCAGCTAGTTAGGTTTAAAAATCAGTATCAGACAAACGAGCAGACGGTACCCTTGATGGAATAACCATCGTATACAGATATCTATGTATATAAAAATCAATTGCTGTTCGTTAGACTCGCTAAAACTCGAGATTTGACTAATTTTGGTTTTGAATTCATTGTTGAAGTTCAGGGAAGGTTTAAAAGGTGAGAAAATATAGAAAAAAATAGGTAGTTAAAAAGGATAGAAGGAAGAAAGATATTAAAAGGTCATTACTATTCATATGACGAGGTTAGAATGTCATATAGTGCCTACTTTACAGAAGAACAAAACCATATTCTACACCGACTGTCGATACTATTAATATTTTTTAGTATTAATATTTCTAAAATATATCTTAACACCCACTTTTTTAATAACATATTTCTCTCATTTGAATTTCTTTCACGAGTAAGCATTATGAGTCGTGCTCTTTTGGATTTTCCAAACTTATTTCAAACATTTCTAAAGTACGCTACTATTCGCAATACGCCAAAAGCGATGTCACGGCATACTCACATTCACACAGCCCATTCACTTCAAAATTGGTGAGTACTTTCCCGCGTAAATCGTCGGCATTTCCTCTTTAAAAACCATGACACGTTTTTACTTTTTAGGGACGGATGCCGAAGCTAAAGAACAGAAATCGGCCGAAATTACCACTTCCTTAAGGCTGAGTCCGGGGATGTCTTTCCATAAGAAAAATGATGCAGGTACTTTATACTTACTTAACTCAAGCGTCACGTATTTCTTTAAGGGTACGGGATTATAATTTCTCTGTTTATTATTTTTATTGCCTCTTATACGAGCTAAAGTGATATGAATACCCTTTGTAGGGCAGATGCATTTATGGGTACTAGCAATCGCTCACTAGCCGAAATGCGACCGTAATTCTACTAATATTAAAGCATAAATTTCTATAAGTGTAATTAATTATACGATAAACAAACTAATAATCAATTCGATAAAAGACTACAAATTCCATACAGTAATAATATATACTTGTGTGCCAAACGGTGTGTCAAACCTTTGGTAGTGTGTGTAATGTGTTTTTATTTATAAATAACTAGCTGCAGCGTGCAGTCCGCTGTATTGTAAGCTTTTGGCGAATCCCGCGGGATCACCTAATTTTCCGGGATAAAAAGTAGCATATGTGCTATTCCAGGTAATTATATACCTGTGTGCCAAATTTCATTCAAATGAGTAGTTTTTGCGTGCTTGAGTAACAAACATCCATCCATCCATCCATCCATCCATCCATCCATCCAAATATTCAAACTTTCGCATTTATTATATATAATAATTACTAGCTGACCCGCGCAGCTTCGTCCGCGAGTAAATTAACATGTCGTCAAGATAGCTTTTCATACCAATTTCATTCCCTATTTCAACACTTTAAGGGTTGATTTTTGAAAAAAAAAATAGCCTATGTTTGACCCCGACTCTCAAAATATTTCCATGCCAAATTTCATGTGAATCGGTCCAGCGGTTTAGCCGTGAAAGCGTAACAGACAGACAGACAGACGTTCGTATTTATAATATTAGTACGGAAGTGTGGATATAATAATAATATAGATTATTTTCTAATGCATATTAGATTTCTGCACTTCATTTCTAATGAACTTTAATTGTGCTATATTTCATACCCCTCAGTTCCCGCAATTTTCAACCGACTTCCCAAAGGTGATTCCCACTTTCAAGGAGGAAGTAACTAATATGAAAAAACATAAATTCAGTTGTATATTTTTAATGCTAGTTACTTCAGAACTCGGTCACTTAAAAACCTCCCAAACAAGCAAAGAATTTTACACTACTCCCCATGTAGTCTCATTTTAATTTGGTAAAGATCTGATGCGGGATTTCGAAGATACAGAAAATGGGAAGTCGGTTGCTGCAGTTTTACTGTTAACAAATTATCGTTAAAGTGTACAAAGTTTTCGCTTCACGTATCCCGTTCTAGAAAAATTTACTATTCCTATTCACAGCTCCAGTATTTGTTCTCACTCTTTTACAGTCACTGCTATAAGACTCCGGAACTCACTTTCTTATCATATCCGTCACCGTACTTCACTTTGCTCATTTAAAAAATAATTGAGACTTCATTTTTTATCATCTGATCAAAATAACCAGGTTTGTTTTTATTTTGATTATTATCTGCAAGTCAAGAAGTCAAGGTATTAAATTTGCAAATTTCCTTAAAATCATATATGCAACTACCGTGACGCAACTAAAATAAAAAGTGATGTAAGGAATGGGAAGAATTGACCTAAAGTCTAAGAATTAAAAGATACCCCAACAACACGGCAAAATTATAGTCTACCCACGTCCACCACACTTTCATTCATGTCAATAGCAAAAACAGACACACAAATTATGAACTCAACGCACGTTTCATTTCGTAACCCATCTTCAGGAGAATCGAATAGCACTTCACTGTATAAAGGGGCTTCACTCTCTAGTCTTTTATGTTTATGTCACCTACATTAAATACTAAAAGAAACATAGGTCTATACAAAACGATATCTAAACGTAAACATTTGCATTTACCATAACTATCGATGGCCATGACAATTTTAACCACATGTTTAATTTATATTTTTTTAGATATTTCACCATCAGCAAGACTCACCAAATTTGGATTAAAACATGTGAATGTTGGTCCCTCTTTATATCATTTCATGCAAAATTCTGGTAAAAGCATTTTCATATATATTAATCTTCTTCTACTACCATTTTATTCTTTTTCCTTCATCAATGTTTAACTAAGGGTGAAAATTCTTAAATATATTTACACAAGTGTTCTTTACAAATTTTGAGCATGGCTTTCTCATATTGCACTTTAAGACGCTAGCAAAAAATAAATGATGATGAGTAAGGTCTATGTTTTAATTGCAAATTATCACCTTGCGGACCTCCTGTATATCACCTCATTGCCTATGATATAGACCCAGGTGTTGGTCCGGGTCACCTTTGATGAATAGGCCATTTGTTTAAATTATAAGATTGCAAGTAAGCAGATGCTCTTTTCCTGGAAAGAGACAACCATCGCCTATAGCCACCAAAGACGTTATTGGGGCCATCCGTGACTACACTTATAAGAAGAAATTACTATCTTATAATGCTTTGCTTGGAATCGTATACTAGTTTGTAGCAGGAACACGTAAAGACGTGGATTCTGATTCTGATAAATCATCTTAGATAACAGAAAATTAGCACACGGGACTTAAATTAAATTTAATTGAAATTAAGACACGTCCTTTACTTTGTAATATTTGATATTATGGTAAGTCAAAAACAAAGTCAAAACATTTTTATTCAAATTATCCTTTACAGGCACTTTTGACGAGTCAACATTTTTTGAGTTACTACCAGATCGGATACGCGGCCACACACCGATAGTTAAATACGATGATGATAAAGTATCGTTGCTGGGATCTCGTAATACAAAAGTGTCATTTTTTTTAATCTATATGTACTCTTTATTGATATTCTATAGTTTGAGACCTTGGCCACAGAATATCTAATAGTACTATCATATTCTTATAACAATACTGCATTGATATGGATCTAAAATTTCAAGTAAATTTACTAAGTCCGCTTGCACAAAATTATTTATTTTTAAATAAATTTAACCATAGTAATAATCACTAAAACCGAGTAATCACCTTTGTTGCATAATGGTCCAGTGTTGTTGTCACGTGGTCGTGAGATCTCGGGTTCGGTGGGGGTCGGGCAATTCAAAAAGTGTTTTTTTTTTAGTTTTCTTATAAAAACAACGTTGCTCGGGATTAGATAATTGCTCGGTTGGCGATAGGCTTTGTAGATCTAAATATCTTCGACTAATCGTGGGTGCACTGGTTGTGCCTACCTCTTCGGGTGTACGGATGTGACGATAAATTTAGTCATAGTAAAATTCATTTAAAATATAGAAAACTTATGATTTGAAAAGTAATAAAAAATAATAAATAACATTAATTTTTAGCGTCCACTTTGAAAAGAGAATTTGGTGTACAAAATCAAAGTAGTATTTTACCTCCTTTGCCTCCATTCTTTCATCAAAACTCTGAACTGTCAGAGAAAAATTCCCAAACAACTATGGAGCCCGAAAAACTATGTCTACAATGTGAAGAAAGATCGACAGGTGTGTTTACTTACTAGTAATAGGGATTTTTTGCCAATAGTCATCAATTAATTTTAAAAAGGTACCTACATTTATTATTATTTTTAGTGGTTTAGCTTTGTAGAATTCAATAGGTATGATAAACGTTGGTTGTTTTTTTAGGCTATATTTTTTTGTATATTAGAGTTGGTACAATTGCATATACATTTTGTTATTTAAAAAAGATTTAAATAAATAAATTTCGTTATTTATTTATTTATATGTATTTTATTTTCAATTAGTATTCGTTACAACTCTGCTTATTCTTCTAAAATAATATACGTGATGATATTTCGTACATATTATAATTATTTTAGTGTATACGAACCTTTTTATTATTTTTATATTTTCGATATATTAGGCTGTATGAAAAGATTCTTCAGTCTTGCATTGAAAATTAAAAGTACCTATTATGACCAAACTACAAAAATATGTATGTATAGGGATCGTGCACGAACTATAGGGGCAGCACTGTTACCGAAAGTAGTGCGCTCTGGTATCAGATAAAGGAACTTTTGTGATGTAAACATTGTAATTTAATAACACCAATAGGGATCGTGCACGAACTATAGGGGCAGCACTGTTGCCGAAAGTAGTGCGCTCTGGTATCAGATAAAGGAACTTTTGTGACGTAAACATTGTAATTTAATAACACCAATATTGGAAAAACATGCAAAAAATAATAAAATTTGGTTTTTTACCTATAAAAAACGACCGGGTTATGGGTCAGAATCATACTAAAGGCAAAAAGTTAATTGAATCAGGTCATGTCTTAAATGTAATTAAAACTGAAGAAGAAGTAAATAGAAATAAACAATCTACTATTACCCATCCTATTCAGTTGTCACGCAAACCAGTATTTCAAATACTTATAATATCACAATTATCATAAGTGTTAAAATAACTTTAATTAATTAAATAATTAATTTAAAAATATTAAATTAATTGTATGATATTGAAAATAGCAAAATCTAGCAACATTTAAGCTTTTTGAAGAATATATTTTAAGACTTTGTGGAATTTAACAGAAAAAATAGAAAACAAATAACACAAATATTTAAAAATATCGAAGTACATCTAGTAGTTTGTTGAAATTACAATTTTTTTGAGAAAAAACATCTGATTCTTTGTTACTTACAATATTAAGTTGTTTATTTTTTTTTTCGTCCCAAAGGGACAGGCTAAGACCAGAGGTCATGCTGCCTTATCAGTCGTTACTCGTTACCTATCATATTTCGTGAGTAACAGAGATAATAATTTTTTTTTCATGGATAAATGTTTTTAGATTTTTTTTATAATTTTTTAAAACAAAAAAGAAACAGATATATTTACAATTCCCCTACCGTATTAATAATAAATTTGTACAAAGACAAAATTATTAACAAGGAAATCAGTAGTCGATCGCAGAACCAAAACGGGACTACCATAAATTTCGATTAGCTCATCCAACAACACAATATGGTATTACCATCAGAATATGGTAGTAAGATATCATCGAAAGTTTTGAAAGAAAGGGATGAAGTGTTGACAATTTTGGCGAGGTAATCTGCTTTTTCATTTCCAAGAACACCTTTGTGAGATGGAACCCACATAAAGCTAACTATAATGTTGTCAATATTGTAAAGATTATGCCAAATTTTTTTAATTTGGTAAATTACGTAATTAACACTAGTAGTTTGTTGTTTTTTTTTAAATTTGACAACACACTCATGCTATCACTAATAATGAGCCACTTTTTTAAGTCCCTGATTTTTATTTTTGATATGTTTAAGCAGCTAAAATGGCAACAGATTCTGCCGTGAAAACACTGGAATTTTTATTTAATCTGTAACCTATACCTTTGTTTATAGAACTGTCAAAGGTTGCAAATGAAACGCCGTTACCGTCTTTACTTCCACCAGTATAAACACAATGATGAGTTGATGACCATTCCAATTGTTCTAGAGTTCATTATGTACTTAATCTCTGAACGAAAATTTATTGTCAATTAGTATATCCATGTGAAATTTGTTTTCAAAGAACACTTCGTAACAGAGTAAAATAGAGGACGTTTGAATCTGTAATTTCTTAAGTTCAATAAAGTTGGTTAAATTATTAAAATTCATATCTTGGTTTGGAAAATTTAAATAATACTTATTTACTAAGTTTTATTTAAATTTTCCAATCCAAGTACCTATACTCTCCAAGAACTATTTTCTCTGTTTTCTCTAGAAAGGACACTGCTTTTGGGTTAGATGGTATTTCTTACAAAATTATTAAAAACTTAAATGAAAATTGCATGTTGATATTTTTAAATTTATTGAACAATCTTTGGATAAATAATAAGATTCCTATTTCCTGGAAAACTGACTGGTGCCAATTTTAAAACCTGGAAAGCCTAGACTTCATAAAGATTCTTATCGTCCAATTACTCTTACTTCTTATGTTGGCAAGATTTATTAAAGCGAAATTCCATGTAAAAAACAATATTTTACCTTCAAATTAGTTCTCTGTTCTATTTTCTAAACCTGTTTGTATTTTGTTTTCTGTAAAAAATCTAAAAGCACTTATCCACGGAAGAATTTAATAATTATCCTTATTACTCACGAAATAAGGTAACGACTGATAAGGCAGCATGACTTCTGGTCTTAACCTGTCCCTTTGGAACGAAAGAAAAGGAAAGACTTGACTAATATTTTTCCGCCTTTATTTATTTTTATCAATAGGCACGAAAAATTACTATTAATCAAAGTTATCAATAAAAATATTTTACTTACACGTAATTTTTCACTGCATTTATCCATTTTTTGCGTTTGAACATTATCGACGCAGCGTTTAAAGAACTTTTCGGGAAACGGTAAAATTTAATTTTAATTTGGCATATGTGAACACTCACGAATACAACAAGTAATTTTTGATGAGGATATGACGAAAATTAATTTTAGTTTAAAAAAGGGTAACAATTGATAATACTTTTATTTATTTAAATAATACAAAATATTCAACAAACAGTTTACATCACATTAGTTCTGATTTTTCCCACCAGATGGCATCATAATCATCTTGCTCAATCCCTATATGGAAAATTAAAGTAATATGTAAATATGTCCACATGAGGTCCCGGGTCGGGCACATAAAAAAAGAGTTTTTTTTAGTTTTCTGAGAAGCACAAAGTTGCCCGAGATTGGAAAGTGCCCGGTTGGCTTGCCACCTATCACATTTGAGGGACCAAGTATCTTCGGCTAATCGTGGGTGCACTTGTTGTATCTCTGCCGACCCCTTCGAGGATATGGGTGTGAAGATACTTTTTTATGTAAATATGTAACGAGAACTACGTTATATGAATGTTGGAAGAAATAACAAACATTGTTTATAATATTAAATTTATTTATTTATTTATTTATATTATAGAATTACGTATTAAAACATATTATGACGAATACCAAATAACTTTGTAGTTTGTTACAATTTACAAGAATTCAAATTTTCATTGTTAATATTTAAAATAAGTATGTACATACATATTCGAATTTTTAAAAAATATCTGTTTGACCGAGCTTTGCTCGGTTTTTCACATTAGATAAACAATTGATTTTCTTTGTCTAACCTCAAAGCAAACACTCACTGACTTCGTGTTACTTCGTGTTACTTAACAACGCCATCTGCTGGAATAAATTACAATACAAAAAATAGTATTATTATTCGCCAATAGATGTCAGGAAGAGTCATATTTTTCAGTTTTAATTGGGACTTTTATTATCGATAAAACACGAATAAAAGACATTTTCTAAAAACGATTCCTAGCTAGATCGATTTATCGCCCCCGAAACCCCCTATATACTAAATGTCATGTAAATCGTTAAAAAAAGGTAAAGGTATTAGATAAAACAAAGGTTCACAAGTGATTTCAAATGAGTAAGCATTCTAAAAATAATATACCGTTCTTATATATTTAATATTTAATAATAAGTAATTATTATTTTATTTGTGGTACTTATTACGAAGTTCGCTTATATTGCTTAACTTTGATAAATTTCAAAACTGAAGGTGTGATATCGTGATTCAAAAAATACCACTAAACTATATTACATATGGGAAGTTACGGTTTGCTTCGCTTGCTCCATTTTTCGGCTTCGTAAAATATATGCATGTCAATCAGAGACTTCTATGTACTTAACGTACTATCAATCCCCATAATTTAAACTAGTATTCTGTATTTTGTTGTATATAAATTATAAAGTAACTTAATTCAAGAATACAAACAAAACAACATAGGGTAACCACCGGCCACTTAACATGGTTATGCTAATAATTAAATTTTCTTATTTTACTGACTGTTACTGATCTTACTGATTTCCAAACGAACGAAATTGAGTTAGTGATTTTTGGGAACAAGTTATACTACAAATAATTTAGGGAAATATTATTCATGTATATTTAATGTATTCTCTTTACATTATATTGTCAATAATCATTATTTAGTGAATCTTCGCATTTTAAAAGTCAAAAACTATGATAGCTACAGAAATGAGAGTGAGACGGTAATAAAGAGATTGAAACGCTGATTCACATTATAAAATAAAAAAAGAAATACAGAACTCGACTTAGTTAATTTTCGCTATACGGGAACGATATACACAGGACGTTTAAAAATTGATTATAATTAGATTAGGACAGAATAATCGGTTTGTATTTCTGGCCTACCCTATGAATTAAATTACTTGGTACTTTTTTATTGCTGTAATTTTCGATTTTACGAGTATTTTAAACTATCTGTTACTGGCGATTTTGTTCACATGACCCAAAACCATAACTTTTTTATACGCAAAAAATTAAGTACATGTTATGTTTATATAAAATATTGAATTTAAATTTAATAAAAATTTTATGCAGATTTATTGCCTTGTTTTCAATTTAAAACATCCTTTGCTCGCGGCCGACATTAAGGAATAAGGAGGCCGAAATTAGGGAAATACTGGCCGACACTAAGGAAATAGACCCTTTGAAACTTATAACGCTTATATATTTGTATTTCGTTATTGAAGTCAATTAAAAACATCAATACCGTAAAATTTAAATATTAAATAATACAAAAAAAGCAAATTAATATTGTTATGAATAATCTAGAAACGTCAAGAGTTGGAACGCTGGAGGGATCTAGAAATAAAAGAAAGAGATAGCTACTCCTATTAATAAATAAATAGTTGGCCGTTATCCGAATAGCTATACCATAACGGACTTTGTGGTATAGGGCATAAGGATGAAAATAGCGTGTATTATCATAAATTGTTTACAATTAGAAGTGATTCCTCGTTTACTCGATGAATTTAGATTTTTCTGGATCCAGGTAGAACTTTACCCTGGGTATAAATAAAGATATGTTGACAAATACAGAGCAGTTTTTATAAAGCGATCGAGAGCGATACTTGAAGCGACCCGTGCGAAGCGAGAAGTGTTTTATTGTGTAGTCGGTTAAGCTTAGTGATAGTACAGTGAGTGACTAGTGTTAATCAGACTATTTGAGTATTACATTGTGTTGTTTTGTGTATTTGTATTTTAAATACACGGATTTAATATAAGTGGTGTTATTTTACAATTACGAACCCGAAGTACATAACAATATGTTTTTACAATAACGGTTTAAGCCTAATAAGGTACGAAAGTTGTGTTTTTCGTTAGGAGGCCAACATTTGGCCAGTTTACCCTACGCAGTACCTAGTTGAGCAATTTTGTGTAATAATTGAGTCATATTATATTACCTTGTATTTATCTAATTTTTTAAGACTTACAATACTCCACTTGAAAATAAGTGTAAATTTTTACCTCTGAAATAATTATATAATATGCAAAGCCACCAATGCATTTTATTTTCTAATAAAACTATATGTCCATACCGTAATATAATAATTGTATGTTTATTGTTTACGTATACGGATAGAACTACAGATCAATATAGAATATTAGAACTTTATTTATTATCAGCTCTTCGACTTAGTGAAATGTATGTTACATTTATTCAGTCTTGCAAATATTGCTCCCATAAATTTGTGCCTCGCACAAAACGGAAGCTAATTTTTTATCTAAAATGTCCCGATAAAAGAAGGAATTTCATTGGGTGAGGAGGGTGCATTTTCATCAAAGCGTATCAAATATCGCTCACTCGGTAATAATATCCTTTGGTTTTTATATACTTCACTTTAGTTTCATATACAAAAAAAAAACGAAAAAAATAATGAGGAAATAATAGAAGGAGTTTTTAGTCTGCTTACTATATTTTAGTTAATTGATAATGTTGCCTGTAAAGTTTTTTCGATAATTTTGTTATTGGTAATTTTATAGATTTTGATGTGCTCATAACTTTGGCACTGAATGTTAACTTTGCAATCTCGTATATTTGCCACTCGCACCGCCATATTAGTAAAATGGCGCCAACAGCAGTTTTTCGGCAATATCTCCTATTCTACTAATTTTACCATACAACACTTGTATACAAAGTTATATTTTAGAAAATTTAATACAATTTATTATTACATTTTTTGTATCATAAATAGCAAAGAAGCAGATGCCTCTTCAAATGTAATAAGAAAGAGACAAGTGTCACCTATAAGAATTGCTAGGTTATGCATAAGTTTACCGACTACCTTACCCTGCAAACCTAAACACGACAGCGACAAGCACAGACTCTATTGCTATTGAAGATGCCAAGAAGATCAACCAATACTATTTATGTCCAGCGGAATGGGGCTTAACTTCTAGTCTTAGACTTGTCACCTAATAGTTGTCACAGTTGAGCAGTCTCCGCGCTTCAACCCAAACGTTCAACACCAAATAGTAAACTATCGCAGCCGCTTTTGTCATCACCTATTAAATACTAGGTGACACTAAAGTAACACACCATGAATATAAATCATCTACGCGATCTTTCATTCCTTATTTCAGCTCCTTAGGGGTAGTTTAAAACTAGTAGCCTATATTTAATCTTTAATTCTTCAACTATCTCCATTCCAAATCTCACTAAAATCGCTTTACTACTAGCCTTAACATATTAATATAATCCATGCAAAAAAATTTGGAGGTATTAGAATAGATGATGCAATTTAGTTAAAGTGAATCTTCTTTAGTATCGATGTGAATTAAAAATCAAATTTTTTTTTCATATTATAGGCTAGCATAAAAGCTGATGGTTCTCCTAACATAAAAATCAACTATCGCCTATAGTCATCAGAAATGTTAATGCTGCATTACTAGCCGTGAAGCAGGGATACCAAGTGAAATGAAATACAATACTCTATATAGTATTTTGTATTACTCAGTTTCCTATTTATCCAATGCTTCGTAGTCTCCGCGCTCTTATCTATTAAACAGTTCACGTATGCTCCCGTATGCTTTTATATTGCCGAGTCGAACCGAGCGAAAAGGCGTCGTACAGCGAGTATAGTATCTAAAGTACTGATTAAGACTTGCTCTTGTTAAAATTGATAATAATATTAAACCCTACAGTTATCTTAATCACAGTACTTTTTATTCATATTATTCTTGTGAAATGTAATGTTTTGGAAGTTTTACAATT
Source organism: Apodemia mormo (assembly GCA_036924255.1). Classification (NCBI taxonomy): domain Eukaryota; kingdom Metazoa; phylum Arthropoda; class Insecta; order Lepidoptera; family Riodinidae; genus Apodemia; species Apodemia mormo. The sequence goes on along the minus strand of JAUPFN010000007.1, from coordinate 9,697,260 downwards.
ACCGTGAATTTTACACAAACTTCGAATATTCTTAATGACCTTACCTAGCAACTACTCGTCTCACCTTGTTAAGAAGTTTTTTAATGAAAATGACTTTTGCAGTTACGAGTGACAATGTTCTGACAAAAGATAACAAGAGCACACTGAACATACATACGCTGCGGTTAGCGATTACGGAACCTCAAAATATTTGCACACAAACCTTACTCTCATATTTTAATACAGGTGATTTTTTTATTTCTCTTGTGCTAATTTTTTACACGAATTAAATGTTCAGTAACTTAATTATTGATAATTAAAATGCAATAAAACTTCAACAACTGTCTTCCAATCTCTGTGAAACCTTGGATTAGATTTTCACTAAATTTATACGGGATTTAATGTAAGATATATATAACGGGATATGATACGTCCTGTTTTGAACAGGACTGTCTCGGATTCACCTACTCTGTCCCGGTTTGAACAAGTATATTTCAGAATCGTGAAAAGTGTCTCGTTTTCCGAAAAATATACAGTCACGGCACAAAAGTTATAAATTGTATATCGGTTCTTCGACAATCTCATTAACTTGACAAATATTCGCTCGAACTTATGTCCGTAGTAGTTTTATACCTACTACAAAAATCGTACTAAAAGCAAATTTTTAATAGGAAAAACAATCATTTTTACATCTTCAATACTTTTGGTAGATCTAACGATATAATTGATATTTAATCTAAGTTCTCCTTATTAAAACAGATACATTTTACAGACATTATTGCTATTAGTTATTGCTTACGTAGTTCACATCAATTTAATATCCCGTTTTAAGATAAAAACGTCAGGTTAGTTGTGTATACCTACCCCCTGAAACCAAAAAAAAAACATATATATTTGAGTACAAGTTCTAAGGTAACAAAAATACAGTCGGAATGAGAACTTTTACGTTTTTGGGAAGTCTGTCGTATGAAACTATTTGCTTTAATTTTTAATGTAGAGTTTGCCTGATGAGTAGTATGTTTTTAAATCAATTGAACTGGTACATTTTAGTGAACCGGAAAGTCTTTACATGTTCGGTAAATCTACCTACTGCGCAAAGGAACTGGCATGATGATAATACTACTACTTTTCAGTGAAAAGTTTTATTTATGCTCTTATTTAAATTACTTAAGTTCACTTCGCAATTATGTGATCTTTTTTCGATTATCAATATCTTGGTCTATTAAAATACGCATTATAAACACATAACATCTTTGCTTACATGTTACCTTGTAATTCTAAATTGATTTACTTCTTAGTTCGAAAGTATACGTCTATATTATTATTCTAATATTTCTATCTTATGCACATTTATTGCATACAAATTGCCGATGTGTATTACTTTAATCGCAGCTACGTAAAGCCTCCTTTCGAATTTTATTTCTTTTTATATACAAAACAATGTTTAAATATTTACAGATACATTTAATGTACAAGTTGCCGACATGTTTTCAGAATCAACTTCAGTTGACTTGGAATCTTTTGAAAGGGACAAAATTGACGCAGGTACGTCCGTAATCTTTAGACCTGAAACAAATTATTAACAATTTTATTTTATTTTTTTTGAGTGTAGGCACATCGAGTTATTTATTTTATTTATTTAAAGATTAACAAAACAGTTATACAATGTGGTTGTGGAAGGAAAGACCAATAATGACAATATGATCAGATTGATTGAGTACTGTCTGAAGGTAGTGTCAAGAGTCTTCGCAGCCGGCGATTTTTATGAAGAGAGTATTAAATGTGGAGAAAGCCAGACAACTCTGCAAGTATCATGATGTATGGCACTCGGTTCTTTCTGCCTTTACCTTAAGGGATGTGGCGTAAAGATATGTATGAAAATAGTAATATAATAAAAACTATTTACATTGTATCGTACCACGTTATACGTACATTATTATTATTGTTTATGCTTTTATAGAATTTAGCCTGCGAGGAAATGAAATACAAAGCTATTATATACAGAGTTTAATATTACTCAGTTTAGTCCTTATCCGGTCTCACGCCCTTGTCTATTAAACAGTTCACGTATGCACCCGTGTGCCTTTATATTGCCGAGTCGAACCGGGAGAGAAGGCGTCTTTTACCACTTAGCTGTCTCCGGCTAAAGGGAGGGAATTTTTTCTACACCTCCTATATACTTCTGATTAATTTCATTGCGAGTTCCAAGAGCTTAGCTATCCCTATGGCACCTTGAGCTCGGAACCCAGTTGTCATCAGGTGATTGCCTCTGTTAATTCTGGTTTACAGAATTTACTGTGGTGGGAACGAGAGATTGTTATATAAGCAAATACTTTAAAACATTAACTTAACTACTTACAAAGCATATGCTTCAAAAACCATAACATACAAATAACTTCATTAAAACTTATTGTTTTCATTAGAGATTATTTTGCAATATCTGTAGATATAAAAGAATAGAATAAATCCTATTCAAAATTTAATGTTAGTATTATGAAACCTAATAAAATTACAAGTTATGTTTCGTCATAAAAATCATTTGCCCGCCGTACAACAGGGTATCCTTTAGTACCTTGGGTCCTACCATAAAACAACAAGATCGCTCATTACTAAGTTAGTTGTGTTTAATACGGTAGAGCAATTCTGTTGTCAGCAGCCAAAGCTTGTAAATTTAAAGCGCCCAGTATTTACTACAATTTTATTGCATACAGTAAATTAATTCATGTATGTTTATAGATTTTTCAAGATTAAAAGAAGTATATAATAGAAAGAAATATACAAACTTGTGTAGATCTGTTAGAACCCTTATTAGAATATGTCACTAAGAATATTGCCAAAAAGTATTGCAATAATATTTATCTTTATCTAAACTAATATTATAAAGAGGAAAATTTTGATTTTTCCTTTGTTTGTTTGTTACGATTTAACTCAAAAACTACTGGACCGATTTTAAAAAAATCTTTCAGATTTAGAAAGCTACGTTATCCAGGAGTAACAGAGACTAATTCTTTTGCCTGACCGACCAAAGGGAAGTAAAGACTTTTTGTCACGCGAGCAAAATCCTGAGTAACTGCTAGTATAACATAGGTAACAAATGTACGGCTGATGCCAAGCTTTTGAAGGATCTTGAATATGACCGACGGCATTAACCCCACTTGATGCTATCCTAATTTCTTTCGTGCCATGATATTGTAGCTTAGGAGTAAACACGAAAATATGTCAAATGGCGTAAATTCATAGAAGTTGGTCCGGGCCTCCGTTGAGGTTAAACTTTTTGAAGAATAGACTATCTGCGTTCTACCAAGTAGTTCTTAAGAAGCAAACGATAAGCTTTTCGAAACAATATTATCGTGGCTACTAGGTGGTGGAAATCTGCATTGTCTCGCCCGGGTGTGGCGACACCGCCTTAACTGTTCCTGCTGCAATAGCATCTGTGCTTGTCACTGTCGTGTTCCTGTTTGGAGGTTAAGAAAGCTGGTAAACTTATACCCCCACAATGATAGCAATGCACTATTGGCATAATATATAGGCAATGAGTATTAGTATGGGAGCCCACGACACTAAACCTAGTCCCATAAGATTAATTGGAGAATACGAAATGGCTATGCTGCAATGCGAAAAACTGGGTGGCGCTATTAAAAAAAGAAAAAAATAATGAAAAAAAAACGATTTCTAGTACGATAAGACTACCGAATTTCGTTTGTTCTACGATATAGGGGAGGGGTAGGACTAAACGAAAATGCGGTGCTGCATGTCCCCATCCTGGCCCTTATCAGTGGCAGCAGCATTATAAGTGACACCTTGTACCTAGGTATCTGGTACCATCGGACTACCGAACGAACCCAAGCTCAACTGAAAGATCATCAGTTTATGTGTAAGAAAAATCACTGCTGCATCTTCAGTGGATGAGTTCTGAAATCTACAAGAAACTCCTATAGTTTCATATGACCGTTCATCCGTCTGTCCGTCCGTTCGTCCACAGCTTAGCTCAAAGATTCTTGGTACTAGAAAGCTGCTTCCATTAGATTGTTTTAATTTTATGTACTACATAGGGATTTATAGGGTTCTGAAAAAACAAGGAACCCTTATAGTTTCATATGACCGTCCATGCGTCAGTCCGTCTATTCGTCCGCAGCTTAGCTCAGAGATTCTTAGTACTAGAAAGCTGTAATTTGGAATTTGGAATTTAATGCTTTAAGTGGGCAAGTAATTGTATTTTTTTTTGGAAGGGTATATATAAAGTGACATAGCTCACCATTTAAGATTTTATATATGTATATGTAAATAGTATAATAGTTATGGTTATTGATATACATAAAATCATATAACCGAAAAAAATACCAATTTATTTTGCATCCACCATGAACATGTGCCACTGACAAGAAAAAAGCAGTGCAAAGAAGAGAAATGGAATAACCTCGCCGAAAGTCTGGAAAATAAGTAAAACCCCAGTGGTACAATACACCTAAACACAATACATTGCAAGTAATTGCAGAGCTGTTGATTCACCTACAGACTGTTAACATCACAAAGTCAGACGTAAACTGATAAATATTACATCAAAATTTTCATCCGTTTTTATAATAAACTTATGGTATGAGGGATAATAAAAGATTTGTTTCGCGTCGGAGATAAAAAATAATAAAGGAATATTATAAATGTATGTATTTTTTTTCAATAAACTGTACTTAAAAATAAAGATGAGAGGGGGACAAATTGATAGAATCACTTAAAGTGCGTCCACACTTGTGTCATGACGACGAACCGGACTACGTGGCATCGCTACATGATATGTTATGCTAAATGTGGAAGATATAGGCTGTACTGACACGGTCATAAGCCATGTGCGATGAAATGTTACAAGTGTAGACGCATAATGTCGAACTAGATCGCGTAGCATGGCATCACTATGTGGCATACACTCCATGCCTAAATAATCAATCGTCAATACAACTATGTTTATAGCGTGCGCTGCGTGAATGAACGGTGGTTAAATGCGGGCGGAGGAGGTACTGACCGGGACATGTCACGACTTGATCCACTTGTATCCCGTGGCACTAATCCAATCTCGAACAACTTTGTTTTTATGAAAAAACTAAAAAAAACACACATTCTTGATTTGCCGGACCCGGGAATCGAATTCGGCACCTCATGTAGTCAACACCGACACTGGACCACTAGACCATAGAGAAAATATTAATTGAAAAATTTCATAGTTCTTAGTTCTACTCGTAGTATATGGGCTGTGGATCTAATTACATGGGGCACACTAAAAATTTTGCACTTCTAGCTAATCGGAACTGTTTGAATTTCCAATGTTATAGTTTTAAAACGTTACAACCTTCTTAGTAATAAAAAAAACAATTGGCGGGAAATGATTTGTCAATTGTTTTTTTATCACACATCAAAATTCTACGTACGCAACAAAAATGGAATTAAGTCGAAAAGATTTTAGAGCGATGATTTTATATGATTTTAAAAGTTCTCTTTCTCCGCAAGACTGTTCCGCTCGTCATAAAAATGCTTTTGGGAGAGAAGCACCTTGTTTGAGCACCGTGAGTTGAGGCCAACAAAAGTGAGACAGGCGAGAAACGTTGGTAAAAAAATGATCGCATTTTTTTTCTCAGCTACGGGTCCCATCTGTACAATTCCACTTGAAAATCAAAAGAGTGTTAATGCCGAGTGGTATTCTGTCATTTGTTTACCCAGGGCGTTATAAAAAGTTCGCGAAAGACGACCCAAAAGCCGCATTCCCCTACACCATGATAACGCTTCTTCACACACGGCCAACAAAACGAAGTAATTTTTAGCTTCCGAAAAATTACATCTCGTCACTCATCCTGCGCGTAGCCCAAACCTAGTGGGGAAAATACAGAAATCACCCTGTAATTTCTGTATTTTCCCCAAAATCAAAGATTTGATGAGAGGTTTTACTTTTACCAAATCCGAAGAGGCAGTTGATAGCGTTCAATCAGCACGTAGAAAACATGCCTTCAGATCTGTCTTCTGTTTTAAAAAATGGTTCGATCGCATGAAAAAATATTTAAAATATAAAAAAGATTATTTTGAAAAGCAATAAACATAATATTTTGGTTATAACATGTTGTTTTTTTAAGTTACGTAAAACTTATAGTTTGACCTACGTATATGGTTTAAATTAAACACTACCTTCACAGTCATGTTCTCTTTATATAACGGGTCTTAATAGATAAACAGGCAAACAGTAAGACCGACGAATAACAAAGTGATCCTATAAAAGTTCAAGTTTTCACTTGTTTTCCTTTTGAGGTACAGAATCAAAAAAATACTCCTTGTTAGAATAGTTGGTTGGAAGTTGGTAAAGATTCAGTTATTTTCCAGACACTTCAAATATGGCACAAACAAAAGACCCACAGTCGGGTGCAACAGTAATGACATCAGTAGAATATTTCAATGAAAATACTCCGACGTTACTAGATAAACGTAAGTTACTGAAGCAAGCTATTTATAAGTTTTTGTTAGCTTTTTTAAGCCAGGCTAAAATTTTAGTTCTTACAAAAATTAATTTATAATCGCAAGATTTATTTCAAAATTTAGAACCTCACACACAAAAGTCAGTAGATACAAAATATCCATCATAATATTATATGGTTTGTTTTGTGTTTTGTATTTATATTTGGAAATGACTTCATTTTAATTGAAACCGTCAGACATGTTCTCAGCTGTTGCCTCTGTTTAATTTTTGTAGCTTAAATCAATAAACTATGATTACTTCTTTTATAAAGTTATTTATGATAAACAAGAATTAATATTTTTATGCGTTTTATATTAACGTGGCCAAGATAAGATCTACGATGAATGTATGATGCTTGCAGACAATATATATTTTAAAATCTTTAATGCTAATAAGAAAATTGAAACTGACAGTATGATTGGTTTAAGCGGGTGCGATCTTAAGAAAAAAGTAGTATAATCACGCCAGTTCTTAGGGATAGGCAGTGAACCGAACGACTATAAACTTTTCGGTTCACTACTTTTCACCGATTTGTAGGTTGGTGAGATGATTGGTGGTCTCCGTCGCAGTAATTTATCGACCTAACAACGATTATCAGCTATTCGTGTTCCTTCAAAGCACCTGAGATTCCTGAGATTTTGGATGTTCGAAAAAAACAAAATACCTCAATAACAATTTTGCTCGACGCGGGAACCGAACCCAAACCTCATGATCAAAGCCAATAGGTTTGCCCCTAGACCATGAGGCAGTCACAGGCTATCCTAAAATGATGTCTTAATTCACCGAAACCAACATGTGTGTGTACCTATATTGAGCACTAAGAATGATGAACAACCAAGGCAAGTTTGATTCTCTCTACTTGCCTTGTAATTGGATTGAACGTACAGATACATATGTATACGTGTGCATCTTACATAACTTGACGTCAATAGATATTTTCAGACTTAAGTTATTAAGGAAATGGTTTAAATCCATATTTATATTTTAGACACTTCCAATGTATCGCCAGATATGAAAGACCCACAACCCTCTGCAGCAGTGATGACATCGTTGGAATATTTTAATGAAAATGCTTCTTCACTATTTAATAAAGGTATATTAATAGAATAGCGACATATAGTAGGTACGTTCGCGTTAAGAATGCAGTGTGTCATCGTTATTCGCTGGCTCATTAGCTAATCACGTTACACTGACAACTCACTGCATTCTTAACGCAAACATAATGTAGTAATGTATAAATAGAGTACCGGAGATGATATCCGACTAGTTAGTGGAGCCTGATACAGCGTTTTAGAAACATTTTTTCAGGACATTAACACTCCGCCACATGCAACGCGCCATTAAAATCTAAGTTGTCTATAGGCGGTGGTTGTTTCTTTCCATCAGGAGAGCCATCCGTTTGTTTGCTATCTTACGATAATATAAAGAAAGAACTGCAATAAGAATGAAAGTAATGGATGGGTAAAAAATTGCTTGTTTATGCATATTATTTGTGTTTAATTTTTGGTGTTTACTTACTAAAAAAATTATCCACTGCAAATTTTTCATTCAATTCATTTCCCATTCATTATTCATTCTAAAGTTCATTCTAAGTAGAAGTGATAAGAAGCCTTAACATCGAAAATCAAATAAGTTTTTTAATCTATATTATCTATATTAATATTATAAATGCGAAAATTTGGATGTTTGGATGGATGTTTGTTACTCAATCACGCAAAAACTACTGAACAGAATTGAATGGAATTTCGCACACAGGTAGATGATGATCTTGAATAGTACATAAGCTATTTTTTATCCCGGAAAAATTAGGTGATCCCGCGGGATTCACCAAAAACTTATAAGGAAGCGGGCTGCATGCTGCAGCTAGTCTTAAATAGTTGTTAGTTAAGTTGGTAATTCAACACATTTTTCTATTGACAGAGATCCAAGTAACCCCAGTATGTTCCATAAAAAAGTTATCAGCCAGTACTTCAGTATTTGATCTACTTTTTCAAGATACCAAGTCAAGCACAGTTACGGGTAACTATATTACCTAAATAATATACTTCTTTTATTTAAATATATTCCTTTAATTAAAATTACTTTATTATTTTAGCCGGTAACGCGTTAAAAATGTTAAAAAAGGTTTTCTATATTTTTAAATCATCATTCAATTCGATAGTTTATAATGATAACCTCAATCTTGGTTTGGAATCCAGAACTCCATGCTTTTATACCGAGACCACTTACCATTAAGGAAATAAAGATCTTATAACAGAAGAATGACAATTTTATAAATTGATTCAATAACACTTTGTAATATCATTATTCGGAGAAACTTGGTTTGAATACTAGCAAACACCTGTCCGCTTCGCTGGGCGTCTTTTTTTCGGCAATAAAAAATTATATAGCTTATAATTTACGCAATTACATTTTATGCATGTATATCAATTTCGATCCAGATCAGTCAAACCGTTCTTGAATTATAATGTGACTTACAATCTATCGTTTGCGCAATCACCTGTTTTCACTGTATCAGTTTTCATCAAGATCGGCAAAGCCTTTTTTACACCTTCAGAGACAAAAAAAATGTGTTTGTGGCCATCCCTGAAACTTCCCACCTTGATTTACAAGGTAATTTTAATATTTGGAAAGCTGTAATTTTTCAAAATTAGATTTGATTTTGATTTTTGTCACGGTAGTCGACGTAGTTTTCTTAGTAAAAAAATATCATAGAATACCAAAAAATAATTGGTTGAAAAATTTCGAAGTTATGTCGAAAAAACACTTTTTTCAAAATTTTTCGTCAACGATTACTCCCAAACGGATAAACCAATTTTGATGAAATTTGTACATTAGACGTAGTATTTTGAGAAAAAGAGTTGATCAGTATAACTTCCAGATTAAAGTACTCAATCGGTACATTAATCTGGAAGTTATATTAAAAAAATACTGTTTTGCAAAAAAAATTTTTGGGTTTTTTCAAAATTTCTCAAAATCTTCTGGGCCGACTTAGTTCAAATTTTCAGAAAATCTAAGTTGAGTGGAATCCAATCGAATGCCACCAACCGCAAATCGATTTGTCTAGCCGTTCAAAAGTTATGAGATGTTAACACACACACACACACGCACGCACGCACACACGCACGCACAGACGCACGCACGAACGCACGCACGTAAGCACGCACGCACGCACGCACGCACACACGCACGCACGCACGCACGCACGCACGCCCGAACGTCCCGTCCGAACAATGCCCTGAAAGCATTGTATTGTATCCATAAGGCACTGAATAAATTCTGGGTATAGTTACACCACAGACTACTTGTGTAAAAAGAGGTACAATATGCTTAAAAAGTGTAACTTTTACGGTGAAAGAACAACGAGCAAATATGCGTGCCAACACATTATCCCTAACTGACAGTGCCCTACACTCCCTTTCTAAGTCTGCATCGTCTCTTAAATCTTTAGTGACTATATGACTAAGATATTTATATTCTTTTACCCTTGTCAATGCTGACCCATATAGACTAATTGGTGCTACAAATACTGGTAGCTTATTGCCAGACTTAAAAATCATATATTCGCATTTCTTACAATTATATACTAGTCCATGGTCATCTGCGTAGTCTTGGCACACCTTTAACATCTTTCTTAACGCAATGTCTGAGGGGGCCAGCAGTACCATATCATCTGCATAGCTAATACTTTTAACGCAGACTTTTACCAATATAGCAACCGATACCAAAACTGCTGAGCCCCTTAATCAGGGCATTCATATATAAATTAAAAAGTTTTGGTGAGGTTAACCCTCCCTGACTCACACCACATTCCAACTTATAAGGCTCAGAGTGCTCTTCTGGCCATCTTACCAAGTTTAATTGATTACTGTACCAAAACTTGAAAAGGGAAATAATTTGGGGAGAAAATCCCACCTGCTGCAATTTATCCCATAGGATATCATATCACCACTCTGTCGAAGGCTTTGGACAAATCCAGGACATGCAAATACCGGAGTATTCCTATCCGTGTAGTAATTAACAGTGTGTTTTAAACTCAAGATTGCAACCTCCGTGGAATGGTGAGGCCTAAATCCAAATTGAATGTCATTAATGTTTAGGTAGCAATTTAACTGAGCATTCAGCACACTGTCAAGCACCTTGGCGATAACAGTTGCTAATGCGATGGGTCTATAGTTAGATCTACTGGATACATCACCAGTTTTTCTTTTAACAATGGGAACAACTATAGTTTTCATTAGGTTTCGTGGTAGATACGAATGATCCAAACATACATTGAATAGTATCGCAAGCACTCTATGAAGATGGGGACGCTGCATTATAACAGTTTTTGGTGGCTCCAGCGGGATTACCTAATTTTTTCGGGATAAAAAGTAGCATGTGCTATTCCAGGTAATTATATACCTGCGTGGCAAATTTAATCCAAATCCGTTCAGTATTTTTGACGTGATTGAGTAACAAACATCCATCCATCCACCCAAACATTCATCCATCCAGACATCCATCCACCCAAACATCCAAATATACAAACTTTCGCATTTATAATATTAATTATTATAAGTTTTTTTTTTTCTTGATACAAAAAAATGCCTTCAAGATTCAAATGACTATTATTAATTTTTTGATAGTAAAAAGGAAAATAATTTAAAAAACTAAAGTCTGACTATGTAAAAATTGCAGGCCGAAAGTATGAAGGGAAAAGTATGGAACTAAAAGAATCACTCATATGTTTAGCAGCAGTATCAAAAGTTAATAATTTTTAAACATGTAGGTTAGATTTATACTAGACTAACGTGAGTTAGATGTAGCTTATCTACCTACCCAACCTTTTTTTTTTTTGTTAACGCAGGGGAAATGCATTTACGCACGACTGGGCCACTGAGAGCGGCCCGAGTGTGGGACTAGCCGGCTTCCACCGACCGGCCAAACCCACTAAAACCCCTGCGGTGTTCCTACTCGATGCTTGTGTAGGCGGAGTGATGGGTACGCGTGAGCATTCTTCCACTACCCGCCAGCATCCACATCCGCCTCAGACCGGGGCTTTTACAACCCCGGTGGTCGGCTTTGGCCATTTTTTTTACTGAGGTTGGCTTCCTCACACTCGTGCGCAGGCGGGGGCAAGCCTGCGCACCTCTACCCCTCTTCAAGAAGAGGGGTTCGAGAGCTCCCACCTCGGTCCAATTAGCTTCTCCAGGGTGCTGCATTGCACCCCGGATACTGAGCCCCCCCGCCACGACAAGGCTTGGAACCATGGGGGGGGGGGGGGTACCTATCCAACCTACCTCAACCCAACAAAATAATTTACTAAGTATCAAAATCTGTAGTATTTGTTTGTACATTAATTTTTTTAGCAAATTTCATGATAAATACAAATATTACCACTATGTTTTTGTCTACCTATATGTCCCGTTATAGCTCAAGAACACTTTCACCGATTTGATAAAGACTGGTGTATAGTCAGAATATGTGATTGCGCAAATAATAGCTCACACAAATTTTTACGTGGAACGGGTGGGTGCTAACTAGTAGTTTATAAATTTGAATTCAAAATCGACGTATGGTTTTTAACTTCCCACTACGTATGTAGATAAGAAAGTTACTGATTTTACTTCGATTTTCGGAAATCGAGTTTTCACCAGATGTCCACGTTTTGAAGTCCTAGGAATCTTTTCCGACTATTTTCACGATGACGTCAGTATGTATGTATGCATGTGTGTGTGTGTGTGTGTGTGTGTGTGTGCGTGCGTGCGTGTGTACGTGCGTGCGTGCGTGCGTGCGTGCGTGCGTACGTGCGTGCATGCGTGCGTGCGTACGTGCGTGCATGTGTAAACATCTCATAACTGAACGGCTGGACCGATCGAAACGCGGTTGATGGCATTCGATTGGATTCCGCTGAACTTAGATTTCCTGAAAATTTTAACTGATTCAGTCCAGATTTTGAGAAATTTAAAAAAAACACCAAAAAAAATTTTGACGAAACAGTATTTTTTTAATATAACTTCCAGATTTATGTACCGATTGAGTAAAGCAAAAAAGCAATATTTTAGATCTCAAAAATCATCGTTTTCAAATATTGAAAAGCTGTTTTCAAAAATTAATATACTGCGGCAGTATATTAATTTTTGAAAAATTACTGCCATTTTTAACAAAATAGACGTTTGAACTGAAAAATCTATGCTTATATTTTTTACTCTTTTGAGCTTAAAATACTTTAATTTAGTGGGAAATTTCAGGGATGGCCTATAGGTTGAACCGTTTACACATTTTTGTCTTAATTGGCATTACAGGCCTAAAATAACTGAACCTTAAATACTAATATGCAAAAAGGAGGTAAAACAGATGGTTTGTCATCAATTTATGAGTAAGTTAAAATATAATTAAGCTTTACGAAATCTTTCTTCCAGTTGCTTTTACATAAGCAAGCTTAAGTTAAATTGGTAAGTAATATTAAATCGTGCTCAAGAAACAAAATGGCAACTTATCTGTAGGTGACGAAAAAAAAATTGATGCGAACAAATTTGTAGGCATCGGCTTTTCTCTCGAAATTATACCACTGTAAGCGTTGAAACTTAATGTCTCCCTGTGATAGAGTGTATAACCTCCACCGCAGACTGTTTTCATAGGCAGACTCAACAAACACTTGATTCGCTATTTATTTTATGACCGATCCTTTTTCGACCTACATAGGATACATATATTAAAACTGAATGTTATGGGCTGTGAAATAACTAGGCTCTGATCAGATTCTGATGATGAAGCTCTTTTTTAGTGTTTTGGGATAAGTAGCTATTTTTCACACTGCTTCACTTGATTCTCTTTCAAATTTAATAATAACTATGATAACATTATCAATTGAAAGTTTATATTTATTTGTTATTCAGATAGATTTCAATGAACTTTAGTATACATCCTGTATACAGTCATTGAAAAGTCGTAATAATTTTCAATGAAAAAAATGCTTTCCTGTCGGATTTACAAAACTTTATTCAAGCAACTAACCTGTTCACGCAGCCAGAGTTGACATAGGGCCCTGATATTAAAAAAGTACATTTCGATATTCGATCAAAAATAAAGCAAGAAAATGGCTTGAGAATGATATTATAATAAAACACAAATATATCTCAACGTGACAATAGCATATTTTTTCTACAACATAGTATAAAACAAAGTCGCTTTCCGCTGTCTGTCTCTATGTACTCTTAGATCTTTAAAACTACGCAACGGATTTTGATGTGGTTTTTTTAATAGATAGGTTGATTCAAGAGGAAGATTTATATGTATAATCAATGGATTATATAATGATATAGTAGAGAAATACTGTTATAAATATGTTTAGCAAAACAACCTTTGCCGGGTCTGCTAGTAATCTATATATTAATAAATCAAGAAAAAAATTTGGAAACCTTTTTAAGGCAATTACGAAAACATATTCCTGTCGCAATAGTGTTAGTGCTTGCCATTGTCGTGTTCCGGTTTGGAGAATAAGGTAGCCGGTAAACACATACATGTGGTCATTAGGTATCAATGCATCATTAACATCTTTGGTGTCTATAAGCGATGATTATCTCTTTCCATCAGGAGAGCAATCTGCTTGTTTGCTATCTTATGATATAAGACAAAACTGCAAATTTGACTATCAAGTGATAGAATTCCGCACAGTTTTGCCCGGTTTTGGTTCTGCTGCCGTACCTATTCCTGCCGCATAGCGTTAGTGCTTGTCACTATCGTGTTTCGCTTTCGGTACATCTTTAGTATCCATAGGGTAACGGTTGTCTCTTTCCACGATCGGAGCCTTGTTTGTCTATGCTATGCTATCCTATGGTTTGACATAATGATGTATGTTATTTTTTCAGAAACCAATGTTCCATGTAAAAGGCTCGACAAAACTCTTGTTACTTCAAAAGGCACTGTTTTATCTTGCACAGGTATGTTCCATTTTATAAGTTACAAAAAAGAAACTTTTTTTCAATTGCAAGTAATATTGGAACGAAGTTCCTTATCGCGCGTTGTGAAAGGGGGCTAGACGGAAAAAATTCTTACGAAAAGTTGTCACGACACTTTTTGCTATAGTAAGGTATTGTAAGCACAGAAATATTCATATTATAGCACTTCCCTTTAGCTCGTGCATTGAAAGTGAAAGAGTCTATCTACTATTTGATTGAGTTTACTTTTTTTCTAGTGCCAAAAGTTCGACATTTATACAGAATTTCGGCCGAATGTCGAATTTCGACCAAAAGTTGAATTTCGACGGACAGTCGAATTTCAAACGAGTGTCGAAATTCGACCGAGTGTCGAAATTCGACCGGGTGCCGAAATTCGACCGGGTGCCGAAATTCGACCGGGTTCCCAAATTCGATCGGGTGCCGAAATTTGACCGTGGGTCGAAATTCTACGAAGTTCCTTATCGCGCGTCACAACGCGCCTTCACAAAAGGGGGCTAGACGGAAAAAATTCTTACGAAAAGTTGTCACGACACTTTTTGCTATAGTAAGGTATTGTAAGCTGTGCGGCTTGCGGATGTTTCTCTCTCTCTCTCTCTCTCTCCCTCCCTCCCTCCCTTGTATATAACTTGTAAAGTTTTTTATAAGCCATAACTTTGTAATTTTTTCCTCCTTGATGAATTCCTGGAGTATTCGGCATATTTTGATTATGTGCATTTGAAAAACGCTTTCAAAAAAAAAACGTAAATAGAAAGTTTGTTAGACTCGCCAAAAGGGAAACTCACCACTAACGAAGATTCAAGACAATTCATTTTAAAATAAATGACTTCCCGGGGACTGCTGTGCATCTACTAAATTGTCACGCAATTTTGAATTTTATGTAGTTTGTTTTATAATATATTTTGTAATACTGATACAAAAACAACAAACGTGAACGTAAGACTATCAGCGTGCTGTGGACAAGAATCCTACTGCAACATAATTGGTGGGCTTTAAACGATTAAATATTGCATTGAGCTGTACTCGGCCCACTACGAGCGAGCTAACGTTGCGTTCCTGTATTTCTAAGGAACTTTTTTTGACAAAATAATTTTCTTAGAATCGTGTTGAAAACTATTTAAAATATGTTTTTCTTGTACCGCTACATTACCTTTCTTCTCCCAGTTTTGATGGTAAGAAATTACGATTATTGTTTGTTGCAAACTCCAAAAGAAACACAAAACTTATTGATAACTCTTGCCCCGTACATTTTTAAGCATTACTTCGTACTTAAGCCCCGTTTTCACTTTGATTAGTACAAGTGTGAGTGTTTAATGCAGGTGCTTAGTATTAAGCCAAAAATACGTGAAGATAGCCGTGGATCAGTGCGAGTGATTCGTAATCAGCGTAGTAAAAGTGAATAGATGCTGATTACTTATCACTCGCACTAATCAACAGCTGTCTTCACGTATTTTTATCTGCATTAAATACTCACACTTGTACCAATCAAAGTGAAAACGGGGCTTTAGGACAAGTGCTTTGCATACCTTATAACTTCATACCTATTATTTTATTACTATAAACTCGTAAAATTACGTGGTTTTTAATTATGGTTTTATACTTTTTATTGAGTTTTAAAAAAGTAATTTTCTTATGAATCTGATGACAAAACTTATAAAAATGATTTCGTACTTAGACATGATTTATAATTTTAGCTACATATTTGAGGTGATGAATTTTGATGAGGTTGACACAACGCTGTACTGGTGCTATCTAAGTATAACTAAGTTTGTAAATTACTTAAAACAATCTTTTTAAATCTTGCAAAGAACAAACAAGTTCTTAAAAGACTGTATATGTGTAGGTTTACTCCTCGTATTTCAACTAAGAAAATTAGGTTGTTTATGTTACTGAGATCATTAAGAATGTGATAGAATGAGATTCGCTTAACCTATTTTACTGACATTGTATAAATAGAATACATTCACGAATGTTTTCTGTGAGCTACAAAATACATGCCATCTAATTATATACGTGATTCTGCCTCTAAGGTTAGTTAGGATATAATGTCTTTAATCTTTGACTTTGTTACTTAAATTAGTATTTGTGTTGACTTAGTATTAAAACATGTACAATTTTCAGGTACAAAAATAATGTCTGTATCATCAGTTTGCATACAGACGGGTTCCGTTATTTCATATTTTCCAAAAACAAATGCGGTTGACATAGGTAATATTTGTTTATCATTTAATAATTCTTTATTTGTGTATTATTGCGTAGTGCTAGTGTAGAAATTGTGTAGTAACAAGTAACTCGTTCTCCTTTGATTGTTAAAATGACTAAGGACACTTTTTGTCGCCTAATTATCAGTCTAGACGTGTAGTATATCTATGTCTATACTACAGTAAGGTTGTATTAGAATGTTATACTTAACGGCTGAATTTATTTCAATAATTTATATATATATATATATATATATATATATATATATATATATATATATATATATATATATATATATATATATATATATATATATATATACGTATGTATGCATTTGGTTTTTCCGAAACGGCTCTGAGGGCTCTGAGCGATACTGAATGAGAGAAAACCTAATTTTTAAAATTTTTAACTATTAGAAATAAGGGAATTTTATTTTTTTAACCATTTTTGTCAATGACAATCACTATACTACGCGGCTCAGCTTGTTTTCATTTCAAAAAAAAATATTCATAAATATTGACTGCCTCGTAGTCTAGAGGATAGCCTAGTCGGCTCAGATCATTAAGTATCGGATTCGATCCCCGGGTCGGGTAAGTATTATCGAGGTTTTTTAAGGTTTATTCTCGAAAATCCAAAATTTCGGAATCTGGCGGGTGGTGTGTTACCATTTCCGTGCTTCAATTGAGCACTTAAAGCGGTCGGTTCCAGTTATACTATAATCGTTGTCAGGTCGCTAAAATATGGGAATCAATTATCACTCGTCTCATGGCTATGGAGATCACTCATCACTCCAACCGACAAACCAGTGAATCCTAGTAAACTGGAAAATCTATAGACATTCTGTTTACGTACATACTCTGCAAGATAACCGGCCAAAATATTTTTATTTAATGTATAAACAGATTTTTACAAGGAACGCAACTATCAACAAACCACTTTTTAATAGGCTTATAAATTACCTAAGAACAAGCTGTATTGAAAATGGCTATCTAAATCTACCGCGTTATTGTCACCAGCGATAGCCCGTGGCCGAAATTCGACCATAGACTAAACAATAAAATCCCATATATTTGAAAACAGACTATATCCGTAAACAAAATAATATACATGACAAAAATAATATGTATAGTATGAACATATTTTATTTTTGATTAAAATAACGTCAGCAGTTGTTCATTTAATCAAAACTCAATTAATCTTTTCATACATTCCTTCAGATGTTGAGTCATCCAATCAATTTAGGTTGACTGGGAGAGAATGCCATGTAACGTTAAGTCTACCTATGTACCCTACTGTGCATAAAGTTTTAAATAAAGAAATAATACATAAGTATAAAATATATTATCCATCCACATCCACCACACACGTCGGCACCAAACACATAAGCACATAAATTCTTCTTTTTGTCCAGAACATCGGTGAGTTTTGTATTTGTGTCTAATGTCTGCTTTTAGTGTTGTACTTTTGCAATAATACAAATACATGTAGATATGTTAAGAAAAAACACTCATTTTAACATATCGGACATTTTAAAAGACATTTATGTAGTAAGTGTAAAAAAACTAATTGGAAAAAATCCGAGCCTCTCCGGATGTCTCTACGTACGGGTCTGATACGATTAGGACCGCAAAACTTCTTCTGTTAACTTCAGAATTACAGTACGCAGTTTTGTAATTCGGTGACTGGCTGTGTAATTAGGTGTTATTGAATTATAATAATGAAAAGAAAAGTAATTTTTTTTCTGTTTCGTTGTTCAATATTTACAAATACTGCATATTTCGTAACACGTCAAAACTTTCAACGACAACAATTCTTTTGTCCCCACGGTATATAAATTTTAATAAAGGCTTGAATTTTGTTTATTACTATGTTTATTATATTTGACTTTTTGGTTTATTAATAAAAATCGACTAGCCTTTGATACACATAATTATGTAATTTTTTTTTTAATTTGGATTGTTTTATTGGTAGTGCTGTATTGGTTTAAATCAGGACTATACGATTTCAAAAGAAATTAAATCCCACAAATAAAGTTAATTGTGCAAACAAATTTCTTGCAGCGTGCACTTTTGGATTTTCGAAAATATTTAGTGTCTATTGGTGACAGCCATGAAGTATTAGGATAGGTGGAGCTAGCACTCATATTAATCAATTGAAACAAATATTTGTGTTATATCTCTGTCTATGAGGTCTCGCTATCTCTTTTTGTACAGCTGTATTGGAAAGAGGGGGTAAGACCTCAGAAGACGACAGCAATATTTTAAATTTGATTTCAAGTAGGGATTAGAAGTGTTGCCTCCAGATATAATACAGCTTCATGGTGACAGCTAGCTTTTTGGTTTGTTTCTTTTAGTTATATCATTAGATAGCAAAGAAACAGAATAGCTTCTATTGTAGCTAATTACATTAGCTACAATCTGATGTTCAAAAAAATATTTTACTAATTTATTTAAAATAAAAGATAAAAGAATTACAATTATATTATACTAGTAGTTATTATACTAGCTGTTGCCCGCAACTTCGTCCACGCGGACTTCGTTTACTCCGCACAGCTCCTCCCCCGTAGGTGATAGCGTGATAATACTTTCTTTTAGTTCCCACAGGTGTTATATGAAAAGTGTCGCTTGGGCTTTTTTTCCTAGAAAGTTAGTTCCACTTGCAGCTCGGCTCTTTTGTTTTAGTAACACTACAATATTTAAAAAAATCTATAACCCGGTTGACCCTGCAGGCCATCCCTGAAACATCCGTTCTTTGAGCTTAAAATCCCGCTAAATTAAGGTAAGCTCAAAGAACAAAACTATAGCTTAGCATAAATTTTTGAGTTCGAAGAGTTGAAAAATCTAAAGTTTTTAAAAATGATACTTAGTTCAAAAAGATTTTTTTCAAAATTATAACTGATTTTGATATTTCGAATAACATTCAAGGCAATTTTTGAGCTCTAA
The DNA here is from genome assembly GCA_036924255.1 of Apodemia mormo. Lineage (NCBI taxonomy): Eukaryota > Metazoa > Arthropoda > Insecta > Lepidoptera > Riodinidae > Apodemia > Apodemia mormo. The sequence goes on along the minus strand of JAUPFN010000007.1, from coordinate 9,677,704 downwards.
ATTATTTTATTACCTACATTATCGATAGGTAAAATGAACGTCAAAGAAATAAAAATAAAATTATTCATTAATAAATCCCGAATATATCAACCGCTTTTAATCAGATTTACGGTATTTGACGTAATTTTTTAATTGAAAGGGCTGATTTTTTTTAATAAATCGGTATATTAGCCTAAAGGATATTTTAAAAATATTAAGTAAGTTTGTTGTAAACAACATAATTTTATTATTCGAAGAGTTGTAACTTTTGAAAATTTGATTCGATTTTAATTTTTGAAATGGCATTTAACTTATTTTGTTCGTACTAAATTATCGTAGAAGATCAAAAAATGATTATTTAAAAAATTTCGAAGTTATGTCGAAAAAACACTTTTTTCAAAATTGTTCATCATCGATAACTTCCGAACCCATAAACAACGAATTTTGATGCAATTTACAGTATTGGGTGCACTTTTTAAGGAACAAAGCTAATTAAATTTTTTACTTAATTGATACATTATCTGGAAGAAATTTAAAAAAAAATATTGTTTCACCGAATTGTTTTCTGTGATTTTTCAAAACTTCACAAAATCTAGGTGGAATCGGTTCAGATTCTTAGGAAATGTACGTTGAGTGAAACTCAATCGAATGCCATTAACCGCGTTTCAATCGGTCAAGCCATTCAAAAGTTATGAGATGTTTACATACACACATATACACACATACATATACATACATAATATATACAGACCTAATGAAGTCAACGTGAAAATAGGTGGAAAAGGTTCCTCGGGCATCAAAACGTGGAGAAGAAACTCGGTTTTCCAAAATCGGGGCAACATCAGTAAGTTCCTTATGTCTTACCTTTTTACGTAAAATATATTATGAACCTGCAAATACATATTTAAATCACTTTTGAACCGACGAGGAACCGGTGGTTATTAGTTTGACATGTATGTACCTACTATCGTTTGAAACTACAACAGTATTACTTACGTACTCAAATATTATCCATTTTCAGCTTTAAAATTGGATATTTGACTATTTAGGCTTCGAAGTACGTATTCTAAATTGCGTGATTTAAATCTGGTATATTTCTTTCAAATTCATTCTATTATAAATATTGTGCCATCCATAAATTACGTCACACGTTACACACACATTGAGTGACAAGAGGTAAAGAGAGGTCTCAAATTTTGTGACATCACATTTTTTTCAAAATATAATATTTGTGTAGATAAAAAATAATCGAAGGAGATCATTTTTCCAAATAAAATTACAAAATATGTGACATCATACTATGTAGGAGGGAGGTCTCACAAATGTTATCCTATGTCACAAGACGGGGAGGGGTTGAAAAATCATGAAATTCGTGTGACGTAATTTATGGATGGCCCCTACACTCTTTAGATCGAAAAACTGAACCAAATATACATATTTCTTTATTATATATGTAATTAGAAGGTATCAGATCTATAAAAAATACATTCAAAAATGAAAATAATTTGATTGTCAACAAACCACTCACTACAAATCATACATCTCTCTTCAATTAACGGTATATAGCCACTTTACTGTGACTGTGGTCGTATTGCCGTTACCCTGTCGAAAATGAGTCTACCCTCCGTCAAAGTTGATGACCGCCCTAAATACGTTTGAGTTATAAGGGGGTCATTAAATTGGACATAGATTTATTATTTTGCGCTCATTAAACTCACGGTTTTTCCGAATAAAAACTTCAGCTGTATTATTTACAAACTGTTATAACGACCAATTACGCTATTGTTGTAGATTAAAGAAAACTACGCATTAGTTTATCTTTTTCTTCTTAGTCTTCTTAGTCTAAAAAGTTTTGACCTCAAAAGCAATTGGTAATCAATTGCTTTTGAGGTCAAAACTTTTTCTAATTCTCAAAAATTATGATTTAGGTGTCATTGATCGATTCGAAATAGCATGTAGAAACTTTTTGAGAAAATTGAAAGGCCACTCGCAAACACTGCAAAAGTTATAAACAATTAAGTGAAAAAAACGAGATGTTTGATTTTTCGCAAACATCTCAAAAACTAACAATTAAAAAAGTGAAAATCAACAATTATTTAATATTTTTAACGGGAATATATTCTAAAGCCTTTGTCAAATAGCTACTCGAAAGGAAAAAAATCCAGATTTTATAGTTTAATAATTGTGGTACTTTCAATGTTAACATTAGTACTACAAAAAATTGTTAGTTAATTAATGGATAACTAAATAAAAAATCGCGATAAAAAAATTTGCCGCCGGATTATTGTTTCTTGATCTATCTTGTAGACATCAGTTTTTTTACTTCTTAATTTTCATATTTTATAAGTTCAAATAATATTTTATTCATTAAAGCCCAAAGTGGACGTGACTTTCGCAAGCCGGAGTATCCGTTTTCGGGCGTAATATCAATCCTTTAAGAAAATTATAAATATTTATTCTACAATTCCGGAAGTAGAGATTTATTCTGGGAAATTTCCTTCTCTCTTTGAATCTTTTTTTAAATTAAAAATCTTAAATAGTTTTAGAGATATTCACGAAAAACCAAACCCCTCGTTTTTTTTTTTCACTTGATTATAACTTTGCAGTTTTTGCGAGCGGCCCTTCAATTTTCTCAAAAAGTTTCTACATGCCATTCCGAATCGAATGACACCCAAATCATAATTTTTAGAGAATTAGAAAAAGTTTTGACCTCAAATGCACTTGTTAACCAGACTATATCAGCCACCGAAATAAATGGAAGACGTTCTTAATTTGACGCATATACATGGGGCACACTAAAAGTTTTGCACTTCTAGCTAATCGGAGCTATTTGAATTTCGAATGTTATATTTTTAAAACGTTGCAACCTTTTTAGTAATAAAAAAAAACAATTGGCAGGAAATGATTTGTCAATTGTTTTTTATGACACATCAAAGTTCTACGTACGCAACGAAAATGGAATTAAGTCGAAAAGATTTTAGAGCGATGATTTTTATGACGTTTAAAGTTCTCTTTCTCCACAAGACTGTGCCGCTCGTCTTCAAAATGCTTTTAAGAAAGAAGCACCTTGTTAGAGCACCGTGAAACGATGACTTGCTGAATTTGGGAGAGGTCGAGTTTCTTTACATGACGAATTTCGTGAAGGGCGGCCTTCAACTGCCGTCAACGAAAATAATGTGGCTACTGTTAAGCGGTTAATTGTAGAAAACCCCCGGATTACCTATGAGACAATTTGAAAACTATTGGGGATTGGTATGAGCCAAATTCAGAAAATTTTACACGAAGAATTGAAAGTTCGGAAACTTTGTTGTCGTTGGATCGCTGAATCTGATCGTTGGATCGTTGGCTCGCGTGGAATGGTGCTCACAGATGCTACTGAAGTATGACCACGGACATTCTAATGTTGTTTATGACATTGTCACAGGTGACGAAACGTGGATTTATTGTTTTGAACCCGAAAAAAAAAACAGCAATATTGTGAATGGGTGTTTGAAAATGAGAACAGGCCAAAAAAGTGAGACAGGCGAGAAACGTTGGTAAAAAAATGATCGCGTTTTTTTTCTCAGCTACGGGTCCCATCTGTACAATTCCACCTGAAGATCAAAAGAGTGTTAATGCCGAGTGGTATTCGATCGCGTGAAAAAATGTTCAAAATGTTAAGGAGATTATTTTTAAAAGCAATAAATATAATATTTTGGTTATAACATGTGGTTTTTTTAAGTTACGCAAAACTTATAGTGTGACCTACGTATTTATAACTTCCCGCTACGTATGTAGATAACGGAAATTATCTGCATACGTAGCGGGGTTTTTAACACGATTTTCGTAAGTCGAATTACCTGATCTTCACGTTTTGAGGTCTAATTCTGAAAATTTTAACGATGAAGTCAGTGGCATGTATGTATGTATGTATGTGTGTTTGTGTGTGTGTGTGTGTGTGTGTTTGTGTGTTTGTGTGTGTTTGTGTGTGTATGTGTGTGTGTGTGTACGTGGCGTTATGTAAACATCTCATAACTTTGAAAGGCTTGACTGATCGCAACGCGGTTGGTGGCATACGATTGGATTCCGCTCAACTTAGATTTTCTGAAATTTGAACCAAGTCTAAGCCCAGGAAATTGAGACAGATTTTGAAAAAACCCAAAAATAATTTTGCCTAAACAGTATTTTTTTAGTATAACTTCCAGATTAATGTACCAATTGAGTACAAAAACTAATCAGCTCTATTCCTCTAAAAACTAAAAAATTGCATCAAAATCAGTTTATCCGTTTGTGAGTAATCGTTTAGAAAAATTTGAAAAAAGTGTTTTTCGACATAACTTCGAATTTTTTCGTATTCTAATTTAGTATTCTATTTAGTATTAAATGCCGTTTCAAACATCAAAATCGAATCTAATTTTCAAAAGATACAGCTTTTCAAATATTAAAATTACGTTGTTTTTAGCAAACTAACTTAATATTTTTAAAATAACTTTCATAGCCTGATCCATATATCGATTGACGTAAAAATCTTTTCTCCTTTAAATACTGCGTCAAATACCGTTAATTGGATCAAAATCAGTCAATTTTTGGGATTTATCAATGACGAAATTAAAAAAAAATGTTTTTTGATATTGCTTCGAAATTTTTCAATTCAAAAATTAAGTTGACTGTCGTTTGAAAGATGAAAATCGATCATCGTTTCCAAAATCGCAGTATATTGATTTTTGAAAAGCTCTATGCATTTTAAAAATCATTATACTGCCATTTTTAAAAATATAGATGTTGGAACTGAAAAAACCGATGCTTATAGTTTTACTCTTTTGAGCTTAAAAATACCTTAATTTAGCGAGAAGTTTCAGGGATGGCCTGCTGGGTCAACCGCTTACAGATTTTTTATATCACAAGATAGCAACAAGCAAATGGGCCTCCTGATGCAAAGAGGCAACTATCGCCTATAGACACCAAAGATGTTAATGATACTTTGCGTGGCGAGGTCTAATGCCCCATGCTACCTTACCTTCCAAACCGCAAAGGGAAGTGACAGGCACTGATGCTATTGCGGCAGAAATAGGTAAGGTGCAGAACTCTACCGCCTAGTAGTCTTGATGGTAGTGACTCACATAGCCAATCGCCTTTTACGACCTGCCTGGCAGAGCGGCAGTTGGTTTATTCTTTAAAAAGTCCGGACCAGCACAGGGGAAAGTAAAATAAAGAAAAGTAAAAAAACTCAGGAAAAATAAAATACTGTAATTTTTACAAACTTTAGGTTTTTGAACTTTTTGAGCTTAAAAATCTACATAGGTATAGTTTTCGCTTCTTTGAGCTTCAGAATTACTTTCAAAATGCCTAAATTTATCGGGAATTTTCAGGAATGGCCTGCAGGATCAACCCGTTTACAGATTTTTTTATGTCAGACCACGCATAACATTTTAAAGATTAGTCCGATTTTGATCATTCAACCCCAAAAAATAAAGCCCTTATAGTTTCGTCCGTCCGTTCGTTTGTACGCAGTCCAGCTCAGAGATCCTTAGTACTGGAAATCATTTAGCATGAATATACATATTAGTCACAGCAACAAAGTGGTAACGTCTTTGTCCGCATTATTGTAGACAACTTCGGAACCATACTTTGCTCATGACCTGACGCGCACTTTTCCAATTTTTATTAAACAGAGAGTGGTTTCATATCATTTAATATACCTGAAATAATGTGGGATTTTCGTGTAATTTTTGTAAAACCGTTATTTATCAATCAATACATAAAAATGTTATTAAGCAAACTAGTTTTTTCCATTTGTCTCCGATGCCTCGCTTTAATTGCTCGTTAAAATTAATTTGCGTTTCGGAAATCGGCCGTAAGTATTTTCGGCTAATCGTGGACCTGCACTAGTTGTACTTTTGCCTATCTTTTCGGGGATACGGTCTTGAAGATATTTTAATAAAAAAATCATAATCCTTTTATTCGTTAACATTAATAAATAAGTTTTAGAACTAAGTAATGTACTTGTACTGTTATATATTCTGTGGTAATGTATACTTATTATTTTTTGCATACTGTACTGTACTGTACGGTACATATGTATTTCTGTCTCTTTACAGCGGTGTCAGCGCATATGATAAACACGAGAAGCAACGACTGTGTAACTACTCCATCAGTATGTCGTTATGAATCAAAGGATTCTTCTACAGGTAGGTAATAAAGGAATATCTTTTCAAAATGTATATTCCTGATTTCTCTAAGTTACAACTTTTTACACGTTGTTATAGGTACTTGCCGTGTTGGTCCAGGCCCCTTTGAATAATATATCACCTGCCATTCTGCCAGGCAGTTTGTAAAAAGGCGAACAATTACCTATAAGTGTTATTACCATCGTGACTATAATAGAGTTCTGCAAAGTATCGTGTGTGTATATGGTACCACCGTCTTACGTATTCCTGTTGCAATTGTCATTGTTTGTGTTTGTCGCGTTTCGGTTTGGAGAGTAAAGTAGTCTACGCATGTGGCACTGTCATCCCGTTACATGGACAGCAATGCACCATCAATACCTTTGGTGTCTCTATGCGATGGTTTCTCATACCACCAGGAGAGCCGTCAGCTTAAATGCTATCTTACGCTTAATAACATTTTTTCCTGACTCAGAAATTATTTGGCATGAAGCTGTAAAAGTTTTCAAGCAGCTAGATTAACATGACGTCCATATAGTTTTTTGAATCATATAGTTTTATAGTATGAAACTGTAAAAGCCCTCTTCTTAATCTGCATTATTGTGGTGGGAAACTTCGGAACCCTACATTGCGCGTGGCCCACACTTTACCACATTTTATAACATATTTTAAATGTTTCTTCTTGTAAAAAGAAAAGTATCTCCTACAGATACTATAGATTTTATACTTGTATAAGTTTGGTCACTACTTCACCCTCCAAACGAATACATGGAAGTGTCGAGAATAGGATAGACGATGGTACTAAACACAAGACTTGGCAGAACTCTACCACCTAGTTCCTATGATAGGGATAAGCATTACCTCGCGGCTACATATATCGGTCTACAGCGACGTATCGCACTAGCACGATGTTGTCACGAACTACATCGCGACAACTGCTTACGTCATAATGACGTCGTAATATTAATGGTCACCAAACCGCGGCTCGCAGGTTATATTTATGCAGTCTCCTGATGATATTTGTGTGGCCCACGACAAAGCAAACAAGAATATTGTAACTTTTCTTTAAAATATTTTCTTCCCAAAATCATTAACATTCATTCCTTAAATTCTTTAATTTTATACTACTGTGGTATAATGTCGTTGTATGTTATTTTTTTTTCAACTTTGGAACATAAAATGGCATACGTCGATACGTCGATACCCTGGGTCAATATCAAAATGAGGTTTATACTCGTAATCGAAGTGACCTGCTATTACTATTATTGTGTATCGTAATTATATTATTATTTCAAAGTCGTGTGTCGTACAAATATCACCTGCGGACCACAGTTTGATGCCCAATGTAGTGACGCGTCAAGCCCCTTCGCAATGCAGTTCCACGATAGCCCGATACATCGTGCTAGCTCGATACTTTGGCCGATATTTGTAGTGCGTGACTATTAGTCTTTCCTTATATTTTACAATATACGTTATCAATTTAAGAGCCCGGGGTTAAAACGGGGTAAAAGTTTTATCGAAAAGTCCGATTCTATAATTCTATCTAACGTATTAAATCCACGTTTCTTTCATTAGGTGCTGACGAAATATCGAATACTGATAAAGCTACCATGTATCAGTGTTTGGACGTTCATGGAAACTCAGGTAAAATTGTAATATGTAACAATCGTAATACAAAATTAAAATTGTAATATTTAACAATCGTAATACAAGATTAAAATTGTAAAGAGTGACAATCGTAAAACAAGATTTTTCAGTTATTTGCAGGTTCTAATACAGTTGAGGTCTAGTGGTCCGATGTGGGTGTTGCTCACATAAGGTCCCGGGTTCAATTCCCAGGTTGGGCAATTCAGAAATTAGTTTCAGTTTTTAATAAAAACAGATGCCAGGGATTGGATAAGTGCCCGGTTGGCGATAGGCTTGCCACCTATCACATCGTGGGACTGAGTAGCTTGGCTGATAGTGAGTGCATTGGTAGTATCTCTGCCTATCTTTTCGAGAATACGGGAGTAAAGATATTTATTAAATTTCAGTAAGTAATAAAATAGTGCACCTGTAATTATAGTTTTCTTCGCAACCGTCGTGATTTTGTGAAGAAAGCAATGAATGTGAATTTGGAACAAGACAAATCTGCTAGGATTTATATATATAGAACTCGGTTTTCTATGCCTACCCCGTAAGGGACCTGACTTGAAGACATGTATATAATTGTTCATTCATGATGTCTAAAATACGTTCTTACTTAAGCAAAATTCGACATTACATTGATGGACGTATATTTTATAGAAATAGGGCTTACGAGCAGGAAGACCATCGCCAACGGCTTCATAAGTTTTTTTTATTAGATAGCAAACGAGTAGATGACTCTTTTGATGGAAAAAAAATACGGATCTTCAACTATCTCCATGCCACATTTCGTCAAAATCGGTTTCGCATTTTAGCCGTGAACACGACAATGACTAGCACTGACGCTATTAGAATAGAATAGAAAGGCGGTAGTACCAGACCCAGGTGACCTATTAGCCATGATGGTAGTGACTCGCATAGCCAATCATTTGCATCTTACAAACTGCCTGGCAGAACAGCAGGTGGTCTATTCATCAAAGGGGTTTCACTTTGAGGGGTAAATAAGCCAACAAGGGATAAATAATTTTTTCTTCTTCTTGTCCATGAGTCGGATTTGTTCAAAAGCACCTACACTGACTGATGTTATAGACGAGAAGTTTAGATCAAATAGTGTCTCTAGAATTGCATGGTTGTGGATTTTGAAACATCAAGATAATGCGGAAGATACTATGAAAATCAGTGGCAGAAAAAAATCCGAATGAATTTTCAGAATATTCCCCATGAAAGATGCAAAGCAAACTTACTTCTCTAAGAACTAAAAACAATAAAGTAGTTTTATAGTTGATATTAGAAATAGCCTGATTGTTAACGGTTTACATTGCAAACAATGATCACTCTACACTGAATGCAATCAAGACGAAGCAGCCGATGCTTGAAAGCGTCCTCCGCACCTTAGATAACAGTACTCCATATGCGGCTTATTTATGTGCGTGAATATACTCCTCACATAATAATAAACCATCAAGCTTGAGCGGACTAGCTCAAGAAGGGTTCTCTACCATTATCTATAAAAACGGCAAAAAAATCACGTTTGTTTTATTGAATGAAATGCTTTAAATATATTTTTTTAATTTAATTTAAATTTAAAATGTTCTGTGAATATTTCAAGCATCTACCAGCTGTCGATTATCGAGAAAGAAATGCAAAAAAGTCACGTTTGTTCTATGGGAACCCCCTAAATTTTTTTAAATTATTGTTTCAGGCGTTACTTTGCGGAAATCCATTATTAATAAGGTGATTTGCTATTGTCCGCGAACTGTTCTATGTATCTTCCTCGATGACACCAAAAAGAAAGACGTCGGTTTAATAAATGGACAAAACGATAGTCCGGACAAAAAGAAGACCCTAGCGACACAATTATCCACCCACATCCACCACACTTTTCGGTGTAAAACGTCCCACGCCGGCACCAAACCAAGCACAAAAGCACACAATTTATGTAAGCACTCACGTGTGTACATAAATTGTGCTCTTCTTTTTGTCCGGACCATCGGTGAGTCTTATCCATTTATTAAACCGACGTCTTTCTTCTCGGTACCATCGCGGAAGATAGATAGAACAGTTCGCGGATAATAGCAAATTTAATTAATTTCACCTCATTTTTTAATTTATTTTGTTTTTAGTATTTATTGTTAGATATAGCAACAACAGGAATATATCATCTGTGAAAATTTCTACTACCTAACTGTCACAGTTCATGAGATACAGCCTGGTGGTGGTTGGACAGACAGATAGACTGACAGGACAGACAGACGAACAGCGGAGTCTTAGTAATACCGTTTTACCGTTTGTTACGGAACCCTAAAGACTAGGCATATGCCCTAAGATAATAGGACATGGAGTATGGCTGCTTATATAACAAGTATAAAAAACTTTCAAAGTCAAGATATAAATTTAGTAGATAATTATAAATATCTGGGAATAACAAAAGACCAACACTTTAAGTGGAAGTTATGTAAGGTTTATTTAAAAAATTAAAAAGGTAAGAAGAAAAAAGGAAAATTTTATAATTTAAGCTTAAAAATGATAGTAAAGTAAGAATATGCGTAGTAATTATATTTAGTTATGTTAAGTTCAGAGAGCGCTTGCTCGCCATAAATTATTTTACAGTTTAGCAAGTACTATAAGTGTATTTTATTGTATTTAAATGTGTCATAAAGTTGAATATAAACGCTAACACGATGTATTTTATCCCCGCTTTGCTGATTATTATCACCGCTTTGCTGATACAATTTTTTTTCCAAATGTCCACAGAACAGAATTGTTCAATATGTCGTCAACAACAAAAATTCTAATAAAGATGTTATTAGAATTCTTGTATTTCTTAAAACTCTCTCAAACTACGAGTCGTGAATTTATTTGGAGTTAACGCGCAAAATTTTATCTTTTTAAAATTGATAATCATAATAATTTAAAATTTTTAAAAGAATTTTTTGAGACAAATTAAGAAATACACTTTAATCGTTACCGTAAAACTTCAACCGCTCTCGCCTCTCAGGTGCGTTTAAGTAGTCAGTTCGCACAATTTACCTTGAGAACGTCTTATCTTTTCCCCTATGCTGGTCCAGGGCCACTATTGAAGAATAAACCATATTGTCGTTCTGCCAGGCTGGTTTTAAAAGGCTATTGATTGGCTATAAGCATGACTACCATCATGACTGCTAGGTCGTAGAGTTCCGCATTGTCTCGCCAGCGTATAAGGTACCACCGCCTTACCTATTCTTGCAATACATCAATGCTTGTTATTGCCGAATTCCGGTTTGAAGATTAAGGTAGCAGTTAACATTATGCAACGCACCACGTGCCTATAGCGATGCTTTCTCGTTCCATCAGGAAAACCATCTACCCATTTGCTATCCTATACCTAATATAAAAAGTAAAATAAACACATTACACGCACCACCTAAAAATTACCCGAGCAAAGCAAAGGCGGGTCGTTAGTAACTAAACTTCAGGAATCCCCATATTTATTATTTGCATATTTTATGGAAATGTGGAAATGTTTTCACATCTCCATAACAAAATAATAAATTAGGTATAAAAAAAGTTAGTTCCCTTAATGTAAAAGTAAATTATTAACGTAAATTGAATTTTCTCAATGGAGGCGTAGATTGTGAATATTAAGATTACATCTCTTTTGAAATAATTCCTACAGGGAATAAATTTATTAAATCAACTTACACGTGCTAACTTTTTGTAAGTAGTCTCGTCAATAAGGCACGATTTAGATAAATTTGCCGTTCTTAAATCAGAGTTAGAATTTTATCTATTCATAATTCAGCTTTGAAAATGTCTAGCCGTATGAGTAAATACAATATTTTTACTCCGTGCTTAAGGGTCAGCGCACACCAAGAGCATAGTTGAGTAGAGCATTTCCCAAAAATACTGAAATAGATTATGCCTATTTTAATACGGTACATAATTTGTAATTTAGTGTGCTCGACCAAATAATCGATCGATCGACGAATGATCGTCGCGTTTTGAGATATATTTAATTTGCATTGTATATAAATAGTCATTAGGTAAATATTTCAGTGTATTCAGAAAATGCTCTGCCCTGCTGTGCTCTTGGTATCCGCTTACCCTAAAGCGGAGCGCAATGCCTCTAAATTCCCTTCAATTTCCATAATTAAGCGTCTCACTAAGCCGAGGTCCGGTCTCACAGGAGACAGCACTTAACGCGGGCGTTAGTCTTTTTATTATAACAAACAAGGAGATCACTCTCCTGATAGAAAGAGATAACCATCGCGTATAGACACTAATGATGTTAAGTGTGCGTTGTTATTATGTGTGTTATGTATTAATACTACATGTATAAGTTTACCAGTTACCTTACTCTCTACAATGGAACACGACAATGCCAAGCGTTGATGTTATTGTTACAGAAATAGGTAAGGCAGTGGTACATACCCGGGCGAGACGTTGCAGATCTCTGCCGCCTAGTAGTCACGATAGTAGTGATTCGTATAGCCAGTTATTCGCATTTTACGAACTGCCTGGTAGCATATCAGATGATCTATTCTTCAAAGACGTCCTGGACCAACACGGAGATTTTTTTAATTTTTAGCTCTAGCTGAGCACTCTTCCCGCCCACTAGTCCGGTGTCGCTGTTGCAGCCCCGCAGACTATTGTCATTTTGAAAAAAAAAATATACCTACTCTGGATTATTATACAAAGATGTCTGCATACGCATCAATGCACATGAAATCAAATAGCGCTATATTTTGTCGTTTCCACTTTCTTGAGCGTCACTTTTATGAATTTGTGAAATATTTATGCTGAACCGGGTTTTCGTGTAGGCTTTCGTGTAGCTATTACGGTTTATGCAGCATTTTTAGTAACAATAAAATTATTATTAACTACCTGTACCGTGCAGCTCGCTACATAATAAAAGTTTTGGGTGAACCCACGGGGAAAAGCTTTTTTTTTTCGGGATAAAAAGTAGCCTTAGCACTATTCTAGGTCATCGTTCACGTGTGTGCCAAATTTCATCTAACATCCAAACTTTCGCATTTATAATATCTTCTATCTATATATACAAAACTCAATTGCTGTTCATTAGTCTCGCTAAAACTCGAGAACGGCTTAACTGATTTGGCTAATTTTGGTTTTGAATTAATTGTTGAAATACAAGGAAGGTTTAAAAGGTGAGAAAATATAGAAAAAAAAGCGTAAAAAGGCAGAACAAAATTTGCCGGCTCAGCTAGTATTAATATATATTGATCTCTGGTTTGGCAGAACAAAGTTTGCCGGCTCAGCTAGTATTAATATATATTGATCTCTGGTTTGGCAGAACAAAGTTTGCCGGCTCAGCTAGTATTAATATATATATTGATCTCTGGTTTGATAATACGAGTATTTCAGTAGAAATACTGTGTTTTATTCACCTGTTCCAAATCCACGGCGTATCTTCCTTCCGTCCTTTCTTAATCATGTGATGCATTGGGCATTATTGCTACAATTTTTCTTAAATTTTCCTTTCCTGTGATATGTTTTATTATTCATCTTTAAAACTGTTCTCGTAATGTGATATTTGTTCGCGTAGCGAACTAAGCAATTTTTTCGTTTTTAACTCGACTGTTGAGGGTTATGTTTTTCGAGTGTTTGTACGTATGTTTTTTGGCTCGCTCTATAAATGGCTTGATGGACTTAAGCTTGAGAAGTGTCAATAGATTCATCTTGTGAAAGTGACATAGACTATATAATTTCTTACTGAAGGGTTATGTTCTTTTCAATCGGATCGCAATCGGATTTTTTGTTTGTATAACTTATTATTTTTGTTTTATCTTATGGACAAATGTAACTAACTTCGAATTGAAAGAATTCTATTGCACTTAAACCAAATTCACCATAAGGCACTCTTGCTCTCACCTCAAGAAATCAAGACAACTAGGTTTCTGAACGTTTGCATGTAACTTTATTCTTTATAGATATGATTTTAGATATGATAATGTTCCAAAAAAGTGTTCGTGAGTTGGTTTGAAACGCCACATGCAAAATTTTACTAGCTCCCTCCTAACCCCTCAAAACCGAAACATGTGACAAACACTGACGCTATTACGTCAGGAGTAAGGCGTCGGTACTAAATCTGGATGAGACCTTGCAGAAATCTACCTTTGTAGTCTTGTTCAAAACGGCTCTAAACCACAGACACGTTATAACGATATGCTTTATTTAAATATTTTTTATGCTTTAATATAAATTGCATCTGATATATTAGAGCATTTATGGGGCATGCACCTGAGACATGTTCGTTATGTTTCGCGGTGCATTTCATTCGTGACAAGCGCTTTTAAAAGAAGCATACACACCGGTGATAGATCTACTTTGTGTAATAAACGCAGTAATTTGTAATATGCGAGTAATGTCTATTGTCTGTTGTAATGTTCAACTGTATTTCAATAGATGGCGTTATATTTAGAAAACTTAGTCGAACAAGCAGGAAGTATAAAAGCGCAAATAACAGAACCCTAAAAGATAGAGCAGTCGTTTTATGATTTAATTTCTAAACTGCTTTTTAATATAACGAGCACCTTTCCCTGTTACGAACTTAATATCTCGCAGGTGTATAGTGTTTTCTTTAAAAAAGGTCCGGACGAACTTTGTCTTACTATCTGTATTTATCGTATATGTCTGTCTAGAATTCCCAAAAACATTTTTTATTTTTGATTAATAACAAGCTCAATTTTTGTGAACAGCTTCGTTTTGACGAGACACCACCCACCTTTTGTTTCTTCAAAAAACCTCGAATTGGATAACTAATGAAGTTAAAACAATAGATGTTATCAAAATTAAAAGTAAATTGGACACATATCAAAAACTGTGAAAAAAATACTTAAAAATTCAGTATTTCGGGCTCTGCGTGTGCACGTGCCAGCAAAAAATATAAATTATTGTTATCGTCAAAAGGACGATAGTCCTGTCTTTTTGACGCGTAGGTAACCCAAGATCTGGCGCTGAACAAACGAGGTAGTTTCAAGTGCGTGGCTTAAAGTGGCTAAATTTTAATATTGTCGAACAAGAAAAGCATACCCCCTTTTCTGTAGGACAAAGCTAAAGCATCGTTTGCTTTTATTGTTCTACGGTTATTAATCAGAAAATTGTAGCCGTAAAACCTACAACTTTAGAGTGTCGGACTAGAAAAAGTTTTCACTTTACGCGTAGGACAAAGTTACCCTTAAATTATAATCATCAAGATATTGTGAAAAAATTGGTTGTTACTAATCTATTTAAAAACCTCATGCTTTCGACAACTTTAGGGTGGAGGACTCGCCAAAATATTCATGAAATTTGTAGGACAAAAGTATTTTCTTGTTTCTCATAAAATAATCAACTGATTAAAGTAAAAAACTAATTGTTTTTAATCAATATTTTTCCTTCGCCAAATTGACATCTTTAAAGCCGCGTAACTGTTTTATTTACCCGATTCGAGATTTTTCGAAAAGAGAAAAGATGGGCATCTCGTCAAAACGAAGCTGTTTACAAAAATTCAACTTGTTATAAATCTATATTAATTATTAATATTATAAATGCGAAAGTTTGGATGTTTGGATGGATGGATGGATGGATCTTTGTTACTCAATCGCGCAAAAACTACTAAACGCATTTGAATGAAATTTGACACACAGGTAGACAATGGCCTGGAATAGCACACAGGCTACATTTTATCCCGTAAAATTAGGTAATCTCGCAGGATTCACCAAAAAATATTATAATGCATTGTACTAAATGCTGCTGCTAGTCAAAAATAAATATGTTCCTGAGACAACAGTCTAATATATCGCAGTCACTGCTACTGTTATACGCAATCAGTTATCTTCTATTTAACGAGTAGCATAGAAACCAATAAACCAAAAGAGCATAAAAACCAATATTGACATAAACATTTACAGGCGTTGTCGCCTCTATGGTTTAGTGGTCCGGTATCGGCGTTGACCACATGGGACGAGTTCGATTCCCGGGTCGAGCAATTCATAAAATACTTTTCTGACTTTTAACATTTAAAGTGTTTTGACATTTTGATACAACTCACACTTACTCATGTGCAAAATAATTTAAAGCTTGCACACTAATCAATTTAAGGGACATTGGAATTGTCTTTGAAATATTATGACGGATCCAGGTTTATAAAATAAAGTGATAAAATAGTCAAAAATAAATATGTTCCTGAGACTACGGTCTATACGGTAATTATGTAAGCTACAGCCGAAGGATCCAAAAAAAACCAAATTTTTACAAGTACTTTATTAGACTAACTTATTACATTTAAAATATTAAATCGAAACAATACTGCTCGATGCTAGATGCAGATATTGAATGCCTGTTACAAAGAATAAAATTATTAATTTCTAAACTGCTGACTTAGGTTATTACATGAAACCCGTGTGACTGAGGTGATGATGCCATCGTTTCGATGCGGTGTCAGCGGTCTTCATGTGAATTAGGGATGTAACACGGTCTAATATATCGTAGTCAATGTTATTGTTATACGCAATCAATTATCTTCTATTTAACGAGTAGCGTGGAAACCAATGAACCAATAGAGCGTTTAATATAATTAAAAACATTTCAAGCATTTATACCTACTTCTAGATTTCCTTTACGTACAAGACAGCAGGCGATCTTTAGATTACCTTCATATTTATGAATCCACTGTACATTAAGCTTATCCCGTTCTTTATAGTTATTCACAAGTTACTTAGATTATTGTCGAGATAATTTGAAAAGATTTAGTTCCATTGAAATGGGCTATAAAGATTACCATCAGGTGTATGGAACGCAAGCAATGGTTAACTGTAATTTCTAGGTCACTGGTAACTAAAAAAACATATTGTCGTTTAAGATGTTTACATTAAAGGGCAACCTCTATAATTACGTAAAATATTATATATATAATATACAATATTATATATATATATATATATATATATATATATATATATATATATATATATATATATATATATATATGTATATAAAATATATTATATATTTAATATTGTGTAAACAATTTTTTATATTTCAACAGTCAATAACAATCAATTTAAGTATATTACATCCTGAAGATGCTTAAAAAGTGAAACCGGTCGAGTGATATACAAAAATAAAAGTTTTAATGTGAAATTAAAGTACAAGTGTTACAATAATTGTGTTAGATGACCACCCCATGTTCTTGTATAGCGTATAATTAATTATAAGGAATCTGATTAAGTTTTAAAAATGACCAAGTATATTAACATTTGGTGATTTAAAAAAAATGAGATTTCCCCGCTTAAATATAACGAATTTTACTACTCTTGTAAAATAAACTCTTAAATTAAGATGTTTCACTCTTCTTTGCATTTTGGATATAATGTAGACTTAATGACATAAAAACGATACGTAAAGGATTTTTTGGTCGGAAACCACTGGCAAAAGTTAAAAAATCATAATTCTTTTTGCAAGTTTTCAAGGACGGTAAAATTTAGACAGAAATGTTTTGAATGTGTAGAACTTATACTTTTACATCAAAAATGTTAAATGACTTCCTCCTCAGGTCATAACTGGGTATAAGAAGTTTTTAAGTTTAACGGAAGACCGCTCTAACCTCTGAACCTCCTAGTTAAACCGATTAACTCGGTTATTTAAAAAGGTCTTCCCTTAAACTTTAAAATTACTTCTCAATTTACTTTTTTCTAATCTGAATGTGCACATACGCTAGATAGCGCAAGGTAGCACCCGTTTTTTAAATGATCAATACATTAAAAATATCACGTCATTAACATCTTAGGTGTATATAAACGGTGGTTGTCTTTCGATCAGGAGTCATTTACCACAGATTACTTATTTACTGTTTCGCTAAGAGTTAAGAAGCATTTTTAGTGATCTCCATCGCCGCATTTTACCGATCTTATAGCTATTACCGCCCATTTCTGGCGCGATAACGAGGACTGACAGATTTACGTGCTCAACCGAAGCACAAGGCTGAGAACACACCATTCGTCAAATATATTTCGAGAAAAGTCTCAAAAATACTCAATATCATTTTTGCCCGACCCGGAGACTAAACCCTAGACCTCATGATTTTAGCCAAATATCATCACATAAATAAGCTCGTAAAATTTGTTTCAGTTACCGTGTCGGCTGCGAATTTAAAGAACTTTGCTTCGTTCAGTGGTGGTTCTCATCATATGCAGAAAAGTTTTAACGGAGGTAAAAATTGAGAATGTGTTTGACCTAGTTAAATTTATCAACTTAGAAATTAATGTGATTGATGACTAAGTTTAGACAACAATATAAGACACAATATATTATTTTTATTGCCCGCGACTTCGTTCGCGCGGAGTTCGTTTACTCCGCACAGCTCCTTCCCCGTAGGTGATAGCGTGATAATATGTAGCCTATATGTTCACCCGATCTGTTACTAATATTCATACAAAATTTGAAGTAAATCCATGCAGTACTTTTTGAGTTTACCCCGGACATACATTGACTTTCCTACGACTTTATTATATGTATATATATAATACTATCTGTTGCCCGCGACTTCGTCCGCGCGGACTTCGTTTACTCCACACAGCTCCTCCCTTGTAGGTGATAGCGTGATAATATGTAGCCTATATGTTGACTAGACCTGTTAGTAATATTCATGCAAAATTTGAAGTAAATCCATGCAGTACTTTTTGAGTTTACCCCGGACATACATTGACTTTCCTACGATTTTATTATATGTATATACTAGCTGTTGCCCGCGACTTCGTCCTCGCGGACTTCGTTTACTCCGCACAGCTTCTCCTTCGTAGGTAGCCTATATGTTGACCCGACCTGTTAGTAATATTCATGCAAAATTTGAAGTAAATCCATGCAGTACTTTTTGAGTTTACCCCGGTCATACATTGACTTTCCTACGACTTTATTATATGTATATATTATATAATATAGATAACTCGTAACATTTGGAGAAACTTGCGCTTGCATGCAAAAGTTCAGTATATAGGCCCGGGTTACACTTTGATTAGTCCGAATGCGTGTGTTTAATGCAGGTGCTTAGTATTAGGCAAAAAAACACGTATATACAGCCATTGGTTAGTGCGAGTGATTACTTATCAGCGTAGTTAAAGTGAATAGACGCTGATTACTAATCACTCGCACTAATCAACGGCGGCAAAACACGTGTAGGTACGTGTTTTTTGCTTCATACTAAGCACCTGCATTAAACACACTCGCACTTATCAAAGTGATACCAGGGCCCTTATACAGAGTGTAAAGTAATATTTATTACTCGCAGCTTTATTTGAGTCTAAACACTACATAATATATTGCCAGTCGGATAGAAAAATAGAGACAATCACCACCTATAGGTACCAAAGATGTTAATGTTGTGTTACTATCCGTCTGACGGAATGTTAGTGTCACATGCATAAGTTTACCAGCTAATTTACCCTCCACACCGGAAGACGATAGCAACAAGCATTAATGATATTGCGTCAGGAATAGACAAGGCGATGATACGAGTACTAAACACGGGCAAGACCTTCCAGGACTCTATCACTTCGCAATCACGCTGTTAGTGACTCGTATTCCCAATCGTAGGCCTTTTACGAAATTCCTGACAATTTCAAAAAATGTGAAAATTTAAAGACGGTGACGCAACCGCGAGGAGCCTACCAGAACGGCATTTTTTGGTTTGACCGATAGTAAAATAATACTCGTATTTAAAAAGTTCTTGCTTTGTGTTTTTTTTGTCTTGTTGTTTGTTGCCTTAGTTAATCGGATGATTTAGTAGCTCTAACTTCTAAGACTATTAAATGCATACACTTTTTGTCAATATTTTACACAAAGATATTTAAAATGACTAATAGCGGCCATCAATTTCTAAACTGTTGTGTCAAAATAAAGATGAAGTGTTAATTCTTTACTTGTTATTAAAATAACTCGTATATCTTAAGAAATATTTAGAATTGTTAATTATTTAATATAATTTAAATTAATATTTTTTGGGCTGAAATAAAGTCAACTATTTAATAATAATATATTATAATAATAAAATATTATAAAAGACCTGACAGATATGTTTTCGAGAAATTCGTGTTTGTAAAATTGAGAAGTGAAGTTTCGTACGATACAAACACTTTATGTTATCAATTTTGTATTTAATAAAATTCGATTAAAAGACGGAACAGTTGTTGTTTAAATTAATAATCCTTTTACCAAGTGTAGCAAATACACTATATCGTATATGCATGATGGTTGTCTGTTACAAGTAGAAGAACCATCTTGTTTTTTTTTATTTTAAACTAGCTGTTGCCTGCGATTCGTCCGCGCGGACTTCGTTTACTCCGCACTGCTCCTCCCCCGTAGGTGACAGCGTAATAATATGTAGCCTATATGTTGACCCGACCTGTTAGTAATATTCATGCAAAATTTGAAGTAAATCCATGCAGTACTTTTTGAGTTTACCCCGGACATACATACAGACAAACAGACAAAAATTCTAAAAACTATATTTTTGGCTTCGATATCGATTGTAGATAACGCCCCAAGTATTCTTTTAAAAAAATATTCAATGCACAGTTTTGAGTTTCCTACGATTTTATTATATGTATAGATTATAATAATATTCACAGATATTCGTCCTCAATGCACTTCAGCTTGCATTAGTACTCGTGACGTTCCCATTAGAACCAGTTCTGTAGATTGTAATAAGAAACCTGGTGGCAATGTTAACAAGATGGATTGTTATGCACAGTACAGCAGTAGTATAGCAAGTAATGGTAAATATTACATCGTTGTCACTTATTTAGCTAATCATATCATAAGACAGCAAACAAGTAGAT
Source organism: Apodemia mormo (assembly GCA_036924255.1). Classification (NCBI taxonomy): domain Eukaryota; kingdom Metazoa; phylum Arthropoda; class Insecta; order Lepidoptera; family Riodinidae; genus Apodemia; species Apodemia mormo. Next base: position 9,657,141 of record JAUPFN010000007.1, on the reverse strand, counting down.
GACTCTCCTGATGGAAAGAGACAACCATCGCTACAGACATCAAAGAATGTTAATGATGAGTTGCTATCCTTATGGCGGGGTCTTTATAATACATGTATAAGTTTAATGGCTACCGTACCTTCCAAACCGGAATACGATAGTGAAAAGCACTGACGCTATTACGGCAGGAATAGAGACAACGCAGAACTCTATCGTCTAATGTTAGTTAATTAGATAAATTTCTGTTACAAAAGGGTCAATATTAACCAGCTGTAATTTTATTTTTCAATATCTTTACATAGTATTAAACAAAGTTGCTTTCGTTGTATGTTCGCTTAGATCTTTTAAACTACGCAATAGATTTAATGCAGTTTTTATTAATACAGAGTGATTCAAGAGGAAGGTTTATATTATGTATAACAAACGTTTAAAATAGTAGGTAAAGAATAGTCATATCATTAAACACCCGTAAGAAGTCGGGGCGGGTCATTAGTATTAGTATAAGGCTTGAAATAGTCACAAGTTAGCCACCCAACTTGTTATACAAATATGATGTACAAAAAGTACAAAACAGAACAAAAACCTTACCTATTGTAAGTGATACAGCGATAATACTAGAAACACTAATTTATAGTCCTACTAGCTGCAACTTGCCAGAAGCAGGAACAACTAATTTTTCCGGGATAAAAAGTAGCCTATCTACTATTCCAGATCATCATCTATATGTGTGCTGAAGCGACCCTGACTACGCAATCGCTACGGGGTACGGGTTCGATCCCCGACGAGGACAAGCATTTGTGTGATGAGCATAAATTTTTGTATTTCCGGGTTTGGGTGTTTATTATATATGTATTCTGGTATTTATATGTGTATTTCTATGTATTAGTATCGTTGACTAACACCCATAACACAAGCAAATATTTGCTTACTTTGGGGTTAGATAAGTAAGTGTAAGTATAAGTGTAATATATAATAGGTGTAAATGCAAGCTAAACTGACAATCTAAGAAATTTCCTTGGACGTATATCCAGTTTAATCCACGTGGTCAACAAGAAGTGAATATTAAAACTTTGTAATAACTGTGTCCTTTTTTGAATTTTTAAATTGCCTATAATCTGAATTTAAAAAAATCATAATATGTAAACTGAACTTACGCTACTGTATTATACTCGCACTTTACCTAACACTTTCCAACAAGTAAACCATGGAACAAAAAACAAGCGGAATTGGCAAGTACAAACATTTGTATCAGGACCGCGATCGCCATACTCACACATAAAATAAGCATTATTGCATATAAACTACTAATGCAAACATTGTTTCATTGGTCGTTTTCATTTTAAACAACAATAATCCGAACACACACAAACAGAACATTTAAAAATATACAAAGCTGCGTTACAATAAATTTTATTTTGCTACAAAAAAAAGAGTATTTACGTCCTTTTGTAGTCTATTCAGAATAGACTCATCTATTTGTACAATAGTGAAACTATAATCTTAATAGTTTCGCTATTCTACAATAAATGGCAGTATTGATTTTTCCGAAGTTTTCAGTTGGTTATATTTGAGTAGAGAACTTTCTAGAACGATATACGTAATGGCTGTCATTACGTATATCTTTTTAGAAAAATTAGGTCAACCTAAAATGAACTTTATATGTAATGTGTACGGCTTGCTATAAGCTATTTTAGCTTGACTTTCTATTATATCATTAGAGATTATATTAAATCAGGAATTTTATTAAAATAAAATGAAAATTGTACTTTCGGATGATATGAAATATCTCCATTTTTAATCATCTTAATGTATTCTACTATCATTTCTGCATTCAAGGATGGCACAATACGGCATAATTCAGTGTATAATAAATAGATTTTCGCACGACGACTATTTCCTAAAGATATGGTAAGTATCACTAAGGCAATTTAGAGTAACGGCGCATAATAGCGATGCACGCGGCACGCTCGCTCTTCACTTCCACTTGTTTTTTTTTTGTTTCATGAAGTAAACGATAAAAAAATACAATACACAGCCAAGTTCATACTGTCGTGAGACGTTCGTGGCGCAACGCGTCACTGAGTTGCATACACACTTGTGACATGACGACAGACCAGACTACATGGCATCGCTACAGGCCATGTTACACTAAATGTGAACGATGTATGTTGTGCTGACATGGTCACAAAACCATGTACGATAAAATTTTACAAGTGTAGACTCCACATCATGCCTAAATAATTATAAAACAAAACTGACGTAAACAAGAACGAAAACAAAGATGTTTATAATTATGCGTGCGTGCATAAATGAGCGAACAGCGAAGCGGTGAGGTGCGGGCGGGGACGTACCGTCCGAGACACATTACGACGTTATCCACTCCTGCCCCATGTCTGTATCTGTGTCATCGGCCGTACTTCGGCACGTGTCATAAATGCAAGTGTGGACGTCTCCTGGTTACGCGGACAATAGCGAAAATGCTTTTAAAAAAACAACTATCGTTAGATCGGCTCATATCATATCGTCCACACTGGGGTCAGCTAGTAGATCGTAACCATAGATAAATATGTTTATTACTATAGATCGTAACTCCATACCTTGTCGTGTTGTTTATTCAATATTCACTTTTCAGCAGTTCCTTTCAATGTTCGTAATAAATTTAAACCGTACTGCAGCTCATGGCAATTGTTCGCGTATAGTGCGCACGGAACTAGTTGGCCGCGCCTTACGTATTACGTATTACGTATGGCGCGGCCAACTAGTTCCGCGCGCACTATAGCAAAATATGTTCACATTAATCGGCACTTGCACGTGTGTCTGATACGATCACGGGATAATGTTCATTAAATTGTTACAAGTGTGGACACACCTCAAGGCATATCGGTGACGCGAACCCGTAAGTTTTACGCCCTTAAAAAAATCGCTGAAAGCAGCTATAAAAGTTTCCACTTTAAAATTTAACTCTTTTATGAGGTAATTTTTTTGCTTTTACAATCAACTTCCCGAAACTATAAGAGATCTACTATTCAATAAATTTAAAAAAATGTCTTAAAATATAACTGTAAAAAAGGGTATTATAAAATCTCAGATTATTTAGAAGACAAAAAAGCCTGGTATTAATTGCTCCTCATACCAATGTCATATATATATATATATATATATATATATATATATATATATATATATATACACAAACAAGTATCTCAAGTGTATCTCAAGATACACAAACTTTCGCATATTATATTAATAAACTTTAATTTGTCTATATAGATACAACTGAAAACTCGCAACATTTGGCTCGAATTGGTCGTAGTAAACTAATGACTGTGCGAATGTTGAGTAACTCGGTGTCGGAAATAGCAACGCAAGCACAACCGTTGAACAATAATATGGGTAAGATTTAAAAATATCTATAATACCTTGTACGAAATAAACATTATGTATTTAATCTATTATGGCAGATTCGTTCATCTGGTTCAAATGCGTAACGTCATCAAAATTTCCTGTCAACAATAACTCTTGAAGAAATCAACGGATTTTAATCCGAAACCGTATTCGACATAGTTTTTGGAATTAACTAGTGCACTAGTATAGAAGTCATTTTAAAAAATAAATTTCTAAAAACTCGCCCGAAGAAACGCTTTTTCTCGCGATCTTTTAAAATTTTCTCAATCCACAGTGCAGACTCGGTTTAAATTTTCAGAGAGTCTTTCGAAAATTGATATAAAATCAGTAACTTCATTGAGCAGGAAGTTAAGAAATGTGCAAGCATTGCGGAGATGTGAAAAATCGAAACTATTTTGCATACAAAATACGCGTGTCACTCGATAAGTTTGGAAATAAGGAAAACTATTGAAAATATGTATTATTACTATTATCTTCTTTACATTTTTCCAAATTTCTCAGTCAATTTCTATACAAACCTTTTTTATATTTCTCATTCATCTAACCACTTCCACTTTTGAACCGATAGTTCAGAAATGACTACTTCATAGGCAGCCACAGCTTCTTCAGCACTCGAAAAAGCTTGCCTTTTATTATTTCTTATAATTTTCCAGCAAAGGTTTTGGCAGATGTCCGCTCCGAGAAACGCTGTCTAGCAGAACGGCAGTTGGCTTATTCTTCAAAGGAGCCCGATACCAAAACACACCAACATATCAACACAAAATTATTTAATATTATTTACCATAAGTTAAATATTTATTATATAAAACTAAAAAATTAAAATTGCAAGCGATTAATATGAGGAGCAATTAAACCAAAGCCACTTGTCTTTTTAATAATCTTAACTTGTATTTTACGCATTTTTGTTTAAAAAGAAATGATGAAGGTCCATACAAAGTTCGCCTACAAACCATCGCATGTTGATAGATGCTTATAATTTAATACATTATTAATTTCATCCGAAGCGTGAATTGTATCACGGACACTTTTTAATGCTAAAGAAAACAATAATACTAGTATTGTACATCTTGTAACACTAACATAAAGCAATAATATTTTTACCTACTGTTTTAGGTTTTGACCATTTTTGTAGGGTTACGCACCTGAAAAGGAAAAACGGGACTCATATACTTTATTGTCTGTCTGTCCATCTGACCATCTGTCAATACACTCTTCTCAAGAACGCGTAGTTGAGTGAAAAAATCAAACTTGTAAATCAACGCGGTCAAAACAAACGACCAATTGTATCGCATATTTAGCGATTTCAAAAGGGAATCAAAATCTTCAGGGTACTTCCCGTTGACCTAGAATTATGAAATTTGGCAATAAGCAATGTGTAAAGGAAAACATCCAAAAACCGTAAATTTTTATTTATATTATCGAAAAATACAAGTTCCGTATAGAACCCTCGGTATGCAAGTCCAACTCAATAAAAGAACTTAAGTAATTGATAGCGGAAAACACACAAATTAATAAGAAGTCAACATTATACAATGTTTTGGTCAATGGTCGTGGCGCTTTATCGGCCTTTTGATTAACATTTTTCTATTTGCGTAATATATCGCATCATTTATTCAAGTTGCCCCATTTCATTTACATTTCGAAAGAATTTGTGAAGTGATATGGAAAAACAGATTACACTAACGACTGAAGCTAAGTAAGTCAGTTCATTTGTTCTGAAATTCAGTTCTTTTTCTCAAACTAAGAATAGAAATTTGATTTATAAAATACAACTATTAGTTTTGAGACAACAATTCCAGAAAATGTTAATTAATAATTCCAGAAAATGTTTTAATATAAGCACCGTGTTTATTACGGTGTAGCCAAAAAATAAAACTACATTACACTAACCACCAAACGGGTCATAAGTATAATATTTAAAATTTTTAAATTAGACACAAGCATTTTTATTCCTTTGACAGTTCAGCACGTAACCACAGATAAGATTTCCTATGCTGCCTTCCTGACGCCGCTACTTTTGTAGTTAAAAACGTGATCGTTAGTGAAATACTCCCGCTGTATTAAAATAAATAAAATCCTTATATTTGAGTAAAAATATTATACAGCATTAAAATATATTAACTATAGTAACGCTAATTGTAAACAAAAGTCCATATTCCGATAATATAATGACATTGAATTTCCATGTCGATTTAATAAATTTATGCAATTCAAATCGATAGTATGCACAATCGTGAAGTAGAAATCTTTAAGAATCCCACAAATAGAGAACTTACTTTTTTCTTATATTTCAATTATTGATCTACGCATCCGTTGCACAAACATTCCAAGACATTAATATTATTACTTTTTTTTAATAAATTTTACATAACAATTCAGAGATGTTTAACTTTTATGACGAAATATAAATTAATACGGCTAATCCATAATAATTAATTTATGTGAAATAATAATTTCACATAAATTAAAGTACGGTAATATAGGGTGTGAACGCAACTTTTTTATTGAATTTGCAGACATATGAGTGTGTGGGTCACCGGATGGAAAGTAGTCACCACAGCCCATGGAAACTTACATAAAATGACTTTTAAGAAATTTGTAGACCTAGTGACTAAAGGGTTCAAAACTGCTGATAAGAACGAACAAGAACATACTACGTTGGATTTTGTTTTAAAGTTCATATTAGGGTTTAGTACTAGGATGCACCGGCCCAAAGGTGTAGCCGAACTTATGCTTAGTGCATGGTCAAAGGAAGGTAACTTAGTTTACCATCCAAAAGATTATGAAACTCTCTTGCAATTTCGACACCTATAATATTAATATCGTCAGAAATTATGAGGGAGTACTTTGGAATAGAGGAGCTTTGATAAAATGGTTCTTTTAAGTAGGAAACGCACACACATGTGAGTTTTTTCCGATGTGAGTTTTTTAAATGTAACAAGTACAAAACGGCCAAATCGAGGGCAAACCATAAGACAACCGTTTCTATAAAATCACTGTGGGCACTTGAGTTCCTAGGACATCTATTTATCTATCTATCTATTTAAGCGGTCTATATCATACTTAACTGCACTTTGGATCAGTGCGCATGTTCCTAGAATATATGAGGCTTTGGCCAAAGGATATTCATCCTGTTGAGTTGACCAAAGGGGACCCAGAATAGATAATCGATACTCATTAATCTATACTAACAGATTTAGAACTCTTGCTAGATCCAATAAATAAATAAATATCACTGGACAATATCCGTGCTCTTAACATTTAAAATATTTGTTTTAGAAACAAAAACAATTTCTAATGCAATTGTATCGGTTGCCATATCGACATCTGGAGATGGTTTTCATGATAAAAATTGTTCTGGGATATTGCAATCACGGAGGACGTCACTTGTTGGTAAAATAGCAACATTTATCTTTATTACTTCTTTATATATAAGCAAAAGTTACCTTCCATTTGTTAGTCCTGATCTATTTTTAAAAATAGCCTAGGTATATGGTAATCCTACACGGTGGTTAAAGGTAAACATTTACTATCACATATCCATATTTTACTTAATACTTTATAATACTTTTTAAGTAACTAGCAGATCTAAATTTCTGCATGATCTCGCCAGGGATTGACAACATCGCTTTTTCTTGCCGCAATAACATCATCGCTTGTTATGTCGTGTTCTGTTTTGGAGATTAAAGTGCACTTCTGCATGAGGTACTACATTCCTGGCACATTGATGACAACTCACCATCAACTTCTTTTTCAATCACCAAAATTCAGATATCTATTGTCTGACACACTACGTCAAAATGTTTCTTGATGCTTTTTTATTCTTAAAGCCGAAACATTATGTCTCACATGTAACCTAAAAACGACCGCAATAAACATATGCATTAGAAATATATTAAGATTTAGATAATAATAATTATAATAATAATGATGCACAAATAACACGAATTGATTTAATCCCAAAGTAAGCAAATTATTTGCTTGTGTAATAGATGTTAGTCAACATTACTAATACATAAGAAATACATATATAAATACTTACATACTTACCCAAAGCTAGAAATAGGACAAACAATTGTGTTCATCACACAATTGTTTGTCCCTGTTAGGAATCAAACTTGAGTCCCGTCGATTCATCGTTAGGTTCGCTAACCACTTGACCTACTGTACGATCAAATAACACAAATCTCAACATGCATCATCAACCAGATGCATTTTTGCAAATTAGTCAATAGCGGCCCATCCACTAACGTTCATTCCTTCAGTCTTATCCTGAGGTGCAATCCGTACAGAAACGCGACGGGATAAAATTAAACCGTTGTAGCCACTAATTAAACCACAATCCTACATTCTTTCCCCTTGATTTATCACAACACGCCAGTCCGGCAGGAAAAACAATCCTTCAATCACCATCCACACGTTTAGGTACATTCCTGTCAGTTTGCATCTTGTCAGTCATACCGAGGGATTGCGTGTCAGTGGATGGTTATAATCCTGTAATTTTATGACGATTGTTGTCATTTAACAGGAATGCGTGTCATTTTAAATTATCTTTAAAGATTATTTTCATTTTGCAACATGTGTACCCGTAAGCAAGAGATTGCTATTGCTCTGAGCCTTATAGCGAGTGAATATATATTTAAACCTAAAAGGAGACATAGACGAGTGAATATATATTTAAACCTAAAAGGAGACAGAAAAGGAAAATTATAGTGATTTAAGAATTTTAAAAGATCCAGATCTTTTACGATCCAGATCCAGATACAATAAACGCGACGATTTTAAAAACTAAGAATGGATGTTTCTTTCTACAGATCTTTATTTTTAGGGTTCCGGAGTTAACTAGGAAAGCTTACAGTTTCGCTATATCTGACGGTCCGTCTAGCGCAGAGATCCTTGATGTATCCCGTCTCTACATTACTACAGTCTTACCTGTTCCTCGTAAGAGGCGACAGTTGACTATATGAGTCACGATCGTCATGACTACTAGAGTAAAAAACTTCAACTTGCGACATTAGTCACAATAATAAAGTGGTAACATAAAATGTTAAAAAAATATTTTTGGGTAGCTCCTCTACATGTAGAGTGGGCATGATAATTTTATTTTATTATGGGGTATGGGATATCGTTGGATAGGTTTTTAAAAAAACATGGTAGGTTTATGAAAACAGTTTTTGGATAAAGGGACTCGTTTGTGAAATTTAAGCTTTAAAGTGCTAATTTTGTTGTCAAGTCCATTTTATCCTTCCGGGATGGAGACGAACACGAAATGATAACAAGCATGCGCTCAATCACGCTGGATAAATAGACAGACACTAACTTCAAACTTGACTTACCACGTCGTGTCTTCACGACGGGAAGGAACGCGAGGTTTTAATACCTTCATTCTTTCTCGCTCTTGCAAATCCACTGACGTTCATTCCACAAGGATTGTAGATTCCGGCAGGAATGAACGTTAGTGGATTTCCACTGTTATTTTAGTGAAAAAGCTCAAAAATATAAGTCAAGTACCCTATGGAGGATATATTCCATGTTAAAAACTACAATGTTGGCCAAGAATGATAAAAATATTGCGGAATATAAAAAACTTTCGGCATTCCTCAAAAGGAAAATAACATTGAGTTTCAATAATTGTAATAATTTTAATATAAATTTTAACTAAAATGTTTTTATTTTCCTCATTTTTGTAGTGTCATTATCATTTGTATAGTTCTCGCCTTGGTGAACAAACTACTATTGAAACTATAATTTCATTTTTATCTGGAGACAGATGGATATTATATCTGACGAAATTGTAAGAAAATACGAATTCGAATCAATCTCAAGTGCAAATATTTTAATTGCAGGAATAGTAAAATTCTAAAATCCGTTGTTATATTCAAAGAAAGGATAAAAATCTACATGTACGAAACAAGTATATCGACTACCTTATCTACTTGACTGAATGCATTGTCTTCTTCAGGACGCCAGACGCCAGAATCATGAGAGTAGAAATAGATTTTATACTACACCTATTCGGAAAGCACATTAGTTCTTACTTGAAAAACGAGAAGAAAGTACCTAATTCCAAGCGAAACAATATGCAGGCGACAAAAATGTATGGGGTTTACTTTCTCCCCAAGGGGAGAAAGTAATTTTCTCCCCTCCTTTAACTTTTTAAAATTCATAAGTTTGTATCTCGAAGCACATCAAAATGTTACCGGCCACTAGCATTTACTAAGGAAACTTGGCAGTATGTACTTTATTTCATTTGCCTCCTCAATATTAAAAAAAAAACTATTGTACGCGCGAATTTTCTTTTTTATGTATATTCTTCTTACATTCTGTTCTGATGTCTATGTCTAGTAGGGAGAATGAAGATTTATTTACGCCGCCTGAATTAAAAGATGCTGCTCAAACAGTCATTTTAAACCTTTTGCCAGAAAAGTCCAAGCATAAGTACAACAAAACATATGAAGAATTTATGGAGTTTCAATAATTGTAATAATTTTAATATAAATTTTAACTAAAATGTTTTTATTTTCCTCATTGGTGTAGTATAAAGCACTAAAGCAGTATGTATCACTCGGGAGAAAATGCGATACCTAACTTGAGTGTATTGAGGCCCTCAGCTGCGCAGTCAAACTACACTCTCGTAAGGTATCGGTCATTTTCTCGCCTTGGTGAACAAACTACTATTAAAGAGGAAATATATAAATAAGATAAATAAATTAAATGATAAAGTAAGAGAATGAAAATGAAACATAGAGCTAATACATTCATATGATCCAACAATCACGTTTGAATCATAATTTGTTGGAATATATAAGTACTAGATGAAAACCCGGATTCGCTCGGTTATCTCAAATAGTAGAAATTAAAAAGTAGCAACGCTCTAGTGACGTCATCTTTCAAATATTACGTTGATTTAAAAGGGACATACTCTTTGAAAGGGACGACAACACAATGTTGCTATTTTTTAATTTCTACTCTTATGAACGAAGATAAAATAAGTTTCACGATAATCTACGCTCCGTTTTACGATACTTTAATAAATGCTCATATGATACATAATTTTACTCGTCACGGTTTTCTATAATATTAATATGACGTATAAGTTCTCGGTTTGTTTGTTACTGGCAACATGTATCGTGCTCCATACTTTGCCATTAAAAAAAATATATGCTCACGGGCTGTCTTAAGTTGGCGGGTAGAAATTGATTTTTCACTACTTTTTTTTTGCTAATTCAATTGGATGTCTGACGACGAAGTTTTGGCGGCAACCATGCTGGCTATTTTGTTAAATAAATCTCTATACAATTCTATACACTCAAGTAAAAACTCCCGTTCTTTATCTTTAATAGCAAACTTGCTCGCCATTTTGCTTAAATTTACGACTCAACCATTAAACACCGTGACTGACCGAACGCGACCGCTCCAATCTCTGAAGTAAAAAATATTTTGCAGTATTAGGCTTACACAGTGCAAGAAAAAAATATTGCGCTGTGAAAATTAAACCCGCTCAAACTTTCGTTCAATCTTCAATATTAACCCTAAACGGTCAATAGTATTGCACAATACATAATATTGCGCAATATTATTGTAGGTCTATGGGGCATCTAAAAGCAGTTAACAAACAATTGAAATAGCAAAAAAAAAACAATTTCCGCCCACCAAATTAAGAGACAATTTTTGAAAATTTAAAAAAAAAACGAAAATCTTACAAAAAAAAAATATTTGATCGCACAGTTAAAACAGTTAACGAACAATTGAAATAGCAAAAGGAAATAATAAAAAATCAATTTGCCTCCGCCAACTTAAGAGTCAATTTTTGAAAATTAAAAAAACTAAAAAGGTACAAAAAAAAACAGTTATGAACAGATAACGAACAATTGAAATAGTAAAAATCAATTTTCCCCCGCCAATTTAAGACAACCAAGCTAACGCCAACTACACCACATATTTGTAACATTTAAAGAAATATAGCCGATTAGCCTGTCAGCACCGTTAGAATTTTAATCACGATTTTAACAAAATAGGTAGTCGACAATCCAAATTTTGCGGATATATGTTGTCGACTCTAAATAATTATTTTTCTACGCTTTATAATTCAGGTAAGGTTTCGATCGAGTCTACCGTACCCCTTGTCGAAATTATTAATATAGATTTGCTTTAATTAATGCATTTGAAATTCTTTCTAGATCAATGTTTAATGTGTGAAAATTCAAATGATTGTACAAAACCATTTGAGGATAAGGCAGTGTCAAATACCATCCTATTAGGATTTAATGAGATTAATAAGTATTCCACTAATGGAATCAGATCATGTAAGATTATAATTGCAAATATTTTTAAAGTATGTAATGTATACAATATAATGGGTCAACTTCATGGTGTATTTTAGAAGCACGCGAGTGCGACTAATGAACGCCTCAGACTAGTCATTTCGTATAAGGCGGTTTATTTGTACTAAGTTCTATTGCCGCTTGCTAAAAAATCTATACTAATCTCGCTTTGTGATTAAAATATAAGTGCTTTACTATGTCAATAAAAGATAATGACATATTCAGTAGGAAAAAGCTGTACTTGGTCGTGGTGTGATCTTGCGCTGTTGTTTTTAAGCGATCAAAATTTATCGCGCAACAAGATGTTCTTGTTCGATTTCATCATTTTTCGTACGTTATAACGTACATATGTGTCTTCACCCCAAATTCCATATGGGATAGGTAGAAAGAATTGAGCTTCTTCCACATTAATAACATTCTTTATGTACACCTGATGGTTTTGAAGACTTTTGATACCACTTTTGATACCACCTGACATACAGCAACCAACTAATTTGATCAAGGTATGTTAATCTTTATCTCCCACGATAACTACAACTTTCCACATTCACAATAAAACCTATTGGATATAACGAATTAAACTAATCATCGATAAGTAAAATTATTTATCAAACTGTTTTATGCAGCACTAAAATTACCATATTGTAGTTTCGAATGAAAATAAAAGGCGAAGCATATCACCGGACACAAGTATAAACAAAATGTATTTAACTTAATATTGTGTATCATAAAATAACAACACAGTAAAGAAATGGTCACCAAATTGATTTATATGTTTGATCTAGGCATTGCAATTCGTAATATCCACGGGATATTTTAGATAAAGTGTAGCCTATGTCATTCAAGAATATTGTAACTTTTATTGGTGTACACATTTTAATACTAGTAATTTAAAAAAAAAAAAATTGACTTAAAATATCTGTCAACTCCCATATATCATAAACTACTGAAGTTTTAAGGGTTACCTACATTTATTTTGGCTTCATTGATTTAAATTAGATACGTTCCAACGTATTAGAACATACCTAATTTAAATCAATGAAGCTTATATAATCAATTAAAATCAATAATTATCTCGATATGGCTTTTAGTTCCTGAGATATTTGTATTTTGTAGACAAATATACAAACATATTAACATACATATAAACATATTAACATACATGTCTTTAGACGCATAAATAAATCATCATACGCAAATATTATCATTCCCAACAATATTACAAACATACATGAAAAACTAATAACCTCCGTTTTTCGTAGGTTGAAAATTCAATAACCTCCGTTTTTTCGTAGGTTTCAGATATTAATTCCTACGAACTCACAAACTTAAAAACTATGAGATTTGTATATTACAGGTTGATGTTAAAATCGTCAACCGTGAACTACTTGGAATTATTTTTTAAATTTGTGAAACAGCTGTTTGTAATAAATATGAGCATTAAGTCTACAAACCGATGAGTAAAAGTACATATATTGATAGTTTGTACATATTACGAAGATTACTGCTAATATCAATGTATTAAAAAAGTTTAATCTTAAAAAAATATATGGGTAACCAAGATCGTTTATCATATTTTATCAGTACGCCTAAAGTTGTTTTTTTTTGCTAAATACAATGACCAGCTGTTTGACCTACGATATTGACAAACCCTGTACACACTAAGACCTCATTGATTAAAAGCAGGGTGTACTACGAACAATTAAGAGTTTCCTTTGCCCCGAAGACTGGATAGACCACTTACATGTCAATAACAAAGTAATTCTTTATATTTTAAAGACACAAGTGATCCTATGCCTACGGCCTATGCACCTACGTCAGCAGAAAAAGGAACAAAATCTAACTTAAGTGTTAGTTCTTCACGGAATCCGAATTTCATAATTTCCAGTAATATAAACGCTACAAAATGGATGAAAGGATGCCCAAAAGAAGGAGATATTGGTAAGTAATATTCTTGGTTTTAAATTTTTAGATTGTTCCGATTTGTAATGTATTTTAAACAATATAGATGGGAATTTAATAATTTATGAGACTTACTAAAAGAGATGTGGTTTTGTGTAAATTAGTAATTTAAAAAATAATGATGGTTATTCAACATGCGAGCTCGAGTATTTATGTATACATAATGTAGAGATATTGAATCAAGATAAGCGACATCAAATGAAATAAAGCCGCAGAAGTCAAACAAGCTTTCATGGGATCTAGAACAATTTAAGAACATAATACGTACACAATCATAAATAGAAATAAATACGATATTTAATTAATGAAGAAGTGACTGATTTGCGTTTATTACATGATGTAGCAATTATTGCAGCAAAACACGACGCGATGCCCTTTTAACCAATGCACAAAATTTTTCAACAATAAGAATCTGATTTTTATCCTAGAAGACTTAAGAATCCGGTTTTTATTTTCTATTTATTTTCATAGACGTACATACCACCAACACTAGTATGTCAATATGAAAGTATATTTGCTTGTTTGTTTTCACAGCTTATTCTCCGATTTAAATAAAAATTAATTTTATCGTCTAGTAACTGGCTATCAATCTACCCAATTCACTCTACATTTATACAGCATTTTGTTTCATTTCCTTATTTATTTGCTCTTTCCACTTTCCATTTAATATAATAAATTTAGGTCAAGTCTTCAAATATGTTTAAGTCCATAAATCGCGTGAGGGAGTTCAGCAAAATCTTACCAAATTTTAAGTGGTGGAGGGATGGTACCTCGGCGAATATTGCGTTATTATTTTCCGCGGGAAACTAAAAAAGAAAGAAAAATAAGTTAAATAAGTAAAACAGGCGTCTCACTAAGTGGCTAAATCGTTAAAAAAACATTAAACAAATTGATATTTTTTTGAGATTTAATCATCTGTTTAAAACAGAAATACGTGTTTAGAAAAATCCACATCAGACTGTCTATCAAAATCTCACGATATCAGTCACCAAAGGGGCAGCTTAAGGGTCGAAAACGACCAAAATCGCTTCACGTATTTCATGGATTACATTTTTTGTACAATAAATAAATGGACGAATTTGTATTGATTTCAGACATGCAGTCTATTTTAAATCTGAGTCATTTAACTGTGACCGAATCTTTGGAGAAAGCTTCCATCGCAGTTACACGTTGTAAAATTCCTACCACAGAAGAAAAAGTAAGAGATGTAACAACCTCTAAAAATACAGCAGTTAATTGTGGTAAATATATTGAATAAATCTGTAATGTAAATGGTCTGTCTAAAATTATGAGGTCTCAATTAAACTCAAACGCTCGCATTACATCCTGCTCTTAATAAACAAGAATATGGTTTGTGGTAGAGTTCTGCATTGTCTCGCCCGGGTCTAGTACCACCGCCTTACCAATTCCTGCCGCAATAGCGTCAGTGCTTGTCACTATCGTGTTCCGGTTTGGAGGGTAAGGTAGCCGGTAAACTTATGCATGTGGCATAAGATCTCGCCACAAGATAGCAACGCACTGTTAACACTTTTGGTGTCTATAGGCGATGGTTGACTCTTCCCATCAGGAGACCCATCTGCTTGTTTGCTATCTTATACTATAAAAAAATGTTTATATTTGACTTATGAAATTTCTTATAAGTCAAAAAATTATTTGATAGTATATGGGTTTATAGAAATAAAAATCTTGATCCTTATTGACAGCTTTACTATGTAAAGAATACTATATAAAGTACATATATTATGATAACGAGCAAATTGACTGGTTAAAGATTGTAAATACTAAAGACGGGTATTCACTAGTCAATTTTAATATCGAATATGTGAGAATAGATACATAAATTTTGACTTAATTATCCAACAAAATGCTTATGTAGGAATAGCGCATAGATATCGCAGTTTTATTATTTACACAGTGCTTTGCTGAACTCGCTTTTTAGCGTGTACTTCTATAATAGAAATTTTACTACACGTATTTCGTTGAAGCTTACTATTTAGTTGTAGTAAGTGATATCCTCTTATACATTTAAGAGTATTTACACAATTGCTAGGCCTTGCTAAAATACGCTATCGATAAATGTATAAATAGCAACATATTCTACCTTACTGCGCAATATTTACTTTAGGTGCGATATAAAAATTATAGTAAGCTCTAAGTGACAGAAATATAACATTTCTTGTAGTCTGTTTTTTGTATTACTTACTACAAACTATCTGAGTTTGCCTTACTCCAATTAGTGTAAATGACTTCATAAATTGACGGACTTGTAAACTGCATCAATTTTCAAGACGTTTCGAAATAAACATTTTAAATACTTAAATATTCATACTTTTTAAAAATACAAACATAAATTGAAATCTATAGTTTTGTTCTTTAACTTCATTCATAACAGCGAAGTATCATATCCGTATGGATGCAAAGGACCATTAATTTTTTGAACAAAAACGATAAATGGTAACAAAAATTGGTTTCGGTTGGTTTATTGAAAAACTGTTTTTTACAAGAAAAAAAGTTCAAGCATAGATTTTTTTTTCTTTTAATAAGGTGGATTGCCGCTATATGCCCTTATTACAGATTCTAATAGGTTCCGCATAGATTTGAGAGTAATTAAACGGTTTTACGGAATATTGTTCCATTCTTGTGAAATCGTTGTTCTCAGTTCTATCACTGTTGTGGGCATAGGATTTTCCGCAAATACAGCTTTTTTTAACTGTCCCAAACATGCTTAATGAGATTAATATCTGCGCGCTGACCAATTCCTGTTACGTATCCTAACCTCGCAATATTGTTGAACTTGTGCAGCGGTATGGGGTCGAGCATTATCATGCATTAAACTAAAATTTTCGTCTATTAATCCTATGTAAGTTACCACATGTGCTTCTAAAACTTCTGTCATAATGTGTGTGTCGACGGTGTGTCTTGACGACATACCGCCAACCTTTTCTACAATTTTCACGAACCATATAGATGAATACAGGCTTCATTCGCCTGTTCACCGAAATGCTACCCGACATCATACATAAACTGCCTTCAAATGGAACACGCTCCTCAATGCAACTTCCAGAATATCTCTCCCCACGTCGAGGACAGACTCGTCTGCGAACGACCGCATCATTTAAATATGTCCTAAACATCTGTAAATAATATGGAGGCCAATTGCTTTTCAGTTCAATAAAATGTTCACGCGCAAATCTCAAAAGAGCTTTTTTTGAGCTGCAGACAGCTTTGGACCATTAGCTGGTCTAAAAAGGGTGATTTCCGTTTCCTTAAAACTCCTTTATATTATTCATGCACTCACGTTTACTCCACGTACTTCACTTAGCTCTATTTTTTTGTTAACTGACGTGAGGAAATGATTTCGTAGGAAAGTTAAAACAATAAATCGGTGGTCACGATGGGTGGTTGCTTCACTTCTGCCGGTACCGGGTCTCCTTTTGTAAAAACCTGTCTCTACAAACCTTCGGTATAATCCATTAACAGTAGACTGGTTTAATTTTAATTTTTAGCAATCGCTCGTTGATCCAAGCCTTCCCGCACAAATGCCACAATTTGAGCGCCTTTTTCGGACAAAGTATCCATTATTATAGTTATGAAACTTTTACTGAGTTTTAAAAGTCTTAATAATCAATGCTATTCACAACAATAATTTTAATCGCAAATGAAAAAAACAAAGACTTCAAACTTTAATAACATACGATTACAACAGCTTGAAACTATTTTTTTTCGTTTTTTTTTATGATTATTTACAGTCTCGACATTATCATTCAGTTTATTCTCAAAAGTTTGGATAATTATCAAAAATATTAATTCGAATCCAATCCTGAACTTTGATGCAGTTTATGAATCCATCAGTGTAGTAATCAATGTTATAGCTGTGCGTTCGTGGCTTCATCAACACTGAATTGCTTGCATACATATTATAATTAATATATTATTTACAGTTAGAATGAAAGCTATTGCTGCTGTTTCTACCACCAGTATCCACAAAATCCCCACAGAAAAGGAAATATCGCAGAAATATAACGCTGATATGTCTGAAATAGTTGTTAAAGACACAGTTAAAAGAATAGCCACAGGTTTCCCATTATTTTTACAATATTGTAGATAATTATAAAAATCATGTATATGAACGATACAACTCTAAAAAATTAAGTGGTTGATCAATTGATGATGTATCTATATATTTATTTGTACATAACATGACACTGGACGTTGTAAGAATGTGCAACAAACACGCGTCAACAAGTTACTCTGCACAATTTCCCGTACATAACTGAAAACCGTCAAGTTAAAAAATATTATCTCTGCAAAAGACCTATTTTTGGTGCATCCTATCCTACTATCCTACTGTCCTACTATCCTACTATCCTACTGCTAATCTTGCCTTGTGAGGTATGGAGCCAGCTGAGCTCTCCGTCAGCGACCAACCAAACACTGCTTTTACGCAAGTATTCAAAATTGGCGTATCACTTATGATAGCAATACGTTGCTCCGAAACGAAAATACCAATCAATCAATATAATTGAAGTTGAACTTCTATAGATTCGTTGTGAATTAAAACTCGATGAAATGAAAAAGAATGAAACGAATAAACTTATACTTTCCATCACCGGTACTTGGTGAAATTGCATGATGCATCTTAAACATCAATACTTTCCATCACCGGTACTTGGTGAAATTGCATGATGCATCCTAAACATCAAGTCTTGTACTGTTTCACAAATATCATTTATTTTTTTTATTTACATCGCAATCATTTTCTATTTTTAAGGCCAAAACTAACTTTAAGAACATTCCCGTGCGTTCTGGTCTCTCAGCAAGGCTGTCTTAGGGAATTGCTCACAGCCCTCTCTTCATCTCCATCTTTGCACGGAGACGACGACCCTTTGGCCCATACCGCAAAGGAGAAGGCCGATCTCCTGGGTTCCTTCTTTGCGGCCAACTCGACTCTGGATGACCAGGGGAATGCACCGCCTACCATCCCGCAGTGTGATAGTTCCACGCCAGAACTATAATTTCGGCAGTCATCTGCGCGTAAAGCACTACTTTCCTTGGACATCCACAAGTCGAGTGGGCTGGATAGCATCCCTCCGATTGTGCTAAAAGTGTGTGCTCCAGATTTGGCGCTTGTATTAATACGCCGACTCCGGCGCTCCTACTCACTCGGCGTGGTACCGAATTCATGAAAGACAGCTTTGGTTCATCCCATCCCTAAAAAAGGAGATCGCTCTAATCCGTCTAACTATCGGCCCATAGCCATAACCTTCTTGTTCTCCAAAATTATGGAGACGATCATCAACTCTCAGCTCCTCAAGTATTTAGAAGAGCACCAGCTGATTAGCGACCGTTAGTACGGTTTCCGTCGCGGCCGTTCAGCTGGTGACCTTCTAGTATACCTAACTCATCGGGCAGAAGCAGTCGAGTCCAAGGGGGAGGCGTTGGCAGTTAGTTTGGGCATAGCGAAGGCCTTTGATAGGGTATAGCACAAAGCGCTTCTCGCGAAGCTGCCTTCCTATGGGCTTCCCGAGAAATTATGCAAGTGGATCACCAGTTTTTTGGCTGACCGGAGCATCAAGGTCGTTGTCGAGGGTGCGTGCTCCGACCTTAAATCTGTCAGTGCTGGTATTCCCCAAGGCTGCGTGCTATCACCGACTCTGTTTCTTCTGCATATTAATGACATGATGCGAATTCGCAACATATATTGCTATGCGGATGACAGTACTGGTGATGCTACATACTCCGGCCGAAGCGGTATTTCTCGGGAACACGTCGAAGAGTGCCGAAACAAGCTTGTGTTTGAAGTCGAGAATCGACTTACTGATGTCTCTGAATGGGGTCGTCAAAACCTGGTCACTTTTAACCCCAAGAAGACACAGCTTTGTGTGTTCACCGCAAAAAAGACACTCTTTGTCACCTCGATTTGAGGATACTCTCCTGACAACCTCAGCTAGTGTCGGAATCCTGGGAGTCGACATATTGAATTACGTTCAGTTTCGCGGTCATTTGGAAGGCAAGGCTAAATTAGCCTCTAAAAAGCTCGGTGTGCTCAGCAGAGCGAGACAGTACTTTTTGCCGGTCCATCGCCTTCAACTTTATAAGGCACAGATTCGGCCTCACATGGAGTACTGTTGGAGTACTCATCTCTGGGCCGGAGCTCCCCAATACCAGCTACTTCCTCTTGATCGCATACAGCGTAGAGCGGTTCGAATCGTTGACGACCAGGCTATTTCGGAACAGCTTGACTCCTTGGCATTACGCAGAGATGTAGGTTCACTCTGCGTCTTCTATCGTCTTTACCATGGGGAGTGTTCCGACGAGTTGTATGGAATAATTCCTGCCGCCGAATTCCACCATCGGACATCGCGTTAAAATTTGAAGTTCCATCCTAACCATCTCGATGTCTGGAAATCCACAACTGTGCGTTTCTCCCGACACTTTTTGCCTCGCACTACTCTGTTGTGGAATCAATTACCGGCAGGGGTATTTCCGAACAGATACGACATAGGGACCTTCAAGAAAAGAGCCTACTCATTCTTAAAAGGCCGGCAACGCAACTGCAAGACCTCTGGTATTGCAGATGTCCATGGGCGGCGGTAATCACTTACCATCAGGTGCATCTCTTGCTCGTTTGCCCCCTCTTCTATAAAAAAAATACTAACTTTAAAAAAATAAATCTATAAAATTTAGACGGCGAAAAAATAAAATGGAGTATATTATACACTACAGTAAGATGGAGTATATTATACTTTGTGCAATATTTTTAAAGACTTACTGCTCTCGTATCTATATATGTATACTTGAATGGCGTCTGTGCTAAGTCATGTAGCGAATATTATAACTATTTTGCTCAAGTCGGAGCGTTATACGTGCATATGTTTATTATAGTACTAATAGTACACAGCATTTATCTCATTCTCTCTAAATCTCCCCCTGTTAGTCCGAGCTCATTTGAAAAGTAGACCATTTGCCGATCTGCCAGACAGTTCATAAGAGGCTATGCGAGTCACTACCATCAGGCCTACTAAGTGAGAGCTAGAGTTCGGTATTGTTTCGCACCGATCTGGTACCACCACTTTAATTATTCTTGCCGCAATACCAACAGTGCTTGTCACTGTCGTGTTGCTATTTGGAGTAGTATAGTACGGATAGTAACTCACTATTAACATATTTGTTGCCTATAAACGAATTTTGTCTCTTTTACTCAGGAGAACCATCTGCTTGTATCCTATCTAATGATATAAAAAAAAAATGCCGAGCTCTATAAGTTTCATTTTTACCATGTGTGAACGGCACCCACGTTTTGTTTAAAACATTACTGTGTAAATATTTCACGATAAAGTTGTCAGTATTTCTAATCGAAGCGTAAATATAAGTTCATAACACTTGAAAATCCTAAAAGCTAAATGTACTGGTAAACTGTTGTAGGTGTTCTAACTTGGTGAATCACTAGTAGTAGGTACTAGGCAGCGCCATGTTGTTTTACGAAACAAACTTAGTGTAATTGCACCAATAAATTACTACATAAATATTCAAACTTAAAATTATTAACAATTGTGAGAAATACTGATCCATGGAAATATTGTAGATAGGTTCTTTAAAATTTCAATCCTAAATCAGCATATCCTACAGTAATAGACAGAAATGTAAAGATGCTCAAACTATATGCATTTTTGTGTATACTCCGACTATGTGTATGTGCACTATATGTTGGAAAAAGTTTAATTTATTCTCCATAAATACATACATAATTTACAAATTTAAAAACGCTTATTTGTTGCCATTTACCAATTCACAATTACGCCGTATGAACTTATAACTGACAATTATAAATTATGATACACGCAAGCGTATGAATTTTATATAAAATATTCCTAAATGTGATAATACATCAGATAATATTCTCAATTTCAGATGCAATACTACCTGAAAAAGACATTGAGGTGTCTCTGCCTCAAACTAGCAACTTATGCGATACAGGTAATTAGATTTTTTACGCTTTATTTTATAACACCTTTTACCATATCCCGATTTAATTACTGATATCTATTTGATCACATCATTATATTTATCTGTTGGATGTTAATTGTTCTTACTTTGCTACAATGCCTACTTTTAACCCTCTAACGGTCTAACTAATAAGCATATTTGATCGTTAGTGTAAATCAATGCTCATACTGTCTCTTATGATCACGTATTACTAGACACTAGCTCATAATACACTCGATACAAATTGCACTTATTTACACTCATGTTCAAACAGGTTTATTAGTAGCACCATAAGATTCTTTCGAATTCTTTGTGTCATTTTCTCAGACTCAAAACAAAACGTATGTCATCACTACAAACCCTTGTTTTTGTTTATAATAGAAGAGCTATTTAACCATCCGACTAAATTGCTTGCCACAAAGCCAGAACTTTTTGAAATGTTATTTTAGGGCCGGGCAATTAAGAAAATGTCGTTCTGGCAGGCGTCTTGCAATTGCGGCACCATTTTTGAAAATTTTAAAAATATAAAACATTAATTTCATAAGCTACTCCAATGACGTGTATAATTATTATACACGTCACTGACCTACTCGCACAAGGCTTCAATTTTAATATGTTGTAATTTACATATGTTTAAATACTCTAAAAATGACAACATATTTAGATGATTGCAAATATACGTATACGTATACCGATAGCAGTTATAGACGGTTATAAAGGTTGAAAAGACTGTATTCTGAAAGGCAATGTTCAGAACTTGATTTTTATACTTACTGAATATGTAGAAAAAATAGAAACTTAAATTTTAACATAATTATCCAATGAAAATATTTATATTCCCGAGTATAGATAACGAAGTTCATTGTCAGACATATTTATCGGTTCTACGTTTGCAGAAAGAGAGGACTCATCTACTGTGTAATTTTTTATAGACATTTTATATGACATGAATATGGGATGAAGGAAGATTAGCTGATGAGTTATAACGCATATTTTTTCTGCATATATTTTTTTACACATATTTTTCAATCTTAACTGAAAGTATACTTTCTTAGTGTAGCACAAATAACAATATTAATATTTAATAGCCTTTATTTCAGATCAATGTCATATATTATAGAGAATCCTATTTAAAAATTAAAATATTACGTTTCATTTTCTTGATTTAGCTATTTTTAAGCAATTATCACCACGTCACGTCAGTAGTGGTGGTATATTTGTGATTCGCAAAGATTAATTATTTTTATTGGGAAAATATGTCATTATTGACGTTGGTGCAAAAACGATCGAACGTTATTATATTGTTAGTGTATAATTTATTGTGCTGCATCAAGAAATAATGTGCTTATAGCTTCATATTCATACTATATAGATACGCCTTAGTAGGTATTTCATGTCCGTTAATTTTTTTGCGCTATAAAAAGAAACACATAGTAGATGAATCCTCTCTGTAATTAAAGGACGTACAAATCTGTTATGCTCGCCTTTTGAGTCATGGCTATTGCACAGGTCACCGCGGGGGCCACTGACGAGTGTAGTTTCTCATTGGTAAAAGGATTGTCCTATCTAATTTATACTCTGAAATCACAGGTTCAATTACCAAATCAGCCAGTGTTGGTTTTTTAATTCGTAGAAATATCTCATTTGCAATCCGAAGTCTGATGATTGTGCGCTAACAACCCCGTGCCTTGCAAAAGTGCATTTAAAGCTGTGGGTTCCGGTTATTTTAAATAGCAAGCGATAATTGCTGACGATGCCATTGAGTATTGGCGATTGGCAATGAGTATCACCACACATTTCACTTGGTGGCAAACTGGTAAAAGTCAGAATCCTAACGTCCATTTAGGTTTTTAGGTTCATTCTGCTTACTTCACAATAGAACTAGCATGAGAGATTTACATCTTTTTTTTAATGAAATACATACATTAACATTAACAACGCACCATTAACATCTTTGGTGTCTTTAGGCGATGGCTGACTCTTTCCACCAGGAGACCCATCTGCTTGTTTGCTATCTGATGATATAAAAAAAAATACAATTAGTTTTCATTTAAATTGTAATGTTTCCATTAATTATCTGAGTATCGATAACTTACTCAACAAAATCATACATTTTTTGATGACTCTTATTATAGCATGGATATTTATGCCTTCTTATTGTCTCCACATAAGACATTCCTCTACATTGGCACAACTCCAAACGGCTCCTTACGTCAGACCTTCACTAATAATTCGTACGCCACCACTATCGAGCATTTATAGATAAATACTTCAGTAATGGGGAAGCAATTCTGAACTGTCGATATTTATTACACCTATTTGCTATACTATACGCTCTTAAAGACTACCGACTATTTTTCAAAACTAATCATTCATCAATGACGAATAAATGTTGTAAATAGATTAAACTAAGATATAATTAGTAGAAAATCATTAAAATAATTACACATGGCACATTGTTGCCGTAAAAATGCTATTTCAAATACATTTGCCGGTAGGTACGACAAGTGCCTATTGTAATTTAATAACATTGTGCCTTCCCCCAAATGTCAGTAATAAAAATTTAATCTTTCAATGCACTTCAAGCATCGATTCTATAATTTATTGAACTTGACATCGAGCACGCAAATTTATATACTTTGAACTATTAAAACTTTTTGTATGTACAAATTAAAGCTAACGTTATGCTCCAAAGTGATCAAATAGAATATCAGTGACTAATTCAGGTTATGATTAAAAGAACTTTAGAATACTTTACTAAGTAATATTTCTTCTTTAGTGAATACAATAAAACGCTCCGCAAAACGCAGTTCGAAATTGAATCTAGTGTTACGATTGGATCGAATGTGTGCAAAAAAATATATCATCACGATAAATATTGAATCTAAAAAAAATAAATAGGTAGGATTTCAACTTTAAGCTTCTTACATTAGTGATGTAACGAATATTAATTGTTCAACAATTTAAATTAGATATATCATGAGAGTGGATAGGATCCATGGATAAATAGAATTAGAACCCTCATTTTTTGCTTGGCATTGCTCAGGTTGTTGATTTTTTGTGTATTAAATTCTGATCACAAAATATGACAGTTAAAAAAATAAGACTATATAATATACATAATACTAGCTGCCTCAGCAAAAGTTGTTTTGCCATACAAATTACTTGTATTACTTGTGTACTTGAGATGGGCGGGTTAATTGAGATAAAAACTATCCTATCTTTTTAGGTAGATCAAACAGTAAATATCGACAAAATTTCATTGAAATCGGTTCAGTAATTCGAAGTCCATCGTGGACAAACAACGTGACATGTAATTTATATGCATTAAGATTATCATGCTCCAAATCGTATTATTAATTTAAATATTTTGGTATAAAAAGTATACCGCTGACGTGGAAAGAAGAATTTGTACAAGAAACAGAATAAATGGAGCTTTATGGAAACAATGTTGAAGGTCAATTTCGAACGGAAGTACTCTCGTGATAGCAGTTGATAGCCAGATGTGATTGGGACAATTATAATATCTTACCATTATATCAATATCCTCAATACGTTGAAGTATCATCGCGATCGGATAGTCATAGACATGACGAAGCATTCTGAATTACCCCCACATAACTGTCTCTTGCCCTCGTCAGAAGGCAATGTAAGGATGCCGGGGCCTAGGCCCCCTTCTCCTGGTATCTACCGCTGACCGTTACTTGTACAAATTGACGGCCAGGTCCTTGGATTGAGGTGTTGTTTCACCTCTTTTTCTTCTCCGGGATATGTGGTCTTCGCCAAGAAATGGTTGTGTCCGGTGGGTTCGCGACAATCCCCCTCCCCTCTCTTCACGCCACCCCGGGCGATCAGCTCCCGCCGGGGGCGACCCCATTCTGGGAGACCCAACGGTGGGCGATCTGCGATCGAGACGGCGACTTAAGGGGAGATTCTGAATTAGACATTCTCCACCACAGTTATATCGACCGCCCCGTTGGTCGTGTGGTTAGCGACCCTGACTACGCAATCAACGGGGCTCGTGTTCAATCCCCAACGGGTACAAGCATTTGTGCGATGAGCATAAATGTTTGTATTTCCGGGTTTGAGTGTTTATTATGTATGTAAAAGTATTTATATATGTATAAATTATTCTATGTATTAGTATAATTGACTAACATCCATAACACAAGCAAATAATTTGCTTACTTTGACATTAGATCAGTAAGTGTAATTTGTCCCGTGAATATTTATTATTATTTTATAATCTACAGGGCTAGGATTAGCGGCTCATTCAGCAAAGTAACATGTTGACAGTTTTTGGAACAACAATGTAGGAAGTTAATGGTCTGTGAAAATCAGAATTTCATGTGCAGCGTTTGGGTGTTACAATTCATTTTGATTAATTTTCTGGCAGTGATTCAAATTTATGTGGACAAAAGTTAGGGCTTGCAAGTTGGGTAAGATTGACAGTATGTTAAAAAGTTATTGATGGAGTCATGATCATATTGATTGGGTACAGTCCGAAGATAGCGTCAAGAGTCTCCGTAACCGGCGTATTTATATAAAGAGAATATGAATGTGGAAAAAGCAAGACAAACTTAAATGGACGGTGATGTAATGCACTTAATTGTACTACCAAAGGAGAAATTATATATTTGTAAATATAAATACAATTATCTTGGTATCCTTATACCAATCGGAATCGAATCAGGGCTTCCTCAGCTATAAATCCAATGGAGCTAGAAGAATTAATTATTTTTTGAAATCCTTTATTATATAATCAGCTGTATATTGAGTGAAAAGTTTTTACATCATAAATAAGTAAGCCAAAACTACTGATAGTAAACTATTCTTTAGTAGTGATTGAATGAAATAAGAATTTGTCTAAAACTGAAAGACGGGAGAAACTAAACTATCCAATGAATATTATGTTAATTTATCCAAAAACAATCTCTTTATTGAACAAATTAAGTACCTCCTCATACACATTTAAGTAATAAATCTAAGTTGTTTACGCAAAAGAAACAACAAATATCTTAAAATCTAATCAACCCGTTGTATATTCAGTTTGGCTATTACATAATTTAATATTACTTAAAAATATCATCTAGTCCCCACATAATTTCACGAGTTTTATTTCATGGTACAGATAATAATAGATTTTGTTAGAATTATTCGTTACATCGCTAAATGCTTTTAAATGCACGTATATATATATATATATATATATATTATTACGAGTATAAAAAATTGTTTTAGCAACGAATTGTGTATTCACTGCGTTAAATCGCAACAAAAAATCTGCATGTGCGTTTACGTCTCGTCATGTCCTTCCGTCAACTGTGCCGTGTTGTGAAGCTAATAATGCAAGTGAAACAGGTTAGTATGTAAATTTGTAATCTACAATAACATCACCATGTAGAAGTAATGTCACATGAAATAATAATATTTCATGTGTTTTAAGAAATATAAAATTTCAATGTAAAAAATATAAATACTCCGTGTTGATCCGGGCCCCCTCTGAAGAATAAACTATCTGCCATGCCTCCAGGCAATTCGTAAAAGGCGAATGACTTTAAAAATTGTCGCTATTATCGTGCCAAAAATTGGGGGAATTCCGCAACGACTCGTCTGCACCTCGTACCACCGCCTTACCTATTCCTGCTGTAATAAAGTCAGTGCTCGTCACTGTCGTGTTCCAGTTTTGAGGATAAGGTATTCGGTAAAATTACATGCATGCCGCCACTGCTCACGCTAGTGGTACCCACCTGGGGTAAACTACTACCTTTCAATTACGCTTCCATAGTGTTAGGGGGAGGAGGAAAGGGCCTCCGGGAACCTCACAGACCAAACGAAACGCAATAACAAAGCTGTTACTTTACGTTGGTTTGAAGTACGGTAGTGGTATTGCCCCGGTTGTGCCGGCCCATTCAGTTAAGCATAACACTACCAATTTTTTTGACTGACTGCACCCGCTGAATAATTTTATATAAAGAAGATTATCCCACCAACCGGCGATGGGGTCGTCATGTCCCGACGCGACGCCGGCAAACAGTAAAATCACAACAAGCGACTACCGTTCTTTTGTATCTCTAAAATAATCCAAATCGGTCTAGGCGTCTTTGAGTAATTGGGGAACATATGTACATTAAAGGTTCCGATGCATCTAAAAGTCAGCTAAAAAAAAACGGTAATACAGTATTAAAATTTATATTTCAATACAGATTGGTAGAACGTCTACTGATATATGCATAGAAATGCTTCTGCATCAATGTAAAATTATAAAGTTTTATGTCCGTTAATTATTACCAAAATCCAATTAAGAATCAATTGGGAATTAATATAACGGCTTTTTGTATGCACAGTATGCTCTGTTAAACAACTAAAGAGAATGATTTGAAAGACTTTCAATACGCAAAGTAAATGAATAATTAAAGTTATTCAAAGAAAATGTAACTCTAAGAATTCTTTTAAATATATGAAGTTTTTTAATTATTTGGGTGACAGGTAATAGGTATCATTCCTTTTCAGAGGTGAAACTACACCTCATTTGCTACAAAAATAATATAGGTATACCCTATCCGCAACTTAACGGTTCCGGAGGTATTGACGATTTTGTGTTTTTTTTTAAAATCACCCGATTTTGCAGAAAAAAATTAAATTAAAAGTAAACTACCTAATTTGATATCGTTTTATTGACTAAAATTAACTTATCAGATAAATAGCTAATAAAAAAACCACAAACATCACTAAAAACACGAAGAACGAATTAGATGTTGCGATGTAAATGTCTAGACAAAAAGACAAAACAAAATAAAATCTTTAAAACCCCCCTGTTATTTCAGAATAATAATAATACAAAAGACGTACAAATCACTGAATTAACTTCTTTATTTAATAAGCTTTCCAGTAAGGTACAATTTGTATACAAAAAGTTAACTAACAGCTGAGTTACTAGAGTATGTTTTGAAATAACGGGAATTTTATGGCCATACATCCGTTTGGTTTAATGAGGCAGGTACTCAAATTGTAAGGCATTAATGTACAATACTTGATAGCTACAACCAATCTTTTAAATTAAGTTAACTAAAAGTCTTTAACTACAAAATTTGTCTTTATTAAAATTATAAAAAAAAACAGTACTTAATTTAAATTCTGTTCGAACTGACGACCTCTTTTTCTAATACAGGCACGTAATCGCATTCGTAAATTGGAACGGGTTACTCGGCTAGTCAACCCTTGCCTTATTTGGTTGGCAGCTTCAACTATTTTGTTTCGAAGTTGATGTACATCGCTGATCGGTGTTGTGTACACCAAGGACTTCATATGGCTCCATAAATAAAAGTCACAAGGTGTCAAATCAGGACACCTTGCTGGCCACGGAATCGGCCCGCCGCGGCCAATCCAGCGCCGAGGAAATGTTTCGTCCAGCCACTGTCTAACAGATGTTCTAAAATGTGCTGGACAACCATCGTGCTGGAAAATCATTTGCCTTCGGTATTCCAGTGGTACATCTTCCAGTAGTATGAACAGATTGTTCTTTAAAAAGTGTTCATAAGTCTCCCCGTTTAAATTTTCAGGCAGAAAGAATGGCCCGATGAGGTGGGTATGTATTATCCCCATCCATACGTTGAGAGAAAACCTCCTTTGGTGTGCACCTTCCCTTGACACATTAGGGTTTTCACCTCGGGGAGCCCAAAAATGGAGGTTGTGATAATTACTAATGCCATCACGGTCAAACCTCGACTCGTCGGTCCACAGAATCTTTTTTAAAAAGTTGTTATTCTCCGAGTCAGCATGCAACATAAATCGACAGAAGTCAAGCCTCCTTGCCGGATCACCTTCCTCTAAAGCGTGAACTGGGGTGTAATGGAATGGGTATAAACGAGAGCTATGTACTGTGAACCACACTTTCCACTGCGTTAAACCCAATAGTCTCGCTACGATTCTTGTAGAGGTAGTGGGGTCTCTGATAAATTGCTGCAAGATTTCCTCTTCGTCATCTGCAAGAAAATGACGAGGTCTTCCTGCGTCATGTCGCCTTTGTTGCACAACACCACTCTCCCGCACTCGTTGGTATACTGCGGCAAAAACTCTAGCACATGGTAAACGCCGGTTGGGAAAACGAAGTTGGTACTCTGTCCTTGCAGCAGATGCGTCTCCATCACAAAAACCGTAAACATACAATATGTCAGCGAATTCTTCATTGCTAAAACCGGACATTTTTATGATTTTTCAAAATATTTTGCGG
Organism: Apodemia mormo; assembly: GCA_036924255.1. Classification (NCBI taxonomy): domain Eukaryota; kingdom Metazoa; phylum Arthropoda; class Insecta; order Lepidoptera; family Riodinidae; genus Apodemia; species Apodemia mormo. The sequence goes on along the minus strand of JAUPFN010000007.1, from coordinate 9,627,252 downwards.
AAATGATTAAGAATAATACGTCAGCGCGCTCGGGTAGAGGGGCGATAACTAAACAAAAAACCTGCTCCCTAGGCGTCTTGTGCGATGGGACGGACACGAACAGTTATTATGAAACCCGAGTAACCGAACCAACGACGAGGACGGCACGATGCTGCCGGCATTAACAAAAAAAATTGACTACCTGATCTTAACAATGTAGAGCGAAAGGTGGGAAAGGGATTCACAAGGAACTTTTTGCATACAAATAAAATTCCCGTTATTTCAAAACATACTCTAGTAACTCAGCTGTTAGTTAACTTTTTGTATACAAATTGTACCTTACTGGAAAGCTTATTAAATAAAGAAGTTAATTCAGTGATTTGTACGTCTTTTGTATTATTATTATTCTGAAATAACAGGGGGGTTTTAAAGATTTTATTTTGTTTTGTCTTTTTGTCTAGACATTTACATCGCAACATCTAATTCGTTCTTCGTGTTTTTAGTGATGTTTGTGGTTTTTTTATTAGCTATTTATCTGATAAGTTAATTTTAGTCAATAAAACGATATCAAATTAGGTAGTTTACTTTTAATTTAATTTTTTTCTGCAAAATCGGGTGATTTTAAAAAAAAACACAAAATCGTCAATACCTCCGGAACCGTTAAGTTGCGGATAGGGTATACCTATATTATTTTTGTAGCAAATGAGGTGTAGTTTCACCTCTGAAAAGGAATGATACCTATTACCTGTCACCCTGTATAAGTATGAAACAATGGTTTACGTAAGTAACAATGAAATATCATAATTAAGCTTTCCGCCAGTATTATCTTGCAGATTTATTAACATTTACATTGTAATTTTCTATGATTTCGATTTGCCAAAAACCTTGTTATTTATCATAGTTTTGCATAAAAGCATAATAATGTACAGAATAATACAAATTACTATAGTGACTATTTTTTGAAGAAATTATATGAACTTTGACCGCCCCGTTGGTCGAGTGGTTAGAGACCCTGACTACACAATCAACGAGGCTCGGGTTCGATCCCCGACGGGGACAAGCATTTGTGTGATGAGCTTAAATGTTTGTATTTCTGGGTTTGGGTGTTTATTATATATATTCTAGTATTTATATATGTATTTCTATGTATTAGTATCGTTGACTAACACCCATAACACAAGCAAATAATTTGCTTACTTTGGGGTTAGATCAGTAAATGTAATTTGTCCCGTGAATTATTATTATTATTATTACTTATTTGTATGTTTTATACAATAAGATAGATAAAACATACAAACAAGTTCATATAATTTCTTCTTTGACAGATTGTTTGTTTGTGTATGAGAAGCCACGCTGCGTAGTGCATAAATGTTGTACCAATGTCTCTGTCCAAATGCAGCCACAACAAAGTGATTTTGGGAACAAATTAGAAGGTTCGACTTTTTTGCTGATAATCTTTTTTAAGCCTTGGAGATTACTTTAGCGTCACCGCACTTGTGAATAAGAAAACTACTCAAGCAAAGTCGAAACTAATAAAGACAAGTAGGTTAGAACTACTACTATTGAATTCTCGTTACTTAAAATTTTACCACGCGCCCGCATTGTCGAGCTACGTCATTGGTCTATATTTGTAACAACTTAGTAGATTCTGACAGACTCACAATATCTTGCTCAGCCAATGCCAAAGCATTGCCACTTTACGTATTTTTGCCGTAACACTTAGTGGTTGTCACCATCGTATTAGTAGCTTAGAAGGTAAGGTAGCTGATAAATTTAGGTATGTGGCATGTGCCCGATATACAAATGACAGCGTATTATTTAATTCTTTGGTCTATCGCCTGTAAGAGATGGTTATATCTCATATATCTCAGCCGAACCGCCTGTTTGTTTATCCTACCTAAACTCCATAGCGTCATTGTAAAATTCTATGTCGGACAATAATTTTTTTTAAAATAAACTTTCTAGATTTTCCTTAAATTATAACTTCTTCGAGAGTGAATATATGCCCACTTTTACGGCCAAAATACCGAAGTAATCATGGCCAAAATACCGAAGGCTTATATGAGTAGCAATTGTGTCTCTGTCAACTGTCTACTCATTAGCGTTTTTATGAGATCATCACGCCTATATCTTTAAAGAGTTCAGCCGATATATCTTTTGAAGATTACGTAAATGGTATGACTGTATTTAATTCATAAGTTTCCGAAACATTTGTTTGCACGAAAGATTTAATAATGCGAAAAAACCAAGGAAAGTCTGCTTGAACCGTAATTAAAAATGGAATATTTTTTATAATTAATAATAATAATTGAAAAAACCTATTTTTATTTCATACGGTAGGACACGGGCAGATAGTTTCCCTGATGGCAAAAGAAAACCACGTGTCATAGTCACGAAAGATGTAAATAGTGCGATGCTATCCCCACATGATGAAGTTCACCGGCTACCTGACCCTCGAAACCATAACACTACAGTAACAATGACACCATTACGATAGGAATAATTAAGACACTGGTACCAAACCCAACGAAGTGGTTGCAGAACTCTACCACCTAATAAATGTATGGTTTACTCTGCCTTTGTTACTAGAGTTTAGCGTGAAAAATGTTGATGTGAACATCTTTTCTCTCGCTTTCCTGAAATCTGTGGAAGTGATTTCGTGAAACGCAACGGACGTGTGTAACAGGAAGTGAGTGCTTTTTGAATTGATTAATGAATGTTCAATAGCTGAATTAACTAATGAGTACGCGCGCGATGATACCAAGTAATTAAATTGGTACAAACCCATGACAACCTATACAGGTTATCATGAGTTTGTACCAATTCAATTACTTGGATGTTAGAATTGACACATCATATGCGAATATTGTAAGGCTCGCTCGTTTTTTTTATTGATGTCGTAGTCAGTAAGTAGTATAAACAAATGATACAAGGTTTGTAATTAAACACTGCTTAACATTGTGTTTATAATGAAGTATTATTCAGATATAAAATTAACAAAGAACAAGTTATCAAGCCGGTCAATTGGTTTAATGAAATCTGTCGATCAGGAGAGTTGCAATCCGCAAGACGACTTAGTCGGGGAAGTTCTTCCGCCTAAAGGTATGAACCACAGACCACATGATTATTAAAGACACACCATTTAGGAAGGAAACGTGTCGCCAGGCACATGAGCAAACGCTCCTATTACTGTCAAAAATATCGTACATTTGTAGGTTATATTATATTGTGAAAAATACAAATAAACCATGTTGTACTGTTTTATCGTACCAAATGAGATGACAAGGTTTAAAAATTACCCTTGAAATGATTTTATTTTATTGGTAAGTAGTATAACTCTGTATTTCTATATGTAGTTGCAAGCTACGCTGTCATGCTGCTGCGAAGAATCCCAATTAAATGTAGAAGGAGTCATATTATGGAACATTTGGAGGTGGCAAAAGAGTGTGAAAAATTCTTCTCAACAATGTGGATCAAATTTTGAATTTTCCTTTATTGATGTTAAAGATATATTAAATGATATCAAAACATTAGAAATTAAAAACTGCAGACTTATGGGGCCATTCCCCTAAAACTATTGCTTTAGTAAAAATATCATCGCACCATACTTTGTTGTGTAAACAGTTAAATATTACAGCTAAGTATAATGGTGCAATAATATTTGGTGTATCAAATGTACCAATGGTGTTTTTCCTGATTTAATGAAACTTTCAAAAGTAATTCCAATATTTAAGTCTGGTTGTAAATCAAATCCCACCAACTTTCGACCTATCTCGGTTCTGCCTTCCCTGGGTAAAACATTTGAGAAAATATTTCTAAATCAAATGTAAAAACATTTTAAAAAATTTGAACTGTTTCATTCTAAACAATTTGGATCGCTCGACCGTAGATGCTGGTGTGGAATTATTGAATTTCCTCCATTTAATCCGTGGTATGAACTAACATCTTACGAAATATACTACATTGCTTAAAGATAGTAGTTAGTATTCCATGTAATATACTGTATTGCTTAAAGGTATGAACTAACGTTCTACGACATATTTTACTTTGTCTAAAGGTGAATTATTATTCTATGAATTATATTACTTTGATTATATGTATCGACAAAAATTCAACGAAATACATTACTTTGCCTAAAGGTATAAACTAACATTTCACGATATATATGTTACTTTGCCTGGAGATATGAACTATAATTATTTCATTTCATCAACTAATATTTCGCAAATACATTTCCTTCCTACGCTTGTGGCTTTGGCCGGGATCAGAAATCTCGGGTCGGGTAATTGCTTCTACATAAATTATTTAATTTTTCTGGCCATCTTTTTAGATTTGCTTTATTTGTAGATTGGTCACATTTTAAATGTCAATAATGTCAATAAAAATTTATAATAAATTACTCGAACTAATAAAAAATGAATCGAAATTTAATCAATTTGTAATTAAATTAAAATTAAAAAATCTATTAATAAATAAATTATGACATAAATGAATATTTGAGTGATAAATTTATATAAAATTATAAATGTAAATAATAAATCTAATTCAATTCTAATTAAACATTTCTTATAAATAATTACATTTATTATAATGAGAATTAAATAAGATATATATATATATATATATATATATATATATATATATATATATATATATATATATATATATATATAAGTATATTCCTCTTTTCTACCTTGCCATTGCTATACCCGGCAGGGTCCACGATGATCTAAGCATTATTTTAATCTAACATCTTGTAAACATGGTGGAATGCAAATAAATAAATAAATAAATCATGGGGCTTAATACTATTAGTTAATCATGGGTGCACTAGCTGAACTTCTGTCTGTTCCTTCCTGACCTTATTTTATCTACATAGAGCCTACATTATGCCAATTGTTGCCGCAATGATATAAAATAAGAATAAGAATTGTTTTATTTACTACACAGTACTACTATACATATACAGTAAATAACAATAACATGCCATTTATAATTTTTTTTTAATTTTTTTTTCTATTTCAGTATACAAAGCTCTTTATGAGACTACAAAATCACTGTTAAAGGACAAAGTGACAAAGGCAAAACAAAAAAGTGTTGTAATTCAGACCACCCCATGTCCTCCAGTCTGTAAGTTTTATTGTAGTACAAGATTATTTTTTCGTACTATAGATTAACAAATAAGCATATGGCTGTCTTGCTGGCAATATACAATCATAGCCTATTGACACCATATATGATAATGGCACATACATGCACCTTACTCTACCTTATCCCCCATAGGTACCAGGACTTTATAGCGAAAAACACTGACTATTGCGCCAAGAACCGCCAGTACCAAACCCAGCGCGAGTTGAAAAATTATACCACCTAAAAATATTTATAATCTTATTCAATGTGCCGGTATACTTGTATTACTAGTAGTAAGTAGGACTACTTTGTTTACAGGTGATCGGCCGAGGGTAAGAATATGTATATTATGTTAGAAGAAAATAAGCAAATTACATACATGATTGTAGAGCAAAATGTATATTTTCTTTTGATTTATAGATAGTAGGGATTGATTCCTTCTCATCCAATCTCTAATAATTATTGTAATTTGATTTATAATTGTATACCATGTTAAGTTGAAAGAGTTCACTCTGTCTAAGTTGAAGAAAAAAAAAAACAAATAAGAAAGACAGGCCCACTGACTCGCTTCTGCCGATCTTCTCAGTAAGAGGCCGCGGTCCAATTCGGTCGTAGCTATAAAATTGTCGACTCATCAAAAATATGTCTGCAAAGGTTAATTTGAATATATTTTTTTTGAATTATGAATTTTATAAATCTTAGCAAACAAGTAAATGGATCTCTAGGTGGAAAAGAGACAAACATCGCCTATAGACTCGTCTAAAGATGTTAATGTTGCTATTATAGGTGATCATAATATTTAAACGCAGTGTTTAGTACGTTTAACCAAATATACCCACACAAAACCGAACGTCATTCAGAGGACTAAAAATTTTTGATTTTCACGAAGAAAAAAAACCACTTTTAATGCAAGAGTGAGTGAGTGAGTAAGTGATAAATAATGACAAAGTGGATTATTTTATGCAAAAAGGCTTAAATCGTTAGGAGAAAAAACATTTCGTTTGTAAAAATCAAAAATTTTTAGTCCCTTGAGTTCTTTTGTGGCTGGATATATTTAGTCAGACGTACTGAACGCTGTGTAAAAATATTCACCTATATTCGCCTGTTTTGGGAGGACCTTGCATAAAATTACTGGCCACCTTACGCCCCAAAGTGAAAGATGGTAGTGACAAACATTGACACTTGCGGCAGGAATGAACAAAGCGTCGCGTTGGCGCTAAACCCGGGCAAAACGTTGCAGAGCTCTACCACCTAGTAGTCACGATGGTAGTGACACCTCTCTCTACTTAATAATCTCAATCTACTTTTGTAGGTATCATAAGGCATCGGGAAACTACGCCGAAAACATCCAACTTTGTAACGGGAATGACTTCTTGTGCGCTTGATTCGTCTTCTTGTACCAGTGAAGGTTAGTGGATACGGAAAAACGTAGAAAAAATATATAAATATGATACTGATTATTGTATATGTAGACATTTATACCTATCTACGGTTTCACAAATACCAGCATTCACCGAGGAAAGAACCTCCATCCACACTACCTTGATTAATGGTGTACATCAACAGTGCGGCTTAGTCGAACCTTATTAGTTCGCACAATCAAATTATGGCATAAACTCCCTAAGTATTTTTTTATATCACAAGATAGCAAACAAGCAGATGGGTCTCCTGATGGAAAGAGTCAACCATCGCCTATAGACACCAAAGATGTTAATGGTGCGTTGCTATCTTGTGGTGAGGTCTAATGCCACATGCATAAGTTTACCGGCTACCTTACCCTCCAAACCAGAACACAATAGTGACGAGCATTTACGCTATTGCAACAGGAATAGATAAGGCGGTGGTACTAGACCCGGGCGAGACAATACAGAACTCTACCACCTAGTAGTCACGATGGTAGTGACTTGCGAAGCCAATCAGTCGCCTTTTACAACCTGCCTGGCAGAACGGCAGTTGGTCTATTCTACAAAGGAGCCCGGAACCAACACGGGGATAAATATATTTCCTAAGTATATTTCCTAAGAATAATGAACTTCTTAAATATCGAGAGCTCATCTCTTCATATGTTGTAGATGTTCATAGGCATAGGTGACCACTTTCCATCACGTGACCCGTTAGCTTGTCTGCCAGCTCATCATATAAAAAAATCAGTATCAATAAATAAAATAATCGATAAATAAAGATTTACCAAGCAACGATGGAGAGCATAAATTATATAGTGTGACAAAATCTCTGCCGATCCGGAAGGACTGAATAGGTACATAACAGTATCAAAAATAATAATAAAATTATTCTACGAGTATTTATAAAAATTACAATGTTATCTTTGTAATTTTTATAATGTAATTATAACAAAAATCAAATCTTTCCTCTTTATGCTTAGATATTGCGCTGAAAGTTAACTTAAATTTCAATGTTTCAGGTGTAAATGAAAACATAGATTCCCACCTCACTAATTCTTGCGGCTACTATAGTAACCTTTTGGCGAAAAAGTTGGCACGAGTCACAAAAAATTGTGAGTAATCTGAGCTGCAGGCTTAAGATAAACAACCGAGATACGTCTCGACCGAGAAAGTGACGTTTGCTCGACCTTGATATTACCCTAATGTGCATGCCACGATAAACATTTAAAATATCAGAGATAAATAATTTTTCTGGATAAATCAATGTTGAATAGCACATAATTATAATATTTTTTTTATAAGATAGCAAACAAGTAAATGGGTCTCCTGAAGAGTTCTGAATTGTCTCGCCCGGGTCTGGTACCTCCGTCTTACCTATTCCTGCCACAATAGCGTCAGTGCTTGTCGCTGTCGTATTCCGGTTTGGAGGGTAAGGTAGCCGGTTAACTTATACGTGTGGCAATAAAATGCACGCACCATTAATATCTTTGGTGTCAATAGGCGATTGTGATGTCTTCATCAGAAGAGCCATCTGCTCGCTTGCTAAATAGCAATTAAAATTATAATACAAAAAAAAAAAAGAAAAATACGTATTCGAAAAGTGTCGGTGTAAAAATGAGACAGAGCATGTTCTGTTGATTCGGAAAGAGAAAGAATGGTAGGTAGATGTTGTAGAAATCTACCACCTAGTTTTCATCAAAAGAACTTCATACAAATACATTTTATATAAGATTGTTTTTTTCTAGATAGATCTTTGAAAAGTTGACAAAAATCTGCTGAATTATGGTAATATTATGTGCTTATTTTCTTTGTTCCAGTTATGAAACAGTTAACGCCATCTATCGAGGAGATATCATCACAAAGAACAATCTCCAAATTTTACGTTGAAGCTTGTACAATGAAGCCGAGTGCTAGAAAGGACGAAAACTGTCAAACAAAAATAAATACTCCGACACTAACCAAGCAACAGTTGTGCGCGTTATGTCCAGCTATCAGCGTCACAGATATCAGAAACAGTCGGGATAAACAAGATTTAAAAACAGTATATTACATTTTAACCGCTATTGAAGGTAGAGTACGTAGACTGAAAAACAATTTACAAGCCTGACTTCGCAACAATCCTTACAGCAAAATTCAAAAAATTGCATAAATATAACTCTTTCGCTAGATGGCGCTTAAACATATTACAAACGGCGTTGTAATTTTGTTAAACTTTATATGTAAAGAAATAAAAAATCAGATTATAATTTCCATGTTTTATTTATATAACAAGTACGCATCTAAGCCTCATACACCATATTATTATAATAAGTTTTATACATGTAAAAAGAAACGTAAAAAATAAAATATATCTGATGTTAAAACAGGAATAAGATTAAAATTTCAGAGAGCATTGGTATTCTTATATACATAATGTACAAAAACAAGCAAATATTTACATTTTATAATACAATAGAAATTTGTCCCCTTTTTCATGAAATGTTTTTTTTACAGAAAAAAGGGGCAAACAAGCAGGAGGCACCTGATGGTAAGTGATTACCACCGCCCATGGACAGTCACATCACCAATGGTCTTGCAGCTGCGTTGCCGGCTTTTTAAGGAGTATGCTCTTTTCTATGTCAAACGTATACTTATTTTATTAAAAACAACTCATTTATTTCCATTACGGTACTACTTGAGTAAAAAACACTTATTTCCATACGATACATACATAGATTGATAGAATTTTTTCGTGGAATGTCGAACTTTACTTATTTAAGTAAAAAATGATTTGTTTCCATTTCGATACATAATATATAACTTGACTGGTAAAAAAAGATTTTCGTGAAATGTCAAACTTATACTTATTTTAGTAAAAATCAACTAATTTATTTCCATTACGATACATATATAGATTGACTGGTACAAGTTTTTCGTGGAATGTCGAACTTTACTTATTTAAGTAAAAAAATGATTTGTTTCCATTTCGATACTTAATATATGGGTCATTCCATGTCAAATCGACCAATAGTTGGAATCGACCCCTTTCGATTTGGATGAATTTTGGTCAGAAGTTTTCTTTTATCATAAAACGAAGTTCTGCCAAAGGAAAAAAAATAAAAAAATTTTTTTCGAAAGATATACAAATTCAAAATTTCGCGATTTCTCCAGTTTTTCAATTTTGTTTTTGCAATATCACGAATGCTGTAATAGGTACAGAAATGGGCTTTCGTTTGTTTAAAAGGGGACACTTGGGGCTATTGATAAAAAAAAAATTTTGGAAAAAAATGTTGAATAATGCTAAATTTGTAAAATTTTGAATTTTTGAAAATCGTCAGAAATGAAGACCGCCATGAAAATTTTGGCTCAATTTTTTTTGTATGATACCTTGTAATGATCTTAAAAGATCCTGAAATTTTTTGATAGGGGTTTTTTTTATTTAAAAAATATGAATTTTTGAATTTCAAAAAAAATTTAATTTCAGAAAAAAAATTATTTTTGTTTTTTGCAACTTCTATACAAGTTAAGGTTATGCAGATACGTAATATTGTAATTTTGAGTATTTACAAATCAAAAATTCAATTTTACATTCAAATTTACTTTAATAACAATTCAAATTTAAATTCAAAAATTCATATTTTTGGAATAAAAAAACCCCTATCCAAAAATTTCAGGATCTTATTAAGATCATTACAAGGTATCATACAAAAAAATTGAGCCAAAATTTTCATAGCGGACTTCATTTTTGACCCTTTTAAAAAATTCAAAATTTTACAAATTTGGCATTTTTCAAAATTTTTTTCCAAAATATTTTTTTTTCTATAGTCCCAAGTGTCCCCTTTTAAACAAACGAAAGCCCATTCCTGTATCTATAATAGCATTCGAGATATTGCAAAAACAAAATTGAAAAACTGGAAAAATCGCGAAATTTTGAATTTGTATATCTTTCGAATAAAAATTTTTTATTTTTTTTCCTTTGGCAGAACATCGTTTTATGATAAAAGAAAACTTCTGACCAAAATTCATCCAAATCGAAAGGGGTCGATTCCAACTATTGGTCGATTTGACATGGAATGACCCATATAGCTTGACTGGTAAAAAAAGATTTTCGTAGAATGTCAAACTTATATTTATTTTAGTACAAATCAACTAATTTATTTCCATTACGATACATATATAGATTGACTGGTACAAGTTTTTCGTGGAATGTCGAACTTTACTTATTTAAGTAAAAAACGATTTGTTTCCATTTCGATACATAATGTGGTAAAAAAAGATTTTCGTGGAATGTCAAACTTATTTTAGAAAAATCAACTAATTTATTTCCATTACAGTCCATTCCAGTCTATCTATATATTATATAGATTGACTGGTACAAGTTTTTCGTGGAATATCGAAGTTATACTTATTTTAGCAAAAAAACAACTCATTTATTTCCATTACGATATTCCAATACGATACATATATAGATTGACTCGTAAATGCTTTTCGTGTAAAGTCAAACTTTTACTTATTTAAGAAAAAACAACTAAACACATGGCAATACATAACAATAAACATATACAATGTGTAAAAAACATGTCCGATTCGAAAAAGGTATATAGGTAATAATCTTATTATATTATATACAGTAATAATATTTTTATTAAAATAAAAATATCGTATTACAAAGTGCCTCAATACTAAAAAAATAAATATTTTCTTTCTTTCTTTCTTTCTTTCTTTCTTTCTAAACATGAGGAACTTGCCCTTAAATCCAGCAAATAAATATTTTGAAAATTTATCAATATACATAAAATAATTAAACATATATGATTGTATTAACCTACCAAATAATGTCTGACTATCGGACAGGGTTTTTTACACGCTGTATAGATATTTATTTGCTTGATGCAAAGAACTATTTTGAAAATTTATCTAACAACTAGCTGGCCCGGCAAACGTTGTTCTACCTTTTTAACTACACTTATTATTTTTTTCTATCTTTACTCACCTTTTAAACCTTCCCTGGACTTCAACAATTAATTCAAAACCAAAATTAGCCAAATCGGTTCAGCCGTTTTCGAGTTTTAGTGAGACAAACTAACAGCAATTGATTTTTATATATATATAGATATTTTTTTTTATATATTATAAGATAGCAAACAAGCAGATGGGTCTCCTGATGGAAAGAGTCAACCATCGCCTATAGACACCAAAGATGTTAATGGTGCGTTGCTATCTTGTGGCGAGGTCTAATGCCACATGCATAAGTTTACCGGCTACCTTACCCTCCAAACCGGAACACGACAGCGACAAGCGCTGACGCTATTGCGGCAGGAATAGGTAAGGCGGTGGTACCAGACCCGGGCGAGACAATGTAGAACTCTACCACCTAGTAGCCACGATGGTAGTGACTCGATAGCCAATCGGTCGCCTTTTACGACCTGCCTGGCAGAACGGCCGTTGGCCTATTCTACAAAGGAGGCCATAAAATAATGACATAATATATGATTATATTAAGCTACCAAATAATGTCTGACTATCGGGCAGGGTTTTTTTACACACTGTATAGGTTACTGATAAAATACTGCTACATTTTGTAGAACACGATAGTTAAAATTATATTATGTAATCAATAAAAATATAATAAAAAAAGAATCAACTTTATAGAAAACTGCAATGAAATTTGCGTAGTAATATTAAGAAAAGATGGTCACCGTGCAGGAAACAAACACGCATTATGACTTACTCGTGCCACATCGGCAAATCGCTGTTTCTAAACAATGAACCGCCCCGTTGGTCGGGGGGTAGCGACCCTGACTACGCAATCGACGATGCTGGGTTCAATCCCAGACATGAGACATGCATTTGTGTGATGATCATAAATGTTTGTATTTCCGGGTTTGGGTGTTTATTATGTATGTAAAAGTATTTATATATGTATTTCTATGTATTAGTACGTTGACACCCATAACACAAGCAAATAATTTGCTTACTTTGGGGTTAGATCAGTAAGTATAATTTGTCCCGTAAAAATTTATATATTTTTATTCATAATTAACTTTTAATATATGCACTATGCACGGGTGCTCGCACTTAATATTTTTATTGGATTTTTTTTATTGGTCAAAATTTAAGTACCTATTACTTTATGGATTCTCTATTAGAATCGAAAAAGAAAACCTCTTTCAGTATGTACAGTATTTTACCAGACAACACGTACACGTACGTATCTATGTACGTACGTACGTACGTACAAAGATACTTTTACCGGACCTTTACCAGTCATTTAGTAAGTCGAGTACCGTACGCCGATCGTGCTTTTCGCTTACAATATCTTATATCGTTTTTTGGATAGACATTAGTCCTTCCAAAATAAATAATCATATTTCAACACAGCGCTCAGTACGTCTAACAAAAGATATCCCGTTAAAAAAAGAATGTCATTAAGAGGACTAAAACTTTTTGATTTTTACAAATAAAATAATTTTAAAAATAAATAATAACACTTTACGCTGTCCCACAGATATGGCGCGAGGTTATTCACCTTACTACTCACTTTTACGTTAAAAGTGGATTATTTTATGCAGAAAGGAATAAAGCATGATGAGATAAAATTATTTTATTTGCAAAAATCAAAACGTTTCAGTCCCATAAATCACAATCTTTATTAGCTGAATATCTTTTGTTAAAAGAACTGAACGCTGCGCTGTTATAATCACATATTTTAGAAGGACCTTATATAAAGTTTTATCGATACCAGTATCTCTTAAATCACAAAAAGAATGGTATTCAGTGTTGGTCAAATTAGAGCTTACTTTGTTTTATTTATTTAAATAATTGAACACATTCATTTGTGAACTTAGTGTTAATGATTTATGCTCTGTCATAAATCTTATACAGAGTAGAATCGATTTGTGCGTTTTGTGATAATGATTTATGCACTCACACAAACCTGATACAGAGTAGAATCGAATTGTGCATTTTTTTATATTCTGGCCACTTTAGTAGTTAAATTTTACATTAAATTATTGAAGTGGGTCCTCACGCAGATTTGGGACTAGTCTTTTTTGCTCTAATTCAATAATATTATAAAGAAGCAATTCATTTTATATGGTAGTAACAGAACTCATTGTGTCCGAGCCCGATTCGCGCTAGCTTTCAAAAACAGTCACTGACTATTTTTTCATGTCATAAGATAGCAAACAAGCAAATGGCTCTCTTGATGGAAAGAGACACCCATCACCTATAAACACTAAAGAAGGTGTGTCGCTATCCGTGTGGCGGGGTGTTAATACTACAGGAATAAGTTTACCGGCTACCTTACCTCCTAAACCGGAACACGTAAGTGAAAAGTATTGACGCTTAAGGATTTGGCGTAAAAGTATGCATGTGTGATGATGCAAGTACAATAATTGAATATTAGTTTTAATGTTTAAATTATATTTTTTAATTTAATAATTATATATTTATACATATAATAAAATCGTAGGAAAGCCAAAACTGTACATTGAATATTTTTTTAAAAGAATACTTGGCGGGCGTGATCTACAATCGATATCGAAGCCAAAAATATAGTTTTACAATTTTTGTCTATTTGTCTGTTTGTCCAGGGCAAACTCAAAAAGTACTGCATGGATTTACTTCAAATTTTGCATGAATATTGACTTGACTGATAGGTCGGGTCAACATATAGGCTACATATTATCACGCTATCACCTATGGTGGAGGAGCTGTGCGGAGTAAACAACATCCGCGCGGACGAAGTCGTGGGCAATAGCTAGTTTTTTATAATTTATAAGCCACATAATATCTGGAGAATTTGTTTTAACTATATGCGTCGAAGAGAGGGTCGTATTTTTAGTCGATAGTGGTATTTTTATTGCTCAGTTGCCCCACTTTTTGCAGGGGTCTAGAACTTTCATTTGCAGTCTAATTTACGTTTCATCAGTCTCATTATAATCCGATCAAGTACAATTTAAACTCGAATTATCTTCGGATTCTATTCCCAACATGTAAAAGCTTTTGTGGGATGAGCATAGATATATTCTATCTACCATTACACATATCAAGTGTTAAATAAATAAATAAACTATCTTCATGCTTTTCTCCATAGAAACACCAAGTATACCAAATCGCAGACTTCTTCGTGCTAACAATTTTCTTAACAAGGAATAAGTTTTTGATATTTCATAGATTCATCTTTAATTTGCGGTAATCTATAATTCAAAGACGAAATTAAGGTATTTAATTTGCATTTAATTATTTATTAATATTCTTATTTAACACTAGGTGCGGCGTGCAGCCCGCATTATTAAAGATTTTAGCGAATTCCGCGGTAAAAAACAACTCATTTTTCATTTCGCCGGGATAAAAAGTGGCCTACGTGCTATTCCAGGTCATCATCTACTTGTGTACCAAATTTCATTCAAATCCGTCCAATAGTTTTTGCGTGATTGAGTAACAAACATCCATCCATCCATTCATACATCCATCCAAACACCCAAACTTTCGCATTTATAATATTAATATAGATATAAATTTATACCGAGTGAAGTTTAGAGTTTAATTTACAGAGTGTATTTTATACAGAGTTAAGTGAGTAAGTTAGTGAGTTATTCGACTGTCCTGAAGATGATTTGGTTACGAAGTGAAACGTGCGTTGAGTACATAATTTGCGTGTTACTATGTGTGAAAATGTGATGGACTATTGTGCCGCTGGGGTCTTCTTTAATTTTCAGACCATAAGCACAGAATACTGGACACTAACAGCAGTCAATCTAGACATAAGTAATATTCGAGCAACGCACACATAGACACCTTTCACGGACGCGATATCTCGGAATGGTTCGGGACAGTTTGTTCCACACCAGTCCGAGATATCGCGTCCGTGAGAGGTGTCTATGCATGCTATGCTCGAATATTAATTTTATGGGACATTGACTTCTTTTAGTCTCCAGTATTCTGTGCCATAAGCCAGTTCGTCCTATACTAACTACCCTTTTTACTAATTTTGTTTCAGTTGCGTCATATTAGTTACATATTAGATTTCGCGGAAATTTTAAATCAAATACTTAAATTGCGTCTTTGAATAAGTTTTCACTGGTGATATGGATACAAGCAAATAATTGACTTTGGGGTTAAATCGTTGTCGAGCGATATTTATTATTGCTGTAACTCAACCAGTTTGTTTTCACTGTTGACTTTTCCCCGAACTGGGAAACCTGAAAAATACATAACAAAAATAAATACAGCATTATTGTTTCCAGTGTATATTCCCAGAAGGAACTAGAAATCAGTAGAATAAATCGCCTCTGTAGTCTAGTAGTCCGGTATCGGTCTTGACCACATTAGGTCCCGGGTTCGATTCCCGGGTTGGGCTCTTCAAAATGTGTTTTTTTTAGTTTTCTGACAACGTTGCCCAAAATTAGATAAGTGTCCGTTTGACGATAGGCTTGCCACCTATCACAGTATGGGTCTAAGTATCTTCGGCAAACTGTGGGTGGACCTGTTGTACCTCTGCCGACAATTTCGGGGATATGGGCGTGAAAGTACTACTAAATTTGTGGAATAAGGGATCTATCATATTATCCCGGGTTGCAATGAGAAGGGGCGGGCCGCATCGCAACGAAAAAGGTTTGCTCAGCACATTAGTTGGTCGAGTGGTTAGCGAAACTAACTACGAATCAAGGGGGCTTGAGTTCGATCCCCAACAGGGACAAACATTTGTGTGATGAACATAGATGTTTGTATTTCTGGATTTGGGTGTTTATTATGTAAGTAAAAGTATTTATATATGTATTTCTATGTATTAGTATCGTTGACTTACACCCATAACACAAGTAAATAATTTGCTTACTTTGCGTGTTTGATCAATTTGTGTAATTGATTGTCCAGCAATATTATTTATTTTATTATATTTATTGTTTTTAGTGGCATGCCGGCTCGCAGCGCATTAACGGATATTGTGTGCAATATACTGCATGATGTATTCCAGATGGTGATTGCACGGTATGGATTGTTCTAACGAAGTCCATTTCAGAGTTCCGTAACTCAAAAAGTAAAAAATAGCACATTAGTGTCGGGGGCAGCGAAGTGGGACAGGCCGCATCGCATTCAACAAAATCCACCGCGCAATTCACCCCGTTGCGCATTGGCATAGTGTGCGACAGTTCATATCAAATGAATGATAGTGACCTAGTCTGTCTTCTTCCATTGAAAAAGATCGTCTACATCGCTATCATTCTTCACACACGTGTGACAATGAAGTTTACGCAACGTCTCGCTTGAGTTCGGTACCACTGCCTTACCTATTCCTGTTGGGAAAGAATCATGGTTTTCCACTGTCGAGTTCCGGTACTGCAGGTAGGGTAGCCTATATACTTATACATGTCGCATTACCATCCCGCCATACGGATAGCAACGAAATATTCTCTTTAGTGTCCGGAGGCTGACAAACAGCTCTTCTGTTAGAAAAAGGTGACTTTTCCATCATGAGGGTCATCTACTTGTGTGCTATTCTATTATAAATATAAAAAATGCGGATATCTATGCTTATCAAGCAAATTACTGTCTCTTTCGATAATGAAACTAGATACTCTATTTGAACAACATTTTAGGCGTAAACAACCACTAAGTGCTCAACCACAGCCTACATAAATACGCCATAGGGAAGGAAACATGTCGCCGCGCATATGAGCAAACGCTCCTATTACTGTCAAAAATCTCATACATTTGTAAATATATTATATCATCAAAAAACAGAAATAAGCCATGTTGTATTGTTTTATTGCACCGAATGAGATGATAAGGTATAAAATTACCCTTGGAGTGATTTTATTTCATCGGTAAGTAGTAAAACTCTGTATTTCCGTGTGCGAATGCAAGCTACATTGACAAACTCAGAAATTGCCTTAAAAGGCACATCCATTTAATCCGTGTACTCAACCAATAAGCTTACCATTAATCTTACCATAAATTTTTCAAACTAGCGATCGTGGAATGAAGACATGTACGAGAGAGTCCCAACCGCAGTCTGCGATCTGATGTGGCCGAAGCATGTTCCAGTCGAGGCCGTACGTGAACTCCGAGTGATGTCTGATCGTTTCTAAAGGATCACTACCACGCTTTAAGTCCCATATCCTGAAAACGTTCATTTCTAATTAGGAAGAAAGAATTTTCCACTTTTCTCGTGTTAGTCGAGGCCTTCTTTGACGAATAAATATCTGCCATTCTGCCAGGCAGTTCAGAGGTCTACAATATCTCGCCCGGGTACTGGTACCACCACCTGGCGAATCCGGCGGAATCACCTAATTTTTTCGGCGATGAAGATTATATATATATATATATATATATATATATATATATATATATATATATATATATATCCGTTCGTCCGTCCGTTTATATTTTTAAAAATATCGATAAGTTAGTTTTAGTTAAAAAAAATGGCGACATTTATTCGCTAAATACAAAAAACAAAAACCGCCTGGCGAATCCCGTGGAATCACCAAATTTTTTCGTCGATGAAGAGTATATATTATATTAAAATTAGGCGATTCCGCGGGATTCGCCGGTTTTTGTTTTTGTTTTTTTGTATTTAGCGAATAAATGTCGCCATTTTCTTTAACTAAAACTAACTTATCGATATTTTTAAAAATATAAACGGATCAAAACCGCATATATATATTATATACGCGATTTTGACCCATTTATATTTTTAAAAATGATAGTAAAACGCGTTAGTTTAAATTTTCTACTTATCGATATGCAGTATGACAATGATAGTGAAGCATATAGCCAATCGGTCGTATTTTACGACCTGCCTGGCAGAATAGCAAAACGGGGTATCACTTTTGGCCTCGAAACTAATTGTTATAAGTTATAAATATGGTATATTTAGTTAGTTAACACTACTAACTAGATATACCAGTGGTTACATAAAGCGCTCACCTTGTAGTGAAGTCATACGACACAGCCGCTATAACACTCGGTGCGTGCGGCGAGAACTGAACCCTTCTAACTGCGCACTCACAACCTGCAAATCATTATTTGTTTTATACTATAGTCTGTACGTGCAGCCCGCTGCATTATAAAAGTTTTTGGCGAATCCCGCGGGATCACCTATTTTTTCCGAGATGAAAAGTAGCCTATGTGCTATTTCAGGTCATCATCTACCTGTTCGTCAAATTTCATTCAAATACGTTCAGTAGTTTTTGCGTGATTTCTAAGAGACGAAACAAACATTCATCCATCCAAACATCCAAACTTTCGCATTTATAATATTAATATTGATTATATTATTTCTTTATACTATCTTCGTGCCAATGTATTGCCGGATATGTTGCCCTTTCTTGCCCTTGGCTATTTTTTTTATTAGCATTTCCGCAAAAAAAAAAAAGATTTTTATAAAACTAGAAGAACGTAATCTTTAACATACATAATATATTATGTAATTACATTTTTTTTAAAGGGCAATTGGCCCACCTCTCGTTCCCACCACTGTATCTTCTGTAAACCAGAATCTACATGTAATAACATTTTTTTGAAATATTGAGTCGTTTTCGATAAACTTAGCCGGTTTTTGGCTATTCGAGATCACAAACTGAGTCATCAAATTATATGCCATTTGACACGGCAGCTGTGTCACGAAATATTTGTACGCCGCCACTACTAAAAGTTTTGAAGGAAAAAAAAATGCGCCGCAACGAATCGGTTAACTTATGTATCTCAGAATAATGAAATTTCACCTGGATGGAAAGTATAAGATAGATACAATAATCGCTTACCTTTAAGCGTAAACATGGGTGTAGTCAGTCTTCTTAAATCCCAGCCTTTGATTAACCCGTCGGAGCCGGCCGTGGCCAGCACGTGGGTTTCCGTTCGACTCCAGTCACATGACAGTACCTGCACAAAGACCATAATATCTTATTCCATGACAAAACTTCAATCGAATCAAAGCGTGTAGGTAGCTAAAATTATTTTCGTATTTACATAATTTATTAGTGAGTTGAGCTATGATTCTAAATCGCAATTCAGATAATTTATATATAGGTTGAGCTGCGATTCTGAATCGCAGCTGAATAACAGAGTTTCGGCTAATTAAACTCGGCGATTCAATTAAAGTTTTGTTACATCAATAGGAGCACAGATCTTATTATGTGCACAGGTGTTTGTATTTATGAGTTTGGGTGTTAAATAAATATGTTTATATTATTATAAATATTATTATAAATGTATAATATATTATATGTATAAATATGTTTATGTTATTATAAATGTATTATATATTTCTATGTATAAGTATTGTAAGTACCCAGTTAGTAATTTGTTCAGTGGTATTTATTATTTATTTATTCGCACTAGTACTATAGAATCCCTCACCACCATTCTAATTTTGTCTCAAACTGAACGTGGAAAGAGCAGCTCGTTGTTTCAAGCTAATACTAAGTTTTCATTTAAACAAAATCTGAAAATGCATAAGCAAAACCGTAGGTATGTAACAACATGTTTTCACATCGTATCACCCTTCATCCATACTAATATTATAAATGGGAAAGTGTATGTGTGTGTTTGTTTGTCCATTTTTCACGGCCAAACGGAGCGAAGAATTGACGTGATTTTTAAGTGGAGATGAAGGTGAAGGGATAGAAATTACCTAAAATGGAGGTAGGAATTTTAATTTTAATTTTGGAGCATCTCGTAATTTTAAAGATAGAAAGTTAAAAATTGGTATGCGGACTATTTGTAACTAAAAAAAAGCATGCATCTCTTTTTTTGGAAATCTGCCCCCAATTTAACGCGAGCGAAGCCGCTAGTAAAACAATATTTGAAATATTTAAGTATTTGTGACTTTGTATGTATTTTTGTAAGTTTGAGTTTTGTGCATGTTTTATAAATTTTATTATTAATTTAAATATAATATTATATTACTAGCTGT
Organism: Apodemia mormo; assembly: GCA_036924255.1. NCBI lineage: Eukaryota > Metazoa > Arthropoda > Insecta > Lepidoptera > Riodinidae > Apodemia > Apodemia mormo. The sequence continues at coordinate 9,606,840 of JAUPFN010000007.1, read as the reverse complement.
TGCCCGCGACTCCGTCCGCGCGGATTTCGTTTACTCCGCTCCTACTGGTATGGGTTCGTAGCGTGATGTTATATAGCCTATATATATATATATATATATATATATATATATATATATATATATATATATATATATATATATATATATATATATATATATATATATATATATATATATATATATATATATATATATATATATATATATATATATATATATATATATATATATATATATATATATATATATATATATATATGTTGACCCGACCTGTTAGTAATATTCATACAAATTTTGATGTAAATCCATTTAGTACTTTTTGAGTTTAACCCGGACATACATACAGACAAAGAGACAAATATTCTAAAAACTATATTGTAGATTACGCCGCAAGTAGGTATTCTTTTTTTACAGTTTTGACTTTCCTACGATTTTATTATATGTATGGATTTTTTTTAGATTAGCTATCATGTTTTTATTGTTTACGTAATTTCAAACAAAAACATAAAATTACTTAATTTTAATGATGAAAATAAATTGACAATAGACAAATGATGTTGGTTATTCTTATCTCCATTTAACGCTAATTTTTTACAGCGTCATAGAATGCGTAGTCAATTCAGTGACGTCAAATGAAGTTTACACTTTACATACTTAATGGCATTTTCATCATTATATAAGTGCTTCTCTGTAAACAATGTTATATGTGGACCCATCTGGAGCATATACAAAAAGGTTATTGGGGTTATTGACTCGTGAAAGAGCCACATAAAGCTGGCCATGTGAAAAGCAACCACTACTAAGGTCAACCCCACCAACGGATAATGTCTGACCCTGAGCTTTATTAATGGTCATGGCATAACAGAGACTGACAGGAAATTGCACTCTCTTGAAGGAGAAAGGAAAATTATTGGGAATAAGAGGAATTCTGGGAATGAAAACAATCTCACCGGCACCGCAACCAGTTAAAATTTCAGCTTCGATGACGTTTTGCTGCAGATTAGTAATTTTGAGCCGAGTGCCGTTGCAAAGTTTTGGAGGACATAAATTTCTAAGAAGAATTATCGGTACACCGATTTTCAAAACTATTTTATGGGCTGGAAGTCCAGGTGTGTTAAGGGAATCTAAAAATTCCACGGGATAGTGCGTGGCGTCTTCTTCTTCAATAACTGTATTAATGGATGTATATTCTATACTATTTCCGGCAACATGTGTCAATATTTTTAAATTAATTGCTGCCGCTTGATCATTACGGGGAGTCAAAATAGCACGTTGGCATAGCCAAGAACTAGCTTGATTTCCAATGTCCGTGGAATTTCCGTAAACAGAAGAAATAAGATCCTGTTGTGATGTAACAGAACAACAGAGATTCTGCACCAAAATAATTTTTCCATCTTCTTGTACAGGGTATGTACCATCACCTATTTTTAATAGTAAATTAGAGAACTCCTGCGCATTTTCATAGCCTCCTAACTGTGCACGCATATTTATACTTAGGTGGGCAGATGTTACAGTGCGCCACAAAATAGAACTTTTTAGACAGGCAGCAATTTCATCGGCTCTTGTTCCTCGGGGTATGATGGGGAATGTTTGCCGAAAATCACCACAGAAAAGGACTGTAACACCACCCATCGGTCGATCATTCTGCCTTATATCCCGCAAAGTTCTATCGACAGCTTCTACAGCTTTCCGATTTGCCATCGTGCATTCATCCCAAATGATTAAAGAACAATCACGTAACAATTTTGCTTTATCGCTATTTCGTGACACGTTACAAACCGGACTTTCCGTACTGTCTAAGTCTATAGGAATTTTGAACATGGTGTGTGCTGTTCTTCCTCCTGGTAATAATGTGGCTGCTATCCCCGAAGAGGCGACAGCAAGAGCAATTTTATTTTGGTTTCGTATTCGAGCCAAAATAATTTTGGTAAGAAAAGTTTTACCCGTTCCGCCTGGTGCGTCTATAAACAGGATTTCACCTGATGCGTTATCTACGCTGCTACATACTTTATCGTAAGTCTGGCGCTGTTCTTCTGTCAAATTTGCGAAGCCACTTTGTAAAACTTGTGCGAGTTCCTCGGGATTGTAACTAATTTCTGAAGCGTATTCCCTGTTTATACGTTCCCCATCATCTGTCGGTGCAGGCAAACCATATTGACTGACCGGATTTCCTCCTATACTTATAACGATTTCTTGAATAGCCAGTAAGGACGTGTTGTGACAAATTTCACGTACCTGATTAGGAATTTCTCCATCAGTATTTAGTTGAGCATGTCTCAAAAAATCCTCAGCAAACTTGTCATGGTACTTTTGCCATAACTGCCTAGCATCTGATAATCCGCAAAAGGTCAATAAGACGGCAAATAAATGTCGCAAGCGATGTGGACTATCGCTTACACATGCCTCAGCTAGAGCATCATCCCAATGCTGATCTCCATCTAATAAATGGCGGGCGAGACACGCAGCCTTGTAGGTGGGGTGTTCAATATCGTCTACTTTACGGAGTTCTGCAAAAGATGTAGGACCGCGTACTGTATGAAGAAGAAGGCGTAAATAGTAACACTCGGAATTATTGGGGTGTATCGTGTACACCCGTCCAATTACATGCTCTTTAAAAATACCAGGCTCGCCATCCACAGCAGTTCCACGTCTCCTACGAACAAAAACACCTTGTTGTTTATTGTAAGTATAATAACATGGCACCTCATTATACATAAGAGACTTTGCGAAATGATCTCTTTCGCAAAGACGAAAGAATGCAAGCAAGGTGGTTTGTCTCGGGTTGGCCAACCTTTCTTCCACATTTTCCGGCTGAAAGTACACTCGCTGCCCACCTTCAAGATGCACGTCGAGGTGAATGACCGGCGGATGTCTTTCATGTATTGGGAAACTTAAAATACGCCAAACTGCCTCAGAGGAGCTTATGTAACGGCCGGCCTGGTATCTTGTGACTTCGTCATATTCATTATGGTTTCCTAGCGATATCATGGCTTGATCACTACCTTTATTTATATATTTACATACGTATTTTATAGATTGAACGCTATTACATACTTCAACGTTAATGTGAGCTTGAAATGTTTTAGACAAAACTGGTGAATACGGTACCACCCATCTATTGTCTAATACAATTTCTTGCCCACGGAACCTGATGGAAGTTGTAAAACCACCTTGTGAAGGTGATCTTCGCCGGTACAGCAGATAACCATTTTCTCCCGATATAGTTTGTTCTGTAAATGCCTTAGGGTATCTTTTTGAACACCGACTGTCTTGCATGCATGGTGATTCTCTATTTAAAACGCCACATGGTCCGTGAACCATGTGTGTTTTAACGATGTCATGCAAAATTGGATCTGCACTATGATCTGGAAACTCGGCACTTATAACACTGTCGATAGCTTCGGGTCGGATTTTTTCTGCCAGCCACAGGAGGATGTGAGCGTGGGGTAAACCACGCTTTTGCCACTCGACACTATACATAAAACAAAGAGCTGTACCGAAAACTTTATATTTTGTGAGAAGATCGATCATAAGTTTAAGTTTCAAATGAAAGACTCTAGCAATAATGTCATGTCTGTCATATGACGCCTGTCCTGTGAGAAGTTCCTGACAAATTTCGATCCACTTTGGATTAGTTGTGAAAGTTATGAATAGGTCCGGCCGGCCGTACTTACGGACGTAGCAAAAGGCATCTTGCGTTCTTTCATGCATATATCGCGGACCGCCTGTAAAACTCGAAGGCAAGATGACTAACCGCCCCAAATTTTCGACATTATTATCTGATTGCATTGCGTCACGTAAATGCACGTATTCTTCAGCACGTAAACGACGCTGGTTAGTGCGAATGTACACTAAACGTTCCGTTTCTATTTTTGCGTACATATCCACAATAAATTGACTGAATAAACCACGAAATCGTTGCAAATAAACGAAACAGTTCCACCTTATTTGCAAAAGGTATGAATAATATTGCAGAGCCGATATTTTTTTATTAAAGTTAGTGACCCTTGTAGTAGGGTTCACTTGGTACAATCCAAAATTATACCCATCTTCACCATAACAATATATTATTGGATATTGCAGCGCATCGTAAGCTCGATGAGTCTCAAAAATGCGTTGCAGGCGATCGTCGCGAGTGCGTAACACAATGTCACGCTTCTCATATTCCTGATCGACTAAAACGACTGCGACTTCATCTGCGATTGGTGCGTTGTGTCTCCCGCGGTGTTCACCAATAGGACGTCTATCTGCACTGATGATTATTTTGTAATCATTGCTTCCTTGTGGAATGGACTCCAACGCAGCTTTGAAATTTTCGACGTATTGATTTACTTGATGCAGCATGTTTTGAAGTTCAGATATAAGCATACTGTTAAGCTGGGGGAAATGGCGACTTCTAATATTATGTTGTTCAGTGTAATCGGACACAAAATAAATTTGAAGAAATCTAGGCTCATTATTTGGCAATAAAGATCCGATGAGATGGTAAACCTGACCTTGCACTTTGAAGGTTGGCATGAAGGGACCCTCCGTTATTTGTTTTGCCCCAAATGACGTCATTTGAAAAGCGCTGTTATAGGCACGGATATTATCTAAAAAGTGTTTAGACAGGGGGTGGTCGCCATTTAGAAGGGTTTTAATTATATTTGGGGGATCTTGAAAATTTGTAACAACAACTTTTCCACTTGAACAGCACATTCCATTTGTCTCTTTCCTCCATTTTAACGCATCACAAAAATTGCAAATTTCTGACATACCACCCACAGAGGCGTAGAAAGCGTAGTCAATTCTTGGTGAATATGTAAATCCTGCTTTTTCCTTATTTTCCCAAGGCAGAATAATGTTTGCACCATTATATTCAAGAGGTTCATCACCCTCAGTTGTTGTAATTCTGTTTACGTAGTGCCGAGCCCGGTCAGCTACTAAGCGAGATTGACGCTGTTCTGCTGTTTCTGCTCGTCGTATATCATTTATTCTTACCCTTTCGGATGTTAAATAATGTGCTTCATCCATCTGGGCGCGTACATAGTTATTTCTGGCTGTGACTAATCGACGTTCTCTCTTTAAAAGAGATTCAGATTCGCGTGAGAGTGTGTGACGCTCTCGGTCAGCCGATAATCGCTCTTCGCGTTCCTCGGGGGTCTCCTGGGAGCGCAAAGTCGCTGTCAGGGTTCTTTGGATACTTAAGCGCGACTCCCTCTCGGTGAAAGTCTCAGACTCACGTGAGAGCGCGTGACGCTCTCGGTCAGCTGACAACCGCGCTTCGCGTTCCTCGGTATTCTCGTGGGAGCGCAAAGTCGCTGTCAGGACACTTTGAGAACTTAAACGCGACACCCTTTGGGTGAAAGTCTCAGACTCACGTGAGAGGGCGTGACGCTCTCTGTCAGCTGATAACCGCGCTTCGCGTTCCTCAATACTCTCGTGGGAGCGCAAATTCGCTGTTAGGATTCTTTGTAAACTTAAACGTGACTCCATTTCAGTAAAAGTCTCTGAATCGAGTGAGAGGGCGTGTCGTTCTCGGTCAGCCGATAACCGCGCTTCACGTTCCTCGGTGCTCTCTTGAAAGCGAGAAGTCGCTGTAAGAGCACGTTGTATGCAAAGCCTAGATTCCCGCTGGGTAGGCGTTTCGGATGCAAGAGTTCTGATGTGGTTAGCTCGGATTGCATTTAGCCTCACTTCACGATCTTCCTCCGATTCTAGAGACCTACTTAGCCTCATCCTTTTAGCATCTCGGCTACTTTGCGAAAGGTTGGACTTCTTTCTAGAAGGCATTTTATGAAGGCAGAAAATATTGAAACAAATAAATTTAAAACTGTTACAACAATTAAAATGAACACCTTAAAAATAACAAAAAAAAATGTACTTTTCTTTCGTACAACAAAACAAAAACAATTTAGTTCAAACTATTTGAATGTCAATTTAATAAAAGAATTTAAAGACCTACTTAAATGAGTTATATCAATTATTAATTCGATAGTCAATACTATAACATATCGTACTTAAAGTGACTTAAACATGAATTAAATTTTAATTACCGTTTGCAATTTACCATCAATTACTAACTAATTACAATTAGTAGTTAGTAAATTACTAATTTAGTAATTACGACTCCTTTTATTACCGTAAACCTAAATAAATTATTATAATTATAACAACAAAGAAATTCTTTAAACAATCCTATAATCATTCAATTCAATATCTTTTAACTATCACCGTATCATCAATATCAATCAATATCAATATCAATATTAGCAATAATCTACGAAAATTTTATACTCAAAACGCTGTAGAAAACACCTAACAAAACTCATCATGATAGAATAATACGGGCGATCTTAATTCTTTGGCCGAAAATCTTAATACCGCGTTTCAGAAAATGCACAGCGTATACTAATATTATAAAAAGGAAACCTTTGTATTTTTGTATGTTTGTATTGAATAGGCTCAAAAACTACTGGACCGATTTCAAAATTTCTTTTACCATTACTTAGAGGGAATTTTCCGAATCCGTATAGGCTATATTTTATCCCGGAAAATATATAGGATTTTTCGTGGTAGTGAAAATTGTGGAGTAAGTCGACGAAAAAACTGCCGTACGTTGACAATTCTCGCGAACGCTGCCTAAATGGTTAGAGATGTATGGTTGAATTCTATAGAAAAGTTGTAGAACTCAATAATACCTACAAAAAAGTCCGCGATAGTATAAACCAAACATTTATATTTTAGCCATTATAACCACTTTTCCATAGAATAAAAGTAATTAAAATTATTAGCCTATGTTATAGTCAAATACTAATCCTTATCCAAATAAACTATTTATTGAGCAAGATTGTTTCAATAGCTATAAATTACTTTTTTTTTATTCCAACATAGGCTATATTCTATTTTAGTTTTGCAGCGGTAACCGAAATCCACGCGTAATTAAATTGTACCGTTCGAAGTTCGGACACAGTCTATCAAACAAATGCGTTAGTACTATTTGTTCTCAATAGATGGAGTTATGCTACCTAAGTTTTCAATGTTTTTGCGTAAACTTCTTGAAAACTTTAAATGCACATATCTTTTGATAGAGTGAAGCGATTGCAATGAAACAAAGACTAAATGTTACTCAGATTTACGCACAATTTTTATGTATAAAAGTTATTTACATTGGTTTTGTACTTTTTACGTGATGCCCGAACAACTAAACAGATAAACAGACAAACAGACAAACAGACAAAAATTCCAGAAATATTGGAAATGGCTTCTGTTATTTATCCTTTAACAGACTACATCATTTTTTTTTAAATATTTTCAATGTACAGAAACGACTTTTCTACAGATTTATTATATGTATATATTGATGTATAGTGTATATGTATTATATTTTGGGATTTGCTTAAGGCTACATAATAAGTCTTTCATTTTATAGGCACCGCATATCTACTTTCTGTTAGCCTAAAGATTAACTGGAGGAGAATGCCGCTAGGCATTTAGTTCACCTTTTATACAAACTTATTTTATGGTGTTCAATATAGTTAAATAACATAAATATGATAGTATAAATTATATTTATTGCATTACGGCAAAACGGCTAAGCAGACGGAAGACGGTAGATAACCAAATAATTATTTGGTTAATACCACCAACCATATATAACCAAATAATAAATAATAATTATTTGGTTATCTACCTTATGTACTCGCATTTTAGTTATTAAAGTCTTTGTGTATGTTTATTAGTTAAGTTTTACAATAGTATAAGGAAAATGTTAATGTGAAAGCCCTGATGATGCTTTAATAGGCGAAACCGGTTGGCTGTCAGTTTAAAAGTGATTGTGTAATAAATAAAATTTAAATTTTTGTGAAACAGTACAAGTGCTTATATTATATAATCAATATGATGCAGTTTCACCAAGTGCCGACGATGGAAAATATAAATTATATAAATAGATATATTTCTACCATATACCGTTTCCCCGTGTTGGTCCCGGGCTCCTTTGAAGAACAGGCCAACTGCCATTCTACCAGAAAGGTCGTAAAAGGATGCCGTTTGGCTATGCACGCCACTACCATCGTGACTACTTGGTGGTAGAGTTCTGCTTTGGCTCGACCGGGTTTAGTACCACCGGTTTATCTATTTCTGCCGCAATAGCATCACTGCCGTGTTCCGTTTTGGAGGGTAAGGCAGCCGGTAAACGTATGCATGTGGCATTAGACCTCGCCACAATAAAGCAATGCACCATTAACATCCTCGGTGTCTATAGGCGACGGGTGACTCTTTCCATCAGGAGACCCATGCTTATTTGCTATCTTATGGTACAAAAAAACTATTTTTAACAAAAATGAAATTAGCTTTCATAAACTCAAGCAGAAGTTCATAATCACCTCGGCTTCATGTGCTTTCACCACCGCCGCCGGCCTCGAGGGCTCTGCACACGTCCACAGCTTCAAGTGACCGTCACCCGATACCGACGCAAAGGTGGCCGGCGAGTGAGATGAAAACGTCGCCGTATAAACGAGTTGAGAATGACCCGCGAACGTGGCAAGGCAATTCTCTGTTTCTGGATCCCACTAGAATAGATTATATAAATATTTAATAAAACCTTTACAAGTTACTTAATTCCTTTTATGAAGTCAAAAAGAGCTGGAGACCCTAAAACAGTTGATCAGATTTAACTAAATCATAGCTAAGAACCATCTGGCAAAATTGGGCCTTTCATTTAAAAAAACGCGATCAAATCGGACCATCCGCCTGAGCATTACGATGCCATGAACAGACACACACCTGAAACTTATAACACGCTTTTTGTGTCAGGGGTTAAAAAAGTTGAAAAATACAAACGATACGAAACACTACGATTTAAAATGTTTCGTCTATCTGAATGTGCCGAAACAGGTGTACTTTTCTGAACTAAAGGATTTTAATGCGGGTAGATTAAGTATTGTTCGGAGCACAATATGATTTAAGATTAGAAAAAAGTTTATCGTCCTTTATAGATATGTAGCATTGTTTTTCTGCATCCGACTCTTGGAGTCAGATGTGTCATTATCTAAATGATCCCAGTGATGCACGCTCTGCGGTCCCTGGAGCTGGCAAGTGCCAAAAAATATAAACCAGCATTGCGCCGCAACATAGTGTCCTACTAATTACATCAACATCATGTAGATTTAGGGTAATGGGGTTACCTTTTGTTCCCGCCACTGTAAATTCTGTAAACCAGAATCAACAGCGACTACCTCCTGATGGCCAGTGAGTTGAGAGCTCAAAGTGCTCTTAGGAAAACTAAGCTGTCTTGGAACCCACAAAGAAATCAATTAGAAATATACAAGAGGAGTTGGAAAATACATCCAATTTCTATAGATATTAAGTAAATGATGAACATCACCTGTTTCTATATTAATAATATTCTAAGATAGCAAACAAGCAAAAACATCCGTGGGGTGGGATAATATTACCACATGCTCAAGTTTACCGGCTACCCATACCCTTCAAATTGGAAGACGACAAAGACACGCACTGACGTTATTGCGACAGGAATAAATAAGGAAGTGGTACCAAAATTGGCAGAATTGGAGAGAAATTAGTTCGCCTTCCTTAAGAAACACGTGCATTTTGGTCTTCGTTAAAGTCTTCACTTCCTTGGTCCACATCGCGAAAGAGAAGACGATCTTTTAGGTGGCCACTTGCGAGGCACTCAAGATTGATGATGGATTACATAACCAACTATATTACAAAACAAGGTAGTTCAAGAGCAAAGAATTAGTTTCTTCAGACCTCTGTTCAGATAGCTTTACTCTACTCAAATATCGATAAATCAAGTAGTGCAACGGCATCTCACCAATAGTGCGGAAGGCGTATGCTCTGAAGGTAGCACCGATGTTAACGTGACAATTCCACTCTTAGAGAATGGAATTATCATTGACATTGACAATTCCACTCTCTCTGACGTATCGAATTCCTGCAAAATCACTTTAGACGAGAAAGGTACTTTTAGGTGGCAGGTATGAAAGTAATCGCTTAGATCCGTCAAGATATGGGTCTATAGCTTTTACCTCCTTATTCTCCAAGACAATTGTCATCCGTTATCAACTTTCAGCTCTTAATATATCTAAGAGAAGAGTATGTAATGATAACCGATCGCCAATTCTCCAGTCTCCCAACTCACTCCAGAGGCACTCACTCCAGATGCCCAACAGACTTCTAGAGCTCTGAAATATCTTAGTTAATCAGTTCCTCGCGCTCAGCAAGTACGTGGAATGGAGTTTTTTCGTGAGGTAGATATTAGACATGCCCTATATAATGAACTATCCGTAATCTCCAGTGTGAGGAAAAGCCTCTATTGCAACTGTCCGTACGTTTGCCTCCTGTTCCTTAAAATTTATATTTAATATTATAAATGCGAAAGTTTGGATGTATGGATGGATGGATATTTGTTACTCGATCACGCAAAAAATACTGAACAGATTTGGATGAAATTTGGGACACAAGTAGAAGATGACCTGGATTAGCACATAGGCTATTTTTTGTCCCGGATAAATTAGGTAATCTCGCGGGATTCGCCAAAAACTGTTATAATGCAACAGGCTGCACGCTGCAGCTAGTACGTAATAAAAATTCTAGGCGGAAGTGATGGTTAACAGCTATTAAATCATATACCATCAATAACAGAATTTATTGTTTTATACTACATGGATTTATAGTATTTTATAGAGATGACATTTGCTGATCACAGAGGTTTCTACAATAATTCGAGGACAATACGTAATAAGACTCCCCGTGTTCATCCGGACTTCTTTTGTAAGTTAGACAAGCTGCCCTTCGCCAAGCAATTCGCAAAAAGAGAACGATTCGCCAAAAGTGTCACAGTGTCACTAGTATTATAATTATGAGGTGGTATAGTTTCGCTCAAATTTTGACTGCGTTACCTTGTTGTATATAAAAATCAATCCCTATTTTCCTTGGTCACGACATCACGCCTGAATGGCTGGACCAATTTCGATATTTTTTTTTGTTGTGTTTGTAATTGTAAGGAGACGGTTCTTATAAAAGAAAATATTAAGAAAATTGCACGGAAAAATAGAAAATTTAAGAATACTTAACCACCATATAAAGTTTAATGCCATTTTGGCTGCGTGGAAGGAAAATCCCGTAGGGCGTAGACTTGTATAAATTACGTGTCACGTTGTTTGTCCGCTATAGATTCCTAATATGAATGGCAAAGCAACGTTTGCCGGGTCAGCTAGTATATATATATAAGAGACTACTAGAACTGAACTTGCTACTAACATATAACATCATATCGATATTTTCAAACTTCAGGGTAAGACTTGAAACTGGTCTAAAAATACCGGTTGTTTGAGATATTTGGCGGTTTTTATAAAAGGTTTCATTGATGAGATGAGAGTGCTTCATAAACCTATATAAACCGGGTTTAAACAAAATCGTGGAATTGTAAGTCACGCAGGATGCGGACAAAAATTGGGAGTGGCGAACATAAAATAAATATTTTTGAAAATTCTCTATATTATTAATTATCGATTCAAAACCCTTATAATATTACTCTATTAGCTGTTGCCAGCGACTTCGTCCGTGCGGAGTTCGTTTACTCCACACTGTCCCTCCCCCGTAGGTGATAGCGTGATAATATGTTGACCCGACCTATTAGTAATATATTCATAAACATTTGAAGTAAATCCATGCAGTACTTTTTGAGTTTACCCCGGACATACATACAGACAAACAGACACACAGACAAACAGACAAAAATTCTAAAAACTATATTTTTTGGCTTCGATATCGATTGTAGATCACGCCCCAAGTATTCTTTTAAAAAATATTCACTGTATAGTTTTTTTTGACTTTCCTACGATTTTATTATATGTATAAATAAAGAAACCGGTATTTATTAGGTTAAGGTAGAGCCAAACCTTTACAAATCGTTCCTTATGCAGTTTCGCTGATTTGGATTTGAAACCATTTAACAAGCCCTGCTTCAAACTGAAACTGAGCTGCATGTACACGCTGTAATAGGTAAAGAAGTGCGTATCAACTTGCCTTACTAGCTAAATCATCCAAAAACTGAATAGTGATACATGGGCGTATATATTAGCGTCTATTCCGTATCCATATTTACAATTCATATCCAATATTGGATATCCATGTTTAAACATAAAATTAAATGATTTGTTGCACCATTTAGAAGTTCAAATTACAGCTACAACTCATGCGCGATAACTGAGCGCTGTGACGTTACAATGTCGATATTAAGACGGGTTTAGACAGGGTCAGTCAATGACTTCGATTTCGAGACAAGTCAGCGCTGACCCAAAAATACCCAATCTAAACTGATTTGAAGTCAATACAGCGGCAGGAAGTCAACGCTGACTTCAATATTCGCAGATGAATATTTTGAGGCCAGTTGGCGCTCCCCGCCACCCGTGCCCTCCCGCGCCAGTGGTAAACACCATGTAAAAACCTCGTGTAAATGGGGAAGTCAGCGCTGGGTCAGCTACTGTCGCTGTGTTGTAGGTTGACGTCGCATTGCGTAGATGCTTAAATGTCTCTTAAACTAAGCGACTGACTTCACAAACGTGCAGCCACCGTACTCAGCTTGCCACGACTACTGTTTCCAATCTCCATGTAAAAGAATGAAGCGGCAGTGTCGGCACCGATACTGATTTGTGCACTGACCCTGTGAAAACACGGCTTTACAGACGCGGTAGTTATTATGCGGGCGCCATCGGAGAAGTGAGCAGATCCCAACTTATCACGCACGGGTTGTTTATTTTTTTTTACACTTTGGAATCCTCCTTGTATTGGAATGTAGTGACATAATATATTAAAACACTTACAGATAGTCTGGTATTTTATTTTAACATTTGCCGCCATATACGTATTCGCCAAGGAATATTTACGTAAACTGATTTTAATACCTTCTCAAAATATGTGCGTTGTTAAACTAAAAGTAAAGAACAACGTGAGGGTATTCCGATAAAAATAAGCTGTGATTAGAAGCCTTAGTAGTAACTAAAGAGCATTATGTACAGTTGGCGACATAATTAAATGTCACTGCAAAACTTATTAATATTCAGGTTAAATATTTTATACAATATATTTATCTTTTTTTAATTGGCTTTCTATTAATGGACTTTATCTAAGATGTGAATAATAATTAATTATGTGATGTATTATTTTCCCGATATTTCTACTAAGATACCATTAATTATTAATAATTCAATTCAAAAAAAAGCCGCGAAAGCTTTTTATGTGAGAAAAGAAGTATGTTTTAAAAGATAACAAATTTGTTCAGATTAATCCCCGTGGTAAAAAATTGTTGTTATCATCAAAGTGATAATGTTTAGCTGAAAACCTACAAATTTCATACCAAAATACTAAGTGTGTTTTTCGTGATGCGCTATAAAAAAATAGATATATTTTCATAGATATTGCAGACCTTATCGCTTAAAGCATAAGGGTGAAAATAACATGTACAGTAACTTTTTTACAATTAACATTGTTTGCGGGATGTTTTCGGAATTTTCGGGAATACGGTCAGAGATCCATTAAGAGATCGATTAATGTCAAGAATTGCAGCTTATCACCGATAATGCCAAAATCACGCCGTAGTGAAAAGTCATCACATCGACCATGTACGGAAGATTGTAAACATGGAAGGATCCAACGATTGCGAGCTAAGACTACGGATGACAGATGGGAAACTGATGAGATGCGTAAAGCCCAGAACGAAAATAGAGATTTGCAGCCTCTAATAGATCGACTGAAACGAGATACAGGAAAACCAGAAATGCAGGAGCTGGCTTCTTTCAGTGCAATTACAAAAAGTTATTAGACGCTGTGGGAAAGTCTTGTGTTACAAATCGGTTTACTATACCGCAAAAAACCATCAGGAAGAGATTATCTGCAGTTGAAGACGTACTACGAGTACTTCAAAGACGTACTACTTGAATTGCATGATGAGATTTCGGGGGGACATCTTGGAGTACGACGAACATTGGCAAAAGTGTTTTTATTGGTTGAATTGTCGAGAAGATGTCGGGAATTGGTGTCGAAAATGTACGTCATGCTCAGCAATAAAAGGCCCACAGGTCAGAAGCCGCGGAAGCCTTAGATTGTACAATGTGGGAGCCTCCTGGTAAAGGATAGCTATTGACGTAGCTGAACTATTTCCTAAGACAGATAACGGTAGTAAGTATTCCCAATCAGGAAGCAACGACTGTTGCTGAAAAATTGATCGATGATGTGATATGCACATTCGGTGTTCCGCTGGAGATTCATTCAGACAAAGGCAGATATTTCGAATCCAATGGATTTCAGGAAATATGTAAATTATTAGGAGTATACAAAACAAGAATCACCCCATACCACCCTCAATCTGACTGAATGGTCGAACGATTTAACCAAACTTTGGAATGACACTTAGCCAAGCTTGTAGAAGATCACCAAAAAGACTGGGAAAAGTACATACCTCTGTTCTTACTGGCTTAACGAAAAGCGGAACACGAAAGCATAAAAAGTAACGGCAGCCTATGCTAACTTCGGCCAACTTAAGTAAAAATGCATTAGAATCAAGTCAGCGAATGAAGACAAGATACGACCGAAACGCCAATCAACGTGGTTTTCAGGAAGGATCTCTTGTTTGGCGACATAATCCGGTTCGGCGAAAAGGAAAATCACCTAAGTTACAGCGACGTTGGGATGGGCAATATAGAGTATTCACACGGATCACTGACGTAACCTATTGAGTGTAAAAGCAGCCACGAGGGACCATGAAGTTTGTTCATGTTGATCGATTAGCCGTCTATAATGGAAGTAATGATGTTCGAGACGAACATAACTAAGAGGGGTGCATGTTGCGAATAATCTAAAAACGTGAAGAGTTGGATCGCCGGAGAGATCTAGATATAAAAGAAAGAGATAGCTACTTCTAAAGATAAACAATAACTGCCATTACCCGAATAGTCATGCCACTTATATATACACACATTTAAAACAGATAAACTTTTAATGAAAAGAAACATTAGACGAAGGAAATCCCCCATGTTGGTCCGGGCTCCTTTGAAGAATAGGCCAACTGCTGTTCTGCCAGGCAGGTCGTAAAAATGCGACCGATTAACTATGCGAGTAACTACCATCGTGACTACTGGGTGGTATAGTTCTGTTTAGCCTCGCCCGGGTCTGGTTACCAACTTACGACCACCACCACCTTACCAATAGGCTTACCTATTGGTAAGGTGGTGGTGGTGGTAAGTGGTAGTAAGCCGCAATAGCGTCAGTGGTTGTCACTTTCATGTTCCGGTTTGGATGGTAAGTAGCCGGTAAACTTATGCATGTGGCATTAGACCTCGCCATAAGATAGCAACGCACTATCAACATCTGTGGTGTCTAATCTTTGGCAGTAAATGAAATGAGGCAGGAAGGTATTGGTGGTTTCAAGAACTATTTGCGAATGTAACCAGTAAAATTTTAGGCTTTACAAGTTTTTTAATAGTAGTTGACCAACTTATAAAATTTTCTTACAGAAGTTTTTATAGGTGATAAACCTATGGTGCGGATAAATATTTGTCATTGACGTTTAATAGGTTAAATGTTCATAGTATGAAACTCTTCTTAATCCGCTTTATTGTGATGGGTAACTTCGGAACCCTACATTGTACGTGGCCCGATATAGACTTTACCATTTTTTTATATCATTATATTTATAACAAATAGCTCTCCTGATGAAAAGAGAAACCATCTTCTATAGACACCAGAAATGTTAATGGTGTGTTGCTATCTGTGGGGCAATGCGACATGCATAACTCTACCGGCTACCGTGCTCTCCAAACCGAAACACGACAGTGAC
This sequence comes from Apodemia mormo, assembly GCA_036924255.1. Lineage (NCBI taxonomy): Eukaryota > Metazoa > Arthropoda > Insecta > Lepidoptera > Riodinidae > Apodemia > Apodemia mormo. Next base: position 9,590,996 of record JAUPFN010000007.1, on the reverse strand, counting down.
AAGCATTGGCGCTATTGTGACGGGAACAGACAAGTGACAGGAACCAAATACCCGGGCGAGACGTTGCGGAACTCTACCACCTAATAGTCACGATGGTATTTTTTTTTTATATTACAAGATAGCAAAAAAACAGATAGGTCTCCTGATGGAAAGAATCTACCAACGCCTATAAACACCAAAGGTGTTAATGGTGTGTTGCTATCTGGTGGCAAGTTCTAATGCCACATGCATAAGTTTACCGCCGGTTAACGACAGGAATAGGTAAGGCGGTAGTACCAGACCCGGGCGAGACAATGCAGAACTCTACCACCTAGTAGCCACGATGTTAATGATCCGTATAGCCAACCGACTGCCTTTTACGACCTGCCAGGCAGAACTGCAGTTGTTCTATTGTTTAAAGGAGCCCGGACCAACATGGGGAAATATTGATATTCTTGCAAATAAAAGGTCTTAATTTATTTTTTGTACTATAAAAAATCTCCTACCAGTTTAACAGTTGTATCCCAGCTGGCACTCAACAGATGTGACCGTGGCCAATCCACAGAACACACCTCACTGCGGTGTGCTCGAAGTACTCTTAGTGGTGCAGCACAGCCTCCTCTCCATATTATTATAGCACCATCTCCTGATCCACAAGCTACAATGTTGTTTCCTGTTCCTGACCATGTCTAAAACAAAAACAATAAAAACAATTTGGATTCAACACATATATTTTTTGTATTTGTACAAAAAAAACATATGTTAACAAATTACACAACCAAATTACACAACATATATTTGTTTGGTGCAAGAGGACCAAAAAATAATGCCAGTATTTTATTTATGATTAGTTGTATATTTTCAAGATGATGAATTTTTAATTTTCGATTGGTATTTAACGCAAACTTGAGCTCTTTAACTTTAGTATTTAACGATTGGCTAAAAAATAAAGAAGTAATCAAAAAAAAACCTATATTTTTTTTTAATTTTGTCGTTGATAATTCCCGAGCAAATCAAGCGATTTTGTTAAAATTTGACACAGTTTTTTTGAGCAAAAGCATTGATTTAATTTTGAAATAAATCTGTATATTAGTCTGAAGTCAAATTTTAAAATATAAAGTTTGTTGTATACATCAACATTTTAACACTGGAACATGCTTCTTGAGTCTGTGTTCCCGGACGAGTACAATCAGGAGATCTTCAAGAGAAGACTGAACAGGTACCTTCTAGGGAAGCGCGTTCCATCTTAGGCCTCAGCTTACCATCAGGCGAGATCGAGGTCAAGCGCTTACCTATTGATAATAAAAAAAAAAAACACTGAAAGCTCTTGAAACTCTTGAAAACTTGATTTGGTTTAGATTTTTTAAACATTCAACAGTTTTTTAGGCACTAAAATATTGTAGAAGGTTAAAAATCGATTGGTTAAGAAACCTTGAAAATATAGCGTCATCAACTGTGTTTCGATCAATCAAGCTGTTCTATCTTATGTAATAAAAAAGTTATAAGATGTTTATATACATACACATAGAGGGAGAGTGAGAGAGAGATACTGATGTCATTGTAAAAATAGTTGAAAAAGGTTTTTAGGACCTCAAAACATGGAGATTTGGTGAAAACTCGATTTTGAAAAATAGGTGCAAAATTAGTAACTTCCTTTTACTACTAACTTAGCAAGAAATTTAAAAAAAAACTAAAATCAAAGTTATACTAAAATTAATACTGCATTCATGTTACAGACCTCGGGAGCCTGTATGATGCCACCTTACAATCCTTACAAAATACTGACAGTATTCAGTAAGGAATATAATATCTGGTATTTCATCTATATATATAAAAATCAATTGCTGTTCGTTAGTCTCGCTAAAACTCGAGAACGGCTGAACCGATTTGGCTAATTTTGGTTTTGAATGAATTGTTGAAGTCCAGGGAAGGTTTAAAAGGTGAGAAAATATAGAAAAAAAATAAGAGTAGTTAAAAATGTAGAACAACGTCTGAAGGGCCAGCTAGTTATATATAAAACTACCATGTAAGACTATTGTCTAGATGACTTATATAATATGTATATTTAAATTTCACTTCTATAAATATATTCTGTTTATAGCATCATAGTAACATAATATGGACTTAAACAAAGCAAACTATTTACTGAACATAATATACATTAAGTACTTGAGTGATGGCTTGTGCTGCAATATGATCAAAGTAATTTTGTCTTGAAAATGTTAATGGTTTTAAATGTAAAGTAACATTATTTATCTTTAAATGATTATGGTCATATAAACCAATATTTTTGCAGTTATATTGTTATCAGTGGTATTTTAATGGAATTAGCAACATTCGACAAACAGAAAAATGTGGCTACAAAGATTATGAAAATTTACTTAACTTTATTATAATTCTGCTCAATTAACAAGGTAATCTGAGTAATTAAGTATCTCCAAAGAAGTATTAAGCCTTATGAACATTTTCTATGTTTAATCTCATTGTATAGTTACTAAGTAAGTAGGTACATAACATAGAAATCCAAAAATTAAGAAATTATTTTACTGTACAATAATTTATAGTAATTCTAATTACAACCAGCGTCAGTCTGGGGTTAACCTATTCAGCTCAGGACATGAAATCCTAAGTGGGTCAAGTGTTACCTACTAAGGTTTCCTCAGTTTTTATCGAAAATCCATATCCATAAGGGATAAATAATATATCATAGATATAAAATTGGTGTATCAATTTATTTGTGCCACCTATGCCCAATGGTATTTATTCTAAATCAACTAATCCACCATCTATTTTGATCCAAAACATAAAGTAAATCATTTTTTTGTATAGAATTAAGTATGAGATATTGTTTCATAGAATTATTGTAATTAATACAAAATATAGTACGTTAACATAGCAAAAGCAAATTAAACTACATATTTTAAGCCTATTAGCCCCAACGTTATATTTGCATTTATGTTAAACTGTATTTGTGTGGCTTCAATGCCACTGTCTCTAGAAAAAATATTACAAGGTTAATTTCATGGTTTATGTAATAGTTGTAAGGGGAGAAATCTTGTGTTTTACAAGGTTATTTCAATTTCACCATAACTTCAATTATAATTGAAAGCACACAGTTTATCACCTTGTTCTTAATAATAGCAAGTTGTGAACCAAGCATGTGTTTCCTGAGATATAATTTTTGACTATTTTCTTGTGCAATAATCAGTTACTTCTATTTAAATATACATTATGCTACTTATGTTAAGTAAACCATCAACAAAACATAAATGTAAAGATTAATAAACTTGTTTAGTGGGGTATGTATATTAAAGTAAACATAAAAAAATATATTTTATGACTAAGAAAATAATTAAATAACTAGCGATTGCCTGTGGTTATATGTGGAAATAGAATCATTACATAGTATAAAACAAAGTCGCTTTCTCTGTCTGTCCCTATGTCCTTATGTCCCTATGTATGCTTAAATCTTTAAAACTACGCAACGGATTTTGATGCGGTTTTTTTTAATAGATAGATTGATTCTTGAGGAAGGTTTAGGTGTATAAACCTTTCCGGTATTCCCACGGGAACAAAAGCTGCGCGGGTGAAACCGCGGGCAGGTCGCTAGTAAACAATAAAATATCTTATAAGTTTGATAATTGATTTTAGCCATAAAGAAAATAGTAGGTATACATGTATGATTATCATGTATTTCACGTGAATGTAGTGTATGTATTGATTATTTTAATTATTTTAATGTATTGGTAAAATTTTGTTAAGTTGTTTAAAAAATAATAGGATTCTGCAGTCCGATGTTAACTTCAACTGTAAAAAATTTCATACTTCACTGTTAACTGATCTTACTTAACATATTATTATATTGAAACAACACACTTTCTTTATCATATACCTTCCTTCCTCATGTGCAACATATGCTGGGTAAAACATGTAATGAGCTGCTGAACATCGAATAGTTTTTTTTTTATCTTAAGGGTATTTTAACGCGCGCCAATATTATAGGAAGTGGATGGCGCGGTTTGTTTTGAAACCGCTGGGAAACGTTTTAGTTTTCAGATAAATATGTATTAAATAAATATAGGGCTTCAGCTAAAAATCAAAATTTAGTACATTCTTTTTTGTATTTGAAACTAAATAACACTATATAAAAATCATGTGCAAAATTAGAAATATTATGAACAAATTATTTGTATTAGCCTGTTTTCAGAATTTTATATGATCGAATAAAGTACATTTTATCATGTAATAAGATAACACATTACTTAGATAATATCTTTAGGTATATCTTGTACTATTTGTAAAACTGTTATTTATCAATCAATATATAAAAATGTGATTAAGCAAACCAGTTTTTTTTTTCATTTGTCTCCAGGGACTCGCCTTAAGATAGCAAACAAGCAGATGGATCTCCTGATGGAAAGAGGAAACAATTGCCTCTAAACACCAAAGATGTTAATTGTGCCTTGCTGTCCATATCATAGGGTGTTAATGCAACATACATAAATTTACTGGCTAAGGTAACCGGTAAATTTATGCATGTGCACCAGTTTACCCTGTTTTAAAACGGAACACCACAGAGACTATTGTATCAGAAATATGTAAGGTGATGGAACTAGACCCAGGCAAGACATTGCAGGACTCTACCACCTAATAGTAACAATGACTGTGACTCCTGTAACCATAGACAGATATCAGACTCCATTGGGAACCCAGACTAACACAGGAATCATGTGCACATTCACTGTGTTGATATGTGCAAAAGAACAATCAGGAGACATAATGAATAAAAGAGGTGTTATAATTTTGACTACCGTAAAACAGGGTGAATAGGAATCACGAGCTGAATAGGAACAAAACCAAAAAGTCCACAGATCCAAGTCGCATTAGCGTAAAAATGCCACATGTTTTTTTTTATCTGCACACCATTATTTACTCTGTGAATTGGCAGACGTGATTGTGTATGGAATAAAAGACAAAAAGAAATTAACGTCTTAAAGTTGACTGTGTTTTTACGAGGTTAATAGGCACATAACGGTGTGAATAGACACGAATGAGGTGAATAGCGTTTCTATTCACCCCGTATACAGGGTAAATAGAACCAGTCTATATTTTGTCAATTTTCTTCTTAATGCATGGAAAAACTACTAAATAAAATTTTCGATAGAAAAATAGACTGGTAGACTCATCAAAAGAAACAGGGATAGTGGTATGCAGTCCTCGAAACTTTTAAAGAAATATAAGTCTGAAGTTTCGAATTGTGCCTATTCACCCTATTTTGAGCCACAAAGAGGCTTGGAAATAGCTAATATATAATAATTTATTTAAATTTGAATCTAGTTAATTCTAATTTATTTTATTTTAACTAGCTTTTATATTTTGGTATATAGAATATTGTGATTTTTTTTTTTGACATTTATTTAAAATTTATTTTGATATTACTACCATATTTATAACAGTTTTGTGTTTTAACTTTCTAAATGAATTTTGACTTTAAATGTTAAAAACTTGCAATTAATTACGGGTATTTAACTTTTATATATTTTTTTTTAAATTTCATTTTGACATTTTTAATTGAATCTGATTACAATTATTTATTGCCAATTTTATTTATAAATTAATAGTAATTTTATGTTGACATCACTGGATCTAATTTTTGTAATTATGACATTTAATTGACATATTTTTATTAATTTTATAAATGTCCGTCTTCATGTTTGCTTAAAATTATAATTTTAAAATATATATTTTTGTTTTTTGTTTGTTTGTTTTGTTTTTTTTTTTTTTTAAATAATTGGTCATTTCTGTAAGCAAAACAAAATTCTCTCTGGTTAATGTGGTTTTTATGAATTGTATTTTACAAATATTGTATAAATTGTCTTTTATATTTTGTTGTGTTGTTTTTTTGACGTCGACAAGTGTTCTTAAATGTACCTACGTTGAATAAATATTATTTGATTGATTGATTTTACGGTACTATGTATGTGTAGCTGATGGCAGTCTGTGTGTTTATCTGTAGCACCATAGCTCTTTAAATGGGTGAACTGATTTGAATTCATTTTTTTAAGTTAGTTTTTTATAAAAATTGGTTTAGCCATTTCAAGATCTCAGCTCAGCTCAACAACTTTTAAATTGATGAAAAGAATTAAGCAACTTGTAAAGTTCTGATAGGTACAAATGTATTCTGTTACTTCAATTATATTGGAATGACATAGTAACCTTGACTTGATGCTGCAAGATCCCCTTTTGAAGATCATTAGCTGTTTTTATGTTTTGCCCTGCAAAATATGCAAATAAAGCAGGAAAGTGTTCTGATGATAAGGGAATATGTGAGGTATTATTACAATTTTTATTTAGGGTTATTATTTAGGCATTCAAACTGTCTCCCGATATTGTGACATGAAAGTGGAATTAACAATTTCACTTGTGGACTCAAGTGAGTGGAATGTGATTTAAGGTTCTCTAAGGGATCTTGTATTAACAATTACTATTCAGCATTAATAAACTTCTTAAAATATCCTACCTATTGTTCCCAACGTTTCTTTTTAACATAAAATGGCACCTTTTTAGGTTTACAAAATAGTATACATACTCTGTTAATTAGATACTAGGCTATTGTTTGATGAACTAAATATTACATAACCCATAGAATGCCCATCCCGTTCACAGATTAACACTAAACCTATTTAATGTCAAATGCACCATTTCTTTTAGAAAAACATGTTTAATGGTACAGACATTTTAGTAAAACAAATTTACGAAGATTAATAAACTATTAAAACTTATCAAAATTGCTTTATAAATATAATTGCTGATAACCAGCAATTTCAATCAGTACTTGCAGTTAAAAATAAGTTAATGAAAATAAAAAAAAATTGCCAGACAACATAATATAGTTGTGGAGACAACAATATCTATACATATAATAAAATCGTAGGAAAGTCAAAACTGTACATTGAATATTTTTTTAAAAGAATACTTGGGGTGTGATCTACAATCAATATCAAAGCCAAAAATATACTTTGTAGAATTTTTGTCTGTTTGTCTGTATGTATGCCCAGGGTAAACTCAAAAAGTACTGCATGGATTTACTTCAAATTTTGCATGAATATTACTAACAGGTCGAGTCAACATATAGGCTACATATTATTATGCTATCACCTACGGGGGAGGAGCTGTGTGGAGTAAACAAAGTCCACATGGACAAAGTCGCAGGCAACAGCTAGTAGTGTTATAAAGTGTCATACACTGAAATTGTGCATACTGCATTGTAGTTTTTGGTAATTATAGCATATCTACACTTAGATACCAGAAGTGTTAACTTCTAGATCTTTACAATAAACTCATATTAACAGATATGTTATTTTTAGAAAATTATACAACATAGCCAATTATGTTGTATAATTACATAAAATATATAATAATAGAATAAAGTAACATGTAACACCCATATTCTTTTAGACACAAATAACAAATAAAGATTATATACAAATAAAGATTTTGTCTTACTTTCTTACAGAAATAAATTGTTTGTTAATATAAAAACTGGTGACTTTACATTGATACCAGCGTAGCAATGCAACACTCACATCTGTAGTGCCTATAAACATCAACTCTTACCATTATAATAGCTGTCTACTTGTTATTCTATACTATTAAGATTCTAAGTCGTTTTACTTCGTAAAACCTAAACAAATGTAAAAAATACACAGTTAGATATATATTTAAATGGAGCAGGTAGTGCAAGGATCAGGTGGTCCAAGTTCTCCACATTCATGACCCTTCATACATGCTAGTTGAAAAGCCACTTAACTCCAACGCTTCAATCTGATTATGGTCATAGTTAACCTTAGTCTTTCTTTGTGCCTCCATCCTTCCACATTCAAGATTCTTTCTACATATTCGAACCGACAAAGCTTGTCCTTACACAGTTTTATACCAATACTTTCTTACAGTTACAGCCTACATCGCAATTATTAAAATTTAAATATTTACAAAACTGAAATAATGTTTACTTATCTACAAGTTTTACCCAAAACAACATAAAAGTAACTGACAGGAGATATAGGAAGACATACAGACATAAAAGATATAGCCAAACATGTAAGTTGTTCCTAAAGAATGAGAAACAAGCAAAAGCTACTTATTGGGTGTAGCTAAATTTTATTATATAAGTAAGAAATGAAACGCCTTTGAAACACATGTATGAATTCATAGTAAGATAGGTAATTAGGTGGTAGAGATCTGCAAGATCTCAAGTGGATTAGGGATGTGTAACTCTGGAGGTACTGAACCAAAGGTTCTGATTCCAGGGCCAGATACAATAAGCTTATTTATTGCTTCAAATCCTTATCATCTCCATGAAATTATTTATTCCGACCAGAATGGTGAGCGGCTAAGCATACTGCGATTAAAATGAGAGAGAGAGAGAGAAAGAGAGAGAGAGTAAGTGAGATGCGACAAGCGATAATCAATTTAACAACTTATATTACATAGCACTGTGGAATTGGTGGAAGCAAGAAAAATATACAGGGAAATGTTTAATATGATATGCTGCAATAAAAAAAGGATGAAGTGAGCCAAAGGAATAAATAAGGTGAATCATATCTGTGCCGGGAGCCAGAATAAGTAAATAAATTCACCCTGAGAAATAAAGATTACCCACCACTAATGTTGATATAGTAGGTACCACTCTTTTATTTATAATGTATCAATGTTTCTGCAATGTTGTATTGTGATTTAACGTATCAATGTTTCTGCAAACAATGTTGTACTGTGATTTAACTATAGATAACCCTACCATTTAGACAGCAACATAGTATTCACAAACAATAAATTAAACATTAGGTCGAGTGGTTATATAAGCTAATTACGAATCAATGGCAAGCAATTTCAATTCCTGACAGGGACAAACATTTGTGGGATGAACATAGATGTTTGTATTTTTGGGTTTGGTTGTTTATTATGTATATAACAGAATAAATATATTTCTATGTATTAGTACCTTAGTAGAGTATTAGCATATTTTTATATTTGCTTACTTTGGGGTTAGATCCATTTGTATAATTTGTCCAGCGATATTATTATTTCTACTATTAACATATTTCATATATATGGGTAATGGTTATCTCTTTACACTAAAAAAGCTATAGGCTTGTTGGCTATGATATGCTACACAAAAATATTTATAAATTAAAAATATACGAACAAGATCAAAAAGTCCATCGTTCCATTCCAGTTTCTGTAATTCCTGTATTGTGGTTCCGTCAGGAGCAAGTTCTAAGAAGAATAGGGTTCCTCCACCAGCAAGACCGTAATACTGACTAGTTGCAACTGCCAATGCATCTGGATGTGTGTGGGAAAACCGTACACTATATCCATGCCGACCTGGCGTTAAAAACGTCGGCATGCTGATTGTATAACTGAAACATTAAAGGTTAAATTATTATAAGGGAATTATAAAACTAAAAGTATTGTAAATTATTTGAAATTCAGCTTACTGTATTGTTTGATACCTTGTCTATGTTACATATCGAACTATCTTATAAGACTGAACCCTATGAGATTGTATAAATAATAGTTAATCTTATTTTATCATGTTTTAATTTAACTCTAATCAGAATCCTACAAATAAAAACAAAGTAATAGTTTACATCCGCAAAATGTAAACCAACTGTCAAATAAAACGTCAAAATAACCCTTTTGACAAAACACAGATCGGTTGTGTTTTCATTAAAATTTACTACGAGCGTAGTGCTGTGAATTACGTTATCGATTTTGGTATTACGAATTGATGTCGTGCGATTTTAATCCAATTTGTACTCCTACGTATAAAATCCTATTAGGATACTTTGCTTGTAAGAAACCTCACATATTTGTACTATATATACAGGACAATGTTCGCTCTTCATCATTTCTGGTGAGGGCTTCCAGCCTACACTGATTTCCACATATTATTCAAAGCAATACCAGTCCTTTCAGTGATTTTTCTCTGTCATTATTTGCACTAATCAAACAAGCAAAATGCTTGATTATCTTTCATTAGCTTTTGTCGTCGCGGTAAAGGTTTTTAAGAAAACTACCCCAAATGGAAAAGTTACGGTTTACCTTGGCAAGCGTGACTTCATTGATCATGTAGATTACTGTGACCCCGTCGATGGAGTTGTTGTAGTTGACACCGAATACCTGAAAGGGAGGAAAGTGTATAGCCAGGTATAAGTGATGTGATAGTAAAAGTGAATAGTGTTCTTTTGATTTTGGGATTATAAAGTGAAATAACATTATTTTCTCTGTGCAGCTGGTGACCACCTACCGATTCGGTAGGGAGGAAGATGAGGTCATGGGAGTGAAATTCTCCAAGGAAATGGTCATCGGCCAGGAGCAAGTTGTCCCGATGGTAAACTCCAAGATGGAGCTGACACCGGTCCAGGAGAAGCTTTTAAAGAAGCTGGGACCTAACGCTTTTCCCTTCACTTTCACCTTCCCTGAAATGTCACCGGCCTCGGTATGTAAATAAGTAAAACGTATTCTTAAATCTTTCATGTAAACAACACGAAAAATAATCATCAATCTGTCATCAATATTTTAGGTAACCCTGCAACCATCTGACGAGGACCAGGGCAAACCAATGGGTGTAGAATACTGCGTGCGAACATATGTTGCCGAAAGTGAGGATCAGAAGACTCATAAGAGGAGCTCCGTGACTCTTGCCATCAAGAAGGTAAACATCATTGGACGAATTGAAAAATCAACTATTTATTTTGTTATATTATTATATTGTATATGAATGTTATTATATTACCTGTAGTCATGAACAATATTAAGTTTATTAATTAAAAAAGATCTAAGATCATATTTTTTCATCTAGCTGCAACATGCTGCTGCTTCTCGCGGTCGTCGCCTTCCAAGCTCTCTTGTTAGCAAGGGATTCACATTCAGCAATGGCAAGATCAGCCTCGAAGTTACCTTGGATAAAGAGATCTACTATCATGGCGAAAAAATTGCGGCAAACATTATTGTATCGAACAACTCGAGGAAATCTGTACGCAACATCCGCTGCATGGTAGTGCAGCATGTTGAGATTACCATGATCAACAGCCAATTCAGTCGCCATGTAGCCTCATTGGAAAGCCGTGAGGGCTGCCCCATTACTCCTGGAGCAAGCCTTTCAAAATCATTTTACTTGGTGCCTTTGGCTCGTAGCAATAAGGATATTCGAGGTATATAAACTTTTTTAATATATATCATAAGATAGCAAACAAGCAGATGGGTCTCCTGATAGAAAGAGTCAACCATCGCCTATAGACACCAAAGTTGTTAATGGTGCGTTGCTATCTTGTGGCGAGGTCTAATACCACATGCATTGGTTTACCGGCTACCTCACTCTCCAAACCGGAACACGACAGTGACAAGCACTGACGCTATTACGGCAGGAATAGGTAAGGCGGTGGTACCATACCCGGGCGAGACAATGCAGAACTCTACCACCCAATAGCCACAATGGTAGTGACTTGTATAGCCAATCGGTCGCCTTTTACTACCTGCCTGGCAGAACGGCAGTTGGTTTATTCTTCAAAGGAGCCCGGGACCAACACAGGGAGAATTTTATGTTCTAGATGTCAAAATTCTACAATCATAATTAATGAAACCGACAGAATTACTCCTAAAAGTTAACGACAATGGTATTTCAATTTTATGTTTCCTTTTTTTTGCCCTTTTAACAAATTATTATTGACTGAGAAGAAATACCTAATTTGAACATTACAAACAATATTTTTTTCACAAATTATTAATATGCCCATGATTGTAAGAGTACATTTATATTTTATCAATACTAAAATTGTTTTATTACTATATTTTATATATTACATATTATATAATATAAATATAATAATAAAATTTATTATAAATGACTTCTTTTTACACAATAAGTTCTATACGTCAAGAACTTGATACAATGTGGCAAAACAAACAAGATTCTGTAAACATGTCTATGTATCCATATAACTACCACATGCATATTCGAAAACCACTAAAATAAGACAAAATGTACATTTGTATTAGACTGAAAACTAGATTGAATTAATTGATCTCTAATACGGATATTTTATATTACAAAAATATTATAAAAGAAACAATAATTTGAAAGTTTCGGTTATTAATCGTCGTAAAAGTCGTAAAAGAAGTGTCTGGATAGATAATTATAAAAAAAATGTGTTGATGTCACTAGTGACATAATTAAACCCACTGACGTCTAATAAATAGTGATGGTGGTGGTGGTTGGTTACTATTAGACGTCAGTGATAAAACCCTTTTTAATTTTTTTATTCACTGTATATGGCATGGAGTAGATTTAATACAGCTTCATGGTATATTGTCATAAAGTTGTATAAAAACTATTTGGAATTTTCAGGCGTCGCTTTGGATGGACATTTGAAGGAAGATGACGTTAACCTAGCTAGCTCTACTTTGGTTGGTGAAGGCAAGTGTCCAGCTGAAGCTATTGGTATCGTGGTTTCCTATTCCGTGCGTGTCAAGCTTAACTGTGGCACACTTGGTGGGGAACTAGTGACTGACGTTCCATTCAAACTTCTGCATCCAGCTGAAGGTAAGTAGTTACATTAAATAATTCACAATCATACCAAAAACAAAAATAATGGAATTATTTCCACCAACCAAATGACATCTCATGGAGTGTCACTTAAAACTGGTTTAATGAATTGTAAACCAACTTTTCTAATAAGAAACATGACCTTAAGTCTAAAAATTAAAAATGATTACTTAGATGTATATCTTTTCATTACACAGGTTCCGTTGAACGTCAACGCTTCAATGCCATGAAGAAAATGCAATCGATTGAAAGACACCGCTACGAGAACTCGCTATACACCAATGAGGAAGAGGATAACATCGTTTTCGAGGATTTTGCTCGCTTAAGGATGAACGAGCCTGAATAAATCATGGAATACAGGCTATATTCATAAACAAAAAAAATGAAAAAAATCACGACAAAAATACAAAAAAATGTAATCAAGCAAGTTTCCATAAAAACAATTATCCTCTACATTGAATTAATCATTCATTTTAAAAATATCGTATCCAATTGGATTTACTTAACATTAAAATCACAAAAATTAAGATCTTTGAATTAAATTACGTTTATCGGAATATTTGTGACTTCGAATTGATAATTAAGTGATAATTACTACGTAAGCTGAATTTTTCAGAATAAAGTAATGTCATGTGTTAAAAATTCATGTACAAATTGGCCTTTTCGCTTACCTTTGTAAATTTTATCGAAGCAAAATTAAACAAGCTATCACCAGAAATTGTTTCTTTTGTTTCATTTACTTAAAAACCTTAGTCATAAAATAGGTTATCATTGCAATTATTGCTAAATTTTAATTATGAACTAAACACTTTAACGACGCATGCAACACTGTCTTGACAATTAAACTGCACTACAAGTCAAGGTGGACCCATATTTGCATATCTATTTAAAAAAAATGAAAGGGGTTGATGTTCCCCACCTATGATTTATGTAACAATATTTTTGGATCGCTAACTTACTGATCGAAAAGAACCTTTGATAGTATTATTTTAACGATTTTTTTATTCTATTTTAATACGTATATGTACATGCCACCACGCCCAATATGTTGCCCGCCCTACGGGGTAATCAAGGTATAACAAATGTGCAACTAATTAATTCATTTATCACAAAAATGTATTATTGAGAGTATCTTTGACCTTGACTAATATAACATTACTATGAACCTAATTTTATTAAACTGATTATTCATCATTATTACATTAGTGAAAACTGAAAGCTATAATTTTCCTTCTATTTGAACTAAAGAAAACGGCTAAAGAAAACATTAATATAACTAAAAACAACGTTTGTTGTTTTTAGTTATATTAATGACTAGCTGACCCAGCAAACTTTGTTCTGCCTTTTTAACTATTTTTTATCTATATTTTCTCACCTTTTAAACCTTCTCTGGACTTCAAAATTAATTCAAAACCAAAATTAGCCAAATCGGTTCAGCCGTTCCCGACTTTTAGCGAGACTAACTAATAACAATTGATTTTTATATATTATATAGATATCGGAAATGCATATAGCAATATTTTTGTAATTACTGCTATTACCATGTAGTCTAGTAGGTACCTAGTTAGTATATTTGGTTCAGATCATTAAATCCCGCTTCAATCTTAGGTTTTCAGGGTTATCCTTAAAAAACTCTATCTCAGTAGCGACACAGAATACTGAAGACTAATAGAAGTCAATGTACATACAAGCAATTTTCTAGCAACGCACACATAGACAACTGTCCCGAACCATTCCGAGATATCGTGTCCGTGAGAGTTGTCTATGTGTGCGTTGCTCGAATATTACTTGTATGTACATTCATTATTATCCGTAAGGCAAGAAAGAAATACCACACGCGTAAGTTTACCCGCTGTGGCCTCCAATGTCCCTATAAGTCAGGGCAAAAACTGACAAAAATTGACGTTGCTGCGATTACAATATTATGTAAAGCGGTGTTATCAACCCACAAGCGGTGTTAACAAGCACACATTAACATATAGACGGACACAAATTCCACGTATCATTATCTTAGGTTGTTTTTATGTTATAAGATAGCAAACAAGCAGATGGGTCTTCTGATGGAAAGAGTCAACCATCGTCTAAAGACATCAAAGTGTTAATGGTGCGTTGCTATCTTGTGGCGAGGTCTAATGCCACATGCATAAGTTAACCGGCTACCTTACCCTCCAAACCGGAACACGACAGCGACAAGCACTGACGCTATTGCGGCAGGAATAGGCAAGGCGGCGGTACCAGACCTGGGTGAGACAATGCAGAACTCTACCACCTAGTAGCAACGATGGTAGTGATTCGCATAGTCAATCGGTCGCCTTTTACGACCTGCCTGGGAGAACGGCAGTTGGTCTATTCTTCAAAGGAGCCCGGAACCATCACGGGGTATTTTAATAAAGGCAAGGCATCGCGACAAACGGGGAAAACTGGTTTGCTAAATCACGTTTTTTTGTATTGATAGTTAAATAACAATTTTACAAAAATTACACTATATACCTGAAGATATTATCTCAAGAATGTGCTAACTCATTACATGATAGAATGTACTTTACTCGATCATATAAAATTTCGAAAACAGGCTAAAAAAATCTCTAAAATAAATAATTTGTTAATAATATTTCTAATCTTCCACATGATTTTTATATGGTGATATTTAGTTGTAAATACAAAAAAGAATGTGCTAAATTTTAGTTTTCAGCTGATGTTCTATATTTATTTATCCAAAAACACGTTTCTCAGCGGTTTCAGAACATACCGCGCCACCCATTTTCTATAAAATTGACGCGCGTCGAAAATCGAAATACCTTGCCTTAAGTGTCTTCATTATGTATACCCCGTAGTCCACTGCGTGATCAGAACATATTTTCTGAATCAAAATATTCAAATAGAAATACAAAGAAAAACCCATACTTACGAAATAGCGCTTGTTCTCGTTCGATAAGGTAGGAAGGTTACCCTATGTTGGACCGAACCCCCTTTGAAGAATGGACCATCTGTCATTCTGCGAGGCAAAAGGCGATCGATTGGCTATATCTGTCACTACCATCGTGACTATGGTGGACTGGTGGTAGAGTTGACGTTGACGTTGCAGAACGTCGCGCCCGAGTTTTTGGCATCACCGCCTTACCTATTCCTCCCGCAATAGCGTCAATGCTTGTCACTGTCGTGTTCTAGTTTGGAGGTTAAGGTAGCTGATAAACTCATGCATGTACTCAGGCATGTAGCGTTACCATTAAAATTGCATTGCAACGCACCATTAACATCTTTGGTATTGGGGGTGGTATAGAATATTAAAAAAATTAAAATAAATTTAATCCGGTAATCCTGCCGGCCACCCCTGTAACTTCCCGCTAAATTGAGGTATTTTAAGCTCAAAAGAACAAGAACTGTGCCTAAGCTAGATTTTTTTCAGTGTTCAAAAACATAAAATTTGTTATAAATGAAAATTACAGCTTTTCAAAAATGGAATTACCGGTAATTTTATTTTTTAAAAACTGTATATTTTGGAAACAACGATGGATTATGATCTTTCGAATGGCATTCAACGCAATGCTTGAGCTCTAAAGTGTTTTCTGAGCTACTTAGTATATAGACTGAAAAATATCAAAGTAACATAAAAAAATTAAACAAAAAAATGTCAATAGTTATATATAAATCCCAAATAAATCCACCGAATTTGATCTAATTTACATACGTTATTTGACGCAGTTTCTTAGAGAGAAAAGCTGATTAGATTTGTAAATCGATCAGTATATTAACCTGAAAGTTACTTTAAAAATATTAAGTAAGTTTACTGTAAAAAAAATTAATATGTAAAAAGCTGTAACTTTTGAAAACTTGATTCGATTTTTAGTTTTGAAACTGTTTTTCACGTAGTTTTTTAAGTACTAAGATCAATGCTTATTATTAGAATATCATTGACTAAAATATTGTACTGAGTCGAAAATTGATAGATTGAAATATATTTGAGTTAAGTAAGTATATCGAAAAAACACCTTTTTTAAAAATTTCCGTCAACGATAACTCTTTAATTTAACAATAATTAATAAATTAACAGTAATTTCCTTATCTACACACGAATCGGGAAGTTAAAAAACAATTAACTATCCTAGCAAAAAAAGCGTAAATTTTACAACATAATTTAACGAGATTTTACTAAAATAGTAATTGTAATTATAGTAAAAACACATTAAATTCGGTTATTAATAATTAATAATGACATCTCTGTACTTATCTATTTATTATTGTTTTGATTGCGTTGATATAAAAAACCCAAGATGCACAGTCTCGAACAAAACTGACACTCAAAACTGTCCCTAATTACACATAAATAGTATAGATAAGGCAAAAATATAGATTTTTGCATATCCAACCTTAAGCGCAATTTTTATGATTGTTTTTAAAAAGCAATGTACAAAAAGTAATAAAATTGTCAGTTACGCTATCGATGCGATTCTATTTGAAATGAGCCCACAATTAAAAATTGTGCGCTCATTTTTAGAAGAAGTTTTTAAGACACTGATTGTGTAACTTGGGTCTTTTATATCAATGTTTGATTGATAATGTTGTACGTAAGTATGTTGGTACGTGTTTGTTAATATTGCTAATAAAAAGCAAGCTTTATTAAAAAAACATTTGTTTATCGGTATTTGTTATTAATAACCTACAAATCCGTTTTGCAACACAAGACATTCCTATATTTAACAATAATTATAATTAGCCCTAACCCAAGATATCACTTGTCAAAAACTTGCCTTTATTCGAGTGTGCAAGTTGCGAATAAAATTTTCTCAGACCAAAACTGGTCAAACGAGTTATGGACAAAGAATGGACTAGGAAGACCCAACTGTCCCTTTATTTCTTATTCTTTTTAATTGCGGAAGGGTTCGTCCTATAACCGGTTTGACCACTTTCTTATGTGGGAAAGGACAGTTTAAAGTGACCCTTTATTTGCATGTCAAGGTTCAATAAAATACGACTGACATACGGATTCACCGTTTCTTCAATACATTTTATTTAGAAGTCGGAAACAAGATATCTTCAAATAGCAGATTTATAAAAATATTATTATAAATCTATATTTATTTATATAATATTATAAATGCGAAAGTTTGGATGTTTGGATGGATGTTTGGATAGATGTTTGGATGGATGTTTGTTACTCAATCACGCAAAAACTACTGAACGGATTTGAATGAAATTTACACAGGTAGCTGATGACCTGGAATAGCACATAGGCTACTTTTTATCCCGGAAAAATGAGGTGATCCCGCGGGACGCGCCAAAACTGTGTGTAAGGCAGCGGGCTGCACGCTGCAGCTAGTCTATATCTATAAAAGAGAAAGTGTGTGTGTATGTTCCGTATAGGCTCCGAAACGGCTGGACCGATTTCAATGAAACTTTCAGGGAATCTCCAGATTGACCTGGCGAGTAATCCTGTAAAGTTTGGTGACGATCGGAGCACTCCTATTTTTGAACTGTCAAATAGAGGTTTTATTTACTATGATGATATTATATTGTTTTATAACCCAAATTTGTATTGACACATGCGTTGTGTATATTTATGTCATTATGAACCATGTAGAATTATAATGGAGTATATTGAAGTATAATGAAGCATTATAAATGTAAAAACTAAAAATGTAGTGCCTATATGAATTTAGATATTTCAAAGATAGCAGGAAATCTTCATGGTATAGGGAAAGGGGAATTGTTTTACTCCAAATTTAACGCGTGCGGGCCACGGGCAGTAACGAATAAATCAAAACTACTGGATCGATATTAATCATTTTCTTCCCGTGCGAAGCCGGGGCGGGCCGCTAGTTTATTATAAATGTCAATCACAGTATAAAAAATAGTAGTTTTTGAATAGATTTATTACATTCAAACTAAAATAAAATTACACTGCACTAGATTTACAAGTTTACCTCTTAAACAAACCTTGATTTTTTAAGATATTTATGGTTATTTTATAGGTACCTATATAATAATGCTATTAACAACCTCAGTAAAATTAAATAAAGTGAAACAGTACAGGGTCTTATACCTATTCAGTTCTGTCTTTACCTTAGGGTTGGTAGGTACATCAGCGATATCTTTAGTTATGATCATGTAAGCTACTTTTTATTTACTTCAAAATTATTATGAAAGTTAGAGGTACCCTCTATTAATATTTATAATAAAAAAGCCATCGTAATAACATAAAGTCGGCCATAGTTAAAATTATAACAGATGGAATAAAGAAAGAAATGTTCTTTCATCCTTGGAATATTGCAAGAACCTACAACTATTGTTACCAACTATACTGTTGTGTTATCCATTTACTTTGTAAAACACAATTTTTTATTAAGAAATATTAAAATGTATTTCACTTTTTATTTCTATTTATTTTTTCCTAAAAATAGCGTTTAGACTAGGTACCGGGTTTAACATCGTTGGTATCTGGTGTCATAAAGCCTACCTATGTTAAAAGTAAACATATGAACTCAAAGGTAGGTAGCATTTTTATTTTATGGCCTCAAGTTACCACGCACTATCTCTATCACTTTTTGTTTTCTTTTTCTTTTAGCTACCTAATATAAGTTTGTTAGCAAAAGCTTAGATTTGTTTTTCAATTAGAGTATACCTGCTTGTTTTGTATTTTAAAAGTTTTCCATTCATAAAATATTTGTTAGTCTTATTCTGTTTCGATGATTAGGGAATCATAAAAACATTTTTAAATATCTTGATTTCTGTCATGAGTTTAAAATCAAGACGTTTAAAAGTTTCCTCGTGTTGATTCGAGGATTCCCTTTTGAAGAATAAAATTGCCTTACTGCCGCGCAAGTTGTAAAAAGTGGAAAAGGCTATACCTACGTGTCACCAGCATTGTTTCCACTAGTGGTAGAATTTTACAAATTCTCATACAAGTACCTACAGTACCATCGCAATATTGTCGGCGCTTACCGTTTGTGAAGAAATAAGTAGGTACCTAGTCGATGTACTTCAAAAGTAAAGTAACCAGTAAACGTAAAACACACGAACAGCAGAGCACCATTAGCATATTAGCTGTCTATAGACAATAGTTTCATTAGGAAACACATTTGCTCGTTTGATAGAATCATCGTCACCTTACCTTTACCCTCATCGTAAGTTTTTTATAGCATAGGATAGCAAACAAGTTGACGGTTCTCCGGATGATAACTGATAACCATCACCTGCAGGCACCAGCATTGTTAAAGAAGCGTTGATAGTCTCACGTTCAATGCTCACGTTAAAATAAACTTTTTCATAGAATAACGGTCTAAAATTCAAAATCTCCTGTTCTAACTTCGAACAGAACACCCGTATGTCAGTGACAGACAATTCATAATTAAACATTACACCCTAAACACTTGTTCCTTTCAAACGGGACACCTTTACAGAAAAAGCTTCTTTCAACTAGGGGACTTATAACTATAAATTATTTTGAACTTTAAACCAATAACTTAGGAGATGTTTTTGCAGTCTTCTTAGTCACTGGACATATTCCCACGTAACTGGTCAAACTTGTTTTGAATGCGTAAAGGGTGGACAAGGATATCTTTTGGTCGTCTATAGGTACGTGATAACGGTTGTTGTGTGGGGATTACTGGTGTAATGTGGGAAAGTTGTAACTGTACTTGCGAATAACAGTTTTGGCAAGCAATAAATATAAGAATTAACAACCGTAATTTTAAATGTCAGTAATAGAATTAAGGGCAAATTTAATTCAATCTTAATATGATCAAAATAAGTACTAAAGGAGTGGACGTAAATCTAACTACCCATCTTTTAGTATGGTAACTTTTGACATCCTCAGTTGAATCAGGCCCCCTCACAACTATTCACCTCAAACAAACATTCACTGAATCACCTAATTTATATATGATTTATTGTTTAGTAAATTGGCAATAGCATAAAAGAAAATACAGACGGAGTCCGCCCTAAGCTCGCAAAATTCTATCAGGTTTATTCAGTCAGATAAACTCTCGACTGGATTATTTAATTCGGCCAGTAAGCCTACCGACGAACGTCCTATAATATAAATGTCTTAGTCTTATCAGAAAAAACGATAAATATATTCAAAATAATAACGATTATAGGTACCTATTCAAAATTTAGACATTTTTACTGTTTCAGAATTCACGCTTTCTATATTTAAAACTTATGTTCTAATCCTGATGATGCAGTAAGGCGTGAAACCTTTGCCAATTTAATTATTTACAAATACCTACGCCTACCTATGTAATATTGTGTGAATTGTGAAACAATACAAGTGCCTGAATTTAAAAAAAAAGAGTTTCACTAAGTGTCGACAATGGAGAACATAAATTTTATATTATTCAGACCAAATTACCTTATGCATCTATATTGAAACCCATGTCACTGTTTATGTAAATAGTAACTTACTGTTAGAGTAATGAAGGAAGTTTTATATATCCTAAATAGCTGACCCGGCAAACGTTGTTTTTCCATACAAATTACTTTATTGTATACTAGCCGTTATCCGCGGCATCGCTCGCGCATATTTACTTTAGAACTAATTTAACCTTTCTTTATAAGCTTCTTCCCTTATTTTACCCCCTTAGGGATAGAATTTAGAAAAACACTAAAACACGTAATTCATTACTTTTTTGTACTCAATTCATACGAAGTTTGATGCAATTATGTCCAAGGAAAAAAAGTTTCATACAAACTTTTATCCCCTATTTCACCCCCTTCGGGGTTGAATTTTGAACATTTTTCCTTAGTGGATGCCTAAACTTTTTAAAATTTTAATTATTCCAAACGGGAAGTACTTATACCCAAGCAAAAAATGAGTTAATATGACGGTAATAAAAATAGCTACTATTAAGGAAAAAACTCCTCTCTTTTGAGAAGTCGCTTGAAAATGTGTTAAGATTAGGATTTTGAGAGATGGGTAAACAAATTGCTTAGAATACGGCATTGCATTGGCAACTAACTCTATATGCTGCAAATGCCTATAAGCAGTGGTAACTGCTTTCCACAAAGCGACCTACTGATATTGATTAAAAAATACAAAAGTAACAAACTCAAAAATGGAACGTCATCACTTCTTTTTATTAAAATTTCAATATTTTAATAAAAAAGAAGTGATGACGTTCTAAGGCAATACAAATAACAACACAATAGCCAGCTTCCACGGCGTTCATCTTGTTTTTTCATCTTTGGCGCGTGTCTTTCTTTTGCATTACAATAGGTTTTTTATGGGGACACCGTCCCTTGGTTTATTTATGGTACTCGTATATTCACATGGTCCATTGAGAATATTTGTAATTTATGAAGCTAAATTAATAAGTAAATAATAAATAAATAAATATTCACGGGACAAATTACACTTACTGATCTGACCCCAAGTTTAAATATTATTTTTGTCAAATATGCAGCAGTTTTTTTATTTATAATTTTTTATATAAAGTGACGACGTCATAAAGTGGGCGTATTTTTAGTATATAATCGAACAAATACGTAATGTACTATGCGTTCCAACTGAGAATAGGATTGTCAGGTTGACATATTGCTCCGCATTTTGCAAAAACTTCATAAGTGGTGAGTAAGGTGTGCAAAAAAATTCTAACAAAGAAAAACTTTAAAAAAATATTTTCATTCTAATTGGTATATTTATATATATATATATATATATATATATATATATATATATATATATATATATATATATATATATATATATATATATATATATATATAACAGCTAGACTGATAAATTTTACTATTTTTGTATTGATGAATATTATATTTTAAAATTGATCGCTCCCGTCGTATTTTACTTTAAGTGGTGTAACTAACACGACCTTTTTACATTCATATAGATGAACAGCTAGACAGAGGTTTTTTAATATTTTTTTATTAATGAAAATAACAATATTAAAACGTTATTTGTTCTTCAATAAATCAGCAATATTTTTTGCACACATGTTTTTATGCTGACATTACTAATTTCACACTTGTGGCACAGTAGAATGATAATCTACTGTGCTTGTGGTATGAAGTTTATAACAAGCGCAATCCTATTCTTAGTTGGAACGCATAGTAATTACGTCACACTGGTTTTATACTATATATATATATATATATACAGTTGCACGGACGTATATATATATATATATATATATATATATATGTATATATATATATATATATATATATATATATATATATATATATATATATATATATATATATACGTCCGTGCAACTGTAGTGTTGTAATTATTATACCATTTTGTTATTAAAGCGAATGTTATAACTTGTTACAGTTGTAATGTGTTGTAATTATTATATTGTTGACCCCAGTTGATCTAGCGACTACCGATTGCATAGTCGCCTCGACCGTGCTTAGATTTGATAATAAGTTTTTTACATTTGGTTATCTACTATTACAAATGGGTATCTATATTTAGAAGAAAGCTCTAAATCAATGACTACAGACAACCGTGTCATGTAAAATACCTTTTATGCAATTACCCCGTATTGGTCCAAGTGCCCCTGGAAGAACAGACCATCTACTATTTGGCCGGGCAGTTCGTAAAAGGCAAACGATTGCCTACAATACAAGTCACTGCCGTTGTGACTTTTTTTATATCATAAGATAGCAAACAAGCAGATGGGTCTCCTGATGGAAAGAGTCAACCATCGCCTATAGACACCAAAGATGTTAATGGTGCGTTGCTATCTTGTGGCGAGGTCTAATGAATGCCACATGCATAAGTTTACCGGCTACTTTACCCTCCAAACTGGAACACGACAGTGACAAGGACTGACGTTTTTGCGGCAGGAATAGGTAAGGCGGTGGTACCAGACCCGGGCGAGAAAATGCAGAACTCTAAGGTTAAGATATCCGCAATTTTCATTAATTCATAATAATATTCTGCAAGAGCAACTCTCTATATTTATTGAACGTAAGACCCTTAAGTCAAAAGATTAGGGAAGCTCCTTTATCTTCAAATTTTTTTAAAGAACATCGGGTGTATTTTGTATCTAAATATTGTGTCAAAAACCTTAGTCAATCTTCTGCATACTATGTGTATATATCACAGACTAGCTGACCCGGCAAACGTTGTTCTGCCTTTTTAACTATTCTTTTTTTTTATATTTTCTCACCTTTTGAACCTCCCCTGGGCGTCAACAATTAATTCAAAACCAAAATTAGCCAAATCGGTTCAGCCGTTTTCGACTTTTAGCGAGACGAACGAACAGCAATTGATTTTTATATGTATAAATGAGTAAACAAGCAGATGACTGTCCCGACGTTAAAAGATAAACAAAACATATAATGTTATGATCCTGAAAGATAAGTTAATACGATTTATGGCTGAATTGGCTAACCACTCGGATAAAGTAACAGCTAAAAATAAATAAAATACATAAGTAACAGTCGTTTAATTAATAAATACTTATTTTAACAAAAGTCGAAATACTTACACATAAAATTTACACTAACCTAATTATAGATGGGATTACGAATAACTGGTTGCAAGACATAAGCTTGTCCAGTTGCTCTGTCTACTACATGACCAGTGGAAGGTTCGAGAAAAAGTCTAGGTACTGATGCAGAAGCGACTATTCGAGGGTGATAATGCTGTCTTACTCCTGCGCCATCTTCATAAGGCACGAACTGTTTTTCAATTTGTTTAACAACTGTATCCTCATAATCTTTAGTATCTTCTTTATCTTTGTGATCGATAACTAAAATAACATCGTTTTTTTCTTTTTGCTTTTCATATTCTGGTTTACTGTTAGTTCGAGGAGGCTTAACATTTTTCTTTTCTGTTATTTCACTACCAGTTTCTTCGTCTGTGTTAATTTGATCTTGATTGTTGTCGTCATTTTTTTGTATTTCTTGTTTTTGACCTTCGTCATAAACTTTTTCGTTTTTTTTGGTTTTAATGGAATGTCTGGAATGAGCTCTTTTAGCTCTACCGTTTTCTTCGTAATTGGCTTGTTCCGGATTATATTCCTCAGTACCATAACTAGGGGACTGGTGGCTTGGTTCATCATAATGATCATTTGAATCTTCATGATAAGAACCATCATCAGATCCATCATCATAACCGTTATGATGATCATCAGTGTGACCTGCGTGATTTAAGTCCCAGTAGTGCTCACCATATCCTCCCTTCTTATCTCCCCACCGAACCTAATGAAAAAAAATCATTAAATTTCTTGTTTTAACTAGATGCTAACAAAAGGACATTATAATAGACATAATCGATACCATAGGTACGGTACCATTGCAAAAGGTGAAACCAGTGACAGTGTAAATGGTAGGACGCCGTCTGTTTTGAAGACGAAAGTTGATTGAAAAAGCAACCAATTACCAAATTCTCGAAGTTTTATTCCTTAAAAACATTTTTCAAAATAATGTCTAATTTAAAAGAATATTAAAAAAAGGAAAGATTTGATTTGTTTGTTTGTTTTTTATGATTTCATTCAAAAACTACTTAACTAATTATCAAATTTCTTTCACCTTTATAAAACTTACATTACATTTTAAAGTAGTGGCATAGGCTACTTTTTACTTGACTAAGCAAAGGGAAGTAATGATTTTTGATTACGCGAACGAAGTCGCCTTTAACTTGCACGATCACGTATATTCACTGTATTCGAATTTTTATAAAGATTGGCAAACCGTTCTTGAATCTACAGATCTACAGATAGGCAGACAAACACTTAAAAATCATACAGCCTATTATTTATGCAATCACGAGTTTTCACTCGTACAAAATTGGTAAACAATTTTTGTCGAGATCGTCATACTCTTTTTGATTTATAACAGTACCTACATATAGTTAAACGAAAAAAAAATTGAATCTACAGATCTACAGATAGGCAAACAAATACTTAAAAATCATATAGCCTATTATTTACGCAATCACGAGTTTTCACTCATACTAAATTGGTAAACAATTTTTATCGAGATCGGCATACTCTTTTTGATTTACAACAGTACATATAGTTAGACAAAAAAAATTGAATCTACATATCTACAGACAGGCAGACAAACACTTAAAAATCATATATCCTATTATTTACGCAATCACGTTTTTTCACTCATTTATGCTAATCTCGATAAAAATTGTTTACCAATTTTGTAAATTGGTAAATAATTTTTATCGAGATCGGCATACTCTTTTTGATTTATAACGGTACATATAGTTAGACGAAAAAAAAAATCCAAATGGTATAATGTCAGCGACTTCTAAACCTTTTTTTTTTTTTTTTTTAATGTCATAAGATAGCAAACAAGCAGATGGGTCTCCTGATGGAAAGAGTCAACCATCGCCTATAGACACCAAAGATGTTAATGGTGCGTTGCTATCTTGTGGCGAGGTATAATGCCACATGCATAAGTTTACCGGCTACCTTACCCTCCAAACCGGAACACGACAGCAACAAGCACTGACGCTATTGCGGCAGGAATAGGTAAGGCGGTGGTACCAGACCCGGGCGAGACAATGCAGAACTCTACCAC
The DNA here is from genome assembly GCA_036924255.1 of Apodemia mormo. NCBI lineage: Eukaryota > Metazoa > Arthropoda > Insecta > Lepidoptera > Riodinidae > Apodemia > Apodemia mormo. The sequence goes on along the minus strand of JAUPFN010000007.1, from coordinate 9,564,904 downwards.
CTAGTAGCCACGATGGTAGTGACTCGATAGCCAATCGGTCGCCTTTTACGACCTGCCTGGCAGAACGGCAGTTGGCCTATTCTACAAACACGGCGAAAAAAAAAAAAACCGAATCATTTTCAAGAAAACTTACAAAATAATGGAATGTAGGGGCAGAGACTACTGTGTGTAAAAACGAGTGAGCCTTGCAGTAGTCGCATAATATGATGTGTTATGTGTAACATCTGACATCAAAATGATTATGATGGTACAATATGACGGCCAACTCTACCGCGCGCGCTCATTGGTCAATTCAAATAGCGCGCGCTTCTCCTGGTTTGTGTAACACACTTCCGTTGCATTTCATGAAATTACTGCCACATTGTTAATGAAAGCGAGCAAAAAGGTGTTACAAAAAGAAATGTAAATAATTTTCCAGTTAATCACAAAGCATAATACAATTATTGTTAAAATAATAAAAGCGTTATCAAATTAATTATTAAAGTGTATTAAATATTTTAAATCACTAGACAAACGAGACAGTATTCCTTTCACACTCTTTTACCTAAAAGATAATTTGTTTAGCTGAGTTTATAAGATACTTGGTTCGATTCCCGAGGCGAGCAGTTATATTTTTATACACCTAGAAAGCATTGAGTCTTACGGTATATTGTTAATTTACCCGTGTTCCGAAAAAAAGTAATAAAGCTGTTAATTACATTTATCGCAAACAACAAGTAATAATCATAAAAAAATTGCATATTAAGCAATGGAGTTCACAGCCCATTCCATTAGATGATTAGTGAATCTTGGTGAATTAAATTGACGTTATTAGATTTAATTTTTAATAATTTATTGATTAAGGCTTCCATCTGTCAGCACGGAATTGCCTCTTCCATTACCCCATCCTTTTCTGTCGCTTAGAACCGCAATTTGCTAGAGCGAGGAAAAATAGCGGGAATCCAATAGCACACGACGGAATCCTCGATGTGATCGCATGAAGATGTAGTTCAACACTAAACACATATTATTGTTAACTTCTCTATTTTTTTAAGAGTGTTTTTATATCGATAGCAAACAAGAAAGAACGACCATCGAAAGATTTATTTCTTTATTTATGTGCCGTCCTATCTGTGTGGCGCGATAATAGTATCACATGCATAAGTTTACCGGCAACCTCACCCTCCAAACCGGAATATGAATGACTAGCATTGACGCTAATAGAGGATAACTTAAAGTGGCGGTACCAAACCAGACGAAACATAACAAAATCTTGGAGTCACGATGGTAGTGACAAGTCTGACCAATCGTTTGATTCTTGCGAACTGTTTGGCAGAATAGCTGATGGTTTGAAAGGCAGTGGTACCAAACCCGAGCTAAACTTTGCGAAAAACTACCATCTACCATCTACCAGTCAGAAAGGTTGTGACATGTTTACCATTTAGCCAATCGTTTCCCTTTGACAACCAGCCGTGCAGAATTAGGTACCTATAGCAGCTCATCCATTCTTCAAAAGGGGACTCTCCGAACCCACAGGGGGAGCAGTTAGTTTGGATTTGCAAAACCTTTAATCGCCGCTGCGGCCGCAGTTATTTTACTTATACGAAAGGTAAAATAAGATAAGCTTACAATGTAAAGTTAGAATAACACATAAAATAAAAGAATATAATGCAAGAGAGAAAAAAGAAGCAGAAGCAGCGTACTTTAGCAGAAAATAATCCCGTAGCTGGTCTTGCCCGTTCATGCCTTTCTATGAAGTGACGTTCACTGCCCTGTCGGTGTCCCTGATCGAAGTCCTCAGACGTGGGCAAGTTCCTGTACCTTCAGCCAAGCCAAGCCAAGCGCGACAGAGAAAGAAACATAGAAAAGTTAGGAGACAAAGCAAGATAACAAATAAAATGTTACTTTTCCCATATCCCTGTGGGTTTTAAAGTCTTTCTTCTCATATCGCTGCTCCCATGTATTCGGGTCTTCGCATACGTGACCGAACTCTATCTGGTATGGACTCAGCTGTACTGAGAAAAAATCCCTATAAAGTAATGTACTCATATTTATAATAACTAGAAACTAATATAAGCATTAGAATATACCTATTGAAAGTAATTTTGATATATTTTAATATACTAGCGATCGCCTTTTGGTCGAATTTCGACCATAGACCAAACTATATAATTGAATTGGAAAAATCAATACGACAGATATCTCAAAAGCTACTAAACCGATTTTGATGAAACTTGGACTATTCCCTATGACGAAATAAACCTAATTTAATACAAAAATAATGATCTCGATTCTCAATATGCCTTATAGTTCCCGAGAAATTCGTGGACCAACATACAAACGTACATACACAGTTTACGAAATTTAGTATAAGTACTTGACCACCGAAATAGATCATCGCAAATCCAATTCCAGCAATATAATACATAATATATATATATACGTGATAAACTTTCGACGATCCCTTTTAAGTTTGAAAACAGATTCTATATAAAAATAGTATGTATGTATGTACATTATCATGTATGTCACATCATAGATAGAGACAAATAACCGTTACACACGCAACGTTTATTTTGATTAATGATTATTTTTGTGTTGCTCAGGTTTGGTACCACCGTCTTATCTATTCCTGCTGCAATAGCACCAATGTTTGTCACTATCGTGTTCCGGCTGAGAGGGTAAAGTAATCGGTAAACTTTTGCATGTGGCATTAAGGACCCGCCACAAGGATAACAACGCAACATTAACATCATTGGTGTCTATCAGGAGAGCCATTTTTTTCCAGCTGAGCCATTGCTTTTTTGGTATTTTATGAAATAAAAAAAATGTATTTCTAATGTGTATGTATTTACAATGCCTGTATTTCTATGTATTTTTTACACTTTGCTTAGCAAGAAGGCAAATTATCTGCCTTTTTATGATGATATATGATTGATTTTAAAGGACTAAATACTAGATTAGTGTAATACGAGATTTGTTTTCAAAAAACTTATAGTCGTGAAATAATAAAGATGATCTTACTGGAAAAACTTCGCTTGGGCTTCGATCGTAGTCGGGTTCTTTGGTGGAGCTCTCATTGACAAGGAATTCACCGGCTTCCACGTTGAACCGGAATACACGACAATGAAACACCACACCAACTTCTGAAAGCACAAAACAGATGTACAATGGGAATGTGGATTGATATAGGTGCCATAATTAAGGTCGAATGCTGCCCGAAGGTGGTGTTAAAAGTCACCGAATCTGGTGTATTTGCACAAAAAAAGTTTATGAATGTGCAGGAAACATAGCAAATCGGTCTGAATTATTATGTATGACACCTCTCTGCCTACCCTTTGAGTGATTTGGCGTGAAAACATATATTTAGTCATTACTTATTTATTTAATTTAAGGCTTACGACATATCTCCAATCATTCTGTTGATACGGTCAGTGGGTTTATTTTCGAAATAATAAGGCCTGTATCGCAATACCGTAATGAACTCCGTACAAAAATTACATTTGGGCAATATTGATGCGTGGACTAATCCAATTTTGCAAATTGGCTGTGACAGACGAACGGACAGACACGCGAGTGATCCTATTAGGATTTAGTTTTTAAACTTTTGAAGCATGAAAGACTAATACAACAGCACCGCCTTATTGATCTGTTCCTTGAAAATATAAGCCAATTGAAAAATGATTAGTCCCATTATATTTGTCATATTACTGATTATGGCGTGCGACAACAATCGGCTATTATAATTCATTTCTAAACAAATAATGTTTCATTGTATTAAACATAAATAAATGAAAAATCTGAACATTTTATTTTATATTTTTTGAAATGGCTCATAAAAGTTGATTGAATCAGAAATACCACTTATCCTCTAATTAAATGTATCTTAAAATTACAATAACGATACTTTAATTACGGTAATGTAGTCGAAACGTTGAAACTTAACTGAAATTCTATTAATTTTAAAGCACAAATATCTATCAGATATTATATATATATATATATATATATATATATATATATATATATATATATATATATATATATATATATATATACATAATAGCTAATATACATACATACACAGCACTCATGCACACGTGCGCGCACGTGTACGAGCATATACCCCTATGTGCATACATCATAACTCACAAAACACAAAGTACAAGTGATTTTACACTTAAAACGTGATCCCAAACTTACTCTCTGTTAATTTTAATACTGGTTAATGAAATAAACAATTTTTATTATTATTTTATTATCAGACAAATCATAATATAAACATACTGTTAATCAGTTAGATAATCTTAATATTAGTTTTTATATAAATTACGTGTCACTTTGTCCGCGATGGACTCCAAAATTACTGAACCGATTTCAGTAAAATTTTGTAGATATCAATTTTTGGTCCAACTTCAAAGATAGGATAGATTTTATCTCAATAACGTAGCAAATTTTCGTAAAAAGGATACAAAGTTTTCGCTTCACGTATAAGTTTATAAATTTGAATAACCATGTAATTCCACAGTAGGTACCTATATAAATATCGCTCCATAAGCTGTTAGCGTCAGTAAAATTAAGTAATTTAACAGTTTGCATAATAGTATAATTTTAATCTTGCACTTAATCAAACGGTGTCGTGTGTAAATACATAAATTGCTATAAATGTCAATGTGTCAATGTTACCACATATCTCTTTAAGAAGTTTGCCGAAAATTACGATTTAAGGTTATACCTACAGAAATGACATAAACAAAAACCGGCCAAGTGCGAGTCGGACTCGCGCACGAAGGGGTCCGTATCTTTAAAAGTACAAAAAAACATGTTTATTGTATGGGGAGTGGGGATATTATAATTTTTTAATTTTTAGTATTTGTTGTTATAGCGGCAACGGAAATACATAATTTGTGAAAATTTCAGTTTTCTAGCTATCACGGTTTAACACAAACAGGCTGGTGCAGACAGACAGACAGCTGAAGCTTAGTAATAGGTCCCGTTTTACCTTATAAGTTCAGAACCCTAAAAAGCGTAGATACATACCATATCGAAGCCGCGGGTAAAAGCTAATCTATATATATAAAAATCAATCCCTATTTTCCTTGGTCACGACATCACGCCTGAATGGCTGGACCAATTTCGGTAATTTTTTTTTGTTGTGTTTGTAATTGTAAGGAGAAGGTTCTTATAAAAGAAAATATTAAGAAAATTGCGCGGAAAATTAGAAAATTTAAGAATACTTAACCATCATATAAAGTTTAATGCCATTTTGGCGTGGAAGGACAATCCCGTAGTCTTATATAAATTACGTGTCACGTTGTTTGTCCGCTATGAATTCCTAATATGTAAGACAAAACAACGTTTGCCGGGTCAGCTAGTCATTTATAAAAAAGCTTAATAACGTTAGTTTAGATGTAAAGAGAAAGTTTCGGACCATTTTACAAAAACATTACGCGGACGTAGGAGTGTAAGTTTATTAGTGTAGTGTAGTTCTGTATCGGCTCGACCGGGTCTGGTACCACCGCCTTACCTATTCCTGCCACAATAGCGTCAGTGCTTGTCTCTGTCGTGTTCCGGTTTGGAGAGTAAGGTAGCTGGTAAACTTATGCATGTGGCACTAGACCTCGCCAAAAGATAGCAACGCACCATTAACATCTTTGGTGTGTTATTAGTTTTTACCATTAATATCATAGGCGATGTTTGACTCTTTCCATCAGGATACCCATCTGTTTGTTTGCTATATTATGATATAAAAAAAAATCTATAGAAGAGGGGACTCATGGATAGGAGACTCATTTGAAGGTAAATGAATACCGCCGTCCATAGGCAATTACACTACCAGGGCCCAGGGGTGTAATTTAGAACAATCAGCGTGTAAGGGACGTTGTACCGAAAAATTAAGAATACATATCATTTTTACATTCTAATCTTGAAGGCAGCTTCTTATTTGTAGGAAATGAAAAATTTGCGTTTTGTGATTTTTTCATATTTTCACGACACGCAATGTTAAGCGTACATTTCCCGAACTCTCGCACCAGCAGTTTATTTTGCGCGATATGTGGAATGGAGTGGAATACGCAAATAAATTATACAGAATCAAGGTATAAAAATCATTAAAAATTTTCCACGCTTTTCGACGCTTTTCATCTCAGAATCATGGTCCAAATTCATACCATACACGCTGTATAGGCTTGGAATAGCTTACAAAAAATAGTGCACAAAATAGAGAAGAGGTGCAGAACCCTAATTTTTTTTTTATTGCAATTGAAATTTGACCACAGGCACATCACAAGCACATTTTCAAGTTATTTTTTACAACATTTTATATAATTGTATAGTAAACAAGAAGATGGTTTTTTTAATGGAACGAAATATTAATGGTACATTGCTGTCCATGTGGCGGGGATATTATGCTACATGCATAAGTTTGCCGGCTATAATACGCTCCAAACCGAAATACAACGATGAGAAGCACTCAAGCAATCGCGTCAGGAAAGGGTAAGGCGGTGGTACCAAACCCAGGCGAGACACTGAAATTATTAATTATATTGTACTATTCCTATAGATATAATAATAAGAAAATAATAGTCAAGATAGTGGTGATAGGTTTAGCTAATGCTTCAACATTTAAGAAAAATTTAAGAATGCCTGTCTAGAAGGCAAATGGAATATTCTTAAAAATATGCCCATATCATTTAGTTAGTTGAATAAATACCGTTACGCCCATGTTCCCGAAAACTTATTCAAAACGAATTGCCCTACTAAGGATTGGAACACTGGAGTTCGTGCGTTTATTTCAAAGCGTATACCGCTAGATTGTTGAGGTAACTATAGAATTTTAAAGTGTAGCTATAAAAATTAATATAAACCTAGCTTCAGTAATGATTCTAAAACAAAAGAGATACTTTATAACCCGATATAGTTTCCTCAATAAAATCCAATTCAATACAATAAGCGGAGAAATTGAGAAACTAATCAAATTGAACACTGATTTTCAATACTTGCAAACATTCACTGTAACGGTCACTTTCACTAACACTTTCCACTAATAATAAGAATCATTGTAATACCGTTGTGTCTTGGAGACGTTGTGACATTCTGAGGCCTTGTTTGACGATTATGTAGAATGGTCACCGTCAGTAAATTTATAGAAACTGAACTTTTCGATACTGCTCAGTGGTGTTCAAACTTTACCATTCTCATAAACTAATTTCCTTAAAATATTATAATAAAGAACAATTTTTATAGTGAATTTAATGACGATACATAAAATATAGAGCACTCTTACACATTGTGCGTTGTGATTCTTGCGATAAAATTGTTAAAACTAAGCAAAAACAATGTTATCCCTATTTCCTATTCCTGTTTCCTATATCTCATTTCATCAGATCATAGATTAGATCTTCATCAAATTTAAATGAGACCAAATGGTAAGTAAGTATACCCTCATAAACAAAAAATACCTGATCATTTTCAAAATCAGTTCGTAAATAAATGACTGAGTTCTAAGTTGGCAAACATAAAAAATACAAACGAATAGAGAACTCCTCTTCTTTTTTGTCAAGTCGGTTAAAAAAGTTAATGTAAAATTTTAAAGAAATAAATGACAAACAAATTTTATATATTTTATAATTATAATCTATTTATTTACCGTAACCAGTTTTTAATTAACCTTTCTAACAATTTCTATACAAACTCTCCATTTTACTAAGATTACTTCTATCACTTCTTCTATCGTCTTTTTTCTAAGAATAATATTCCTCATTTTAAGAAGTTGTTTGCAATTTGTTAAAAGACCGCTATTTAAATTATGAAAGGATCACATTAAAGAATATTTAGGCACAAATGACGCTGAAGGTAATTCCGTTGCATAATCATACATAGATTGCACTTCTTAATTTTTTATTTCATATTTATTATTTCATTTCATACTAAAAAATTTTAATAAACTGATATTAAGTATGATTGTAATATTATAGAAACCACACAGTTTAAAAATATAATACGAAATGAAGGTAAATCGTAAAATTATAATTCGTCTAATTACAACAATAAATATATACTTAATCCTATTGATTATTGAATGTATTAAAATAATGGCAATTAAAAAATTAAACCAACTTCAAAATATCAAGTATAATCATACTTTAAAGACTACTAAACTGATTTTTGTGAAACTTAGACTGTTCTCTAAGTTGAAATATACCAGAATTAATTTAAAAAAGAATTATTTTGATATGGATTTTAGTTTCTGAGAATTTCGTGGACAAACATACAAATACACATACCGACAAATATACAAACGCACATATATTTACAAAATCTAGTACACACACATACATGACGAACTGATAACCTCAGTTTTTTCATCGGTTGATAATCTGATGCACTTTTGGACGCATGAACCATAGTGCTAATCGTTTTATAATAAAAATAAATTGGATAAGAAGCGTTTGATCTAATATGAAATCATTATGGTTTCACTTTCATTAATATAAACAGTAGCCAGCAGGCATCCAGCCAGCCTATTTATAAAGTACTTTGTGCATCCAGCGAGGAAAGCCGCACTATATTCATTTTTTTTACACCGATTTTTTGACGCATGCAATATTTCTGTCTCTATCTGAAGTCTATAAAAATTTTATTAAAACATGCGTATAGATTACCTTTTTAGCAATCTGCGAAAATGAATGAAACAGAATGAGCGGTGACTTACGTACGTAAGTTAATCCTTTACTACTTTACGTAGTTTAATCCTAAACTTGGTTGAGGAGCTAAAGTTTGAGAATTGCAGTCCATGCTCAACTATAATTCTGATGTTTTTATTTTCACTTCAACGACAATAATAACTTGGGACCCAGTATTTCTCAAGAAAAGTTTTCAATTGCTGATTTAGTAAGGACCCCTAAAACCCTTGTACGAATAAGACAATTTTAGGTTAACCTTGTAAAGCTAGTGTGTCCCACGTGTAGTGTCCCACTCTTTTGAAAAATATACCACCTGCCTTTCTATCGGGGAGGTCGTAAAAAGTGAGCGATGGGCTACACGAAGTCATAAAAAACGTCACTATTAGGCGGTAGAGTTCTGCAGAGACACATCCGGGCTTAGTATCACTGCCTTGCCTATTCCTGCCGCATTAGGATTAATGTTTGTCACTATCATGTTTTGGATTAATCTCCCACTACGTGAATATTCCCGCTTTTCCCCCGTGTTGGTCCCGGGCTCCTTTGAAGAATAGGCCAACTGCCGTTCTGCCAGGCAGGTCGTAAAAGGCGACCGAGTGGCTATACGCGTCACTCCATCGTGACTACTAGGTGGTAGAGTTCTGCATCGGCTCGACCGGGTCTGGTACCACCGCCTTACCTATTCCTGCTGCAATAGCGTCCGTGTGGGACGTGGGTCACTGTCGTGCTCCGGTTTGAAGGGTAAGGTAGCCGGTAAACTTACGCATGTGGCATTAGACCTCGCCACAAGAAAACAACGCACCATTAACACCTTTGGTGTCTATAGGCGATGGTTGACTCTTTCCATCAGGAGACCCATTTGCTTGTTTGCTATCTTATGATATAAAAAAAAAACTAGCTTCTTGTTATTAGATTAATGGTGTAAAAAATTATAAACGTTATTATTGTCGCAACTTTTGATGTATTAACTCGAATCAACAAACTGCAAACACAGTCATGTTGGTTACCGCCGACAAATTGCGATAATGTATATTTAACAACGAGAAAACGAGTCGAGGAAGTTCTCTCACGATGCATATCCTAAGCGGGCGCATTGAAATATTAAACATAAGCCATAGCTAAAAGCTGTGTGATATAAAATCTGCTTGTTTGCTATCTTATGATATAAAAAAAATGTTGACTAATGTAAGTAATCACTGCTCGCTATCCGTGCTTTGGATAACAAATAAAGTCGTTCTTCTACTGGGCACTATTTTATAATAACCTAGCCGTACCGTGCAGCCCGCTGTATTATTAAAGATTTTGGTGAAACCCACGAGTACAACTCATTTTTTCGGGATAAAAAATAGCCTATGTGCTATGCCAAGCCATCATCTACATGAGTGCCAAATGACATCCAAATTCGTTTAGTAGTCTTAGCGTGATTGAGTTAAGCATCCATCCAGCCATGCATCCATTCATCTCTCCATTCATCCAAACTTCCAAACTTTCGCATTTTATAACATTAATATTTTTAAATATTAAATATATAAATATTCATGGGACAAATTGCACTTACTAATTTGACCCCAAAGTAAGCATTGCTTTGGCGTTATTTTTTTTGCTTGTGTTATGGGTGTTAGTCAACGATACTAATACATAGAAATACGTATATAAATACTAGAATATATTTAATAAACACCCAAACCCGGAAATACAAACATTAATGATCATCACACAAATGCTTGTACCCGTCGGGGATCGAACCCGAGCCCCGTCGTTTGCGTAGTCAGGATCGCTAACCACTCGACCAACGGGGCGGTAAAATGTAGATTTACATTCTTCACGAAACAGACCACCATCGCTCCCCTCTGCCTCTTTGGTATGCCACTGACTGCTAGACCGTTAAAACAATACCTTATGGGTATTTATCTTGCGGTGCCTTGTGTAAATTCAATGGGTGCGTTCACTTCTACAAAAACACCATGCACCAGCCGCTTAAGGTCAAAGACGAAGGGGATTTTTTAGTATTGCGGCCCCTTTATGCAAATTTATAACTGTAGTTGAAGTGGAAATAAATTATTATTTTTAATATTATTTCATACATTACTTCATTATATTTCAAACTTTAAATATTAAAAAAGACGTTATTTAATTTAAATGATATGGCATGTTATAAGATCATTGTATTTTTATATAATAAGATAGTAAACAGACAGACGGCTATCCAGATAAAAATTAACCATCGTCTATAATGTGTGTGATGTCAATGGTGCGTTACACCCGTGTAGCAGGGATGGAATACCAAATGCACAAGTTTACCGGCTACCTTACGTGGCATCGTAGCGACCAGGCGGATGGTCCAATTTGGTTGCGGTTTTTTTTAAATGAAAGTTTTATTTTGAGAGAGAGAGAGAGGTTCTTAGCTATGATTCAATAGCTAAGAACCATCTCGTAATTCCTTCTCCCGTGTTGGCCCGCTTCTTTGAAGAATAAGCCAACTGCCGTTGTACCAGACAGGTCGTAAAAGGCGACCGATTGGCTAAGCGGGTTACTACCATCGTGACTACTAGGTGGCAGAGTTCTGCATTGTCTCGCCTGGATCACCGCCTTACCTATTCCTGGCGCAATAGCGTCAGTATTTGTCACTAAAACTTGGCAAACTTTAGGCAATTTTATGGTGCCATCCAACTAAAATCTTGATGTCGCCTGGATGTAGAGACTGGAACTCTCAAATGCAGAGTTTTGACGAAACATCAAGTTTTGGCTCAACGGTTTTGTTGCTATAAGTACATACTAAGTTTAATTATCATGATGTCGAGGATTTGAAGATGGAGTTGAAAGAGTTCTACTAAAGCTCACAGATGAAAAGGGCTAATCTGGTTTATTTTGATAAACTCTAGGTGCTATGTGTTTTCTAGGATCTAATGATGGAACTCCAAGGAGGCCATCCGAATTTGGGCTGACATGTTTGGCCCTTTATTACCAAAAAATTCGCAGGGTTTGATAATAGAACTAGAAGGTAGCCATGGAGCGCCTAAACTAAATAAAATAAGCCCATCGAGTCTGGCCTAATCTATATTAATATTATAAATGCAAAAGTTTGGATGTTTGGATGGATGGATGTTTGTTACTTAAGCACGCAAAAACTACTGAAGATTTAAATGAAATTTGGGACTTAGATAGATGATAGCCTGGAATAGCACATAGGCTACTTTTTATGCCGGAGTTTTAGGTCATCCCGTGGGATTCAGCAAACACTTTTATAATGTAGCGGGCTGCACGCTGCTTGTTTGCTAATTTGTTACTTTTTTTGGCATATAATACTCTAAATCAGAATTAGGTCACACAATAAGTTTTGCGTAACTTACAAAAACAACATTTTATAACTAAAATATTATGTTTATTGCTTATTAAAATAATCTGCTTTACATTTTAAACATTTTTTCATGCGATCGAACCATTTTTTAAGACAGGAGGACTACAGATCTGAAAGCATGTTTTCCACGTGCTGATTGAACGCTATCACTGCCTCTTCGGAGTTGGTAAAAGTAAAACCTTTCATCAAATCTTTGATTCTGGGGAAAATACAGAAATCACAGGGTGCTGGGTCGGGGCTATGCGCAGTATGAGTGACGAGATGTACTTTTTCGGAAGCTAAAAATGACTTTGTTTTGTTGGCTGTGTGTGGAGGAGCGTTATCATGGTGTAGGAGAATGCGGATTTTGGGTCGTGTTTCGCGAACTTTTTCTAACATCCTGGGTAAACAAATGGTAGAATACCACTTGGCATTAACACCATTTTGATCTTCAAGTGGAATTGTACAAATGGGACCCTCATTTTTTTACCAACGTTTCTCGTTTTTCTCACTTTTGTTGACCTGTTCTCATTTTCAAACACCCAATCACAAGATTGCTGTTTTTTTTCGGGTTCAAAACAATAAATCCACGTTTTGTTTTCTGTGACAATGTCATAAACAGCATTAGAATGTCCGTGGTCATACTTCAGTAGCATCTGTGAGCACCATTCCACGCGAGCCTGCTTCTGCTCCGATGTCAGTTCATGAGGGACCCAACGACAACAAAGATTCCGAACTTTCAATTCTTGGTTTTGAAATTTTCTGAATTTGGCTCATACCAATCCCCAATAGTCCTCAAATTGTCTCATAGGAAATCCGGGGGTTTCCTTCAACTAACCGCTTAACAGAAGCCACATTATTTTCGTTGACGGCAGTTTAAGGCCGCCCTTCATGAAATTCGTCATGTAAAGAAACTCGACCTCTCTCAAATTCAGCGAACCATCGCCTCACGGTGCTCAAACATGGTGCTTCATTCCCAAAAGCATTTCGAAAACGAGCGGTACAGTCTTGCAGAGAAAGAGAAATTTTAAAATCATAAAAAATCATCGCTCTAAAATCTTTTCGACTTAATTCCATTTTTGTTGCGTACGTAGAACTTTGATGTGTAATAAAAAAACAATTGACATTTAATTTCCCGCCAATTGTTTTTTTTTTTATTACTAAGAAGGTTGTAACGTTTTAAAAATATTACATTCAAAATTCAAAAAGCAGTAGCTCATCGAGCTAGAAGTATGAATATGAAGCATAATGGCGGTCTGAGGATAAGAAAATGTTTCGGGGGTAGGTATTTGAAACTTTTAATATTATCTTGTTTTTATATAATATATTGATTTTTAATCAACCTATGATACTGTACCTCAATTAAATAATTGTGTTTAATTAATGTTTTAAAAACTTTCAGATGTCAGTTTGATCGATAGCAATAAATAAATTATTGGTAAATCGGCATTAATTTGCTGTGAAGGGGAAATTTCAAAATGGCTCATAATTATCTTGTAAAAAGATCTCGAAATTCATAATAACGGAATTATTGCCATTTATACAGTTTAACTCGCTTATGATATTTAGGCAATTTGATGATTATGACGTTGAAATTAACTGCATTGCAATTATAAGGATATAATATATACGTATAATTGAAATACAGTTAATAGCAAAATAACGTACCAAAATAATAGCAAATTTTACTTTTAAATATATTATATTTAAAAGTAATATTTGCTATTTTTGTGGTACAACATTTTGTTTATTATCATTTTAATTTACGACCTGTTAGGTAAGTAGATCTAAACCTTGAAGGGGGTAATAAGGTATTCGATTCTAATTCCAAATAAATAAAAAAAAATGGGTGCGTGTACTTATGTACGCGCGTGACAAGTTATACTTTTAGTAATATCAATCAAAATATTCAATTTAAATCACTACTGAATATAATTTATTAGCACATATATAATTCGCACTTGTATGAAACTAAAACACGTGTTGTGAATGTATAAACTAGAAACATGTTGATAAATATTATAAATATGAAAACAGTGATCAGAGGTGACGAGCGTACCAACATGCGCGACTAATATCGAGGTTCAATTTCTATTTTGTTGGTAGCTTTTTTTTCGAGACTTAATGAGCGGTTAAGCAGACAGCTTCATACGGTTAATTTTGTGTCACAGATGCGCGCGCATCTTAAAATTTCACTCTCATCATTTTTTCATAACGCGCCTAAAGAAGTATAACTTCAAAAATTGGCAGTATAACTACCTATTTATCTATGCGCGTCACTTGCGCCAATATATTGGTGCACATATAGCAGCTGTTGCCTGCGACTTCGTCCGCGCGGACTTCGTTTACTCCGCACAGCTCCTCCCCCGTAGGTGATAGCGTGAAAAGCTTTGGTGTCTAGATTATCATCATTTAATCACGTCGATAGGCGCTCTCACTAAGTCATCTCGCGCCTGGCACTAAAGCTAACCTCAAAAGGGGTCTGCGCCAACCCAGGGAAATAAAGTTTACGCTGTAATAAGCTGCAATAAGTGAAGCTAGAGTGGAAACCTTGTTTTGTGACATCCATACTATTATGAATGTCATAAAACAAGCTTTCCGAAAAATGCGAAAATAACTCTGTCTGTTTGTCTCTTCTTCACGCATAAGCCACTGAATCGATTTGAATGAAATTTGGTACAAAGGTAGTTTGAGACCCAAGAAAGGACATAGGATAAATTTGATCCCGGAAATCCCACGGGACCAGGAACTATACGATAAAAATCCCGGGAATCTTTCCATAAGGGGACCCATCTGCTTGTTTGCTATTTTATAATATAAAAATAAATAAAGAACTGTTGATCTTTTAAATCACGGTTATAAGAAGTAACTTAAGCTACTTTTACTTTTAGAAATTTTTCCACGCAGACGAAGTCACGAGCACAGCTAGTATTTTATCATTTTATATCACACAGCTTTTAGCTTGGCCTATGTTTAATATTTCAATGCGCCCGCTTAGGATATGCATCGTGAGAGAACTTCCTCGACTCGTTTTCTCGTTGTTAAATATACATTATCGCAATTTGTCGGCGGTAACCAACATGACTGTGTTTGCAGTTTGTTGATTCGAGTTAATACATCAAAAGTTGCGACAATAATAACGTTTATAATTTTTTACACCATTAATCTAATAACAAGAAATTAGTTTTTTTTTTATATCATAAGATAGCAAACAAGCAAATGGGTCTCCTGATGGAAAGAGTCAACCATCGCCTATAGACACCAAAGATGTTAATGATGCGTTGCTATCTTGTGGCGAGGTCTAATGCCACATGCATAAGTTTACCGGCTACCTTACCCTCCAAACCAGAACACGACAGCGACAAGCACTGACGTATTGCGGCAGGAATAGGTAAGCTTTCCTGATGGAAAGAGAAACCATCGTCTATAGACACCAAAGATTAATGGTGTGTTGCTATCCTTATAGCAGAGAATGCAACATTCATAAATCTACCAGCTACCTTACCTTCCAAATCCAAACATGACAATGACAACGCTATTGGGGCAGGAACAGTTAAGGTGATAGTAAGTACCATATAAGCGGGAGAGACGTTTCGCTTTTCTACCACCAAATAGTCAAAATGGTAGTGACGCTCTTTGATAATCATTCACCTTTAATGAACTACCTAGTAGAATGGCAGATGGTCCATTCTTTAAAAGGGCCCGGACCAACACGAAAAAATTTCGTGGCATATACATTAAGGTAGATGAGAAATGTACGGAGAGATATCGGCAAATAGCTCTTCTCTTGTACGCGACATATCTCACGTGACCAAGCGGCTAATCCTATTAAGTAGAATAGTCCGTTAAGCTTAGTCAAGTGAAAATTGCACATATATTTCCATCATCCAACCATCGCAGCACAGTGGATGCGGACACAGAAGTTTTAGTGGGTATTCTGGAAAAAAGCTGGCGAGTCCCACACTCGAGCCAGTCCACACGGACCTGTGCATGGTGTAGTACGTAAACACTCAACGTATAGCACACTGTTATACCCAAAGTCGAATGGGTTAATATGTGAAATAAAGATGCTTAGTTTCCATTTGCATTCTAGGTAATGTAATCGGAAACTTCAGTTGTGTCCTCAATTCTGTTTACGGGTTCTTAAATCAGATTGAGTTGGACAATCGTCGGGTGCAGGTCTTTTATTATAATAAAATCTAGGTAATAAATTCTTTCAGTGTTAATAAAAGTTTATTTTTTAAAAAGTCAAACCTGTAGGGCTACTCTTGAAAACCGATTTCAATTTTAAATGAATATTTAATGAATTTTGAAGTATTTCATACTCTGGACAACTATATTCAATTATTGGATTCGGCGACAGCGCCACACGGATTTTGAAAGTTTTTTTGGAACTACTCATTATTGTTTTTATTCATTATTTTGTTTAAAACAGTACTTAATACTTACACTTGTAACACTAGCTTGACATGTAACGATTACATCTATTTCCAATAATTAGGAACTATACCGTTACTATACCGAATCAATGTGGGCAAAATTGGTTTCAAGAGTACCGTTTTTTGACTATATTCGAAACTTATTGTTTTTATCAATATTGGTTAAAAATTTATATTGTTTTCAAGAGTAGGCCTGCTGAATCATAGTCCGTATCCGTAATAGTATGCTATTCAAATTCACATTCGGCGCTATAACATAGCGCCACGCTATATACGTAAGCGTAAGCCGTTATAACATTATAACCTACGAAGTTACGAACTACGCGATCTAACGAATAACGTGCTAGACCGTAGACGCTAGACATTATAACATAATTCATAGCGTTCTAGCGATTCTGGCGCCGGCTTAACAATAACATTAAAATATTTTAGTACCTAATTATTCGTTTACATTTCCATTCTTCCTGTTTCATTCGCAACAATAAATCAAACACCTAGATACGAGTGCCACTACAAGTTTTTTGTGCATAACCTAAAGTTAAGCACACACATGAGATTGACTTATGTACCTTAGGAGGAGCGCAGGAGTGTTTTATCTAAGTGTTTAAATTTATAGGTAAAATATATATATATATATATATATATATATATATATATATATATATATATATATATATATATATATATATATATATATATATTCGCGGGACAAATTACACTGACTCATCTAACCCCAAAGTAAGCAAATAATTTGCTTGTGTTATGGGTGTTATTCAACGATACTAATACTCAGAAATACATATATAAATACTGTAATATATTTAATAAATACCCAAACCCGGAAATACAAACATTTATGCTCATCACACAAAATGATTGTCCGCGTCGGGGATCGAACCTGAGCCCCGTCATTTGCGTAGTCAGGTCACTAACCACTCGACCTACGAGGGGTCATGTGTCATTATGTCACGAAGCAGGCTGAATAGTCCAATTTTTTTGCCAGGTATAGAAAAGAAACAAATTATTTTTTTATAAAGGGCACCAAAAATACATTAAACTCTGGACTATGACAGCTACATAAGTGATAAAGTTTTGCGACGTTTTTTTTCCGGATATAGTGCCACCACCCTATTCCTACCTTCATAATGCAGAATTGATATTAAGGCGACAGGAAAAGTTTGCATAGCGTACTCTGATTTGGAATGTGGGGTAGCCAAAACGAAAATATATAACGACGCGACGCTTGTTTCCCTCATGTCCGTCTGGGCTTCTTTGAAGAACAGACCATCTGCCGTTCTACCAGGCAGTTTGTAAGAGGTATACTATTAGCTATGCAAATCGCTATCGCTAAGAAAATATTTCTGAAAAAACAACCCCTAAAAAGATGAATTAGGGGAGGAAATCTGTACGAAAAATTATATGGACGACACGTTTACTTAGCATGTCGTTTATATAGTGGGCACTCTCGGGGGCGAAGCTGCGCGATTCAGTTAGTCAAATATATTCCATCAGGAAAGCTAACTTCTTGTTATTAGCTATGCAAATCGCTAACATTATGGCAACTAGATGGTAGAGTTCTGTATTGTCCCGCCCGGGTTTAGTACTCATACTTTCCTAATCCTGCCGCAACAGTGTCAGTGATTGTCACTGTCGTATTCCGGTTTAAAAGATAAAATAACTGTTCAACTTATGCAAGCGACATTAACACATGGCCACTCGGATAGTAACACACCATTAACACTTATGGTGTTTATATAAGCGATGGTTGTCTCTTTCCATCAAGTCATCTCTTTGTTTGCTATTTTAAGACAAAAGCTATCGTTTACCGTATGGTGACATTAACGTTAATTTTCACTAATACATAATTAAAATATTTTTATTACATAATTGTTTTTTTTTTCATATAAAAGGATAGGAAACAAGCAAATGGCTCTCCTGATGGAAAGAGAAGCCATCGCCTATAGATACCAAAGATGTAAATCGTGTATCGCTATCCGTGTGGCGGGATGACAATGCCACGTGCATAAGTCTATCAGTTACTTATCCTCCAAACCAGAACACTACAATGCGACGCTATTGCGACAGGAATAGGTAAGGCGGTGGTATCAAATATCCGGGTGAGACATTGCAGAACTCTACCACCTAGTTGCCACGATGTTAGTGACACGTAAAGCCAATCGGTCGTCTCTTACGACTTGCCTGGAAGAACGGCAGTTGATCTCCTATTCAAAGGAGCCTGGACCAATACTTGGATAACATTCTAATTGTTTTGTAATGTTAGCTAAGTTATATGATGAATGCTTATAATTTCGATCTTAATATATAATTAAATGAACTAATTAATGTTTATATAATCGAAATCCGGATTGAAGACAAATAGAGCGCTACTGGTGTCTGAATAATTGTAGAAAAAGATAATCACTTGCAGCACACTTGCAGGCACCGTAAAATGAGGCCTCGATTGTCTTGCGTAAGACAACGTAATTATTACATCCAATTAAAGTTTGAGGCACACTGTGACTTGCTATATATGATTTCTGTGGTGACTTGGATCATCATAGTGAAATAATTTAAATTAGCAATACCCGTGCGAATAATTCACACTAAGTAGGTATAGTAAGTAATGTCTTTATTTATCACTTCACAAAATTACAAAAATTTTTTTTTTCAAAATTTATTTCAAAAATTTTCGTCATTGATCTATCCCAAACAAATTGGCTGATTTTGATCCAATTAATAGTATTGGATAAGGTTTTTAAAGGAAAAAAGCTGACAAGATTTTTGAGTCAAGCCAGAAAGTTATTTCAAAAATATTAGGTAGGTAAGTTTCCTAAAACCAACGTAATTTTAATATTTGAAAAGTTGTAACTTTTGAAAATTTGATTCGATTTTGATTTTTGAAACGGCATTTAACATAGTTTTTTTAGTACTAAAATTGGATGAAAAATTCCGAAGTTATGTAGAAAAAACACTTTTTCAAAATGTTTCGTCAACGATTACTCGCAAACGGATAAACCGATTTTATGCAATTTATGCACACGGAGCAAATCTGCTCCGTGTTTATGCATTAAACGTAGTTTTTTGAGGAATAGAGCTGATTACTTTTTGTACTTAATCGGTACATAAATCTGGAAGTTATATTAAAAAAATACCGTTTCGGCCAAATTTTTTTTGCGGTTTTTCCAAAATTTCTCAAAATCTCCTGGGCTAATTTGGTTAACATTTTCAGGTAGTCTACGTTGAGCTGAATCCGATCGATTGCCATCAACCGCGTTTCGATCGGTCAAGCCATTCAAAAGTTATGAGATGTTTACATACACACACATACATACATACATACAGACATACTGACATGCTCTAAAAAATAGTCGGAAAAGGTTCTTAGGACCTTAAAACGTGGAGATCTGGCGAAAACTCGATTTTCTAAAATCGAGGCAAAATCAGTAACTTCCTTATCTACATACGTAGCGGGAAGTTAAAAAGAGAAAGTAATCGGTTTGAATTCCATACTTTTCTCATATGCTTTTAAGGGTAAGCCGCAAAACCGATTTAATGCAGTTTGCATGAAGAGACGGGGTCAAACACAGGAAATATTTCTGAAAAAGCAACCCCTTAACAGATGAATTAGGGGAGAAAATCTGTACGAAAAATTATATGGACGACACGTTTACCTAGCATGTCGTTTATATAGTGGGCGCTCTCGGGGGCGAAGCTGCGCGATTCAGTCAGTCAAATATATATATTTTTGCTTGACTGTTTTATGATAAGTGTGTACGAAACTTTACACTATAGCTTTGTCGTTAAGAATTACAATCAAGTTTAAACCATTTGGCCACGCTTTTACCTAACATTTAAAAAACAATTGAACACTTTCTATAATTTTTGCATTTATTTTAATACTTTTTTAAGATTTTAAATTGTGTCATCCATTCTCCTGCTCTAGATAATCAATGATTTGTTTTTATTTTGATTATGACGACAATAGTGCAGCTGTTCTATTAAGTGGCATGGTTCTCTAACATCTCACTCGAGATTAGTATCACCATCAAGTAGAGAGACCAGTAGAGTCAAATGGGTGGGGGGGTTTTGGGGGTGGGAAATAGTCATGGTAGTAGTAAATATAAAAAAATTAAAAGTACAACTATCAGGCTTAGAAGGCTCTACAAGTTTTTGAGTAATAGTCGATCAATTTATAAAATGTACTTAGAAAAGTTTTTATAGGTGGTGAACCTGTGGTGCGGATATATATTTGTCATTGACGTTGAACAGCTTAAATATCCATAGTAAGAAACCACAAAAGCCCCCTTCTTAGTCCGCATTATTGAGATGGGCAACTTCGGAACCCTACATTGCGCGTGACCCGACACGCACTTTAACATAATATCATGTCATAGGGTTAGTGCGTGTCACTGCTACTAAACCGATTCTGATAAAATTTCGTAATTATCTTTAATTTAGTCCAAGTTAAAAGATAGAACTATTTTTATATTATTTACAAACGATTGGAAGTACAATTAACCTTGAACATATCTTTTTAAAGAGGGTCTATGATATGAGGTCATCCATAAATTACGTCACACGAATTTCATGATTATTTGACCCCTTCCCCGTCCTTGTCACATCTGGTCACATTTGTGAGACTCCCTCCTTCCTAGTGTGATGTCACATATTTTACAATTTTACAGTAGAAATGATTTCCTTGGATTAATTTTTATCTACAAAGGTGTGAAAAAATGCGATGTCACAAAATTTGGGACCCCTCCCTACCCCTTGTCACACAATGTCACACTTTGTCGACCCCCCCTCTCCCCCTTAACGTGTGACGTAATTTATGGATGGCCACTATTAATGCTGCATTACTTTCTGTGTATGGAGACATATCTTAGACCATATTAATACAAAGGAGGTAAAATGCCACATGCATAAGTTTACCGGAACAAGACAGCGACCAGCACCAAGTCAACGCTAATGCGGCAGGACTATATAAGGTGATGGTACCGGTCAAGACATTGCAGCTCCTTTCAACAAGCAGGTTGTTGGAGTCTATGTTATCTCTTATTACCATCAGAAGAATATTTTTATCTATTAGAATTGCTTTTATGCTATTAAAAAACATGTCACGATAATGGTGGTGCAAAAAACATTAGAAAACCAGCAATAAAACAGATAGCAATGGTAACTTTTTGTCACATTCATGAAACAATAACATCACTTATTATTAGCATGACAATAATGGTGTTCAAAGAGTTGACACTGCAACAAATTCGGCCATGACACCATTCAGATAATATTTTTTAAGTTATGTAAAAGTATGAATTTGGGACGCATTGCTTTCGTGATCTGAATCACGATTTGTTTCAATTTTTCAAATTTTGTGTTCAATATGACATTTCAAAAGATGTTTTAATCACCAGCAGCATTTCACGGGTTAAGTAATTTCTAAAGAATGCTCTCACACTTTGGAAACTTTTTAACCCATGAAATGCTTTTTATAAACATTCCTGATCACCTCGCAGTCGAAATTCGACCATAGACTAGACAAAAAACTTTTTTTAAGTTTGACAAAAGACTTTAGCCACATGTGTGTATAAATCATGTATGACCAATGACCATAGACCGCTTAAATAATAGACACGGCGTTTGGCAATGAACGTTTAGCCGTGTATATGAGTGAACGCTTATATCACTGTCAAAAGTATTTTAAATTATTGACACTACTTGTAATTGAGTTTTTATTGTTGACATAGTGGGTGCATACATTGACGTATTGGTATGGGTATAAAATGTAGCCACGCTCGATGTCTAAGTAATGTCTTAAGAAGGCGCCTCCATGTATGACACATAAAAAAAATTACGTGTAATGTCTATTTTTGATAATTTAATGTATTTCTAATGCATATTATTTGAAAATTTTAGATTTCAGTAGTTCTCCGCAATGGAAACCTATGTCAAATTTCATTTTGGAAGTGGAGACTTTTAGTTGCGTTGCGCGATATTTCATAGAGGCAAAACGTATGATGCGTGACGTAAGTCTAATTCAAATTGCTACGAGACTTGTTGTACCACAAACGTCTTGTGACAGTAAGAATATGGCTGTGTATTGATTTTCATTAGTGTACATGTTGAACAGTGATATGAAATGTAGCGGAGAGTATTAAGTAATACTACATTTATCTTAGCAACCTCCATATTTTTTTAAGGAAAGCGAAATAATGTGCTTTTGAAAAATAGACCAACTGCCGCTCTGATAGGCAGGTCGTAAAAGGCAAGCGATCGGCTATACGTGTCACTTCCATCGTGACTACTAGGTGGTAGAGTTCCGCAACGTCCCGCCTGGGTATTTGCTACCACCACATTACCTATTTCTGCCGCAATATCGTCAGTGCTTATCGTTTTTTTGTATAGTAGCTATGATGGTAGTGACTCGCATAGCCGTATAGCGGTTGCTTTTACGACCTGCCTGGCAGACCGGCAGTTTGTCTATTCTTCAAAGGAGCCCGGAACCAACATGAGGAAGCCCAGGACAAACACACAAATTATGTGATCAGTGATAAAGAAGCTTCAAACGTTTTTCGATCGTAAAACACCCTCTAATGCTTTGCTAATGAATCGTGAAAAAGCAATAAAATTTTCTACCTAGCCTGGGAATTGAATACATAACCTATTTATCTAAAACCGTATAGCAAATCACTTTAGAACGACAATCTATCTCTCTCGTCCTGGCTCTATTTTCGTTATAAATCTTTCCATTAAAGCTAAATGTAAATCCAATACTTTATTTAAACCTTACAACCATTTTGTTACGCGTCAGAGCGTTAAATCAATCAGTAGAAAGTGTTTAAATTCGTTTTCTTTCTACTTTATAAAAGGCTGTTTGACACCGTGGCCGTCATTACTGCCTCCGAAATGGATCACTCTACTTTGGTGAGTGTTTTTATGTAATGCAAGTGACATTTCGAAACTTAAACTCGTTTAACCCTACAGACTCGGTTACAGATTACATAACTTGTATGTGTCATAAGTGGGCATAAGTTTAGACTAGATCTGTGTAATTTTATATTGGTTATTAAATGTAGTTCGATCTTTCGTCACACGTTTTGAGTAAATATATCCTAATTTTGTCACTTGACATCTGCTTTCACTATTAATCTTCCATAAGGTTACAGTTAATTTGGTTTGATAACATCCGTCTATTTTGCTTTGGATAAATCCATTTACGACGAAAATTATAAGGCTTATTATTTGCGCAACATTTATTTTCACTATACCTACGAGTACACTGATTTTCATCAATTTTTCAAAGTCAAACCCTTTTATATAGGAGCATACAGACAGACAGACAAAAACATGTTTAATAGTAATTTAAAAATTAAACCGATTTCAAATATTAAATATATATATCATCATGTCTCAAAAATTACTGAACCGATTTTTATGAAACTTAGATTGTTCCCTAAGTTGGATAATATTTGATTTAAAACAAATACAATTACCTCGTTATGGTTTTTAGTTCTTGAGTACAAACATATAAATATACAAACATAAATACACTTGTGAAATTTAATACATGTGCATAGACGCCTAAATAGACCATCATACTTAATTATTTTCCAATTCCAACAACATTACGTACTGACATACGTATGTACGTACGTACGTATATGTACAAATTAATAACCTCTGTTTTTTCGTTGACTGAAAATAGTAGTTATTGTCAGTGAGTCATAAAACGAAAATTTGACAGTAAATAGATTGTACAGTCGATTTATAAAGAGTTATAGGTGGAGGGTAAATGTAAACGTATAAAATCATCAATAAATAACAAGCTTTTTACTGTTTGGATTGGCTTAAACCCATAAATAACGGGGAAGTATATAACCAACTTAAAATTACAGTTAAAATCATTAGGTACCTACATTCTCTTACATTAATGGGGAAATTTGTCTAATACAATGGTTTTCAAAGTGTGGGTCGCGAGGCCCTTGCAAGAGGGTCATGGGAGGTTTAGTGTTACTAAAAAAACAAAGACAAAATATAACCTCATAATAAAGAAAAGGTGATTTGATTTTTTTATGTCAGCAAGGCGGCAGTGGTTCGCAATTTATTTAACATACTAAGTGGGTCGCGTCTTGAAAAAGATTAAAAAGCACTGGTCTAATAGATCGCAAACTTTATAATAAAACTACATCAAGTCAAAACGTTAGGTTTTGTTTTCTTAGAAAACTACAGTTTTTAATTCAGTCCCAATTCATTATTTCCCAGTAAAATAACAGGGGTTTTAGAGTTTAAGAAACAGAGTTTTATTATTGTTAATCGAATGATGACAAATATTATTTATAAAACTGAAATTAAAGCAGATATGAAGTGCTCTGCTTTTCGCTTCACTGATTTTTTCAGGATTGTCTCATAGCTAAGACTTTTTTATAGCTACTATTTCAGCTTCA
Organism: Apodemia mormo; assembly: GCA_036924255.1. NCBI lineage: Eukaryota > Metazoa > Arthropoda > Insecta > Lepidoptera > Riodinidae > Apodemia > Apodemia mormo. The sequence goes on along the minus strand of JAUPFN010000007.1, from coordinate 9,540,024 downwards.
AATAACAAAACAGATAACGCAGATTATCTAAAAAATCTAGAATAGGCCAAGTTTTTTGCGATGCCTCCTCAGCAAGTCTGTCTGAATCGTGATGTATGGCCATTGTGTACGATATACCTACTCTGTCTCCCCATATAATGTATATATGTATGTTAAAAAAAAATAACTTCCTCGTTACTTCCCCCAATTCTTGTAAAAAACTGACTCTTAGGCTGGGTTTCCACTGAGGCGGAGTGGAGTGGAGTGGAGCTTAGCGGTGCACAAATTGACCAGTCACAATGAAAGAAATCTCCGCTACGCTCCAGTGGAAACAGTGTTAGCGGAGTGGAGCGGAGATTTCTTTCATTGTGATTGGTCAATTTGTGCACCGTTAAGCTCCACTCCACTCCACTCCGCCTCAGTGGAAACGCAGCCTTAGGTTCTGATCGACGGACAAGCCTATACCGCGGCCTTTATGGTCTAGGAGCACTCGACACAAAAGTTATGGCCGATAGATCAGGACCTTTAACCTACCTTTAAGTAGGTAGGAACGACTGGTAGGGCGTACCAAGGGAGGGGTGGGAGCAGGGAGGGGTAGCTGTCCCCCCTGGAATTTGTTTACCTCGGTGTTAACTATTTACTCTCATAGATAAAAATAAAATAATATAAAAATATAGTTTCAAAATGTTACGGTTGCCCACTCCCCTGGTCCAAAACCTGGGTACGCCCATGCTCATACACATAATCGCGGACCCCTGGGGTCCACGGACCACAGGTTAAGAAACACTGTACTAAAACATTATGTTATTGCAGATAATATTAGCATGCGTAGTACTTACCACCTCAGCGTGGTCAGGCCCCTTTTACCCGGTACAGAGGAGACCTCTCCGAGTTACAAGGTACGCGCCTATGCCACCACTTCGCAGATTACCTGGTAAGATTTTAGAATTCACAATATGATTATCGTCATGGGATTCTATTCGTCTGAATTAACCCATGCCAAAATTGTTCAAATTTTATTAGAAAGAGATTGTAAGTGTAACCGCTTAGGTAGAAATATACATTTAAGTTCCCTACCCAGGAATCATGAAGTTCTTTTGATTAATCTTAGTTAATAATATAAGCATCTATCAACAAGCGTTGCTTTTGAGGCGAACTTTCTATTATAGACCTTCATCAATCTCCTTTACAGTTGAACCTAAGATGGGCTCAGTTTCTGGATAGAAAGAGTAGATTAGTGGTTATTTTCAATCGAATTTCCAAAAATCATGAGGTTTATTAATAATTATTAATAAAGTATAGTCGAATAAGCATAGAATTTTCTATTTTTGGTTGTATTTTTTTGTCCCAGAATTTAATCATTATAACCGAGTCGGAAAATTATTTTTAACTTCCCGCTATGTATGTAGATAAGGAAGTTACTGATTTTGCCACAATTTTCGAAAATCGTGTTTTCACCAGATCTCCACGTTTTGAGGTGCTAGGAACCTTTTTCAACTATTTTCACGATGACGTCAGTATATCTGTATGTATGTACTCGTATGTGTGTGTATGTATGTATGTATGTAAACATCTTATAACATTTGAACGGCTAGACATTCGATTGGATTTATTTAAAATTTTTGGAAAGTCGAAGTTGAGAACTTCCCGAAAATTTGAAATAATTCGGCCCAGGGGATTTTGAGAAATACTGAAAAAACCCCAAAATCAATTTTTGCTAAAACAGTATTTTTTTAACATAAATTCCAGATTAATGAACCGATTGAGTACAAAAACTAATCAGCTCTATTTCACAATTAAGTATGTCTAATGCATAAATTTCATCAAAATCGGTTTATCCATTTGGGAGTAATCGATGACGAAAAATTTTGAAAAAAGTGTTTTTTCGACATAACTTCGAAATTTTTAACCAATATTTTTTTGGTATTCCACGATATTTTAGTACTAAAAAAACTCTGTCGAATGCTGTTTCAAAAATTAAAATCAAATTTAATTTTCAAAAGTTACAGCTTTTCAAACTTTAAAATAACTTTTACGCCAATAGACCGATTGACTTGAAAATCTTTTCTCATTATAAAACTGCATCAAATACCCTAAATTGTATAAAAATCAGTCTTTTTATTTGTTTAGGGTTCATCAATGACGAAAATTTTGAAAAAAATGTTTTTGACAATTCTTCGAAATTTCGAAATTTATCGATTATTGAGCTAAAGTAATATTTTAGATCTCAAAAATTAAGTTAGATAATTTCCAAAATACACAGCTTTTCAAAAATCAATATTCTGCCATTTTTAACAAAATAGATGTTTGAACTGAAAAAATATATGCTTATAGTTTTTACTCTTTTGAGCTAAAAATTCCTTAATTTAGCGGGAAGTTTCAGGGATGGCCTGCAGGGTCAACCGTTTACAGATTTTTTTTCATTTGGGGGTACACTGCGCGTTTGGTTCCATACAAAAATGGTAAAAATGTAATTCTAAGTTCCAGATATAAAAGATGTTCGAAATCGGCTGTTGCAGTTTTGTAGCAATAATTATATTCAGACCAGACTCAGGAGTGTATTGGTAGCTATCGGTTCTAAGAACCCTTTACCTGTAAAGCACTGAAGCATACGTATTTTATGTGCAGGACAAAAAACACGTATGTTTCATCTCAGAGTTTTCTATATGAAAAGCAATAAAAGTTTGTCCGAGAATCGAACCCTTATATTGAACTTAAGATGTGAGCAAACAAACAAACCATTAGACTAATAAGGGCATTTAAATGAATTTCATTTACATAATACATATATGTTTCAGTTCCAGTTAGACAAGAACCAAAATGGGAGCGCCCAAAGCGTCAACACGACTATGGTCACGATCACGACGACCATGGCCACAAAGACACAAACGGTGTCACCGGCCCAGTGCATACATTCGTGAAGACAGACAAAAATGCCAACTACAAGTGGGGCGTGAGACACCACGTCGGGAATAAATACGCTTCGTAGCAGAACATATTAGATTATTCGTTTATTATAACTATTGTTATTTCATTAGATTGTATTGTATATTTAATCGTTAATTAAAGTTATTTATTTTTATTCATTACTTACTACCAAATAAGTACAAAGGTAAAATTCAGTAGGTGTTTTCTGACATCCTTTACATACATTTTACATATTATATATTTTTAAATTGTGAAGCTATCAGCAGAACTACGCAGCTCCGCCCATTCGTAGAATAACGTGTCCCTAATATAAAAAATTTAATACAATTTACGAGGTAGTAGAGTTCTGCATAGGCTCGCCCGGGTCTGGTACCACCGCCTTACCTATTCCTGCCGCAATAGCGTCAGTGCTTGTCGCTGTCGTGTTCCGGTTTGGAGGGTAAGGTAGCCGGAAAACTTATGCTCGTGGCATTAGACTTCGCCACAAGATAGCAACGCACCACTAACATCTTTGGTGTCTACAGGCGATGGTTGACTCTTTCCATCAGGAGACCCATCTGCTTGTTTGCTATCTTATGATATAAAAAAAAAATTTTCACCCCCTATTTCACTCCTTTTAAGGCCGATTTTTAAAAAAAGTTAGGTAGACTCTATTAGACTAGATCTTTAACTATCTCCATGCTAAAGTTGAGCAAAATCGATTCGTCGGTCTAGCTGTGAAAGCGTAACAGACGGACAGACTTTCAAATTTATAATATTAGGGATTGATTTTATGCAAACTTTTTAAAGAGTTTTACTAAATATGTAGCATTTTTTATTAATTTTATAAATAAACTTTTTAAGTGATGAAGTTATAAAGTAGGCTGAATAATCTAATATCTCAATCAGATAAAGAAAAAGAGATACTTTAATTATAATTGTCTTTTTTTCTATACTTGGCAAAGAAACAATGTTATTCAGCCATCTACTCATACTTGACGAAAGGAAAGCTTAAAAATGGCAAGTAATAGAGTACTGCTAGTGGCAACCTTCGTTAAAGAACCATAAAGACCATATCTTAAGATATGAAATATATATTTCTTCGCATGAAATATATATTTCTACGTCGTTCGGTATCTTGAGATACTAGGTAAAAGGTACAATATAATATATTATCTTAGTCGTGTGTGATGGTTCATACGATTTGTATGGTGAGCGATTTCTGAAAATTGCTTTAAGATATATTAAGGCATCTTAAGATCAAATATTATAGTATCTTAGCCATGTGTGATGAGCTTAAAGCGAGTGCACGTTGCTTGTGAGACGCGGCAATGAATAAATTACAAAATATACATATCTACTTATTTGTACTAACGTAATAAAGCTGAAGACTTTTTGTTTGAACGCTCTAATCTGTGGATAAACCAGTCGGAATTGAAAAGAAGTTAATGTCTTAAACGTAGACCTTATGCATTTGTGACCAAATATTAGTTGTAAGTTTTCATGAAGATTAAATTATACTATTCAAAATCGTCTTTTTTTTAATCATCTATTATGCTCCTGCTTTCTAACCAATACATTTAATGTTTCTTTTGACGCGTTAGGGAAAATGATGAGAGTAATTTTTTATGATAAGGGTGCGTTGCTATTCGTGTGGCAGGATGGCAAAGTATTGGCCCCGGGTTCCTTTGAAGAATAGGCTAACTGCCGTTCTGTCAGGAAGGTCGTAAAAGGCGATAATTGGCTTGCGCGTCACTACTATTCTAGCTACTAGGTGGTAGAGTTTTCAAATGTTCTTACCCGGCTTTGGTACCACCGCCTTACCTATTCCTGTCGCAACAGCGTCAGTGCTTGTAACTGTCGTGTTTCGGTATGGAGGGTAAGGTAGCCGGTAAACTTATGCATTATTTACTTATGTATAAGACCTTACCATAAAATAGCAACGCATTATTAACATCTTTGGTGTCTATAGGCGATGGTTGAGTCTCCATCAGGAGTCCCATCTGCTTATTTGCTATCTTATAATAAAAAAGAATAGCCAATGACTATTTAGACACTAAAGTTAACCGCCCTGTGTGTCGGGTGGTTAGCAACCATGACTACTCAGTTGATTGGGTGCGGTTTGATTTCTGACAGGAACAAACATTATAAGGGAGTACGATTGTATTTGTATGTATTAAAATTGTTATCTAACATCCCTATAACGATCAAATAATTTTCTTAAAAAAGTATCATCATGCCCGGTTCTCTTGCATGGCAAGCAGAGTAAACCGAACGTTCATAGACTTTCCAGTTCACCACAATTCACCGGCTTGTCAGTTAACAAGATGAGTGGTGATCCCCATCGCCGCATTTACCGTTCTAATAACGATTATCGTCTATTTCTAGCGATAAACGAGACCGACGGCTTCACGTGTTCATCTGAAGTACGGAAGTAGTAAGATACCACCCGCTAGACGCCGAGTTGCTATTGAGATTTGAAATTTTTGAAAAAAAACTCGAAAATCCCTCAATGTCACAACTCGGGCATCAAACTGGGGACCTCATAATCCGAGCTGAATAGGCTATCCCCTAGACTTCCAGGCATTTATATCACAATCAAATAAATTTCTTACTTCGGGATTAAATCTATTCCTGTCATTTATCCAACGATATTTGAATGGGATTTTTCATCGTTCGTTGTAGTTTTCGGCCTGAGAGAGTACACCGAAAAATGTGTAACAATAAGAACTGATAATTTTCCCCCGTATTGATCCGGACTCCTTTGAGAAATAGACCAACTGCAGTTCTGCGAGGCAGGTCGTTATAAGTGAATTGGTCGCCTCTTATGACCTGCCTGGCAGAACGGCGGCTATACATGACACTACCATGATGACTACTAGGTAGTAGAATTCTGCACATTCTCGCTGTCAATACACGATAGGTTCTCTTTCCATCAGGAGAGCCATGCTTTTTTATATAATTTGCTAGCAAACTAATGGATGCTCACCATCTGCTTGTTTGCTATCTTATATATAAGAAAAATACCTTTTTGCAGTAATTATTGGGACACTTCCCGGTTAAATAGAAATCTTAAACATTTTCAATCGTCTAAGCTGGCCACAAATTTGTGTATACGCATATGCAATCATCCATATTAATATTATAAATGGGAAAGCGATATGTGTGTGTTATTTAGTCCGTCTTTCACGACAAAACGGAGCGACGAATTGAGGTGATTTTTTAAGTAGAGATAGTTGAAGGGATGGCACTCTCCATCCCTTCAACTATCTCTACTTAAAAAATCACCTCACACATAGGCTACTTTTTCTCTTTCTAACCCCCCCACTTCCCTAAAATGGGAGATGGAAGTTTATATGGAGCATGCCACAATTTTCAAGATGAAACGTGAAAATTGGTAAAAGACACATTTTTATGTTTTCGCTACGTATGTAGATAAGGAAGTTACTGATTTTGCCCGATTTTCGAAAATCGAGTTTTCGCTAGATATCCACGTTTTGAGGTCCTAGGAACCTTTTTCGACTAATTTTACGATAACGTCAGTATGTCTGTATATATTTATGTGTGTGTGTGTGTATGTATACATCTCATAACTTTTGAACGGCTGGACCACAGATCACACAAATACTAATAGACACGGTGTTAGGCGCAAAATGCGTAGCCGCTTATATGAGCAAATGTATGTAAATGTCAAACGGTTGTAGATTATATTGTAAAAAAATAGAAATATGCCATATTGTGCTATTTTATCGTAACAAATATAAAACTAAGGCTTAGGTAAGTAATATTTTCTGGAGGGATTTTTTTTCATCGGTAAATATTATAATTCTGTATTTCTGGGTGTGAATGCAAACAACACTGACAACCTAAGAAATTGTCTTGAAAGGCGTATCCAGTTTAATCCGTGGGCTGGACCGATCGAAACGTGCTTGATGGCATTTGATTGGATTCCGCTCAACTAAAAGTTCCTGAAAATTTGAAAAAAGTCGGCCCAGGAGATTTTGAGACAGTTTGAAAAACCACCAAAAAAAGTTTTAGCGAAACAGTATTTTTTTAATATAACTTCCAGATTAATGTACCGATTAATTATAAAAACTAATTAGCTCTATTCCTCAAAAAACTACGTCTAATGCATAAATCGCATCAAAATTGGTTTATCCATTTGGGAGTTCGTTGACGAAAAATTTTGAAAAATGTGTTTTATCGACATAACTTCGAAATTTTTCAACATTCATTTTTTGGTATTCTATAATATTTTAGTACTAAAAAAAACTACGTTAAATGCCGTTTTAAATATTAAAATTTAATTTAATTTTCAAAAGTTACAGCATATCAAATATAAAAATTACGTTGTTTTTAGCAAACTTACTTAATATTTTTGAAATAACTTTCAGGCTTAATACACCGATTGACTTAAAATCTTACCAGCTTATCTCCTTTAAAAACTGCGTCAAACCATATTTATTGGATCAAAAACGGTCAATATGATCTGGTCAATGACAAAAATTTTTGAAAAAAATGTTCTTTGACGTTGCTTCGAAATTTTTCAACCTATCGATTATTTAGCTAAAGCTTAAAATTAATATCTCAAAAATTGAGTTGAATGCTATTCAAAAGATCAAAATCGATTATCTTTTCCAAAATATACAGCTTTTCAAAAATCAGTATGCTGCCATTTTTTAACAAAATAGATGCTAACAAAATAGCGCTTAAAATACCTTAATTTAGTGGGAAGTTTCAGGGAAACCTGCCGGGTCAGCCGAATATCAAAAAAGGTACATGTTTGCATAACATTGGCCAATTAAGGATTTTTTTTTGTACACTGTTATTATAAGCATTTTTACAATTACTGACGCTTAGCTAATAGGTTTATGTATCGTAGACTATATTTTATATCTAGTACCTACTAGTATTAAACAAAATTAGAAATACACCTAAAAGCAATTCTGTTAGAGTATGTATGTTTGTATGTGCTGTTTGTTTGTGAATGAGTGTATTAAAATAATCAATACTTATACTTATGAACATTGTATATATGTCGCAGTGAAATTGTCAATACCGTTAGATTATAATCTACCTAAGTGATATTATAATTTAACTGCTAACCTAACCTAACCAAAACAAATATCTATCAGATATTTAAATAAATAGTATAGTTATGATGCTTGGCAAAAAATACTACTGTAATCACAAATAAAAAAACACAATAAATTGTAAACAAATGCAATAGTTTATGGTTGGTTGGTAACTCCTGAAATTGTTAAATATTATTGAATTTCTTGGGAATACATTGGTTTAGACTTAATAAATCTTTAAAGCAATCAGCAAAAAGTTTATTAAGTCCACTTAGGTTCAAGTTTCAACAGTAGCGCCTTTACATAATACCGCCAATCTCTGTCTAGCGCCATTCAGATAACTTCCTGGCTTTCTAGGAAATCATAAAGTAACCACGTAGTCTGGTAGTTTGTCTGCTCGAATTTTAACACGATTATATACCGGTTTCGGAACAAAAAACAAAAATTGAAATAAGTTATTGTAAAAATTTTACTTAATACATTTTGCACTTACTTTATACAATAAATAAAAAAATTAATATTCACGGGACAAATTACACTTACTGATCTAACCCCAAATTAAGCAAATTATTTGCTTGTGTTATGGGTGTTAGTCAGCGATACCAATACATAGAAGTACATATATAATTAATGGAATATATTTAATAAACACCCAAACCAGGAAATACAAACATTGATACTCATCACACAAATGCTTGTCCCCGTCGGGAATTGAACCCGTGCCCCGTCGATTACGTAGTCAAGGTTGCTAACCACTCGACCAACAGGGCATCAATATTATCATGTTTCGTCCCCTATTTCTGGTGCTACGAGGTTGATTTATATATATAATATAAGGTACTAAACAAGCAGATGGATCTCTTAATGGAAAGAGATAATCATATAGACACCAAAGATAATTAATGTCCACCATCCGTGTGGCGGGGTGGCAATGCCACATGCATAGGTCCACCGGCTACCTTACCCTTCAAACCGGAACTCGATAATGATATCCTAGTGATCACGATGCTAGTAACATATACCTATAGCCAATTGTTAATCGCAATCTTAATGGATGAGCATATATGTTTGTATTTCCGGGTTTGGGTGTTTATTAAATATATTCTAGTATTTATATATGTATTCCAGTGTACATGGGATAATATTAGGTAATCAACAACTAGCTAATCGGAAATATTTGAATTTCGAATGTTATATTATTAAAACGTTGCAACCTTCTTAGTAATAAAAAAACAATTGGCGGTAAATGATTTGTCAATTGTTTTTTTATCACACATCAAATTTCTACGTACGCAACGGAAATGAAATTAAGTCGAAAAGATTATAGAGCGACGATTTTTTATGACTTTAAAAGTTCTCTTTCTCCGCAAGTCTGTGCCGCTCGTCTTCAAAATGCTTTTGGGAGAAAAGCACCTTGTTTGAGCACTGTGAGGCAATGGTTTGCTAAATTTGAGAGAGGTCGAGTTTCTTTACATGACGAATTTCGTGAAGGACGGCCTTCAACTGCCGTCAACGAAAATAATGTGGCAACTGTTAAGCGGTTAATAGAAGAAAACTCGTGGATTACCTATGAGACAATTCGAGAACTATTGGGGATTGATATGAGCCAAATTCAGAAAATTTTACACGAAGAATTGAAAGTTCGGAAACTTTGTTGTCGTTGGATCCCACATGAACTGACAGCGGAGCAGAAGGGGGCTCGCGTGGAATGGTGCTCACAGAGCATCTGTAGTACGACCACGGACATTCTAATACTGTTTATGATATAATCACAGGGGACGTAACGTTGATTTATTGTTTTGAACCCGGAAAAAAACAGCAATCTTGTGGGTGTTTGAAAATGAGAACAGACCAACAAAAGTGAGACAGGCGAGAAACTTTGGTAAAAAAATGATCGCATTTTTTTCTCAGCTACGGGTCCCATCTGTACAATTATACTTGAAAATCAAAAGTGTTAATGCCGAGTGGTATTCTACCATTTGTTTACCCAGGGTGTTAGAAAAAGTTCGCGAAAGACTACCCAAAAGCCGCATTCTCATACACCATGACAACGCTTCTACACACACGGCCAACAAAGTCATTTTTAGCTTCCGAAAAAATACATCTCGTCACTCATTCTGCGCACAGCCCCAACCTAGCACCCTATGATTTCTGTATTTTCCCCAAAATCAAAGATTTGATGGGAGGTTTTACTTTTACCAACTCCGAAGAGGCAGTGATAGCGTTCAATCAACACGTAGAAAACATGCCTTCAGATCTGTGGTCCTCCTGTTTTAAAAAATTGGTTCGATTGCATGAAGAAATGTTTAAAATGTAAAAGAGTTTACTTTGAAAAGCAATAAACATAATATTTTAGTTATAACATGTTGTTTTTTTAGTTACGCAAAACTTTAGTGTGACCTACGTATTAGTATCGTAGTCTATAACCCATAACTCAAGCAAATAATTTGCTTACTTTGGGGTTAGATCAGTACTGTAATTTGTCCTAAAAAAATTTGATGACCTAGGCGAAGTTGAACTTGGAAGGACAGGACTTGACATTTAAGGCAACTACCATTGTTATAAGCATTACGCGGTCAGCGATGTGTGTTAAATTATACTCTAACTGTTATGCCCTCGTTCGCGTAACACAAAGCATTACTTCCTTTTTTCAGTCAGGTGAAAAAATCCTATGTCATTTTAGTGTAGTTTTCAAATGGTAAAAGAATTTTTTGGATCGGACTAGTAGTTTTTGAGTTTATTCGCTGCAAAAGTACAAATATTTTTTTTCATTTTAAAATATTACAAGTAGATATAGCAAACAAAGTCGCATGTGTTAAATAATTCGAAATGGACCTTTAATTAAAGAGAAAGACGTGTTTATAGGATTTATATGTAGGTAGATGAAACAATAGCATATCGGAACGATACAATTCACCTTCTACGGTCCACGTGGCACAACGATCCACATCACAATTACAGACACAGTGTATAAATCTACAGCATATGAGAAACCACAAAATTATTATTCTGCTTAAACTTACCTACTCGTAATATTAGCTTGTATATTTTTAATTAGTACTTCTTCAAGTTTTAGCGAATATGGATAACATTTTTACAATGCCTCGGCCGCAATTTCGTCTATCGTCACAAAGCTTCGTGACATGATAAATGCAGATGTGAATATATATATATATATATATATATATATATATATATATATATATATATATATATATATATATATATATATATACTAGCTGCTAGCTATAAGAAAAGCTAAATAAAGAAACCCATCGTCTAAACATAACAAAGATAAAAATTTTGCTATATGTAGTGTCATCGCGTAGATCACAGAAAAGTTTGCAGATAATAGCAAATTTAATTAATTTCACCGTTTCAATAATGGATTTCCGCAAAGTAACCCCTGAAACAATAAAACAACACAGATGTTACTGGTTGCGGATGAAATGCTACATGCATACATAAAGTTATGGACTATCTTGAGTATCTTTCCCTGCAAACTGGAACACAACAATGTCAATCGCTAACGTTATAGGGGCTATAACGCACTGTTGTTCGCATTCTGTGGTTTGTCCGTTTACGCTCGGTGATGGTAATCCCGTTCACTTGGACAACCTTACGTCACGTACGGTCTCATGCTATATGCCTGCCTTTAGGCATTTCAAATGACATAAGAATAATTCTATCTAATATTATAAATATGAAATTGAGTTTGAGTGCTACGCTTTAGTTTTGCATTCCCACGTTTCAGAGATACAGGACACACAAGGACATAGGATTAAATATTTTTTGTATAGGATATATATATAGGGTTGAATTTACGAGTCACTAACATCGTGGCTACTAGGTGGTAGAGTTCTGCATTGCCTCGTCCGAGTCTGGTACCACCGCCTTACCAATTCCTGCCTCAACAGCGTCAGTGCTTGTCGCTGTCGTGTTCTGATTTGGAGGGTAAGGTAGCCGGTAAACTTATGCATGTGGCACTAGACCTCGCTACAAGATAGCAACGCAACATTAACACCTTTGGTGTATATAGGCGATGGTTGACTCTTTCCACCAGGAGGACCCATCTGCTTGTTTGCTATCTTATGATATAAAAATCTCGGGGTTTTGTGTTGTGGACACCCACAGGACAGTGTTTTAGGACCTTTGCTATTTTTAATTTATATCAATGATCTTCCTGATACTATACAACATGATTGCTTTTTATTTGCTGATGACGCTACCCTACTTATTAAATGTAAAAATAAAAAAGACTTGGTAAATGAAACAACCGAAACCTTATTCCAAGTTTCAGACTGGTTAATTAATAATAATTTAAAAGTTAATGTAACTAAAACAAAATTAGTTGAATTTCAGAACTACCATTCTACTATATTACTAAAAACACAAATATATTTTTAAATAAAGTAAATATAGATGATGTAGATTACCTATACAAACTTTTTAGGAATAATTATTCACAAATGTTGTAATTGAAAAGCACACATTGAATCTCTATGTAATAGATTGATAGATTTGTCTATGTCTTGAGAAGACTAAGAGAGGTAGGAAACGCAAAAGCCTCCCTATTAGCATATCATGGATATGTCTATTCTAATTTACAATATGGAATTCCTATTTGGGGAAATTCTGTTGAATTGGTACGAATTTTTAGAGTCCAAAAGAAATGTATTCGAGCAATATGTGGTGTTAATCAGTTACATTCCTGTAAACCACTTTTCAAGTCTCTTAAGGTACTTCCTTTACCATGTTTGTATATTTTAGAGGTATGCGTATTTGTAAAAAAAAACCACCAAAAGTTATTTAAAACAAATGCTGAAGTTACTGGTAACTCATATTTTAGGAATAGTAAGAAATTATATGTGCCTAACTAAAAATTAAATGTTTTAACAAAAAATGTCTATTGTATGTCTATTTTTATATAAAATCATATTCCTGATAGTCTTAAATCATTGTCTATAAATAAATTTCGCAAAAAGTTGTTTGATTTGCTGTTAGATAAAACTTTTATGATATTAAAGAATTTTAGGTGATAAAATTAAATGTTAATGGATAGAAATATAAGTTTGTTGAATTGTCCTTAAAAAAATTTCAATGTAGTAAAATTTTGTAAATGGTGAACATTTTGTAAATTATAAAAAAAATACTCAAAATATGAAACTTGTAATTATAAAAATAACTTTGTAATATGGAATCATAATTGTATATTTATAACAAGACATAAAATAGAGAAAAAAGACCAGCCCGCTGAGTTTCTTCCGCCGGATCTTCTCAGTGTGTTCTGCGTTCCGATTCGGTAGTAATTCTAAAAAATCGATACCATTTATAGTTTTAAATGTAATATTATATAATGATTTTTTTTTATTTAAATATTTGGACACCATACATTGGTAGAATATGTTGGTAACTTAATTTATTTTTAACAACTTGTAACACCCATATTCTTGCAAATAAATATTTTCCTTCTTTCTTTCTTTCTTAGTATGGATGAATTATTTTTAATGCCGAACGGGAAAATGTTTAAGCTTATTAATTAAAAAAAGTAAACAATACACTTGTATTTTTATTTCATTACATATATCTATATATTAGTGCGTGAAGGTAAAACTTTGTACCCCTCTTCATGACAATTGCACGAATGCTGGAGTATAAAATTTGGCGCAGTTAAAGTTCACATTGAGGTGGTCTCCAGAAATTTGATATTTTAAAATAAAATGCATTAGAAATACATTAAATTAATAAAAATAAACATTACACACACTACATTCATGTGGTATACATGAGAATATACTCACATGTATGTATATTTATACTATTTTCTTTACGCCTAAAGTCAGTTGTCAATCTTAAAGGAGATTTTATTGTTTGGCCTATGATCGAATTTCGACAACAGGCGATCGCTGGTATACATAGTTACATTGATATATTACACGTCCATAGTTATATAATCACACTAGGCCACTTTCTATGCACTTTTGTGGTATCTGTTACTGAAAAAGTATCGCACTTTGAGGTTTGAGCTTTGACGTGGTAGTTTAAATTCATGTCTAGATGTGATCTACTATTAAAATACCATTTTATAAACATTAAGAAAAAAAAACATTTGGAAAATACATGTATTAGAATTTTATTACTACTAACGCCATCTATTATGAAATTAACGAGTTAAAACGCTAGTAACGAGTTAAAATGCTACTTTAGTAAATTTAATTCATTTAATTCATTTTCATTCACTCCATTTTAATACAATATTAATCTATTAATACACTTGTACTTTTTAACTTCCTGCTACGTATGTGGATAAGGAAGTTACTGATTTTGTTCCGATTTTCAAAAATCGAATTTTCACCAGATGTCCGCGTTTTGAGGTCCTATTTTATCTCTCCCATTAGGATAGCAACGCATCATTAACATTTTTAATGTCTATAGGAGATGGTTGTCTTCTCCATCAGGAGAATGGTTAGCTTGGATGCTATCCTACAATATAAAAAACAGTTGTGATAAGACACCTGACCTGCAATTGAAATGCTTTCTCAAAAAAACTCAATGACATGTTTACCCGCCCAGCGACCGAATCCGAGACCTCATAATCTAAACTTTTCTCAACATCCAAGTTTTATTTTTTTAACGACCTATTAAACTCTAAACAAAATAAACTTTCGCAATAAAACATTAAATTGCTCAATTCACCGATAATTGATTAATATAATACCTAAAAATAATAACGATTTGAATAATTAAAGTATAATTACTCTAATTTATCGTAAAAAATATATCGCTTGTGTAATAACCAGGTCAGGGCTTGTTCGTATAGTAACATGAATCTCGTGCTCTCGATTCGACAAATACTATCGAAGAATTGATCAAATTTCGTTATTGCAATCGACTTGATATAAGATTGTGTGATTTAAGATTAACCTTATTAACTAGCACATTAAACCAACCTTAACATCTGCAAGTATACATATCTCACAAACTACTTAACCTGGCTGGCGTCTTAAAAATTATTGAATAACACTGGTCTACACTAAAGAGGTCGACTTGGCGGCTCGGCGAGTCGGTAGCGGCAAAAGAGTCGTGAGTCGTTACAAAACTCTTGGCAGAATATTCTTACACTTTTTTTTCGTCTAGCCTCCATCCGTCAACTCAATTGTCAACTTAATTGTCAAAGTGGTCAGCTCCATAATATTTCTATGGCTCCATACCGTGCGATAAGGAACTTCGTAAAAACGAAAAACCACCACACATTCTCATTTATGTATGGATTGCACACTTTGCTTGGACATAACTGTTTTAATGGTATTATCGTAAATACAACAAAATTATAGAGTTTATACTCTATAAATTTCGTTGTACTTACGATTCTTATGAACAATTTTTCCCGTGTTCATCCTTTGAAGAATAGACCATTTGCCGTTCCGCCAGGCAGGTTGTAAAAGGTGACCAATCGCCTATATGTGTCCCTACCATCGGGACCACTAGGTGATAGAATTCGTCAACGTATTTGATACCTATTTCTTTCATCCATACCCAGATCACAGCCATACCTATTTCTGTCGTAAAAGCGTTAATTCTTGTCATTGTCGTGTTCCGGTTTAGAGAGTAAGATAGCCGGTAGACTTACGCATGTGGCACTGCCATCCATCCTGTCACACAAATAGCAACGCACAATTAACATCTTTGGCTTAGGTGTCTTTGGCTAAGGTTTCTCTTTCCGGAGAGCCATCTGCTTGTTTACTATCTTATGGTACAAAAATAGAACTAACGAGATATTACTTATTTTTATTCGTTAAATCTTATTTCACGCGCAAAATAAGTATCACACGCTGTTTAAGCGGGCTGATACCAAACTTGAGCGAAATTTTGTAGGGCTCTACTAATATTTTTTCTTTAACGAAAAGCCTGCAACTAGCCACATTTTCACTACTATTTTCTAAGTGGCACGAACCAATAAGCTTCTAACATACATATCCAACATTCGTTCTTATAATAACCTCTATTATAACTTGATACGTGAGTCATAAAACGTGACATGTAATGGTAAAGTAAATTGCTTTTAAGTTTGACACATGAATTGTACATGTAGTGTACGCCCTGCCTTTAAAGTTTGGCTAGTGCGCGCGGAACTAGTTGGCCGCGCCATACGTAATACGTAATACGTAAGGCGCGGCCAACTAGTTCCGTGCGCACTATAGTAGACAGTAATTTGTTCTAGATAACTGAGTAAAGCTTGGTTCAAATTATTTGAATAAAGCTAAAGAATGAAAAATTATGTCAAGTTATACTTAAATTAAATGTTTTTTATAGCTTTGTGAGACCTAAACCCGCACTTTAACCACTCTTTTCTGTGACTTACATAGTTTTTTTTAACCAAAAAGCGTTACTGAAGGGTTTATGTCGCACGAACTATAAAATAATATACGACACGTTTAACTGATTGGCTATAATCGCGGCACTCGAGAGTTTACTTGGCGCTGTGCGATAATAAACCACTAAAGTCGGAGTTGCACTATTATATCATAGGCAGTCCAGGATTTACACAAGGGAAACTTGAGGATAGTGCCCAGGGCGGCGCCGCCCCTGCGGCGATATTCGAAGAGTCAGGGAAAAAATCTTCGTTTTATCGAAAATGCTCTTAAACCATATATTTTTAAGAAATAAATAACTAACTTAGGTGACATGTACGGTAGTGAAAACTTGCTATCAGGTGAGACTCCAATTACTTTTAGGAAAAAACATTATTTAAATATATATTAACAACTAGCTGTGCCCGCGACTTCGTTCGCGTGGAAAAAATTCTAAAATAAAAACCCGCATAGTTCCCGTTCCTGTGGGATTTCCGGGATAAGAACTATCCTATGTCCTTTCTTGGGTCTCAAACTATATTTGTACCAAATTTTATTCAAATCGGTTCAGTGGTTTGACCGTGAAAGCATAACAGACAGACAGACAGACAGACAGACGGAGAGACAGAGTTACTTTCGCATTTATAATATTATAGTATGGATAGGCATTTTAATGTTACACCGGGCGGCTCTAATGGTAAAACCGGCCTCTGATCATAGAATAACAAACAAGCAGATGGCATGGCCTGATGAACGTTATCCTCCTAATCAGAATACAACATTGCGTTCACTACTGTACCTATATTGACGTTACTATTGCAGTAAAAACTAAGGCGTAACTAACTAAGGCGGCGATAGAACTCTACCACTTTATAAAGTATATATATAGTATAGTTTTATATCATAAGATAGCAAAAAAGCAGATTCAGTTGAAAATGCCTTTCAGATGGAAATAAATAACCATCGCCAATATACATCAAAGATGTTAATGGTGCGTTGTACTTAAAATTAGGATTTTTTTATTTGGTTAACAGATTGGTCTCCTGGTGGAAACAGAAAATGGTCCCCTATATACACCAAATATGTCAATGGTGCGTTGCTATCCGTAAGACGGGATGGCAATATTACATGCGAAAGTCTGCCGGCTACCTTACCCTCTAAATGGGAACACGTCAGTAACAAGCCTGGACACAGGAAAAATATAAATGTGGAACCCGAGCGAGACGTTACAAAACTCTACCACCTAGTAGATAAATAATTGAATTCTCCAATAAGAATTATGTAATTTCTATTATGTTTTCTTTATATGTTGAAGCCTATAAATCCTTGCACCCTTAACTTTCTGGTGAATCACAAAAAACAGTAACACACAAAGTATACAATACTACGTAAGAGTAACACATAATAGGCAAATATGACATTAAAAGGCAACATGGGCGTTTGAGTTTGACATATGCATATTGCGTGTAGTCTACGCCCTGTTTTAAATGTCAGGCTGGTTAACATTAAAATATTAACTTTCATGCCACAAATTATTATGTTCTACCTTAGGTACATACTCGTAGTTTTTGAATCAGATCCATTGATATAAAAAGGGATATCATATCATATGGTTATACTTTCTGACTGTTTTTACCATTAAACACACATCAAAATGCATTCTTGTGTATTCAACCAGTGTTATAATCAATCTAGGAAAAAAATAAGACACACGGGATTACTTTCCATTCGTAAGTATGGCTAATACTATTTGTTTGAAAATAAGATTAAATAATTGTTTGGTTCGCCATGTTATGAGAGTGAGATAGTATAATACAAAAGTTAGTGAGAGAAACGTAGTCTGCTACGTTCGTCGCATCACTTTGCGCTCGGCAGCCGAGCCTAGGTTTAGCGATTGCGATGTTAGAGCGTAACGTATCTTCCTTTTTAATATATCAATGATCAGATCTGTTTGATACAATAAAAATTGAAAGCTGTCTTGTGGATAACCAGATGGAACGGAATTACTTTCGGTATATCTGATTCTGAGGCTGTGATTTAAAAGAGGTGTCAAATTTAACTCGACGTACACAAGAGCCTTTTATATGAAACCGTCAATAACAGACCAGTGAGCAAGACTTGCTGCAAGCTGAATCGATTGAAAACAGTTTTAGTTTTCTAGGTGTTCGGGCTGTGCCTCAAAATATCACTGCATAATGGTTCGGTTTTGTAAATAATTTGGTGTCGTTTTTAGTGTTACCCTATTACTAAGCTTCCGCTGTCTGTCTATCCGTCTGTCTGTCACCAGGCAGTATCTCATAAGCCGTGATATCTAGAAAGCTGATTTTCTCAAATTATGTATTACCTTTGCCGCTATAACAGCAAATACTAACAATAAAAAAATGAAAATATGAAGGGGGGTTTGCTTAATATTAATAACGGTAACAGGTAGACGCTTCCAATTTTCACAGAATATTTAGTTATATATTACCTTTCAAAATTAATAATTAGATGTAAATAAAGTAAATATTAAAGGGGCTCGCATACATCAAACGTAATTTTTAAGCAATTTTTTACTCGATCTTAATAAACAGGTAGAAACTTGAATATTTTTAAAATAAGTATACATACATCAAACGTGATTTTCTTTTATAGTTGATGGTACGGAACTCATCGTGTACGAGTCCGACTCCTACTTGAGCGTCTTTTTGTTTGTTACATATTTTTCTGTGAAAGCTAATAGTGTTATAAAAATGTGCATTGGAATGAATTAATAAAAATAAATTCGTTACCATACAGTTGACCCCAAACGTAATATACCTATATGTACTTACATGCTTACACACATACTATTCGGTTCATAGCTAAAGTCTTTTGTCAATTTTAGACGAGATTTTATTGCTTAGTTTATGGCCAAAAAGAGTCATAGGGTCGAATTTCGACTAAAGGACGATCTTTAGTATGGGGCCATTTAAGTTTTACGTAAGCACTAAAGGGGGGCGAGATGGTCTTTCCTTTGCTTATTTTGATAACAAGGGGGATGGGGGGTCTAAATAGATGATTACGTCAGCAAAATTCATTTTTTTACTTTTCGAGTTTTCTATATATTTACTGCTTGTTACATTAAATGTTTGCGTTTAACTCTACTGCTACTAATGAGAACTGCTACTCATGAAGCAATCACAAATCTGAGGAACAGTTTAAAAAATAAATTAACAAATGTTTACGCAAGCAAGGGGGGGTAAAGAATTTTGCTGCCATGAGGGAGGAGGGAGTCATAATTGTAATAAATCTGCTTACGTAATACTTTAACGGCCTTATTATAAAAATATAAATTTAAAGAAACCTCCACAAAATGTATGAAATAATTTAAATATATAAGTACCGGGGATTGAGGAAGACCAAGATTGACTTATCATGAATAGATTGATCGGGTACTGTCACAAGATAGTGTCAAAAGTTATGAATGTGGAGGAGGCAAGAAAAATCCGCAAGGATCGTGACATATGGCACTCGTCTCTCTGTCTACCCCGTAAGGGATCTGGCTTGAAGATATGTATATGTAATTTGAATAGGATTTCCTATTAAAATTGGAATAACACATACCTAGATAGGCATATATATCTACCCTAAGCTTTGGTTCATTTAGCGCACATATTTACTTACTAAACAATCAACATTCTTCATTCGAACCGCAAAGGGCTGGAACATGCTTCCTGAGTCTGTGTTCCTGGGCGAGTACAATCTGGGGATCGTCAAGAGAAAAGTGAACCTTCTAGGGAAGTTCTAGAAGTTCTAGAATTCAAATTATAAAGTGTACTAAGAATTTTTTTTATAGATGGTGAATCTGTGGTTCGGATGTATATTTGTCATTGACTTTGAATTCCTTAAATATTTATAGTATCTATACATATAATAAAATCGTAGGAAAGTCAAAACTGTACATTGAATATTTTTTTAAAAGAATACTTGGGGCGTGATTTATAATCGATATCGAAGCTAAAAATATAGTTTTAGAATTTTTGTCTGTTTGTCTGTATGTATGTCCGGGGGAAACTCAAAAAGTATTGCATGGATTTACTTCAAATTTTGCATGAATATTACTAACAGGTCGTGTCAACATATAGGCTACATATTATCACGCTATCAACAGCTAGCGATACAATAAAAGTTGTTAGTCCGCACTTTACCAATTTTTTAATATCATTAGATAACAAATAAGCAGATGGCTCTGGTTAATGGTACGTTGTTATCTGTGTAGCGAGATAGTAATGGTACGTTGTTATCCGTGTAGCGAAATAGTAATGTTACGTTGTTATCCGTGTGGCAAGATAGTAATGCCATATGCATACATTTACCAGCTAATAAAGCGACCGATTGGCTATTCGAGTCAGTACCATCGTGAGTTCTGTATGGTCTCACTCGGGTTTAGTATGACCGCCTTACCTATTCCTACCACAATAGTGGCAGTGCTTGTCACTGTCGTGTTCCGGTTTGGAGGGTAAGGTAGCCAATAAACTTATGCATGTGGCATTAGACTAGATGTGGCAAGATAGCAACGCATCATTAACACCTTTGGTATTTATAGGCGATGGGTGGCTATTTCCATCAGGAAACCCATCTGCTTGTTTGCTATCTTATCATATAAAAATATATGTATAAAATAAATAGCTATTATACTCTTCAAACCGGGACACAACAGTGAAGAGCATTAAAGCTATTACGGCAGGAATATGTAAGACGGTGGTAGTGAGATCCGCACGAGATACTACAGAAATCTACCACCTAGTAGTTACGATAGTAGTGACAGGTATAGCCAATCATTCACCTTTTACAACTGCCTGGCAGAGCGGCAGACGGCTTTTTGTTCAAAGATGATCCGAACTGACACGGGGACACACTTATAATCGCCCGGACCATAATCGACCGTCCAGCCCAGTCCAGAAGTTCCAGAGATTAGCCGGAACAAACAGATAGACAGACAGTCAGACAGACGGAAAGACGGACAGACAGAAAGACAGGCAGACAAAAATCGTAAAAACTGTTGTTTTGCTATGTGTACCGTGTATACATCCATATGCATTTAATTAAAAAAGGTTATTTTAATATTACAAACAGACACTCCAATTTTATTTATTTGTATAGATGTATTTGACACTTAAATAGAAAATAAATACTCTCCAATGTTACTTATGTATTTGATACTCAAATAGAAATAAAATTCTCGTCACAGTTACCATGCTCCTCCGAAACGGCTTGACCGATTTTGATGAAATTTTATATGTATATTCAGTAGATCTGAAAATAGTTTGTTATCTATTTTTATACCCCTAACTGATAAGGGTTGTCCACTCCAATTTTTTTTTTGGACAAAATTGTTTATGTTTTAAGATGTGGCATTAAAAATACATACAACTCTAAACTTTTGCCCTTCTTTCTTCAATTCTTATTTCTAGTAAAATTTAATAATTTATATGGCAAAACAACGTTTGCTGGGTCAGCTTGCGTTATATATATTTTTATTGAAGCCCCTAATCACACCTAGTTTCTGTTTTATGTATAGTCTAAAGGTATCTTGGTATTATCTCCAAGGATTTGAAATGTCAAGATGACAATTACTTAGGAGAAATAAAAGTTCAGTAATCTAGTTTTTGCATTACGTACCTATATCCCGCCCTAACTCCTTAGAAGGGGTGGCTATATAAAGTGAGAGTTGCCTGTAAGAACATACCAAACGGAGTGTACCGCGCGTGTGTGGTGTTTGTTGATTTGTTTTTGAAGGCTCTAGTGCAATGATACGTCAATGTGTAATATTAGCGGTGGTAGGCTGTGTGCTTGGGGCGCCGCAGTACCAAATACAAGAACAAGTTTGTATTTCTTTTTTGTTTTTTTTTAATATTATTAGACAAGAACGAAGGAGGTTTTATGTTATGTAGTATGTACCTATTTTGAATGTATGAATCAATATTCTCGTCGATAGTGGAACGCTTATGATTTTTTTAAGTTAGTATGTAATGATTCATTCTAAGGAAAATTGTGATGGGAATCACTGCTCATTTTGTCGGTCACTGGTGAATCGTGGTAAATTTATCGTTTTGTTATTTACGAAAACCAAAAAGGAGTAATGATTTTTTAAGTTTTCCGAGGCACGGATCACCATTGTGTTATTTTAATGAAGTGACCTAAAATATAAGATTTTCCCTTCAAATTTTTCAATAATTAGTGAAATGTGGTGTTATCAGTCTAACGTCAGTAGTGTGTGTGTGAAAACACAGCTGACATTCAAATCTCAAACTATATACAAATAAAGAAATGTACCTAAAAATTAAAAACTAGATTACAATATAATGACAAACAATAAATTTACTAACTGTAAAGCAAAAAATGAATAATAATAATCTCTAGGCAAACCCCAAAGTAAGCAAATCATTTGCTTGTGATATAAGTGTTAATCAACAATACTAATTCATAGATAAATAATGAAATATATTTAATAAACAACCCAACCCGGAAATGCAAACATTTATGCTTATCACACAAATCTTTGCGTCTGTTGGGAATCGAACCCGCCTCCCATCGATGCGTAGATAGGGTCGCTAACTACTCTAGCTACCACCGAGGCTGCCAAATTAGTTATCTCAGCAGCGCACAACTAGTCGGGACCCATTTGTGTATAAATTTATCAGATGTAGGTACCGTTTTTTTTTTGTTTTTTTTTTTGCATTTAGAGAATAAGATAATTGATTTTTAATTTTACTAAACTGCAGTCAGTTTTTCTTTTTTCTATTATTATTAAAAAAACATTTTTTTATAATTTCAGTTTTATAACACAAAAAATAACGTGTGAAATGTAGAAAATAGAGCACTCTCTAAAGCCTAATTGCTTCGCATAATGAGTCGTGCAAAATTTTTGACACGTCAAAAATAGCTTGTAAAACGTTTAACTGAAAAAAGAACAATTGATTTCTGATCTCTAGCTTTCAGTTTCGAATGAATCAGTAGGTAATAGTTCCATGCTTTCAGTTGATGCCCATGTGGCAAATATCGTAATGCACAAGGTAGTAGTTATAATTAGCCTATTTGAAACAGATCGTGGGATCCCGGGTTTAATTGCCGAGTCAGAAAAAACTATTATTAAAGTTTTTTCATGGTTTTACTTGAAAATCAAAATCTCAGTAGGTTTTCGCCGTGTTGGTCCCGGCCTCCTTTGAAGAATAGGCCAACTGCCGTTCTGCCAGGCAGGTCGTAAAAAGCGACCGATTGGCTATCGAGTCACTAACATCGTGGCTACTAGGTGGTAGAGTTCTGCATTGTCTCACCCGGGTCTGGTACCACCGCCTTACCAATTCCTGTCGCAATAGCGTCAGTGCTTGTCGCTGTCGTGTTCCGGTTTGGAGGGTGAGGTAGCCGGTAAACTTATGCATGTGGCATTCATTAGACCTCGCCACAAGATAGCAACGCACCATTAACATCTTTGGTGTCTATAGGCGATGGTTGACTCTTTCCATCAGGAGACCCATCTGCTTGTTTGCTATCTTATGATATAAAAAAAAAGATTTAGATTAAATAAGAGATTAGCAAAATAGCAGAATTATGTAACAATTCGACCAGATTGGTAATAACGTCGCCGCAATAACGTCAGTGCTTCAGGTTATCATGTTTCAGCTTAAAAAGTAAGGAAGCTGATAACCTTACAAATATGGTATAATATCCACCACACGGATGACGACGATTAACCATATTTGGTGTCTAGAGACGACGGTTATCTCATTCCATTAGGGAAGCTTTTTTGTTACCCTATTATATAACACACATAAAACCCGCTTATCGACTACTTGTTTTCCATATATACAAAGAAAATTTAGCCACATAATTAGAAGAGAAAATTAGAATATGAAGTAGTTAGTCATTTTTGACGATATAGAGGGCAAGTAAATCTTGAGGCCAATTACCATGTCAATATTCGAATCAAATAAAATCTGCATCTACCAACAAATTATATCAGGCGTTGAAAAATATCTTAAACTACAATCAATAGAAAAATACTTATCGGTAAAGTGGTCCTCAAAATTGAGGGACTGAAGGAAGAGAGAGGACGACTAGCAAGCAAACAACACTTTAGCAACAACTATAAGGAATAACTAGCAAATATGTTATCGATGAGTTACTAACGTCGCGGCTGTAAAGTTAAATCTCATGTGTAACTTTAATAATTATGCAGAAATCGTAATAGAATGAAAAATAAAAAAAATTATTTTCATATCCCCGTATAGGTCTAGGCAGTTTGAAGAATAAACCATCTGCCATTTTTCAAGGCAGACGAACTGCCTGCAAAATAGATGGTCTATTCTTCGACCGACAATAGGCGAACGAATGGCTATATGTGCCACTACCACGTAAAATCAGAAATCAGAAATACTTTATTCAATAAAACTTTTTACAAGTTATTTTGACACGTCAACATATTTTGATGACACACTGAGAAGATCCGGCGGAAGAAACTCAGCGGGCTTGTCTTTTTTTTTCATATTATCGATTTTTGACTACTAAGTGTTAAGGTTTAGCAACGTCTCTGTCGTCTCACGTCTCGTGGTCACTGTCGTGTTCAGGTTTGGGGGTAAAGTAGCTGGTAAACATATTATGCATGTGGTTGCTATTTGTGTCCACACGGCAATGGCGGCGTCCATTAACGTATTTAGCGTCTACTTAATGACGATGGTTGTCTCTTTCCATCAGGAGACCCATCAGCTTGTTAGCTATCCCTATGACATAATAAGTCAAAAGTCAAGTCAAAACATTTTTATTCAAATTATCCTTTACAGACACTTTTGACGAGTCAATATTTTTTGAGTTACTACCGGATCGGAAACGCGGCCACACACTGAAAAAGAACTTGATACTACAGCTTACAATGGCATTATCGTCGAGTGAAAAGCTGATATTGCACAACCATACATTCGCGTGCACTACATACGCAAACCGTCTCAAATCGTTTGAGACATAACCGCACTAGGTCTCGTGTTGTAACAAACGAACGGTTGCAGTCCAAAATAAAACGGGTTACGATGCCGTGACTTTACGATCGTTACGATAATTCAATTAGCTTGTGAGATAATATGTTATTAAATATTACTCAGTGGAATTATATTTTTAAATTAGCAATTATTTTATACGTACACTGGGTAATTATAAGATCTGTTAGTTAATTAAAAATATAGCATATTCAGGAAGCGAAATAGAAGCCTAAGCATTTTAATTAAACATCCTCAGGTATTTAGATCTCATTTCTAATTAACTCGGAAAAGAGAAAAATTAGAAAGTGGTAAAAGCTATGCTTAATATTTAGTACGTACCAATGTATATTTACGTGCATATATGTGGATGTACCTAATACCTATGTGTTTCTAGGTATATGACTATTAGGGTGGAACTATCAATTTTCTTTACTAGTTTCGGAACTGTATAAGGGTTGAGAAGAGAGATAATTCTACAATATAAGAAAAATTTTCTCTCCTAAAAATCTAAAATACGAAATCACCTACACGGATGAATATGCCCCGAAAATGAAATGTACAAATTATATTATATCATATCAGTAATCAGGTATTTAGTAATTGCTTATGACATAAACGTGATTTTTATTTTATTTTCTACTAGCTGTTGCCAGCGACTTCGTCCGCGCGGACTTCGTTTACTCCGCACTGCTCCTGCCCCGAAGGTGTTATCGTGATAATATCTAGTCTATATTATGTTGACCCGGCCTGTTAGTGATATTCATGTAAAATTTGAAGTAAATCCATGCAGTAATTTTTGAGTTTACTTCGGACATACATACAGACAAACAGATAAACAGAAAAACAGACAATGATTCTAAAAACTATATTTTTGGCTTCGATATCGATTGTAGATCACGCTCCAAGTATTCTTTTAAAAAAATATTCAATATACAGTTTTGACTTTCCTACGATTTTATTATATGTATAGATTCTGTCAATGTCATATTTATTTATGCGCTATCAAACAAGCAGATGCATAATCTGGTTGTTTGCTTAGGTTCTATAAAGTCGCGACCAGGCTTATGTGCCGCAGCTTTACTTATTCCTGCCACAATAGCGTTAATGCTTTTACCACATGAGGAGATAAACTTTGCTTTTACTGTCGTGTTCCGGTTTGGAGAGTAAGATATCCTAAAATCTTATTTATGCGGCATAACCATCTCGTCATAATGATAACAACGCACCATTAATATCTTTGGTTGTCGTTAATTGTCTCTTTCCATCTGTAGAGCCAATTGCTTATTTACTATAATATATTGATTTTTGTACATTATTAGATTGTAAACAAGTGATCTGTTTGTTTGTTCTGCTCTGAATAGTTTATAAATGTCGATATCCACTTTTAGGCTGAAGAAGGCATTCCTCCTCATCTGCTGAGACAGTACATCGGCGGTGGCGGCCAGGCTCAGGCACAACACATCCCTCGGCCGGTACCGCAACCAGCACCAGTTCCTCAACGTTTGGTATGGATTTTCCTTCAAATATTACTAAACTCCTAATTAAAAATTACAAAAAATTAAATTATTTACATATGTGTTAAATCCTGGTTATTGTAATTTATCTATATATAATTTTAGAATAATTCATTCTGCATAAGGTTTTCAGTTTTTTTGAAAAACATAACTTGCCCGAGAGTAGATATGGGTCCGATTTGTCAACATCTATGCTAGCTACCACACCATAGGAGTAAATAGCGTTGGCTTATCGTATTATATTTAAGTAGCATTTTTTATTCGTCCATGTAAATGTCTTATAAGTATTAATAGATTTTTGAGCAATAGAATTACATTGGTAATCTGATGTTATGTATCACACTCTATCTATCGTTAAAAAAGCCAGCCTCTTCTTAATATCTATATCTATATATTACATATAATAAAATCGTAGGAAAGTCAATGTATGTCCGGGGTAAACTCAAAAAGTACTGCATGGATTTACTTCAAATTTTGCATAAATATTACTGACAGGTCGGGTCAACATATAGGCTACATATTATCACGCTATCACCTACGGGGAGTAGCTGTGAGGAGTAAACGAAGTCCGCGCGGAACAAGTCGCGGGCAACAGCTTGTTTGCAAATAATACCACAAATAAAAGCTCTCAATTGTTCCAAATATAAGGTTAATGTAACCTTGTAGACACAATTGACCACCACACAAGTACTACCTACCTTACCTATTCCCGTCGCAAAAGCGCCAGTGCTTGTCATTGTCGTGTTCCGGTTTGGAAGATAAGGTAGCCGGTATTACATGATGCAAGTGGCATTAATACCTCGCATAATAATGCATCATTAACATCTTTGCTGTCTTTAGGGACGGTTTTCCATTAACATTAGAAGAGCCATCTACTTGTTTGCTGCCTTATAATAAACAATAAAAATAAGAACATACTGTAGAATAAACTAGGTACCTTTTTATATTTACAATATATTTTGGGTTTTTTGGGTTCAAGAAATCGATTTATCGCGGTTTTGTTTTATGAACTTTATATTTCGTGCAACTCTGATGTTCCAATTAGCGTGTTTTGTGGAATAGATTCAAAATTTAGCGCCGTCTATTAATGCAGCTTTGTACTATCTCGTGAATAGAGTAGTGTCATCTATTGATGAGTAAATTCATGTTATAGACTATAGTATAAATACCGAGCATAGCTCGTGCTTCTAGGTATTTATTACAGCACTTACTTATTGTAAAAAAATTAGCAACGAATTTGAATAACACATAAATCTTAGCTCATTCGAGCTTTCATACCTAGACAGGAAATGTATCCTTGTTTAAACCTTCAACTTATATACGTGATATACCAAGTGTAACGTAAAATATAAATCATTGAGTAGTAGTATTTTTAAGGCAGCATGCAAAGCATACCACTTCGGAAATTTAGTTACAATAAAAGCTATATATCTATTCACGAAACGAATAACATGCATTCCTTTTTACGAAAATACGCGAACTAACGAGTATAAAATTAGGCACAGTCAAAATTATTATGGAAAAAAAAGTATCTTCACACTCGTATTCCCGAAGAGGTAGGCAGATAACTACACCAACAATTTGCCGAAAATATTTAGTTCCATAATGAGTAAGGTGGCAAACCTAACACCAACCGGTACTTATCTAATTCCGGGCAACGTTGTTTTTATAAAAAAACTGAAAAAATGCATTTTTGATCTGCCCGACCCGAGAATTGTAGAACCCGAGACTTAATGTGGTCTAAACCGATACCGGACCCTAGACTAAAGAGGCGAGAATTACGAAGAAGGAATGTAGAAAACTTATTCTGTCACGAGATATGTTGTGCCACAGCCCAAAAACTATGTGTATGAATTTACTATATACTATATAGTATTTCATTTTCTTTTTGTGTACAGTTTTAATTAGTATAGCGTATTATTAAGTTTTCACTTATATGGGCAGCCATAACGAACTTTATTTTATTTAATATATATTTTAAAACCTAACGACAAAAAATTTAAGGGAACAAAATCAGAAAAATTATTATTTCTCGCACTGCACTTGTACACATATAAGTAGAAATTAATATAGCGATCATATCCCACGTTAGCGATTTCTCCCAGACAACCATCGGGTATATTATAAAATACTGAATTAAATAGATAATCTATTATTCAACCGTATTGTATTACAGCCATACAACGTCCAAAGCAGTGACCAATACCAAAGGCCGCAATATCAACAAGTTCAGCAACAACAGCCACAATACAGGCAACAGGAGCAGCGGGAACCAGAAGACTATGATGTAAGTGGTGCCATCACATAATCAATTATTTATACAATTTATCAGGCTAGTGGCAACACTTAAGGACCGCGGTTGATAAAATAAAACTATCTGTACATCTAATACATATCTATCTATACATATAATAAAATCGTAGGAAAGTAAAAAAAAATGTTCAATGTACGATTATTTTTTTAAAAGAATACTTGGGACGTGATCTACAATCGATATCGAAGCCGAAAATATAGAATTTAGAATTTTTGTCTGTTTGTCTGTATGTATGTCCGGGGTAAACTCATGTACTGCATGGATTTACTTCAAATTTTACATGAATATTAATAACAGGTCGGGTCAACATATAGGCAGGCTACATATTATCACGCTATCACTTACAGGGAAGGAGCTGTGCGGAGTAAACGAAGTCCGCGCAAACGAAGTTGCGGGCAACAGCTAGTACATATAATAAAATTGTAGGAAAATCAAAACTTTACATTGAATATTTTTAAAATAATACTTGGGGCGTGATCTACAATCGATATCGAAGCCAAAAATATAGTTTTTAGAATTTTTGTCTGTTTATCTGTATGTATGTCCGGGGTAAACTCAAAAAGTACTGCATGGATTTACTTCAAATTTTGCATGAATATTACTAACAGGTCGAGTCAACATATAGGCTACATGTTATCGCGGAATCATATTATCACGCTATCACCTACGGGGGAGGAGCTGTGCGGAGTAAACGAAACCCGCGCGGGCGAAGTCGCGGGTAACAGCTAGTAGAAAATAAATTTCAATATTAAAACACTAAAACAAAAATAGGAGTAGTATTATTATGACATAAATTGTCACAAGTCATATTATATAATAACTTTTATACTGCCGTTTATGACAACACAAACCAGTGGAAAAACTATTAATTAACAATTGAATAACTTTTCGAAAAATTCAAATCATATTCGGAATATTTTTTGCGGAATATTTTTGAAGTGTCTAGATGACGTCAATTTTTTTTCAAAATTAGAATGAATATTTAATTGCTTAAAAAAATTATCTAAAGCCTACGCTCATTACAGTAGCGGCGCGCGCATGTCGAAACTGCCGCGCGAAAGCCAATTTTCAACATTTAATTAAAATTATATACCTATATAGATAGCTACAATTCCGGGAATCAAGAACTTTTATATTAAAATTTCCTTTTCTTTCAAAAACTTCATTAATATTTGAGCTATCACTTATACTTTTCGAGATTTTGTCAAAAAACTGACTATTTTTCCAGTTTTTTGTTAATGACAATTGCATTTTTTTTTCATAAAAAATTCGAAATACGTTTTTTTCTAGATGTTATTCCGGATCGTTTATGCCATTAACCACATTTTTAGGAAACCTGTAACTATTATTTGCAGGAACTCAACTTCTCGATTAGACAACTAGGTATTTCCAAAGGTGTTTGTATCATTCAGTATATGTCACAAGGCAAATAAATATTTAGTTAAAAGATTAATATATCCTTATCTATAAAAAACCAAATCTGGCAGTTTTCTATTAGGACTTCCTTTCAAACTGACGTTGTAAGACAGCCTTAAAGGAATTCTTTCATATAATACAGGTCATAAAATATCTGACAAACATCACAGGTATCGTACTGTTAACCTTAACATTGGAAGCACTACGAAGTGGATGAACACACTACATGCAATATTCTTCATAAAATATGTCAGATAGTGTAAAATACTAAAAATGAGACTTTGTCACGCAATACCTATGCCTAATAAAGTTAAGGTTAGTATTGCCACAATAGCCACAGTATGGGCCACATCATGTTCGGCAAAAGCAAATATTAAAGAGCTCGTCATCATTCTATACAAATCAGCATACAAACCCAACAGCAACAGCAGTTCCTTGTTATGGTTCCATCAACAATATAGATTTTTCCCCCACCATTGAAATGATAAACATTATATAACTTTTTATTTTTCCTATAATTTTATCTACAAAATTCAATAGGTCCCTACGACGCTCGAGTAACTACCCATTTAGTATCTTGGGCTCCCCTACTATAAGGCTTTGAATACTATAAAGAAATTCTTGTAAAATATTACACATTTAGCCTCTTTAGGTCGCCACTAAAGCGTCCCTATTCCTATACTGTAGGTTCACAACATTTAACTCAACATTCGAAGACGTTAACTACGCGTTTCGCCTGAGTACAGACAAATTATATAGATCAGGAAGAAGTATTCAGAAACTTTCACATCCAGCTTTCCAATGACTTGTTTATTACCATGTTCATTACGTAAAATTATATAACATTACCTTGCGTAGGTTTTATAATATGGTATTAATCATCATCAATACACTGCTATTAATAATATTGATAAAGTTCATTGTCTAACAGAGGTCTGATCCGATCTTAATAATCTTTGCATAAATAGATTTGTGCCGTCCAATTGAGCGTTTTAATATTATTCATTACTATTTAATTAATATTGAGGCATGATGTTATCAAAGTTGATATTTATTCGTAAATTCGAACTTTTATTACACGCTTTTTATTAGCTTCACCTGTATGTTTGTATGTTTGTATGTTTGTTTGTAACCGACTTCTTTGGGCGCGATTTTGACCCACTTCAAACGGCCAGATTTCGTTCAAACTTTGTAGATTTATCGAGGACCGATGACAATACACTAATTTGATAAAATTATTCCATTTTAACCGACTTCAAAAAAGGAGGAGGTTCTCAATTCGGCTGGTATATTTTTTTATGTATGTACACCGATTTCTCCGAGGTTTCTGAATCGAAGTACGTGATTCTTTTTTTGTTTGATGCGGAATAGTTTCGAATTGGTCCCATAAAAATTTGATTCAGGTAGGCCCAGTAGTTTTTGTTTTATGAGCATTTTTTTATTTATTGTACCTATCTCGATGTCTAAAATCAAATCTCGCAAGTAAATTTGATCCACTTCCCGGTTACCGATTGAGCTGAAATTTTGTATACGTATATTAATTGAATGACAATGAAACCTTATTATGACATGGAGCTGATCTGATGAATCTGAATCGGAAAGTGACCACAGGAACTTAATAATTAAATGGTTGAAAATCGGTTAATAACAAGACTATTGAGTTTGGACTCATTTGATTCATGTTGACGAGCACTTTTGTGCTTGGTGGTGACTAGGATCCTGCAGGGTCCGATGATGTAGCCAGAAGATGGTCATAGGAGCTCAGCAATTAAATGACACAACTCTATCGAATTTGGGCTCATTTGATTAGTGTTGACGAGCACTTTGGTGCTTGGTGCTAACTAGGATCCTGCAGGGTTCGATGATGAAGCCAGAAGGTGATCATAGGAGCTCAGCAATTAAATAACACAACTCTATTGAGTTTGGGCTCGTTTGATTCGTGTTGACGAGCACTTTGGTGCGGGTGGAAACTAGTTATAAAAGGAAGTACTCTTAACAAAAGTGTTTGTTCTACGTCTGTCTAGTCGGTCAGTTCAAGAGGTAAAGATATAACTTCCATGTTGTTCCAGTAGGCTTGAGAAGGAACTTTACTTTTTTTTATGGTAGTCGAGCAAAAAAAAAATCAAAACGTGCTTTAACTAATGACGTCTGTTGTTTTGGATATAATAATTTCTTACAGATTGTACATGGTACTTCAGCATATTGATTTATGGTGGTTATTAAAATTACGCTCAGTAATTGAACGAAGTCTTTGTGACGTCTGACGTGCTACAGCTGGGCGGTTCTCACGTGGCTGAGCAGATTCGATTGTTGTACGGTTTCGTATCACTACTAATCCACGAGCTCTCTGCTCGGCGGACTCCTTAGCTAAACGCTCCTCAATGATACCAATTCTATGAGCCTTCTGCTCGGCAGACTCGTTCGCTAGTAGTTCTCTCGCTAGTCGCTAGTTCGCTAGTTCGCTCAATAATGAGATCAACTCTAATAGCTCTCTGCTCAAAAGACTCATTCGATAGACGCTCTTGGATCTTACCGAGTCTACTTCTACCAAGGCTGGGCCAAAGCGGGTTTACAAGCATGGGCCAGAGATAGAAAGTATTGCGCCAAGCATGGCCCATATCTGGCCCCGTCGTATTGTCCTGTATGGGAGTACGACAGGAACGCCTTGCACACTTACACACACACACACACACACACACACACACACATATGTCTATAAGCGTGTAAGTAGTTCCGTGCTTCTACCGCGGCACTCGACTAGGTATGCGCATTAGAATTTGCAAGTGTCTGCGCATATAACTTAGATTTCACGAGCCATGAAGAGTCCGCCACCGTCTCTGTGACTGAGTTTAATTGACTGAGTAAAAAAACAAAAAAAAACAAAAAAAAAAACAAAATAAATGTACATAATATTTATACATATAGATATATCACCATCCATGTTAATTTTACATGGATATATATACAGTTTTGTAGTTTTCGTTTTTTATTAATTGTAATTAAACGACACTGAATTTATTAGCCATTCGCATTCGATGATCTACAATTGCCGATTAGAATTAAAAAAAAATAACTCAAATAATTGATTTTTTCATAAGTTACAGTGTTTCCGGAGTTTCATACATGACGGACAGGAAATTTTTTGACCTATTTTCATATTTTTTCCATTTCTATTGCACTAAATTAATTTTTAGCAAGTATAGAATTAATCTCCATTAAATTATCTCGACAATAGTATGCAAAATATCTTGATTACGTTAACTAACAAGGCTATAATACTAAAAATAGTTGCCAAAATAAGGCGAAAACAATTTCCGAAGGTGGCATCAAGAGTCTTCGCAACCGGCGTGTATGTATGAAAAGAGGGATGAATGTGGAGGAAGCGAGACAAGCCTGCAAGGATCGTGATGTATGGCACTCGGTTCTCTCTGCCTACCTCGTAAGGGATCTGGCGTGAAGATATGTATATATGAAAAAAAATTTTCGATCGTAAAGCACTCTCTGATGCTTCGCATCATGAGTCGTGCAATAGTTTAAAATTAAAAAAACAAGCTATTATAAATAAACCAAACTAAAAAGTAGAAAATAAATAATAGTTTAAAAAAACTAAAAAACACGCTTTTTATAGAAAACCGAACTAAAAAAATAGAAAATAAATTTTAATAAATTTAAATTAAGAATAGTGTTAAAAATTTCAATAATTATAAATTAATAATAGTGTGAATAAAAAAATAATTTTATTTAAAAAAAAGCGTGGGGTGCTTTTTAAGATATTACCGAATGATAATCTCTCTACTCATATATGTGTCAATAAAATATTTATAACTATTGACACCATGCACCCCACGCTTTTTTTTAAATAAAATTATTTTTTTATTCACACTATTATTAATTTATAATTATTGAAATTTTTAACACTATTCTTAATTTAAATTTATTAAAATTTATTTTCTATTTTTTTAGTTCGGTTTTCTATAAAAAGCGTGTTTTTTAGTTTTTTTAAACTATTATTTATATTGTCACAAATAATTAACTTGATCGTTAAAACATATTATATTTTTCTAGAGCTTGTTTAATCTGTTTAAAATATTTATTAATCTGTCTATCACCATCAACACTAGGCTTTAGGCATTTTTATTAATAGATTTAAATAGAGAATAGATTATTTTTTATTATTTTTTATTTATTTACTTTATTGAATCACATACAAAATGTATAAGGCTACAAATGGCGAGCTCTCTACTAGCCGGAAAAGCGTCAGTGCTTGTCACTGTCATGTTCCGGTTTGGAGGGTAAGGTAGCCAGTAAACTTATGCATGTGGCATAAGACCACGTCACAAGATAGCAACGCACCATTACCACCTTTGGTATCTATAGGCGATGATTGACTTCATCAGGAGACCCATCTGCTTGTTTGCAATCTTATAATATTAAAAAAAAACAGCTAACCAAACGGCTAACCAGAAAGTCACACAGAGGGTTTAATTTTCGTGATATTCTTAGATCTAGATTACATATATACATACATTCCTACATACATACATGTTAAAGTACACAAACAAATATTTGTAACAAATAAATACATATATACATCGATAAATAATATTTAAAAAAAATATATCAATTTAATGTATGACATTCAAAACCAAAACATTAAGCATGTGACGTTAGGGTGTACAACTTTAGGTTTCTCTAAAATGTACTCCTCAAAACTGGTACTCTGATATTAGTTGGAATAGCATTCCACGAGAGGATTGCTTAAACAGCGAAAGAATTTAACAAGAACCCAGAACTATACATGGGTAAAGAGAGAAAAGGAATCTGACGAGCGTACCTAGGCGATAATCGTGTAAATCAAATAAAAAATTAAAATAATTTTTTAAATAGTCAGAAGTAATGAGTAATTTATTACACTACACATTACATTACATAGGTATTTATGTAGATTTAATTTAGTATCCAAATTGTAACAAAATCAAAGTAATGGACACAAACTGAAATATGCATTATTTGATAAGCTTTATGTAGGTTTACTTGTCGTTATATCCACGACTTCATAAAATTAATAAAATACGAGTATGTTTGCACTTTACTCCAAACATGAATTAAAACCACGTCATTATTACAATCCAGTGTTACAAAGTAACGATATATATATAATATATATATATATATATATATATATATATATATATATATATATATATATATATATATATATATATATATATATATATATATATACTTTATTTATAAAAATCAAATGTTGTTCGTTAGTCTCGCTACAACTCGACATCACATCACATCAGACACAGAAGAAACAGAACATAGAAGTGACACACACAGAAGATAATGAAATGACAGTTAAGAGTTTACAAAGCAAAGATGTTACATGAGTTGTATACGTATTAACATTCTTCTTATTTAAGTAATTAATTTATGTATCCCCTGAAGTCAAAATGTATCAAATACTAATTATAAAAGTGATATTCCTATTGCCGTTTTATAAGTAGCTATGTTGTCACTGAGGTTACTCCGATAAAACTCATTTGAGCGGTAATTGAACAGTCTAATGCATTGGTTATCGCACAGCTGTATCTTTCACCGTCTGGACCAGTTTGAGACTTTCACTTTGAGCCCGCTTCTCAAGCTGGGTTCCGATAACAAGATGCATTCCTTCATATTAATACCTTTCCATATTTTATTAATCCATAAATATATGCGGTTATAATTACTGATAATTTCATGAGATTCCATTAATAACAACTTTTACTGCTTCAATTTGTTACGGAAATTGTTAGTTTTCTAG
Source organism: Apodemia mormo (assembly GCA_036924255.1). Classification (NCBI taxonomy): domain Eukaryota; kingdom Metazoa; phylum Arthropoda; class Insecta; order Lepidoptera; family Riodinidae; genus Apodemia; species Apodemia mormo. The sequence goes on along the minus strand of JAUPFN010000007.1, from coordinate 9,503,666 downwards.
CTGTACGGAAAACATTTTAGCTACGTATTTGTTGGCATTATTTAGTATACTTAGTTAATATTTTTAACGACAGTTATCTATATGTATATTAATAAGCGAAGGAAATATTTTGGGTCCCTTTTTAATACATTTCTTGAATGATGGAGTATGAAATTTGATACAGTTAAAGTTTATATTGCGGGGAACTACAGAAATCTAATATTTTTATTTACGCTGTGTTGGTCCCGACCTCCTTTGAAGAATAGGCCAACTGCCGTTCTGCCAGGCAGGTCGTAAAAAGCGACCGATTGGCTATCGAGTCACTACCATCGTGGCTACTAAGTGGTAGAGTTCTGCATTGTCTCGCCCGGGTCTGGTACCACCGCCTTATCTATTCTTACCGCAATAGCGTCAGTGCTTGTCGCTGTCGTGTTCCGGTTCGGAGGGTGAGGTAGCCGGTAAACTTATGCATGTGGCATTCATTAGACCTCGTCACAAGATAGCAACGCACCATTAACATCTTTGGTGTCTATAGGCGATGGTTGACTCTTTCCATCAGGAGACCCATCTGCTTGTTTGCTATCTTATGATATAAAAAAAAATTATATAAATTGCGCACATACATTAGATTAACAAAATGAAACTTTACACACATTAAACTCATGTGACATACATGATATGACACTATACTATTTTCTTAAAGGCTCAGTGGTCAAACTTAAAAGAGATTTTTTCGTTTAGTCTATGGACGAATTTCAGCCATTTAATAATATTAACTAGGCGATCGCTAGTTAATATTATTATTGCACTGACATCTATTATAGACGTCAGTGTATTGTTATGTTTTTGATTAGCACCAAAACCTGTGCCAAAACGGTTCAAATTCTAGTCACATCGAGCTACTAGTGCTCCAGCGGGGAGGATAACAAAATACCGTCTTGATCTATAGTGAATATGACATTTCTATTTTACACTTTTTGACGACTAAGCATATCAATAGAATTTTGACCGCTTTGGTAATTAAAAACATAATAATTATTTAATATGTTATGATTTACCGAAGTAATAAAAAAAAAAACTTTAAACTTTATTAAGAAGTCTGTGTACTTGTATAATTTCCAGAACTCTAGCGAGAAATTAACCTTGTATGGAAAACCCTATACAAACTTCCATCCCCTAATTTATAGGGTGGGGTGTGATTGATTAAAATTCCTGATATATATTATGTTGTAGCGGCTCAAACAATCACAAACGCTACAAGATAAAATAATAAAAAATGGACAAAAATCAATACAAATGGAAAAAATGAAATTCAAAATAAAAACCTATACAAGTTTCAACGCTTCTCAAATGGACTTCGGTCCCCAGGCAGTACACCTTGCCTTGCTGGGAAGATCTTTCTTTTCCCCGTACTTGTCCTTGTGTGACGTCATCGACCTCCACAGTTATGACGTCACCTGACAAGCAGCTGGCCCGCTGGTTCCATCACTATGACCCTTCAGCGGTACGAACCAGCGGCGCAACAACGTATTTTATTACTTATGACGAGGAGTTCTTGTATTAATTTTCAGACTTCTAGCATCAAAAGTGGAAAAATGTGGAAGTCCTATACTTTTTAGAGGGGTAAATTTGAGTGTCAGTAATAAAATCGAGTTTTTTTAGATATCAATAAAATCTGAAATAGGTATAAGAGCTATGTTATTAAAATTTTCTAAGTTTAATAAATCCTCTATTGATATCCAATCCCGACAATTTTGTTTATCTGGTGTAAGCCATACCCAAGTTATGAGGGTTCAAGAAAACGACGAGGTGCTTCGAGAAAAGGTATGTAGTGCCCTTGCACTTGATTTTGCTTGTGGCTAGAGCACTACCTTGGCCCTGGATACCTATATTATATGTATATGCATTCTTGTTTTTTATTTTATAAGACAGCAAAAAAGCAGAAAAATCTCCTGATGGAAAGAAATTCCATCGCCTATAGACACCAAAGATGTTAATGGTGCGTGTCTATTAGTGTGGCGGGATCGCAGTGTCACATATATAATGTACCGGCTACCTTACCCGCCAAACCGGAACACAACAAAACGAACAGGTAAGGCGGTGTTACCAAATACCCGGGCGAGACGTTGCGGCATTCTATCGCCTAGTAGTCACGATGGTAGTGATCCGTATAGGCAATCGTTCGCGTTTTACGACCTGCCTGGCAGAACGGCAGTTGGTATATTCTTCAACGGAGCCCGGACCAATACATATGTGTATTCTGTACACGTCTGTGTATTACTTATGTTAATTTACATCCTTTACAAGCTAATAATTTGCTTGTCTAGGAGTAAAAACAATATTCGAGACGGGGCAAACGAGCAGGAGGTGCAACTGATGGTAAGTGATCATCGCCACCCATGGACATCCGCAATAGCAGAGGTCTTGCAGTTGCGTTGCCGGCCTTTTAAGAATAAGTAGGCCCTTTTCTTGAAGGTCCCCAAGTCGTATCCGGTCGGAAACACTCCTGCCGGTAATTAATTGCACAACAGAGTAGTGCGAGGCAAAAATTAAATGAGAGTCGTGTAATTTTATGCATTCATTAATAATATTTTTTGTATTACAGCCTTCTCCTTCCTACCAATTTGGATTTGACGTGAGCGACGACCAATACACCAACTACCAGAACCGCAAAGAGCAACGAGAAGGTAATGTCATCAAGGGCTCCTACTCCGTCGTGGACAGTGACGGATTCATCAGAACTGTCACTTACACCGCAGACCCGAAGGAAGGCTTCAAGGCTGAGGTGAGGATTACATATTGTTACTTTTACGAAAACGATACACATCCCAGCGCATATCTTAGAAGTATTTTTCCATTTTGTACAAATCATATAATAGCAAACAACCAAATGGCTCATAACAAAAAAACTTTTGATTTTGTATATAATCAAAGTAAATACAACCCATGCGCGATAACTTGGTACCTGAGCGCGGTGACGTCACATTGGCGTGTTTACAAGCGTGGTAGTTGTATAAATAATATAATAGCAAACAAGCAAATGGCTCATAAGAAAAAAACTTTTGATTTTGTATATAATCAAAATAAAAAAACATATATACAACCCGTGCGCAATGACTTGGAACCTGAGCGCGGTGACGTCACAGTGGCATATTTGCAAGCGTGGTAGTAGAGTCGCATTCCAAACAGGTTCCAATTTATCGCGTATGGGTTGTACCTACTATTTATATTAGTTCAATTAATCGCGTATGGGTTTTAAGGAACAGCTTTTTTCATATTTCAGAAATAAAATGTTACAGTAAAATCTCTTTGATGTTATTGTTTGTATCTGGCCAGATTTGATAAGCTTGTAGGTGTCTGTAACGTTTCGTCTGAATTTAGTACCGTCACCTTACCTTTACCTACCGCAGTAAGTTCAGTGCCTTCTCTGTCGTGTTTCGGCTTGGTGGTAAGTAGGAAGTAAATGAGTGACAAAGCAACACGAGTGGCAAAGCACCATTAATATTTTTGGTCTAGTTTAGTCTTTTAGCGATGGTAGTCTCTTTTCACCAAAGGAGTTATCTGTTGTTTTTATTTGATAAAAAAATAGCAAACAAGCAGATAGGTCTCTTGATGGAAAGAGAAACTGTCGCCTATAAACACCAAAGATGTTAATGGTGCATTGCTATCCATTTGGCGGGATGGTAATACCACATGCATAAGTCTAGCGGCTACCTTACTTTCCAAACTGGAACACTACAATAACAAGTATTGACGCTACTACGGCAAGAATAGGTGAGGCGGTGGTACCAAATACCGGGGCATGACGTTGCGGAACTCTACCACCTAGTAATCACGATAATAGTTATATGTCAAGCTAATCAACCGCCTTTTACGACCTGCCTGGCAGAACGTCAATTTGTCTATTATTCAAAGGAGCCGGACCAACACGAAGGGCGTTTGTTCATTATACTTTAATATAAAGAATAATTTTCTCGTATGATTAGTCTGTATCGATCATAATAAATGTTTACAGGTCTCAAGACAACCAACAGACATCGTGGTGAAAATACCAACTCCCAAGCCCCAAACTCTCCAACCTCAAATTCCTCAACAACACCAGTTGCAGCAAATCGCCCACCAGCCCAGGCCACAGCCACCACAACAACAACAGTATTATCGTTATGAATAAAAACTAGATATATGTACAGATTTTTAAACTAAAGCATTTTATTACTAAATATAACAATATCGGAACCACGGATTAAATGGATACGCATTTCAAGAAAATTTCTTAGTTTGTCAGTGTAGCTTGCATTTACAGAGTCATACTAATTGCCGTTGAAATAAAAATAACTTCAAGGGTAATGTTTAAACCTTGTCATCTCATTCGGTACGATAATACAGTACAATATGGTTTATTTCGATTTTTTCACGATATAATATTGTATGTGATTGAATACAAAATATATGACATTTTTGATAGTGATAGGAGCGCATGCGCGGCGACACATTTCCTTTCCACTGGCGTGGTTATCAATATTCATGTGGTCTTTGATCGGAACAAAATGATATACTACTGGCATGGCGGTGCCCTGCAGTCCGCTGCATTATAACAGATTTTGTGAATCTCATGGGAACATCTTATTTTCCTAGAATAAAATATCCTATTTGCTGTTCCAAGTCATAGTCTATATGTATGGCCCTTATTACGCAAAAGAGTAACAAACATCCATCCAAACATACTTTCGCATTTATAATATTAGTAGGATTAGTAGGATAGGATAAACTTATTTGGAAGTTTCTGTACTACATGTTAGGGATACGCAATATGAGATTATCGTAATACTAACTGACCCAAGCGGCTTCGCTCTCGAGTAGATTAACATGTCGATATAGATTTACATACTAACTTTCATCTCCTATTTCAGCCTTATCTGTTGATTCTTTTAAAAAAAAGTTAGTCTATGTTTGACCCCAGATCTTCAACTATCTTCATGCCGAATTTCATTAAAATCGTTTCCGTGGTTTAGCCTTGAAAGCGTCACAGATAGACTGACAAACTTCGCATTTATAATTTTGAATTTGAGGTAAAACGATTTGTTATACTTAACATATCCTAAACGGACTGATTTCAGTTACAAGGAATTTGTATACAAGGAAGTTTATTGTGTATAAGAGCTTTATTCCATTATTGTTATATTTAGATATATGTACAAAGGTCTGAGTTTATTCGATTTAGGTAGTTGACAAGCTCGATCGTGATATGATTTTCCTGAGTGCTAAGTGTGGGTTTTTCTTTTCGCATTCGATCGTGAGCGCTTTTCGAGTTTACTAGGAATTTGTATGTGATTTGTACAGCGCCACCTAGTGGTAAACTGGTATCTCACGATTACCACTAAGTGGCGCTGTACAAATCACATACAAATTTCTTCACAGGAAACCGCTACGTGGCGTCGCTATAAAATTTTAATTAAATCAACCGTACCGATCGCTTTGCATTTGCCTGGCAATTATATGGAAAAACATGTATTTAAATGATAACCTAAATTCATGTTTTCGAAACCTTTGTAAAATACACATAAACTAATTCTAAAACTATATTTCGTAAACTTCATCTCTGTATTGATATGTAAAAAAATGTTTGATAGTAGAGTGATGTAAATCGAAAATACTCAGCCCTCTGATGAATTAATATGCTGATGACTAGATTATCAACAGAATATCCCAATGGTCAATATTCAGTATTCTAATAATAGAGTAGTCGCTTTACTTCCGTGACCCGCGAAAATCTTTCCACCACAGACCTCATATACACATTGTATAGTGCTTTCCACCAACATATTCCCGCTTTGTTAGTCAAACACTTTCTGGATAATGAATTAGAGGCTTGAATATAAACTTGTCGGAACAGTATTTTAACTTAGTACTCGCCCTTTTAAAATTCATTTTTATTATAGATAATGCTTTTTGACAGTAAAATGAGGTCATCATACGCATAATTTCTAATAATTTACATGCCATAAAAATATATGTCAGGCCTACATATACCAACAGAATAATGTATAGATCACCGTAAAATATTGTAATATCCCTTGTACATCTGTAAATTTTCTTATTATTAAATCCAAAAAAAAGGTTTTAACATAAATTGAGCATAATTTTCGAACAGATAATATCAATAACTCGTGATAGAATCGTGCTAATTATTGTCATTGAACTTTATTAATTTTATATTCCTTCTTATTCTTAAAATTTTCAAGACAATTGAACGTAAATAATATCGATATTGGTTTCGAGCTGCGCCTCGCGGCCGGCGATTACAATGTATTGTGAACACCACGATAACAGCAATAGATATAGTTTCTGGGACTAAAAGCAGCCTTCGCGTTAAGGTGACAAAACCATTATTACTGTACTACCAGTATTTATCAAATTTAATTCAATTCTGTTTAGTCGCCTTTACGTGATTAAGTAGATAACATACATACAAACTTTTCCAGTTACTTGGTCTAGCGGTCCAGTTTGGCACGGGTGCAATCATTACATAGTATAAAACAAAGTCGCTTTCTCTGTCTGTCCCTATGTCCTTATGTCCTTATGTGTGCTTAAATCTTTAAAACTACGCAACAGATTTTGATGCGGTTTTTTTTAATAGATAGATTGATTCTTGAGGAAGGTTTAAGTGTATAAACCTTTCTGATATTCCCACGGGAACAAAAGCTGCGCGGGTGAAACCGCAGGCAGGTCGCTAGTTTACAATAAATGCAAAATTCAAATCGATAATCGGTTAATTAGACGTTGTTGTAGGTGAAAAAATATTTTAAGAAACAGTAAAAACTGTACACGCATTGTGATATTAAAATATAAGCAGAGGAATCACTAAGAAATTGAGAAAAATAATCTACGAATAATATATTATGGAGAAGGAATATGATATTTGGCATGGCTACCTAGGTACCTAAAGTTTAAACGGAGAAGGACAGAAAGTTAAAAATATGTAAATCACTCTGATAACTTTATCGAATTTTTGATGACCGGGCAATCTCTAATATGAAACAATTAAAATAAAATGTCGACGTATTGTGACCATATTTTTTAAATCGGTATATTGGACGGTGTGTATATGAGTTGTTACAATTTTTATCCAATTTACTCAAGTTATTTTAAATTATTATCCGGCTACTTTCGTTTTGCCTTTTTCTGTAGTAAATATTGTATAATATATACGACACTACGAACTCACATTCATATATTTATATTACTAATGAATATTAAAGAGAATTCTTGGTGCGAAATTTCTTTTTATATCAGTCCACATTATTACATTCATGAGAACCTAGACCGTGGCTTACCTGTGGTTTATCTATACACTTACCTAAATGGATGTTGCCATGTTATGAGGTCACGTTCGAGCATTTAAACAATAAAATTTCCAAACATTGTTCTTTTGGTGTTTTAACATATTTGGGATATGCAAAATTTACAATGGAAATCTAGTACATACAATATATTAATATGTCAGTGACTCAATTAGCCCTTAGTTTTGTTACGACTAGTCCGTAACTTCATACCTATTTAGCTGTAGGCTTTTGTAGTTTTATACTGCACGTCTTAAAGACCAATAAAAAATAATAGGTTTTATATTTTATTCTAAATCATAATATGATGTTTTAAGCTTTACGTTAGGATTTGTATGTTCTTCGATCGAAGAAAAAATAAAAGAAAATATTTTGTTTCTTATTGTTTTTTTTCTATCCTATGTTTGACAAATAAAGCGGCTATTTCTTCAGGTAGGTATATAACTTTGTGTAGTATACCAGCTACTAAGATGAACAAATTTGAAATCTTCTTATACAATGTAGCAATAAATTGAGTTTTAAGGTATGTAGGGTGAGGTGGGACACATTGATACAATTTTTATTTAGACCTAATAAAAGACGACCTATTGACAATAACATCCAATTTTAGAATTGCAATTTATTCAATATGCATTCAACTAACTTTTAAAACACAAATTAAAAGTTAGATTTAATCACAAAAATGTGAGAGCCTATTTACTAAAAATTGAGATTTGTATCAATGTACACCATTCTGGGGGTACATTGATACGTACTTATTTCATAAAAACTAGTTATTACAGTTATTATTAGTTACAGTATAAATATAAAACGAGTGATGAATTATTAAGTCAATTGAAGATTAATAATCACTTTTTGTTTAAAAGAGTTTTTATGGCATAGTTTAATGCTTGGATTTAATTGTTATATTTTTTTATAAAAAACACAAAAAAATATTTATGGATCAAATGTAACAATGTATCCATTGATACATTTGATTCATAGGTACATTTCTACAAATTAAATAAGTTTTATAGATTTTGGTAAATTACGTGTACTTACTTAAGTTTAATCTAATACTAATTGAAATAAATATTTTTTTGTGTTTTTTATATAAAAATAGAACAATTAAATCCAAGCATTAAACTATGCCATAAAAACTCTTTTAAAAAAAGTGATTATTAATCTTCAATTGACTTAATAATTCATCACTCGTTTTATACTTATACTATAACTAATAATAACTGTAATTACTAGTTTTTATGAAATAAGTACGTATCAATGTACCCCGACAGCACTTGTGTCAATGTACCCCTGCCTACTACAATCTAAATATAAATATTTTATAAAATTAAAGCAATAAATAATTTAAAAAAATCAAGTCTACATAATGTAATGACAGATATGTAATCATCAAATATCCTTAATAGATTACTGGCAATACTAAACATATTAGAAGAATCACATCCAAAAGAAAACTATGAAAATTTTGTTACGGACATCGGAAACAGGTTTACACGTGTCACGCGTTAATCATCGAGTTAGAGTTGCTCCGCGTAAGTGTGCATGTAGGGTGTATGATTTAACCTTCCTATGTGTGGCGGACGGCTCATCTAACGCGTTTTGTTTTCAATGTATATTGACTGTATCTATGTGCCCCATGTATCAATGTACTCCATCTCCCCCTACATTTTGTACCTACATTGAATTATCATACATAACTACCTCCGCTTGTATCTAATACCACCTTATCATTTATATTAAAATGTGTTTTTACTTATCGACAATGTCGACATAAAAATTCAATCGACTCGATGATGCTTATATTCACGAAATAAAGATTTTCTTTATTTCGTGCATATGTTCATAAGCATGACTTCTTGTCATTTTTCTAAAATCATGTAGTGCCACCAACTTATCTTAGGTATGTTCATGAGACAAAACGGAATTGTTAGTGCAACTGATGTTAGTTTTGCTTAATAGAATTCTTAAATAACAATTTAAAGCGCCCTACTAGCAACGTTACTTGCTAAACATATAAATTAATGGCACCATATATTCTACTACCTGCTGTCGTTATACTTATTGATATAAAACCGTAATACCATGGAGATACGCGCAAGTCGTTGCCGGGTTCTTAGTCATATTCCTGACATTAAAAAAATCCATCAAAGCTGACGATAAACGACCCCTCGTATCTTATAATTTTATTGAAATAATATGAACGCATTAAAACTACGAAAACCGATTTACAACCTCCTACATGTCTGGAGTCCTGAATCAGATCTTCATTAAATGTAAACAGGGCCAAATTGGAAATATACTCACTTAAGTAAACCATTTTGCAAATCCGTTTACATATGACGGAGTAATTCCCGAACATACGTAAAAGATAACATATAACCTAAACACCAGTCGATTGATAAAATACCCAGTTTTCGTGGGAATTATGTAGGCATATACGCAGTTAATTTTTAAATAAAAAATTTTAGTTACTTAATCTTTTATATATTTGTCATTTATTTATTAAATTTAATAAATAAACTATAGCTCGAAAAAACAAATAAATATAAAATAAATTAAATAGAATAAGTTCAGTCTATACAGTTTAAATATCTAAAACAAATATTTCGGAACGGTAAAAGCGCCAATAAATATTTCACTTACTTTAAAATATATCAAATACTATTACAATTCATTGGCTATTTTACTGTCTTAATAAAATAAATTAAAACTTAATACTTTTAAACGTCTTAAATACAATTGGACTATTTTAATACATTTCTTATTCATAAGTTAGAAGACCTAAAAATTACATTATTCATCACACTAAATAAGCTGCTATGTGGCCAGATATGAATACTGAAAGAAATTCAGAAAGGATTTTTTTCTCAAACGAAATAAGATTGAAATCATGAAATATTTTTTTATACATTTTTAACATTTATTTATTGGTACAATCTAAACAAGTTTGTGCATGTAACATTTATTGATTATTAATATTTTTATATTTGCTGCATTATCATTTTTATTATTCTCAAAGTGGCATATTAATTTAAATCGTAATGCCAGAGCGGATTTAGCGAGGGAGCACGGGGGCACAAGCTCCAGATGGTTTTTTATGTATTTAGTGTCAAGATTTCATCACAATACGTACAACAGTCATTGTTCATTTTTGATCCTTTCTGCCCCTTGCCCCCAGAAAAAAATTTGGGTCCACACTTGTCGCAGTCTATATTTTGCAGTAAAAATGCTTAAATTCTTTAAGCATATTTCTTTAATAATTTAAACAGTAAACAAATTATCGATAAAGATGGATTGAGCAAATTACAATTTTCATCCTTATTTAAATATGATCCACACTACAGATTACCTAATAAAGACAATTGTGGTTAAACATTTGTTACCGCAATATAATAGTTATTGTATTTATTAAACATTGTTTAACTAATAATAAATGAAGTATTTTTTATGGGAACCGAAAAGTCTATAAGACGTTTGGTTCTTTCTTCTTACCCCGCAACAGAACCTGCGGGATGATACGTTTTTGGAAAGTAACGAAACATAACGAATGAAAAGAATCTTCAAAAATAGGTATCTCATGCTCAAAAATAGGCGTCTCATGCTCAAAAGGAGTGGTCTTTACGGTTCGGCCTGAAGCCAGTTTTAAGTTACTCATAAAGTGAAGTGAAGGTGTGTGTGAAAGTAAGGGATATATTATATGAAGAATCAAATGGCTTCTTTGTTGTCAAGGGGGACAATAATTCCTTTAGGCAACAAAGATATTAATATTGCGTTGCCATCCGTGTAATGGGTTGTAATGCCACATCAATTCTTGTACCGGTTACCCCACCTTCCGAACCGGAATATGTCAGTGACAAGCACTGATGTTATTGCGGCAATAATAGGTAAGGCAGTGGTACCAAACCCGGACCAGATGTTGTAGAAATCTACCACCTAATAAAATAAAATGTTTAAAAATATTTGCAACTCACGCTAATTTCTCATGTTTTAGACAGCTTCGTAATTATTAATATATAAGTATCTATCCGATTTTATATTGTCCGATTATACAAAGTCAGTATAAAATTTGGAGCAACTCAAGTGGTAAAAAATTACAGGTTAACTTTCACTATAAAAAAAAAAACGAATAAACCTACAAAATTTCATAAAAGGTTGTATGGATATATTCTTTGACTGATCCCATCAGAAAGAAATAAAAAAATAAACTAGCACCATGGAAACATTTAAGAAAAAATTACATACAAATAATTTAATAATATAAAAATACAATTCAACAGCACCCAATTCAACATATTATGTACCATGATGAAAAATTTTAGTTGGCAGACCGCAAAACAGTCCAAACTACAGCTAGATATATTATAAAATATTTGTCGCATTTGTTCTATAAAAAATATTTTTATGGATGTTGAATACAAATCCAAAAGTATAGAATGCAGAAGTTGCCACCAAATTTTTCTTAGATACTAACAATTGTATTACAAATTAACGAGCTCAACGTCTCTAAAAGCTAATATATTGCATATTTTATACACTTTTTATCATCAGCACTTAGCGAGACTCCATTTGTTATGGTTAAATTAAAATGCAATTGTACTGCATCAAAAATCTGTTTTATTAAATTTGTATTTATGCCAAAAGCTTTTTACAGTAGGTATCGTTGCTATGTTGGTACCAATGTGGTATGTGGTTGGTACCGTCAGTCTCACTTAATTTCATGAGAAGATTTCAATCTTCTTCCTCAATTGCTTTGTGTTGTGCTCAATATACTTGTGAGTTTATTATAAAAAGATTACTACTTTTTACCAAATAATTCAAAATTAAAAGGGCCTATACACGTTTTTACACAGACACGTGTTAAAAATTGCAGAGTGGATCAAATTCAGCTAAATCTTAACCTATTCCTAGTTTGGATCTGGTCGACAGACACATCCCGATTCTACTAACACATAGTCTTGCCCAGTTAATGTAACTGGGCCTAAAGGCAGGACCAGAAACAAATAAGGCACGTAGGTTTGAGTACATGAGCCACGAATCACGGAGCATTCACTGGATCTGAAAAAATAAATGAAATGTATTGTATATATAAGTATAATATAAATTATTATATATTATTATTAATTATTAAATAAGTATAAATATATTCTCATCCATATGACTAACTATAACGATGAGGAACTAATCAAGAATGAATGAGTTTTTCCTTTTGTTTGAAAGAACAGTTAGAGAAATATATATCTTCTATTCTTTTTCTTTCTTCTATCTATATATTTTTTTAATTCTTTTATTCTATCTATATATTAATACGTAAGGCAAGAAATTTGTACCCAATTTTCAAACAATTACGCTAATGGTGGAGGATGAAATTTGGAACGGTTAATGTTTATTAATTACAGAGGTGTGCAGAAACCTAATATTTATTAATAGGTAACATACATTAGAAATACCTACATTAAATTAGTAAAACTAGACATTACACACACTACACTCATGTGTGTATATATTTTTGCTGGTTCCTCTGTCTAAGAGTTTTACAAAGTTTTAATTTATTAAAGTTTTTTAATATTCATTACATATATTTACAAAAACAGACAAAAATTCTAAAAACTATATTTTTGGCTTTGATATCGTTTATAGATCACGCCCCAAGTATTCAAAAAAAAAATTCAATGTACAGTTTTGACTTCCCTACGATTTTATTATATGTATAGATATGTTAATGATATGTATAGATATGTTATGTATAGATATTATATTTATATACTATAAATATATAAACATTTTTACACATACGCATATGCTCATGATTTGTCTGTCAGTCTGTAAGGAAAAATTCTAAAATAAATGTAGCCTAAATTACTCCTTATTACCGTGATTTAAAAGATAGACAGTCCCGAGGTTTTACCCGTATAGTTCCCGTTCCCGTGGGGTTTCCGAAAAGAAAACTATCCTATATCCTTTCTCGGATCTCAAACTATCTTTGTACCAAATTTCATTCAAATCGGTTCAGTGGTTCAGGCGTGAAGAGGAGACAGACAGACAGAGAATATTCTTGGACCTTGAAACTTGATAAATCGATTCCTATTCCTTTGCTCGGTATATATACATACCCATATCTTGGGAACCCGAAAAAATCGTAAACTGAGATTCCAAATATATATATATATATATATATATATATATATATATATATATATATATATATATATACAAGAATTGCTCGTTTAAAGGTATTAGATTAGTATGGATTACAATGGATAGCAAGTATATAGTATACGTATATAACCCCAGAAAACGTTGTTTTGTCATACCAATAACTTGTATTGAATATTTTGGTGGGGTACTTGAGAGGGGGGAATCTTTTAAGTTGGTTGGTCCAACTCCAACATTAAATATCTACAAAGTTTTATTGAAATCGGTTCAGTAGTTTCGGAATCCATCGCGGACAAACAACGTGACACGTAATTTATATATATTAAGATAGTATAGATTTAAATTCAACACCAAGGATGTCTCCCGTGAGACCAAATCACTTGTTGAACAAACCAATTCGGTTCGGATCTTCGGTTTCGGACAACATTTTGATAATTAATGACTCTTGGTTACTTATTATTGAATACCCTAGAAATAGATTCAAGAGTCAAAGTTGATATTTCAGGCGAAACATGTGTCTTCACCGTCACCGCTGACGATGCAATGATATAATATATATATATATATATATATATATATATATATATATATATATATATATATATATATATATATATATATATATATATATATATATAATTGCAATATTAATAATTAATATTTTTATGTTCAATAAAATCTGACATTCTATATGTTACTTGGTCTCCAAAAGATAAATACTTAAAAAAACTTACTCGCAAACTTCGAAAACAACTTGCTGTAAGAGATCTGGGAACTTCTGCACGATGGTGACCGGTTGACCGGAAGTTAGAGAGACTCCGTACATTGGAGCTGTCGTGTTATACCGCGTCCGACACAGCCGCGTTCCTCCACAAGAGTTGGTGTTAGTGTTGCTGAGTCCTAAGATGTTTGTAGCGCGTGCTGTAAAAGGGAGAATATATTTTTAAGTCACGTCATTCGAGAGAGAAGTTTTTTAATTTAAAAAATGTGTAAACGTTTGACCCTACGGGCCATCTCTGAAACTTCCCACTAAATTAAAGATATTTTAAGCTCAAAAGATAAAAAATATAAGCATAGATTTTTCAGTTCAAACATCTATTTTGTTAAAAATGGGAGTATAATAATTTTTGAAACGCTGTATATTTTGGAAACGATGATGGCATTAAACTCAATTTTTGAGATCTAAAATATTGCTTTAGCTAAATAATCGATAGGTTGAAAAATTTCGATGCAAAGTCAAAAAAAACATTTTAATTTTAATTATCTACATTGATAAATCCCAAACAAATTGACTGATTTTGATTAAATTAACGGTATTATTTTAAGATTTTTTTATTTAATTTTAAGATTTTTATTTTTACGGATTTATTTAAGATTTTTCAGTCAATCGGTGAATTAACTTAAAAGTTATTTAAAAAAAGTTAAGTAAGTTTGCTAAAACAACGTAATTTTAAAGCTATAAGCTATAAGTTATAAGTTTAAAGCTATAAGTTTTGAGATTTTGATAAAACGTAATTTGACGTAGTTTTTTTAGTACAAAAAATCGTAGAATACCAAAACATTATTTGTTGAAAAGTTACGAAGCTATATCGAAAAAACACTTTTTCAAAACTTTTCGTCAATGGTTACACCCAAACGGGTAAACCGATTTTGATGCAATTTATGTATTAGACGTAGTTTTGTATGGAATAGAGCTGATTAGTTTTTGTACTCAATCGGTACATAAATCTGGAAGTTATATTAAAAAAATAATGTTTCGCCAAATTTTTTTTGTGTTTTTTCAAAATTCCTCAAAATCTCCTGAATCGAATCGGTTTAAATTTTCAGGAAGTCTAAGTTGAGTGGATTCCAATCGAATGCCATCAACCGCGTTTTGATCCGTCCACCCGTTCAAAAGTTATGAGATGTTTATATACATACATACACACACAAACACACACACACACACACACATACATACATACAGACATACTGACGTCATCGTGAAAATAGTCGGAAAAGGTTCCTAGAACCTCAAAACGTGGACATCTGGTGAAAACTCGATTTTCGAAAATCGGGGTAAAATCAGTAACTTCCTACCGGGGTAGGACCTACTAGGTACCTACAGTAACCGGGGCAAAATAAGTAGTAGGAAGTTAAAAATCGCAGCGAAATTCCAAAAGCCATTATTGGCGTGGCCAATGGATGGGCCAAATGTTTTGCTCATTTGTTCTTATCACTCTGATTTACGTTGACCTATTATTAAGCTCTTGTTTGATTAACTAGGGACTTTCTTCGCATTAGGCGAAGTCTAACATTCTCTGAGACTCCACAAATAGAATCCCCTTTGGAGTGGTTATGCGCGCGCCAAGTAGCTACTTAACGCTGGGAGCGTCACAAGTCACAACTCAAAACCCACAAGTTCTTACGTTACGTAAAGATCCAATCATTTTTTACACGCAACGCCCATTTCCTAATATATGTATAAACTAGGGTATTTGCGCTTAACTTCCAGTAGCCACAGAGTACTGGAGACTAACAGAAGTCAATGTACATACAAGTAATTTTCGAGCAACGCACACATATCTCAGAATGTCTCAGGACAGTTTGTTCCGAACCATTCCTCGATGCGTCCGTGAGAGGTGTCTATGTGCGTTGCTCGAATATTACTTGTATATATGTCGCCGTGAAATTGTCAATACCGTTAGATTATAATCTACCTAGGGAATTTATAATTTGGTTAGATTAGGTTAGCAGTTAAATTATAATATCACTTAGATTATAATGTAACGAAATTGCTCCCTAGGTAGATTATAACCTAACGGTATTGACAATTTCACGGCGACATATACATTGACTGCTGTTAGGTTCCAGCAATATGTGCAGTAGCCACCTATAAATCTCAAGACCATTAGAGGGAAGGGACATTGGAGTAGTCAGTAAAAATCTTATCGTTCTTTAGCTTTATTTCCTAATACATTACCTAAGATTCACCTGCTTGAGAGTCACTAGACATCTTTTCTACATTTTCATAGTTGTCAGTGTTCGTAGCAATTAGCATTTACTGTATAATTTAAAGGTCTAAAATCCTCAAAAGCTGAGAGATTTCTGTCCTAATGGAATGATAAACCATCGCCTAGAGACACCTAAAATATTAATGGTGCATGGCTATCCGTTTAGCGAAATGATAATACCACATGCATAAGTCTATCGGCTACCTTACCCTCCAAACCGGAATATGATAATGACAAGTATTGACGCTATTGTACGTAAGTAATTGTAATAAGTTGACCGCCCCGTTGGTCAAGTGGTTAGAGACCCTGACTACGCAATCAACGAGGCTCGGGTTCGATCCCCGACGGGAACAAGCATTTGTGTGATGAGCATAAATGTTTGTATTTCCGGGTTTGGGTGTTTATTGACTAACATCCATAACACAAGCAAATAATTTGCTTACTTTGGGGTTAGATCAGTAAGTGTAATTTGTCCCGTGAATTATTATTATTATTATTATTGTGACAGGAAAAGGTACCATACACGTTAGCCACGAACCGAGCCGAGTCGAGAGAGATTTTGCGGAACTCCCCCTCCTAGTAGTCGTGATGATATTGACTTGTATAACCAATTGTTTATCTTTTGCGAACTGCTTGGAAGAATGGCAGTTGGTTCATTCTTCAAAGGGAGCCCGGACCAACATTTAGTATCTACTTACACCTGATAAAGAGACTTGAACTATTTTAGCTACACTGTAATTATTACTGTAGTCAATGTTTACATGATCGTCTTAAACGAGTCAGGAATTTTGAAGGACAACCACTTATTAATGGCATCCTAATACATAAGTTAAGTTTTATCTATTTGGGAGACTCAAATGATTTGATCACGTAGTTGGCCATAGCATCAAGTGACGTTTCTGCTAAAGTCTTGAAAAATAGATTGATCTTCAGCAACACACATATTTTGGGATCCTTATCATATTTTCCAGGCCTTACCTGTGCGATTACTACTGGGTGGTTTAAGTACACCCTTGGAATAGTCGGTATGCGCGTCGAGTAAAGCTCTCCGCATCAGCTGAGGGTCCAGTGTCTTCGCCATTCTCCCTTGTCGTGTAGATTGACCCCAACTTGATTTTAACGCTCGGTTAACTAGATGCCTAGAACAAAAATATTTTTCTAATTATTTCAGTTGATACATACATATGTGCATTTCTATGTATGAAAATTCCAACAGTTTGTAACGTAGGTTTACAAGCTCCAAACCTACGTTACAAACTGTTGGAATTTTGCCCTGCTTGCTGTCGTGTTCCGTTTTGAAGATAAGGTAGCCGGTAAACTTATGCATGTGGTATTACATCGCTGCTACACAGTTAGCAAAGCAAGAATAATACGCTTGATGCTTTATTAGGCAATTGTAATGTATTTCAGCCAGGACAAGCTTTTGTTTTCTTGTGATTCGTGAGAAATCGGAACGTCAATAAACATTCACTTTTTACGGTTCACTCCGCCCATCTCTTATTTCTTGACGAGATAAGATTTATTTAAATAGTATCATCACGCTGTAGGTCATTTCATTACAGGGTAGACAGAGTGCTATTCCAGCTCACCGCGATTCACCGTTTTTAAAGATTTATGGCGCATAACTGGAACCTACGTTTCTACATAATTTTCCCAAGGACGAGGGTAGCAAAACGGGGAGTTTTGATACCCTCATACTTGGGAAAATTATCGAATTTCTATTGATAATAGTCTCCTAATGATATTATTCAAGGTATCTGAACCGAAAGCTTATTGTACTTAGTACATAGGAATCTTTGCTAAAAACCCGATAACTCTTTATCCAGCTAATCCGGGACTCGAGTCCAGTATATCATGTTAACCAAAAAACAATCACCGTTCGCCACGAAAAACAATCAGCCCGCCTCGGAAATCGACCCAAAAACTTCATAATCTGTACCGAACATGTTTACCACTATACAACGAGGTAACCACTTCGATAACTCGAATTTAAAAACTTAAACAATTCCTGACACATTATTTTATCGTAAAACTTCATATCTGCCATATATGCATCATCTGCAGAGCAAAAGATGATAAAACCTTCGAATAGAAACCCTGCAGCCCCAAGTTAATATTACTAAGTTATAGCAATATCACTGAAGTAACAGAATTTACTGCCTCGTAGTCTAGGGGCTAGCCTATTCGGCTTAGATCATGAGGTCCCGGGTCCGATCCTCGAGTTCTTGTGATGTTAAAGTTAATTAAAAAAATTTTCGAGTTTTATCATAAATCTCAGCAGCGAGGCGATGTCTTACTACACCCGTCCTCGAATGAACAGGTAGAGCCATCGACCCCGGTTATCGCTAGAAATGTCGATAATCGCTATCAGGTCGGTAAAATTCAGCGACAGGGATCACCACTCATCACGCCAAACTACAAACCGGCGGATCGTGATGAACCGGAAAATCTACAGACGTTCGGTTTACTCTATCTACACCGCAAGGTAATTGGGCGTGATGACACTTTTTTCCCACTTTTTTACCTATCGATCAGTCTGTACCAGTTGCTTAATTCCTTTCATCAAATAAAGAAAGTTGCTTAGTTCTTTTTTTGTGCTAATGACCTTGGCAAGGGCTGAACCGTTTTTGATTAAATATTTATGAATGACAGTTAGTACACCAGTTTCCGAATTTAAAAAAAAGCATCCAAATCGGTCCATCTGTAAGAGCTGCGATACAACACACATACACAAACAGACCTGCACACCCTCCGTTTGGTCCGGAGCACCTTTGAAGAAAAGACCAACTGTCGTTCTGCCAGGCAGGTCGTAAAAGGAGACCAATTAGAATACGTGTCATTACCATCGTGACTACTAGGTGGTAGAGGTCCGTAATGTCTCGCCCAGGTATATGATACGCGCTGCCTTACCTTTACCTATTCCTGCCGTAATAGCGTCAATGCTTGTCAGTGTTCCGATTTGGAGCGGATAGGACAGCACCATTAACATCTTTGGTGTATATACGCGATGGTTTCTCTTTCCATCAGGAGACCCATCTGCTTATTTGCTATATAATAATATGAAAACATTAAACACACTCACACACACACAAATAGTTGTCGAAGTTATAACACTTATACACTTTTTGCGTTGGGGGTAAAAAGACCGCTCTCATAGACATCAAAGTTCTCAACGATTTGATCGAAGCGTAAGATAAATAATTAGTTCTATACTTAACTGTTCAACGGTAATAAATATTTATCTTAATCTTGATCAACGACCGCGAATGGAAATCGCGTTAATTGAGTACGTAGGTAACTGTATTTACTACTCTCTAACTTAATACCTAGGCGATTGAACTTGGTTCAGATTTTTTTGTACAATATTTGTTAAAATTAAAACTCAAAAAATTCTAAATTTAAATGAACCTTCACAGGCACTTTTGACGAGTCGAGATTTTTAAAACTACTATCGGATCGAAACGCGGCCACACACTGAGAAGATTCGGCGGAGGAAACCCGGCGGGTTTGTCTTTTTTTAAATCAATTACAATATTACAATTACAAAAAACAATATTACAAAAAATATATAAGAATGTTATGAGGAACAATTAATCCCAAGCAAGCAGGTATTGAAATAAATCAAATTAAGCAAAGTTAAGGTAATAATCATCAAAAAAATAAAAAACACAATTTTTCAACGGTTTTCATCTTAGAATCATGGTCCAAATCTATGATTTCAATTTTCGGTAGACAACGGATTAAATGGATACGCCTTTCAAGACAATATCTTAGTTTGTCAGTGTAGCTTGCACAAAGAAATACCGAATTATTCTACGTTGCCGATGTAATTTTTTAACCTTGTCATCCTTTCGGTACGATAAAGTAGTATAAAAAGTATTTTCATGTCCGTGTCCCCGAAGGGGTTGTCAGAGGTACAAATGCAATAGACCTCGCCACAAGATAGCAACACACCATTAACATCTTTGGTATCTATAGGCGATGGTTGACTCTTTCCACCAGGAGACCCATCTGCTTGTTTGCTATCTTATGATATAAAAAAAACGAATCTACGCTTTTATACCTGCAGCGTGTATCGGACAATGTATCAAAATAGAAAGAAAAAAGAAGAAAAGAAAGCATGCCATTTTTTAATTCTAGTTGGACCGGGCTCCATTAAAAAATAGACCATTTTTTTCCAGGCAGTTCGTAAAAAGCAAACGATTGGTTACGCGAGTCACTACCATCGTGGCTACTAGGTGGTAGAGTTCTGCATTGTCTCGCCCGGGTCTAGTACCACCTCCTTACCTATTCCTATCGCAATAACGTCAGTGCTAGTCACTATTGTATTTCGATTTGGAGGGTAAGGTTGCATGCATTGCGCCAGATGTCACGTGGATAACAACTCACTATTAACATCTTTGGTGTCTACAGACGATGGTTTATCTTTCATCAGAAGAGTCATCTGTTTGTTTGTTATCCTATAATTCCAGCAGGAATAGATAAGGCGATGGTATGTACTATGTACCAGACCAGAGTGAGACATTACGGAACTCTTCTACCTAGTAGACATGACAGTAGTGATACGTTTGGTAAATCGTTCGTTTTTTTTCCCGTGTTGGTCCCGGGCTCTTTTGAAGAATAGGCTAACTGCTGTTCTGCCAAGCAGGCCGTAAAAGACGACCAATCGGCTATACGAGTCACTATCATCGTAACTACTAGGTGGTAGAGTTCTGCATTGGTACCTCCTTCCTACTTATTCCAATAGCGTTCGCAATAGCGTCAGTGCTAGTCACTGTCGTGTTTCAATTTGGAGGGTAAGGTAGCCGGTAAACTCATACATTGCGCTACATGTCAATTGGATAGCAACTCGCGATTAACATTTTTGGTGTCTACAGATGATGGTTTTTCTTTCCATCAGAAGAGTCATCTGTATGTTAGTTATCCTATAATTAATAGGTAAGGAGATGGTACGGTACCATGAGACTTTGCGATCTCTACCACCTCGTAGTACGTATGGTAACGACGTGTTTGGCAAATCGTTCGTTCTCTAAGTTTAGGTAAATATAAACCAATAATTTAACGCAATAAAATTGCAGCATCCAACTTCTGATTTCCTCTATCTCCGGTACCCCACATGAGATCTTCACCAAATTAAAATAGGACCACACGGAAAGTAACAAACAGAAATTTTAGGAACAAAATCTCTCTAACAAATCTCACTAACAAAAACAGAATTTTCAAAATAGGTATATAAATGACAGTTCTGAGATAACAGATATAAAAAAAGTATCCAAATAATGATTGCGTTGAAATTCTTGAACAAATACTCATACGCACAACGTTTTTTGCCTTAAAATTTAATATATATCGGAAAATTCTATATCAGATCTTTAACTTATCCGCATTTAATAAATATTTTTTAAACTAAGGGAATAGTAGCTAATTAAAGTTGGAATTTAGGTGAGGGTAACGTAAACATTCAGTTCTCTCCTTAGTAGTCTGTGCTTTCGTATATATCTTGTCATTGGGTGTCTTTAGTACAACTGCTAATCTCAGAAATCTAAGTTAGAATGACAAAATTCTGAACTAAGATTTTTGTCAAGACTTTTTTAGATACTTAAAATAACAAAGATAAATTAGCTTTAAACTTTTCTTTAGTACAAAAAAAGGAAAAATTTTATTTAATACTTTTTTTTATATCATAAGATAGCAAACAAGCAGATGGGTCTCCTGATGGAAAGAGTCAACCATCGCCTATAGACACCAAAGATGTTAATGGCGCGTTGCTATCTTGTGGCGAGGTCTAATGCCACATGCATAAGTTTACCGGCTACCTTACCCTCCAAACCGGAACACGACAGCGACAAGCATTGACGCTATTGCGGCAGGAATAGATAAGGCGGTGGTGCAAGAGCAGGGCGAGACAATGCAGAACTCTACCACCTAGTAGCCACGATGGTAGTGACTCGATAGACAATCGGTCGCCTTTTACGAGCTGTCTGGCAGAACGGCAGTTGGCCTATTCTTCAAAGGAGGCCGGGACCAACACGGCGTAATACTTATAATGAAAGTTATGATTATATAAACTTATTGCTGTTTTAATGCAAATGTAATTAAAGTTTTGTACAATGATAACACTTAAATATGATGATAAAAGTCAATCAAACTAAAGTCTCAATATTTTTTATATGAATGTTCCTAGCGATATATATTATTTAATTAATTTAAAATACGTAGAAAATTATTCTAGTTTGTCTAATATTCGTCACTCCGAAAGATACGCAAGGGATGAAAATTTATTTACACACACCCATGGGCGCACCGGGGTGAGGGGAGGAGGGGCAGCTCCCCCCCACCCCCTCATCCATCCACTGGAATTTGTTAACCGCTCTACTGTTGTAGATAAAAATATAGTCTTAAAATGTTGCGGTTGACCCTGGCCCAGAACCTGGGTACGCCCACGCATACACCGATAAAATTTTAATGGAAACCCAAATAGATTTTCGTATGTGAATAAAGTACAGTTAATATACACATACGTGTCGAAAGACAACTTCCTTTTTTAAAGTCGGTTAAATATAGAAAAGTTTTCCCATGCTTATCTATATATGCGGATATTGTCGTTACTGGCTGAAAAACGGAAACGTTCGAAGTAATAATCTAGAGTCCCGTTATCCGGCCTGTTTTACCCATTATAGTATGCTGTGTGACATGTCTGCGTGAGGTTAAGATTAAACTTGCAATTTATGTGTGGTATAGGCCGTGGCCCCAGGAACAAACTTCTTTTTGATTAATAGCAAGATTAACAAGCTGAATTTTTGTGAACCGCTTCGTTTTGATGAGGCAACCATCTTTTCTATCTTCGAAAAATCTCGAATCGGGTAACTAATAAATTTATTAGGCTTTGAAAATTTCTACTATTATTGTACATTTATATTATACTAGCTGACCCGGCAAGCGCTGTTCTGCCTTTTTTACTACTCTTATTTTTTTATATATTTTCTCACATTTTAAACCTTCCCTGGACTTCAACAATTAATTCAGAACCAAAAATAGCCAAATCGGTTCAGCCGTATCCGAGTTTTAGCGAGACGAACGAACAGCAATTGATTTTTATATATATAAATGAGTAAACAAGATATATATATATATATATATATATATATATATATATATATATATATATATATATAGATTAGGTTATACCTAAAAGGGTCTAGTATTATTGTACAATACGTAAAAAAAAATTCTATCCGATTTATTAATATATCAATGGTTAAAGGTATAGTTTAGTAGCCTAATACAATCATATACAGATTGACTGGTAAAAGATTGTAGGTACATGTTAGAGATGGGTCAAATGTGGTTTGAACCTATATAACTAGCTATAGTGACATTTAATTATCTAGTCAGTAGACATAATTGGAACTATAGCAGGCATTTATTAGTGAAATGGCATTCTGCTGTCATGAAGCTACCTTCTAAAATATGTGATATGGCGATGTCAAATACCTAATATGGCTTACCAATTACGTGTTCTTAATGTTTACCAATTTTCATCAAGATCGGTTAAGACGTTCTTGGGTTATAACGGTAGATACAGACCGACAAAAATATTTAAAATTGTGAAATTTACGGATTTTATTTATTTTACGGATATTTTTTTTGGATTAATTTTTCCAGTTAGCAATGCACCACTAACATCTGTGGTATCTATATACGATAGCTGTCTCTTTATTTACACTAGGAGAGCTATCTGTTTTTCTGCTACATCGAATAAATAAAATAGCGCATTAAAAATGAAATATTTTATTCTTTATAGACATCGGTACATTAGTCTTTATCAAGGTCCAACTCTAGTTTAACAAAATTACAAGAACGTAATAAAGAATCGTCAATTAATGATTCTTCTGTATTTTTACCAGTAGCTCTATTTTCCAACGCCAGTTTTAAATCATCTTCAGTATCGAGATCATCATAATCTTCTTTGGACATAAAAGAAGCTAAACCTTTTTTAAAGCTGTAATTAAAACCGAAAACCGATTCGCTAGGTGTTCGATATATGTCCTCCCGCCATGTATTATTTAATTTATATTGTACGAATTTGCAACCTTGACTCCACTGTTGTTGTTTATTTTCCAGGAGCCAATCCCGAAGCATTTTTATTATATCATCGTTAGAAGGACCTTTCGATACTGTTTCAATTAAAACGTCAGCACTGACTACCTTTATTTGTGGAAACGTCTTGTACATTTTTTTACATATTTGTTTGCACAAAACCATTCCATTATTAGATTGTAGAATATTAGGAGCACCAAATACAAGAAAAATGTCTAAGAGTGTATTTACACACGAGTCTACATTTACAACTGTTAATGGCTTCAAATGTATAAATTTTGTGACGAAATCTTTATACACGAATAGATATTTATTGCAATCTACAGTTGAATTGTTCATATCTACTATGATAATGTCCATTTGACCACGGGAATACATCTCGGGGTATATTTTTACTCTAGAACTAGAATCGTGATTTAAGTCAGTTGATTCCATTTGAAAGTCGGATTCCAAGTGATTCGGTGATTGTTCTATGCTTAAAGTTGAGGAGCTTTCCATATTGTTCTCTTGTAATAAAACTTCATTAAATTGCGAGTTTTTAGGTTTATCTCTTTTAACTTTAGTCTTACATCCTTTACATAATGATAGATACACCATAACAATTTCAGTTGTAATGTTTCTATATTTAGTTTTAAGTTCAATCATCATTCGTGATCTGCCAGCGTGATTTAACTTTAAGTGGTAATTATGAATAATGTCATAAGTTTCTTCTAAAGTGACAAAAAGTTGTTGTTTTTGTCCTGGTGACACTGCCATGGCTAGCCGCTCGCCATCCGGTGTTTGAATTACGGCAAATCGCTTCAAACGTCGATAATCCTGAGGTTCTTTTTTCACTTTTGTTTGCGCTTCTTTCACTTTTTGTAACAGATATCTGTATTTTTCTGCTGGCAGTATAATCGAGTTAGGTTTAGCTTTACAAGTTACTACCTTTTGAACTTGCCGTGTAAATTCCTCTCTAGTGACATCACCAGACATTTTTAATTACAAATTAATTGATTAATAATATTGACAAACGTTATTACGCACAATGACGTTAATAATAATCACATAAACAAAACACAGTTACGTACTTCGTATTGAATTATATGCACAGTGACTGGGCTAAACGTGTAACGACTGGGTACGGGGAACAACGAAAATAGCCGAAGGTGGGCGACAGCGTATATATACAAAGACATAATAATCAACGGGCATCGGTCCTTGACACTAGCCAGATTAAATCATGCTTGTAATAAGCTTCATTGACTATTCAAATATTTCAATTGTCAATAATATTAACAAACGTTATTACGCACAATAGCATTATTATTCACTTAAACATGCCACAGTTACGTACTTCGTATCGTACTGGGGAGTGGGGTTAACGTGCAACCATGGAGTATAGAGCTAAGGAGGGTCAACTCTGTGGGTGAGAGTGTCTATCAAAAAGCAAGCAATTCAAAAATTGTACTTGTGTGGTCGCGCCCGCATCACACAAGGACAATTTTTGAATTTTTAGAGGTAAAGCAGTAAAAGAGCTTTTAAATTGTTACCAGTAGACTGTTAAAACAGCGCTACAAGCGTTGTTATTTTTTTTTCATAACATAAGATAGCAAACAATCAGATGGGTCTCCTGGTGGAAAGAGTCAACCATCGGCTACAGACACTAAAGATGTTAATGGTGCGTTGCTATCCTGAGTTGAGGTCTAATGCCACATGCATAAGTTTACCGGCTACCTTTCCCACCAAACCGGAGCACGACAGTGTCAAGCACTGACGCTATTACGGCAGAAATAGGTAAGGTGGTGGTACCAGACCTGGGCGAGTTTATGCAGAACTTTACCACCTAGTAGCCACGACGGTAATGACTCGCAAAGCCAATCGGTCGCTTTTTACGACCTGCCTGGCAGAATGACAGTTCGCCTATTCTTCAAAGAGTCCGGGACCAACACTGGGAACTGCCGCTACTTAAATGCTACTGCTCAGTAGAGTTTACTCTACAACAGTTATGTTCATATCGTTGTTTATCTAACGCCAATGCCATTCTGGTAGGTACCTACCCCGTTTTAGTGCGGGCTCCTTTGAAGAATAGGCCAAATGCCGTTCTGCCAGGCAGGTCGTAAAATGCGACCGATTAGCTATGCGAGTCACAACCATCGTGGTTACTAGGTGGTAGAGTTCTGCTTTGTTTCACCTGGGTCTAATACCACCGCCTTACCTATTCCTTCCGCAATAGCGTCAATGCTTGTCAGTGTCGTGTTCTGGTTTGGAGGATAAGGAAACCGGTAAACTTATGCATGAGGCATTCGACCTCGCCACAAGATAGTAACGCACCAATAATATCTTTGGTGTTTATATGCGATGACTGAGTATTTCCATTAGGATACCCATCTGCTTGTTTGGTATCTTATGCTCTAAAAAAGACCTGAAACTTAATTTTCAGTATAGGTATACCAGGACGCCAACAACTTCTCCCTATACGGGTTGACAAGTAAAAGTCTACACATACTGATGTGTAGACTTTTACTTTTCACTGGAACAGGATAATTAATAGTCATATTTAACCAATAAAAATATAGGTAATACAAAGAGAATATTGCCTAACTTAAATAAACGTCAACGAAATTAGTGTTGTAATATTCAAAATGTATGGTCACCGTGCAAGCGAAAGGCAGCGCCTTAATTACACGTGCTGCGGTAACAAACAGCAAGTATCTTTTGTTACATAACTTTTTTTAGATATAGGAATCAAGTACTAAACAGTGAACACCTCCTTTATTATGTACAATCTTTTGCCAGTCAACCAGTATAAGTTAGTCTTCCTTTCTCTATACTCCATGCGTGTAACGAAGGGGGCGGAGACAAACGATAATAACCGAAGTCGACCGAAAGCGTATTGGACAAAGACATAAAATCACCAACGGGCAACGGGCATTGCATCGCTTTCTTGACACTGGCCATAATAACGCTAGTTAACAACTTTATCGACTATTCAAATATTTATAATTTTACGTTTTAGTTACATTATATTATTCATATTTCCTTTATGTTTTTATTACGAGATTTAAATGTGATTGGTTGAAAAATATTTTACTAATAATATTATTCTAGTGGTCTTGTCGCTAAGTTATTAAAATCGAATCATGAGATCCCTAATTCGATTCTCGGGTCGGACAAAGCACACTATAAATTTTGCGTAACTTAAAAAAACAACATGTTATAACCAAAATATTATGTTTAATGCTTTTCAAAGTCTCCTTTTCCTACATTTTAAACATTTTTTCATGCGATCGAACCATTTTTTTAAAACAGGAGGACCACAGATCTGAAGGCATGTTTTCTACGTGCTGATTGAACGCTATCACTGCCTCTTCGGAGTTGGTAAAAGTAAAACCTCTCATTAAATCTTTGATTTTGGGGAAAATACAGAAATCACAGGGTGCTAGGTTGGGGCTATGCGCAGGACGAGTGACGAGATGTATTTTTTCGGAAGCTAAAAATGACTTTATTGGCCGTGTGTGAAGAAGCGTTGTCATGGTGTAGGAGAATGTGGCTTTTAGGTCGTCTTTCGCGAACTTTTTCTTATACCCTGGGTAAACAAATGGTAGAATACCACTCGGCATTAACACTCTTTTGATCTTCATGTAGAATTGTACAGATGGGACCCGTAGCTGAGAAAAAAAACGCGATCAATTTTTTACCAACGTTTCTCGCCTATCTACTTTTGTTGGCCTGTTCTCATTTTCAAACACTCATTCACAAGATTGCTGTTTTTTTTTTTCGGGTTCAAAACAATAAATCCACGTTTCGTCTCCTGTGACAATGTCATAAACAGCATTAGAATGTCCGTGGTCGTACTTTAGTAGAATCTGTGACTTTAGAGCTTTGTGTACTTTAGTGGATTTTGAAGACGAGCGGCACAGTCTTGCGGAGAAAGAGAACTTTTAAAATCATAAAAAATCATCGCTCTAAAATCTTTTCGACTTAATTCCATTTTCGTTGCGTACGTAGAACTTTGATGTGTGATAAAAAAACAATTGACAAATCATTTCCCGCCAATTGTTTTTTTTTTTTATTACTAAGAAGGTTACTAAGAAGGCAACGTTTTAAAAATATAACATTCTAAATTCAAATGCTAATAAGAGTGACATAATATTTTTATTTAAAATATTATTTTACTGAAATATATTTCAATTTTGGATAAAATGTATTATTAAAAGGATATATTACTATGTATAAACGATTTAAACGCCTCTAATTAATATTCCCATAACTAAGTCTAAATATATTTCATTTTGTAATAAACATGTATCAAAATTATTACAGCTAATAATTAATATTAGAAAACCGATTAAAACGCCATCTCATTATTACTCCCATAACTACATCATAAAATAATGACGGAAGCTAACAAGAGGTGGCGTATAATAAGAAAATGTCCCACGTTCTGCTTGTCACAAACAATAGTATTAGCTTGCGATTATTATAAAATTGCAATAAATGAACATAAAGTTGTTAAAATCAAGTCTTGGGTTCACACCCCGATGAGAAAACTCCACAACAATAGAAATTGAAGTTCAAGTAACGGGATTCTATTTTATCGTCTTGAAAGTCAAACCTTTTCCGTTTTTGTAACTGCTTAGTATTTTCATCTGATTAAAAGATTGCCTCGTTGGTTTAATAGATTAGACCCTGGAGTTGATGTCTTATACTGGCTCATTGGCCGAGTGGTTAGCGACCCTGACTACGCAATCGACGAGGCTCAGGTTCAATCCCCGACGGTGACAAGCATTTGTGTGTTGAGCATAAATGTTTGTGTTTCCGGGTTTGGGTGTTTATTAAATATATTCCACGTTTTTATATAGATACTAGCTGCGCCCGCGACTTCGTCCGCGTGGGATTTTTTTTAAAAGTAGTCTAAGTTACTCCTTATTACATCAGCTATCTACCAGTGAAAGTCCCGTCAAAATCGGTCCAGCCCTTCCAGAGATTAGCCGGAACAAACAGACAGACAGACTGACAGACAGACAGACAGACAAAAATCGTAAAAAGTGTTATTTTGGTATGTGTACCGTGTGTAAATCCATATGCATGCATTTATAACTACAATACATAGGTATTTATAAATACAATTCATAAGAAATACGTAATATGTAACGTAAAATAATTTCGTCACAAAATTTCAACTCGATCCGTCGATAGGAAGGGCTTAAAACGGTATTGCACTGAAATGAGACAGGTATCAGAACAGCTAGCTAAAGCCGCTATTCTGTAATCAATAGTTTTCAAAATAAACAGTTTCATTATGATACGGCAAAATCGCGAAACGACCCACCTCTAGTTAGAGGTATATACTTCCACTCGTGTACCTTAAAAAAACCGGTTAAGTGCGAGTCGAACTCGCGCACGGAGGGTTCCGTACCATCATCTATAAAAAAATGGCAAACAATCACGTTTGTTGTATGGGAGCCTCCTTAAATATTTATTTTATTTTAATTATTTATTTTTAAAGTGATTATTTAATTAAATATTCTGTGGGTATTTCAAACGTCTACCAGTTGTCATTATTAAGATCTAAAAAAAATTAAAAATGCAAAAAAACGCGTTTGTTGTATGGGGGTCACCCTTAAATATTTATTTTATTCTGTTTTAGTTTTAGTTATTATAGCGGCAACATAAATACATAATTTGTAAAAATTTGAACTGTCTATCATGGTTCATAAGATACAACCTGGTGACGGACAGATAGATAGACAGACAAGCGCAGGGACAGACAGTGGTGTCTTAGTAATAGGGTCCCGTTTTAAACTTTGAATATGGAACTTTAAAAAGTATAGTAAAGCCAACGCATTCACAGTTCGGCTCTTCTCGGCAATTTTCGGTTGTCGTTCGGCGGTGAGTAGCGCGCCGCGTCTCACACCTTTCGGTAAATACCTACTATTGTTGAATTATTTTTATGTTACAATTTTTCTTAAACTTTGCATCCAAATAACTTGGTATAAGAGCCAAAGTTTATCTTCCTAAGATTTTCGTGTTAATGAAGTAGATACTTTTCGTTAGTAAGGATTAATATGCCAGCGTACACCTGCGTATAATAATCCTATTGCTCAAAATTCATCTATTAATTTTCAACAATTTTTCGACTCAAAATTTCTTATTGTATTGTTGTTATAAGAGATAGATATATAGTGTCGCGGACTTTTTTTGTAGATCTACATAAAACCAATATATTTGTTGTACATTGTACTTACGTATACTTATCCATTACGCCAGCGCACGCTGATACAGCAGTTCGAGCGATTTTCTTCCGACTTAGTTTATGAATATCGATATTTTAACTAAACCAAGAATAATTGTAACGTAATGCTTGATAGCCAGAAACCTTCCTAAATCCTATATATATGGTTTTATCATTTATGTAGCTATCACACACAAAGAACATTTTTTCAATCCAACTTATTGTTCCAGAAATTAACGCGTTTAATCAACAATCATTCAATAAATAATAGTTTAAAAAAACTAAAAAACACGCTTTTTATAGAAAAGCGAACTAAAAAATATAAAATAAATTTTAATAAATTTAAATTAAGAATAGTGTTAAAAATTTCAATAATTATAAAATAATAATAGTGTGAATAAAAAAAATAATTTTATTTAAAAAAAAGCGTGGGGTGCATGGTGTCAATACACATATGACACATATGAGTAGAGTGATTATCATTTCGGTAATATCTTAAAAAGCACCCCACGCTTTTTTTAAAATAAAATTATTTTTTTTATTCACACTATTATTAATTTATAATTATTGAAATTTTTAACACTATTCTTAATTTAAATTTATTAAAATTTATTTTATATTTTTTAGTTCGCTTTTCTATAAAAAGCGTGTTTTTTAGTTTTTTTAAACTATTATTTATTTTCTACTTTTTAGTTTGGTTTATTTATAATAGCTTGTTTTTTAATTTTAAACTATTGCACGACTCATGATGCGAAGCATCAGAGAGTGCTTTACGATCGAAATTTTTTTTTCATATATACATATCTTCACGCCAGATCCCTTACGGGGTAGGCAGAGAGAACCAAGTGCCTTACATCACGATCCTTGCAGGCTTGTCTCGCTTCCTCCACATTCATCACTCTTTTCATACAAACACGCCGGTTGCGAAGACTCTTGATACTACCTTCGGAAATTTTTTTCGCCTTATTTTGGCAACTATTTTTAGTATTATAGCCTTGTTAGTTAACGGAATCAAGATATTTTGCATACTATTGTCGAGATAATTTAATGGAGATTAATTCTATACTTGCTAAAAATTAATTTAGTGCAATACAAACGGAAAAAAATATGAAAATAGGTCAAAAAATTTCCTGTCCGTCATGTATGAAACTCCGAAAACACTGTAACTTATGAAAAAATCAATTATTTAAGTTATTTTTTTTAATTCTAATCGGCAATTGTAGATCATCGAATGCGAATGGCTAATAAATTCAGTGTCGTTTAATTACAATTATTAAAAAACGAAAACTACAAGACTGTATATCTATATATATCCATGTAGAATTAACATGGATGGTGATATATCTATATCTATAAATATTATGTACATTTATTTTTTTTGTTTTTTTTTTGTTTTTTACTCAGTCAATTAAACTCAGTCACAGAGACGGTGGCGGACTCTTCG
Source organism: Apodemia mormo (assembly GCA_036924255.1). Lineage (NCBI taxonomy): Eukaryota > Metazoa > Arthropoda > Insecta > Lepidoptera > Riodinidae > Apodemia > Apodemia mormo. Next base: position 9,471,437 of record JAUPFN010000007.1, on the reverse strand, counting down.
TGGCTCGTGAAATCTAAGTTATATGTTCAGACACTGTTGCAAACTCTAATGCGCATACCTAGTCGAGTGCCGCGGTAGAAGCACGGAACTACTTACACGCTTATAGACATATGTGTGTGTGAGTGTGTGTGAGTGTGTGTGTGTGTGTAAGTGTGCAAGGCGTTCCTGTCGTACTCCCATACAGGACAATACGACGGGGCCAGACATGGGCCATGCTTGGTGCAATGCTGTCTATCTCTGGCCCATGCTTGTAAACCCGCTTTGGCCCAGCCTTGGTAGAAGTAGACTCAGTAAGATCCAAGGGTGTCTAGCGAATGAGTCTTTTGAGCAGAGAGCTATTAGAGTTGATCTCATTATTGAGCCAACTAGCGAACTAGCGACTAGCGAGAGAACTACTAGCGAACGAGTCTGCCGAGCAGAAGGCTCATAGAATTGGTCTCATTGAGGAGCGTTTAGCTAAGGAGTCCGCCGAGCAGAGAGCTCGTGGATTAGTAGTGATTCGAAACCGTACAGCAATCGAGTCTGCTCAGCCACGTGAGAACCGCCTAGCGGTAGCGCGTCAGACGTCACAAAGACTTCGTTCAATTACTGAGCGTAATTTTATAACCACCATAAATCAATACGCTGAAGTACCATGTACAATCTGTAAGAAATTATTATATCCAAACCAACAGACGTCATTAGTTAAAGCACGTTTTGATTTTTTTTTGCTCGACTACCATAAAAAAAAGAAAAGTTCCTTCTCAGGCCTACTGGAACAACATGGAAGTTATATCTTTACCTCTTGAACTGACCGACTTGACAGACGTAGAACAAACGCTTTCGTTAAGAGTAGTTCCTTTTATAACTAGTTTCCACCCGCACCAAAGTGTTCGTCAACACGAATCAAACGAGCCCAAACTCGATAGAGTTGTGTTATTTAATTGCTGAGCTCCTATGGTCACCTTCTGGCTTCATCATCGAACCCTGCAGGATCCTAGTTAGCACCAAGCACCAAAGTGCTCGTCAACACTAATCAAATGAGACCAAATTCGATAGAATTGTGTCATTTAATTGCTGAGCTCCTATGACCATCTTCTAGCTACATCATCGGACCCTGCAGGATCCTAATCACCACCAAGCACCAAAGTGCTCGTCAACATGAATCAAATGAGTCCAAACTCAATAGTCTTGTTATTAACCGATTTTTAACCATTTAATTGTTAAGTTCCTGTGGTCACCTTCCGATTCAGATTCATCAGATCAGCTCCATGTCATAATAAGGTTTCATTGTCATTCAATTAACATACGTATAAAAAATTTCAGCTCAATCGGTAACCGGGAAGTGGATCAAATCTACTTGCGAGATATGATTTCAGACATCGAGATAGGTACAATAAATAAAAAAATGCTCATAAAACAAAAACTACTGGGCCTACCTGAATCAAATTTTTATGGGACCAATTCGAAACTATTCCGCATCAAACAAAAAAAAAGAATCACGTAATTCGGTTCAGAAACCTCGGAGAAATCGGTGTACATACATAAAAATATACCAGCCGAATTGAGAACCTCCTCCTTCTTTTGAAGTCGGTTAAAAATGGAATAATTTTATCAAATTAGTGTATTGTCATCGGTCCTCGATAAATCTACAAAGTTTGAACGAAATCTGGCCGTTTAAAGTGGGTCAAAATCGCGCCCAAAGAAGTCGGTTACAAACAAACATACAAACATACAAACATACAGGTGAAGCTAATAAAAAGCGTGTAAAAAGTAAACGATTTCATTACATGTATAGGTGTTTCAATACGTTAACGCGATGTATTTTCGTGCAGAGACATCTAGTTAATGTGCACTACATTACGTTTTACGCTACGCTTTCTTCCGATTAATTTTATTTCCCGTGGGAAAGAGATATTTTCCGGCGGTAAAAAGTAGCCTATGTCCTTTCTCAACATCTTATCTATGTTTATTCCGAATTTTATCAAAATCGGTCCAGTGGTTTAAGCGTGAAAGCGTAACAGACAGACAGACAGACAGAGTTACTTTCGAATTTATAATATTACTAGCTGTGCCCGCGACTTCGTTCGCGTGGAAAAAAATCTAAAATAAAAACCCGCATAGTTCCCGTTCCCGTGGGATTTCCGGGATAAGAAGTATCCTATGTCCTTTCTTAGGTCTCAAACTATATTTGTACCAAATTTTATCCAAATCGGTTCAGTGGTTTGGCCGTGAAAGCGTAACAGACAGACAGACAGACAGACAGACAGACAGACAGAGTTACTTTCGCATTTAAATATTACTATGGATAGTATGGAAGTATGGACTAGTATGGATAGTATGGATAGTATGGAAGTATGGATGTATTTCTATGTATTAGTATCGTTGACTAACAACCATAACACAAGCAAATAATTTGCTTACTTTGCGATTAGATCAGTAAGTGTAATTTGTCCCATGAATATTTATTTATTTATTTATTATTTATTCTTTTTTTATATTATTAGATAGAAAACAAGCAGATAGTTCTCCTGATGAGAATAGAAACCATCGCCTATAGACACCAAAATTGTTAATGCTGCCTTTTATTCTATGGCTGCCTTATTAGGTAGGTATTATAGAATTGCCTTTTCAAAATTTGAATTCACGCCCTTATATGCCCTTATGTTGCACTGCACTAAAGTTGGCACCGCTAGGACATTGAGGCAATTTTTCAATAACTGTGATTTTTCTATATGTATAGCAAAAAACCAGTAATATTTTACATGACTTTTACTAGGTAGTAGAGTTCTGCAACGTCTCGCCAGGGTCCCCGTGTTGGTTCCGGGCTCCTTTGAAGATTAGGCCAACTGCCGTTCTGCCAGGCAAGTCGTAAACGGCGACCGATTGGCTATACGAGTCACTACCACCGTGGCTACTAGGTGGTAAAGTTCTGAGTTGGGATTGTATGACAATTTTCCATATTTTCTGTGGTAGCAAATTACGCAAAAATGCCTCTTTTTTATTTAAAAGCAGAAAAAAGTACATAAAACTGTTGGTCTAAATTATTAAACGAAACACACGAAAGTCGTTAAGTTGACAATTTCGGCTATAACGTTAGATTTCCACTTGTTTTCCGTATACTTTGGGTTTACTTTAAATCATATAATTCGATATATAAGTATTTCTTTTTATTACACGCTTTTTATTAGCTTCACCTGTATGTTTGTATGTTTGTATGTTTGTTTGTAACCGACTTCTTTGGGCGCGATTTTGACCCACTTTAAACGGCCAGATTTCGTTCAAACTTTGTAGATTTATCGAGGACCGATGACAATACACTAATTTGATAAAATTATTCCATGTTTAACCGACTTCAGAAAAAGAAGGAGGTTCTCAATTCGGCTGGTATATTTTTTTATGTATGTACACCGATTTCTCCGAGGTTTCTGAACCGAATTACATGATTCTTTTTTGTTTGATGCGGAATAGTTTCGAATTGGTCCCATAAAAATTTGATTTAGGTAGGCCCAGTAGTTTTTGTTTTATGAGCATTTTTTTATTTATTGTACCTATCTCGATGTCTGAAATCAAATCTCGCAAGTAAATTTGATTCACTTCCCCGTTTACCGATTGAGCTGAAATTTTGTATACGTATGTTAATTGAATGACAATGAAACCTTATTATGATATGGAGCTGATCTGATGAATCTGAATCGGAAGGTGACCACGGGAACTTAATAATTAAATGGTTAAAAATCGGTTAATAACAAGACTATTGAGTTTGGATTCATTTGATTCATGTTGACGAGTACTTTGGTGCTTGGTGGTGACTAGGATCCTGCAGGGTCCGATAATGTAGCTAGAAGATGGTCATAGGAGCTTAGCAATTAAATGACACAACTTTATCTAATTTGGGCTCATTTGATTAGTGTTGACGAGCACTTTGGTGCTTGGTGCTAAGTAGGATCCTGCAGGGTTCGATGATGAAGCCAGAAGGTGACCATAGGAGCTCAGCAATTAAATAACACAACTCTATCGAGTTTGGGCTCGTTTCATTCGTGTTGACGAGCACTTTGATGCGGGTGGAAACTAGTTATAAAAGGAACTACTCTTAACAAAAGTCTTTGTTCTACGTATGTTAAGTCGGTCAGTTCAAGAGGTAAAGATATAACTTCCATGTTGTTCCAGTAGGCCTGAGAAGGAATTTTTCTTTTTTTTATGGTAGTCGAGCAAAAAAAAAATCAAAACGTGCTTTAACTAATGACGTCTGTTGTTTTGGATATAATAATTTCTTATTGATTGTACATGGTACTTCCGCATATTGATTTATGGTGGTTATAAAATTACGCTCAGTAATTGAACGAAGTCTTTGTGACGTCTGACGCGCTACCGCTAGGCGGTTCTCACGTGGCTGAGCAGACTCGATTGCTGTACGGTTTCGTATCACTACTAATCCACGAGCTCTCTGCTCGGCGGACTCCTTAGCTAAACGCTCCTCAATGAGACCAATTCTATGAGCCTTCTGCTCGGCAGACTCATTCGCTAGTAGTTCTCTCGCTAGTCGCTAGTTCGCTAGTTCGCTCAATAATGAGATCAACTCTAACAGCTCTCTGCTCAAAAGACTCATTCGCTAGACGCTCTTGGATCTTACCGAGTCTACTTCTACCAAGGCTGGGCCAAAGCGGGTTTACAAGCATGGGCCAGAGATAGACAGCATTGCGCCAAGCATGGCCCATATCTGGCCCCGTCGTATTATCCTGTATGGGAGTACGACAGGAACGCCTTGCACACTCACACACACACACACACACACTCACACACACACACACACACACACATATGTCTATAAGCGTGTAAGTAGTTCCGTGCTTCTACCGCGGCACTCGACTAGGTATGCGCATCAGAGTTTGCAACAGTGTCTGCGCATATAACTTAGATTTCACGAGCCACGAAGAGTCCGCCACCGTCTCTGTGACTGAGTTTAATTGACTGAGTAAAAAAACAAAAAAAAACAAAATAAATGTACATAATATTTATAGATATAGATATATCACCATCCATGTTAATTTTACATGGATATATATAGATATACAGTCTTGTAGTTTTCGTTTTTTGTTAATTGTAATTAAACGACATTCGCATTCGATGATCTACAATTGCCGATTAGAATTAAAAAAAATAACTCAAGTAATTGATTTTTTCATAAGTTACAGTGTTTCCGGAGTTTCATACATGACGGACAGGAAATTTTTTGACCTATTTTCATATTTTTTTCCGTTTCTATTGCACTAAATTAATTTTTAGCTAGTATAGAATTAATCTCCATTAAATTATCTCGAGAATAGTATGCAAAATATCTTGATTCCGTTAACTAACAAGGTTATAATACTAAAAATAGTTGCCAAAATAAGGCGAAAAAAATTTCCGAAGGTGGTATCAAGAGTCTTCGCAACCGGCGTGTGTGTATGAAAAGAGTGATGAATGTGGAGGAAGCGAGACAAGCCTGCAAGGACCTTTCTTCTCTCTGCCTACCCCGTAAGGGATCTGGCGTGAAGATATGTACCTATATATGAAAAAATTTTTTCGATCGTAAAGCACTCTCTGATGCTTCGCATCTTGAGTCGTGCAATAGTTTAAAATTAAAATAAATAATAGTTTAAAAAACTTAAAAACACGCTTTTTATAGAAAACCGAACTAAAAAATAGAAAATAAATTTTAATAAATTTAAATTAAGAATAGTGTTAAAAATTTCAATAATTATAAATTAATAATAGTGTGAATAAAAAAAAATAATTTTATTTAAAAAAAGCGTGGGGTGCATGGTGTCAATAGTTATAAATATTTTATTGACACATATGAGTAGAGTGATTATCATTTCGGTAATATCTTAAAAAGCACCCCACGCTTTTTTTAAAATAAAATTAATTTTTTTTATTCACACTATTATTAATTTATAATTATTGAAATTTTTAACACTATTCTTAATTTAAATTTATTAAAATTTATTTTCTATTTTTTAGTTCGGTTTTCTATAAAAAGCGTGTTTTTAAGTTTTTTTAAACTATTATTTATTTTCTACTTTTTAGTTTGGTTTATTTATAATAGCTTGTTTTTTTAATTTTAAACTATTGCACGACTCATGATGCGAAGCATCAGAGAGTGCTTTACGATCGAAATTTTTTTTTCATATATACATATCTTTACGCCAGATCCCTTACGGGGTAGGCAGAGAGAACCAAGTGCCATACATCACGATCCTTGCAGGCTTGTCTCGCTTCCTCCACATTCATCACTCTTTTCATACAAACACGCCGGTTGCGAAGACTCTTGATACCACCTTCGGAAGATCCAAGATCCTCCGATCCAAGAGCGTCTAGCGAATGAGTCTTTTGAGCAGAGAGCTATTAGAGTTGATCTCATTATTGAGCGAACTAGCGAACTAGCGACTAGCGAGAAAACTACTAGCGAACGAGTCTGCCGAGCAGAAGGCTCATAGAATTGGTCTCATTGAGGAGCGTTTAGCTAAGGAGTCCGCCGAGCAGAGAGCTCGTGGATTAGTAGTGATACGAAACCGTACAGCAATCGAGTCTGCTCAGCCACGTGAGAACCGCCTAGCGGTAGCGCGTCAGACGTCACAGACTTCGTTCAATTACTGAGCGTAATTTTATAACCACCATAAATCAATATGCTGAAGTACCATGTACAATCTGTAAGAAATTATTATATCAAAAACAACAGACGTCATTAGTTAAAGCACGTTTTGATTTTTTTTTGCTCGACTACCATAAAAAAAAGAAAAGTTCCTTCTCAGGCCTACTGGAACAACATGGAAGTTATATCTTTACCTCTTGAACTGACCGACTTGACAGACGTAGAACAAAGACTTTTGTTAAGAGTAGTTCCTTTTATAACTAGTCTCCACCCGCACCAAAGTGCTCGTCAACACGAATTAAACGAGCCCAAACTCGATAGAGTTGTGTTATTTAATTGCTGAGCTCCTATGGTCACCATCTGGCTTCATCATCGAACCCTGCAGGATCCTAGTTAGCACCAAGCACCAAAGTTCTCGTCAACACTAATCAAATGAGCCCAAATTCGATAGAGTTGTGTCATTTAATTGCTGAGCTCCTATGACCATCTTCCAGCTACATCATCGGACCCTGCAGGATCCTAATCACCACCAAGCACCAAAGTGCTCGTCAACATGAATCAAATGAGTCCAAACTCAATAGTCTTGTTATTAACCGATTTTTAATCATTTAATTATTAAGTTCCGGTGGTCACCTTCCGATTCAGATTCATCAGATCAGCTCCATGTCATAATAAGGTTTCATTGTCATTCAATTAACATACGTATACAAAATTTCAGCTCAATCGGTAACCGGGAAAAGGATCAAATTTACTTGCGAGATTTGATTTCAGACATCGAGATAGGTACAGTAAATAAAAAAATGCTCATAAAACAAAAACTACTGGGCCTACCTGAATCAAATTTTTATGGGACTAATTCGAAACTATTCCGCATCAAACAAAAAAAGAATCTCGTAATTCGGTTCAGAAACCTCGGAGAAATCGGTGTACATACATAAAAAAATAAAAATATACCAGCCGAATTGAGAACCTCCTCTTTTTTTTGAAGTCGGTTAAAAATGGAATAATTTTATCAAATTAGTGTATTGTCATCGGTCCTCGATAAATCTACAAAGTTTTAACGAAATCTGGCCGTTTAAAGTGGGTCAAAATCGCGCCCAAAGAAGTCGGTTACAAACAAACATACAAACATACAAATATACAGGTGAAGCTAATAAAAAGCGTGTAATAATAAAAAAACATGCTATTATAAATAAACCAAACTAAAAAGTAGAAAATAAATAATAGTTTAAAAAAACTAAAAAACACGCTTTTTATAGAAAACCGAACTAAAAAATTGAAAATAAATTTTAATAAATTTAAATTAAGAATAGTGTTAAAAATTTCAATAATTATAAATTAATAATAGTGTGAATAAAAAAAAATTATTTTAAAAAAAGCGTGGGGTGCTTTTTAAGATATTACCGAAATGATAATCACTCAACTCATATGTGTCAATAAAATATTTATAACTATTGACACCATGCACCCCACGCTTTTTTTTAAATAAAATTATTTTTTTTTATTCACACTATTATTAATTTATAATTATTGAAATTTTTAACACTATTCTTAATTTAAATTTATTAAAATTTATTTTCAATTTTTTAGTTCGGTTTTCTATAAAAAGCGTGTTTTTTAGTTTTTTTAAACTATTATTTATTTATTTTATCATAAGATAGCAAACAAGCAGATGGCTCTTCTGGTGGAAAGATAAACCATCGCCTATAAACACCAAAGATGTTGATTTTGCGTTGCTATCCTTATGGTGGGATAGCAATACCACATGCATAAGGCTACCTGCTACCTTACCCTCCAAACTGAAACACGACAATGATAAGCATTGACGCTATTGCGGCAAGATTAAGGCGGTGGTACCAAATATACGAGGGAGACGTTGCGGAACTCTACCAACAAGTAGTATAGCAAATCGGTCGCCTTTTACGACTTGCCTGGCAGAACGCATGTATATTCTTCAAAGAAGCCCGAACCAACATGGGAGAATTCTACGTATTAATATCGTTGACTAACACCAATATAAAAAACAATGTTTACTTTGGGATTAACTCAATATGGCCAGCGATATTTATTTAATACTAGCTGCAGTGTGCAGCACACTGCATTATAATTTTTTTACGTTTACATTATAATTGTGTAAAAAATTATAAATGTATTACTAGCTGCTGCACGCAGCAGCTAGTAATACATATATATATATATATATATATATATATATATATATATATATATATATATATATATATATATATATATATATATTACTAGCTGCTGCGTGCAGCCCGCTGCATTATACATTTTTTTGATGAATCCCGCGGGATTCCCTAATTTATCCGGGATAAAAAGTAGCCTATGTGCTATTCCAGGTTATTATCTACATGTGTGCCAAATTTAATTTAAATCCGATCAGTAGTTTTTGCATGATTGAGTTACAAACATCCATCCAAACATCCAAACTTTCGCATTTATAATATTAATATAGAAATTAATATAGATTAATATAGATTTACTAGCTGACCCGCACTGCTTTGCTCGCAGGAAATTAACATTTCCTCAATGTAATAATTTTAATGCAATAAATATTTCACTACCTATTTCACTATCTTAACTTCTTAAGGGATGAATTTTGGAACATTTCTTATTTCTCGTCTACATGGTAAGAACATACCCTGTAAAAAAATCAGTTGGTCTAAGAGTTTAGGCTGGGTATTGATATGTCAGTCAGTCACTCAGGACTTGTCTTTATATACAGATTAAAAGAAGCATAAGTATTATCACGCCTGGTTTTCTTGCCACGTAGGCAGAGTAAACTGAACATCTATATAGACTTTCTGGTTCACCACTATTCTCGGTTTGTCGATCGGTGAGATGAGTGGTAATCCCCAACGCCGTTTTTAGCGACATAACAATTATCGACTATTTCTAGTTAAACCAACCAACCAACCACCAACCAACGGTCTTATGTGTTCATCCGAGGTACGGGAGTGATAACACACCACCCGCCAAACTTTGAGCTGCTGCTGAAATTTTGGATTTTCTAGAAAAACCTCGTATAATTCCTGATAACGCTTTTGCCTGACCCGGAGATCAAATCCAGATAGATCACAGGGCATAGGTAACATAATGTTAAATTATTACCGTGGATATGGATTTCCATCGGGGCCTGGACAATCTGTTCCCTGAAGTGCGTCTCCCCACGTGTACTTCAGCCTCGGACCGCATTCTCCGACCACGCAGCTTGTGATCACTGCCTGAAACGTAGATTTAAAGTTATTAAACTTTTGTGTACGATATAGGATAATATATGGAACCGATTCTTCTGACGATAACTTATTTTAATTACCAGGCAGTTTGTAAAAGCCGACAATTGGCTATATGTGTCACTACATCATTATTACAAGATGGGAGAGTTCCGCAGTCTCGCCCGGGTTTGGTAGGTACCACCGCTTTATTAATTTCTGCCTCAATAGCGTCAATTCTTGTCATTGTCCTGTTCTGCTTTGTGTGTTAAGGTGCACTCGAAGATCACTGTAACAACAATCCTGGCCGCCGTCCTATTCTCAATGCTGCACAAAAAGCTGACATGAGAAAGCAATATGAAGCAAACGGCTTTACATCAACTAATCATTACGCCCAATTGTATGGTGTTAGTCAACGAGTGGTAAGAAATGCATTACACTCAATGGGATTGGGAATGAGAATGGGATTATAGGCGACACGCAAAAATGTTGCTCAGACGACCGCTCATAAGCAAGCACGCTTAAGGTTTGTAGAAACTTTGATTGAAGCATCACTATATTTACAGACGAAAAAAGCTTTATGTCAAGCCAACATGGAAGGCTTCATTTGTGGAGATATAATGATACGAGAAGTACTGAAGACCATATAGTGCCGAATTTCAATTCTGAGTGAATCTCGGCCAATAAGTGGGGGTGGATGTCAGCGGATAGAGTGGGCGAGCTCGTTCTTCTTTCTTCAAGAGCAAACGCAACACATTATCTGTCTTTATTAGAAGATAGTATGCTACCAAGTGTTCGAACCGTGTATCCAGCCAATAAGGTGCCTTAGATCATCTATGTTCATGACAATGCTCGCACGCACACTGCTCGAATTATAAATGAGTGGAGAGGCCATAGAAAACCACCGCCGAACTATTTGGGAAGATACAAGAGGGTCAGATCTATGCTCTCGTCTCGAAGGTTCCATACGAAATAGATTACAATGTGTCATTGACTCTAATTGTGGCTATATCCGTTATCGGTTTTGATGGGACTTTCTTAGCCTAATTTTATTTAGCTAATTATTTTTGAGGCGACTAAGAACTCATTAGGCGACTAACTACTTGGTTACAAAAAAAAATACTAATATTGCTAGCGATTAAATATTTTAGCAACAATTATATTATAATGAGCTACAAAACGTAAGATCTGTAAAAACGAAATAACAGCTGCTACTTTAAGATAGCAAATATATTAAAAAGGGAAAATGAAATAATTGGTATTGACTTGGCAGCTAAGATTAACAGTGGGATATCAAACATTGTATTATTAGTAACTATTGGCTTCCATATAAAAATACACTTTTGGGCAGTGATTTGCAAGCAGTTGTAAAACCTAAAACGGGTCCAATAATTATTAAGCATTAGGATATCAGAATTTTTGCTTGTAGAATCGTAAAGTAGTGAAAAAGCGATAAATGCATTGGTTGCATAAAATCAAGCGAAGTGGTTACGTGGTCAAACAATATCAATGAAAATTCATTCCCAGAAATTCATAATACTGAACTAAAAGAATGGATAGAAGAATATTGTTGGGCGAAACAGAACGTTTAAGTAAAGACTTTAAAATCCGATTGCAAAGTATATTTAGTACCTAATCACGAAGTTAAGGCTACGGGCATGACATATGATGAATTATGGCATACATTCGATGAGTTCAAAGAAAAAACTTTGCATTTTGGGAAACCAAATTACCTACCGCAGGATGGATGCAAGGCACATGCACTTGTCCTCAATTCTTTAAAATATACACATGTGAACATATATCTAACTAACCACTCCACCTTTAGAGGCAAAATTGATTCCGATTGGACTCAAAATAAAGCGTGGGCGCCCTACCAAATCAAAGCCTACACTAATAATACAAAAGCATTTTTATTTTTTAATTGTTAATTTAAATACCTATTCCATTATCTAGCCCGATATAACTACTTTCGTTTTAATGTTACATAAATAAATAAAGATAATTGTTCTTCTTTTATGCCTTTTAGCCACCATTCATCACCATTAAAAAAGCATTTAAGTCAAGAAATAATATCGGTTTTTTACATGTCACAATTTGTTTTATTTAGACCTCATAAAATGTCGCACATAGTATGTTTTTATGACCATGTGCATATTTACTTCTCATCTCATTTAATTTTATAAACAATATCATTGTGTAATTTATAAAAGCCTATTTTCTACATTTTATCCGCCGTCAAGTTGCACGCCTAACAATAAATTCAGTTGCTACACCAAATTAAATTTAAACCAAGCTTGGAACTCAATATAAAGCTGCTAATTTATGCTTAAAATGCTACTTTACTGTAGCTACCAACCTATATATATATATATATATATATATATATATATATATATATATATATATATATATATATATATATATATATATATATATATATATATATATATATATATATATATATATATATATATAGTTATATAGTTATATAGTTATATATAATTTGAATAAAAATGTTTTGACTTTGACTTTGACTTTATTATTTTTCATAGCCATTTTAATTATTTCTAAAACTCTTAATCAGATTAGTTTGTTTCCGTGTTAAATACATGCCATTTTATTTTAGGATTTTTTCACGCGTAGGTACGAAGTCGCGGGCGCTGCCGCAGCTAGTTATTAAAAAAATCCTACGGAGTCGCACCGCCGACACGTTTTAATTACCATTTGCGAGGGATAAGTTAATCTTCTATTTCCTTATAAAATACTAGCTGTGCCCACACTTCATCCGCGCGGTTTTACCCACATAGTTCCCGCTCCCGTAGGATTTCGCGAACCAAAAACTACCCTATGTTCTTTCTCGTGTCTCAAACTATTTTCGTACCAAATTTCAATCAAATTGGTCCAATGGTTTAGGCGTGAAGAAGATACAGACATACAAATAGAGTTACTTTTGCATTTATAATATTAGTATGGATGAGACTTTTTTGTTTTATTTTAGTGACATTAAAGCCTTTATATTTATATGTAGTAACATAACTAGCAACATTATTAATTACATTTTACGCAAGTTGTGAGAACTTAATAGACTTAATAAGTTTCTCAATTTGTTCTTGAGTACATCTTCTCAGTCTTAAATACAACACTAGCTGGCCCGGCAAATGTTGTTTTGCTAAATATGTTTATAACAGTAATTCTCTACTATATAATGGATGTTATTATACATACTTAAAACCTTCCTCTTAAATCACTCTATCTAATAAAAAAACCGCATCAAAATCCGTTGCGTGGTTTTAAAGATCTAAGCATACATAGGTATTAAGGACGGACAGGGGAAAGCGACTTCGTTTTATACTATGTAGTGACTGACAAAAAAATCACAACTTATCATTTTAAGACTTCTCCATACTGACTCATTTCAATGAATCACCTTGTAAAATAAATTTATTTTTTATTTAAATAATTATACCTACTTCTCCAGTGACTCACATTAAACTTATAGCTGCAGCCGTCAAATATTATCTTAATTACGGGTACTCGTATTGTAAGTAGGTTCTGTGATTACAGCTCATCTAACCACTTAAATAATCTACGCTCGTGAGATATAGGTTACGTCTCACTGGCTCGTGTGTAAGCTGCCACTTTCTCCCATAAACAGATGTTAAACTTCAAAATACATCGTCCACTGTCAACTAGAAATCTAGGTTATGTTGTATACGAGAAAGAATTTAATGCTGAGCCTGAGAGGTCTGTGTGCCTATGATCCGCTTTTAGCCTATTCGAAAAGAGAGTTTCTTGCAAAAAATCGTTTCAATTGTCAAAAAACGGCGTTTTTTAGTTTTTTTTCTGCTAATAAGAATTGCAATTGTCATTAACAAAAACCAAAAGTAGACGTTCAGTTTTTGAAATAGAAGAAGGGAAAGAGAGCCAAGATTTTTTAAGAAATTCTCTTATACGATTTAGATCAGACTAATGCGGCTGAGTTTGACCATCAAATTACAGAATTTTGGCCGTTTTTGTATAGCTGACTTTTTGTTTATTTGATCTTTATCATTTCCATTCATAACCCTATTAATTGTGCACTATTTATAATTTTTGTTACAAGCAATTCTTTACTAAAAAACTTATATGTTTATTATTTACACCACTATATTTGACCATGACCAAAACTAATATACCTACGCAACATTATGCAGATAGAAATGAAAGACATAAGAAGGCGAACGCAAATGGATAGCACCAGGTTTGAAACTAATTTTAAGAAAAATTACTTTCTTTCCAAATGCAAATTACTGTGATGTTAACTTTGTTCCCTTTTGTCAAGTTAAAGATACAACAAAGTGAGCTCCATTCACCCCTCACAGAGTTCTACAGTTCCATAAGTTTTATAAATATTTCTGTTGTTCATAAAGCCGAAACCTGGCTTGGAAAGTACAGGGAGGCAAACTTCATACTATGTAAAGTTTGCGGCCTTGTATCAAGAAAATGATTAAAATCGAATAAAGATAAAATGCAGAGTTATTTGAAGGGCTAACAAACCTCCAGATAAAAATTCAATTTAGTAGGCTATTGTTATTCAGTTAAGACAAATAAGTAAATTCTAGTCGTCCCTCACATAATCGTTATTCCGGAGTTCTTTATACTTTTTCGAAGTACCTAATTCTGTTGAGTGAATAGAAAAATAATAGAAAACATAATTTTAAACTTTATAAATTTAGATTATCTACCAAATAAAAAATGAAATAAAGACAATGTATAAAACTCTTTTGGAACACATCTTTAGCCAAAAGTTTTTTTTTTTTTTTAATTTTTCTAGCTATAGTAGATACTAATTAAAATAGTTCTGTTGTGTAAACTGATTTTTAAAATGAGAAATTTTGCGACATTATTTTACGAACGTCGTATGATCTGAAGAAAACATCTATCAGTAGTCTAATCAAAAAATGGAATAAAGGCAATGTGTACAACATCCATATCCATACTAGTCCATACTAATCCATACTAATATTATAAATGCGAAAGTAACTCTGTCTGTCTGTCTGTTTGTCTGTCTGTCTGTCTGTCTGTCTGTTACGCTTTCACGGCCAAACCACTGAACCGATTTGGATAAAATTTTGTACAAATATAGTTTGAGACCTAAGAAAGGACATAGGATACTTCTTATCCCGGAAATCCCACGGGAACGGGAACTATGCGGGTTTTTATTTTAGAATTTTTTCCACGTGAACGAAGTCGCGGGCACAGCTAGTTTATACATATTCCAAAATAAAATATTATGTAACTCATACATTGGTAATATCTTTTCTAACCTCAAATCAATGTCGCACCGCACGTCAATTATCGTAACTTCAAACCTGTTAAGGACTCATTATCTCTTGAGGATTATCGGGTTGCAATAGGATGCAAATAAGTACGGAAGACGCAAAATATTATGCAAATAGGTAGTTGACGTCTAAGGTTTAACTTGCACGTAAAATTAATAAGAAAGAAATTGTAATGACTGTAAGTTTTTTAAAAAGTATTTAAAAAAGTTGTTTTCATTAAAGACAACTAAAAACTCTAATCTGTTATAAATTGTAATGTTTGTTGATAAAATATTATGTTTATTTTTTTTATATTGGCGAAATATTCTCATGATTAGATGAGACCAAGAAAGAAACCTTATTAAAGAAAGAAGAATACCGACTAGTAACCGAATACCCGTGGTACCTATATCTAATTCACACTAATATTATAAATGCGAAAGTCTGTCTGTCTATTACGCTCAAACGGTTAAATCGCTGAACCGATTTTAATAAAATTTGGAGTGGAGATAGGCTAAGACCCGGGGCTGCATAGGTTTTTTTTTTTCAAAAATCAACTATTAAAGCGCTGAAATGGATGAATGTTTGTATGAAAGATTATATTGATGGCATGTTACTTTTTCGCGGGCTAAACTGCGTGGGTTAGCAAGTAAAATAAAAGTAGCCTAAGTTACTCCTTATTATTAAAAGATAGGCAATCCCGAGGTTTTACCCGCATATTTTCCGTTCTCATAGGATATCCGGGATAAAAATAATCCTATGTCCTTTCTCAGGTCTTAACTATCTTTGTACCAAATTTCATCCAAATCGATTTAGTGGTGTAAGCATTAAGAAGAGACAGACAGACAGAGTTACTTTCGCATTTATATTATTAGTATGGATAAGGCAGTATTATTATATGTATTGTATGTTGATTGTTACGATTTAACTCAAAAATCACTCGACTGATTTTAAAAATTCTTTCACTTTTAGAAAGCTTAAATATCCAGAAGTTACATAGGCTATTTTTTATCCGATTAAGCAGAATAATGTAATGATTTTGAGTCAGGCGGACGAAGTCGCGAGTAACAGTTAGTACTACATAATTATGTGATGTCATATTATAACGAAAATAAAAAAAACTGACGACGAATAATTCCAAATGTGTGACACCACTAGCCTAGAAAGTAACCGGTTGTAAGCGTGTTACTGAAACAGTACAACACTACTTGTTTGATTTTGGACACCGGCGGGTCTAGGGTAGGGCTGCCATCTGTACGAGTTCAGCCGGATATGTTTAGCGTTTTTGCGTATTGACTCAATATATTTTTGTATCCGGCCTTTCCGGCGTAAACAAGGCTTTTTGTTAAAAAAAAACGCTTTGTACGTAGTGCCTGGAGAAGTAATTCTGAATATATAAAAATATATATGTAAAGATATTCGGCTTGTAGGGTAAAAACAGCGCAGGCTCATGTTTTTTATTTTTGAAGATGGCAAGCAAGTGACTTTTAACAAACTAGATGTTTAAACTGAAAAAATCTATGGTTATAACTTTTAGTCCTTTGAGTTTAAAATACCTTAATTCAGCGGAATGTTTCTGCTGAGTCAAACGGTTTACAGTTTTTGAAGTGAAAACTTCTTTAGGCGCGTTGAGCGTTTTGGTAGAGGGTAAAATCCTCGGTTCGCGTCACCGACATGCTAATGATAATAGTATATCTATAGCTATGTTTTGCATATAGTTTTAATTACTCTCAACTTAATAGTTCCGTTTTCACTTTTTTTTTAATAATTTTAGGTAATTGGTCCGTTTAGCCGTTACTTTACTACGAAACAGGGCGTTTGGGCGAATAGAGAGTTCACCCAGAGTTTAAGTTGTTGGTTTTTTTTAAAGCCCGCCCGTCTCTCCTCTGTGGGTGTCTCCTGTGAGACAGAGCCTCAGCTTAAGGCAGTATCTTAACGATAAGTGGGAGAATAAGTAGCTAGTGGATTTCTGCTCGTTATTTTATTACTCACGAGGGTTTTACTTTTAGGGTTTCAAGTGTTTGCGATCTGAAATAGTGGGCCATGTCGCCGCCGTTGGCGACATTGGCCAGAATTCAGAAATTCACTTTAATAACAAGGCACTAAATAATCACAGTTACCTAAACTGGTTATCGTATTCCTCAGATGACATACTTTAAAAGTTATACTTCGTCCAAAGATGACCTTGAATAATATATTAAAATAAACGTAATATTCTTTAATATCATCGAATAGCAAATAAATTTTAGAAAATTTTTAACTTTCCGCTACGTAATGTACGTAGATAGGAAGTTACTGAATTTGCCCCGATTTTCGAAAATCGAGTTACACCCGTTCTCCACGTTTTGAAGTCCTAGGAATCTTTTCCGACTATTTTTACGATGACGTCAGTATGTCTGTATGTATGTATGTATGCGTGTGTGTGTATGTGTGTATGTAAACATCTCATAACTGTTGAACGGCTGGACTCATTGAAACGCGGTTGGACTTCCTGAAAATTTGAACCAAGTCGGCGTAGGAAGCCTTATTTTTTACACGCTTTTTATTAACTTCACCTGTATGTTTGTATGTTTGTATGTTTGTTTGTAACCGACTTCTTTGGGCGCGATTTTGACCCACTTTAAACGGCCAGATTTCGTTCAAACTTTGTAGATTTATCGAGGTCCGATGACAATACACTAATTTGATAAAATTATTCCATTTTTAACCGACTTCAAAAAAAGGAGGAGGTTCTCAATTCGGCTGGTATATTTTTTTTATGTATGTACACCGATTTCTCCGAGGTTTCTGAACCGAATTACGTGATTCTTTTTTTGTTTGATGCGGAATAATTTCGAATTGGTTCCATAAAAATTTGATTCAGGTAGGCCCAGTAGTTTTTGTTTTATGAGCATTTTTTTATTTATTGTACCTATCTCGATGTCTGAAAACAAAACTCGCAAGTAAATTTGATCCACTTCCCGGTTACCGATTGAGCTGAAATTTTGTATACGTATGTTAATTGAATGACAATGAAACCTTATTATGACATGGAGCTGATCTGATAAATCTGAATCGGAAGGTGACCACAGGAACTTAATAATTAAATGGTTAAAAATCGGTTAATAACAAGACTATTGAGTTTGGACTCATTTGATTCATGTTGACGAGCTCTTTGGTGCTTGGTGGTGACTAGGATCCTGCAGGGTCCGATGATGTAGCTAGAAGATGGTCATAGGAGCTCAGCAATTAAATGACACAACTCTATCGAATTTGGGCTCATTTGATTAGTGTTGACGAGCACTTTGGTGCTTGGTGCTAACTAGGATCCTGCAGGGTTCGATGATGAAGCCAGAAGGTGACCATAGGAGCTCAGCAATTAAATAACACAACTCTATCGAGTTTGGGCTCGTTTGATTCGTGTTGACGAGTGGTGCGCACTTTGGTGCGGGTGGAAACTAGTTGTAAAAGCAACTACTCTTAACAAAAGTCTTTGTTCTACGTCTGTCAAGTCGGTCAGTTCAAGAGGTAAAGATATAACTTCCATGTTGTTCCAGTAGGCCTGAGAAGGAACATTTCTTTTTTTATGGTAGTCGAGCAAAAAAAAAATCAAGACGTGCTTTAACTAATGACGTCTGTTGTTTTGGATATAATAATTTCTTACAGATTGTACATGGTACTTCAGCATATTGATTTATGGTGGTTATAAAATTACGCTCAGTAATTGAACGAAGTCTTTGTGACGTCTGACGCGCTACCGCTAGGCGGTTCTCACGTGGCTGAGCAGACTCAATTGCTGTACGGTTTCGTATCACTACTAATCCACGAGCTCTCTGCTCGGCGGACTCTTTAGCTAAACGCTCCTCAATGAGACTAATTCTATGAGCCTTCTGCTCGGCAGACTCGTTCGCTAGTAGTTCTCTCGCTAGTCGCTAGTTCGCTAGTTCGCTCAATAATGAGAACAACTCTAATAGCTCTCTGCTCAAAAGACTCATTCGCTAGACGCTCTTGGATCTTACCGAGTCTACTTCTACCAAGGCTGGGCCAAAGCGGGTTTACAAGCATGGGCCAGAGATAGACAGCATTGCGCCAAGCATGGCCCATACCTGGCCCCGTCGTATTGTCCTGTATGGGAGTACGACAGGAACGCCTTGCACACTTACACACACACACACACATACACACATATGTCTATAAGCGTGTAAGTAGTTCCGTGCTTCTACCGCGGCACTCGACTAGGTATGCGCATTAGAGTTTGCAACAGTGTCTGCGCATATAACTTAGATTTCACGAGCCACGAAGAGTCCGCCACCGTCTCTGTGACTGAGTTTAATTGATTGAATAAAAAAACAAAAAACAAAAACAAAATAAATGTACGTAATATTTATAGATATAGATATATCACCATCCATGTTAATTTTACATGGATATATATAGATTATAGATATACAGTCTTGTAGTTTTCGTTTTTTATTAATTGTAATTAAACGACACTGAATTTATTAGCCATTCGCATGAGATGATCTACAATTGCCGATTAGAATTAAAAAAATAACTCAAATAATTTATTTTTTCATAAGTTACAGTGTTTCCGGAGTTTCATACATGACGGACATGACAATTTTTTGACCTATTTATATATTTTTTTCCGTTTCTATTGCACTAAATTAATTTTTAGCAAGTATAGAATTAATCTCCATTAAATTATCTCGACAATAGTATGCAAAATATCTTGATTCCGTTAACTAACAAGGCTATAATACTAAAAATAGTTGCCAAAATAAGGCGAAAAAAAATTCCGAAGGTGGTATCAAGAGTCTTCGCAACCGGCGTGTGTGTATGAAAAGAGTGATGAATGTGGAGGAAGCGAAACAAGCCTGCAAGGATCGTGATGTATGGCACTCGGTTCTCTCTGCCTACCCCGTAAGGGATCTGGCGTGATGATATGTATATATGAAAAAAAAATTTCGATCGTAAAGCACTCTCTGATGCTTCGCATCATGAGTCGTGCAATAGTTTAAAATTAAAAAAACAAGCTATTATAAATAAACTAAACTAAAAAGTAGAAAATAAATAATAGTTTAAAAAAACTAAAAAACACGCTTTTTATAGAAAACCGAACTAAAAAAATAGAAAATAAATTTTAATAAATTTAAATTAAGAATAGTGTTAAAAATTTCAATAATTAAAAATTAATAATAGTGTGAATAAAAAAAATAATTTTATTTAAAAAAAAGCGTGGGGTGCATGGTGTCAATAGTTATAAATATTTTATTGACACATATGAGTAGAGTTATCATTTCGGTAATATCTTAAAAAGCACCCCACGCTTTTTTTAAAATAAAATTATTTTTTTTATTCACACTATTATTAATTTTTAATTATTGAAATTTTTAACACTATTCTTAATTTAAATTTATTAAAATTTATTTTCTATTTTTTTAGTTCGGTTTTCTATAAAAAGCGTGTTTTTTAGTTTTTTTAAACTATTATTTTTTTTTAATAACTTTCAAGTTAATTGTCTTATCAGATTTCTCCTTTAAAAACTGCGTAAAATTCCGTTAATTTAATCAAAATTGGTTAATTTGTTTAGGATTTATCAATGAAGAAAATTAAAAATAAAATGGTTTTTGACATAGCATCGAAATTTTTCATAGCATCGATATTTAGCTAAAGCAATATTTTAGATCTCAAAAATTGAGTTAAATGCCGTCATCGTTTTCACAGCTTTTCAAAAATTAATAAACTGCCATTTTTAACAAAATATGCTTATATTTTTTACTCTTTTGAGCTTAAAATACCTTGATTTTGTGGGAAGTTTCAGGGATGGCCCGTAGGGTCAACCATTTACACAATTTTTTACTAGGGATTTATATCGATATGGAGATTATGTCAGTCCCATCGGATTAAGCAAATCTTAGGTTAAAGAGACGGTGGGAGGCATCGCTGTTCGAAGCTATTTTTGACAAATTTATACACGTTAAGTGCTGACTCCGACGTCGGTCTACTAAGAATTGGACATTGGACCTACGTCAAGAATATTAATTTGTTTTCTTGCAAGTAATGCCTCTCACTCTCTCTTGTGCTTGGCACATTCCATTAAAAGGTAATGTATATCCTTTACTTTCCCACATATATCACAGTTAGGCGAATTATTCCTTTTCATCAGTAAAATTACAGATATTTAATAGATTCAGGCGTTATTTTCCGGAAATCCATAACTTAAAGGAGAAAAGTTAAAAAATATCAAATGGAACGAAAGCTCCTGAACAGATAAACCGACTTTGATGCAATTTATGCATTGGACGCAGTTTTTTAAGGAAAAGAACTGATTAGAATTGTACTCAAGCGGTACATTAATCTGGAAGTTATATTAAAAAATTTTCAAAATATCGTGGACCGAATTAGTTCAAGTTTTTAGGAAGTCTAAGTTGAGCAGAATCCAATCGAATGCCATCAACCACGTTTCGATCGGTTAAGCCGTTAAAATTAAGTTATGAGATGTTTACATACGCACATACACACACACAGGAAGTTAAAAAAGAATCATCTCGATATAGGTAATATTATGTCTTTCAGTTTTCGAAAAATTCATGGAGAAACTCACAAACATATATTTACAAATGAAAAGCACACGTGCTCGGAAGAAGTTGATTAATAAAATAATTACACATAGGTAGGTACATGATAGTAGGTATGATACTCATGATCATATTATTAGGCTAGCAGATAATTACTTTGTTGATCAGACAGGGATTCTATAATTTTAACTCGGTGTATAAAAAGCTACTTACCTACCCTGTGTGGTACCCAAACGTAAAACTTTTATACTTGTGAACAAATCTTTATTTTTAAATAAAATCGGTTTATCAGATCGCGTCGTGAAGATAGTGCTGTGCTGCATTCTCGCGAAAGATACGATTGAGGTCAACGCAACGTAACAAAATGAAAAGAAAACTTAAAGTTTGAATTCGTGATCGGCTTTTCGCCAATCTTTCAATCGATTGTAAATATTGCTTTATTAATATTAGTGTATAGATTTAATAAATCGGGCGATCGTGAGTGGAAACCGGTGGTATGTATGCCGCGCCGTGGTGTCGTGGTCTAATAACACAGTTCCTATTCCACTTTGGGCTACAAAGGCTATCCTTTCATGAAACAATGACTAGGTCAGTGTCTGTTATATAAATGATATTTGTACGAAATTAGTTTATCAACTCGCAACTTTGCTAAAATTCTAATCAGTTCTTAGAGTTCTTAGGATCAATAATATGCTACTCTGACTACGCAATCAATGGGATTCATGTTCGATTCTCGACAGAGACAAATATTTATAAAATAATAAAAGCAGCATAGATATTTGTATTTTTGGGTTTGGGTGTAAGTACCTACATATATTTCAAATATACTCGTATTCAGTATTATATTATTATTGTTATTTTATTTTTATTATAAAACAATATTAATATATACGATATATTGATGGAGAAAGAAAAATGTTGCCTATAGAGACCAAAGATGTTAATGGGGCAAATCTGTATGGCGAGATGGGATTGCTACATTCATAATTCTACCGACAATATTACTCTCCAAACCGTAACATGACACTGACAAAAGTTGACGCTATTGCAATTTACAGCAGGAATAGGTAAGCCGGTGGTATCATATACCCGGGCGAGACGTTGCAAAATTCTATCACCTAGGAGACACGCTGGTAGTGATACGTATAGCCAATCCTTCAGCTTTTACGAACTGTCTTCCAGAATCGCAGAAGGCCTATTCTTCAGCGGTGACCCTGACCAACACGGGATAAACACTCATATCAAACATATTGTGGAAAAAATGTGCTTAGATTGGGAGATAAAATTCACGTATCAAGCTGGCATTGAAATATTTGAATGACATGTTATAAAATAATAGATTGATACGCAAAAAAATTGCAATTAAGTAAACGAGGTTATTGTAATTCGCCATTACAGATAATTATTACATATAATTACATTTATTATACTCCTCCAACTAAATTACACAACTGAGTAAGGAATATGATTGTATTTGCATAAATGATTTTCTCGGCAGCGAAACATCATATTCTAATGGAATTCCACTGATTTATACATATCTTCATGGTCCAGATAGATTTATCTTGCTTCTTCCATATATTCCTTTTTTATATATAAACACACTTTTTTTATAGAAGAGGGGGCAAACGAGCAAGAGGTGCACCTGATGGTAAGTGGTCACCGCCGCCCATGGATATCTGCAATACCAGAGGTCTTGCAGTTGCGTTGCCGGCCTTTTAAGAATGAGTAAGCTCTTTTCTTGAAGGTCCCTATGTCGTATCCGTTCGGAAATACCCCTGCCGGTAATTGGTTCCACAACAGAGTAGTGCGAGGTAAAAAGTGTCGGGAGAAACGCATAGTTGTGGATTTCCAGACATCGAGATGGTGAGGATGGAGGATGGAACCTGATTTAACACCATTCGATCAATAAGGAACGTTAAGTTTTTGTCTCCCCCGGTATCCACATCCGTCTTGTATATCTATTTTATAAATTTTTCGTCCGCCATTATTTTATTATATGTCTAAATCAACAGAGTATTTTGTTACTCATTTTTACACAATACTTTCTTTCAAACTCAATCACTTTAGTATTTACGAATGAGATAAGCGAGTCTTACCCAACTGGTTTTCGTGAGGGTCTCATTTCGACCAGTTAATCATACTTTCTGCTGAAAAAAGTGTTGTGATAAGCTTTAATTTATGTAAGTTGTAGAGCAGGAAGCCCCTCCTAACCTATGATAGTTCTTTGAAATAAAATCCTTAACGTTTCATTCACTTTGTTTCCTGCACACTCTCTTCTTGTACGTAAGCGGTGCTTGTTCACCATCCCTGCTAAAAGCACATCCAAACTCATCCACTTGTGCCAACACTACGTTCATCATCAAGTACTACTTTCTTTTCAAAAATCTTAGTAATCTTCATATTCCACTGTAACATTGCTTAGAACATACTAACAAGAAATTAAATTCGTTTTTCCATGTTTAATCATAGTTTGAATGAACCAGTGGAATACCTGCATACTAAATTTCACCAAAATTGGTCTAGTCGTTTCTACATAAAGAAGTTACAAAAAAGGCGAAAATAAATCATTAAATAGAATTTAAATATATACACAACAATAACATTAACTTTAACTCGTTTGAAACTGAATTTTTAAAAGTGCATTTACCGGAAACGGAAATGAATAGTGTAAAATGTAAATTCAGTTGATTGTAGTGATGTCCATTGAATCGTAAAAGCCCTCACGAAGAAAGTGCCAGTGTCATATTTCTAGGCCAAGTGTGCATGACATGTCATTGAACTGGTGTTGGAAACTTGAGATGGGTGTCAAGTGCTCAATAAAAGATAGTTTGCATAACTTTTAAATAGAAACTACATGTTTAAACTACCCACGTTATTTAATTGATGTTATACTGCCTAAATATTTCGTTTTCACTTTTCGTCTACCCATATTAAAAAAAAAATACCAGATGTATGGGAATTAGATTTAAACATCCTATTTTAAGGAAATTGAATGTTAAATAGCTGCTGTATAAAATACCGTAATATTTTTATTTTTGTTAACAGAATCATATCATTACGCCCTTTTATCTATACTAATATTATAAATGCGAAAGTATGTCTGTCTGTCTGTTACGCTTTCTCAGCTAAACCGATAAACTGATTAGAATGAAATTTAGCAATTTGAATTAATTCTCAGATATAAATAATATATGAGAATTAATTCAAATGTACTGACTTTTCTAAAAATGCGTGAGGTCCAAAGCTCAGGGTAGGGTTCAAACCTTAGGGTGGGGAATTCATTCTAAGTAAGTCCTTCAAGTTTTCTAGAAAACATCACTTGCTCTATAATGATAAGTTCCCGATTTGTCGATAGGTCAGCTTGAGCCACGTGTCACATCACCTGTCTTTGTCAAATATCAAATTTGACGTTTGTCTTGTCGTTAGGCTTTAAGGGTAACAAACAGACGCCAGATAACGTTGTTGCGTTGAACAAGCCGATTAATATATTTTAATCTACGTTTTTATTACGTTTTTTTTTATGTCATAAGATAGCAAACAAGCAGATGGGTCTCCTGATGGAAAGAGTCAACCATCGCCTATAGACACCAAAGATGTTAATGGTGCGTTGCTATCTTGTGGCAAGGTCGTTTGCCACATGCATAAGTTTACCGGCTACCTTACCCTCCAAACCGGAACACGACAGCGACATGCACTGACGCTATTGCGGCAGGAATAGGTAAGGCGGTGGTACCAGACCCGGGCGAGACAATGCGGAACTCTACCACCTAGTAGCCACGATGGTAGTGACTCGATAGCAAATTGGTCGCCTTTTACGACCTGCCTGGCAGAACGGCAGTTGGCCTATTCTACAAAGGAGGCCGGGATCAACACGGCGACGTACGTTACGTTACGTAAAAACCAACGTAATACGTATTAAGTATTGTTGGTTTTTTGCGTAAGCTATAGTAGGTACCTATCTGAGAATTAATTCAAATGTACTGACTTTTCTAAAAATGCGTGAGGTCCAAACCTTAGGGTAGGGTTCAAACCTTAGGGTGGGGAATTCGTTCTAAGTAAGTCCTTCAAGTTTTCTAGAAAACATCACTTGCTCTATAATGATAAGTTCCCGATTTGTCGATATGTCACCTTGAGCCACGTGTCACATCACCTGATTAAATACTGTTGCCTAATCATGAATGCACTAGTTGCATCTCTGTCTATCTCCTATAAAGTTTTGTAAAAAAAATCTATTTTTGTAGGAGACAAACATAAAAAACCAAAAAGTCACTTTCTCAAATTTTTCGCATAATTTTGAGGTTATATGAAAAAAGTGCAAATACAAAAGTTGTAGGTCTTCTTATTGCCAATAACTTTGCCATTAAACTTTTTTTGACAGGACTCTTACATGGGCGTAATGGTATTTTTTTAAACTGTAGTTCCAATGTCAATGTTCCCATCCGGGACATAAAACAATGAAAATGTGGATATGTAAATAGATTTGAGTTTAAGATCGAAATGTTTGCTAAAACGTGACGTCCATAAAGAATTGGACCTTAGAGACCATCATGTACTTTCGCTACATTTCACTTTTATAATCAGCAAAACGATTTTACTGAGACTTTAGTGAAGCATAATAATGAGGTTTATGAAAAAAGTTAGTCATTTTTAATGCGGTGTGTAAAATACTTTTTGGTAGTTTTTTACTTTGTCTTAAAGATAAAGCTAGTTTAAAATATTTAAATAACTACGCTGCTTTATATATTTTTATGAAATTTAAAATTTCGAAAAACCTATGAGACGAAGTTGGCTGAACAAACTAGTCTCTTTAGCTCGGATGATTTATAGCATGGACGTTTGTACCAGGCTAATTTTTACACAGCTAATCATCATCGGCCATATGTTATA
Source organism: Apodemia mormo (assembly GCA_036924255.1). NCBI lineage: Eukaryota > Metazoa > Arthropoda > Insecta > Lepidoptera > Riodinidae > Apodemia > Apodemia mormo. The sequence continues at coordinate 9,444,835 of JAUPFN010000007.1, read as the reverse complement.
AGATAACATATAAGCAGATGACTCTCCTGATGGATAGAGACAACAATTGCTCATACACATCAAAGATGTTAATGGTGCGTTGCTATCCCTGTGACGAGGTGTTAATGCCACTTATATAAATTTACCGGCTATTTTAAACTCCCAACAGGAACACGACAATGACAAGCATTGATGCTATTGCGGCAAGAATAGATAAAGCCTGCCACCTAGAAGTAAGTAAGTATCACAATGGTAGTTTCACGTTAAATTACGTGAATATCTTTGAAAATCGACATACCTAGTATAATACCACGTAAAAACTTGTACTTTGGCATCCTAAAACTGTTCTCAAAATTCACGTATGATTGGATGGTCACAAGTTTTAAAGTCAAACATAGGCTTATTTTTTTTTTCAAAAATCAGTCCCTGGAGGGCTGAAATAGGGGATGAAATTTTTATTAAAAGCTATTTGGACGACTTATTAATATACTCGCGGGCGAAGCTGCGCGGGTTAGCTAGTTAATATTATAAATGCGAAAGTTTGGATGTTTGGATGGATGGATGTTTGTTACTCAATCACGCAAAAACTACTTGACGAATTTGAATGAAATATGGCACACGGGTAGATAATGACCTGGAATAGCACAAAGACTACTTTATATCCCGGAAAAATAAAGTGATTCCATGGGATTTACCAAGTTTCATAATACAGCGGGCTGCACGCTGCAGCTAGTTAAAATATAATTTAAGTATTTTCCTTAACAATTTTTTAATTACATGGCCAGGTAAGTGTTATTAAATAAATCGACACTTGATTAAAAATAGATAAGTAAACAAAAACAATGAATTAAATGAAAAAATCATAAAAATGATAATTACATATTTCACAATAATTTATAAACTTAATATTACGAGTTTTTGATCGGGATTACCAGTTGATCACATGATTCTGACCGCGTGCTCTCCGCCCTCTATCTCGAAAACAGTTCAAGGTACGAAAAAATGTTAAATATAATAGCTTTATAGAATTTAATTATCTACAACATCGGTAATAAATACAAATAGCGCAAAATCCATAGAAAATGAAATATTTACAAAAAATAAAATCGATTTTTGTGACATTTGACCCCTGACTTTAAAACTTGCAACCATCAAACTATATGTGAATTTTGAGAACTTTTTAGGATGCCAAATTACAAGTTTTTACGAGGTTATATACTGGGTATGACGATTTTCTGAAGTGACCCTCCTATAATGACTAGACGAGTATTAAGTCAATCGTTGACTTGTTTGAGTAGAGGCAGATGGTCTATTACTCAAAGGGGTCCGGGTCAATACGGCTTTCATGACTATAGAATTACGCATATTTTTTTTATTTGTGTGCAAGTAATTTGCAAGATTGGAATACAATCTCGGTCAGCAACCTCCCACTATTAACACGTTAATGCGCTTAGATGAGTATAACAGTAAACTGATAACTTCACCCACTGTTTTATACCTTTTTTACCTATCTCCCTGAACGGTCCGTTCTAAATGCATAGACAATGAGTCAGTCGACCATACTTTTTGTATGGTCGTAAAAATTTACTCTATCTATAGGTATTCAATTAAATTTTAAATAAAAGTAAAATTTATGGCTTATTTTATCAAATAAGAATAAGATAAATCATAATAACATTAGGTATCAATTTAAAAGTATTTTTACATTTTTATTATATTATTTACTAACAGTCACTCGCGACTTTGTCCGCCTGATCAAAATACATTACTTCCGTTACACAGTCGGGTAAAAAAGCAGCCTATGTCACTCCGGGATAATATAACTTTCTAAAAGTGAATGAATTTTTAAAATCGGTCAATTAGTTTTTGAGTTAAATCGTTACAAAAAACAATCAAATCTTTCCTCTTTATAATATTAGTGTAGAAGTACCTACAGACAATCTGAAAGTCTTAAGCGAAATAAAACGCTTGATACTGGAAAATGAATATTAAATTGTGCTTTAGGTAGGTACCTACTTAACTTTTATTTATGCTTTATGTATTAAAATTTATGTTTAAAAAGTTTATATTAAATCACAGAATGTTCAAAAGAAACAGGCTTAAGATTAATTGTTCATTGCTTGTCACAACAATCTTGTCACGTATTGTGATAAGATTAAAAAAGTAACTATGTAGGTATTTACGTTTATTTTACATAGGTATTTATGTTTTTTTTATTACTATAGGTATTACCCTGTGTGTTAATATATTTATTGATAGTTTAAAAAATAATTGATTGTTGATCCATCAAAAGCATATTAAGTATCTATAAAAGTTTTAAATAATCTATAATTTGAGTAAAAACTCATTTCTCGATGTCAGGCTACCTGCGTTATATTTTTTTTGACATACGACTTTAATCAGAATGTTTTTAACATCCGTGTTTTTAACCCTCGTTTTGGTTGTTAAAAATTGGTTAGAGGGTTTTAAGATATCTTTTGTAGTGGTATTTTTTTTAATAATGAATGAATGAATGAAACTCTTTATTGTGCACAAACTTAGAATTTAAAAATACATTTTTAGTATAATTAATTACTATACTCGTAGTACACAAAGGCGGTCTTATCGCCAAAAGAGCGAGATAAATAATATAGCTACTTACTACTCTTCAATAGTCTTTCTAGTGCACAGAACTCTATTAAATAGGTTCTAAGCGAAATCCTAGTGCACAGAACAGAGAACACTAGGAGCAGAGCTTAGCTTACCTACGATTCGGAGATTCGGTCTTGTTAATAACAGGCATTTGTAATTAAATTTTTCGCTTATCTATACATATAATAAAATCGTAGGAAAGTCAAAACTGTACATTGAATATTCTTTTTAAAGAATACTTGGGGCGTGATTTATAATCGATATCGAAGCCAAAAATATAGTTTTTAGAATTTTTGTCTGTTTGTCTGTATGTATGTCCGGGGTAAACTCAAAAAGTACTGCATGGATTTACTTCAAATTTTGCACGAATATTACTAATAGGTCGGGTCAACATAAGGCTACATATTATCACGCCATTACCCACGGGGGAGGGGTTGTGCGGAGTAAATGAAATCCGCGCGGACGAAGTCGCTGGCAACAGCTAGTTGAAAGTAAAATTATGTGTAGCTAAAGTATCATTAATTAGGTAAAAAAAGTTTTAATAGAATTAATCTAAATAGGGTCAGCTATTCGTATACCAAAAGAATTTTAGTTAATTTTTTTCTGAAGTTATTGTAAAAAATAATTTGATTATGTGTCAACGTTATTTGATTCAACTAATACATTCAGCTAAGCTTATTAATACTACAATAAGGTTTATTACTACTGATACGATTAGATGGTATGTTATAAGAGATTAATAAACACCTGATTATAGCTTACTGGAGGAAAAGTTCATTAACCGTTCACTGATAAATTGTAATTGTTATCTGAAGTTATTTTATGTTTTTCCTGTAGAAATAAAATATTTTTTTACTTATTTTAATGCTTACCAAGTAAAATATATAAATAGGTGCACTTGACAAAGACATTGTAAAATACATGTTAAGTTTCACTAATTTATTACTTATAACACACAGTCTACAGTATGCAAAATTTAAACCGAATGTGAAAATAACACATTCGCGCTATTAGAAGGGCGTGCGGTCGACGCACTGCCCGCACAAATAACAAGTGATGTTCATTATAACGGGAGTTCGGCTGGGAGTCATGTGCGGGCGCGGGTAATAAGTTTGATTCCGCGTTTAACCACTCTCTTTTAATCTTGCTAAGACTCAAGAGATTTTACATAAGCGCCATCTTACGAAAACTGTGAACACTTCTATACCATTCAGTTTCCGAATCGGTTGGTTTAAAAACTAGGTACCTAACAAGGAACTTAAATACGATAACTGGAATTACTACGAAGCAATAATTGAAAAATAAAAATGTACTTTATTTCGTTCCTTATAAAGTTGACATTTGTTTCTTACATAACAGAGGGGAAAAACGTTCTAAGCAAGACAACGACATGAGTGGATGTTGTCCCTTTCTTGCAATTGCCAGTGTAAATAAAACTTTCGGATGGTAGATTTTTATATATTCGTTAATCGTTAAATCTCTTTTATTCATACACGTCGATAGATACATTAGCATAAAATGTATTGTAATTAACACAGAGTTCTAAAATGTGCTTATTTTAATTATTAAGTAATTAGTTATGCAATGTAAAAACTGTTTCTCAAATTAGTAGAATTACTTAGCAGTAATTTGCAAACTACGCATGGCCACACTTATATATGTCGATTGGCTCTTTATTTAGTAGAAAGAGACAGACTCCACTCGTGTCGTGGTACTCTTCGGAACGATTTTGAACCGCGCGTAAGCATTCCGGGTAGAATGTTACTTCCTTGGTACCTAATCAATTCGGATAAATTAGGTACTTTTTATCACAGAGTAACACAGACTCAAGGAACTTATATACGATAACTGGAATTATTACGAAGCAATATTTGAAAAATAAAAATGTACTCTATTTTGTAACAAATAAAGTTGACATTTGTTTCTTACTTAACAGAGGGGCAAAACGTTGTGAGCAAGACAACGACAAGAGAGGATGTTGTTCCTTTCTTGTAATTGCCAGTGTAAATAAAACTATCTGATGGTAGATTTTTATATACTCGGTAATCGTTAAATCCCTTTTATTCATACACGTCGATAAATACATTAGCATAAAATGTAATTAACATAGTGAGTTCTAAAATGTGCTTATTTAAATTATTACGTAATTACTTATGTAATGCAAAAACTGTTTCTCAAATTGGTAGAATTACTTAGTAGTAATTTGCAAACTACGCATGGCCGCACTGATCTATGGCGATTGGCGCTTTAGTTAGTAGAAAGAGACCAAGGAAGTTACATTCTACCTGGAATGTTCACACGTGCTTCAAAATCGTTCCGAAGAGTACCACGACATGGGTGGAGTGTGTCTCTTTTTACTAAATAAAGCGCCAATCGCCATATATAAGTGCGGCCATGCGTAGTTTGCCAATTACTACTAAGTAATTCTACTAATTTGAGAAACAGTTTTTGCATTGCATAAGTAATTACGTAATAATTAAAATAAGCACATTTTAGAACTCTGTGTTAATTACAATACATTTTATGCTAATGTATTTATCGACGTGTATAAATAAAAAAGATTTAACGATTACCGAATATATAAAATCTACCATCAGATAGTTTTATTTACACTGGCAATTGCAAGAAAGGGACAATGTCCACTATTGTCGTCTTGCTCAGAATGTTTTTCCCCTCTGTTAAGTAAGAAACAAATGTCAACTTTATGATTAACGAAATAAAGTACATTTTTATTTTTCAAATATTGCTTTGTAACAATTCCAGTTATCATAAATAAGTTCCTTGTATACATGTCATTGCGTTCAACATATTTTCTCTGGCGCAACTACAATAATTTATTGAAATCTACCGTTTTTTGAAAATGGAATCACTGTTGTCCTCATTTTTCACATGGTAACACTGATAGGTAGGCTGAAAACGAAGAAGTTACATTCTACCCGGAAAGTCCACACGCTCCTGTGATAATTTTGATGTCGAAAGTTATGATTACAAAAGAGATTTATGTTACTTAAAATTTACTCATTCAGATTCGACTCCTCTATTATAGCACGTTTTGTATAACTAAACGCTGACTTATAAGTGCTGCCAGCACATTTGTACTTAACTTAAATTTGTTCAAAGTTATTAGCTTAATAATATCGAACTTGTATCGAAAATTTTCAATTGTTCAATAGAAGTAAAAGCATATCTAGACCACAAGCATTGCTGTCAATTGCTCTTCAACTTAGTAATCATAAATCTCTACAACGTCGTATCCAAATACCTTGAATTTAATATTTCTTTTTGATCCTTGGTTTTCATGTTTATTATGGTTAGAAAGATATAGTACAAAAGGATAGTATAAAGAATTGGCTTCTACGAAAATTGAAAATAAATGAATTTTTATATACGTCTATCTCTACACCAGTTATGATGGGGAAAAGCTCAAACACACACACACACACATAGAAATTTACTTTCAAGAAACCGTTGGATGCAGGAACGTGTAAATTCGAGCGAGTTTTTTCTTCCTTAAGCCCCCTGACTAGAATTCATTAGGGGAAGGAGGGGGAGGGCAAAATGGGTCCCCTAAAATTTTCAATATCCAAAAATTTTTGAGGGCAAAATGGGCCCCCAACATTTTCAACTTTCGAAGGGCTTGGAAGGTATAATGGACTGATTAGACTTTAAAAACCAAAGAATATTTTTCAGTTAAACGCGTTCTAGAATTTTCGAATTATAGAAAAAATTATATAACTAAAGTACAAACTAGATCGCCAGTTAAATAACAGTATTATTTACCATATTTTTTGTTAAAAAATTATTTATTTTACAGAAGCTTCCCTGACTATTTATGCGATGGTGTGTGTGCGTGCGTGCGTGCGTGTGTGTGTGTGTGTGTGTGTGTGTGTGTGTGAACATAAATCTCTCATAACTTTTCAACGGCTCGACCGATTCAAACGAGATTGACAGCAATCAAAAGAGTTTCTTTGCCCCTAGATATTTTAAACTATTTGAGGTAATTCGGACCAATAGATTTTGAGTAATCTCGAGAATAAAATTTTCAGAAAACGTTTTTTTTAAATAAATTTTAATCTGCTGAATCAATCATTTTCAAAAACTAATCAGCTCTTAAGCTTAAAAAACTGAGTCGAATCGTTTGTGAGGTACCTTGAACAAAATATTTGGGAAAAATTGTTTTTTTCTTTCTTATATAACTCCGACACTTATTCTTGGATTGCTTTTGATTCAACGAGATGATTTTTAGAGATTAAAAAAATCGCTTCAATCGCCGCCAATAACGTTAAAATCGGTTGAATGGTTCGAGATATATTTAATTTTAAAAAAATTAAAAAAAGTATTTTATTAACACGTGTTTGAAATTTAACGTCCGATTGTCTGGTTAGTGATAGATAGTCTTTTTGTTCTAGAAAGACTGCATGGAATGCCTTTAATTTGTTTTAAATTGGTTAATTCATTTGTGAGATATCGTTGTCAAAAAATCTAAAAAAAATTTTTTTTTGATACATTTTTATTGGCTTCATCAGTCGATTCTAAAAACTGATCAATTTTTATTAAGCTTAAAAACCCACGTTGATCGCCGTTAACCCGATTAAAATTGATTGATTAGTTTGATAGATACCGTTGTCGAAATAATTTTTTACCTGATTTATTATTGCTTTTGGCGTGAAATGTGGAGCGCTTAGGTATGGAGTTAACGGGAAGTTGCAGGGATGGCTTTTAGAGTCTACTGATATACTAATTTTTTATACTGAATACATAATAAAAAAATTCAAAGTATAAAACAAGTAAGAAATAGATTGAGTTTTTTTGGGGGGCCTGTTTTACCCCACTTTTCTCAATTTTTTAATTTCGATATACGCAAAAAATTAATACCATAAACTCAGTAAAAGGCCAAGAAAAAGTAAAACGAGCTGAAAAACTCATATTACAAAAATTTTTTGAGGGTGGCCCATTTTGCCCCATATTTTCAATTTTTTTTTTAATGAACAGAGCAAATTCAGGTCAAATACTTGGCAAGGGACTAAAAAAAATTAAATCAGAGAAAAACACTAAGGATATCAACATTTTTTTCTTAAGGGGCCCATTATGCCCCCCCCCCCCCTTTCTTTATATCTATTTTCTAAAAACGCGTAAGAGATTTATTTACGAAACACTACTACACATCTCTAAATATTTTTTGTTTATAATTATGAATTGCACGACTTATAGCGCAAAAGTGCTAAAAATAGTATTTCACTCTCGCCTTCTCAAAATCAAACAATTTTATTTTACATTAATCAATTCGTTCTCCAAAAATAATTGAGAGCTTCCTTACTCAATTGTGTTTGTATTTAGTACAATTTTATTCGATATAAATACATGCTTATTAAAATTACTACAAGCGTCACTTAATGAAAGCCCTTTTAATTCATCTAAAAGTATCAAGTGTTACTACAGTTTAAAAAAAAACATTAAAGAAAATATAGCAGAGAAGCTTTTAAAAAATTATGTAGAGCTGGTCAAGTTACTGAATTTATGATATGACAAACTCATTATTGTTTGGAATTGTATGTATAAAAGTAAATGGCGAAGTTTTTGAACCCGGCAGTGCTATTTACATACTAAAAAATACTGATAGACCTGTTCCTGGACTAATAATGTGTACATTATAACTAATAAATCAACATATATTTATTTTATTCACCAAAACGATTCGACAATTAAATTAAGTAATCATAATGATGCTTATATCGTATAGTCGTTAAATATTAATAGCCATTTAGAACTCTAATTTCAATCATAATGATTTATATTGAGCCATAAAAATATATCTAACTGTCAATCGTTTCACTGTAATTACATCTATAAATTACATTGTACTTACTGGTAAGTTTTAGATTGATTCGAAGTCACATTACTTGACTACGATCGAGGTGGGATTGGTGGAGGGTCCATTTTCATTAAGATCTTTGTATTAAAATGAGAAAAAGATCAGCATAAATCCACAGTAATTTTAGTTTTTCTTCAGGCATTAAAACTTCAATTTCCGCTGAATGATAGAGTACAGATTCAAAATCAAAGAAATTGTGATCAATTCCGATTTGGTATCTTAAATTGGAAATTCTTACTTACGTGTCACTCAGCTGCCAGATACTCTTGGAATGATTGTTGAAGTTTCTCCTTCGAAAAAGACTGACCCATAAGAAAACTTTTGTTTTTTAATAATTAATTTGATAAATTTTTACGAGGTAATAAAATATGAAGGGTAGATAACTAGCTAAGTTCACGAAAGTCGTAAAATCTTGACATCTCTCACACAGTAGTAAACATGCCTATCAAATATTAGAGATAATATGGTCACCGAAAAGCCAAAAACGAATTTCAACATAAATATGAATTATGATATTGATATATCGAAGGGTAGATCTTAGTAAGATCTACCTAAGACCAGGAAGTTCGCGTTTTTCCATTTTAAGAATTTAAACATTTGAACACTCATTTTAACGTCTACAAAAATCCTGGCACTAATTATTTCCGTTTAAACAGGATAAATCTAGAACAAGTACATATAGGGTTCGGCTCTATCCTGTCAGATGGCGTGACTATCTACGACTCTCGCATACACTTGTCCTGACGCTTATTTAAATATACGAGAATTTTCGTCTAATTTACAAGCATTCTGGGCGTCGACAATGACCTACACAGTAAAAAATTTTTCGTCATTTTGTAGTGTTAAAATTTGTGTGTTGAATATTACACTCTAGTGTGTAGAATTTAACATTCTAGTGTGTTAAATCATTAAATCAACACATGAGAATGTTAAATTCTATACAATAGAGTGTGATATCCAACACACAAATTTTAACACTCTACATAATGACGAAACAATTTTACTGTCTAAACACCTACCCGATGAGTGAACAAAAATTGAGGTTGAGCTAGCCTTGCTGAAGTACTGATGTAGTGGTAAATCAGAACGCAGTCCCTTTGGAGAGGGTCGCCCGGTTAGCATCAGTTTGTCTGTTACAAGAATCTAGTTTCGGTAAGGACTGCTTTACGCCTGAATGGGCCCCCAAATATGAAAATAAGGGGGAGAAACATCATGTCTCCTCTTACCAAGGATGTACTTGTTTTTAGTCTCTAGACACCCCACTCGTCCACTATGTGTTGAACTAATGGTAGAAAATCATATTAGAAGGACCAGAGGAAGTTACAATAGAGATGCAGAAAGTCTGCAATCTTCGAAGAGTATAAAATAGCGAAGCAACGAGTAACTCCGGCAATTAATGACAGTCACCAAAAATGCTAGAGATAAATCTGTGGAGAAGCAAATAACCAATGCAGAGTCGGCCACTGTATTTTAATAGATACACTTTAAAATTAAACTCTCATTATTCTCATAAAACCCCTTTCAATAGAAGACATAATAACATAGTCAATGCTATGCTCTTCAAACAGACAGGAAGAACATATACAAAACAATTAATATTTACAGGAGTATTAAGTCTTTACTTACGTTCACTCCAGTAACACTGTAAAGGAGTTACGACCCGTTGTAAAAGCTCCCAAAGCAAATAAAGTACAGGGCCTGTATGAAATATCTATCACAGCTTCCCAAAAAAAACATACATTTGTAGCTACTACTGACTCTAAGTGTACAATTTTGCTGCAAAACAAAACACATGTATGTTAACTTATTTTTATCTCTTTAAATTTCAATAGTCGTCAGACGCGCATCGCTTAGAATTTGATAAAATCAGTTGTAAAATCTGCATAAAATCAATTGTACTCAAATGATTACCTTCTATTACCTAAATCTTTCAAATTACTCAAATTATTTATCTCAAAGTCATACGATTGATTAGCTGAAGATAACTTGCAGACGCCCGCATCATGGATGACTGAATGTTTGCAACTGATAACTCTAATTAATGTCATGATCTCAATCTGATTAAAGTAGTAACGCTATAATAGCACATATAAATATATCTACGCTCACATATATCAAAAAATAATATCTGGTCTATACAGGTATATATATTTTGATGTAGGCGAACCCATTTAATAGCTGTTAAACAGTACTGGCCGAGCGCGAGTCCCGTAAACTCAGGTAGTGGGGACGGTAAGTGCACGTCATTTGCGATCCCTACTCTGGTGTCACGCTGCTCACTTAGTCCAACTTCGGCGTTAAAGAGTTAAAATCGTAAAGTATTACGTAATCAATAGATCTCATTATAGAACTTAAATGAATTACAATGCTGTGCAAATATCAATGTAATGAGACTGTAAAGACACTTTGATAATTGATTGATTAGGAATTGTAATAGTTTTTCAAATAGCGAACAAAAATAACAAACAAAGTCGATAATGAATTTATGTATTCGATAATGAATTGAAAGCAACGTTATCCGCTGAAAATAATTATTAACATTTTAAGGGTATTGTAAGTGTTGCCCGAGTAATAATGAGAAACAATGTCTCTAAAATTTCGACTGCGAATTAGTTACTAGGCTCTTCAAAATCATTCCGAAGAGTACCACGACATGGGTGGAGTGTGTCTCTTTCTACTAAATAAAGAGCCAATCGCCATATATAAGTGCGGCCATGTGTAGTTTGCAAATTACTACTAAGTAATTCTACAAATTTGAGAAACAGTTTTTGCATTGCATAAGTAATTACGTAATAATTAAAATAAGCATATTTTAGAACTCATTGTGTTAATTACAATACATTTCATGTTAATGTATTTATCGACATGTATGAATAAAAGGCATTTAACGATTACCAAATATATAAAAATCTACCATCAGATAGTTTTTTTTATACTGGCAAATGCAAGAAAGGGACAACATCCACTCTTGTCGTTGTCTTGCTCAGAACTTTTTTCCCCTCTGTTACGTAAGAAACAAATGTCTACTTTATTTGTTACGAAATAAAGTACATTTTTGTTTTTCAAATATTGTTTCGAAAAATAACTTCCTTGAAAGAGACACACTCCACCCATGTCGTGGTACTCTTCGGAACGATTTTGAAGTGTGTGTGTGAATATTCCGGGTAGAATGTAACTTCCTTGGGTCAACCTCAACAGTTTATGAACTGCATAGATATAATATGACACTTGACAAACTTGACAGACGACAGCTGAGCTGTCAGCTGAGTATGTTATCTTTTTGATTACATAAAAAACATCAAAATATCGTTTCTAAAAATAATTTAATATGGTTGTAGTGTGGAAAATGAGCGAAACGTCATGGATTCATGGCTTCATGAGAGCGGTTGCGCAAACGTCGCAGTAACTAATAAAGATATTGGTAATTTTATCGAAGAAAATCTACATTTTCACTCCAATGAAATTAATTGTGCAATAGGTGTAGGGAAACACTTCCAGGACTTTCGGGATCGAAATTATGAAAAAGCAATAATTGATAACATAAATTTCTTAAAAATTAGTCAAGAAAATGAATTAGAAAATATTATTGAAAATCGCTTGGACGTTAGTGCTAATGCTGGTGAAAATTGTGAAGTTTTAGACAAACGTTTTGAAAGTTTCCAAGACTTTACTAAACAAGTTGAGAGCAGTGTGGCGCTGGATAGTAAATCTACTTCCAAGGACAGTAACTCGGATAGTCAAATTGGAATATTAACGTAAGTCTCATATATTTACTTTGCTAATTGTTAATGTTCTTCACACTATAACAAATATATTTATAGGTGATCAGTTTATATAAAATAATTATTAAATCAGCTGCTTGTCAATATGATTCTGTATCTCGTTTCCTCTTAGTGTTGCTATATAGTGGTCCTTATCTCACCATTTTCATTTTTGGGCATTCTATTTTTGAACATTACCATCATGATACACATACAGTTTGAATATCCTAATGTCGTATTCATGTATAAATTGAGGATATTTAGTAATGAGTAGAAGGTAACTGACACCATTTGCCATTTATGGAATCATCAAACTAACATAAAGCTTCTAAAGGTGTAAACTAGTTTATATTTTAATTTTTATTTGCCTTATTACTGCTTTATAACCTTAAAAAATTATCTTACAATATAAATACAATATTGTTATCTGTAATTTACACAGTTCTATGCTACATGGTAATTAGTGTCTGCTTTTGTAAAATTTTATATAATGAGCTTAATATATAATTTAATTTTGTATTTTAAACCAATTACCACTAGTTTTAAGTACACCAATATAATGTTTTGCTTTTGATGTAATAAATGTAAGGCAGTATTAAATTTTGTATGTTTCCTACATCATTGTATCATAATAAAATTATTTGCTGCTGCATTCCCAAACTATTTGCTGCTCTTGCTAACTGCTGATCTTGAATGAATCTCTACAATGTTTTTTGTTTATATGTGCTTATGCTTATTGAGTAACAAGTGTTTGAATAGTTCTTATCTCAAAAACCTGCTTGTCGTTTTTACTCTTGATCATAAATATAGCTTTTGTATAATGAACCTAGTATAAATTTAAGATAAGAGATTAAGAAAAGTGTATTGTATGAAATGTATAAATTATACTTCCTCTTTGATCTAATAGAATTGATTATTCAATTTGTTAAGTTATAAATGATGTAGATAACAAGTTTCCAGGTTGGTAGCAATGATTGAGTAAATTTTTTTAACCTTGGGTTTCAACCTTGTGTTTCATTGAAATGTCAAAACGAATGGCACAAAAACTTGTATCACTAAAATGTTTTATTTACCAGCAACAAACAATAGTTATTGAACTTTTTTAGCTTTTCCGAGGATGGTATCAATCCTAAAATATTGTTATAATTATTGATGTAAGCAATTTCAATTTCAATTTCATTACATACTCCATAATGTTACAAGGGATAATATAATAAGACTTAAAGCTAATTAGAGCATTATGGACTCTGTCGGGTACAGCAACTTATATAAGGAGAGGGGGCGACTTATAAAAACATTCAAATGAATGTTATTTAAAATTAAATTATTCTTAGGTATAGTAATTATGTTACTATATTAAATTAAAAAAATATATAAGTATGTATAATGTTACTTAAAAAAACTTATCTATTTTACTATGTCAATTTTTTTCAATTTTAAGCAATCACACCAGATAACCAACTGCTTATTTATGGTAGTCTTTGATCTATAGTAAAATGAAGTAACTAAATCACTGTACATAAATTGCAAGAAAATTAATATAATATGGTGGGATTGCATTAGAAACAAGCCACACAAAGTTGGGATTGAGGCGGGGAGGGGAAGTAGTCTACTCACTAATAATAAGTATATTATTGAAGTGGTAGTAGTATCTTCACGCCCGTATCCCCGATGGGGTAGGCAGAGGTAAAACAAGTGCACCCACGATTAGCCGAAGATACTTGGTCCCACAAATGTGATAGGTGGCAAGCCTATCGCCAAACCAGGCAGTTTCCAATCCCAGGCAACTTTGTGTTTATCAGAAATCTGAAACAACACTTTTTTTAAGTGCCCGACCCGGGAATCGAACCCAGGACCTCATGTGGTCAACGTAAATACTGGACCACTAGACCACAAAGGCGATATTGAAGTGGTAGTGGGGGTAATAACCCTGTGGAAATATTTATAAAAAAGTTAGAACTTAAGACTAACCTAATCTCAACATGTACACAACTACTCAAAAACATTTAAATATAAATCTTAAATTATATTGCAGTATTTTTTATCAGATGTGAAGTCTTTTGTAATAAATCTATTTTGTCTATATTAAAATCCTAGTCATCATTTGGCATATCACTACATAGTATAAAACGAAGTCCCTTTCTCTGTCTGTCCCTATGTCCCTATGTATGGTTAAATCTTTAAAAATACGCAACGAACTTTGATGCGGTTTTTTTAAGTAGATAGATTGATTCTTGAGGTAGGTTTTAGTATACAAACCTTTCCGATATTCCCACGGGAACAAAGGCTACTCGGGTGAAACCTTGGGCAGATCGCTAGTTTTAAATAAAGGGAGGGAAATATAGCACTTCATAAAAACGCTTGTAGAAAACCAAAAAAAATTGTATTTTTTTCTACTTCCTATTCAGTAACAAGTCAGATAGTCAATTAACACAGTCCTGCTTTCACAGAGCCCTATTTCTGGATGTGGGATCTAAAGACAACCTACTTCAACTATGGCATTAGGCGGTTTTCTTTCTAAGTAGCTCTCGGGCTATGAGGGCTCCGTCCCGCTCATGTCCTTTATATTATTAGGTGACCCTTTGCATGTTTGTATATATATTTTTAATTATAACCTACAGACTGTTTACTTACTAGATAAATATATATAAAAATAAAAATTAGCATCTCCACAAGACAAAGTATCTTTGGAAAGGGGAAGCTAACCCTTATTTAATGTATCCCTCAGAAACCCGAAAATCAGTTTCTAATGCTAACTTAATAAGGTGAATCATTACATAGTATAAAACAAAGTCGCTTTCTCTGTCGTCCCTATGTCCTTATGTCCCTATGTATGCTTAAATCTTTAAAACTATGCAACGGATTTTGATGCGGTTTTTTTTAATAGATAGATTGATTCTTGAGGAAGGTTTAAGTGTATAAACCTTTCCGATATTCCCACGGGAACAAAAGCTGCGCGGGTGAAACCGCAGGCAGGTCGCTAGTTGTATATATATTTTTAAAATATACCTTACTCATATCTAAAAATACATGAAGTAGAGTTGCCTTTACTATTAAGACATTTATTTATACCTGCTTATAAGTTAAACCATAGTAATGTTATAGCCTTTCATAAGTTCATATTGGTAGTTATTAGCAGATTGAAGTCAAAGTGAATACATATAGCGTGATAATATGTAGCCTATATGTTGACCCGACCTGTTAATAATATTCATGCAAAATTTGAAGTAAATCCATGCAGTACTTTTTGAGGTTACCCTGGACATACATACAGACAAACAGACATATAGACAAACAGACAAAAATTCTAAAAACTATATTTTTGGCTTCTATATCGATTGTAGATCACACGACAAGTATTCTTTTAAAAAAATATTCAATGTACAGTTTTGACTTTCCTGCGATTTTCTATGTATTAATGTATGTATGTATGTATTTCTATGTATTAATATTGTTGACTAACACGCAAATCACAAGTCAACAATTTCCCAATACTGTGTTCAAATTATAAGCTTGTTAATCGAACCTCTTATCTATCTTGAGAATTGCAAGAATTTTATTATTACTTAACATATTAGGTGTTTATGTGTTGGCAGATACCTTTTATAGCTTGTATACTTCATTATAATTATCTGTTTCATACATTTTTTTTATATCTATAGATTTTTTATATCATAAGATAGCAAACAAGCAGATGGGATGGAAAGAGTCAACCATCGCCTGTAGACACCAAAAATGTTAATGGTGCATTGCTATCTTGTGGCGAGGTCTAATGCCACATGCATAAGTTTACTTTAGTTTACTAATACTAAGTTTAGGCTACCTTACCCTCCAAAACCGTTTATTTATTAGAGATTTAATACAATAAAAAAAACCAACCTTAACCTAAGGTTTTTGTTGCTCTGTCAAACTAAAACAATATTCTCTGTTTTATTTAAAAATCTCTAACTTTATATTAATATTTTTAACACGGCTATAATCACTATTAAAATACCTACACAATGGTACCAATTTCATATGATTTCATCATTACTATATTATTTGAAAGGCCAAAAACTATATGAGAACTATTTTTATTTTTTTCTCGTAATCATCTTTTTTATAATAAGCTTGCCTTTTCACGATAGCATATAGGCGATGGTTATCCCTGTCAATTAGGAGAGCTAATTGCTTTTTTGCTATCCTACTACTTAAAAAAATTGATACTTATAACTAATTCCTCAAATTCCAAGTAGCATTGGTAAATTTCCATTAGCATCTATTATTGTAAAACAAATTCCCCAGGACCAAATTAACTATTTTTTTTATAAAATATAAAAACGCCATCTAGCAAAATGCAGCTAAAATAATTTGAAAGCGTTTAAATGTCAATCACAACTGCAATACAAGTTTATCTATCATGCACAAGAGGGCGATAGTAGTACCGATCCAAAGCGATGAATTATGAACTAATATTGCGCTGTGCGCCGAATATGAAAATATTAAAATACGTAATACGAAAATATGTCGTAAAAAATCTACGAAATCATTTAGAATCTTTCGAATCTTGGCCCTCAGATTAATTGGACAGATAAATCTATACAGATAATCAAAATTAAATATTGTGGTACGGACTACGGACTTCGGTATAGACGAATGAGGTACTGTTTTCGAATATTACTTCCGATGATTTGGAAGGAAATAGTGTTTATAATCGTTCTGGGTCCTTTAATGAAAAAAAATCAACTGCCTTGGTATCTCGTAGAAGGCGAGAGAAGACTTACTTGTATAACCTACATGACTACTAACTAGGTAGGTGGCAGAGTTCTGCAATGTCTGGAAGTGTTCTGGTATTCCTGCTGAAATGGCGGCGGAGATTCTCGTTGTCGTGTTCCGGTGTGAAACATAAGGTAAACTTATCATGTCGCATTCTATAGGTGATGGCTATTCCTTTCCATCAGGAGAACCGTCTGTTGATATGCTATCCTACGAAATAAAATAAAAAACGACAACATATCGTCGTTGATACTGCAATACCGCGTAACTAACAGTGGATAATACCGCGGAAGTACAAAAGTATCAAATTTTAGATTTGTACTTGTATGATGATGTATTTTTTAGCTTAATATTGATTGGATTCAATTACATATTACTATATAAGCTCACTAATACACTTTTCTAACTAACTAAAAGTTAAGACACATATTTGGTTAGTATTGGAGAAGATTTACAGTTTTTTCGTTCTCCTGTAAAATTTGTCACATCCAAGCTACGCGGTATTGTCTGTTGTTAGTTACGCGGTAACTATTGCAGTATCAAAGAAAGATATCTTATAGACACCCGGTTGTAACGGAAATCCTTTCGCTATATCAGATATTGAGGCTGTAACTGTGTCTTAAAGGAAGTAGGTACCTGTCAAGTTTGACTGGACATATGAGTAATTTGTATGAAAACGTTGTTACATGACCAGGGAGCAAGACCCCTATTACAGTTGTGTAGTAATATTTCCTGATATATAACCGGCTAAGTGCGTGTCGGGTCCCGTGCAATGTAGGGTTGCGTAGTTGCCCATAACAATAATGCGGATTAAGAAAAGGGCTCTTTTACGGTTTCATACTATGAAATTGTAACCTATTTGACGCCGAATGACAGATACTCGCTTAATATCTGCATTTCACCGCCTGATAAATTTTTTAAGTACATTTTATAAGTTGGTCGACTAAGTATTACTCGTAAACTTGTAAAGCCTATTTAGCCGTTATTAATTTTCCTTTTTAATAATTACACACAGAACTTTTTCACACGTCCGAAACCAACCGTTTAGCCGGCAGAACACACTTAACTGTAACAAAAATTAGCTATTGCTGCTGTTGAAAAATTTGCCACAAGCCCGCAAACTTTCTTAAAATACCTGCATATCCAATAATAAGCCACACTTTGGGGTACGCAAGTAGGTTCTGACGCAGAATGCCAACTTCTTAAAATGTCAACACGACGCAAAACGCCAACTTCGCAAAACGCCAACATCGCATAATTTCAACTTCGCAAAATGCCAACTTCGCCTAATGACAACTACTCAAAACGTCAACTTCGCAAAATTACAACTTCGCGAAATGACAACTTCGCGAAATGACTACTTCGCAAAATGTCTACTTTTTCAATAAGTCAATGTTAAAAATTTGTCATCGTCAATGATGTATCTATAATCGGATCAAAATACAGCTTTCTATCACAAATAATCTTTGAGCTAGGCTGCGGACGGTCGTAGCGAAACTCAAGGGTTCCTAGTTGACTTCGGAACCCTAAAAAGGGCAGTCAAATTTAAAGTTATAGAATATTTTTACATATTCTCAAAATTGATGGCAAGATGAATCGATTGAAAAAAGTTTTAGTGTCCTAGGTGATTGGAAAGTGTCTCGAAAAATCACTGTAAAATGGTCGGTTTTTAATGTTTTTTTTTGTTACACATTTTTGATCAAGCCCCTCAGCCAATCTCTCGCCTTTTACAAAATGCCTGGCAGAATGTCTGATGATTTTTTACCCGTGGGAGGGATGCGCTGTGCCGCGCACCCCTCTGCATGGGTACCACCATCTATGCTATACTTGCCCCAGAAAGAATATATGCCCGATTAACACACTTATTAACTAATCTATATGCCCGATTAACTAATCTAACCCCAAAGTAAGCAAATTATTTGCTTGTGTTATATGGGTGTGTCAGTCAACGATATTAATACATAGAAATACATTTATTTTTATTTTTATTTATATCATAACATAGCAAATAAGCAGATGGGTCTCCTGATGGAAAGAGTCAACAACAAAGATGTTAATGGTGCGTTGCTATCTCATGGCGAGGTCTAATGCCACATGCATAAGTTTACCGGCTACCTTACCCTCCAAACCGGAACACGACAGCGACAAGCACTGACGCTATTGCGGCAGGAATAGGTAAGGCGGTGGTACCAGACCCGGGCGGGACAATGCAGAACTCTACCACCTAGTAGCCACGACGGTAGTGACACGATAGCCAATCGGTCGCCTTTTACGACCTGCCTGGCAGAACGGCAGTTGGCCTATTCTTCAAAGGAGGCCGGGACCAACACGGTGAATTCATATATAAATACATATATAAATACCAGAATATATTTAATAAACACCCAAACCCGGAAATACAAATATTTATGCTCATCACAAAAACGCTTGTCCCCATCGGAGATCAAACCCGAGCCCCGTTGATTGCGTAGTCAGAGTCGTTAACCGCTCGATCAACGGGGCGGTCGATGGTGAAGGACGATGATAGACAGAACATTCCATTTGAGTTCCATAATTTCGCTGTGCGTTTATTGTTGTTGTTAAGTCAGTTTTTATCTAGTTGAATACTTAAATACTACTATCGCCTCTTTGGTTTTTAAGTTCTACCTCTGCCTACCTCTTCGGGGATACCGGTGTAAAGATACTTTTTTGCTATAAATATGTTTGTATATTTTTTTCAGTAGCAAAAATGAATTCTCTCCAGAAGAGTCGAAATTTGAAGCAGAAACTCCGAAAAAAGTCAGGGATAAAAGTAAAAGAAAGACGGAGGACAATATTCCAAGGTACAAATGTGAATTCGAGGGTTGTGAGAGAACATACAGTACAGTTGGGAATCTACGAACCCACATGAAGACACATAAAGGTATGTCTATTCATAAAAAAAGTTTGATGGTGTGCGTAAGTCAGCGCTTATTGTGTTTTTATTTATAAAGGATTGCTGTGCGTAGTCGATGAGATAGAACGAACTCTAATCTACGCGCATTCTCAAATAGGCGTATTAGTATAAGTAAATTTTTGTGACTGCACAGTTATTACATTATTTTTTATCCGGACCCTCGTATGAAAAATCGATCATCCACGTTTATAGAAACCACTTTGTCGTAGATTCGTAGAGAAGACCGCATGTATGCCACAAATATAAATCCGTCCATCTTTTCGAGCTTAAGAAGTAACAAACACATACACTTACGCAAACTTTATTTATTATATTAGTGGAATTAGAAAGGGAAAATTCATTAAAACAGATTAATAAATAATAGTTTAAAAAACACGCTTTTACTAAAATTCAAAAATAAAAATTAAATGCAAAGGAAGAAAAGTGTAAATAAGAAGAAATGCATTGCATTGTAAAAAAATGCGTGGGGCTTTTTAAGATGTGTTATTAACACCATGCTCTCCACGCATTTTTTACAATGCAATACATTTTTTCTTATTTACACTATACTTCATTTAAATTTATTTCTTTTCGTGTGGTAAAAGCGTGTTTTTAGACTTATATATATATATATATATATATATAATATATATATATATATATATATATATATATATATATATATATATATATATATATATATATATATATGTGTGTGTATATATATATATATTTATATACATATATATATGTATATATATACATATATATATATATATATATATATATATATATATATATATATATATATAAAATGTGTTAAAAATTACTGAATATTTTCGTGATGGTCCAGATTTATTTTTTACTTTTGAAGAAAATATCGTATTCTGTTTCCCTCGAAGTAGTTTCTATACAGGATTATGGTAGAGCACTTCTATATAATTGTGGGTCAGACGTGTTACTACTAGGTGATAGAATACTTCTACGTCTCATATCCGAACTTATTACTACTACCTTATCAATTATATTTGCAGTAGCGTCAGTACTGGTCACTGTAGTAATCCAGTATGAAGGAGAACTAATACCTACATAAGTACATATGGCATTACATACTGGCAACATGTATGCCAACGCACAATTAATATCTTCGTGTTTATAGGAGATAGAAAACTCTGCCACCGGCAGATATATTTCTTTGCTATTAATGAGAATACCTATTTTATTTAGTGACGCATTTCAGTCTAGAAGGCAAGGAAGCCGATGTAATTAAAAGTGTGACGTAGTATCTTATCACTTTGTTTCGTAATGTAAACTATATTTTATATAATTAACAAATCACTATGTTACCTGTGTCAATCCTCGTAATAATTTCATATATAGGCCAAACATAACTTGGCCCAAGTGTCAACTTTAACGCCAGTGACCCGACTAAATATATTCTTATCATTTACTCAACAAGATTTAAATTAATTGATATTAATAATCCTATGACATTACATTTAGAGTTGAGCTACACCTGTCAATACGGAATCGCATTTTTCTTTCACTCAGAACCACCATTTGCTAGAAAGGGAAAGATAACAGGAATGCGATAACACGCAGCGCAATCCTTGAGGTGATAGCATTCCTATGTTTCTCGCTCTAGCAAGTGGCAGTTCAGACCGACAGAAAAGGATAGAGCGACAGAAAAAGGCGATTCCGTGTTGACAGATGTAATAGTAATGCAAACCTTCTTCATTCTTACTTCTTATGATAACCTTGGATTTTTTATTTTAATTAGAATTATTTGACTCTTCTATTCGATTAGGTAGTTAAAAAGCTTGTGTTAGTCTGGACCAGTTTTGAAAAATATACTAGAGATTTCTTTCAGGCAGTTCGGAAAAGGAGAACGATTCGTCAAACGCGTAACACCATCGTGATACTAAATGTTGTAAGTCTGCAACGTCTCGCGCAGGTCTAGTACAACTGCCTAATTTTTTTGCCGAAATAGTTAACCAGTTCCAAGGAGCTGGTAAAGTTATATAACTAACATTATGTCCTCGCCATACAAATGACAACGCACCTTTTTATTTTTGGTGTCCATAGACGATTGTTATCTCCGTCCACCAAAAAAACATTTGCTCATACGCTACCCCAGAATCTAAATATAGAGGACACTTGACCGAAGAAGTATTTTGTGACAGGATTTAAAGTATGAAATTGTTATTTGTGTGAAAAAAAATTATAATAGGATTATTGTAACAGGATTTAATGTATTAAATTGTTGTAAAATTGTTTATCAAAAATATTTACCCTCATTGTCTATATTTTTCTGCCAGTTACTATGGATACTTTTGCAATAGAATTCTGGAATTAGGAATCAACAAATGGTGCTAAGACATTTGTACAGCTTTTTGATAAGAATTTTTTTACCATACAAAAAGGAGTCAGATGGAACTAGGTCCGGCAAGTGCGGACGATGATGTATAGTAATTGAAATAATAAGAAATTTTAGATTTTAATTAGAGTTTGCTTCTATTACAGGAGAATACAGATTTATATGTCCAATGCCATCATGTAGCAAGGCTTTTCTCACATCATACAGTCTTAAGATCCATGTGCGGGCGCATACGAAGGCGAAACCTTTTGTGTGTAAAATCGGGAGTTGTAATAAGGCGTTTAACACACTCTATCGGTGAGTATGGCTCTTATATTATTTTTATTCACTAATATGTTTTTATTTTACATGCCCACTACATTTTATCATTGTTATAGTAGTTGTTATTAAATTTATTTTAAAAATGTAGGTTTTAAAACCATTTTTATATAAATGCGTCTTATTTATAAAAGTGCTTCAAAATTATGCTCATTTTATCTAATTACATAAAGAGTGCGCGATAAATATACTTAAATTGCACTTTAATGTAGATCTGTCAAAAATTAGAATTCAGATTAAGAGTGGTTAAGATTTAATCGCATGGTTAAGTCGTAAACGG
This sequence comes from Apodemia mormo, assembly GCA_036924255.1. NCBI lineage: Eukaryota > Metazoa > Arthropoda > Insecta > Lepidoptera > Riodinidae > Apodemia > Apodemia mormo. The sequence goes on along the minus strand of JAUPFN010000007.1, from coordinate 9,421,948 downwards.
CGTTTAAAAATTAATGTACTGTTCACAATAGTTAAAACATTAATTATTTTGTGTCTTAATCACACTCGACACAAATGTACCACCTGCCATAGCGGTGCGATAGTTCTATGCCGGAACTAACATTCCTGCAGTCTTCTTTACGTAAAGCACTATTCTTCTTGGACGTCCACAAGTCCACTGGGCCGGCTGGCATCCCTGCAATTGTGCTTAAGTGTGTGTTCTAGGGTTGGTGCCTGTTTTAGACATAAGTACTTAAGTTTTCATATTGCTTACTACCTTCACACGAGGCAAACTCTAAGACATTTAAGATCTTTGAATAAGAATAAGAGATTTCTTTGAATTCTGGATATTACGGAAGAAAACCTATGTTTATCAATGCGCAGAATCTTAATAAAGATAGATAAAAAAGAAAACTTTAGTGTCGGACTAAGAAAATTTTCCACTTTACGTGTAGGACAAAGTAACCTAAATAGTTAACGTAAATAATACAATACAATAAAATAATAAAATGGCTTTCATACAAAATGGATATACATAAAACTTTTGATATAAATATCGAATATATTACGTAAATATCCGATATTTATAAGAAATATCGGATATTTTCGAACCCTGCTTTGTAGTCTATTTGTACAACTTAGTGCTGTTCAGACGTCTCTACCTCTACTGCATTGTGATCGATTTTATATTTTGGATTTGCATTACTTTGGACTGTTTCTTCTACTAGTGTGACGTGATTTATTGGAGCGGCTAATCTGGTGGGATAAAATTATAATTATATGAAAAAAGAAAATGTTTCCACTCTAACTTTTTAAGTTGTATGTAAGAAAACATTTCGCACATTTCCAATTGAAATCTATAAATATGTAGTGACTAGTGATATTCTGCGGTCCTCCGCAATGTAAACTTTAAGTGTGCCAAATTTCATACTCTACTGTTCGCGCAATTTTCTTTAAAAGGGGTCCAAAAATATTTTCTTAATCTATATTATATATATTATAATATTATAAATGCGAAAATTTAGATGTAAGGATGGATGTTTGGATGGATGTTTGTTACTCAATCACGCAAAAACTACTGAACGGATTTGAATGAAACTTGGCACACAGGTAGATGATGATCTGGAATAGCACACAGGCTATATTTTATCCTGGAAAAATTAGGTGATCCCGCGGGATTCACCAAAAACTTATAATGCAGCGGGCTGCACGCAGTAGCTAGTGTATTAATATATTTAAATAACAGTCATTTTTATCTAAATATACATGCATTTAACGCTGTTGGTCAGAAGGCTGAATGCGTGTTGTTTATCAGACGTTCACCAAGTTTATGGTGGCCAGCACGTATCGCCATGTGTGTATTATGTATCTGTATATAATGCGAAATTATTATAGTAAGGCCGCGCAATAAGTCCGCAAAATTCTCATATTAGCCTTGGGGTCCCTTTGAAGAATTTTTTTGCCATTCTGCCAGGCAGTTCGTAACAGGCGAACGATTTATTGTACGAGTTGCTATCATCACAGTACACAGTACTGGCAGTATTCTGTGCTATCATCGTGACTACTACCGCCTTACCTATTCCTGCCGTAGCGTCAGCACTTGTCGCTGTCGTGTCCCGGCTTGGAGGATAAAGTAGCCGATAGACATACATCTGTCATTAATACCCCACCATACGGATAGCAACACACGATTAATATCTTTGTTGTTTTATATGCGATGGTTGCCTCTTTCCATCAGGAGCTAGGGATGCAAACGATACATCGATTTTTTCAAACATCGATATATCGTTCATAAATATCGATGTTTTAACATCGATACTTATGAACGAACGACTTATAAAAGTCTAGTAGGTTATATCTTATTTAAAAAAATAGAAACCGGTTAATCCTGCATGCTATTTCTGAAACTTCTCGCTTAGTGCACACTTTACAAGGTACCACTGACATTTGTCATCACTCTCCATCAGGAGAGCCATCTGGTTGTTTGGTGTGCCATGATTAACGTGATAATACGTCGCGTTTTGAACGGGACCGTCCTTTTTTTTGTTTTTCCGTCCCGGTGTCTCCGAGAAAATCCTCGGTGTAAATTTTTTTTTATAGAAGAGAGGGCAAACGAGCAGGAGGTGCAACTGATGATAAATGATCACCGTCGCCCATGAACATCCACAATACCAGAGGTCTTGCAGTTGCGTTGCTGGCCTTTTAAGAATGAGTAAACTCTTTTCTTGAAGGCCCCCAAGTCGTATCCGTTTGGAAACACCCCTGCCGGTAATTGGTTCTACAACAAAGTAGTGCGAGGCAAAAAGTGCCGAGAGAAATGCACAGTTGTGGATTTCCAGACATCGAGATGATGATGAGGATGAGGATGGAATGTGAGGATGGAAATTCAAATTTTGACGCGATGTCCGATGATGGAATTCGGCAAGAATTAATCCAAATAACTCCTTGGAACACTCCCCATGAAGATACGATAGAAGACACAGAGTGAACCAACATCTCTCGCAATGCCAGAGTCAAGCCGTTCAAGAAATAGCCAGGTCGTCAACGATTCGAACTGCTCTATGCTGAAAGCGATCAAGAGGAAGGAGCTGGTACTGAGGACCTCCGGCCTAGAGATGAGAACAGTACTCCATGTGGAGCCGAATTTGAGCCTTATAAAGTTGAAGGCGATGGGCCGGCAAGAAGTACTGCCTCGTTCTGCTGAGCACACCGAGATTTTTGGATGCTAGTTTAGCCTTACCTTCCAAATGAACGCGAAACTGAACATAATTCGATATGTCGACTCCCAGAATCCCGACACAAGCTGAGGCTGCCAGGAGAGTATCCCCAAATCGAGGTGACATGACAAAGGGTGTCTTTTTAGCGGAAAACACGCAAAGCTGTGTCTTCTTGGGGTTAAAAGTGACCAGGATTTAATGACCCCATTCCGAGACATCGGTTAGTCGATTCTCAACTTCGGACAGAAGCTTGTTTCTGATTTCTTCGACGTGTTCCTAAGAAATACCGCTTCGGCCGGAGTTTGTAGCATCACCAGTACTGTCATCTGCATAGCAATGTATGTTGCGAATTCGCATCATGTCATTGATATGCAGAAGGAACAGTGTCGGTGATAGCACGCAGCCTTGTGGAACACCAGCATTGATAGATTTAAGGTCAGAGCACGTACCGTCAACTACGACCTTGATGCTCCGATCAGCCAAAAACTGGTGATCCACTTGCATAATTTCTCGGGAAGTCCATAGGAAGGCAGCTTCGCCCGAAGCGCTTTGTGCCATACCCTATCAAAGGCCTTCGCTATGTCCAAACTAACTGCCAATGCCTCCCCCTTGGACTTAACTGCTTCCGCCCACCGATGTGTTAAGTATATTAGAAGATAACCAGCTGAGCGGCCGCGACGGAAACCGTACTGGCGGTCGCTAATCAGCTGGTGCTCTTCTAAATACTTCAGGAGCTGCGAGTTGATGATTGTCTCCATAATTTTGGAGAACAAGGAGGTTATGCCTATCGCCGATAGTTAGACGGATTAGAGCGGTCTCCTTTTTTAGGGATGGGATGCACTAAAGCTGTCTTCCATGAAATCGGTACTACGCCGAGTGAGTAGGAGAGCCAGAATAGGCGTGTTAGTACCGGCGCCAGCTCTGGAGCACACGATTTAAGTACAATCGGAGAGATGCCATCCGGTCCACTCGACTTATGGACGTCCAAGGAAAAAAGTGTTTTACGTACGGAAGACTGCAGGAATTTTAATTCCGTCATAGAACTATAGCACTGCGGGATGGTAGGCGGTGCATTTCCTTGGTCATCCAGAGTCGAGCTCAGAGCCCAGAAGATCGACCTTCTCCCTTGCGGTATGGGCCAGAGAGTCATCATCTCCGTGTAAGGATGGAAGCGAGGGCTGTGAGAAATTCCCCGAGACAGCCTTGGCGAGAGACCAGAGCCTCAAGCACGAACTTTAAGCGTTTTCGTATCGTTAACGTATCGAGGACTCGATACGGTAACGGAGTATAACGATAGTAGGAAGCACGAAGCACCTTCTATCAACTCTCGAGACCTCGATACGATTACGTTAGTGTCGTAGAAGATTGGATTGGATCCTTTCTTCCAGAATTAAGATTCCTTTAAGGAAATAAGCTCTAGAGTTATACTTGGAACTCGGTCATAATGAGGTTTTTCGACGCAGTTGCTCACACAGAAATGTAAAAGCCTCTTTGTTGAGGCGATATTTATTTTTAAATTCGGTATCATTTAAATTTATGGGATCAAATATTTTTCTCTGTTTAGCCCTGCGTCTAACTTCTGTGAAAAATAATATTGTAACATAAATGTAAACAGTGAAAAATTACCACAAATAAAAATGTGATAATAAAAATTGCTTACTTCGAATCTCGTCTATTATTTTCTTCATCTTGAAGTAAACTTCCAATGAGTGTATAATAGAGAATTACGTTGAAATATAGGTGAACTTTGCATTTTTTATCTTTCCGTTGATTGTATTAATATCCGGAAGTAACTAAAACTACTTCGTTTTTAAAAAAACGAGCGTAATAAATAATTTTAAGCAATTCGAAACTTTTCTCACCGACAAATTGTTAGTGAAAAAAGATTCGTCACTTCACGATACCCAAGCCTTCGAAATTTGCGATACGATACTTCAAAACACCGTTCGTACTCGCAATTTTGTTTATAAGTGTTACGTTTCACGTATTTCTCGATACGTTTGCGATACGAAAGTTTAATAATTTGCTTGTGCTTCGAAATTTATTTCCATTTACGTACGATAGGGGCGCTGATCATTTTTCATACGTTTGTTTCTCGATGACGATACGAATATTTTTTCGCAAGGAGTTCGTGCTTGAGGCACAGAACGCACGAGTTCCCGAAGGAAGGCGAACTAATTTCTCACCAAGTCTGCCAATGCGTTCAGATTTTGCCTTGGCGATAGCTCTTTTGAAGAACCTCGAGGCGGAATTGTACTCCTTATGTAACGCGCTGGTTTTTCATCACGAGATGTCGACGCTGCAGCCCAAGCCCGGTAGCATTCCTGCTTTTGGCGTGAAGCCGTTTTGCAGGAGCGACCAAACCAAGGCTGAGACTTATGTTCTAAAACCGCTGGGAAACGGTTAGTTTTCGGATAAATAAATATAGGACTTCAGCTGAAAACCAAAATTTAATACTTTTTTTTTGTATTTAAAACTAAATATCACCATATATAATCGTGTGGAAAATTAGAAATATTATGAACAAATTACTTGATTTATTTTTTAGCCTGTTTTCGGAATTTTATATGATCGAGTAAAGTACATTCTATCATGTAATAAGTTAGTACATTCCATAGATAATATTTGAAAGTATATATCGTGTAATTTTTGTGAAACCGTTATTTCGCAATCAATACATAAAAATGTGATTAAGCAAACCAGTTTTTTCCGTTTGTCTTGAGTATTTATATATGTCCCTCTATGTAGGTATGTATTAGTATCGTTGACTGACACATCACAAGCACATAATTTGCGTAGGTACTTTGGGGTTAAATCAATTCGTGTAATTTGTCCAGTGATATTTATTTATTTCTTATTTAATAGCTGTTGCCTGCGACTTCGTTTACTCCGCACTGCTCCTCCTCTGTAGATGATAGCGTGATAATATGTAGCCTATATGTTGGACCCGGCCTGTTAGTAATATTCATGCAAAATTTGAAGTAAATCCATGCAGTACTTTTTGAGTTTATCCCGGACATACATACAGATAAACAGACAACAGATAAACAGACAAACAGACAAAAATTCTATATACACAGTATTGCCTATTTGAGAATATCTTTCCTTTCCTGTATTTTTGTGACGACATCAATCCCACATAGGTGACGTCTCCTACATAATCAGCAAATACCGGCAGTCCGACGTGATTACTTATTATATCTACATGTATACCTACTGAGTCATTCCATATGAAATCGTCTGAAAAAAAATAAAATTGTTGCCGTCTCATTTTAGATTTTGGTGTAACTTTGAGAAACTCTTCTCTAGGGTCCCAAAGAACGAAATTTACACGAGTTTGATTTTTACAAGCGCTTGTTTTCGCCTATTTATATAAAGACTTTTAAAAATCGATATTTTTAAAGCTTATCAACTTTTACTGTGAAATTTTTTCTGTTTGAAGCTATCTGCATGATCAAGATGGAATTCACAGTGGGAAAGATAGTAGTTTAAGGGTAAATGAAGATAATTGGCTCGGACGAGTCCTTTAAATATAAGCAGCGTGCTGAAAATGAGTGTTTTTTAGTCATTTTTCGTGAATTTCAATCAACTCTAGCGTCTTAGCTGTTGAGAATTAAAAACTCATGCTCCGCGAGAATTAAGTATATATATCATAGACAAAATTCAGCCACAAGTTGACTTGAGCTGCCCATTCTTCATAGAAGAAAACTTTGCTCGAAATTTTGAAATTAAAAAAAATTCCAATATTCAGGTTATGACACGAGCTTGTTGACTGCGCGATAAAAATCTGATACTCACAGAATCTATTGTTCTTACCTCCAACTTTAAACGACTACATCACTTGTTTTGTTATTTTCATTTTTAGTGCATGTGCGAGCCGTTTTTTTTATAGCAAAAATCTGGACGTTTTTACAAATGGATTAAAATTACTTACGATCAGAAACAACTATAAATGAAGCTATCTGTATGATCAAGATGGAATTCAAAGTGGGAAAGATAGTAGTTTAAGGGTAAATGAAGATAATTGGCTCGGACGAGTCCTTTAAATATAAGCAGCGTGCTGAAAATGAGTGTTTTTTAGTCATTTTTCGTGAATTTCAATCAACTCTAGCGTCTTAACTGTTGAGAATTAAAAACTCATGCTCCGCGAGAATTAAGTATATATATATCATAGACAAAATTCAGCCACAAGTTGACTTGAGCTCTATGAAGAGTGGGCAGCTCAAGTCAACTTGTGGCTGACATCGCGTTTGAAGTTACGCGAAATGCCGCTTTTGTGTAGGCATTCGTCATTGCTGAAAAAAATTCGCTTCCGTTATATTGAACCTCGAAATATATTGCTATATTCGTAATCATCACCTTCGAAAATCTGTCAACTATACAGGGGTATACAAGTTACTTAGTTGTACCTATCTCCCCTATTCTAGGAAATAAATAATGTTCTATTCTATAACACATCAGTGTTAACATATTATCACTTAGTTACTGAGATTTTTCTTGTTAGAAGAAACCCAACAACACCTTGCCCTAGTCAGGAATTGGATTGTCAAATCCAGTTTTATTTTTAAGTATTGACTCTCTCAATACCTACTAGATATTTATTATATCATAGGATAGTAAACAAGTACATGGGCGTACCCAGGTTCTGGGCCAGGGGGGGGCAGCCGTAACATTTTAAGACTATATTTTTATCTACAACAGTAAATAATAGAGAGGTAAACCAATTCCAGGGGGGGCAGCTGACCCCCCCCCCCCTCGGTACGCCCATGAACAAGTAGATGGAACTAGTACTACCGATGATGTAAAGAGTCAACATACATTAAGCCGGGTCTCCTGGGACTTAGTCTATGGTCGAATTTCGGCACAGGCGATCGCTAGTTGATATTGATAGTCACAACTTTTCATATTAATATATACGGTTTTCGGTGCTCATAACTTGTGTAATAAGCCACACCACCGAAGATAAGATTATTCTTGACCTTTTGCAGTCTTTTACAGTTTTATTTAAATTCAAATTCTTTTTAACCTCCCGCTACGTAGTCCGTAGTGTACGTAGATAGGAAGCTACTGAATTTGCCCCGATTTTCAAAAATCGAGTTTTCTCCAGATCTTCACGTTTTGAGGTCCTAGGAATCTTTTTCGACGATGACGTCAGTATGTCTGTGTGTGTGTGAGTGAGTTTTTTTATTTTTTTATATCATAAGATAGCAAACAAGCAAATGGGTCTCCGGATGAAAGTCATCCATCGCCTATAGACACCAAAGATGTTAATGGTGCGTTGCTATCTTGTGGCGAGGTCTAATGCCACATGCATAAGTTTACCGGCTACCTTACCCTCCAAACCGGAACACGACAGTGACTAGCACTGACGCTATTGCGGAAGGAATAGGTAAGGCAGTGGTACCAGACCCGGTCGAGCCGATGCAGAACTCTACCACCTAGTAGTCACGATGGTAGTGACACGCATAGCCACTCGGTCGCCTTTTACGACCTGCCTGGCAGAACGGCAGTTGGCCTATTCTTCAAAGGAGCCCGGAACTAACACGGGAGGGTGGGGCGGAGGTGTATGTAAACATCTTATAACTTTTGAACGACTTGTCCTATCGAAACGCGGTTGATGGCATTCGATTGAATTGCGCTCAACTTAGACTTCCTAAAAATTTTGACCAAATCGGTCCAGCAAATTTTGAGAAATGTTGAAAAAACCTCAAAAAAAATGTTTGAGAAACAGTATTTATTTAAACATAACTTCCAGATTAATGTACCGATTGAGTACAAAAACTAATCAGCTCTATTCCTCAAAAAACTACATCTAATGCATAAATTGCATCAAAATCGGTGTGTCCGTTTGGGAGAAATCGTTGACGAAAAATTTTAAAAAAAATGTTTTTTTTAACATAACTTCGAAATTTTTCAACCAATCATTTTTTGGTATTCTACGATATTTTGGTATTAAAAAAATTACGTCAGATGGCATTTCAAGAATCAAAATCGAATCATCTTTAGCAAATTTTCATTTTTAAAATAATTTTCAGGCTAATACACCCATGGACTTAAAAATCTTATCAGCTTTTCTCCTTTAAAAACTGCGTCAAATACCGTTAATTGGATCAAAATCAGTCAACTTGTTTCTGATATATTAATGATAAAAATATTTGAAAAAAATGTTTTTTGACCTTGCTACGAAAGTTTTCAACCTATCCATTATTTAGTTAAAGCAATATTTTAGATCTCAAAATTTGAGTTGAATGTCATTCGAAAAATCGATTGAATTTGATCAATTCAATCAGCGTTCCCAAAATATACAACTTTTCAAAAATCAATATACTGCCATTTTAACAAAATAGATGTTTGAACTGAAAAAACCCATGTTTATAATTTTTACTCTTTTGATCCAGTAGGGTCAAACGCTTACATTTTTTTTGTTTTAACTAATAGAGACTAGATGTTTGTTGCAGATATAAGTTTGCCTTTGATCTAGCTTTACATATGTAACATATGTAAACACACACACACATACATACATATATATATATATATATATATATATATATATATATATATATATATATATATATATGTGTGTGTGTGTGTGTGTGTGTATATATGTATATATAGTCGCCTCTGTGGTCTAGTGGTCCAGCGTCGATTCCCGGGTCGGGCACCTAAAAAAAAGTTTTTCGGGAACCTAAAAAAAAGTGTTTTTTTCAGTTTTCTGATAAGCACAATTTTTAATTTTCTGATAAGCACAGTTTTCTGATAAGTTGTCCGGGATTGGAAAGTGCCCAATTGGCGATGGGCTTGCCATCTATCACATTTGTGGGACCAAGTATCCCAGGCAACTTATCAGAGAAAAAAAAAATAAATATATATATATATATATATATATATATATATATATATATATATATATATATATATATTTCATTTGTTTTTTCAGATCATTTTCAGAATTTGTTCAGATCACGAGAACCCGAGATCGATCTTTAACGAAGTCGATAAAACGTGCTCAACTGGAACTGTAGACTACAGACCACATGAATAGTAATAAACACGGCATTGATAAGGAAATGTGTCACCACGCATACGAGCAAATTTTACATCACTGTCAAAAATGTCATACGTTTTTAGATATACTATATCGTTTTCCCGGTGTTGGTCCCGGGCTCCTTTGAAGAATAAACCAAAGTGCCGTTCTGCCAGGCAGTCCGTGAAAGGCGACCGATTGGATACGCGAGTAATTTCCATCGTGCGTTCTGCATTGGCTCGCCCGGGTCTAGTACCACCGCCTTGCCAATTCCTGTCGCAAAAGCATCAGTGCTTGTCGCTGTCGTGTTCTGGTATGGAGGGTAAGGTACAACAACACTGGGGAATGTAGCATGTGTAATGTTCCTTTTTTTTCGCTTCACATAGTAATATATACAAGGATATCCGTTGTAAAACCGTGCTTTTTCCATTTTCAGATTGCGAGCTCACCAAAGGCTTCACAGCGGGGACACATTTAACTGTAAAGCCAATGGATGTACCAAGTTCTTCACCACGCTCAGTGATCTCAAGAAACATATACGAACACATACTCAGGAAAGACCTTACAGGTTTGTTGGTTATCATGCGTTGTTCATCATAGACTATTATTGACCACCAACTAAGCATATTTAAGGATATTTTTATAGTTATAAATATTACTACCGCATGCATGTCAGCTAATCTAGATTTAATATTATACAGTTGAATCATTCTAACTACAGGAGAAATACTTTCACAGTGGATACGTATCAGAGAGATAATAAAAGTTTTGTATGTGCCGTATCTTTATAATCTAGTAGGTAAAAATATTATTCACGTACTTTAACAGATTAAGATAGTCATTTTTTCATGCAATATTCATTATTTTCATATATATATATATATATATATATATATATATATATATATATATATATATATATATATATATATATATATATATATATATATCTTATATTTGAAAAGGCCAAAGATAGGATAGTTATTATCCCGGAAACCCCACGGGGACGGTCTATGTTTTAAATCCCGGTAATAAGGAGTAATTACTTTTTTTTGAAATATTTCCACGCGGATGAAGTCGCGGGCACAGCTAGAATTTTATATGTATTAGTATCATTGACTAACGTCCATATCATAAACAAATTATTTGCGAGGTTGGATTAATTCGTTTAATCTGTCCAGCGAATATTTATATTTTATAGGTCTGTGACAACTTGCCCTTGTACCCTTGTACCACTCATAGTAATTAACTTAATGAGTCGAAATCCTGATGCCACTTACGTTCCCACTCATCGTCTGCTGCCCTAAGCCGAGGTTCAGTCTCACAGGAGACACCATTACGGCTCGGCCACAGCTCGCGCGGTGCGACCGGCGACGCGGATTGCGGCGCGGCGAGCGAAAACAAATGTAGGAAACTGTATCAAGTATGCCACAGCTACCGGCGACGCGAATTGCGGCGCGGTGTGATGAGCGAATAAAACAAAAGAGTGCTTTTGTTTTATTTACTAGTAAGCCAGGGTTGGAATCAGAATAACACAAAATTATTACCAATGGAAATTATATAGAATAGATAGAATAGAATAGGCCTCCTTTGTAGAATAGGCCAACTGCCGTTCTGCCAGGCAGGTCGTAAAAGGCGACCGATTGGCTATCGAGTCACTACCATCGTGGCTACTAGGTGGTAGAGTTCTGCATTGTCTCGCCCGGGTCTGGTACCACCGCCTTACCTATTCCTGCCGCAATAGCGTCAGTGCTTGTCGCTGTCGTGTTCCGGTTTGGAGGGTGAGGTAGCCGGTAAACTTATGCATGTGGCATTAGATCTCGCCACAAGATAGCAACGCACCATTAACATCTTTGGTGTCTATAGGCGATGGTTGACTCTTTCCATCAGGAGACCCATCTGCTTGTTTGCTATCTTATGATATAAAAAAAAAAAAAAAATATGTAGATACTATATTTTATTAAAAATTGTACTACGATTTTTAGCCTCCGACGCAAAAACGAGGGTTGTTATAAGTTTCAGAAGTGTGTCTGTGTATCTGTCCGTGCATCGTAGCGCCCTGGCGGATGGTCCGATTTAGTTGCGATTTTTTTTACTTGAAAGCCCTATTTTGCGAGATGGTTCTTAACTATGATTCAATAGAATCTGTACAGCCGTTGAAAGCTCGCCAGCTCTTATCAACTTGATGAAAGGAATTTAGCAACTTGTAAAGGCTTTATCGATGCTAAATTTTGTATTTTATTACATCAAATATATTGTATTGACATGGTGACGTAGACCTGATGCTACAATATCTTCATTCGAAGATATCAGCTTTTATTTAACTAGCAATATTTGTGAATAAAAGATTATCTAAATATTTCAAACCATATTTATCGACTTCCTGTTATTTATTTGTACTGAAATTTGGCAAACTTTTGTAAGTTCAATGACAATGCAATATTATGGTACTATCCAGCTAATATCATGATGTACCCTGGATATAGGGACTAGAACTCTCAGATGTAGAGTTTTGACGAGGCAACCAAGTTTTGGGTCATTGGTTTTGTTGCTATAAGTACTAAGTTTAATTATACTCATAATGACGAGAAATGGGACATGGAGCCGTTAGAGTGTCATTGTAACTCACAGACAGAAAGTGTTAAGATAGTAGAGTTTGGAGTCATTTGTTGCAATAAGATATTTTTTATTATTACGAGACTGAAGATGGAGCCAAAAAAAGTAATATCGAAACTTCTCGCATCCAGATGCAAAATGCGTAGATAATAAATTTCTAAACTTTACAAGGTAAGTTTATTGAGTTAGCGCTCAATTGTCTTGTACTAACAAACATTTTGATGCTGGATGATTTCTAGGATCTGATGCTCATCAAGACTTAGGATTTAACGATCAAACTCGAAGTTGGCCATGTTAAGTTATAAACTAAACAAGAAAAACCCATTTAGATTGGACTCAGTTGTTCTGTTTTGACAAGTACCCTAGTTCTAAATGATTTACAGGGTCTTACGATGAAGCAGGAAGAAGGTTATCAAAATTTTTTAATTAAAATTGAGCAACACCATCAATTATGGACTTGTTTGATTTTTTATTTTAAGGAATGTGAAATAGAATAGCGTGTGTGGCCGCGTTTCCGATCCGGTAGTAGTTTAAAAAAATGTTGACGCGTCAAAATAACTTGTAAAAAGTTTTATTGAATAAAGTACTTCTGATTTCCAGTATTTGATGATCGAGCTGAAGAAATTCCATGTAATCTTCTAACCTTGACCAGTTAAAATCCACTGAGTGTAGGCTACTTGATTTGTTTTGGTAAACACTTAGATGCTGGATGTTTTTTAAAATATAAAGATGGAACTGGAAAGTGGACACTTGAAATTGATAGAGTTATATGGCGGAGCTGGAGGCCGGGACCTTTGCAATAAAACAGCTCAACCTCATTGAGTAAGGAACCACAGGTTAAGGTTACCTTTAACTTTATGCTGCAGGATCCCCTTTCGAAGATCATCAGCTCCTTTTACGTTTTGCGCTTAAAATTATGGAACTGAAGTAAAATGGTGGGCTGACGATAAAAAAATGTTGGTCTTTTTTTTTAATTTTAATTTAGAGTTAGTACTCTGATGATTTCTCGATTAAATAAATAATTGGTTATTGACTCATTATTATAATATTACATTTAAAATAATTTTAAACTTAATTTAGTTTATACACCGAAACTTAAACTTAATCTAAAAAACTTCACAGCATTTTCTCAATTTAATGTCGGTTTGCGTTAAACAAAATTTGCCCCTATACATTTATCTCACTCATATTAATAAAAAATACATACTTTCTACAGCTCACTACGTCCTAAACGATCATAGTTATTAATTGCACGGAAAATGTCTACGTTGCCATACATTAAAAAAATGGATGCGTGTACTTATGTACGCGCGTGAGAAGTTACACTTCTTTGGCGTCATTAAAAAATAGTGGCCACGTTTCCGATCCGGTAGTAGTTTTTTAAAAATATGTTGACGTGTCAAAATAACTTGTGTAACTTGTGACTCACCGCGCCGCATTTCGCGTCGCAGGTCGCGCCGCGGGTAGCCGTGGCCGGTCGGTTAGGGCGGGCTCTTAGTCTATTTAATTTAAACTCTGGCAATTAGCTCGCTCAAAAAGCTCGGTTTCACTGTAACGGTTATTTGGACTTAGTTCATTTCGGAAAAAAAGAAATCGACTCTTCAAAAGTACATGTATATAATAAAATATTTGATTTGATTAATACAATAGCGGCCCATCCACTAACGTTCATTCCTTAGGACTTGTCCTGAGGTGCAAACCGTACAGAAACGCGACGGGATAAAATAAAACCGTTGTAGCCACTAATTAAACCACAATTCTACATTCTTTCCCCTGAATTTATCACAACACGCCAGTCCGACAGGAAAAACAATCCTTCGATCACCATGCACACGTTTAAGTACATTCCTATCAGTTTGCATCTTGTTAGCCATACCGAGGGATTGCATGTCGGTGGATGGTTAAAAATCCTATAATTTTATGAAGATTGTTATCATTTAACAGGAATGCCCGTCATTTTAAATTATCTTTAAAGATTATTTTCATTTTGCAACATGTGTACCCGTAAGCAAGAGATTGCTATGAGTATATATAATATATATATGAGTATAGTATATGCTCTGAGTCTTAATTCGAGTGAATATATATTCAAATCTAAAAGGAGACATAGAATGTGGGTAAAAAGTGGTTATCAGAAAAGGAAAAATACATCGATTTGAGAATTTTAAAAGATCTGAACGCGACGATTTTAAAAACTAAGAATGGATGTTTCTTTCTACAGATCTTTATTTTTAGGGTTCCGGAGATAACTAGGAAAGCTTACAGTTTCGCTATATCCGACGGTCCGTATATCTCTGCACTAGCGCAGAGATCTTTGATGATGCCCGTCTCTACATTACTACCGTCTTACCTGTTCCTCGTAAGAGGCGAAAGATTGACTATACGAGTCACGATCATCATGACTACTAGAGTACATAAGAGTCACAATAACAAAGTGATAAGATAAAATTAAAAAAATATTTTTTGGGTAGCTCGTCTACATGTAGGGTGGGCTCTTGTTATGGAGTATGGGATATCGTTGGATAGGTTTTTAATAAAAATATTGTAGATTTGTGAAAACAGTTTTTGGATAAAAGGACTCGTTTGTGAAATTTAAGCTTTAAAGTGCTAATTTTTGTTAGAGTCAAGTCCATTTTATCCTTCCGGGATGGAGACGAACACGAAATGATAACAAGCGTGCGCTCAATCACGCCGGATAAATAAACAGACACTATCTTGACCAGTTACCGAGCCGCGTCTTAACGACGGAAGGGAACGCGAGGTTTTAATACCGTCATTCTTTCTTGCTTTGGCAAATCCATTGACATTCATTCCATAAGGATTGTAGATTCCGGCAGGAATGAACGTTAGTGAAAGGGCCGCTAATGTATCTCAATATTTGTATGTAAATAATTTAATAACATTTCAATTCGATACAATTAATGTACTAAAATATTATGTAGAAATGTGTAAGTGAATAGTGTATGTAAATTGTTAAACTATATACGATATAAAATTTTTACACATTTGCACACTATATTATAGTAGAATATGCTGGTATCTTTCGTATTAGTATCTGTCTGGTATCTTTCATTGTAGTGACACGTATAGCTAATTGTTTGGATTTTTCAATCTACCTAGCAAAATGCCTATTCTTTTTTAGACCAAACTTTTTTCATACCCAGGATACAAATCCGTCAGACCACTGATTCCCAAAGTGGTCCAGGTGGAACCCCAGGGGTCCACGGGAGACTCGACGGAGGTCTACGTTGGCGTGACCAAAGGATACTGAATCAAAATGTCTACCAAGTATGGTAGAAATTTAGATTTAGGGGTCCACCGGAACCAGCAAAATTTTGAAAGTGGTCTAGGAGAAAAAATTTGGGAACCTTTGCGCTAGACTATTGAGGGGGGACTAGTTGAAGTGAACTGGTCTGGTGATATATATTTATTTCTTGATATTGAGACTATAAGTTTACACTAACTATTTTAAAGAAAATAATAACCCCTTTTTACTTTGGGATTGAATGGCAAGGATGTTTTTATTTACAGATGTGCGATAGATGGGTGTGGGAAGTCGTTTACGGCGTCTCATCATTTAAAGGCACATGCACGAACGCACTCCGGTGACCGGCCCTACTTTTGTGACGTTTCTGGTTGTGGCAAACTGTTTTCCAACCTGACGAGTCTTAAGACGCATGCAAAGAAACATCAAGTGAGTGTCAACCTTATACTAATTAAATTACTACCCGTCGAAACCACAAACCGGTTTTCCGTATCGCAAAGTTGCTAGGACTGACAACCTTTTATTCTGATAGATTAAACATATCATAATCAACTCTTATATATTAACACGTGCGGCAAAAACTTTGTATCCCCCCTTTTTTATAAAGAGCGTCATCATTTTATAAACTTAATTAAACATTCAATATAAATTGCATCAATGTCAACTATAAACTCCGATGTCGCCGAAGAACAAAATATTTCCAAGCCATACTAGTAAATTTTATCAAACACGAAGTTGTCCATCAAATAACGATAATGTCTTGACGCAGGTTTTGTTGCGGTTGTGCAATGGAGCTGGATATATTAAAAAATAAACTATTTGCTCATTACAACATAGTCAAAGCTTCTTCTGTCATAATGATATGGAAAAAAAAATGTATAAATGATAATACGCATCAGAAAATATAGAATTGAAAATATATATCTAAATGTAACTACTACTATATATTAGCTAAAATATTTATATTTTGCAGACAGAGGTCGAAGAAACTACAAAGGTAACCAGCAACAATATTGCAGCTAAACCAGCAAACGACTTAATGAACTGGGACAGTCTTTTAGAGTCATTTAATAAAATAAGTACCGAATCAAATACTGATGACAATTTGGAAAATATAACAAATATTAAACCATTATCTAATAACAATAACATAGATATAACTGAATTGTTTTTTGTCAGTGCTACTAACGCAGATAAAATAATTAACAATAGCAATTTAGCTGTCGCTTATGATCTAAACTTAGACTTACCAGTTTATTCTGACAAATCGGATAAAAAACTTTCCGAGGATAATACTTGGGCTGATGTTAGTAACATACAACCAACTTTACCTTCATCATCTGAAACAAAACTAGGAGTCAAATCTAAAGCTATACAATTAGCTTTGGCGAATGAAATTGAAGTTCAAGCTCCTTGGGTTGACGTTACAGCTTTAGCGTCTTCCATACAAGAAACGCCTGTTACTATTAAAGAGAAGACACCTGAAAACATTTTTACTTTAGCTACTTTTGTTCCGACGCATATGCAAACTTACATGAATTTAAATTCAGAAAGCGCTCCCACCGCCAATCTTGAACCTTCTACTTCCTTTGACCTAGATTCCCCCAATATACTTGATGTAAGTGAAAAAGTGTTTAATGATAGTGAACTTGTAACTAATCTTGGAATTAACAATATTGACGCTAACATAGATTTCTTAGATGATACAGAAAAATCAAATGATGCTAGATCTCTTAATACACCTCCTCCATCTAAAGTGCAACAAAATATAGAAATTAATCCCGCTAATTCGGTTTTATTTAACACTGAGCTCGATCTTGAGGACACATTATTGTTTAACAATGAACCAGCATCAGATATGTATGTGGTTAAAACTGAAAATATATTTGGTAAAAAAGTGAGAAATCCTTTAGAACAATTAGCCGCTGATGCAGATATTTGCAATTGTATGGGATGTAAATGTAACCCGAATGATGGCGAATGTAGAAATTGTCATCATAGAAATGTGGAAGAAGAAACGTACACACAATGTACGGAAGACAAATGTTCTTGCGTTGATTGCAAATGCAATCACGCTGAAATGAAATGTGCTATTGGATGTGGTAAGGCAACAGACACAAACCATAATACTTTTATTGATTACCACAGACGACATAAAAGCTCGAATTTAGAAGACTTTGGCGTGTTTACTCATGAAACAGATGAAATAATAAATAATATTAAGTGCTCGTGTACAGAAGGTTCTGATGTAAAATGTTGTAGCGACATTGTAAAAAAATGTAGCGACAACAATCGTCGTGCCCAAGAAGACCCTACCATAAAGTCATGTTGCGTAACAATTTGTTTGAAAAAATTTGAAGCGTTTAAACAATTATTAAATCAAAAAGAGTTTTTAGCAGCACTCAAATCGCAAAATCTAACTTCAAGCTAATTCTATAATTGCTTTTCTAACTATAATCTGCATTTAAATGTGTACAAAGCCAATAGTTCCTAGTTTAGCAGCAAGTAAATCCTCATGCTTTTAGAATGATCTACATTTTTGTAGTCATTGCATAGGTGAAATATATCAGTTTTATTTGTCGTGTTTTAAATGTGTTTATCTCAAACATGTAGTAGGTACATTTTTACCAAAATATTTTGTTTTATATATAAGTATGCAAAGTGAATATGATTTTTTAAGCGGAAGAGTGGCCTTATCCACAGGTTGACAATTATTATTACATAGACCACGTTTTCTTTAAATGTTTCAAAAATATATTACGTTACTAGCTGTGCCCGCGACTTCGTCCGCGTGGGATTTTTTTTAAAAGTAGCCTAAGTTACTCCTTATTACATCAGCTATTTTCCAGTGAAAGTCCCGTCAAAATCGGTTCAGCCCTCCCAGAGATTAGCCGGAACAGACAGACAGACAGACAGACAGACGGACAGACAGACAGACAGACAAAAATCGTAAAAAGTGTTATTTTGGTATGTGTACCGTGTGTAAATCCATATGCATGCATTTATAACTACAATACATAGGTATTTATAAATACAGTTCATAAGAAATACGTAATATTTAACGTAAAATAATTTCATCACAAAATTTCAACTCGATCCGTCGATAGGAAGAGCTTAAAACGGTATTGCACTGAAATGAGACAGGTATCAGAACAGCTAGCCAAAGCCGCTATTCTGTAATCAATAGTTTTCAAAATAAAGTTTCATTTTGATACGGCAAATTCGCGAAACGACCCACCTCTAGTTAGAGGTATATACTTCCACTCGTGTACCTTAAAAAACCGGTTAAGTGCGAGTCGAACTCGCGCACGGAGGGTTCCGTAACATCATCTATAAAAAAATGGCAAACAATCACGTTTGTTGTATGGGAGCCTCCTTAAATATTTATTTTATTTTAATTATTTATTTTTAAAGTGATTATTTAATTAAATATTCTGTGGATATTTCAAACGTCTACCAGTTGTCATTATTAAGATCTAAAAAAAATTAAAAATGCAAAAAAACGCGTTTGTTGCATGGGGGTCACCCTTAAATATTTATTTTATTCTGTTTTAGTTTTAGTTATTATAGCGGCAACATAAATACATAATTTGTGAGAATTTGAACTGTCTATCATGGTTCATAAGATACAGCCTGGTGACGGACAGATAGATAGACAGACAAACGCAGGGACAGACAGTGGTGTCTTAGTAATAGGGTCCCGTTTTAAACTTTGAATATGGAACTTTAAAAAGTATAGTAAAGCAAACGCATTCACAGTTCGGCTCTTCTCGGCAATTTTCGGTTGTCGTTCGGCGGTGATAGTGCGCCGCGTCTCGCACCTTTCGGTAAATACCTACTATTGTTGAATTATTTTCATGTTACAATTTTTCAAAGGTATAAGAGCCAAAGTTTATCTTCCTAAGATTTTCGTGTTAATGAAGTAGGTACTTTTCGTTAGTACGGATTAATATGCCAGCGTGCACCTGCGTATAATAATCTACTGCTCAAAATTCATCTATTAATTTTCAACAATTTTTCGACTCAAAATTCCTTATTGTGTTGTTGTTATAAGAGATAGATATATAGTGTCACGGACATTTTTGTAGATCTACATAAAACCAATATATTTGTAGTACATTGTACTTACGTATACTTATCCATTACGCCAGCGCACGCTGATACAGCATTTCGAGCGATTTTCTTCCGACTTAGTTTACGAATATCGATATTTTAACTAAACCAAGAATAATTGTAACGTGATGCTTGATAGCCAGAAACCTTCCTAAATCCTATATATATATGGTTTTATCATTTATGTAGCTATCACACACAAAGAACATTTTTTCAATCCAATTTATTGTTCCAGAAATTAACGCGTTTAATCAACAATCAATCAAAAAGTAAACGATTTCATTACATGTATAGGTGTTTCAATACGTTAACGCGATGTATTTTCATCCAGAGACATCTAGTTAATGTGCACTACATTACGTTTTACGCTACGCTTTCTTCCGATTAATTTTATTTCCCGTGGGAAAGAGATATTTTCCCGCGGTAAAAAGTAGCCTATGTCCTTTCTCAACGTCTTATCTATGTTTATGCCGAATTTTATCAAAATCGGTCCAGTGGTTTAAGCGTGAAAGCGTAACAGACAGACAGACAGACAGACAGACAGAGTTACTTTCGAATTTATAATATTAGTATGGATAAGAACTTTGATCAACGCCATCTATTAATAATAAACCAAACTAGATATGGACTAATACGGTTTCAAAGATCTACACACATATAACACACATACACACACACATATAAAAAAATGTCTTTTTCTAACTCTTTTACTATAAAATTGTGGATTAGATCACTCTTCTGCTGATCTCGAGTATATTGTTGTATCAAACGAATGCAATGAAAATCATTTAAAACAATTAGATGTGTGTTTATTCCGAACCTATTGTACAAAAAATATAATACAAACGACCAAAGAATAGACGACATTTTGGAGACTATATAATAGTCAATTTGTTACCAGCGTGATAAATATAATAAAATTTGGAAAATTCAAAAATGCACGCCTCATAACGCTCGTTTGATTAAAAAAATATTAAACGATACCGAATTAGTAATTTTGAATAGGAGAGAATCCAGTGACATACTAAAGCTCAAAAAAAGATACCGATATTTTGAGTATTTTGAGCGTAATCGTAGCACACACATTCATCCGGATTTTTACAATCAGTCTTTTACATATTTTTTAAAGTATTGAATGTGTCAATAAAAGGGTTATTACTTATATCTTTGTACTCATATTAATGTATTAGTGAAATATGAACACAATAGATGTATAATAGAAATATACAGTTTGACAGAAAAAATGCCTGACCTTATCGTGTTGATGATAAAGCACCACCACAACCTTTTCAACGTTAACACTCCTAGGCGTGCAATAAAGTCAATTTTTTATCTATTTCTCTAAATAGTTTTTTATCGCATACGATAAGGAAGAGTAGCATGTTGATGTGCCTTAGTAATGCAAATGTCAAATCAATTTTATTTTTGTATACAGGTAAGCATTCTAATTATTTTGTTTGTATACTTATAATCATAATGTATACCTATGTGAGGTATGATGAGAAATTTTATGAGCAAATTATACACACAGTTTAATTTTTTTAATTATAAAATTTCCAAACTTATTTTAAATTATTGTATATGCATTTTTGCAAATTTTTTATTTCATAAAATAAGTCATCTTACCAAACAAGAAAAGTAACGGGGCAAAATATATATATTGTATATTAACCAGCAGATCTGGCTAAAATTTCGATAATAACGCCACCTACCGGGTCTAGTTGCGAATTTAGATCGTTTAGGAAACTACCTTCGTTATATCCCAGAAGTGCTAACTTATATTTATATCGTATTAAAAGCACTTGTACTGTTTTACTTGACTTTTTATTTATTAAAACCAACCGGTTTCGCGTTTTAACGCATCATCAGGGCAAAAGTTATTATTATACGATATAAATATAAGTTAACATGGAGTTTTACCAAGTGCCGACGATATTCAGTGCCTTAAAATATCAATTATCATTGTATTCAATAAATAAAAAATGATAGTTATGTCTACACTTGTTAAGTAATAACTTTTATGTCTAACAGACATGCATTAAAAATACATTAAATAACAAAAATATTACACACACTACATCCATGAGACATACATATGTTTACGATTTTGTTTACTGCTAAAGTGTGTTGTCAAACTTAAGAGATTTATTGGTGTCTTTGCTAGAATTTCTACCACAGGGCGATCGCTTATAACATAAAATAGATGTTGATAGTATCATTGAGGAAATACTTTTGTTACCAATTTCTAAACACATAGCCTTGGAGATCTCGTGCAATTATAGAAAGCGATTTTTATTTACCGGTATAATGCTTTTTAATTAATGTTAGTAGTCCTTACAATGAAATGGCTAGGCATTCTGCCTAATGGAAACGTTCAATTATGGCGTCGTGAGTGAATCATCATCAATTAACATAATTGATGAAATGCCAAGCGTCACGAGTTGTGACGCTTTTGTCAATGATGTTGAAGTTAATTTTTATCTTCCATTCATTGATATAAAAGAGAAAGATACGTTACGTTCTTATATCGCATTCACTAAACTAGGCTCGGCAGAATACATATACACCGACACTACACACATCTATTATCACAATCATAAACATGGAAACAAAGACAGAGATAGAGCGGATACACTCGTACGAGCGAAATGGTATTTTTTTTTTTTTTTTTTTTCTTTTTGGCGCGAAATGGTATTAGCCACTGCGCGCGTCTTCGCCATGGTTACTGATAAACAAAATCAGTGATAGGCCGGATACACTCGTACGAGCGAAATTTCATTAGCCAATAACCATGGACCACCTCATCGCCATGGTTACCGATAAACAAAGAGAATCTTATTTTTAAACAAATTTAATGTTTTAGCTGTACTTACGAATGAAAAGTAATCCCATGTGTCTTATTTTTTTCCATTGAGTGATTATAACACTGGTTAAATACACAAGAAAGCATTTTGAAGCGTGTTTAATGGTAAAAACAATCGGAAAAAAGAAGCGTTTGATGTTGCGATGTCCCGCGTGTGACTGAGTTGCATACTACAAGCACTATGTACACGGACCTAGTTTTGTAGGACCAGGCGCTGTGACTAGGTAACATATCTTCCTCTTTTTATATCAATGCTTCCGTTACATATTTTGTATTTATTTTCTTTGAAGTAGGTTATTAAATATTTTAAAATTATTGAATTATTCTGGTTGGTTAGAACTGACAGCGAATCAATCTGTGAATTTTTAAAGTTGTTAAAAAACTGATTTGTGGACTTATTTTTTTAAATTTTGCTGTTTATATCATAAGATAGCAAACAAACAGATGGTTCCCTGGTGGAAAGAGGCAAACATCGCCTATAAACTCCAAAGATGTTGCTATCCTTGTGGCGGGGTCGTGTCTCATGCACAAGTTTACCGACTACCTCACACTCCAAACTGGGACACAACAGTGACAAGCACTGACGCTATAGCGGCAGGAATACTATTTTGGGATATGTTAATATAAAAATAAACAAATATTATAAATTCATTCTAGCATCTATTTTACTTCATTAACCTATTCTGGCAAGTTAAGCGTTAAGTGCATACCGACCGACACCAAACTTGCCATTTCATTGTCGGATAACTCAATCTAATGTCGGCCATATACGCTAGGGTGTACTGGACAGGTTTGCCTCTACAACTTAGCTATACAGATAAACTTGAGCTGAATAGAGAACAAAATGGCCTGCTTAATCAATAAATAATATTCCAGGAGGTAAAAATCGCTCCCAATAATTGCATAAAATGATCTCCAGGGTAATTAAGTGTGAGTTTGTTGAGGAGGAGGTTATATTTTTGTTTTTAAGCTAAAAAAAATAAAATGTGCCATATATACATATAATGTACGTAGATTTTTGTATAAAATGTTGAATTTATGAGATTTTTATTAGATGTTATAAGTTTTAAAACCTACATTGGAAATAATGCTATTCTAGTCCACGTAACAGAATAAAAGCTTTTTAAAAACTCGTGTTTTATTTTAATGCGATATTCGAAGCATAATTTATGTCCTCCTTTCCCTAGCTATTGTTAAAGGGCAATGGGCCCACCTCTCGTTCCCACCCCTGTAACTTCTGTAAACCAGAATCAACAGCGGCAACCGTCCTGATAACCTCTGAGTTGCGAGCTCAGGGTGCCCTGGGGGAAAGCTAAGCTATCTGGGTACCCGCATCGAAATTAATCAGAAGTGTATAGGAGGAGTAGTAAAATACATCCAGTTTTTCCTATTTCTCTGTGGAACTAATTTTCGGACGAATATGACTTCCTTCAAGAAAAAAGCTTACTCATTCTTAAAAAAATCGATAGGGAAGCACCCCTAGAGGAATTCTGGGTGTATAAACCATAAAATCTTGTAGCCTCCACATTATTTTGTGAAAAAACAAGTTGTATCATTAGCTTAATATTATGCCTCATGAAATGAAATTGCTTTTTATTAGATCCTTTGTTAATTAAGTAGAAACATTCTTCATGTGGTTCAGGTGCCATAAGAAGAATTACATCATCAACCCACATGCTAAGTACCTTATTGCCTGTTTTAATCGTTGTAGAGCGAGATTCTTCAAAGATATTCGGTCAAGTCTTCGTATCACAAAAATGCTTTATCTTTCCTACAAACAGCGCAGATGTGCCGCGACGTTTACTCCAGCTACGCAATTAGGTATGCGGTTCTTTAAAGTATCTATAAAAATATTTTTGCTTGAAGGATTTCTTACATTTGGTATTTTGGCGCCAAGCACATAGAGCAAGTGCTCAACTTGCTCTTCCCCAGGGCCGGCACTGCTCTCCTGATAAAAAGAGAAACTATCGCCTATAGATACCAAAGGAGTTCATAATGCATTGATATAAGTATGACGGGATGGTAATGCCAGATGCATAAGTTTTCTGGCTAACTCACCTTCCAAAACTTAGCACAACAGTGACAAGCACTGATGCTATTGCGGCAGGAATAGGTAAGACGATGGTACCTACCAGATGCGTGTGAGACGTACAACTCACCTAGTAGTTACGATGGTAGCGACTAGTCAATAATTCGCCTTTTTTTTATATATATATCATAAGATAGCAAACAAGCAGATGGGTCTCCTGCTGGAAAGAGTCAACCATCGCCTATAGACACCAAAGATGTTAATGGTGCGTTGCTATCTCGTAGCGAGGTCTAATGCCACATGCATAAGTTTACCGGCTACCTTACCCTCCAAACCGGAACACGACAGCGACAAGCACTGACGCTATTGCGGCAGGAATAGGTAAGGCGGTGGTACCAGACCCGGGCGAGACAATGCAGAACTCTACCACCTAGTTGCCACGATGGTAGTGACTCCATAGCCAATCGGTCGCCTTTTACGACCTGCCTGGCAGAACAGCAGTTGGCCTATTCTTCAAAGGAGGCCGGGACCAACACGGCGGAAAACGACGAATTGCTTGGTAAAAAGCAGATGGTCTATTTTTCAAAGGCGGTCCGGGCCAACATGGGAAAGCACATTACATTATGGCACATCTCTATTAATGCACGTTTCTAGTTTTAATTCCTGAGCATTAGCTACCATCTCATTAAGTAGATAGGTAAGTAACTATACTACGATATAAACAAATCTGTTTGACGCTAAATTACTTCTTTTCAAAAGTTCCAAACTTAAATGGCAGTCCCCAAAATGTTCTATAAATAGCACAAACCACAAAATGTTCGTAAATAACCGTCATTCCACGGGGTTCAAATTAAAAATTTCCCTGATTTCCTAAAATGACGCTTACGAAATGCTTGAGTAAATCTTGTCGTTTCGTTATTGAAGTACTCTACTTGTCTAGCCAACAGTTCGACCTAATACATAGGTACCTAACTTAAGCTTAGTAAAATTGCAACAACCGAAAATACCGATCTAATGTGCTTTATCTTTAGTCATGCATCAAATTTTTACCAAACTTAGGTATTTAGGACCAAATGGGAAGTTATACCCAAACAAAAAAGAATAATCTAAATCAGTTAATAGGTAAATCACTGAGTTCTGAGTTAAGAAAAGTCAAATAATTTAAAAAAATACAGCCGAATCGAAATCCTTCTCCTTTTTGGAAGTCGATCGAAAATTCAAAATAATAATGTTACGAATAATCTACAAACGTGAATAGTTGGAACGCTGGAGAGATCTAGAAATAAAAGAAAGAGATAGCTACTCCTATTGACAAACAAATAGTTAACGTTTACCCGAATAGCTATGCCATAATGGAGTTTGTGCTATAGGGCATAAGGATGAAAATAGCGTGTACTAGGAATTGTTCATCATAAGTTGTTTATTGTTATTGTTTCGCAATAAATTTAGATTTTTCTGGATCCAGGTAGAACTGTACCCTGGGTATAAATAGAGATGTGTTGACAAATAGAAGACAGTTTTTATAAAGCGATCGAGAGTGATACTTGAAACGACCAGTGCGAAGCAGTGACCAATTTAAGTGAATAAGAGTAGTGTTTTAACGTAGTCGGTTAAGTTTAGTACTAGTGCAGCGAGTTTGACCAGTGTGTATAGTGTATTTACGTATTACATTTTGTTGTGTACTGTTGTGTGTGTTTTAAATACACGGTTTTATATAAGTGGCGTTATCTTGCAAATTACGAACCCGAAGTACGTAGGTAACAATAAAAATAATTATAAGTAGTCATTGTCTGCCAAAGATAAACACGTTATTCGTTGCATGCATTTTTGGATGAACGAGATAGTGACAGTCTTTTCTCCTGCGGTTATCTAACGTAGCATATTCAGTTCAGAGGTAAGGAGGACCAACTTTGTGGATAGAAATGTCCATCAAAAAGCATCCAAGTGTGGTCGCGCCACCGTCGCATAAGAATTTCTAGAAAGAAAGCGGTAAAAGCGCTTTTAAATACTTTTCCAGTCAACTGTAACATACTTATGCACGGTACACTTCACTCCATGAATAACAGCTATTTTCATATCATAGTTTATTCTACGCTAGCGCCATTCTGAAACTTTATTTTTAACTAACTTTTCCTTTATATAAATTAATCCACCTCATATATATTCACCATGGGCTAATTTCCTCCACGTAAATCTCAATTACCAAATGAAAACAAAAATATAAGTCACATATATTTATACCAAAAACAATACAATTCACGAGTTGACACAATCTTATTCTAATTACATTTACAAATGTTAAACTTAAGTTTTTTTTGTTTGTTTTTTATAGGTATAGTGCTTACGACTTGTACATCTTTACTAATATCCAACTTCGAATGAACCAGTTGGATTTATAACATGAGTTGTGTATGTTAGCCCCGTCATGAGGTAGTCTATTTTTTTACCAACTTATCAAAAGGAAGTAATGTCTTTGGGTCACGCAAACGAATTCGTGGGGGTGGGAAAACCTACTTCATCTATGTAAGTTGTAAGCTTCGTCAGTCGTATTCAAACGATTAACCCCTGTTATAATTACTGCATCTTAATTACTGTTTTAAATCAAACACAAATTCTTTAAAGATGAAAATTATTATAAATATTAATACAAATTTTTGGCGTTTTAATTCCTTTCTTTTCGCATTATAGCGCACATATACGTCCCGCGCCGGAATATATTGATTTCGAGCTCCGCGTTAAAGAAAGAGACTGAAAATAGATGTTATTTTAGTAGAAAATCATTGAATTCGCCGCGTAATCTTGGGTCTGTTCTCTGGTCTGTTCGTAAAAAACTGTTTCCATCAAGAGTGCCATCTACTAGTTTGCTATCCTATTATATAAAAAATTAGTTGTTTCTGCGGTTAGTGCATAACGTCGTTTAAAGAAACGATAAACACAAACAGTACAGCATAAAATGCAGGACTTAGGCGCGGGGCGTGCTGGGCCGATCAATTTCGCCGCGAACTATAGCATAAATGGGAATTCTATACTACCAACGCACATAGAGGGCAAAACAACGGGCACTAGCGGCGCGTCATAACCGTAGTGAAGGCAGCCGCGGACATCGGCGGGTAGACACAATCTTTATTGAAAGACTGACCCGCCTCACCGTTCGCAAAGCGCCTTAATATACCAAAAACTACTATGTAATAACGTACTAGACAAGACATGGACTGCACCTCAGTCGTCTGAGCTCATTGAATCAAACGCGTTAGCGCCAAGAAATTCACGGCGGTTACGACCCTTCGGTCGCGGATGTTAATTATATTGTTATATGCTTAATTTTGCTTATGCTTAATTTTGACTTTGGACGATTTATTATTATTTCAGTGCTGCAGCGAGTGTTTACGAAATGGAACACGACTTATACTTAGCATAGCTTCTTTAGTATGCAGTACATTGAACTCTGTAAAATACTAATTATTATTCAATATCATTAATTTTAGATTCATAGAATCTCAATTTGTTTCTTTTAAATGACAGTTGCTATCTTATCTATCGATGATAATTCTGCTAATATTTTGTATTGTGATCACAAATATGAAAGATGCATAACCACCAATGAGATAAATGTTCATAGGATGTGAATGTAAAAAGAGTACAAACACGGTTCCAGATAAATATTTAAACATAAATGTTAAGAACAAATGTCATGGACAGTTTAATTATTTAAAATGGCAATTGCTATATTTTTCTACAGACGACGGCTCTGATAATATCTTGTATTATAAATTATGATCACAATTTGCATTATTAGCACATACGAGATAGATGTTTAACATGAGTTATAATGAATCCATAACAATGTACATAGTCGTGAAACAGATAAACCGATTTTGATGCAATTTATGTATTAGACGTAGTTTTTTGGGGAATAGAGCAAATTAGTTTTTGTATTCAATCGGTACATAAATCGTGAAGTCATATTAAAAAAATACTGTTTCACTAAAATTTTTTTATCAAAATTTCTTAGAATATCTTGGGCCGAATCGGTACAAATTTTCAGGAAGTCTAAGTTAAGCGAAATCCAATCGAATGCCATCAACCACGTTTCGATCGGACAAGCCGTTCAAAAGTTATGAGATGTTAAAAAGCCATTAACAATAGTATCATGGGGACAGTAATTTAAACATAAATTATCAACTTGGATTTAAAAGGCTGGAGATCTAAATATAATTACGTAATTGAGATCAGAGATAAAACACATTTCTAAATATTATATAAAATACATCCTAAAATTCATATTAAGTACACTAATATTATAAAATAATAAATCTATATCACTTTTTATTTGCATTCGAGATATTTCATTACCTACGTAAATATGGAATGCAATACTGAAAATTAATGAATTAAAAAGGCTTTTTGTTTATAAGAAAGCTAGTAAGCCAATGAAAAACATGTGTCTTTAAAATAGAACTAATTATGTAAAAATTGCTATAACATTTTCTCTAGGTTATCTAGGAGAGATTATGACGTTATAAATACTACCTTTACATTTATACATTGATATAAAAAACCCAAGATGCACAGTCCCGAACAAAACTGACACTCAAAAGTGTCCCTAATTTCATTTAAATAGTTATAGATATGGCAAAATCATATGTTCTTGCATATCCAACCTTAAGCACAAGATTTAAAGTAGTTTTTACAAAGCAATATACAAAAAGAAATAAAATTGATAGTTTCGTAACCGAAACAATTCTATTTGAAATGAGCGCATAATTTAAAAATGTGCGCTCATTTTTTGAGCACGTTTTTGAGACATTGATTGTGTATCTTGGGTTTTTTACATCAATGCATTTATATAAAAAAATTGCAAAATTACACATCTGTGAATCAACTTGAGTTCTTCGGCATTGTAAAGTATCTTAATTAAACAAACATTTATTTATTTATTAATAGCCATAAAAAACTGTAAGGCTATCCCTGAAACTTCCCACTAAATTAAGGTATATTAAGCTCAAAAGAGTAAAATATGTAAGCATCGATTTTTCAGTTCAAATATATATTTTTTTTAAATATATAAGCATCGATTTTTCAGTTCAAATATATATTTTTTAAAAATAGCAGTATATTAATTTTTGAAACGCTGTATATTTTGAAAACAATGATGGCATTCAACTCAATTTTTGAGATCTAAAATATTGCTTTAGCTAAATAATCGACAGGTTGAAAAATTTCGACGCAATATAAAAAACATTTTTTTTAATTTTCGTCATTAATAAATCCCAAAAACATTGAATGATTTTGATGAAATTAATGGTATTTGACGCAATTTTTAAAGGAGAAAAACGTGTAAGACTTTTAAGAAAATTGGGATAGGTATTAGCCTGAAAGTTATTTAAAAAAAATTAAGTAAGTAAGTTTGCTAAAAACAACGTAATTTTAACATTTGAAAAGCTTACTTTTGAGAATTAGATTCGATTTTGATTTTTAAAACGGTATTTGACGTAGTTTTTTAGTCTTAAAATATCGTGGAATTCCAAAAAATAATTGAGAAATGACGAATGTATGACGAAAAAACACTTTTTTCGTAATTTATCGTCAACGATGACTCCCAAACAGATAAACCGATTTTGATGCAATTTATGTATTAGACGTAGTTTTTTGGGGAATAGAGCTAATTAGTTTTTGTATTCAATGGGTACATAAATCGTGAAGTCATATTAAAAAAATACTGTTTCACTAAAATTTTTTTATCAAAATTTCTTACAATCTCTTGGGCCGAATCGGTACAAATTTTCAGGAAGTCTAAGTTAAGCGAAATCCAATCGAATGCCATCAACCACGTTTCGATCGGACAAGCCGTTCAAAAGTTATGAGATGTTTACACATACACATACATACATACATGCAGACATACTGATGTCATCATGAAAATAGTCGGAAAAGGTTCCTAGGACCTCAAAACGTGATCTGGTGAGATCTGGTGAAAACTCGATTTTTGAAAATGAGGGTAAAATCAATAACTTCCATACATAGGCACTTACTTAGTGGGAAGTTAAAAAATGTTCACTTATAAGTTTTGTGATTTTTCCACTGAAGATGTAATAACTGTAATAAATAAATGACAGTGTGAAAATTACAGCAGTCCTTTAAACAGATATACAGCTTTATAAAAATGAGTATTACGTTTTCTTTATGGAAACAGCTACATGTTTATATATTTAACAATATGTTTTGCTAAAAAAACTAAACCACCTATATCTTAAATTGACTTCTTATTCATACCACATTTTGTTAACTGTTCTCAATAAATATAGAAAATGCTTTGATTTTCAATAATTTTGACAAAAACTAACAAAAGTACAATATATGTGAGTGGTTACGCAAAAAGGGACCTGAAGGGATTGGAAACGGTTTTTTTTTTTTGATAAATTCTGATTCTATGGTCCTTCATCTTTGTTTTGTTCTAATCAAAATAATTTTAGGTGCCGTAGTTTTTTTTTAATGATTTTTTATGTAAGCTGAGGCAGTTTTGAAAATATTACACCTTATACACAGCGCACACTAGTTTCTTTTTCTAGCGCGCACATAAAGACAAGTAAAAGACGAATAAATAAGTCACCAATAATACAGCTATCGCAAACACGTGCTATTTCTCACTGACGAAGTCGCTCACTAACGACACTAACATAAAACACCCCGCGCCTCTCTCATTTCGACTCAACATTTTAAACGTGATTTACTCGAAATCAATTTTTTTCCCTTGAGGTCCCTTTTTGCGTAACCACTCACATATATTCCTAGCAAAATAAATTCATAAATGTTCTAAAATTGTTTCTCTACTTTGACTATGAAACATCATACGATACAAATAACTAACCCTTATAATAATACAGTACAAGTAGAGAAAGCTCAAATTTCAAGCTATTGTTATCTCAAATACAACTTTCTCCATTTTTAACTCTGCTTATCAGATCTTTAATTTAGCGGCGTTTCTTTTTATCATGACGTCGTGTGCGTGAGATAGTAGCTCTATGTCCAGGTGATGACTGCTCAGAACTACATTCATCGCTGTCTGTATAAGCCTGAAACAATGTGTAATAATCATAATCAATAAATCAATGTTGGCAAACATGGATTAAATGGATATGCCTTTCAAGATAATTTCTTAGTTTGTCAGAGTAGCTTGCATTTACACACAGAAATACAGAGTTATACACTTTACTGATGAAATAAAATCACTTCACGAGTAATTTTTAAACCCTGTCATCTTATTCGGTACGATTAAACTGTACAACATAGTTTACTTCTATTTTTTCATGATATACCTAATATATCTGCAAATGTATGACATTTTTAACAGTGAAAGGAGCATTTGCTTATTGAAGTGAAAACTTCTTTAGGCGCGTTGAGCGTTTTGGTAGAGGGTAAAATCCTCGGTTCGCGTCACCGACATGCTAATGATAATAGTATATCTATAGCTATGTTTTGCATATAGTTTTAATTACTCTCAACTTAATAGTTCCGTTTTCACTTCTATCGGCAGTCCCACGACTGCTACTGTTTTTTTTTTTTATATCATAAGATAGCAAACAAGCAGATGGGTCTCCTGATGGAGTCAACCATCGCCTATAGACTCTAAAGATGTTTATGGTGCATCGCTATCTTGTGGCGAGATCTAATACCACGTGCATAATTTTACCTTACCCTATCTTACCGGCTGATGCTATTGTGGCAGGAATAGGTAATGCGGTAGTACCAGACCCAGGCAAGACAAATGTATGACATGATATATGTGTAGCAAACATATTTCCTACCCAATGGCATGTCTACTAGTATTAAAGTAGTCTGTGATGGCAAGAGTCCAAGAATTATATCTAACATAATTTTAATAGAATAACATAATTTTAATAGAATTATATCTAAAATAATTATCTAACATAATTTTATTAAATTTCCAATTTTCAATTCTAATTTAACAATCACTAGAAAAATACAATATATTGTCAACAGTCTGATCTTAAAAAAATATTTCACATAGCAGATTGTACACTTCCAATGGTCGGCACTCCGTGAAATCCCATTATTGTTAGTTGAAACTAGTAATTAACAATGCACGTCTATTTTTATTTCACTAAAGGCATGAATAGACAAAATTATTTTAAATTAATTGACCGGTTTCCGGTCAACGGACCGAAATAGTTAATAAATGCAAAAGTAACTCTGTCTGACCGTTTCTTCTTCATGCCTAAACATCTGAACCAATTTAAATGAAATTTGGTACAAAAATAGTTTTGAGACTCGAGAAAGGACATAAGATAGTTTTTATCCTGGAAATCCCATAGGAACGGGAACTGCAGGGACAGTGCAAACTTTACTTTAAAAATATGTTGTTAACATTTTTTATGATTTTCTACAATATGTTATAAGTGCCATATTTCTTGGAAATAATTTTATAAATATTTAAAATAAAACAAATATTTTATTATACGATTATGATTTTAAGTCAGACAAAATAGACTTATTACAAACATCTCATAAAAATAGTGCAAAATAAATTAAGATTGATATTTGAATTGTATTAAGTATTTGCATGCATTTTGAGGTTAGGTTAGGCTAGTCTGTGGCTTATAACAATTTTTATAAACATTTCCATAGGGAGGAGTGCTACTAGGGGAAGTAGACCCCGACCCCTCCCCCCTCAACCCCAAATGAAATCCTTTGCATGCCTCTACGAAAGTAAGGCTGTGCTTTACTCTCTATATGCCACTCTGTACCATTTCGTAGAATAAAATTGTTGTTTTATCTTAACTTAGGCACTAAATCAATGAAAAAATGGGTTTCAGAAACTAGATGTATATGTATAATAAATTATGTCAACATTTTTTAAGCTATTGCATAGCTTCTATCGCGGGCCTTGAGCGTGGAGACCGAATCCAGAAATTCCGTATCGAAAAACTTAACACCCCCACTCCGACCTGCACAGCGGTAATACTTTTTAGTTTTTCCATCTATCGATAAATACTAGACCTTTTAATGACTTCTTGAAATATCACGCTTGTCTATTTAGTTCAGCAACCCGCCTTTAGGTGGCATTGGTTGTATTGGAAAACTACTGTAATCAGTTGTTTGTGAGAAAGTATATAGGTGTATAGGTATTTATCATTTACGTACAACAGTGAATATCTGTACTCGTATAATTTATGTACAAAGTGTTTTAAATATGAATAAACAAAGTGCATTTATTAATGAAGAAAGTCACAAAAAAATAGTGAAAGAAAATGAGTTAGTACTCTATATACATTCATTTTATTCTATATACAATCATTTTATTATCACAAATGCACTATTATTTTTTGTTTTGTTAATTTATATATAATACTGCTATAAAGATAACCAAAATTTTTGGTATTAAAATAAGCAATATTAAAAGTAGCCCTCTTTTATATATACATAGACCCTAATATATAATTGTAATTGCATAAGTTGATAAAAAATGCTATGCAATAGCTTTACCGCGGCAGTCTCAGAGTGCCACACATCTTTTTATATCTATTTGTTTAGTATATATTACAAAAATGTAGACAAGATTATAGCTAATGCTGTCCATTGGCACTATTTGTTGTCTTCATGTTTTAGAAAAATATAGACAACTGATTGCTACAATTATTTTTTAATAATCTTTCACTTGTTCCAAGGATTAACTTTATTCGTTATCATGACTGAACTCATAACCGTTTTAAAGATATCAATGAAATTCCATGAATTTTTACAAGTTTTTATTTAACTTTATATTAGTTTTTCCCCGTTTTAGCTAGGGCTCCTTTGAAGAATAGACCTACTGCCGTTCTGCCAGGTAGGTCATAAAAGTAATACGTTCGTTACATTCGTTTATATTTTAAGTGCCTAGTTTCCTATCCTCTTGTACTTACCTTGTCATATGGATGAGGTTCACTTTGTTCATCAGTAAGCGTAACACAAGCAAATAAACAAAACAGTTGAAAAGCTGCGCCGATATATAATCCGTAACGGATTACAGTGCTCATAAGATCTTCAGCAAAAATTTCATTTGGGATCATTTTAATAATATTTTCAAAAATGATTTTTCGTTATATACTGTTTGAAATTGTATCAATATAGTTATTTATCAATGTGCCGACACAAAACTAACTCGTATATTTCTGCACTTCAGCCTAGAACAAATAATCTGTGGCCTAGAAATTAGAATCAACTATCAAGAATCAGCCTATATAGATGAAAATTGAGTATTGACAATTCACAATTGACATTTGACAGCAGTGTGATCAGATTAAATTATACGAAAATACCGAGGATCCCCAAAAAAATACTGAATAAATAATAGTTTAAAAAAACTAAAAACACGCTTTTTATCTATAAAAAGCGTGTTTTTAGTTTTTTTAAACTTTTATCTATGAAAAGCGTGTTTTTAGTTTTTTTAAACTTTCTATTTTTTAGTTTGATTTTCTAAAACCAAACTAAAAACTAGAAAATAAATTTTAATAATGGGGTGCATGGTGTCAATAGTTATAAATATTATATTGACAGGTATGAGTAGAGCGATTATCATTTTGATTAAAAAACACCCCACGCTTTTTTTTAAATAAAATATTTTTTTAATTCACACTATTATTAATTTATATTTATTGAAATTTTTAACACTATTCTTAATTTAAATTTATTAAAATTTATTTTCTATATTTTAGTTTGGTTTTCTATAAAAAGCGAGTTTTTGGTTTTTTTAAACTATTATTTATTTTCTACTTTTTAGTTTGGTTTATTTATAATAGCTTGTTTTTTTAATTTTAAACTATTGCATGGATTATGATGCGAAGCATCAGAGAGTGCTTTACGATCGAAAAATTTTTTTCGTCTCATTTTGGCAACTATTATTAGTATTATAGCCTTGTAAGTTAACGGAATCAAGATATTTTGCATACTGTTGTCGAGATAATTTAATGAAGATTAATTCTATACTTTCTAAAAATTGATTTAGTGCAATAGAAAGGGAAAAAACATCAAAATAGTTCAAAAAAATTTCCTGTCCGTCATGTATGAAACTCCTGAAACACTGTAACTTGTGAAAAAATCAATGATTTGAGTTATTTTTTTTTAAATTTAATCGACAATTGTAGGTTACCGAATGCGAATGGCTAATAAATTCAGTGTCGTTTAATTACAATTAATAAAAAACGAAAACTACAAGACTGTATATCTATATATATCCATGTAAAATTAACATGGATGGTGTTATATGTATATCTATAAATATTATGTACATTTATTCTACCAGGAGCACTTGTGCAGTAACTTCCTAGTATATAATAGCTGTTTTTTCGGCAACTAATTTGAACAACTTATGTTGAGCATTATGAGTCGTGCACTTTTGGATTTACCAAACTTTTTATTTGTTCTAAGGGACCGTTCATAAAATACGTTCGCATACAAGGGGAGGGGGGGGGGTCTGGCTGAGTGTGACAAGATGTGACAAGGGGGGACGGGGGGTATACGGCAACGTGACGTTCGCCGTTTATTATTTTTTGACATGAGCGCTAGCTCTGTGGCGCGACCCTAGCGGCGTTGCGATACGTCACAACGGGTTTCTTTGTTTTTCCAATACTTGAACAGTAACGTTTCCACGTACCCTGCGCGTAATGTTATTATAATAACTAAATAAATATTTTTAATTTTCAGAATTTGTGTACTATCATTTAGAATTTATCATACTCAGCAGAGGGGGGTCTTAGTTTTTGTGACGAAATATTTCTAGGGGGGTCACAAAAAGTGTGACACAGCGTGACAATGGGAGGGAGGGGGTCAAAAAAAGCTGATTTTAGTGTGACGTATTTTATGAACGGCCCCTAATTGACTATTAATTCCGTGATAACCATAAGTAACTGTAATTATTGTTCTGTCCTATCGACTGTAGAGAAACATTATAAAAATTTTTAATTAAGTTTCTCACCTTATCGACTATAGATGCAAATAATATAAATTAACAAAAATCGTATTTTGCAAATTGAAAAATGAAATAATTTTATCAAATTAGTGTATTGTCATCGGTCCTCGATAAATCTACAAAGTTTGAACGAAATCTGGCTGTTTAAAGTGGGTCAAAATCGTGCCCAAAGAAGTCGGTTGCAAACATACAAACATACAGGTGAAACTAATAAAAAGTGTGTAAAAATACCGACCTAATACTGATACTCTTTACATGTTTTTTTTACCATATTATATCATATCATCAATCATCACATTGCCCTTTTGACTTGTATTATAATATTCTTTTTGAAGGATTAATATTAACACAACCTCTTTCATTTTTAACATCTTGCTTTGTTTTGAAATTGCTCGTACATACCTATCTGTTTATAAATTTGTTTGATTGGTTTATTTTTATTAGATTTATCTATGATAATACGCGCTGGCGTAGATTAAATACCAATAAACATATATAACAGTTATTTACTTAAACCAAGTAAGTATGTTTTTGAAGTGAAAACTTCTTTAGGCGCGTTGAGCGTTTTGGTAGAGGGTAAAATCCTCGGTTCGCGTCACCGACATGCTAATGACTTATTTCAGTTACCATAAACCTATTGTATATTTTTTAGAATACAATGAAATGATTGAACGAACAGATAATCTAAGTATTGTATAATAATTAATGATGACAATGATGTGAATAATGAAAATAATGTTCAAACTTGAATTCATTGAAATTCGTGTAAATATAAATACTATGTATAATTAAGATAATTGTATATTAATTATTTTTTCAACCACTTTGTATTTATATTTTGTTCATGATTTGTTTAACCCATCATATGTAACTAATAAATAAAACATAAAAAATTTCATATAATTTTTGCATATAGTTTTAATTACTCTCAACTTAATAGTTCCGTTTTCACTTCTATCGGCAGTCCCACGACTGCTACTGTTTTTTTGTGTTTTAACATGCCATCACTGCTACGCAATTTCCCTACATCCACCCAAAAATGTTCAATAGTAAGAAAATGGTGAGCCAGTATAAGAAGATTGTTTAAAACTACTTACTTCACGATCTAGTTTTAGAGTTTTAAGTATAGTTGTTGTCAGTTAACTTCATGCTTAGGCTTCTACTACGTATGAGAAAATTTCTATTACATTTCTTAATTTGTAAAAATCTGAATGCATAGCGATGTGTGGGTCAAGAAATTTAAGTATTTTCCCCGTGGTGGATCCGGGCACCTTTGAAGAAAAGACCAACTGCTGTTCTGCCAGGCAGGTCATATGAAGCGACCGATTGGCTACACGAGTCACTACCATCGTGGTTACTTGAGGTTAGAGTTCTGCATTGTCTCACCCGGGTTTAGTACCATCACCTTACCTATTCCTGTCACAATAGCGTCAGTGCTTGTCGCTGTTGTGTTCCGGTTTGGAGGGTAAGGTAGCCGGTAAACTTATGCATGTGGCATTAGACCTAGCTACAAGATAGCAACGCACCATTTAACAACTTTGGTATTTATAGGCGATGGTTTAGTCTTTCCATCAGGAGACCCATCTGCTTGTTTGATATCTTATGATATAAAAAAAACTGTTTGTAGAGAAAATCACAATAATAATAAAAAAGTCAATTAAAAGAAAGTTTTGTTATGACGTTTTGTTATCTAGTTAAATAAATTTTATTTAAAGGTCATAAAATAAATATTTGTACATAATTTAAGAAATGGACAAACTTTTTTGAAAAACTAAAATGTTGATAAGCTAATTTCATGGTGTCAGTTTTCCGTGACGCGCGTGGTCGTAAAAATTTACGGTCTTAATTTTTCCGTAAAGGGCCAAATGAAGTATAACTTTAATCAATGATTGATTTATTTTATAGTTTAATAATACTAAAATCGTGGCCTTCAGTCACGCTTTATCTGCAACTAACTGATTTTAACTACTACATAAAATTTAGACTAAATTCGGTGAATTTCCTGATCGCCAATGTTCACGACGTTAGCAAGGACGATGCTTATGGTGTTATCATAACTATTTATCGGTGCTGCCACAATTTCTTATCCAAAATACAGAACAGTGACTTCTAGCAACATACAAAAATAATGATGTTCAAAAAAATCGATAAAACATACTAAAAAAGAATTGAAATACTGAATCTGGTCACACTATTTGACAGATTAGTATTAGTAATCTGTCAATGTCATAAACTCTACTAGTGGTGGCAGACCCATGAAAAATTATTATTGTATCGGGCTGTAAAATTATTTATTAATAAATTATTTCAATAAAATTATTGTACATTTCAAAATTAGATTTAATTGTCGCCTGAATACTTACCTACGTATCTTATCCGCTCACTTTGAGAACTCACTTTTTAACTTCCCGCTACGTATGTAGATAGGGAATTTTCTGATTTTGCCCCGATTTTCGTAAATCCAGTTTTCACCAGATCTCCACGATTTTTGACTTTGCTTCAAAAATGTTCAACCTATCGATTATATAGTTAAAGCAATATTTTAGATCTCAAGAATTAATTTGAATGCCATGTGAAAGATCAAAATCGATCATTATTTTCAAAATGTACAGCTTTTCAAAAGTCAGTATACTGCCATTTTTAACAAAATAGATATTTGTTCTGAAAAAATATAGTTTCTTATAGTTTTTACTACTTTGAGCTTAAAATATCTAAATTTAGCGGGAAGTTTCAGAGATGGCCTGCAGGGTTAACGGTTTCAGATTTTTTTTTGGCATGGGCGGAGAACTCACTTAGATATTGGTAAGGCGAGAAATTGGACTCAAACATTTCAATAATAATTACTGAAAAACGGTTGATTTGCTCGGGATTTATCAATGACGAAAATTTTTGGCAAAAAGTTTTTATTTACATTCCTTCGACATTTTTTAACCTATCGTTTTTATACGTAATAAAACATTGTACATTTCGAAAATTGCGTTAAATGTCATTCGAAAGAACCAAATCGTTTTGAAAAAGTATACATTTTTTCAAACAATAAACAAAAAACCGTGTGGTGTCGCGGGACACCAGATGGGAACGAAGTTCTTTATTATAAAAATACTAGCTGCTGCCCGCGACTTAGTCCGCGCGGAATTCGTTTACTCCGCACAGCTCCTCCCCCGTAGGTGCTAGCGTGATAATATGTAGTCTATATGTTGACCCGATCTATTAGTAATATTCATGCAAAATTTGAAGTAAATCCATGCAGTACTTTTTGAGTTTACCCCGGACATACATGACTTTCCTACGATTTTATTATATGTATATAGATTAAAGATTAATTTCAAATCCTATTCGAGGTATAAAGAAAATAATTATTCGTATTTTTTATTATAATAAAAAAATAATAGCAAACTGCAATAATAATAACAGTCATCACGTAGACTACACATTCGACAATATAGAGCCATTTTTTAATTAGTAATTAAATGAAACTTGTCTTTGATACTTAGTAAATTCACTTGCCACTACAAAGTTTACAAATCGTGATCATAGATGGCGCAGTTCACTTTTAACTCTCGGTGTCATGTAACGCTCATCATCACATCGTACATGGACTATACATAAAAATCTTACGCTTTTATTTAACGTTACGGACGTTTTTTCCCCGATTAGAGTACCCCGTCGCAACGCCCCATAAGAAACTTTGTGCCGAAAAGTAATGTATAGTATAATTTCTTCGATCTAAAATCTTTGAAGTCAAAAATCTATGCTTAGATATAGTTTTTGCTTCTTTGAGCTAAATATACCTTAATTTAGCGGAAATTTTAGGCATGACCTGCAGGGTCAACCGGCTCAGGACATTTTTATTGAAACAAGCAGAGGAAACAGATTGATATATACATCACGATACATACCTTGCTTCTTTTTATTGCGCGTAGGAGCTTTCCAATAGTATGAACATAATATGAAATTAAGATATTTAATTTGTAAAATTTCCGTGAAATCTTATATGAAACTGCAGTGATGTAGCACTGCAAGTAATAGGCGGGAGAATTGTACAGCACAGAACCATTCGCCGCATTTGTAAATAGTAGAGTAGGTTAAAATTGTATATAGATATAAGTTAGAATTTACGTAGCGTAAGTTAGATATAAGTTTCAAATTAAATTTCATTCTTGAACATGTTTTATTATCCTAGAAAATAACTACAGCCTTGTATATAAAAGATAAAAAGAAAGAACTTCCTTATCTACATACGTAGCGGGAAGTTAAAAAAACACATAACATTTTGTTTTTAAAAACCTTAAATACCTTGTTTCTACATACCATTTAAAAGGAAGGAATAGTGTTTAGATATTTGATTTTTGCAAATCAAAGCCAAAATTAATCTTAAGAAATAAAAAATATTTTAAATGTAATTTAATAGAATTTCACTCTTTATTTTGAATTTTGCACATGTGATGAAATCTAATAATATAAAAGATCCGTTCAAGATACGTCTAAAGAGTAACGAATACGGATCTTTCTTCTGCCTCGGATATCCGCGGAAATGGATACGGATATCCGGTACATAACTAGTCTCGAGTGAGTCTGAATTTTCTTTTATTTTAAATCAGAAATCAGAAATACTTTATTCAATAAAATTTTTACAAGTTATTTTGATACGTCAACATAATTTTTTTTAAAACTACTACCGGATCGGAAACGCGGCCACACACTGAGAAGATCCGGTGGAAGAAACTCAGCGGGCTTGTCTTTTTTTTTCATATCATCTATATTTTTATAATATCACAATATTACAAAAAATATATATGAGATCGGTATGAGGATCAATTAATTTCAGGCTTTTTTGTCTTCTAAATAATCTGAGATTTTTTAATATCCATTTTTACACAGTTTTGTTTTAACGCATTTTTTAAATTGATTGACTGGTAAATCTATTATAGTTTCGGGAAGTTTATTGAAAAAACGTATACATTCCCCCATAAAAAAGTTACTTATTCTGTGGAGACGAGATGCATGCACAACAAGATTGTTTTTGTTCCTTGTATTGAGTGTACCTCACCATTTTTTTTTAAAAAAGCAAATATTTAACGAACGTACATCAAGTTCTCAAATATATATTGGGATATAACAGTTAGAATATTGATTTCTTTGAATTTGTCTCTCAGGGAAACCCTCGGGCTAAGATTGTTAATTGCCCTAATAGCTCTTTTCTGCAATACAAATATAGTATTTATTGCAGCAGAATTTCCCCAGAGAAGAATTCCATATGACATAATGCTGTGGAAGTAACTAAAGTACACAATTCTTGCCATGTCGACATCAGTTAACTGTCTCATTTTTTTAACTGCATAAGCTGCCGAACTAAATCTATTTGCTAAATTATTATTGTGCGGTCCCCATTGTAATTTCTTATCTAAAGTAATACCTAAAAACACAGTGGTTTTAGAGGAAACTATGTAAGAATAACTTTGACAAGAGAAGTAGTAGTTTCCATTATCTAAGAGGAATAACGAAAAAAATATAATCTGACAATTTTCACAAGCCGAAGTTTATGGAATTTTGTTTTTTTGCCCTAGTCACCCGTTTCTATGTAAAGGCCACTATTACGTACTTTTTTACGTTGCCTTATCGCTCTTTTTTGTGCCACTGACACCTTATAAGCCGTTGTTGCTGCTGTAAGTTTGTATCTTCATCACAATACTAGACGGCGTGTTTTGTCTAATGTTTTTTTCGTGGCATATAAAAATTGTTTAAATTTAACAAATTTTATTTTATTATTTTTGGATCTTTTAGCCATTTTTCCGGACTTGCTTTTTTCTCGGCCCGTTATTTTTTAAATAGTTTTTTTATGTTCTTTCTATTTCTACTATGCATTTTTGCCGCTTTTTTTTTCTTGAGCCGCTAATTTTGTAGCATCTTTTTTTTTAATATCTTATATCGTTACCTTTTTGCTATTCTTTCTTTTAAGCCCTTTTTTTATTTAGCTTTTTGAAGAATTTGCCATTTTTCTGTAAAAAAATAAATGATTCTATAAATGTGGCTTGAGTTTTAATTAATTGTTTTTAAAGTTATTGCTTACTAATCTATATATCTATACATATAATAAAATCGTAGGAAAGTCAAAACTGTACATTGAATATTTTTTTAAAAAGAATACATGGGGCGTGATCTACAATCGATATCGAAGCCAAAAATATAGTTTTTAGAATTTTTGTCTGTTTGTCTGTTTATCTGTTTGTCTGTTTGTCTGTATGTATGTCCGGGGTAAACTCAAAAAGTACTGCATGGATTTGCTTCAAATTTTGCATGAATATTACTAACAGGTCGGGTCAACATATAGGCTACATATTATCACGCTATCACCTAGCGGGGAGGTGCTGTGCGGAGTAAATGAAGTTCGCGCGGACGAAGTCGCTGGCAACAGCTAGTCTAGTATAAAACATGTAAACCAATTTCATAAAGTATTAAATGGATGACCATCACCCAATAAGACTCAGTATCCTGATTCAATTTAAGTTGCCTGCCCTTCAAATTGACAAGAGACTGAAAGCAGGAAACTGAGAATATTTTGCTTATTACTTACCAGGATACTGAGGATCTGACTGACCAAGACCAAATTTTACTCAAACAACTCGCCGCAGAGAGTGCACTGCAAGAGCGATACGTATGCATATGGCCATGAGCTAACTTCACTTCGATCTAATATTTCATAGATCACCAAGGCTCTAGATTAAGCACACATTGATAAATTCATGAAGTTTTGATGTAAAATCAAAGAAGATAAAATATAAGTATAATGCATTATTTAAAAATTCACATACTTAAATTAAAAAAAAACTCACAAATACAATATTAAAACTTCATTCATTAAGGATTTCTATTTAAGTGAAAAAATCTATTATATTCTTAAAACAAAACTTTTTTTGAGTCCTAAAAGTTTTGTTTTGATTGAGAGACATCTCAGGAGACTGAGAAATTGGTGTTGGTGTGTTGGTCCCGGCCTCCTTTGTAGAATAGGCCAACTGCCGTTCTGCCAGGCAGGTCGTAAAAGGCGACCGATTGGCTATCGAGTCACTGCCATCGTGGCTACTAGGTGGTAGAGTTCTGCATTGTCTCGCCCGGGTCTGGTACCACCGCCTTACCTATTCCTGCCGCAATAGCGTCAGTGCTTGTCGCTGTCGTGTTCCGGTTTGGAGGGTAAGGTAGCCGGTAAACTTATGCATGTGGCATTAGACCTCGCCACAAGATAGCAACGCACCATTAACATCTTTGGTGTCTATAGGCAATGGTTGACTCT
The DNA here is from genome assembly GCA_036924255.1 of Apodemia mormo. Lineage (NCBI taxonomy): Eukaryota > Metazoa > Arthropoda > Insecta > Lepidoptera > Riodinidae > Apodemia > Apodemia mormo. The sequence continues at coordinate 9,378,066 of JAUPFN010000007.1, read as the reverse complement.
TTCCATCAGGAGACCCATCTGCTTGTTTGCTATCTTATTACATAAAAAAAAAAATTGGCTCTTTAAAGTTAAAATTTGTAACGATATGTTTAAGAATCAAGCTAACTTTGAGTGCTACAATAGGAACAGTTTAGGTGTTCAGATTTGGCTATAAATTGATGCGATGAAATCAGAAAAAGTATGTGAAATATGGAGAGCCACTGAAAATTCCATCAGTAATAGAATCACCTTATATAATATATATATACTTTTATATTAATGTTATATAGGGGTAAAGTTATTGTATAAGTATAGCTGAGTGACAGTATTTTATCCCAATTTTCTTGTAGAATCGGGACCTACGTATACCCTATACGTATGCTCCTTATCGTAGCTCTTTGTCAAGAAATACGTACTATAAAAATATAGCAGAACTCTAACCGTGAAATGAATTAATTGAAACGAAGCGTAAGCAGCTTTCTATTAATCTTAAATGTCGTAAAAAATACATTAAATATGTAAAAATAATATGACTGCAAAATATTCGAGATTACTTCTGAATCCATACTATGAGTTTATAATAATGTTTGAAGGACATTTCAAACGAAATAGAGGTTTTAAAATACATTACATTTTGTAAAAATGAAATTTGCTTTTTTATGTAAGTACTTCAGATTTAAAATTTTTAATGACATAAGTATTTTTTTATGTTTTATAAAGAAGTACAAATCTTGTTTGTGCGATAGCGGTACAATCAATGATATTACTAGAGAAACTCTACTCATGTGGACGTGCCACAGCACGGGCGTGCTTTCGTGAAACATACATCATTGTGCGTGTGTGTATGTTTACTTGTTTCTCCATCTAATTGCTTGATTATTGGATGAACTTTGATTAACTTTGGTTTAGCGGTAGTATAAATTTAGTCTCATGCTATGCGACGTATGCAATTTTCGAGTCAAATTAAAAAATAGCTTATATCAATTTGCTAATATAAGATATATATTTTTTTGATTTAAAAGCAGAAAGCTCTCCTGAGCAACGAAATATAGAAATAGTGCTCTTATGATTTAAGCAAACTGGATGATTTCTTAGAATTAGATTTATTGAACACGTCACCCAATCAACATAAAATCAGCAACAATTGATTGTGTGACCACAGACCAAACAAATTATGAGTCAAACACAAAATAATCAAATATTTTTGTGTAAAAAAATAATAATAAAAGACAGTTATTTTTTCTAAGTAATTTTTCGTCGTTTTGATGGCCTTTTCTGAATAATTCCTCCACAATAGGCTCTTCGAGTCGTGAAGACTCTTGAGCCGCAGGAAATTATGTTTTGATGGTCGAAATGAAAAGGTGGCGTTGTTGCATGTTTGCTACAATGCAGGCAAATAACAGAGTAAACTTCCCTTACATTTATACGAAACATATTTTAAAGTTCACGTGGAGCGGGTTCGGCTGTAGTGCAAATTGGTTCAAGTCCGTAATTAGTCTGTCGTTAGTCTAATTCCTGAGGATCTTTAAAAAATATGAGCCACGTTTGTACCTGTAGATATATTCGGAAAATTTTTAGCGGACTGCACTTTTCGTTGATGGGAGTAGTGAAAGGTGATTCAATCAATATCTAAATAACGGTGAAAAATGTAACGGACCTTAAGTCTAGATCCCAAAAAAGCAACAAATAGGTATTGTATTAAAATTTTCGTATCACAACGGAGAACAGAACATAGTTTGGCCGTAAATACTGTTACAATTAAAAATAAACATAATATTACATTTGAATTTAGAATCTGCCATTTTTCGTGCTCCGAAGCACATGAATAGATATCCGAAGTAAACTAGGAACCCATAGTTTCGCTATGTCCGTCCGTCCGTCCGTCCGCACGATAGCTCAGAGATCCTTATTACTAGAAAGCTGTAATTTGGCACGAATATACATATTAGTTACGTCAACAAAGTGGTAACATAAAATTTTGAAAAATACTTTTTTCAGGGTAGCTTCCTTACATGAAATCTGGGATGTTAATTTTTTCTCAAGTACCCCATTGTGTGGGATATCGTTGGACAGGTTTTTAAAAAATATTGTAGGTTTTCGATCAAGGGACTGGTTTGTAAGCTTTTAAGTGCTAATTTTTGTGAGAGTCAAGTATCCCCCCCCTCTTCTCTGCAGGCTAAAGATTTTGGGGGTGGGAAAAATCATGGTAATAGTAAATATAATGAAATTAAAAGGAAAATTATCACAGCTTAGAAAGTTTTACAAGTTTTTGAATAATAGCCGACCAACTTAAGACGTAATTAGAGAAGTTTTTCTATGGTAGTGAACCTGTGGTGTGGATATATATATATGTCATTGATGTTGAATAGCTTAAATGTTCATAGTGTGAAACTATAAAAGCCCTCTTCTTAGTCCGCATTATTGTGATGAGCAACTTCAGAAACCTACATTGGGCGTGGCCCGACACATACTTTACAATTTTTTATATAATTGTTCATTATGTTTTCTCATTTTCGCGCCAATACATTGTAAAATATTTCATGATATTAAAATGGAGTGGTGTGATACAAAGAACCGAATCACTGTGGTTCTGTGATTGCATTACACAAAGTAGGTATGGAGTCAAATACAACTCTTAAAACTCTCCATAGGCTTGATATTAATCAATTTGTGTACCGGGCTATTGATAGGTATAATGAAACCTCCTCTGTTTGTGACAGAAAACTGGCCGACCACGTAGTGCTCATACGAAAAAAGAGATCAAAGCAGTACAGGAATGAATTCGAAGAAATCCTGTCCGAAAGTAAAATGTTTTATTTCTAGATACGAGACGAAGATAGCACCTAGAACCATGTCGTGTATTTAAAGAGATGACTTAGAAGTGACGCAGTGATCATTTCTTAACTGATAATTTAAAAAAATAGGGTAGTAAAATCAAAATAACTACTTAAATAGTACGTAAAGAGATTGATTGAGATTGAGAGTGAGATTTTTTTACAATTAAACAATATTTTAACAAAAAAATGACCGTATTTATGCTCACAGCGTTAAAAAAGCTTCCCAATTAGTCAACAAAATACAACGTGGGCATTAGCTAACTTCATTTATGGTTTGGTGGGGTGTTAGCTATGAAGGAGTGACTGTGTGTGTGTGTGTGTGTGTGAGTAAAAACATCAGCACAAGTGTATCAAGATACCATTCTTGAGAAGTTAATTAAGTCCCTTAATAACAGCATTTTCAATAACCAAGAATGGTCCATTCAAAAAGATTCGGCGCGGGGTCGTAAATCTCGATCCACCCAATCTTGATTAGGAACCAACGTTCCATACTTCATCTGGTGGACTGGCCGTCATATAGTCCCGAACTTAATCCGCTGGATTATGTTTATGGTCAGTTTTAGACAGTATGTCTTGCTCTCAATGCCATGATAATTTGAAGTTCCTAAAACAATCCATACGATTAGCAGTGAAGAATTTTTCCATGAAAAGTGTGCGTGCTTCTAGTGATAAATGGCCACAACGTCTATTGACTGTATTGCAGCCAAAGGAGACCAATTCGAATAAGCTTTATAAATTTTTAATGGTTTTATATTAATGTATTAAAGTAACACACTGTAATAGTAATAAATGTTACGTGCAATAGAAAAATGTTTTTCATTGAAATAATATTTATTACCAGACCATACATAATATTTAATATTTATTGAAGTTAAGCCTTATTAGCATCTCCCCCCCCTCCCTCATCTAATATTCAACATTATTTTTCTCGTTTCACAAGAATTTCCATTATAATCATCGCCTCTCTATCGAATAATAATCGCCTCTGTGGTCTAGTGGTCCGGTGTCGGAGTTCACCACATGAGGGTTCGATTCCTGGGTCGGGCAATTCAAAAATGTGTTTTTTCAGTTTTCTGAAAAAAAAAACACCGTTGCCCGGGATTGGAAAGTGCCCGGTTGGCGACAGGCTTGCCACCTATCACATTGTGGGACCAAGTATCTTCGACTAATCGTGGGTGCACTTGTTGTATCTCTGCACACCTCTTCGAGGATACGGGCGCGAAGATACTTTTTTACTTTTTTTACAAGAATTTCTAACCCGTTTTTTTTCGACGAAATGACTGGGATATATAAACTTTATAACAAACTACATGTGCCCGCAACTTCGTCCGCGTCGAAATATTTCTTAAGACGGCTCCGTTGTTTTACCCGCATAGTTCCCGTTGCCATGTGATTTCCAAGATTAAAATTATTTTACTGTTGGCAATATTTTACACAAACATACATAAAATGAGTATATGAGGCCATCAATTTTTAAATTATTTTGTCAATATAAAGCTGAAGTATTAATTTTTTAATAATTATTAAAGTCTTATGGAATCTTTACAGTTGTTAATTATTGAGCATATTTTTAACTATTTAATTAAGGAAATAATTAGACTATAGTCGACTAAAATAAAACACTATAAAAAGGTCTATTAGATATGTTTTCGATGCATTCGTGTTTGTAAAATTGAGAAGTGAAGTTGCTTAATATACCATAAAGAGTAATAGTTTTGCATTTAATATAATTCGATATTCCGTTATTTGATGTTTAAAATAATAAACCTTATACCTTATAACAAGTGGAGCGAACATCTCAGAAGTGGGATCGAACAAAAATACAGGTACCTTTATTTTGTTCAATCCACTTCTGAAATATTGCCAACACTACGTCCTTTCACGGGTCTCAAACTATCTTTATACCAAATTTCTTCCAAATCGGTTCAATGAAGTTTGGGCGTGAAGAAGAGACAGATAGACAGACAGAGTTACTTTTGCATTTATAATATTAAAATGGATGTCATTTAGTTCTGTACAGTCTTTTTCCGTGATTGAGTTAATAATATTAAGGATAACATGTAATTTTGTTTTTTAGGTATTATAACCATTATATGCATGGTTATTTCGTCAGAGCAAAAAAAGAAGTGGCCTAAGTTGCCAAATATTATCCCTAAATTAAAAAAATCTAGCAATTCAACCAAAGGAGATATTGATCTGCGAGGGAAACTCCGCGAAAAATTTTTTGTGGTATTTGTTTCAATATCTGTTACAATCTAAGGAACCAACTTATTATGGTTTCAAATTTTAAAAAAATCCATGTTTTGCATTTTTAGCCGCGACCCAATCCGTTAGTAATACTTAAAAATGTTGATTGCTCATTGACGTCAAGTTGTCAACTGGTATTCGAATTATTGACTGATTTAAGCGATCGTTGATAATCGATAGTTCTAGTTAGAACGGTATCGAATTGATGTAACCGTTAAACGATCGAAAGCTCGACGGAATCCCATTAGGTTCCATAAAACTTAGATTTTCCGAATCTTGGGACCGATTGGGCTTAATAAATTTTAAGTGATTTTAAAAAAATCATAATAAGTTACCTCTGCAAGTTGCTTAAGCAATGTTTTTTAAATAACTTTCAAAATAATGTACCTACCGTTTGGTTCCAAAATTCAATCTGCTATTCTTTTAATGAAAATGCGACAAATGCCGTAAATCAGATCAAAATTGATGCGGCAGCTATATTTTTGATTGTTTGAAGCTTAAAATAGTCAAATTAGCAGGACGTTTCAGGGATGGCCTACAAGCTCGACCATAACATGGAATTTTTTGAAGTAAATGATTGTTTAAATGTAATTAAAATTTATTCTAAGCTTTCCATCGCCGGCACTTGGTAAAATTCTCTTATTAGACACTATTATTATTGCATTTGTACCACTTTTAAACATATATCTATATTTAATATTATAAATGCGAAAGTTTGCCTTACTCAATCACGCAAAAACTACTGAACGGATTTGAATAAAATTTGGCACACAGGTAGACGATGACCTGGAATAGCACATAGGCTACTTTTTATCCCGGAAAAATGAGGAGATCCCGCGGGATTCACCAAAAAACTTTATAATGCAGCGTACAACGTATTAAAAACTAGCTGCACGCTGCAGCTAGTTTTTAATACGTTACTTGACCGGTTTCACTTTTAAAGCATCTTCAGGATGTAACATATCAGCAGGAATATACTTTCAGTACTAATAATAATACTCAATATTTTATTGCGTCATGTGTTAAATATTTTTAGGTGTTAAAAATGCGTTTTAGGAATAACATGTACTCTGATAGGGTACATATGTTACTTAGCCTGAAGATGCTTTTAAAAGTGAAACCGGTCGAGTAATATATTAAAAATATATTTTAAAAGTGACATTACGTTACAATTGCAATAGTAGGTAGTGTCTAATACATATAATAAAATCGTAGGAAAGTCAAAACTGTACATTGAATATTTTTTTCAAAGAATACTTGGGGCGTGATCTACAATCGATATCGAAGCCAAAAATATAGTTTTTAGAATTTTTGTCTGTTTGTCTGTATGTATGTCCGGGGTAAAAACAAAAAGTATTGCATGGATTTACTTCAAATTTTGCATGAATATTACTAACAGGTCGGGTCAACATATAGGCTACATATTATCACACTATCACCTACTGGGGGGAGGAGCTGTGTGGAGTAATAATAATAATAATAATAATAATAATAATAATCAAAATATGGAAAATGAAGAAAGTTTATATCGTGCCGTTGGTGCTGTCTAGTACTGGAGTTATTCCTAAGCATTTAATCAGTGCTCTGCATACTCTGGACTTGCCAGAAAACACTTATATGATGATGCAAAAAGCGGCCATCCTCAACACATGCCGAATTGTCCGAAAGTTTCTACAGGATGACACCCCACTCACGAATACCACCGTAATTCCAAGTTCACTTGGCTAATGCCCGTGAACTCTGGAAAATGTGACCGAAATAGACTAAAAATTATTTCGAGAAAATATAAACAAAAACCAAAATAATAATAATAATAATAATAATAATAATTCACGGGACAAATTACACTTACTGATCTAACCCCAAAGTAAGCAAATTATTTGCTTGTGTTATGGGTGTTAGTCAACGATACTAATACATAGAAATACATATATAAATACTAGAATATATATAATAAACACTCAAACCCGGAAATACAAACATTTATGCTCATCACACAAATGCTTGTCCCCGTCGGGGATCGAACCCGAGCCTCGTTGATTGCGTAGTCAGGGTCTCTAACCACTAGACCAACGGGGCGGTCAAACAAAGTCCGGAGTAAACAAAGTCCGCGCGGACGAAGTCGCAGGCAACAGCTAGTAGTAATTAAAATTCTGTTTACCAGTTCTGGATCGATAGACTGTTGAAGGTTGCCTCTGTGGTCTAGTGCTTAGTTGTCGGTGTTGACAACATGAGGTTCCGAGTTCGATTCCCGGGTCGGGAAATTCAAAAATGCGATAAGCTTGTCACCATTCACATTGTAGGACTAAATATCTTCGGCTAATCGTGGGTGCATTGGTTGTACCTCTGCCTAACTCTCTGGGGATACGGGCGGGAAGACGAAGATGAAGAAGTACTAAAATTTTTGGTTTTGTTTCGCCGAGTTGGTCCCGGCCTCCTTTGAAGAATAGGCCAACTGCCGTTCTGCCAGGCAGGTCGTAAGAGGCGAACGATTGGCTATCGAGTCACTAACATCGTGGCTACTAGGTAGTAGAGTTCTGCATTGTCTCGTCCGGGTCTGGTACCACCGGCTTACCTATTCCTGTCGCAATAGCGTCAGTGCTTGTCGCTGTCGTGTTCCGGTTTGGAGGGTAAGGTAGCCGGTAAACTTATGCATGTGGCATTAGACCTTGCCACAAGATAGCAACACACCATTAAGATCTTTGGTGTCTATAGGCGATGGTTGACTCTTTCCATCAGGAGACCCATCTGCTTGTTTGCTATCTTATAATATAAAAAAAAATCCCTTAAAAATGGGAATTGCACTCGAAAATCTTTCTTTTTCTTTTTTTTTATCACTACAACAAGGCGATAATGATTTATAATGATATTGTTACAGTACAGCACTGAATCTTTATATGAGCCATCAAATGTTATCTGTTCACCGCTGTCTGCTTTAATGCCTCTTGGTAAATTGGCGCTAGGAGCTGTTGGTAAAAGTTTAAGAGAATTATTAAATGCAATTGGAATATCTTCAAAAGATAAGGTGAATAAAATATTTTTGTTGTTACATCTATAATGTCTATAACAATATTATAATTGAGAAAGTTTTGATGTTTGGATATTTGGATGGATGGATGTTTGTTACTCAATTACGCCAAAACTACTGAACGGATTTGGATGAAATTTGGCACACAGGTAGATGATGACCTGGAATAGCACATAGGCTAGAGATGTTCCCGCGGGATTCACCAAAAACTTTTATAATGAAGCGGGCTGCACGCTGCAGATAGTTAATAATATAAAGGTATCACGTTTAGTCAAGAGCTGGCTTTTATTTGTCGATAATAGTATACGAAACTAGTATACAAAACATAAAAGTATACATGTGTATATTATGATGTGTGTCAAATTAATGTAGTGTGTATTTTTTTGTATTGTGTTTCTAACAAGTATTAAATAAAAATATTAGCTTTTTTTATATCATAAGATAGCAAACAAGCAGATGGGTCTCTTGATGGAAAGAGTCAACCATCGTCTATAGACACCAAAGATGTTAATGGAGCGTTGCTATCTTGTGGCTAGGTCTAATGCCACATGCATAAGTTTTCCGGCTATCTTACCCTCCAAACCGGAACAGGACAGCGACAAGCACTGACGCTATTGCGACAGGAATAGGTAAAGCGGTGGTTCCTGACCCAGGCGAGACAATGCAGAACTCTACCACATAGTAGCCACGATGGTAGTGACTCACATAGCCAAGTGGTCGCCTTTTACGACCTGCCTGGCAGAACGGCATTTGGCCTATTCTGCAAAGGAGCGTGGAACCAACACGGGGAAAAAAACTTCTTCACCGTGTAAACATTAACTGGCATAGTCGATGTTTACTTATTTTTCATAACCTCCGTTTGAATGATTGTCGTGAAACGGGGTACAAAGTTTTGTTTCAGGTATTCATATAAATGTAATATTAAGATAAAAACGTATCATCACGCCCGGTTCCGTTGCGGGTAGGCAGAGTCAACCCAGTGTAGATATAGTAGACAGAGTGGTAGAGTTCAGCATTGTCTCGCCCGGGTCTGGCACCACCGTCTTATCTATTTCTGCCGCAATAGCGTCAGTGTTTTACACTGTCGTGTTCCGATTTGGAGGGTTAGGTAGCCGGTAAAATGCACGTGGCATTAGATCTCGCCACAAGATAGCAACGCACCATTAACATCTTTGGTGTCTATAGGCGATGGTTGACTCTTTCCATCAGGAGACCCATCTGCTTGTTTGCTATCTTGTGATATAAAAAAACCTAGGTAATTAAACCATATATATATAAGCAAATACTAACCATTTCGTTACTATCGTGATTAGGCATGTTTTGCTAAAGTTTTTGCACGAAAACAATATAATATTTTAATTCAAGAATTATTAAGCCATAAACCGTTAGTAATGTATTTTCCATTCGGGCCTCTCTGCAAAGCCACAAAATCACAGTTACTGCTTTTACACATCCGAAAGTGTATTTGTTACATTATCCTTCTTTTACGTAAGGTAATGCGTCGATGTTGTTTTTGTAAAAAAGTATATGTATTATATTAATACAACGAATAGAAACTTTGTACACCTTCTTGCGGTAATTACCCGAACGGTGGATTCATTATAATATATATCCTACTAATATTATAAATGCGAAAGTTTGTGAGTATGTATGTATGGATGATTGTTACTTTCACGCAAATACTACTGAACCGATTATGACGAAATTTGGTATGTAGAAAGTTGAAGACCCAGAATAACACATAGGCTATTTGTTATATATATATATATATATATATATATATATATATATATATATATATATATATATATATATATATATATATATATATATATATATATATATATATATTATATATATTTTGCAGTTAGTCTTTAGTTAAACTTAAGAGATTTTATTGATTAGTGTATAGTCGAATTTAGACCACAGGAAGATCTAGTCTATTTTAAAACGTAGATTCGTCTTAATTATAACAGTATTATAATGTTGTGACCGCCCCGTTGGTCGAGTGGTTAGCGACATTGATCTCGCAATCGACGGGGCTCGGGTTCGATCCCCGACGGGGACAAGCATTTTTTTGATGAGCATAAATGTTTGTATTTCCGGTTTTGCGTGTTTATTAAATTTATTCCAGTATTAATATATGTATTTCTATGTATTAGTGTCGTTGAATAACACCCATAACACAAGCAAATAATTTGCTTACTTTGGGGTTAGATCAATCAGTGTAATTTGTCCCGTGAATATTTATTATTTATTTAAAAAAAAACATAACATTTAAAATCGTAACTTGAAATATATTCACACTCATTTTATTAATAATATTTTTAAAGATAAATCGTCATTTTAAACCACTGATAGCAGAAATGCGTTACCTTCCTGGTGTAAAATTAGAAGTTGCAAGTAAATTATACGTGTATAAGGACATAAAAATGAATTCAACATTTCGTGATAATGCAAGAGATACTTTCCAGTCAAGTGTAGATCGCATCGACTTTGGAAACGCTAACGAAGCTGCAGCAATAATTAATTCGTGGGTAAGTTTTTAGTATATTATTAGATATATTTACTAAGTGGTAGAGCTTGTCTCGCCCGGGTCTGGTACCACCGTCTTACCTATTCCTGCCGCAATAGCGTCAGTGCTTGTCGCTGTCGTGTTCCGGTTTGGAGGGTAAAATAGCCGGTAAACTTATGCATGTGGCATTAGACTTCGCCACAAGATAGCAACCCACCATTAACATCTTTGATGTCTATAGGTGATGGTTGACTCTTACCATCAGGAGACCCATCTGCTTGTTCCTATCTTATAATATAAAAGAAAAAAGAAGGCAAATAAGCAAATGGCTCTCCTGATGGAAAGAGAAAACATCGCCTGTAGATATTAAAGATATTAAAGGTACGTTGCTATTCATGTGGTGGGATGGCAATGCCACATGTCGATGTCTGCCCCCTATCTTACATTCCAAACCAAGACAATGACAGGCATTAACGTTATTAAACAGGAATATACTTGACTTCGATTTTGTAACGGTGAAAATACTGTGAAAAAAAAAGATGTGGATCTAAAAAATTCGTGATATATGGTACCTACTTAATTCTTTTCACCTACCCCGTAAGGGATTTAACCTAAAGTCAGATCCGGGCCCACAATGGTAGATAATGCTATTGTATTTGTCAGTTTCTAACCACTGAACCGACTGGGTGACTATAGCAGACCAAAAATTTGTAAACGTTTAGGCAAATACGGCAGTCTTGCAGTCTTTTCAATCGTAATCGGGTTTTTAACTCTGACAGCCTTAAAGTCGAAAGATTGGTTATATGAGACACTGATATCGTTACTATTAAATCTGCAATATCTCACACGGATCTAGTACCGACACCTTCAGGTCATCATCAGGTAAGAGTGGTATTACCATTGCATCACACGGATAGCAACGTACCATCAACATCTTTGGTATCTATAGGCGATTATTGTGTCTTTATATCAGGAGAGCCATCTGCTTATTTGCTTCCTTATGATAAAAAAAAAATAAAAAATGGAAATAAATGAAATTTGTAAAAATATAATTAATAAAATAGGCAGCATCCGTAACACAATCACTTTTTTGTATTGGTCAGGGTTGCGTAGTCATACATAACATTTAATATATATTTATTTAAGAGGTCTATGCATATTTAAATTCTAGTAACATTTTCTAAACAATAAACTATGTGTAAAGATATGGAATAGTGGATAAAATAAGTGGTGACAACACAACCAATTTTTCTTTGCATTGTTCAGGGTTGTGTTCGTGTAGAAAACTTTAATTATATTTTTGTAGACTATAAAATTAAAATCTACATAAGCCTCATGTAGATTTCAATTTTATAGTTTAATTTTCTCCACGTGTAGGTTCCGGGCTCCTTTGAAGAATAGACCAACTGCCGGTCTGCCAGGCAGGTCGTAAAAGGCGACCGATTGGCTATGCGAGTCACTAACATCGTTTCTACTAGGTGGTAGAGTTCTGCATTGTCTCGCCCGGGTCTGGTACCGCCGCCTTACCTATTCCTGCCGCAATAGCGTCAGTGCTTGTCACTGGTGTGTTCCGGTTTGGAGGGTAATGTAGCTAGTAAACACTGGCATATGGCATTAGACCTCGCCACAAGATAGCAACGCACCATTGACATCTTTGGTGTCTATAGGCGATGGTTGACTCTTCCCGTCAGGAGACCTATCTGCTGCTATCTTATAATATAAAAAAAGAACAATAAAACATGATTACAGATATAGAAGAATGTGTAAAACTCGTGGTGTCCGCAACCCAATCCCGTTTTCGTATTGTTCAGGATTGGAAACTTAAAATTGGCACAGAAAGCTAAACTAAACATAGCCCATTATTCTGTTTAATACTTTATGCCCGTGTGTATACAAAAAAAAATAACTTTTTTTTTTCTAAGCGAATAAATTTCATTGTGCAAGTTGTATCTCAATTAAATTTGCTCTTTTGTTTCTTATTGATTCTATTTTACTTTTACTGCTATATATACTATTTTAATTTTTATATTGGTTAGGTATCGAAACAGACCAATAATAAAATCCAAGATATGGTCGATTCAAATGATTTGTCAGCTTCTACGGTTATGGTGATAGTTAATGCTGTTTATTTTGAAGTAAGTACCAATTTATTTATATAATATTTTATTGTACACTTAATGAGAAATACACACGAAAAAGGTTAACAAAAAATGCACAAAAGGTGAACTTATCTCTACTGGCGGAGATTTCTTCCAGCTAACCCGCAATGTAGAGTAGGGATCAATAAATCCTGTTGCCTGAAATAAATGGTAAATAAATAAATAAATAAATAAATGGGAAGGCATTGTGCACAACAAATAAAATAATACATAGACGAATTTGCACACATACACATACATTTAACATGTTTATATATGAAACACATACATACTAAAGGAAATCAAACATTACAACTTAGTAGTAAAAACTATTAGTCAAGAAAGTGTCAGATAATACTCTTTTAGACGTTTTTTTAAAACTGGCAGTGAACAGCTAGAGCATATGTATGGAGGAAGCGAATTCCATAGCTTAGCTGCATGCACCATAAAATACTGTGATTAGGTCTGGAAGTGAGATACAGAAAATTTAATAAAGGTACTAAGGTTGGAACGGAGAACGGAGAACACGGAGAATCAGATGAATGCAAAAGAGTCAAACCAAGCCAACAATGAAGGCGACAAATTGAGAAACCGTTTATTTATATTATAGTAGTAACGTATATTTGTTGTATTCTACATACTTTACCGTTGCTAAATATTAACAAAAGTATTATTATTTTTATTTTATGTCATAAGATAGCAAACAAGCAGATGGGTCCCCTGATGGAAAGAGTCAACCATCGCCTACAGGCACCAAAGGTGTTAATGGTGCGTTGCTATCTTGTAGCGAGGTCTAATGCCACATGCATAAGTTTACCGGCTACCTTACCCTCCAAACCGGAACGCGACAGCGACAAGCACTGACGCTATTGCGGGAGGAATAGGTAAGGCGGTGGTACCAGACCCGGGCGAGACAATGCAGAACTCTACCACCTAGTAAATATATTAAGCAAAGATTTGGCTTTAAGAATGTTGCGTTTGGCTCACGAATTTAATTTCTTAAATAACTTAAATGAGCAAGTAATTCTTGTATATTTGATTGATTTTGACTATATTTTGTATATGAATAGTCATTTACTGTTCAAACTGATCCAGGTAATGTCATCTCTATGATAATCCGTTATCACATGAAAAAATATCATCCAAGCAAAGTTCAGTCGCCTAACAAGTTTATTTAAATGCACTAAAATTGTATAACAGTGAAACTTGATATTTGACGATCTTTTTACCTGTTACATCGATTACTGGTAATTTCTCTTTTTTATATCATAAGATAGCAAATAAGCAGCGGGTCTCCTGATGGAAAGAGTCAACCGTCGCCTATAGACACCAAAGATGTCAATGGAGCGTTGCTATCTTGTGACTAGGTCTAGTGCCACATTCATAAGCTTACCCTCCAAACCGGAACATGACAGTGTCAAGCACTGATGTTATTGCAGCAGGAATAGGTAAGGCGGTGATAACTGGGCGAGACAATGCAGAACTCTACCATCTAGTAGCCACAATGGTAATAACTCGCATAGCCAATCGGTCGCCTTTTACGACCTGCCTGGCAGGACGGCAGTTGGCTTATTCTTCAAAGGAGCCCGAGACTAACACGGGCACCAGTGTCATCACTAAAATCCTTCCAGATTTTAGAATAACGAGAATCCGGAAGGACTTTTTTTTAATTATCGATAAGTAAGCGCTTGATCTCGATCTCGCCTGATGGTAAGCTAAGATGAGGCCTAAGATGGAACGCGCTTCCCTAGAAGGTACCTGTTCACTCTTCTCTTGAAGATCTCCAGATTGTACTCGTCCGGGAACACAGACTCAGGAAGCATGTTCCAGTCCTTTGCGGTTCGAATGAAGAATGTTGAGTCGAACCGCTTTGTCCGGGTACGTGGAACGTCCACCATATAACGATGCCTAGAATCTGTGCGCCTTGACGATCGATAGAAAAACGGGGATGGCGAAATTAAGTCGTGCAATTCCGCAGCGCACTCTCCAAAGTGTATTCGATAAAAAACCGATAAACTAGCCCCTCTGCGGTGATGAGCGAGGCTCAGGACTTAAGTGATGACACTGAAATTCACGATGTGAATGTCTACCACTTCAATGAAAACAAAAGACCAATATATCTGTTTCATTCGAAGATCGGAAACAGTCAAAATAGGAAAATTAAGCTGTGGGTATTACGTAAAGCTTTATTTTTTGATATAGTAATTATTTTCAGGGTACATGGATTGATAGTTTTACGACTGCAGAGAAAGGAAATTTTTTTACACCGAAAGGAAAAATCTCAGTTAACATGATGCAACAAACATCTGTCTATAACTTTACAAGAAGTGCTGCGTTGGGCGCAAGAGTAATTTGAATTTTCATTAAATAAAATAGTTTTAAGATCGTGATTGGTTTGATGTTGATTTATGATGGGCTAAATAAAGTTTTAGTCTAAGAACAACAACCAAGGATACCCAACTCTAGAATAGCTACAGCAATTTGCTGGATTTTGTTGCTTCACTCTATATTGTAAAGTAACACAGGAAAATAAAAAAATGAAACAATTAACATGACGTAAAGTGATTATAAAGAAATAAGGTAAAATCTTCACGTAAAATTTATTTGTGGCTTAGCTAAGAGAACCAAGTGCCCATACATCACTATTTATACCATAGATCATCGCGGCTAGGACATTACGTCATAACGCAATCAAATGTGAAACCGGTTGTCTATTTAAATATTAGACAAATTAACAGTGAGTATTAAAAACCCTTGTCGACGGAAAAGGGACATAAAGGCAGGTCGATGACGTTATAAAAAAATGATACAATTCTATATACCTATAAAAATAAAAATATGATATTTTAAAATCTTTGCATTTACGCTTCAATTTCGCTACAATTTATTGAAATTTTAAACTAGTCAACACCACGTCGAGTCAGAGTGCTAAGTGTGAGTTTTTCTTTTCGCATTCGATCGTGAGCGCGTTTGGAGTTTACTAGGAATTTGTATGTGATTTGTACAACTCCACCTAGTGATACACGTGAGAAACCAGTTTACCACTAGGTGGCGCTGTACAAATCACATACAAATTCCTAATAAACTCGAAACGCGCTCACGTACGAATGCGAAAATAAAAACTCACACTTAGCACTCAGTTGCTGCATAGCCAGATGTCGTAGTAGTCACTGTGTATGCCGACATTTTTATCCGACTTTTGTGCTGCTTTAGTAATATTTGAAATGTCATTTAAGCATTAATTCTATGGCTTAAACACCTAGGTTTTTTTATATCATAAGATAGCAAACAAGCAGATGGGTCCCCTGATGGAAAGAGTCAACCATCGCCTACAGACACCAAAGATGTTAATGGTGCGTTGCTATCTTGTGCCGAGGTCTAATGCCACATGCATTAGTTTACTGGCTACCTTACTCTCCAAACCGGAACACGACAGCGACAATCTCTGACGCTATTGCGACAGGAATAGGTAAGGTGGTGGTACCAGACCCGGGCGAGACAATGTAGAACTCTACCACCTAGTAGCCACGATGATAGTGATTCGATAGCCAATTGGTCGCCTTTTACGACCTGTATGGCAGAACGGCAGTTGGCCTATTTTTCAAAGGAGGCCGGGACCAACACGGCGTGAAGGTAAAACACCTAGGTGTAGCATCTTCTGACACTCATTTATACCTACCGGGATAAGCACCTACAGCGCCCGACAACGCAGCGTTGCAAATCAGTCAGGGCCGCTTCGTGCTTATGAGTACACACGTACCTGTTCGATGACCTGTTGGTCATCTTCGCAACCTAAGGTTTATTACTATAGGTATTCTTATAAAATGGGGAAACGTAACACAAATAATTGCTGTGTAGATGGCTGTCGCAATAAACATAACGGTTCAAAGATTTCGTTTTTTAATTTACCGTAAGATTCTGAAAGGTAAAAAATATTTATGTTTTATTTAGTTTACTCGTAATTTTTAAAAGTAGGTTTTTAGTAGATACTATAATAGATAAGGATTCCGTAGATTTATCATGTCCCAGTACGGCAACTTGAAATGCGCCACAAATTATATTTTAACATTAATTAATTATTAACAAAATTCATTTTTCCCGTGTTGCCTGCTGCCTGCCGCTATGCCAGGCAAGTTGTAAAAAGCGACCGATTGGCTATACCTACATGTCATACCACCGAGACCATTAGATCCTCAAATTGACCGCTTAACAGTAGCCACATTATTTTCGTTGACGGCAGTTGAAGGCCGCCCTTCACGAAATTCGTCATGTAAAGAAACTCGACCTCTCTCAAATTCAGCAAACCATCGCGTCACGGTTTTCAAACAAGGTGCTTCTCTCCCAAAAGCATTTTCAAGACGAGCGGCACAGTCTTGCGGAGAAAGAGAACTTTTAAGATCTTAAAAAATCATCGCTCTGAATCTTTTCGAATTAATTCCATTTTTGTTGCGTACGTAGAACTTTGATGTGTCATAAAAAAACAATTGACAGATCATTTCCCGCCATTTGTTTTTTTTTATTACTAAGAAGGTTGGAATGTTTTAAAAATATAACATTCGAAATTCAAATAGTTCCGATTAGCTAGAAGTGCAAAATTTTTAGTGTGCCCCATGTATATAGGCTCGATCTCTTTAACGACTTCACAAAAAAAAATAGCCAGTTAAAGCTTATATTTTCTAATTTGGGCGAAAAATATGAAAAAATTGGAAAAAATCTCTTGTTATTAAAAAAATTAATTAAATATAATTTTTGTCAAAAGCGCTATCTGTGGGTGCGCCGTGCGAACGTCAATATTTCAATTAAAAATGTTTGTAGGTATATTATCGAAATAAGAGCGTTCTGAAATATCGGTGGTGTAACACTTATCGCGTCCATAATACATGGTAATACCGAAGTTTAGAGGAGGATAGAGGTTGTGGTTGAAAGATAGTATCGGTGTAAAAATGAGAACGAGCATACTCTGCTCACTACTGGTTCGGATATGTTGAAAGAATTGCAAGATGAATGATTGACAAAACAGATACACTGCGCGAAAATGGATGGATGTAGGAGTTTCGGAAGATGCGAAGACTGACGTACCACGATCAAATTGGTCAGGTACTGTTAGAAAGGGGGGGGGGGGAGACAAAAGTCTCCGAAACCAGTTTCAATACATGAAAAGAGATTTATGAATGTTGAGGAAGTAAGGTACGACTGTCTGGGTCGTGATGTATGGCACTCGATTCTTTCTGCTTACCCCGTAAGGGATTTGGTATGAAGATATGTTATATGTTATTTTTGTACATATTATAGAATTAGACTTCCTCAACACAGCTTATGAGGTGTGCAATTGCATAAAAGTCATTATAACATGTATTATATTGCAGATAGTGAAAATACCATACACCGGTAATAAGGCATATTTTCTGCTTGTTCTACCAGAACGCGTAAATGGATTACCAAAACTTCTAAGACAACTGCAAAGAACACCTAATATGCTGAATAGAGCCATGAAAAGAATGGCTCCAACGCGACTGTCATTGAAGCTACCGCCTTTTCGATTGACGACAACTTTGGATCTTGGTGATATGTATAAAAAAGTAAATATACGAATCAAATCACTTACTCTGATGGTTGATAAAAGATTGTACGTATTAAAGGACATATTGTGATCCATATTGCGCGTATTGATCTCAACGAAACTCCAACAGTATTATTAGATGGTCAACCACTTAAATATTACACCAAGGTTAAAAATCTTTGTCAAACGATTTTTTGTGGTCTCCCCAAGTGAGCGAAGTCAGCCGTAAAGTGATGGCGCGCTTTCATCAATTGAAAAGAATGTAAAAATTTCTTACCACAATCAATTAAAGTACCTTAATTAAATCTCTGTTGCTCCCAATAATTGATTATGCTGATGTTTCTTATACAGATATCACAGAAGAGCTACTCAATAAGCTTAATCGTCTGGTCAATTTATGTATACGCTATGTATATGGCCTGCATAAATTTGACCACGTAAGTCAGTTTCGGTCGCAATTAAAATTGTTGGATATACGTAACCGTAGGAATGCTCATGTTCTTATTTTACTTTTTTATATATTTCATAATCCTTCTTCTCCATCATACCTACGTGAGCGTTTCCAATATCTACAATCTGACCTACAATCGATATCGAAGCCACAAATATGGTTTGTTAAATTTTTGTCTGTTTGTCTGTAAACTGTTTCTGTAAACTCAAAAAGTACTGAATGGATTTACTTCAAATTTTGCATGAATATTACTAACAGGTCAGGTCAACATATAGGTTACATATCATCACGCTATCACCTACGGGGGAGGATCAGCTAGTAATAATAATAATAATAGATAAATAAATAAATAAATAAGCACACCGTTGTTAATGGTCATAACATTGGTCATAAACTGTAAGGAATAAAAACATGGTAAAATAATAATATTGCATAACTACATAAACATACTTACACCGCAGAATACTGGAGACTAATAGAAGTCAATGTGCATACAAGTAATTATACTAGTAACGCAGACATAGACACCTATCACGGACGCGATATCTCGGAATGATTCGGGATATACTGTCCCGAATAACATTTTGATGTAATTTACAGTGTTGGACGCGATTTTTAAGGAATAGAGCTGATTAGATTTTGTACTTAATTACTTTTTCGCTAAAAATTTTTTGAAGTTTTTTTCAAAATTTTTAAAAAATTCCTAAGGAAAAGGGTTCCTAAGACCCCAAAACGTGAAAATCAGGTGAAAACTGAAAATTGGAGTAAAAATCAGTAACTTCCTTATCTACATACGTAGCGGGAAGTTAAAAATTTTACCATTCTTGAGGTAAATCAGTTTGGATGTTTTGTCCGATTAAATGGCATATCCGGTACTTCAAAATTTAGGATTTAACCTATTTTTCCGTATTCGGTATCAGAACCAATTAGGAACTGAAAAGTGAATCCTTTCTTCAGTATGTAAAATATTTTACCAGTCAACCTGTACGTGTATTTTAGCACTAATTTGTTAAAAGGGAAACTTACCAAAAAATTAAGTAAATAACCAGTCGTGTCAAATTTTTTCGTTTAAAAATTTTTAATCAAAATACTGCTCTAATCTGGTAAAATCTTGGGTGTTACATTTTAAAAGGGTATTTATTATTAAGGGTATTACACCTTTTTTACAAATTTAAGCAGGTGGCAGATTTTTGCAATTAGACCAATTAGACTATTTAAATGTTTTTTTAAAGGAATTTAAACATAGCAATTTTTTTTATCATAAGATAGCAAAAAAGGAGATGACTCATCTAATAGGAACAGACAATAGATACCAAAGATATTAATTGTGCGTTGCTATCTTTGCAGTGGAGTCCAAATGCCACATGCATAAGTTTACCTTACCCACCAGATCGGAACACGACAATGACAAGTATTGACGCTGTTGCGGCAGGAACAGGTGGTAATAGACCCGAGTGAGACAATACAGAACACTACCACATAATATTTGTGGTGTAGTACTAATGATGGTAGTGTCTCGCATAGCCAATAATTCGTCTCTTATGAGCTGCCTGGTAGAACGACAGATGGCCTATTCTTCAAAGGAAGCCCGGACAAACACGGAGAAAATTCAAAAAGTATCAAAGTAGTTTGTTGCAAGCGGGCCTAAGTTTCTATTCTTTGTGTAATATATCTATGTTTCTATATCACTTAGATATCGAAAAACGAATTCGATTCGCCTGCACCAAACTATTTGAATACTTTTTAAATGAATTTAACCACGATAAAAGTCATTTAAAACGTTCTTATGGAATGTTTTACCAGCTGTGGCTGCTACTTCTATTGATGGAAATTTCTGCCCTCAGCTTGGAGTTCGTAAAATATTTGACAAAAACTCGGGGTTGGATGACATGGTACGAGATGTTCCCGTAAGTGTAACAAAGGCCACACATAAAGCGTTTATAGAAGTCAGTGAAAAAGGAACCGTTGCTGCAGCATCCTCTTGTAAGTTATTCTAGATACTTCATTCCAAATTATGAGATAACTAAACTAGGTATCTTTTACTTTATATCTTTAATAGATACAAACGATTTGTCTGTTTGTAATAGAAGCACTAATACTCCTGGGCTGATTTTTTCGTAGATCTTTTTCGAATTGGAGAATGAAAAATAATATTAGTGAAAAAATTATACGCATTGATCTATTTAAAAAGTAAGCAATTTATTTGCTTGTGATAAGGGCATGTAAGTCAACGATATTAATACATAAAAATGCATGTATAAATACTGAAATGTATTTAATGAACACCCAAACTCAATCATTCAGTGCTCGTTACACAACAAAAACATTTTCATACATAAATAATCTGTGGAAACATTGACAAAAGAGATATACAACGAGATTGTGAATGGGTAGTTGGATATACGGAGAACATAACAATTCAAATATCTTCTGTCCAAAGATCGCGACAAGAGTTTTTGAAAACAGTGTGTTTACTTGCATGAAACGAATTATGAATGTGAAAAAAGCAGGAAGGTATGCTTGGATCCGTGGTGGAATATATGTATATGTATATTTTTACTATAATTTAGTTTAGTTTTATTACAATATAAATAATTATTGTGTAAGGTTAAGTCTAGTCATTAGTTTCACAAACTTAGATCATGAGATCTCAAACAATTCTTTTTTAGTCGAACCAAGAATATTGATAGTGTTTTAAATATTAAGATAACTTTTTTGCATATTTCAGCAGCCCAAGTTGCTCCAAAATCTCCAGGACCAGGAATGAAGTTACACGCGGAACACCCCTTCCTGTATTTTATAATTGTAGAAAAACAACAACTTTTCGCTGGCACACTTGTTAATCCTAATTTGAATAATATGTATTTTTAGCTTTCATGAAACTGATTAAAAAGATTTTGTACATAATTTCTATTTTTGGTGACAATTGTCTCTTTTCGCTAGGGATAGCCATCTGCATATTATTTTAAAGCTCAGCAGTTTCGGCATAGTAGCATATTTAGGGCTATTATTTTGCTGTATTCATCGTCATCCGATATTTTGCTTTTGACAAATGCGCGTCTAAAAACCACTATATTTTATTAACGGGTAACTTTTTACCACTAATTTAACCGCCTCGTTGGTCGGGTGGTTAGCGACCCTGACTACGCATTTGTGTGATGAGATACGGGGACAAGCATTTGTGTGATGAGCATAAATGTTTGTATTTCCGGGTTTCGGCGTTTATTATGTATGTAAAAATATTTATATATATATATTTCTATGTATTAGTATCGTTGATTAGCACCCATTACACAAGCAAATAATTTGCTTACTTTGGAGTTAGATCAGTAAGTGTAATTTGTCCCGCGAATATTTATATTTATTTATTTATTTAATATCATATTGGTGCATTTTTTCACACAAGAGTAAAGCGATGTACTCTCCTCTGATATATATCGAGATAAATGTGAATTGAGTAATTCATATTAAAAATTATATATAACAAGAAGTCGTGGCTGCCTATGAAGTAGCAATTTCCGACGTATCGGATCCAGACTAGAAAATGTGTTTCCAAGTTGGTTTAGATGAATGGAATTTTGTAAAGGAAATAACGGTGGGTATTTTGAAAAATGTGAAATAAATAATGATTATATCTTCAATAGTTTTTTATCTCTTATCGATAGCAAATAAACAAGGAAAGCGTAAGATAGCAAATTAGCAGATAGCAGTCCTGATGAAAAGAGACACCCATCCCGTATATACACCAAAATATATCACTGGAATGCTGCTTGCATAAGTTTGCCGGCTACCTCTATATGTTAGTCATGCAGAAAGCAAGTTTCTGTGTGAATAGATGGCAATGCCACATGGTACTAAGTCCTAATCACCTTTGTTTTTATCAAAAAACTGAAAAAAACATTTATTAAATGCCTGACCCTGGAATCGAACCCGGGACCTCATGTGTCAACAGACTTCCTATGTATAATTGAGTCATGGTTTTCTTCCAATCAGCTGACCAAGCTGTTTCTTTTATGTCCTATAGGTAATGTTAAAAGATAGTATTGTTATTTATAATTATTTCAGCTGCTTCTGTAGGAATGACCTCGACGTTATCGACTGTATTACATGTGGATCGCCCTTTTCTGTTTATGATAATTATAGAAAAGCAACAACTCTTTCCAGACACGGTTGTTAACCCTAATAATTGTATTAAAAAATAATCATATAATATATAATTTAATCATTTACCATCCTAATAAAAAAATTAAATAGTATTAAGTCAAAATATTATTTCACCCGTGTTGCTCAGAGCTCTTTTTAAAGGAATCCCTCTGCCTTCCTGCTAGGCAATTCTTAAAAGGCAAGCGGTTTGACAGACTTATTACTACCATTGTAACTACAAGATAGTAGATTTCCTCAATGCTCACCTGGATTCGATGCCATCGCTTTAAATATTTCTGCCGCAATAGCATTAATGCTTACTTTTTGTGATACATGTTCATTGAGTCACGATTCAAAAAAAATATTATAACTGATATACCTCTAAAGGAGCAATATAAATATATAATCTGAATCTCGTAAATGGTTCCAACGATTTTCATGAAATTTAGTATAACGAGGGTTTTGGGAGCGATAAATCGATCTAGCTAGATTTTATTTTTATAAAACGTCCAGGTGCCTATTATTAAACGACACATAGATAGCCACAAAATAGGGAATCCTTCTAAATGAATCCTTTTAAGGAAATACGAGTCGAGTAATAGTTAAATCTTCAACGATGTCGTGTTTCCGTCCATGGGCGTACCCAGTTTCTGGGTCAGGGGGAGGGGGGGGGGGCAACCGTAACATTTTAAAACTATTTTTATCTCAATATCTACAACAGTAGATATCTAATAGAGAGGTAAATAAATTCTAGTGGGGGGCAATCCATGTTTCCATCTATACATTTTCAATATAGATATGGACACTTGTTCTGCCTAACACGTATGTGCACTCTTTCATATTTTATTATTATCCTTCTGAATAGATTTTTTTACAATCGAATGAGCATTAAGAGTCGTGCACTTATGATTTTACAATTTTTTTTGTATCATAAGATAGCAAACATTATGCCGTTGGGGAACTGTTTGCTAGATGGCTCTCCAAACGGCAATGCCATGCACTGACTCTATTGCGGCAGGAATAGGTAAGGCGGTGGTACTAGACCCGAGCGAGACAATGCAGAATTCTACTAACTAGTAGCCACGATGGTAGTGACTCGCATAGCCAATTTTTCGCCTCTTACGAACTATCTGGCAGAACGGCACAAGGTCTATTCTTTAAAACTGGCCTTTACCAAAAATGGTATAAAAATACAAAGTTTTTATCCTTCAGACTGCCACCGAAATTTTTATTCAAAATTACAAGAACGAAATTTCTTGCCCGAACTGGTTATCGAACTCAGACCAGGTTGTGACCTAAGACGAAGCAGCTACGTACTGTTTATACAATTTTTAAAATTATTATTTCAGCGATCCATCAAGCTTTGTCTTATCCTGGATTAAAAATAGAAAATTTCCACGCTGAGCATCCGTTCTTATATTTTATCATTGTTGAAAAACAACAGCTATTTGCTGGTACACTAGTCAATCCCTAAGGCTTTATTAAATGAGGCACATTGCTGTCTATAGCGCTTACAGCAAACGTCACATCTGTAGATAAAGTTCATCGACTCGTTGATACTTGTTGTCTATAAACGCCATTATAATGTACTTTCTATCGGTGCTAATAAATGACGTCAGCTATAATAAACTCATGGACGACCGCGAACTGATATCAATCTTTGCAATAAAGGAAACGAGGGCAAACGTCAAGGACCAATTTTAAAGGAAGCAATATGTATGTATTGATGACAATCGCTATCTATCTATAGCTAAATAAAACTTCAAGCATCAATTATTACTTTAGTGAATTAGTCAATGGCAAGCGCCGACCAATTAAACAGATGCAGTATAATAGCGCTAACTAATATCGACGAGTTTAGTTAACGCCTGACAGCAAGCCAACCAAGTCAACATCTGCAGTGTGAAAGATTTTAGTACGCATATAGAGGACAAGTTGTAAACATTACCAGCTTCTGAAAGAAACAGATTGACAGCAAGCATCTACTGATGCCAATGGATAACGATTGCATTAAATTCATCAATGACATGCGCCAACGGATGTCGAACGTTGCAATTAAGGCTATATACAGCAAAGTACTAATAGGCCTTTTCATCATCAGATGAGCGCAAGCGTAGCCGCCATGTTGAAACGGCGGTAATTCAAAAAATTCGTACTGTTTTAATCAACAATGGCTGGACAAGGACTATTATCTCCACAAAGAAATAAATTATTGGAAAAAACCATCGATGGTGCTTCACTTATTTATGATTCAGTTGAAGCTCATAATTGTGAACAATTGAAAAGGTGGCTAAAATGTCATGGGCGTCCGCAAAAAGGGAAAAAAGTGAGCTGATTGAGAGGTTAGAGGTTATTAATTGATTTATCAATATGTTGAAACTCTTGATAGCTTAAAGGATCAGGGTTTTGTTCAGTTGGACCACTTTCTCTAAGAAAATGTAGTGAGCAAATATAAGTATCCTTAGTAACATTATCAATAGATCTAAAACCTCGGTCACTTCTGCCACATTTTTTCACCCATAACTCACATTTCGCACATTTTACACATGCTTTAATGTGTAATTTGCTTGATGATTTGATTATTTTTTTTCGATATTCAAGACAAGGCTTTGGAAAATTTATAAAATAGAATCTATTGGTTTTAAATGATTTGTATCGTGTATCACTTTTAAATACTCCATAACAACACCGTTTTGTTGTTCCTTTTCGTACAGACAACATAATTATAATGGAGTACAAAAATTTTTTTCCGATTATTTTGACTTACTACTTATTTTTTTTTCACTTTTTTTACAATTAATCAACTTTGATTTATATTTTAATTTTTGATACACGGATAGCGGACAATTTAGCATGGTTGTTTACAAAAAACAGTACGAAAAAGATGGCTGATTCTGACGCATGCGCACAAAAAATTTTTGTGATGAAAAGGCCTATAGTTTCTTCTTACAGACTAACACTAATAAACTTACAGACAGCATATCATAAAACGGCATTAATAATGATAATAATAAAGAAATACTTAAAGAAGAGAATGATATTTATTTTACTAGAAATTACTCATTAACTACCTAAATAACTTTTGTGTGATAGCCTATGATTAAGACTCCTTATGAAGATGGACTATCTTTCTAAAAAGAAACTTGCAAGACAATTAATTAGATGGCTCTCCAGATGGAAATAGATAACCATTGCCTATAAACACCATAGATGTTAATACTGCGTTGCTATCCGTGTGGCAGGATGGCAATGCAACATGCATAAGTGTACCGGCTACCTGATCCTCCAAACTGGAAAACAAAAACAACAAGCACTGACGCTATTGCAGCAGAAATAGGTAAGGCGGTGGTACCATATAACCGTGGTAGACATTGCGGAACTTCACTACCTAGTAGTCACGATAATAGTAACACATATAATCAATCATTCTACTTATATTGCATGGCAGTATGGCAGATGGCTTATTCTTCAAAAGTTGAGGAAATTATATGAGATTATTAGTTTCAAAGAGTACTTTTTCAAAAGGTGTACGAGTACTTAAAATATATATTCAAATCGAATTTAATATTCAATGCGAATAAAATTATTCCAAGCGGATCAAATACATATTCATAGAGAAACGTGTGAAACGTTTATTCATTTTACTATACATTGTCACCTAAATGACACCGGCTTCGGAATAAATGCATAAGGTCTTAGATTCAAATCCTGGTTCTGAAAATTAAGTCCACATACTTTTTTCAAATTACTTTATTACATTGGTAATGATCTTATAATGTGTGCATGGAATCTCATTATTTAGGGATGACACTTCAATTTCATTTAAAATGGGTAAAAATAGTTTGGTGACTATGGCTAAGTTTTTTTTATATCATCATACATATATATAGCAACATTTTCGCCGTGTTGGTCCCGGCCTCCTTTGAAGAATAGGCCAACTGCCGTTCTGCCAGGCAGGTCGTAAAAGGCGACCGATTAGCTATCGAGTCACTACCATCGTGGCTACTAGGTGGTAGATTTCTGCATTGTCTCGCCCGGGTCTGGTACCACCGCTTTACATATTCCTGCCGCAATAGCGTAGTGCTTGTCGCTGTCGTGTTCCAGTTTGAAGGGTAAGGTAGCCAGTAAACTTATGCATGTGACATTAGACCTCGCCACAAGATAGCAACGCACCATTAACATCTTTGATGTCTGTAGGCTATGGTTGACTCTTTCCATCATTAGACCCATCTGCTTGTTTGCTATCTTATGATATAAAAAAAAAAACAAGCAGATGGATCTCATGATAGAAGAGAAACCGTTGCCTATAGACAGCAAAGATGACACAATGGCAGATGTCATATACTACAATGGGGCCTGGACTAACACAGGCGAAAAGCTATTTCAAAAGTTGAATACTAATTTTCAATGCAAAGCAAGTCTATTAGATACTAATAATATATATTAGGTAATATTTTTTCAATTTACCTTAAGTTAAAGAAGGTTGTCTTGCACCAAGAGCTTCAAGTGTCAATTTTGTTGAAAGTAATTATTGCGTTAGTGTGTAGTTCTTAATGCTTCGTTTTTAATTTATTGGTATCTAAAAACCAATAATATATATTAGGTAATACATTTTCAATTTACCTTAAGTTTAAAGAAGGTTGTCTTGCACCAAGAGCTTCAAGTGTCAATTTTGTTGAAAGTAATTATTGCGTTAGTGTGTAGTTTTTAATGATTCGTTTTTAATTTATTGGTATCTAAAAACCAATAATATATATTAGGTAATATGTTTTCAATTTACCTTAAGTTTAAAGAAGGTTGTTTTGCACCAAGAGCTTCGAGTGTCAATTTTGTTGAAAGTAATTATTGCGTTAGTGTGTAGTTCTTAATGATTCGTTTTTAATTTATTGGTATCTAAAAACCAATAATATATGGGTGATTCTTCAAAAACGTGTTCGTGTAATTTCCATGGTATTTTTGAAATCGCTTAATTAAAGCAAATTACACAAACATTTCAAAAGTTTATGTAAATTTAAAGAACATATAAAAATTCGACACGTAGTGAATCTATACTTTTTCTAAAAAAAATACAGAACATTTGCGGTCCATAGAAATTACATTATAGACCACGGAAATGACCCAGCAGGTAAAATTTTGCTAAATACCGTATTAGATGTGAAAATAAGATTAGATAAAGGTTATTTGGGCTACTATGAACTACTGTAACATACATTAAAACGATATTAGCCCAAATTTTTCAGCGACTCCTTTTTTCTGAATTTCTCCTCTCTCCAAAACTTAGCGCTCAGCATGTTGTTCTCACTGGAAAATAACGGAGTATGCTTACAATTTCCAATATTACGAGTATTATCAAAACTTTAAACGTGAAGCGTGAAACTTGTGCTTATGCACGATTCAAAATTTTTCAAAATGTTTCAATGAAAATTGTTTTTTATTTTAATTTTATTGATTGAATACACTCTTTTTTAGGGTTATGAAGTAAACTAGGAACCCTTATAGTTTCGCTATGTCCGTTCGTCCGTCCGTCCGCAGTCTAACTCAGAGATCATTAGTACTAGAAAGCTATAATTTGATATGAATATACATATTAGTCACGGCAACAAAGTTGTAACATATTATTATTATATTGAAAAATATTTTTTGTGTTAGGTGGCTCCTGTTCGTGTAAAGTAGGGAAGTTAATTTTTTTTCTCGTGCTCCCCAGAATGTGGGGTATCATAGGTTTTTATTCCTTATTTTATTCCGATTAATGGATTCCTTTGCGAAATATTTAGCTTTGAAATGCTAATTTTTGTTAGAGTCAAGTATATTCTGCCAGATAAACGGTCGGTTTCGGGTAAAAAAATGATCCTCATCGCCGCATTTACCGACATGTTGACGATTATCGACTATTCCTAACGATAACCGGAACCGAAAGCTTTACGTGCTCATCCGAGGTACGAGATTGGTAATACACCAATCTACCATACTCTGAGCTGCTACTGAGGTTTAAGACTTTCGAGAAAACCTCGAAAAACCTAAATACACTTTTGGGATCGAACTCTGAACCACCAGGTAGTCTAAATGATAATGAGCTTTAGTTTAGCAGATTTAAATAAATAAAATAACTGACAAACAATATTCATCACTTAATCTGATGATCGCATGAATTACAGTATAAACATTGAATATTTCATTTTATTTATTGCAAATAAAATATAATAAAGCAATTTCCATGGGTTTTATGTAACTTTCATGGTGTTTTATACACAGATGATTTGTATTTTTCAATTTTGTGTATAAATCTGATTAAAAGCGTAAGTGAATTAAAAAATATCTGCGATTGATCAGAAGACGTGTTACGCGTGCAAAATGTGCAAAATTAACCGGATTTGAGGTGTTAAGGGTAAATAACTCCTATTTAAATGGTCATTACATAATAAAATCTATATGACACGATGCATATAGAATGTATAAACAATGTAATAGTAGATTTATGCAAACATTATTTGTTTATATAGGAGATAAAAGTCTGTTACGCTCAAAAATTGTACTCCGAAGAATGACCCATATATTAGGTAATATGTTTTCAATTTACCTTAAGTTTAAAGAAGGTTGTCTTGCACCAAGAGCTT
The DNA here is from genome assembly GCA_036924255.1 of Apodemia mormo. Lineage (NCBI taxonomy): Eukaryota > Metazoa > Arthropoda > Insecta > Lepidoptera > Riodinidae > Apodemia > Apodemia mormo. Next base: position 9,348,554 of record JAUPFN010000007.1, on the reverse strand, counting down.
CAAATGTCAATTTTGTTGACAGTAATTATTGCGTTAGTGTGTAGTTTTTAATGATTCGTTTTTAATTTATTGGTATCTAAAAACAAATAATTTATATTAGGTAATATATTTTCAATTTACCTTAAGTTTAAAGAAGGTTTTCTTGCACCAAGAGCTTCAAGTGTCTATTTTGTTAAAATTAATTATTGCGTTAGTGTGTAGTTTTTAATGATTCCTTTTTAATTTATTGGTATCTAAAAACAATATATATTAGGTAATATGTTTTCAATTTACCTTAAGTTTAAAGAAGGTTTTCTTGCACCAAGAGCTTCAAGTGTCTATTTTGTTGAAATTAATTATTGCGTTAGTGTGTAGTTTTTAATGATTTTTTTTAATTTATTGGTATCTAAAAACAATATATATTAGGTAATATGTTTTCAATTTACCTTAAGTTTAAAGAAGGTTTTCTTGCACCAAGAGCTTCAAGTGTCAATTTTGTTGAAAGTAATTATTGCGTTAGTGTGTAGTTTTTAATGATTCGTTTTTAATTTATTGGTATCTAAAAACAAATAACATATATTAAGTAATATGTTTTCAATTTACCATAAGTTTAAAGAAGGTTGTCTTGCACCAAGAGCTTCAAGTGTCAATTTTGTTGAAAGTAATTATGGCGTTAGTGTGTAGTTTTTAATGATTCGTTTTTAATTTATTGGTATCTAAAAACAAATAATATATATTAGGTAATATGTTTTTAATTTACCTTAAGTTTAAAGAAGGTTGTCTTGCACCAAGAGCTTCAAGTGTCAATGTTGTTGAATGTAATTATTGCGTTAGTGTGTAGTTTTTAATGATTCGTTTTTAATTTATGTCCAGTTTATATTTATATCGCAAGAAAGCAAAATTTTGACAGAACTAACACATGAAAAATAATAAAAAAATGTATTTTTAACCCCTGATGCAAAAACGAAGGGTATTATAAGTTTAAGGTGCATCTGTGTATCTATATATCTGTATGTTTGTCTATCTACTATCTATCTATCTATTACTCTGTCAGGTACACAGGAAACCGGCGTGATATTATTTTTTTATTTATTTCTACTTGTAATCTCTCTGGTCCCTCTAGTCGAAATTCAACCTTAATTTCATCAATGTTCGATGTAATATATGTCGTATTATATAAAAGTTAGCTTTTTACTTCTTCTGGAGCAAAAGCATTAAGTAGGTATTCTAAAACTGTGACACCTCAGTGCGCAAATTTCTTACAAAGAGATCTAAAGTTTTTGTTTATCGTATCAATTTACATGTGCACATGTGTGGATGTTAGTGGTGCGTTGCTATCTGTGACGCGGGATGGTAATGCTATATGCAAAAGTTTAACGGCTACCTTACCTTCCTTCCTTCGGCTACCAAACTGGTACACGATCATTACAAGACCGTCCAGGTTATTGCGGCAGGCGGTAAGGTAATATATGTAAGTAATGCAGAACTCTACCACATAATTATAATCACGATGGCAGTGACAATAATTATCTATGTATTTGTCAAAAACTCAACTCCATCTTTATCGTTCATTTCTATTTTATAACATAATAAATTAAAGTACGGATAAATTTCAATTTTATTTTAAGAAAATCGAGGAACCGTCAAACGAAAGTAAATACGAAAGTCACATCAATCGTGGCTTAATGATCGTCAGAAAGTCGCTAAATACCGATTCATCAACATTCATAACACTCATAACTTAGTTTGCGGACATGAAAACAAGTTAGGAGCATGCGCACGAAAGTTCTAAGCGGGTGGTTTGTAATCAACCCCTAATTTCCAGTTTCATTTTATTCGTCGCGGGGTTCGCACATACTTGAGTGTACGACATTGTTTAAAAACTTTTACGACGCCCATAAATATGTAAATTTTTAGTGGATTTGTTTTTGAGTTGAATATCAGTATAAAAGTTAGGTTTAAGTTAGTATAGTAATGTGAAAGAATATAAAGCAGTTATGGAACAAAATGTCACTAATAAAAAAGTTATTTTAGTGGAATATTTAATAAATATATACATAAATGGAAGTGAACTTGTGGATTTATTTCTTGATTCATGTACAGTTGGTGCTAATGGTGCGAGGCCAAGATCCAGTGAACAGTAAGTTTGACTTTTGTTTTGATGCAGTTTAATGTATGATGTAAGTAATATGTAAATAAAAATGTATGATTTTTGTAAAAAAGCTTAAAAAATTAATATTGTTTTTTATAATATTCTACTTTAAAAATTAGAATAATGGATAGAAATTGCCGGAAATTCCTTTTATATTTAAAAGTGTAAGTTTAGTGATTCTGTTACGTGTTAAAATTGACGTAAACATTTAACGTGATTTTTTCAAAATTGCCATTTTCCCAAAATTACTACTTATTAAATAAATTTTAAAATAAATTACAAAGATCTGCTTCGCTCAGTTCCCCGACTTTTTTCAAAATATGAATTAATAATTTCTAGTCTAATCTACGTAGTAATTTTAATGATATTATAACTTTTTGGAGTATTTATAAATATTGTAATTTTTGAAATAGACGTGAGTCTGAAAATGAATTTTATAAACAAAAGCTCACACTTTCTGCCTCCTTCGGTTTTTTGAGTGGACTCTATCAAAATATATAATATTTTTACGGTTAGAAAAAAGCGTTTGCTTAAATCGATTTTTTGTCATATTCTTGCAGGTTTGATAACTATTCAAACTTATTTATTTATTGATTAATATTATTCAAACTCATTAATTATTAAATAAATTTAAAAGTATCACCATTCTAGTTACCTTGCGGAATTATCCGAATGTCGCTCCTGTTATCCATCATTCTGTTTGTTGGATTCTGTGACTGGTTTGTCAGTTGAGGAGCTGGGTAACAATCCTCAACGAGGCAGTTTAATAACTGGTGACAAATTTCATCTATTTCTCGTTATATATTCCTCAACGCCGCAGTTTAACAACTGGAGAAAACTATCGCCTATTTTTAGTAATAATCGGGACAGTTACTTTTTCAGTGTGTTCATCCGAGGTCCACTGTATCTCGTATAAGGACGCTGTTAAATACCATGCCACCGCCTGCAACAGATATTATTTTTTGAAACCCTTAAAAAATTATTTTCATGTATTGCTCTAGGACCCTTTTAAAGAAAATATAACTTGATTATTTGCTAGGCAAGTCAAAAAAAGACAAATGATTGACCTGTCACTGTTATCGTGGATACTAGTTGCCGATTGGTAAAATTCTGTAACGTCTAGCTCTGGTTTGGTATTAACGCTACTCATTCCTGTCGCTAAATTGACAGAATTTGCCACTACTTGTTTCAGTTTAGACTATAAGAAAGCTAGTGGTCTTTTACATAATCACACTTACGGCACATGGATAGGCGAAGGTTATTTCTCTTTATCGGGAGAGCCGGCTCCTGATGGAAAAGAAACCATTGTTTTTAGATAGATATTAATGTAGCGAGATGGCAACGCTATATGCAAAAAATATTCTCCAAACGGAAACATGACACTAAGAAGCATTGACACTATTGCGGAAGGAATAAGAAAGGCGGCTGTACCAAATATTCAAGCGAGACGTTGCCGAAATCTACAACCTATCCATAATTGTTACGGTGATAGTGACATAATATATAATATAGCCAATCGTTAGCTTTTTACGAACTGCCTAGCATAATGGTAGATGACATATTCTATAAAGGGACCAAACCAATACGAGGGACTAACCGCAAAAAACGGGAATCAAAATTTGTAGGGCTTTCCGTTAATCTAAAGTCATGAAATTCGCCAAGTAATATCGTCTTATGCTACAAATACAGAAAAAAAAATTGAAAACTATATATTCGTAATTAAATCATAAAAGTATAGTTTTTTTTATACGAAGGTTTTGGAAACTGAATTTAGGGAATAAATAGCACAGGAAAGTTTATGAGATTCGATTCTTGAACTATTTATAATGTATACCTACTTTATACGAAGTTTTTGTGGGGGGCGACTCTGGCACGCACTTGCCCGTTTTTTATTTGATGATATGTGTTCAAATTAAAAGTACTAATAACAAATGTAAAAAATAACAAAATGACTAATGCAAAATGTCGACTTTTTGTGATATATAAAATTTAAATGTCGAAATCGAAGTAAACCATACTCACCGTTTTAACTCTCTAAATCTAACATAATTCACTTCACGTTCACTGTACACAATACCTTTATAAAAAAAAGTACATTAGAAAAATAAGTAAGGTTCGGGAGCCCTAGGATCTTGCTCTATACTAGATACTTATAAAATCAATTAATTTTAAAATAGTGTTGCTTTAAAATTAATGTAAAAAATAATTAAAAATGCTTTATTTTAGATCTTCGTCGAATAGGTGACAGTTCTGCGCTTATGGAAACTAAAGATACAAGCCCACTAGAGGAGATCACTCATGAAAAAAATATTGAAAAGGATTATTTATTACCCCACATTTTCCCTAGTAATGAAGAAGTGGATGAAGATGACGAAGATGAAGACGATGAACATGCATATTCTTATTACGATTACGAAAATAAAGAAACAAATTATAAAGATTCCCCTGAAATTACTGCTGTTAAGACGAATAGGCAAGATGTATTGCCGACAGATGATAAAATACCACTTCATACAACAAAAGACAATTTGCCAGTATTTTTATTAGAGCCTGAAAATACGTACGTCGTCAAAAATAAACCTGCAGTTTTAAAATGCCGCGCAGCTAATGCCTTAGAAGTAAGTATATAAACTGGAAGTAAGTTTATAAAAAATAATAAATAAATAACCGGCCAAACTGGATAAGCTTAAACTAAGCAAATAATTTGCTCGAATCATATTGTTGCATGTTAGTCAATGATACTAATATATAGAAATACATATATAAATATGATCAATGCTCATCATCATGCTCTTCATCTATGCTCATCATAAAAAACATTTGTGTCTCTAACTATTAGACGAATGGGGTAGTCTTAATTTAGTAGTAATTTAAATTAATCAGGAATCACCTTAACTTCCAATTCCCTCTAACATCTGAAACTTCGCTCTAAGGTCCTCAAAAAAATCAATTTTTCTGGAATTCTTTCAAGGAAAAATGACAATAATAATCGAAGACTAATATAAGAATAGTAACAACTCTAGGCCACTTAGGATAAACCGCTTGTGATATGTAGCGCGCGAGAGAAGAGAGGTTTAACCAATAAAAAAAGTTATATCTCGTTTATTCTAATACGATTGCCACGACAAATTTTTCCTTATTTGTTGAGTCAATGTCGTTTGTGTGTGTGTGTGTGTAAATGACACACACATTGTTTTAGGGTGTGTTTATTATCGCTAAATTGTTTCTTATGTTTACTTTTATGTTTTGTAATGTTTTGTCTAGTGAATTTTTTTTAATTAGTGTATAAGAAAGATTATGAAAAACCCTTCACTTTACAGTTAATTGAAAATAAAATACTTTTAGGTCTACTTTAAATGTAATGGAGTGAAAATCCAAGCACTTAATTTTGAGTTTGTCGATCCTCAAACTGGAGTGAGGATAATAGAAGGGGAATATAAAGTGACCAGAGAGATATTCGATGAATATTTCGGGAAGGAAAAATTTAAATGTTTGTGCTTTGCGTGGACAAGTCGAGGCCATATACACAGTCAACCAGCGACTATTGAACTTGCTTGTAAGTACCTCTGCACGTTTATGTACATCATTTTTATTAATATTAAACACTATTAGTATTGCACTTCTACCTAAACATCACTTCTAAGTATATAATACATTTTTATTATCATTATATTATCAACTAGCTCAGCTCAGCTTCGTATTCGAGCTCAAAGATAATTCGTACTGAAAAGAAAGCTGTTATTTGGTTCAAATATACAAATTAGTTTCACGGAAAAAATAGTAGAATAAAATCTTGAAAAATTTTTTTTGCGTACCTCCTATATAAACCTAAATTGTGGATGCGTATTATCTTTTCCCGTATACCTCAAAGTTTGAGTCATCGTTAAAAAATATTGCAAATTTGTTAGGACAGTGTTTCGAGTAAGGGATATGTTTGTGAAATATTAAGTTTTAAAGTGCTAATTTTTGTTACAGTCAAGTATACTCCTTCCCCTCTGCCAGCTAAAAAGTCGGGTTTAGATGCGCGGCAAAACTTACGGCAGTAGTACATGTAATGAATTTAAAAGGAAAACAATCACGGCTGAGTAGGCTTAAAAAGTTTACGAGTAATAGTCGAACAACTTATAAAATGTACTTTGAGAACTTTTTATAGGCGGTGAACATATAGTGCGGATATATCTGTCATTGGCGTTAAAAAGAGTAAAATTTTATAGTCTAAAAAAATAAAAAGCCCTGTTTTGACATTATTGTGATGGATAACTACGGAATCCTACATGGCACGTGCCCCAACATCCACATGACCGGTTACTTAATAAATGGTTGGTAATTATTATAATAATTACTGGGTAAAGCATGGGTTTTCTTCACGAGTTTTCAGTTTTATTGTGGGATGGTGGTAAAGACTTACTTAAAACATCGTCTTAAAAAAGCAGCCTATAATAGGTTTATTTTAGGTTTTTTTGATTAATCATTTATTATTCAGAAACTATCCCTTATGAGTGCAGCACTAGACAAGTTTTTACTATGCATGTAGAACAGTCAGCCTTGAATTGTAATAATAATTACCAAACGCTTATGACAACATTAAGTTGTTAACAATTTATTTTAAAATCTTATAATTCTAACATGTTAGAGTAGAGAGCTTCATAATTCAGACTTCATTCAGACACACTTTCATCTCCTAATTTAACCCCATAGGGGTTGATTTAAAAATAGCCTTTGTTTGAAACAGAATTTTGAATTTCCAAGCCAGATTTCATCATAATCAATCCGTACTGGATTGATTATGATGAAATCTGGCTTGGAAATTCGCATTAATAATATTAATATATTCAAAACTTGAAATTCCATCCTCACCATCTCGATGTCTGGAAATCCACAACTGTGCGTTTCTCTCGGCACTTTTTGCCTCGCACTACTTTGTTGTGGAACCAATTACCGGCAGGGGTGTTTCCAAATGGATACGACTGGGGGGCCTTCAAGAAAAGAGCTTACTCCTTCTTAAAAGGCCGGCAACGCAACTGCAAGACCTCTGGTATTGTGGATGTCCATGGGCGGCGGTGATCACTTACCATCAGGTGCACCTCCTGCTCGTTTGCCTCCTCTTCTATAAAAAAATATAGATATGGATATTAACTTATCCTTGTCATCCATTTTTAATGATATTTAATAAACATTTTTATCCGAATCGGCGCAGATAATATTATTGCTGGAATCAACGCCGACTTCATTAATCTTCCTTATTATCATAACGATTTTGTATATTTGTTCCAAGACATAAGGAAACATTTCGGAGAAGCCCCGGAACCGCAGTTGGTGAAACAGTATACACCGGTGACCTTCAGATGTGAACCTCCATCAGCTGCTCCTTTCGCTCAAGTGTACTGGCTTAAAAACGGAGCACCCATCGTCGAAGGTGACAATGTACAAGTCTCTAAGGAGGGACACTTAAATATTAAACAAGCTACTATATTGGTAAGTTTTTTGTTGTAATAAAGGAAACAAGCACTTGATATAATATTTTAGATGCAGTAAAACGGCAAAAACTGACTTTTCATTTTTTGTATCTATAACAATCGGTGTTAGATCTTCACCAAATTTAAACAGAACCAAATAGAAAGATTAGCATCTCGAAAAAGCTTCAAAATAGGCCCATATTTTTTTTAGGCCCAGCAGCACCCCTTTAAAGCTAGCACATTATATGTTTGGGTAATGGGTGTTAGTCAACGATACTTATATATAGCCAGGGCTCGCTTCAATGTCGAAATTTAGAAATTGGAACCCAAAAAATTGATAATTAAAAAAAAATTGTTTTTGTCACGCAAAACATTCTGTAAACTCAAGGGTTTTATTGTTTTCTACTGATAGTGGAGTAGTATCATTTTGAATCAAAACTAAACTAAATTATTTGGGTTTTCATCAACTCAAAAATTTCCTTTCTTTTGAATTAACTTTCATGGAATATTTTGAAGGGTGTTTTACTAATTAAAAGTCTAAAATGTTGCGAATTTTTATTTTATTATCCAAAAAAAAACATCATGCTTGGTTAATATTTAAAAGAGCTACATAATACGGAAAATATATTAATAAACTAATTAGTAACGAAAACAGCGATAACCTCAATTCAGAGAACGGACGATAAAATGTATTTATAATGCGCAAAATAAATTGGTTTTTTCCTGTTAATCACTAACTAACGCAGTCGAGTAGTCGACCATAATTTACATGAGTTATATTGGTACAGTTGAACAGTTTTAGGAATTATAATTAGGTTTTCTGTTTGTTATTTCATAATTTTGTACAATAATACCATTTACCCTAACTAAGAATCGAACCCGAGCCGCGCGCTTGTCAGACTGATTCCTAACGTCCTACGCCGTACGACCGATAGATGATTCAACATCTTATTATTCTTATAAGCTAATCCTATGGGGTGATTGAGCATAACAGCTTATTATTTATAATTTACATTATTTGTATTATTTTATGCTGTTTATTGATGAAAAGTCTAACATATACTCATTCAAATATATTGATTTCGAAATGATCGTTTGAGCATAATATTAAAATTTATAAAAGATAAATTATGCCTCTAATTTATTATTACAAATAAATAACCATAGACTAAAAATAAGTAAAAATACTCCATGGAGTAGTTTGAGGTAGGGATGCACGATTCAAAATCGATTCTTACTAGAATCGATCTTTTCCTGTTGTCGATTCGATTATTTAGATCGATTCTTCAGAGCAAGTTGAATCGACAGATCGTTTCTTCAGAGTACAAAGTATAAGTTTCCTTACGACTAATTATACAATATTTTGCTATCTAATATAGTATCTTAATTTATAATTCAATAGATCTAATCCACTTCCCAAAATTCTTGCTTAATAAGTTCTTTTTGCATTCAAGAGCTTTTAGATTATTGGGAATTAGATTGAAATATTTTATTGCCACAAAAAACGCATTTTTGGTACTTAAAGTTTTACTAATTTTTGGTAAAGTTATCTGTCTATTACGTGTATTTATAAACCTCTTAGAGTGCATTAATTTACAATCTGTAAAATAATAAGTAAGCGCATTCACAACAAAATACTGGTTAATTTTTAAAGGTACTAACATTTCATTTTCTATTTTCATTTTACTTATCAATTTATTCTGCAAATTTATAATAGGTTTAATCGTATTATCATATGCACCACCCCAAGCAATGATTCCATAGTTTATAACACTTTCAAATAGACCATGATATATTGTTTTCAGTATAGATGGGTGTAGCCAATTACTTAATTTATAGAATAAAAAAGTGAAATACTTGACTTTTTTAATCAGCTCAGTTACATGCTTGTTCCTAGTTATATGTTATTAAATCTAACGAATCTTGTCCGAAAAGAGCATTTGACTGTAATTCGTCAGCCTATAAAGTATCTACGCATTAAAATATTTCCACAAAATTACGATGAAAAATCTGAACAATAGTGGAATCAATGTACACAATATATAAAGATATGCAGTCTTTTGGGTTTTTTATTTTATTAATTGCAATTATTAATCGCAAGCGCGCAACTAACTGTTAGTATAGAATTATATATATTTTCATGCTTATGATATATTTGACCAATCACGTTACAAATATTTTATATTTTTCATCTAAATTATACTTATGGATTTTTTTCTTATATACTATGGATATACTTATGGATTTCTTTTTTAATGTTTATTATTATATTTTTATCTCTTAGCATACAAAATATATTTGTTCAAAATTTTAATTCTAATTTTAAAAAGCTATATACTTCAAAATCTATTCATCAATCCTTCTACAACAATACATTTGTAATAAACCATCTGTTTACTATCTAAATTCACTCTTATCAGAACCACACAACCCCCATGAAAAAAAAATATATAAAAAATATATTTTAAAATATAAAAATTATATATTTTAAATATATGAAAAATACATGAAAAATATATAAATTATATATCAAAATATAAAGTCCATAAATTTCCAGATCGCTACTATTACTGTTAGAAATACAAATATAAATATTGGAATATCTATCTATACATATAATAAAATCGTACAAATATCAAAACTGTACATTGAATATTTTTTTAAAAGAATACTTGGGGCGTGATCTACAATCGATATGGAAGCCAAAAATATAGTTTTTAGAATTTTTGTCTGTTTGTCTGTATGTATGTCCGGGGTAAACTCAAAAAGTGCTGCATAGATTTACTTCAAATTTTGCATGAATATTACTAACAGGTCGGGTCAACATATAGGCTACATATTATCACGCTAGCACCTACAGGGGAGGAGCAGTGCGGAGTAAACGAAGTCCGCGCGGGCGAAGTCGCAGGCAACAGCTAGTATTAAATAAACACCCAAACCCAGAAATACAAACATTTATCCTCATCACACAAACGCCTGATCCTGCCGTAAATCGAACCTAAGCCCCGTTGATTGCACAGTCATGGTTGCTAATCAAACGACCAACAGGGCGTTCTAATAAATTACTGAGATCTGAGGTACAAACACGAAAAAACATACAATTGAAGTGATAACCTTTTCAAACGTCTTCCCAAATAGGAGGTCTATTAGGGAAGACGGTTGAACAGAGACGCGTATAGCGCCATCTGTGTGGCAAAATGTAATGCCATATGTAATATGCACAAATTACCCTCCGAATCGGAACACTACGTCATCAAGCAGAGATGGCATTATAGCAGGAATATGTGACCAGAAAGCAATGGCACCAGATCCGGTCGGTAAATTTATGTATATGACATTCTTACTGCCTCGTTGGTCAACCCCGACTATGGAATCAATGGGGCCCGGGTTCGATTCCCGACAGGGATGGCATTTACGTGATTCGCTGTGTTGGTCCCGGCCTCCTTTGAAGAATAGGCCAACTGCCGTCGTCGTCTGCAGGTCGTAAAAGGCGACCTTGCATTGAAGCAGATGGGTCTCCTGTTGGAAAGAGTCAACCATCGCCTATAGACACCAAAGGTGTTAATGGTGTGTTGCTATCTTGTGGCGAGGTCTAATACCACATGCATAAGTTTACCGGCTACCTTACCCTCCAAACCGGAACACGACAGTGATATGCACTTGCGCTATTGCGACAAGAATAGTTAAGACAGTGGTACCAGATCCGGGCGAGACAATGCAGAACTCTACCACCTAGTAGCCACGATGGTAGTGACTCGTGTAGCCAATCGGTCGCCTTTTACGACCTGCTTGGTAGACCGGCAGTTGGCCTATTCTTCAATGGAGCCCGGGACCAACACAGGGAAAATAATGAACATTATATAAAAATATTAGCTTTCCTCTCGCCTCCAACATTTTATCTTTAACTATAGTAAATTTCATATGCCTGTCAGAACGGCAGTTGGCCCATTCTTCAAAGGAGCCCAGGATCAAAACGGGAAATCTTATCTTACTTATCTTAATGTACAAAATACAAATATGAAATAATTTACAGGACATAGCAAACTACACCTGTGTCGCTGAAAATATAGCCGGCAAGAGAATGTCCGAGCCGGCCTTGCTTACAGTGTACGGTGAGTGAGGATTTAATATAACTTGTACATTTTACAATTCCAAAGTATTGCGTCTTTTCAATACTCACACGTTCTGAGCAAGTTCCAACAATTTGGACATTTTCTTTCAATAAGGATTTTCTCTATATTTCTTTATAAGTTTTGAATTGAATAAAGTAGGATTTTTTATAATAATATTATTTGTTATTATTTAGGTTTAGGCTTTGTAAGGTTGTGGTTTTGAAGCAGGCGGGCTGTTAGGCGACAGCGATTATTATTAACCTACCTACCGAAAAAACAACGGGGACTACTGGGGAGAACGGCAGATTGTCCATTCTTCGAAGGGCCCGGACCGATGCGGGCTTTTATCAAAAAATGTTTAGTACAAAAATTTGTTCTAAGATAAAAAAACATGAAATTTTTATTTCAGCAGTAAAATTTATGTAAATCATCATCAATCATCGCTTTTTTAAGGTTCTGAAATGTTCGTGCGTCCATCTGTCCGCCTGTCCGCATGATAACTCAGAGATCCTGATTAATAGAAAACTGTAATTTGACACGAATACACATATTAGTCAAGTCAACAAAGTGGTAACATAAACACGGACTTCAGGACTTCTTTTTGTTTTTCAGTTTCGTCAGACGGGTTTCTGTTTTTTTCATAATTTATTTTATAAAATTAATTAGGTAATTTGTATCTAAATGTTATGTTCAAAAGTCAATGGAGGATGGACGGCGTGGTCGACTTGGGACGACTGCTTTTGTCCTGGCCAAGTACGGGAACATCATGATGTGCGTGGCAGGAGAAGGATAAGAACCTGCACTTCGCCACGGCCCTTAAATGGAGGCCAGCCGTGTATTGGAGCAAGTGTTCAGAAAACCCCCGATTGTATGGATTGTGATTTAGGTACGTACATAAGCGACTATATAACATAAATTATATTTTTTTTAATTTCAAGTTTTTGTATTTGGTGCTATATTTTTTTATATATATTGTCAAATACCTAATTATTCTGTCTTGTTTTGTGTTTTTAATCTTTGTATTTTTATTTTGCTACTGTATGTGTTAATTACTGTAAGTGTTGTGGTGTATGTCTTAAATGAACGATTTCTATTCTATTCTATTCTATATATTATGAGCTTTTGGGCCAAACCAATGATGTTTAATATATAATGTAATAATAAAATAAAATTGGAGTGTCTATATGTAATACTAAAATAACTGCTTTTTACTAAGTGGCTATAGTATACATGGTACACATACCAACATTTTTTTACAATTTTTGTCTGTCTCTCTGTCTGTTTGTTCTAGCTTATCTCTGAAACGGCTGAACCGATTTTGCCGGAACTTTAACTGGCAGATAGCTGATGTAATAAGGGGCAACTTAGGCTCCTTTTATTGTAGATTTTTTTCACGTGGAAGAAGTCGAGGGCACAGTTAGTATATGATATAAATTAGGCAGTAGCAGGCAAAGTTGAAAAATGAAAATAATAATAAGGTCCTTCCAAAATAGGTGATCATTTTTCAACACAGCATTCAGTACGTCTAACCGAAGACATACCCAAAAAACAATGTGATTCAAGTGACTAAAACTTATTGATTTTAATGAATAAAATATTTTTTTCTCATAATGTTATATTCCTTTCTGCATAAAATAATTTACTTTTAACGTAAGAGTGAGTACTAAGGTAAATAAACTCGCGCCATAACGTGAGAGACCTTGAACCACAACTCGAGTCTCGGAAGGTGAGAGCAGCCGGCGTGCGTTCAAGGCCTTTTACGGTGCGTTTATTACAACATAGGTATGTTTAATATTTTCATTTATTTTTCAAATATCTATTACCTATTTAAAAAATATTATTTGATGTACATAATCAATATCTTATTTTAGTGCTTGAGAACACGTCTTAAGCTTTGAAAATAATTTATTACAATATAATGTTCATAACTGAAAATTTCAAAATATAGTTATTAGCTATAAATCTGCGTAAAAATAATAACAAGAACATTTAAAATTGGACAATATGCTTCACCTTCGTCGGTCCAGTGTGAAGTTGTCTTTATCGCACTCTACGATGTACCCGTGGGATACGATAGAGAAAACTGCACGGGGACAGAGCACTACTTTTTACACATATCTCTTTTTAATCTCTCGCCCTTAATGTTCCCTCTTAATAGCATTAGTAAATAATAATTGCTATGGCTGTTAGCCTGTAGTGAATTACACAAGCCACATCATTGTTCTATCAGCTGATCAATGTTCGCCGTATTTATATGACGTAAGCACCTACGCACTGGCTCTAACGCACACTCACAGATATGGCGCGAGATTATTTACATCACTACTCACTCTTTCGTTAAAAGTGGATTATTTTATGTAGTAAGACGTAAAGCGTTAATGAAGACAAAAATAATATATTCGCAAAAATCAAAAAGTTTTAATCCCTTGACGGCAACAAATTATATTTCCGTCAAAAAAGAGTAAGTATCTTCACCCTTGTTTCATCAAAGAACTAGGCGGAAGTACAACCGGACTTGTTTTTACGATAGCCGATTATGCACGACTAGCTGAAGATACTCTGTCCCACGATACGATGGTGGCAAGCTTGTCGCCAATCGGGCAACAATCCACGGCAACGTTGTTTTCATTAGAAAACTGAAAAACACATTTGAATTGTCCAATCAGGAAATCGAACTCGGGCCCTCATGTGATTAACACCGACAGCGGATGCCGTCGGTGCCGTCGGACCACAGAGACGAATGCCGTCAAATGATTTTATAATTCTATGATAGCTTTTTCCGTATGTCTATCATACTGTGAAAAACAAATTACACCACACACTTTTGGTACCGCCTTGCTTATTCCTGCCGCAATAGCGTCAGAACTTGTCACTGTCGTGTTCCGGTTTGGAGAGAAAGGTAGCCGGTAAACATATGCATGAGGCATTAGACCTCGCCACAAGATAGCAATGCATCATTAACATCTTTGGTGTCTATAGGCGACGGTTGACTCTTTCCATCAGGATACCTTATATCATAAGATATCAAACAAGTAGATGATCTTATGATATAAAAAAAATATATCGAGAACAGACGTGCATAAAATAAGCTGAAGTAGGAAGAAATGTAACGAATCAATATCAGCAATCTTGAGAGTAATAATAGTGATGTACGGCTGATTGTATGTCAAATTTGTCGATATCGTTTTAGTTGTTTCCATTTTAGTCCTTTTCATCGTTTTTCATCAAAAGGGTTGAGGGTTGTTATATTTACTATTAACGTGAAGCAGTTTGGCCGAATAAAACACTTGAATCACTTTTACACGCACAGTATAATTTTGGGCAGAGTAATGCCCTCAACAAGCGATAGAATTATAATGAATCGAAAACATGATGTCCCCGCTTATTTATACCATTCGTTATCTATTTTATTATGACGTCATAACACAGGTGTGCCGCACATCTGGCCGGCTAGTAGTTGTTGTCAAGCGCGGTTGATAACACTACCTATCATGTTCACTTTTTAAAAATACTAATGCTTTTGTATTATATATTCGTAAAGTCAGGTGTCCAGTCTATAGCTTAAACATTTCCTTAGGCTTAACGCAATATGTGTTGAATAAAGAGAAAATAGGTGGCAAGCCTATCGCCAATCTGGCACTTTTCAATCCCGCGCAACTTTGTGTTTATCAGAAAACTGAAAACACACTTTTTTTTCATGTGACTGACCCGGGAATCGAACCTGGGTCCTCATGTGGTCAACGCCAACGCTGGATCACTAGACCACAGAGGCGATAAAAAAATTTAATACCACGCATATAGGCGCTACCTTTAGATTTAAGATAAGGTTGGTTTTTAGGGTTCCGAAGTAAATTAGATACCCTCATAGTTTCGTTATGTCCGTTCGTCCGTCTACAGTCTAGCGCAGAGATCCTTAGTATTAGAAAGCTGTTTGGCATGAATATAAATTTTAGTCATGGCAAAAAACGGTAATACAAAATCTTACAAAATATTTTTTAGGGTAGCTACTCTTACATGTAAAGTGGAGATGTTAATTTTTTTTCTCGTGTACCCCATAGTATGGGGTATGGGTGAATAGATTTTTAAGAAATATTGCAGGTTTGCTAAATATTTTTTTTATAAAGGAACGTAAAAATTAAGCTTTAAAGTGCTAATTTTTGTTAGAGTCAAGTGTCACCTCCCCTCTGCCACCTAAACCGTTACTTTTGGTGGTGAGAAAAAACTCACGGTAGTTGTAAATATAATGAAGTTAAAAGGAAAACTATCACGGCTTAGAAGGCTTTACATGTTTTTGAGTAATAGTCGACTAACTTATAAATGTATTTGGAGAAGTTTTTATAGATGGTAAACCTGCGTTGCAAATATATCCATCATTAACGTTAAATATGTAGGTTAAGTGTTCATAGTATGAAACAATAAAAGCCCTCTTCTTAGTCCGAATATTTGTGATAGACGACTTCGAAACTCTACATTATGAGTGGTCCGACACGTACTTTACTCATTTTTTATGTTTAGTGACTGACAATTATTTTGTATATCTTCATGTTATTCATTTTTGGCGTACTTGAGCTGCTGTTAATGGATAGTACTAAATCGGTATCGTAAAATGTCGAGAAATTTTGGTATACAAAATAATCACATTTAATCACTAAGAGCGATTTGTGATTCGTATCAAAATATATTTTGCAAAAAAAATACTCGTAAAGAAACTGAGCTCGTTTACGTTTGCGGCACTTTCATTTAAGTGACATGTAAAGAAAATATTTTCTTTACATTAGACAACTTGTTGCAGATGTGTACGTCGATAGCTTGGACGAGTTGGCCGACGCGTCGTCGGATATAGTAATGGGTATGTTGGCGCATTAATATGATAACCTAATTTACTTGAAGGATGGTGGATTCTTGTATTATATGTCAATATCAAATTTTATTCCTTATTAATCGCACATGTTTACCTAGATATTAAACACTTTTTTTAATTTAACGATGAGGTTATAAATTGTTGTAGCTATGGCTATGCTAGACTTCATACGTTTTGGTCGAGGTCCAATTTCACTTTTTGCTAATAGAATATTTGCATTTCAGCTAGACCGTGGCTGAACAGTTCATCGAAAACGAGCAAAGCTTAAATATATTAAAAAGCCACTAAAATATATTCTGTAACCCAAAGAGTTGTCATAATACATTTTTCAAAATAAAAAATAGATTTAATAAATATTTTAAGACTAGCCCTAGAGTGATAATTCGTTGTATAATATGCACATTATCCTTCCGCATTCCTGTAAATATATCTTAAACATTAACTACAATTATTTAAAAAGATGTCTTACAGTTGAGGTAAATTCCAATATTGTAAACGGGAGTAAAGGTTGCCTCGATATAGGTTTGCCTAATGAGGCAACCAACAATAACAAGGTGTTTACTAATGATGAAATAAAGATATTTTTCATTTTTTCAATACCTTAAGATTTTATATCATAGGATAGCAATCAAGCAGATGACTCTCTTGATAGAAAGAGACAAAAATCAAGGCACAAATGCGGGTTCTAACACGTTTAGACGTTTTATACTGTCCAACCTCGAGCATTGCCAACATGCTAGTCTCCCAGTACAATATATATTTTGAAAAATTTCACTAGAATTCTATGGTCAAGTTATTTTAGGCCCATTTTTTCACCAGAATACAAGACAAACGGCTGAACTTCTTCCGTTCTTAATCAATATCTGTCTAAATGAACAAAGAGACTTGCTGCATATATCTTAAATCTTCTTAGTATATAAATTACGTATCACATTGTTTGTCAGCGATGAACTCCGAAATTAATGAATCGATTTCAATGAAATTTTGTAGATATCTACTGTTTGGTCCAACTTAATAGATATAGTTTCTATCTCAATCTCTCCTCCCCCCCACTCGAATACCCCACCAAAATATTCAATACAAGTAATTTGTATGGCACAACAATAATGGTTTGCCGGGTCAACTAGTATTATTATAGATACTATTAAAACTAAGATTAAAAATTATCTGTTCAAAAATGGTGTTCCTGAAGGTTATATTATGTAGACCTTCAAAGAGTGAATAGGCATTTTCTAGCTCAGATTACCTTTTTCCTAGCAACCTTTGATCCTAGCAACATTTTCCATCTCTTGGGTTAAAAATACTTACGTTGGGCCTATAATAAATAATTTAAAAAAACATTTTTACTACCATTTGATAAAATTTTTGCATAATCCACAACACTGAAGGTTGTAAGTTCGAATTCATTTACTACAAACTGACAGTCTTATATCTATGACAATTCGTTTTCTCTATATTCACAAGCAAAAATTCGAAAGTAGAACTCTATCGCTCAAGTACATTATATTTTACTCAATGAGATATTAAATTAATGGTAAAGAATCTTTGATTTGTAGGGCAATGGTCGCGATGGTCGGAATGGTCAAGGTGTGACTCCGATTGCCTACAATCGAGAAGAAGGAGGTGTCTTAGTACAGCCTGTATTGGAAAAGACTACCAAGAAGCTCAGTGTCCCTTGTGTGTAAGGACTTCTAAGTACGATATGATTCATAATGGTAAGTCTGAAGTTATACTGCTTAGATAGCAGTATATTAATTATTACTAATTAAAATTATATACTAATTATTTACGTAACATTCAATTTTCAAGTTTCAAAATGATAAAAAATATATGTGTAATATTCAAAGAAAAATATTGAAAATTAAATTAATTTTTTTGTTCGGATTATCGATTTCGTTAAAAATAAGTTGACTATATATAAAATTTATAGCGATGTTTTTTTTTTATTGTTACGAACTTGTTGAAAAATATTGCGACCTCTTTGAAGTCTGTATAGGTCGTTATCATCTTAACTACTAGGTGGTAAAGTTCCTCAACGATTTTCTCGGGTTTGATATCGATGCCGGACTCATTTCCGCACCTATTGCGTCTGCGATTATCATTGTAGCCTGTTTGTTTGGAAGGTAAGGTAGCCTGTAAACTTCAACATGTGTCAATGCATCTAATCACAAAGTAGCTTTTCGTGACTTCGTTCACGTGATCGGATTTTGATTGGATTGGATTGAGTCGGATAAAAAAGCAGCTTTTGTTACTCTTAGATAGTGAATCTTTTAAATGGTAAAATAATTTTTAAGATCAATTCAGGAGTTTTTGAGTTTATTTGTTATAAATATACAAAAATACAAATGTCTTTATGATATTAGGATATGTAGAAGTATGGCGACGCGCATTAACATCTTTGGTGTCTATGTGCGATGGTTATCTCTTTCCATCAGAAAAGCTACCTGCTTATCTGCTAGGTACGAGTACCTTATTATATAAACAGTCGTCGAAGAAAAACGTTTTGATAAATTGTGAACAAATTACATAAAATTCAAGGTGCAACTTTCAGGTACTCTACACTTGCAGGTTATATCTTATGTTTTTTCTAGGTTCTACATACTGGCCACTTCTAATAGCATTATCGATCGCGTTTCTTATATTCCTCGTAGTTGTTATATTGAGCGTCAAATACATGAAAATGAAAATTGCGGAAAATTCACCGTACGTAAAACCGCCTCCAGGTAAGTTCTATTTTCTTTGAAATAAAGTTATATACAGAGTGATTTTAAAAGGTGTTTGGAACAAACTTAACATACTCAGGTAGCGAAATAGACGATGATATTCTATGAATATTTTGATCGCGGGCAGGGAAAATGGATTTTATATTGCGACTGGCTTAGATCCATCCGTTGCGTTAGACGTAAATTCATAAATAATAGCCTAGTTTAGACTAGATTTGAAAAATTGCTTAATAAATTACCTTATTAGTTTTATTAACCAAGGGAGGTTAATGAGATCGTCCTAAAAGGGTTCAAATTAATTTAATTTACAATAAGTCAATATTAGGACACAAAGAATAGGCCTTTTCGTCATCAGATGAGCGCAAGCGTAGCCGCCATGTTGAAACGGCGGTAATTCAAAAAATTCGTACTGTTTTAATCAACAATGGCTGGACAAGGACTATTATCTCCACAAAGAAATAAATTATTGGAAAAAACCATCGATGGTGCTTCACTTATTTATGATTCAGTTGAAGCTCATAATTGTGAACAATTGAAAAGGTGGTTAAAATGTCATGGGCGTCCGCAAAAAGGGAAAAAAAGTGAGCTGATTGAGAGGTTAGAGGTTATTAATTGATTTATCAATATGTTGAAACTCTTGATAGCTTAAAGGATCAGGGTTTTGTTCAGTTGGACCACTTTCTCCAAGAAAATGTAGTGAGCAAATATAAGTATCCTTAGTAACATTATCAATAGATCTAAAACCTCGGTCACTTCTGCCACATTTTTTCACCCATAACTCACATTTCGCACATTTTACACATGCTTTAATGTGTAATTTGCTTGATGATTTGATTATTTTTTTTCGATATTCAAGACAAGGCTTTGGAAAATTTATAAAATAGAATCTATTGGTTTTAAATGATTTGTATCGTGTATCACTTTTACATACTCCATAACAACACCGTTTTGTTGTTCCTTTTCGTACAGACAACATAATTATAATGGAGTACAAAAATTTTTTTCCGATTATTTTGACTTACTACTTATTTTTTTTTTCACTTTTTTTACAATTAATCAACTTTGATTTATATTTTAATTTTTGATACACGGATAGCGGACAATTTAGCATGGTTGTTTACAAAAAACAGTACGAAAAAGATGGCTGATTCTGACGCATGCGCACAAAAAATTTTTGTGATGAAAAGGCCTATACTTGGGGCGTGATCTACAGTCGATATCGAAGCCAAAAATATAGTTTTTAGAATTTTTGTCTGTTTGTGTGTTTGTCTGTTTATCTGTTTGTCTGTATGTATTTCCGGGGTAAACTCAAAATGTACTGCATGAATTTACTTCAAATTTTGCATGAATATTACTAACAGGTCGGGTCAACATATAGGCTACATATTATCACGCTATCAGTGCGGAGTAAACGAAGTACGCGCGGACGAAGTCGCAGGCAACAGTTAGTATTTAAATATATTGAACACTAATGTACTATATATACTATACCCTTACTACGTACGTACTATACCCGTGTGCGTCCCGGGCTCCTTTGAAGAATAGGCCAACTGTCGTTCTGCCAGGCAGGTCGTAAAAGGTGACCGATCAGCAATACGAGTCACTACCATCGTGGCAAGGTGGTAGAGCTCTGCATTGTCTCGCCCGGATCCGGTAAAATTAATATCATTGAGTCTAATAGCAAATAATTATCACGAACTATGTCAAAAATGTTTACGAAATGTAAAATGTATGTACAAACACCACAGATTTTTACACCCTTCGGTCCGTATTTATACGAATATTCCCCTAAAAGTAGCCAATTAATTGGTCCAGCTATTCCCGAGTTTTTTGCTTAGCAATACATTTATATACATAGCCATTAATTTTTATTTATATACATTATCACTCATATCCCCTAGAAGGTAGCGGGTGGACCAGGAGGTGGCAGGTTGCAGGACCTGCCAAGCAATTTAAACGTTTTGATTCAGGTCCTTCTTTAAAGAATAGATTAACTAACTTACTCCTTAATATCTGATGGAGGTTTCCGGTTTTACTGCGTTAAAAATATTTTGATAATGTCATTAATCTGCCTATATACTACTTTTGGACCGTAGAGAGTTTTTGTTACTAGATTCATACAAATAAAGTCATTAACCGCCCCGTTGTTAGAGTGGCTACAGATCGAAGGGCTCGGGTCCGTTTGACAGGGATAAACATTTGTGTGATGATCATAGATAGATCAATTCGTGAAGCAATTTATTTATTAAATAAAGTGTTGAATAAACTATTTATTAATATGAATTTTCTATTTAGGTACCAACTATTTTGGGAATGTAATAAAAAGAACGCTGACCAATCAACCCGATCTAACAATACACGAAGAGTTTCATACAGTAGACTCAAGACGGAAGAACATACAGGCAAACGTTCCCGCTAACACTCGCAATGAACATTTATATGAAGTACCACAACTCGCAAGCAGGTAAGGTTATACGTCTGAATCTATTATCTATTACATATAATAAAATCGTAGGAAAGTCAAAACTGTACATTGAATATTTTTTTAAAAGAATACGTGGGGCGTGATCTACAATCGATATCGAAGCCAAAAATATAGTTTTTAGAATTTTTTTCTGTTTGTCTGTATGTATGTCCGGGGTAAACTCAAAAAGTACTGCACGGACTTACTTCAAATTTTGTATGAATATTATTAATAGGTCGGGTTAACATATAGCCTAAATATTATCACGCTATCACCTACGGGGAGGAGCAGTGCGGAGTAAACGAAGTCCGCGCGGACGAAGTCGCTGGCAACAGCTAGTATAAAATATATTCGGTAAGTACGCACATCCTCTTTCGTTCATTGCCATGTCATAGTACCAGGTCGTTGCTACGTCGTAGTACTCCGTCGTTGCTACATCGTAGCCGATGCGATTGAATGAATGCTGATCTTGACCCGCATGTTTTTACGCCATGTTAGTCTGCCTCCCTTCCCCCCATTCCTTGCAAAATAGAGTTTAATATATATGCTAGTCAGCTCATAAAAGGCGAACGACTGGCTATACGTGTGGCTACCATTGTGAATACTAGGTGGTAGAGCTCTGCAGCGTCTCACCAAGTTTTGCTATAATCGCCTTACTTATTCCTGCAGCAATAGCGTCGATGCTTATTGCTGTCACATTCTAGTTTGGCGGGTAAGGTAGCAGGTAAACTTAAGCAAGTTGCATTACCATCCCGCCACACGGATAGCGACGCACCATTAACATACTTAGTGTCTATAGGCGATGGTTATCTCTTTCCATCAGGAGAGCCATCTGTTTGTTAACCATCTTGTTATATAAAAAATTGTTTCAACAGGTTTATTAATTGCACAAAAAAACTCTTAAGTTGTAAGTCAGAAATAAGTAATTGAATTTTAATGAAGATAAATTTTTATCATGGTTTTATCTATGTGCGCACAGTAATAACAAATATTTTTTTATTTGTTTTTTTTTCCTTAGGAATATATCAGTCCCATTGTATCCTAATTTTTGTAAATTCTAATACTAATCATTTTTAAAATTAATTTTTTGTAAATTTCCTTATAAGCTTTATTAATTCAAAAAAATGTCGATTTCTGCATCAATGTTGCAATTTTTGACGTTTGCTGAGCTAGTATACTTAGATAAACTCCTAAATCATATTTATTAATTTCATATTTCTCCATCAATTTCTCCCTTTTTTCTGAAATTTACGACATTCTGTAAACAATCGTCATCTACACTGGCAAATTTGTCACAGTTTGGCAAGTCAACTGTTTTATCAGTAGTGCAATTTTTTTATTGGGATAGTGTCCAAAACGTAGTCTGTTAACTAACGTTGCGTAATTTTTACTATAATTTTTATCGTCGGTTTTTGATGTAACTGCATCAAATTGATGATGTTCTAATAGGTGAAACCGGTTGGCTTTAAGATATGGAAATTGAAATGGTTGTGATATAAATAAAAATTAAATTTGTGGAATAGTACAATTGTTTATATGAAGAAAATCAATATAATTTTTGCTGACTTAGACATTCGTGAACCATAAAGTTCAAAGTGATTGAATTATTTATTTACTTATTTAAATTTATACACAAAAAAAATGTACATAGGTTAAATTTAACGCCTAAGGGCATTCTATACTAGCCAACCTCATGTAATACAGAGAAAGAATGAAAGAGGTGGTGCATCTTAAATAGTAACAAAGTAATTTAAACTTACTGTGTAAAGATAAATCAATCAAAAAAAAACAGAAGCATTTACATTAAAGCCTTACACATGTCATATATACTACAAATAATACATATGTACACTATACATACATAATCTGTATACCTACATATATAAATATATACATATATATACACACATATACATACACAAAATACATACTAACATTCGTAATACATAATATACATACATACTTATATTTATAAATACAAATAAAAAACATATTATTAATCATATATAATTTATATTACATATAAAGCTATGGGCAACAACAGTTAAACCGTATCTAAAGTCACTCGACTAAATGCATCAAAATGAATCTTTAACTGTAATGAATTATTTTATACCATATGGCTTTTTTTCTGCTTCTTTCATCAACAAGAAATGTACAGCGTGAAATAAGTAGATTTTTTTTCTTTGGCATAATGTGAAGTGATAATTATATTCCGGTATTTGTGTTTACACAAAAATTGTTTCCCATTACCTATTTAGCGTTTTATTGCACCAAAGGAGCACATTTTTATTTAATTAGATAGCAAAGAAGCAAATTGTTCTACCGACTACCTTCCCCTTATAACTGGCTAAGGACAGTGACAACCATTGACACTGTTGCAATAGGAATTACCTTGTAGAATTCTACTACTTACGTGTATACATAAATATATTATATAAACATATAGGTATACATACATACGAGTACTAATCTTTTTTTAATATTTGTTAATTAATTGTTAAAAATCATAATTGTTTGTTTTGAGGTAACCAAAAAAGGTAAAATACAAAACATTTTAATTACAACAGTAATACTTTTGTATTTATGATTTATTTCACGTTAAAATCTCTTTGATCGAAATTATTCGAGTTCCGAAACGTCATCGAGTCCATTATGCAGATTAAAATGTGCGCTATCAAAATATCATTTACAGCGATCGTTGGTTATGCAAACTAAATGTATTATAGTAGGTCATTGCTTTCAATATACGGAAGCAATATAAATAATATGATAGTTTACTTTCAACTCTGAATATCTTTGGCAATTGGTAAAAATCCATCTTAATTTATTTATTTACAATGGAACAACAATAGCAAACACACAATAAATACAAATTATAAATAGAACTTAAGGTACAAGTCTAGTGTACCTGCCAATTACAGGTGAACACATAAATCATACAAAAAATAAAAAAAATAATGAAACATTTTAACGAAAATAATACAAAAAATATACATTAACATAAAATAACTTCTAATAAAAATAAAATAAAAATAATTACAATAAGAAAAACTTATGTTTAAAAAAAATATTTCAACTATAAAATAAGAGAAATCAAAGTGCACGGCGTTTTTGAGTTTTAACATCTTTTGTGCGTCTTAGGAGTAATAAATATTAGATAAAAATACAATAATTTTCTACACTTTTTTAAATTGATTAAAATAAAATGTATCAAATATACTCTCTATTTTTGTACCGTCTAAAGAATAGTTCAAAGCTAATTTATTTTTTGCTATTATAAGTATCTATAAAGTGTATTGGCAAATTATTAGCTCAGAATTCTGTTAATGTAACTTAAATTACTTAGATCAGCAGTTTTACTTAAGATAACCAACTACAGTATAATTACTTAATTATGATTAATAAGGAGAGAATCAAAATGTTTACTTTAATCTTACCTTAATTCCAACTTATGTCGAGTCATATCCAAAATTTTCTGTTTGAATTTATTGAGTGAATCATTAAATATATTAAAATCTGGTATCTTAGAACTGATAAAATTGATATGTATTTCAAAAACACTTCTACTATTTTACATGCGTTTTTATCCCTTTCTATTTACTAACTCCAACCGTTTTCGCGTTAAGCACATCATCAGCGTTACAAATCACAACTGTTACGTAAAATTTCATGTTAATCGGTAACGTGATTGAGACGTGAAAATGTAACAAAAACTTAACTCCATCTATACTAATATTAAAGAGGAAAGATAGATTTGATTGTTTGTGTGTTTGTACTTTGTAGTAGATAAACTCTAAAACTACTAAAGTGATTTTAAAATTCTATCACGTATGTATATTCCAAAGTATCCATAAATTATATATAAATTATATTTCAGAAAAAAACATTGGTTTTGATCTGATTAAGTAAAAGAAAGTAATGTTTTTGTAGTTACGAAGTAGCAGACAACAGCTAGTTTATAATACTAAAGTTCACCCTGTGGTCGAAATTTGACTATAATTCTATAACTCCATGTGACCATTGAGTAAACAATAAAACATCTTTTAAGTTTGACAACAAACTTTAGCCGTAAACAAAATGCTATACATGTGTGTATATTATTATGTATGTCACATGAATGTAGTGTGTGTAATTTTAACTTTTGATAATTTAATTTATTTCTAATTTATTATGTTCAAAATATGAGATTTCTGCAGTTCTCCGCAATGTAAACTTTAATTGTGCCAAATTTCATACTCCATTTTCGTAATATTTAGTAAATGGGATAAAAAGTTTTTACTTCGTGTATTAAGATATAGACTAGCGATTGCCCTGTGGTCGAAATTCGACCATACACTAAATAATAAAATCTCTTTTAATTTATTAACAGATTTAAGTAGAAAATAGTGTACATGTGTGTGTTAATATGTATACTATTTTATATGTATACTATTTTCCTTTTAAATCTGTTATATGTATAACCATGTATAAACCATGTATGTCACATGAATGTAGTGTGCAATGTTTAATTTTGTAAATTTAAGATATTTGACAAAGTTGTTCCTTCGCCTATTATATAGCCAAATTTTAAAATTAGGAATTAAATATGGAATTGAAAGTGCGTTTTAATTATTATTGTAAAATTATTACGAGATAATATAAAAATATTCATTTAAAAATATTTTATTGAATTGGATGTGCACCAAGTCTTGAATGAACTTTGTAATGCTAGCAGTGTGTCATTTTACATTTAATTATAACTAGCTGTGCCCGCGACTTCGTTCGCGTGGAAAATATTCTAAAATATCCTATGTCCTTCTCCTGGCTCTAAACTACCTCCCTGCCAATTTTCAGCTAAATCGGTTCAGCCGTTCTTGAGTTATAAGTGGAGTAACTAACACGACTTTCTTTTATATATATATAGATTACGATAGTAACTGTTATATTGTAATCTGTCGCTTTAAGAACATTTTTACCGATCACTTTTAATTTGGTTGAAGACACTAAAATATTTTAGGTCAAATTTTTCGTAACTGAAATTGCATCCATGCGTTTTGTGTTTTGTGTGTATAAAAATAAAATTTTGAATTTTTTAAATTTATTTTTTATTATATAAATCAAACATTATCGATTCTGAGGAGCCTCTGAAAATTTAGCCGGCCCTTTAAAAATAACCCTATATATTATAGATTATTTAGGATTAATGTGTTTTTTGTTTTAGCTACATCTCCCCTATAGACCACGAGGTAAGAATCACTCGGCGTGGCACGGAGACTTTTGCTTGCAAGGATAACGTAGACTCCGAGCACTCTGATTCAAGCTGCTTTTTGAGCTGTGAGTTGTTACACCATGCTTTAAATGTACTGCACTTTATTTATGCTATCAGCTATTACTCGCGACTTTCGCGTAATCTAAAATCATAAATTTCTTTTTCTGCATTAAGTAAAAAGTAGCCTATGTCCTGCCCTATTTTTTCTATATAATAAGGTCGTAATATTATTACGACCTCCCTGGCAGAACGGCAGTTGGCCTACACTTCAAAGGGGCCCGAGACAGACATGGAGAACAATTCGCTCCTCGGCATTTTGGCTCAGATTAAAGCGTAGCCCTATATACGTACTCCTCTATCTTTAAGTAAAAATTCTATCGAAATCGGCTCAACCATTCCAGAGATCAACCCGTATAAAAAATTACACATAGAAATTTTAAAAATAGTTGTCTAAGTATCTTAAAAATAACACTGGTTCTTTGAAATCACTGACAGACACTTCAATTTTATTTATATGTAAATAGGTAATATTTGTGTTATAGAACCCGGGAAATATTGTTTCTTGCTTCAAAAGTATCAATGCTTGTTACTGTTATATTCTAATTTGGAGGGTAAGGCAGCCGGTACTCTTATACATATTGTGGCATTCCAAACTCATCCTTTTATATATAGGAACACATAATTGTCATTTTTGTTGTCTCTAGGCTATGGTCATCTCTATCTCAAACAAGTAGATAGTTTTTCTGATGAAAAGAGGCAACAATCGCCAAAGATGTTAATGGTGCGTTGCTATCCGTGTGGCGGGTGGCAATGCTACATGCATAAGCTCTCCCGTCCAATAAATATATGTAGGTGTCACACATCGTCGCGCGATGTGTCATAATTTATCGATATCTATTAATATACAAGCTTGTAGTTAACGTACTTGTACATAAAGCTTACTTTACTTGCATTCGTCAATAAATATTGCTTAGCTTATTTATAAATTTGAAAAATTAGTAAATTTCAAAATAAGTGTAATTTTAACCCACAATTTCATATTTGAAAAAAAGCTGGGAATAAAAATTTGCTGTTTGTTTTGGACGCATAGCGGCTTACTTTGCTTAGAGTGTAATGGCTCCTACACACTATGCCGGCGGCGGCGGCAGACGGTAGGTTTTCCTCGCGGGTATGCTATCGGCATAATTAGACCGCCGGTACTTGCCGCTGGAGGCCGCAGAGAATAATTTCAGTTGTGACAGCCAGGTAAATCGTTAGTGGTGTTAACTTTGTGTTTCTAGCTCTTAAAGGTAGATAACGAAGCCATTAGCATCGCCATCGCAGCCGTAGTATTCTTTGATTAGCAGAAAAAAAAGAAGCAGATTTTGGGTGCATTCGAGTTGGCACCGCAGACAGTGGCATAATGTTATTATTTAAAACTAGATTATGATTTTTACTTTAATTTCACTAGCAATATAAAGTATAACCTTTAACTAATAACAATGGAATTTCATCAAGTGCCGACGATTAAAGTATAAAATCTAGTGGCATAATTTTACAATCCTAATAAAAAGCTATAAAAAAACATGACGTGTTGTCGGTACATACATAACAGCAAGTTATTTGGATTTTTAAGTTAACATGATATATACAACTTCAGCCAGTTTATCCGTTTTTTTTCTGTTCTCGTAATCTGCATTTCTGGGATTCCACAGAATGTGAATTAATCTTCCCATGTTTGTTCCGGACTCCTTTGAAGAATAGGCCAACTGCTGTTCTGCCAGGCAGGTCGTAAAAGGCGACCGATTGGCTATGCGAGTCACTACCATCGTGGCTCCTAGGTGGTAGAGTTCTGCATGGTTTCACCCGGGTTTGGTACCACCGCTTTACCTATTTCTGCCGCAACAGCGTCAGTGCTGGTCGCTGACGTGTTCCTTAAATATTATATCATTTTAGTGACATTAATTGGATCCGTCATATTTATGACCAATTTTCGCAAGCTTGACGTATAATTTCGAGTGTACGACTCAACACCGACAGACACTACGTCGACAGACTAAAGACTGACAAGACTTTACTTCGACGAGGCCTTTCGCCGACAGGAAGCTTCGCCTGTTGGCGTAGTGTCCTGTCAGCGTAGTGTCCTGTCAGCGAAGCGTCTTGTCGGCGAAGGGTCTCGTCGAAGAAAAGTCTTGTCGGTGTTCAGTCTGTTAACGTAGCGTCTGTCGGTGTTTAGTCGTACACACATTATTTCTGGCAATTGATTCAATAACGGTGTTACAAAATATTTGTTAATTTTCTCTTTTTTACATTTTTATTAAATTAAACATTATATTTCAGCGGGGTCGTCGTACGGCAATGAAAGTGTAGAAATGTCACCATCCTTGAAAAACAATGCTTCTATGGATTCAAAATATATGAATTCCCACCATTTTGAGACAGCTACTTCGAAAATTGTGACTAGCGACGGTGATTGGCTGCGTTTAGACAAGTGTGGGGTTACCCTTTTTGTGCCAGATGGTTTGGTGGATAAGGGTGAAGAATTGTTCTCTATTGAGGTATCTGACGAAGAATGGAATATGCCGCTATTGCAAGAAGGTAAGATAAAGGCTTTTTTTTCCTTGGACAGCACTACGGTCTCGGTATAGCCAGTAACTTAAACTTTACATAATTTTACACTAATACACATATGTATAAGTTTATAATATAAATTTAAAAAATTAAATCAACTTCAACTATCAATTATACTCATATCTCAAAAACTACCGAATAGGGTACTCTACGCAACACTCCATAAGGAACTTCGTTTCAAAAATCTCTAATACGCTATTAAGGACAAGATTGTCGAAAAATTAATTAGCATTAGCTGCATATTAAATGTTTGTTTAAATATATTTTTATGAGATCAATCTAAAATAAACGTTGACCCAGACGATGAATAACCTGACCTGTATTCTAAATAGCATACCATTGGTTGAAAGAAATTTATCAATGTCAACTCTGTTTATAAAACAAAAGATACGGTTTCTATCAACTTTATTGATATTTATACCTAAATTATTATTGATATATGTTGCCCTTTAACCATATATTACCATCTAAATTTTTCATTTTACTCTAGCAAATATCACTGCGTGAATATTAAATTATTTTAATTATATAATATTTTTTTTCTTAATACATGAGGTCGGCTAGTATAGAATGCCCTTAAGCGTTAAGTTAACCTATGCACTTTTTTTTTTGTGCATAAATATAAATAAATAAAGAATATATATTTTTCATTTTGTTGTTAAATAACCAAAACGATATATACTTGTAATATTTTTTTATTGTCATGCTAATTTTCGTTTTATTATCCTATAATTAGCAATTGCTATTGCTCTAATTCGTTGGTTTCAAAAATCCCGTAATATTAAAAAATATGAAACCTAACTCTGTGTAATCATTGCGCTTCTTTGGCATTGCGTTATCTGGTATAGAAATATATATTTTATGACCGCTTCAAAATTGTGCACTTTCTTTGAAAAAGTAGCTCCGTAATTTTCGGCCTATGTATAAACATACATTTAGTAATCGGCAAAAAACAATGAAATTATTGTTTTATATTTTTTATATTTTCCGGTGTCGGAGTTGACCACATTAGGTCCCGGGTTCGATTCCCGTGTCGGGCACATAAAAAAAGTGTTTTTTCAGTTTTCTGAGAAACACAAAGTTGCCCGGGATTGGAAAGTGCCCGGTTGGCGATAGGCTTGCCACCTATCACATTGTGGGACTATGTATCTTCGGCTAATCGTGGGTGCACTTGTTGTACCTCTGCCTACCTGTTCGGGGATACAGGCGTGAAGATACTTTTACTATATCAAAAAGTATTACTTCTCCTGATTCTAACGGTATCTAACCTTATAAGCATGTTTAATGGCTACCTACCCTCTAAAGAGGAACATGGAACGACGTGCATATTAATTTTATATCAGCAAAAATAAGTAAGGTTGTGATAGTCGCTGCAATGGGCATATTCTTTCATTTTCCTCGCTACACGCCAGGCGACAGACCACGGTGTACCAATATTATTTAATAATACACTACAGACTCTGTCTGCATAAGTTTTCGTACCTATATCGTATAATAATGACAAGAATAATCTTATTTTCAGGAGAAACTCAGTTAAGCCCTGTTGTGAGGTGTGGACCCAAAAATTTCCACTTTTGTAAAGGAGTTGTCCTTACATTTCCACATTGTGCGGCACTAAAGAATTCCAGTTGGATTTTATCAATTCTTCAGAAACCGGAAGAAATAAACACCAGGGAATGGAGAAAAGTCTTAACTCTTGGCCAAGAAACACCAGGTTCACCAATTTTCACGCAAGTTGATCCCTCAAAAGTGTATCTTGTGTGTGAATTTCTAAGTGACTTTGTACTTATTGGTAAAAGTTTCGACGGTTCGAACGCAAAGTTAGTGAAGTTAGGTCTGTTCTTGAGTAGACGAGTAGATGGGTTTTATAATTTACATATTCGTGTTTTTAACGATACACCGTACGCGTATTATGATTGTTGTGAAATAGAGCGGCGAATAGGTGGGTTTCTTCTCTGTGATCCAAAAACTATGTATTTTCAAGAAGATTATTCAGATTTGTGTATTGATATTAAAGATATTGGAGTGGGATGGAAGATACAATCAGAAGAAAAGTATCAAGAACTATCCTTTTTACACGTATGGAATATGAACACACGTTCGTTACACTGTATTTTTGTTCTTCAGCAAATAGATGCAATTAACTGCTTAGAGCTTAACGTTAGCGTTTATCAAAAAGAAAAACAATCGAATACAGTCAATTTCAATTTGAAAACGAACGATTTTAATTCAAATTTCAATTGCAATAAACGCTTTAGCTACTCGGGCGTGGAAATTGGTTACAACGTTAATATCCTTGAAAACCCGTTTAATTATTCCTCACTGTCGAAAAAGGAAGGTAGGTATGATTTCGTTTATAAAGGCTTACAGAGAAATAGCCTCACAATGGACAATAATTACTATAGGAGTAAAGTTTTGACGAAGTCTGATAGAGTTATACTATGCAAATTGTTAGATGGTCAATCACCAAAAGGCAATGATTGGAGAATGCTTGCGGACAAACTTAAGCTGTCATCTTTTTATTATTATTTTTCAAATACATGCTCCCCGACTGAAAATATTTTAAATCTTTGGATTTGTAGGAACAATGATGTGAATATGTTAGTGAATTTGTCGAGAATTTTTAGAGAAATGTCTAGAATTGACTGCGCTACTGTGGTTGAAAGACGATGCTTTTCAAACTAATGTTTTTTATATTCTTTTTTCTTCTTTTTTATCTACAATTGTCACCAAAAAGAAAAATAAATACCTAAATTATTATGTTGAATACAAAAAAATGTGTGAAATTATAAGGAATTCTATCGATGTATAATTTTTAATATTCTTTTATTGAACTATAAAATTTTGTTTAACCTCGTGGTTTATGGGTTATTAAGTATAATGAAGTAATAGTAAATTTATTTAACTTTTAATCATACATCATTTGATAATAATACTATGCAAGACAATTGTAGATGTTTTTAAATCACAACTAAGAAGTTTTATAAAATTAGTAGCGGCCCATATAATTTAAATTATATAGACCTCTACTCATTGATTTAAAAAACTCTCTACTAAAAGGTAAGTTTGTATTATAATTGATAATACGCTGCTCTAATATTTTTTAATAAAATATTAGAGGAAGGATTTCATTATTAATAGTATTTTAAATAGAATCTTCTCTGTGCCTAACTATTTATTATATTCATGATTTTTGGAGAATTTTTTGTTTTCACATAGTAAATAATATTATGAAACTAGCTTTGGCCCGTGGCTTCGTTCGCGTTAAATTCATTTTAGGGAAGTGGGGGGTTACAAAGACACAAAAAGTAGCCCAATCCCTTTATTTATCTCCACTTAAAAAATCGCGTCAATTCGTCACTCCGTTTTGCCGTGAGCGATGGACATACAAACACACTTTCGCATTAATAATATTAATGTGGATTCTATATTTACTAGAGCACAGTGTCTACAAATTAATCTCAATTATTTACCAACCTCCAGTATCATAATATTCCTTCATACTTTCAATCTTAATATCGGTATAAGCTGTAATATTATTATAAATACAAAAGTAGATCAATTTGTTTCCTACAAGGACGCACCGCTTGAAAGATTGTTATAAAAGTAACATAAAGATAGTTTAATGGCAAGAGAAAAGCATAGAGTATCTTTTAAAAATCAATACTATGTGAATTTAGATGGCTTTACCTCTGAAATTAAGGGTAAATCTATATGTATAATTTAAAAAAATTATAAATGCGAAAGTTTAGATGTTTGGATGGATGGATGGATGTTTGTTATTTGATCACGCAAAAACTACTGAACAGATTTGGATGAATTTACGCACATAGGTAGATGATGACATGGAATAGAACATAGGGTAGGGTACTTTTATCCCAAAAAATGAGTTGTCTCGGGATTCACCAAAAAATTTATGATACAGTGGCCTGCACGGTGCAGCTAGTTATTAATATAACAGAGATGTACAGACCCGTGAGCATTGGAGTTAAATGATTACTTAAATTTCTAAGCGTGAATACATTTGTGTTACACATTACCCATTATCACAATGATACTTATTAAATATGACCTTTAAATGCGGGCGTACAATACCACCACCCGCCTATGCTTGCCGCCACAATGTCAGGGCTTGTCACTATTTTCTTTGATAGAAGGGTCGGTTAGTTGGTAAATTTGCGTGTGTTCCTTAACATCCCTGTTACATGAAGAGAAATTGATATCATGTTTAAAGATGTGATTATTGTCAAATTGTTAAAATAACATGCATGTAATTTTATAAATATTATTGAATAAGTTACAATGTAACTTATTCAATTACAATGTAACTTATTCAATGATAATAAATACCTTGTCATGGTAAAATATTGTATTACATCTAGTTCGTAGGCAATGCTACGAAGTAGTAGTTGCTACGTTATGTTTTAAGTTTAATATACCTATATAGTGTATGTACACTACGAAGTATGAAGAACTTGCTTTTTATGAAAGTGTTCTCCAAATACGAGAAAAATACACTTCTTAGGGGCCGTTCATAAAATACGTTCGCATACGAGGGGAGGGGTTTCACCATGGAACATAGATTCACTATGTGTGACAAGATGTGACAAGAGTGGGCGGGGGTCTACGGCAACGTAACGATCGCTGTTCAAAATAAACCAACTGATAATAATATATATTTTGGCATATTTCTTTAGGTGTCTAATTAATAGAAATATTATTTATTATTTGTGTTATAAAATATATTTATTGGTTTATTGAAATTTTGTTATAAAAACTAAATAAATATTTTTAATTCTCAAAATTTGTATACTATTATTTGAAATTTATCATATTCAGCGGGGAGGTGGTCTTAGTTTTGTGACCAAATACTTCTAGGAGGGTCACAGAAAGTGTGACACAATTTGACAATAGGGGGGAGGGGGTCAAAAAAGATGATTTAGAGTGACGTATTTTATGAACGGCCCTTTATATGATATTTATTATATTTTGTAATAGTATGTTATAGTTTATATTACAATTATATGAAATGAGTGTTTTGAATATACACGTAGCATAAAAAATGTTTAGTGCCCAATTATTCTATAATTTTGCCACCTATTCTTTCATGAGTCATTTAAGAGTCGTATTAATTAAACTTGTTTTATTATGGTGGTAAAGAACAGGTATTTCTCTTTCAATCAAATGTAATATTTAATTAAAAGTGAATGTATGTTTGCATAGAATTAAAAAGTTTATAACAGTGTAGACATATTTAATTTGGGTTATACAAACTAATACCTACTTGCCCCGCTGGAAAAACATATTTAAATATTTTTTAAATGCATTTAACCATACTTACATTTATTTAAAAAGTATTTAAATAGTTTGGTGCAAGCAGTATATAAGTATAAACATTACATCAATATTTAAGTATATAATATAAAAATATTTTCCTAAAAATTAAACATCTCTGATTGAATGAGAGCGATGCTATATGAGCGATAATTTTAAGACAGGATCAAACATATTTCATAAACCCAAAACGATTGTTGGAATTATATAACTTTGGATAAATTTGCTGCATCTCTATCCATCTTGCGTGAGATTAACGTTTATTTATGTGTGAGATACAAAACTAAATTGAAAGAGCCTAAAATTAGCTTCAATCTTTTAGCTACTGTTGACACCACAGTATGAAAAATAGCATTATCGTAAATTATATCATAAGTATTGCATATAATATAATGTAGTATATGTCACAATTGCACATAATATAATGTAGTGTGCTTCTGTTAATTAAAATATGTTTTCAAAACATAATTAGTTGTGAATATAGTGTTTAATAGTATTCTTATCATACATAGTTACGAACTAAATAGAAACTGTATTATTGTTCACGTGACAATTGAAATGAGGTTTAGTAGTGATTTTAAAGTTTTGGAATAAATATTTTAAAACAACAGTATTTTTATTTTTTCCCGAAATAACAAGAAAAACCAGTTTAAAACATAACCAAATTCTACTTGCAGAATTTGATTAAATTCACTCATTGATTCAGCGATATTGGTGTTTATTTATATAGACAAATAAGATTCTGAATTTAAATACCAGGTTGACCAATTCGGTCTTAATGAGTTTTGAGTTTGCATGGACTTGCTCGAATCTGGATTCCTATACCTATATATCGATAAGCTGATATCCTGTCATAAAAACTTTAGCAGAATTAAATTGCTGATATTTCTGTCAACGCCTTCACTGTTTACTACACAACAGGTATATTGGATTCGTGGTATAATGTATTTCTTTCTTAACAGATGGTTTATTAGAGTTTCACTTGAATATAAACAGCCACTCTAATATCAGTCTACTCCCTTGACTCTAATAGTATATGATGACCCGCAGTATCGATAGCTTGATATGATGACTCCGCAACATCTCGCCGGAGTCTTTAGTACAGTGGCCTTTTCTATTCCTGCCATAACAGAGTCAGTGCTTGTCACTGTCATGTTCCGATTTGGAAGGTAAGGTAGCCGATAAACTTATTCAAGGCATAACACCTCGCCACAGGGATACCAACGAACCATTAACGTCTTTGGTGTTTATAGGCGATTGTTGTTTTCTTCCAATTTTTTTACAATTGCTGTAAACCAGTGGTTTTGTTTCAATTATAGAACGTGAATTCAATAAAAATTTTTTTTTAAAGTTAAGTCTCCAGTTTTCCTCAAAATTATTTCATACGTACAAGTGCACGGCAAAGTGGACGGAGCGCGGGAAACAGCGCTTGATCAGACACCACAAGCCGCGCGCGCGCCCCTTCCGCATAGTATCTATCTATGAATTTCGGTTCGGATTCGGAAAATGAACGGTGTCGGACAGAAACTTTCTTATATTTTTGAAAGAAAATAACATTTTTTATTTTTAAATTCACATAGACATGTTGATAATTAAGTCAACTAACTACCTATGGTTTTAGTGACAAAGGTGTTTATTCTTACAGCCTGTATAATAAAATAGCAAACAAGCTGATGGCTCTCCTGATAGAATGAAGGAAATCCTGATTGAAAAGTGTGACGAGATGGCAATGCCACATGCATAAGTCTAACGGCTACGTTATCCTCCAAACCGGAACATGATAATGACAAGCAATGCTTGTCATTGTCATGCGGCCGTGGTGGCAGGAATAAGCATGGCGGTTGCATCAAATACCCGGGCGAGTCGTTGCGGAACTCCAACACTTAGTGGTTGCGATGGTAGTGACACGTATAGCCAATTGGTCGCTTTTTACGATCTGCTTGGCAGAATTGCAGTTGGTCTGGTCTGTTCTTCAAAGGACCCCGGACCAACACGGGGGAAAATATCATTTGCTTGTTTGCAAAAAAAAATGAAAATGTCTTCCACCAGTTTCTATTCTCATTTTGGTTTAAGTCGACAAATGAAATAGTAATTACACAAAATTGTCTTAAGCTCTGGTTTCCTCCAAAAGCGGTGACGTCATGATTAGGAACGTTATATCGAAATATTATGGCGTATCCTCTATTATTATATTATGGTTGATTGTGACCACTTAATATGTCAAATTCATTTTTAAATATTTCCGCGCAATAGTAGCAAATAAACCAACAAATACTCTAACTTTTATATTCATCATATTACCACTGATATTCTAACATATTACACGGTAAATGTAAAATCCCTACTTTAGATTGATGAATTTTATTTAAACTCCAACAAAAGATTATATACTATATTTATAGATTATGTATATTATATATATAGATTATATATATATATATATATATATATATATATATATATATATATATATATATATATATATATATATATATATATATATATATATATATATATATATATATATATATATATATATATATATATATATATATATATATATATATATATATATTATATCTAAATCGACATTATTTAATTAATTTATGTACAATAAACCCCTATTAGAATTAAACAATCACCGATAATTGCAAATTCATTTTAAATTTAGTTTCATATTTTTAAAACAAATAAAGATCTTTTCAAAACTAACGCTTTGTTTTATGTAAGGTAAATGAGAGAATGTTTGATTTGTGATAGTAGTAGTAAATATTTAACAAAAATTCCCGAAAAAAAAAATTTCAATCACAACCCGGCCTCATGTCAGTAGTACGTGTAGTTTTTAGTGCATTATGAGACGTGCACTTTTAGAATATCCAATTTTTTATTTCAATTTTTATGTTTCTGGTCTACTCTACGCTATAAAGCAATGTTTATTTACGAAATTGCCTTTATTTTTTTAAATAAAAAATATTTGGTAAAATGAAAAAGTACAGGCTAAACAATTTTTGGAAGCAGTCTAGTAGTTTTATAGTTTGTTTTCTATTAGCAAGTGCTCGCGATTTTGTTCGCGTGACGATAAATCATTACTTCTCTTTGCTCAGTTAAGTAAAAAAGTAATTGTTGCAAACGAAATACGTGGATTTTGATACTTAGGGGGCGGCTCACTTTATTTATTTTTTCTACAAAACTAAGAACTATTTCATAAATATTTCCCAGTAAAACTGTTACTGATTTTTACAAAAGCTTTAGCGTTTTTTTAGGAAATAATGCCTTAATATTGATTCAACTTGAAATTAAATATTAAAAACTATGACAGTAAAACGTCTGTCAGGTCAACTAATGCTATACTATAAATATTAATAATAATTCAGAAAATAACGAACTATAAATAATAATAATAATAAAGAAAATAACGATAGTGTGATGTGGACCTAAAAAAAACCATTACGTATAATCATCTAACTAAATATCCAAATTAAGTTAATTACCGTGCATCTGTTATTAGACGCATATTATATTGAGGATGTGGTTACGTATAAGGCATCGTTGTATATAATTTATGGGGTTTACCGGAATGACATACTAGAGTATTCTCACTTTCTCTGACCCAAATACTCGGTATTCAAGTATTAACGCTAGGGTTGAGTAGACTCACGATTGCATTGTTTAATAATTGAGTACTTTTCCCAGCATTTCTTTGTATTGGATATAACCTTAAAATAGAAAAAAGATGCGTTTTTTTTGCCTTACATAGATTGCATCAATGTGAAGTATAAACTCCTATGCGCCAATAGTCGAAAGGGCCCCGCTGGGTGGGGCTCCTTTTTCCAAGTGTGGGACCTAAAGGCAAACTACTTATTTCTTATGTAAAAAGCCGAATAGGATTTTAGTTGTAAATAAACTACACATTTACATAACATGGCAATTTGTTAACAGTGGCTGTAAATGCCATGAATATTATATAATGACGACGTTTTACATTCGATGTATGGCATTTTCTAAAACGTAATTATCTTCGC
This sequence comes from Apodemia mormo, assembly GCA_036924255.1. Taxonomy (NCBI): domain Eukaryota; kingdom Metazoa; phylum Arthropoda; class Insecta; order Lepidoptera; family Riodinidae; genus Apodemia; species Apodemia mormo. Next base: position 9,309,590 of record JAUPFN010000007.1, on the reverse strand, counting down.
AATCTAACTACGCCATTTTTGTACGGACGAATTATATAAACGTATGTCTATAAACGGTAAAAAAAAGAAAGAAGGCTTTTTTATTTGAAAGAATACGAATCTTAACAGTTATTAAAATGTATAGTTACCAACATATTTTACCAAAATTTTGTTTGAAAATATTAAAGTTATTAATAAGATATACGAGTAAAACATTTTATATACAACGCATTTATTATAAAACATATTTAATAAATTATATTTTTATCAATCCATTGTTTCTATCTTCATTACCATTATAGAAAAGCTGTTAAGTTTTTATCCTTATGGGGTAATTGCTCCTAGTTTCGGAGCCGTAGATAATAAAAACGCTCGTTTTCGCAGTAGCGGTTCAGCACCAACTGCTTAACTTCATTTCGAAAAAAACTACACAATATTTCTGGTCGATACTAGTTTTTGTTTGATTTATATTCATTAATGACATATTATATTCCCAGCCTGAATACCAATATCTTTGACCGCCTCATTGGTCGAGTGTTTAGCCAACCTAACTACGAATCGATGGGGCTTGGGTTCGTTCCCAACAGGAACAAGCATTTCTATGATGAGCATAGATGTTTGTATTTCTGGGTCTGGGTGTGTTATGTATATAATAGTATTTATTATAAATTAGTTCCACAGAGAAATAGGAAAAACTGGATGTATTTTCCTACTCCTCCTATATACTTCTGATTAATTTCGTTGCGGGATCCAAGACAGCTTAGCTTTTCCCCAGGGCACCCTGAGCTCGCAACTCAGAGGTTATCAGGACGGTTGCCGCTGTTGATTCTGGTTTACAGAAGTTACAGTGGTGGGAACGAGAGGTGGGCCCATTGCCCTTTAAAAAATAGTATTTATACATGTATTTCTATGTATTAGAATCGTTGACTAAAATCCATAACACAAGCAAATAATTTTCTTAATTTGGGGTTAGATCAATTTGTGTAATTTGTCCAGCGATATTATATTATATATTATATTACCTACTTTAGAACACTTAAAAAGGGAGTTTCTGAATTTATTTCCACGTAAATGGCAAATGACTGGTTATACGAATCACTGCCATCGTGATGTCTAGGATGTAGAGTTCTGCTGTGCCTTGCTCGGGTCTGGTACCACCGCCTTACCAATTCGCGCTGCTTGACACTTCCAAACCAGAACACGACTGGTTTGGAAATATAGTAGCCGGTAAACTTATGTATGGGTAAATAACACACCACCATACTGATCGCACCGCATCATTAATATCTTTAGCTTCTATAGGCGATGGATGTTTCATTCATCAGCTTGCTTGTTATTTTATAACATAAAAAATATGCCATCTAAATTACTTCGGATATCGCCTCTCTATGATTATTAGGTTTTCATCTATGTAACCCACAGCAATGAGCATATGAGCAAACACTCCTATCACTGTCAAAAATGTCATACATTTGTAGATATATTATATCGTGAAAATATAGAAATAAACTACGTTGTATTACTGTTTTATCGTAGCGAATGAGATAAAAAAGTTTAAAAATTACCCTTGGAGTGATTTTATTTCATCGGTAAGAAGTATAATTTTGTATTTGTGTGCGTAATTGCAAGCTACACTGACAAACTTAGAAATAGTCTTGAAAGGCGTATCCATTAAATACGTAATGTAAACCTTATAAGGTAATCCGTAATGTAAATCTTATTTAGTTTTCAAATAATAATCACTATTCAATAATTACATACTAACATGAGCGTAAGTATAATGTTTGTTTCACTATATCGTGTATATAAACCGTTTGGTTTATTCAAACTCTATTTGCTTTGATTAATAATTGATTAAATGCTTTGTTCTTAAGTCAATATAATTAATAACTGTAGGCACGCAATAATTGTATGTGTTTGTTATATGTATTTAATCTTGCTTAATATTTAGTACATAATTGTATACGTATAATAGAACGTTAATTGGAATGGAAAATTGAAAATTTACTTCTACCAAACTCGATATATGTAGGTATATGTAAACAAGCTGATACCTGCGATTTTAGTTGCGTGACAAAAACATCACTTCCTTTCGCTTAGTTTAGACAAAAATTTAAAAAATTGGTACAGAATAACGTAACTTTGTATTGGTAAAAGAATTTTCAAAAATGGTTAAATTATTTTGAGTTTACAAACTTACGAATAATCAAATCTTTTCAATTTATGATGTTAAAATGCAGTAAATAATCGAGTTAAATAATTTTATACGGTCATTCCAACGTTCACACAATTGTCTTAAAAATGGGTACACGTAAGATACGACACGTTCTGCCTTGAGGGAAGTTCGTAAGATTTTTATTTGTTGTTTTTAAAGTTTTTCAAGTTATTCCAAGCACGGAGTGAGTGCCAAAACCCAAATATAATTAGAAACATGAAAGTATTGATCAATATTATAAATGTGAATTTCATCTGCAACGATAAACTCATTTAACTAGTTATACGTTTGTATATCTAGCGATCAGTACAATCGACTTAAACGATCATAATATAGCAAAGAAGAATTTCGCCACTTCGAACTAGTCGATACTGGCTCAGTTGGTTAGAGCCTCCCGGCTTGAGGGAAGATCGTAAGTTCGAATCTTACGTATCGAAATTTTTCTTTGTCGTTTTTAAAGTTTTTTTAAGTTTTCTCAATCACAGGCTGAGTGCTAAAACACAAACAACACAAATATAATACTTAACATTTATTATCTGTGTTAATAATACTGTTGCTAGGCATATCGGTGTTAATAAACTAGTAAATAATTGTTGAATATATTAAGCCAGGTAAAAATTTGGTTGATAATTTCCTTTCGGAAGATAACTTGTACAACGCTTCTTCAGAGAGTTGTATCATGAAGCTTCGTGAACGTTAGCTGCGGCTAGGTGGGTGGATTAGGCAGCAGAAGCCTCCCAGGCACGTCGAAAAAATATGAATTTTAGTCATTTCCTCCCGTTTGAAAATTTGTCAAATTATAACTTGTCCAATATCTTAAAGAAAACAAAAAGTCAGCTGACTATATTGTGGTGGAAAATCCGTCAGCTGGTCACATGTAAAAAAATGAAAATGTAAAAAAAATTTTTAGTCCTATGTTCTCAATTGAAAATTGAAAACTCGTCAGCTTGTGCATTTAATATGCTCCAGTGTGGGTCCTGTGTTACACCTTTAAAGGCATCAGCTGAAAATTATCCCACTGAGATACAGCCAGCTGACGTATTTATATAAATAAATAGCTTACATGATACTGTTTATAAAAACAATATCATGTAATCTGACAAATCTTCGATTAAAAAGATATGACTGAAAAAGAGGAATATTGATTCAACTGAAATATTACAAAATGATTATATATGTTTTAGTTAGAGTATGAAGTACAATGTCGAATATCTTTAGATGCGTCAGTTTCTTTGGGATAAAACTTCGTAAGCTAACAGTAAATATGATAATGTTAGTAATAGATCACAATATACCTAACCATATGGACATAAATAAACATATAGATACCTATCTGCAAACGATTAGGTTTTAAAATACACATGTAAGCAGATTTCGGTCCTGAGAGTCCTTTCTTCCCGGATAAAAATTCGCAAATTCATAGTTAATATGACCCTGTACGCAATATACAAAATCAGCTAGCCATATGCCGAGGGAAAACTCTTCAGCTGGTGTGTTTAAGTAGCCGATATACGCTCTTGTCTGGCTCCTGCGTTACACATTTAATGGTATCAGCTGACAATTATTCCACCGAGATACAGCCAGCTGACGTATTTATTTACAATATCATAATAACTGTTATCTGGCAAATTTTCAATTGAGAAGATATGATTGAAAAAAAATTTTTAACTTCCCACTACGTATGTAGATAAGGAAGTTACTGATTTTACCCGATTTTCGAAAATCGTTTTTCACCAGATGTCCACGTTTTGAGATCCTAGGAACCTTTTCCGACTATTTTCACGATGACGTCTGTATGTCTGTATGTGTGTGTGTGTGTGTGTGTGTGTGTGTGTGTGTGTGTTCGTGTGTGTGTGTGTATGTAAACATCTCATAACTTTTGAACGGCTGGACCGATCGAAACGCAGTTGATGGCATTCGATTGGATATCGCTCAACTTAGACTGAAAATTTGAACCGATTCGGTCCAGGAGATTGTGAGAAATTTCGAAAAAACACCAAAAAAGAATTTGGCGAAACTGTATTTTTTTAATATAACTTCTAGATTTATGTGCCGATTGAGTACAAGAACTAATCAGCTCCATTCCTCAAAAAACTACGTCTAGTTCATAAATTACATCAAAATCGTTTGGGAGTAATCGTAAACGAAAAATTTTGAAAAAAGTTATTTTTCGACATAGCTTCGAAATTTTTCAACCAATAATTTTTTGGTATTCTACGATATTTTAGTACCAAAACAGCTACGTCAAATGCCGTTTCAAAAATCAAAAGCGAATCTAATTCTCAAAAAATAGCTTTTCAAATATTCAAATTACATTGTTTTTAGCAAAATTTGTTAATTTTTTTAAATAACTTTCAAGTTAATTTATCGATTGACTTAAAAATCTTTTCAGCTTTTCTTATTTACGAACTGCGTCTTTAATTTTATCAAAATCGGTCAATTTATTTGGGATTCATCAATGAAGAAAATTAAAAATAAAATGTTTTTTGACCTTGCATGGAAATTTTTCAACCTATCGATTATTTAGCTAAATCAATATTTTAGATCTCAAAAATTGAGCCGAATGTCTGTCATGTCATGTCATCATCGTTTTCAGAATATACAGCTTTTCAAAAATTAATATACTGCCATTTTTAACAAAATATATGTTTGAACTGAAAAATCTATGCTTATATTTTTTACTCTTTTGAGCTTAAAATACCTTAATTTAATGGGAAGTTTCAGGGACGGCCCGTTGGACCAACGGACATGTATTTTTACAAGTTCATGTGACCAGCTGACGTATTTTCCACCACTGTATAGTCAGCTGACTTTTTATTTTCTTTAAGATATTGGAAAAACTATATTAGACAAATTTTCAATCGCGAAGGCAGGACTAAATTTAATTATTTTTTTCAACGTGGTTGAGAAACTACCGCTGCTCAACCCACCCACCGAGCTGCAGCTGACGTTTACAGAACTTCATGATACAACTATCTGAAGCATTTTAAAAGTTATTGCCCGCGAAGAACTTGCTCATGAAAATCTGTCGCTGGCTCGCGTACTATATGTTGTCAACAAGTACTAAGGTTAAATATATGCTTCTGCCGCAATATCTTCAGTGCTTATAACTGTCGTGTTCCAGTTTAGCCTCTAAACTTATGAATGTGGCATTAAAACCCCGCCACAAGGATAGCAACGCGTTATTAGCGTATTAGTTATCTATAGATATTGATATATAAAAACTTACGATACACAATCAGTGTCTCAAAAACATCCTCTAGAAATGGGCGCACAATTTAAAATTTTGCTCTCACTTCAAATAGAATCCCGTCGCTCACGTCACTGCCCGCACGTCTAAAATATAGAATTGTTCTCTGATAAATTGTAAAATACAACATCGTGAAAGTTAAAAAAATATAAGATATTGTATATTTGGTAAGTATATGAGTTTATCAATTTATTTTTGTACGAAAGTTTTAGTATTTGAAAGAGAAGCAACCAGAACGGATGTAAGAGTTGTGGTCGATGATGTAGCGCTGGAACAAGTGGATGAGTTTGTATATCTTGGATGTGCTTTTAGCAGGGATGGAAGGTACACCGCCGATGTTGAAAGAAGAGTGTGTGCAGGGAACAGAGTGAATGGAGCATTAGGGAGATTACTTAATAGCACAATTTTAAGTCAGGGTGCCCGTCTAGCCCTGCATAATCATGTGCTTATCCTAACGCTATTGTATGGAAGTGAGAGTTGGGTATGTCAGAAAGGGCATGAAAGTAAAATCAACGCGGTCGAGATGAGGTCGCTAAGAAAAATATGCTGTGTGACACTCGCAGACCGGTTTCGTAATGTCGAAGTGAGAAAGAGGTTAGGTTTGTAAGAAAGTGTCGGTGTAAAGATGAGAAAGGGCATACTCCGTTGGTTCGGACATGTAGAAAGAATGGTAGATGAAAGATTAACAAAACAGATATACAATGCGAATGTGGAAGGATGTAGGTACCGGGGAAGACCAAGACTGACATACCACGATCAGATTGATCGAGTACTGTCCAAAGGTGGTATCAAGAGTCTTCGCAACCGGCGTAAGTGTATGAAGAGAGTGATGAATGTGGAGGAAGCGAGACAAGCCTGCAAGGATCGTGATGTATGGCACTCGGTTCTCTCTGCATACCTCGTAAGGGATCTAGCGTGAAGATATGTATGTATTAATATTATTAGTGTTTCCACGATTAGCCGAGGATACTTATGGCCAATTGCACTAACATTGTCTTAGCTAAGGACAATTCTAAATAGTATGCTATCACATTCTTTTCATTTAAGACAAGAAGTGACAGCATACTATTTAGGATTGTCCTAAGCTAAGACAATGTTAGAGCAATCGGCCATTAGTCCCGTAATATGATAGGTGTCGAGCCTATTGCTAAGCGGGTACTTATCTAATACACGGAATTGAATAATTGCCCGGTTGGCGATATGCTTGTTTTTATGAAGACTGAAAAAATACATTTTTGAATTGCCCAACCCGGGAATCTAACCCAGGACCTCATGTGGTCAACTCCGACACCAGACTACTCGATTACAGAGACGATAATACAAGCACCGTCTATAACCATCAAAGATGTTAGAAATGCGTTGCCTATCTATTTGGCCTCGTTAGCAACTTGCAAAAGCAGCTGAATTGAAAATCTTTCGGTTTTTATATTTTAACGAACAAATAAATCTTATTGATGAAATCTTAAAATGTGCTTGCCTTACAAAAAATCCGAATACAAATATCCTTCTTACATAGGTCTTATATTAAATCATGTTACAAATTGAATATTTCGGTCATTGAATACAAAAAATTGTTCAAAGCCACCACGAACCAATCTCAATCTTTTATTCGTCTCATTATTCAGATCAGTGCGTTTCATAGCTTTGCGTAGCACATCTTTGATCTAAACATCGGGAACAGGAAATCCTGCGATCTGATCGACTGAAGGACTTTTGTTTGACTTTTCTAAATTGTGCTCAAGTAAAATAGTTAAGTGTGCTTCACAATACTAAGTTTTAATTGATTTCGATCTTGCCTTCTGTTTACTACTTTTGAATCTTATGTTCTTGAGAGGTTTTGAACAAAAGATTTAGCTTAATTTGGTATCTTTTGTGCAGGGTGACTGGTAAAATATTGTAATATTGTAAAACTTAATAGTCGATGTTCATAAGTAAATAAACGACGATGATCTGGTAGGCAAAAAACTCCAGAGCCTCGCTCATCGCCGCAGAGTGGAGTTCATTAAAACGTCTTAGGTATTTGCTTCCCATTCCTACCAAAATTATGCTGGCAGATTCCTTACTACTTTCTATTTTAGATTATGCTGATGTTAGTTATGTAAATCTCTCTTTAGACCAGATCAATAAACTTGAGCGACAAAATCTTTGTATAAGGTTCATATTTGTTCTGCGCAAATATGACCACGTTTCCGAATTTCGTGCCAAGCTCAAGTGGTTGCCTAATTATCTTCGTCGGAGTATTCATAGTCTCTCACAGTTAAACTTCACTCTCTATGATCTGAAACCTCCATCTTATTTGAAAAAAAGATTCATTTTCCGTGACAATCAGCACAAATATCTTAGATCGGCTGATAATCGTTCCCTGTTAGCACAAACGCAGAACACTGTTTATTACAGCCGTTCCTTCACCCACAAGCTGTTACGCTTTGGAACTCTTTTGCAGTAGATATCAGAAAGGCGCCAAGTTTAAACTCTTTCAAAAGTATGGTCAAACGTCACTTTCTATGTACCTTGTAATTTTGTTTAATTTTTCTTTTTAGTTTTATGTATTACCACTGTTTTGTGATTTTTGCTTTTGTTTTGCTTTTGCGTGTAATACACTTACACGCAAAAGCAAAACAAAAGCAAAAATCGGATGTTACTTTTATTATAATTTTTTCTCTCTTATTTAAGAGCATAAAAGCTTTTGATTATCTTGTGGTTAGCACCACTTTTCCTAGTATATTGTTATCCTTATTATAAAGGTTGTCTGGAAGAGATCACTTTATTAGTGATAAGACCGCCTTTGTGTATCTTACTTGTATAATATTTATTTTGTAACTTATTGTTGTCATAAATTTTGGTGCGCAATAAAGAGTTATTATATTGTATTGTATTGTAATAGTAAAAGATACAGGATCAAACGTAGGCCATATATTTTTCAAAAATCTACCCCAAAGGGACTGAGAAGGGGAATGATATGACAAATTATATCGATAATGTTAATCTGCTCGTGTACGAAACTGCGTGAGTCAGCTAGTACAACTGTAACTAAAGTTATTAAAAACTACAGTTTTTACAAGAGTTCATCGTTATTATAATATTTTTTCCATTTTACTACAAAACTTCTTAAAACCCTAAAATCAACACTAAGCGTTGTATTATATAATTTACTACTACTATAAATTGCGGTTATCAAGTAATCAACAAATATTTTAGTAATATTTTCATGCGAAATACATGTTTTGTATCGTCGCATTTACAACCCTTTAAAGATGGCACCGTTTGAGAATGCTTCCGCTGTGACGTGCAGGTACAAGGGTTGGACCTAATTGGAGAGCGCTTAGCTCACGAGCACTCTACTTTTATAAAGATGCTGTGGTTTCTGCGATTTTACGGTGAGGTTAAAGTATGGTGGGGGATTTTTTAAATTACCTCATGATATGAACACGAATAAGTTCTATCAAAATATGCGATAAACGAACCAGATAAATTTGTAGTTTGTAATGTTAGAGCCTCTACTACTATAGAGAATTGAGAGAGAGGGGATCCAAGTCACAAAATGAAGCTGTCACCAGATTCCTAGGGCTCGAGAGACCCGATGGCATAAAAGGAAAGTTGAATGAAATACAGAAACTAATATTATATATTGTCTATAAAAGTCCGACACTGATATTTATTGGTACCCCCGGAGTACGTGTAGAGACGTACGCAGACGCGTGATGTGGGCACACGTGGGTAGCACGCCCAGCAAGTTCGCGCTGATGGGCATGTGCAGCAGGCACGTGCTGACAGAGGCACGCATAGCAGACGCGTGGAACAGGCAAGAGGAGCAGCTAGATGGAGCAGGCGCGAGGAACAAACACGAGGAACAGGCACGTGGAGTAGGAATGCGAAGCAGACCCGCATGCAATAGGCATGCGTGCAGTAGGCACGCCTACACGCGCGCAGCAGGCACGCAAACAGTAGGCACACACGCGGTAGGGCACGCGCTCAGCAGGGCACGCGCTCAGTAGACACGCACAGCGGGCACACGCAGCATTCACGTGCGTTAAGCGTGCGCAGAGACCGGCTTGATGGCACTGGCCCGAACTAATCTTGCTCCGGACCGGCCGGGGAGGTTTCGGATTCTTATCTTCCAGATTTCTTCTTTGACTGACACTTTTAGTTGTCATTTCCCGGCGAAGACTGAACTGTCAATGATGACTGGCGTTAGGCCCATGGATGGAACAAATTCTAATCTTGAATATGTTCCAATCTTATAAATATGACATTGTTTTTTTTTTTTTTATATTATAAGATAGCAAACAAGCAGATGAGTCTCCTGATGGAAAGAGTCAACCATCGCCTATAGACACCAAAGATGTTAATGGTGCGTTGCTATCTTGTGGCGAGGTCTAATGCCACATGCATAAGTTTACCGGCTACCTTACCCTCCAAACCGGAACACGACAGCAACAAGCACTGACGCTATTGCGGCAGGAATAGATAAGGCGGTGGTACCAGACCCGGGCGAGACAATGCAGAACTCTACCACCTAGTAGCCACGATGTTAGTGACTCGTTAGCCAATCGGTCGCCTTTTACGACCTGCCTGGCAGAACGGCAGTTGGCCTATTCTTCAAAGGAGGCCGGGACCAATTATCGATTTAGAATTTATGAAAACAATTGACACACATTGTGTCATAATGAAAATCAAAATACTAAAATAGAAAAAATAATGAAAAAGAAATACTATTGCAGCATAAAACTACAAAGGAAAAGGAATAAATGACCAAAGTATAAATAAAAGGAAAGGGAATACATAAAAAAATTAAGTAGCCCTATAACTCTCGCAAGACAAATTTAAAATACAGAACCATGAACATAATTATTACAAGTTCAACAGAAACTTTTCCCCGTGTTGGTCTGGGGCTTCTTTGAAGAATAGAAGAATAGAATAATCTTGCCGTTCTGCCAGGCAGGTTATAAGAGGCGACCGATTGGCTATATGAGTCATTACCATCGTGGCTACTAGGTGAGTAGAGTTTTGCATTGTCTCACCCGGGTCTGGTATCATCGCCTTACCTATTCCTGCTGCAATAGCATCACTGTCTTGTTCGGTTTGGAGGGTAAGGTAGTTGGAAAATTTATGCATGTTTAGACCTCGCCACAAGATAGCAACGCACCATTAACACCTTTGGTGTCTATAGGCGATGGTTAACTCTTTCCATCAGGAGACCCATCAGTTTGTTGGCTATGTTATGATATAAAAAACTACAAAAAAATAAACAATTAAAAAATTTTACGTTATGGTACGTTACGTTACGATGCCTAACGTGTCATTACGTTATGTTACTTTACGTCACGTCACGTTACATTGTTATGTTATGTCATATCGTGTCGTGTCGTGTCGTGTCGTATCGTGTCGTGTCGTGTTGTGTCGTGTCGTGTCGTGTCGCGTCGCGTCGCGTCGCGTCGTTATGTTATGTTATGCTATGCTATGCAATGCTATGCTATGCTATGCTACGTTATGCTATGCTATGCTATGCTGTGCTTTGCTGTGCTATGCTGTGCTGTGCTGTGCTATGCTGTGCTATGCTATGCTATGTTATGTTATGTTATGTTATGTTATCACGATATATTTCTTACAACGAATTGTCCAAATAGAAAAATTAAACGGCTTTTTTATTAAAAACAGTACATACATGAGAGAAATGCAGCTCTTATAAGCATTTAAAAAATAAACTGAAATAACACCACTTGTCATTGCTCCCATAACTTCGGAACGACTGAGCGGATTTTCATGTAATATGAACGTTGGGTGTGAATTATAAAACTAAAACTGTATTGCAAATTGCCTGCAATAAACACTGGAAGAACGGCCAAACGTATTTCGATAAAATATATATGTTGGGCATGTATTGTAAATTTGAAACTGTATTTTAAACTAAAAAATCGGTTGTCTGTAAAGTTGGTTTACAGACGATAGTTGAACGTGACAACGTCTTAAGCTCTCGCTTGTACTCCAAGCCTTAAACGGAACGCCTCAGAGCGAGGTAACGCCGCATGAGTCATGTTTTTTCGTGCGTGCAGCCAGCTCTATCGAATTATAAGACGTTGTCACGTCAAAATGTAATAGGTTAGTATGCCTGCAATAAACCTCGGAATGGCTGAGTGGATTTTGGTAGAATATATGTGTTGTGTATGTATAATAAAATATAACAATAGCAAAACGTATTACTGAACGAGAACTACTGCTGACAAACTGCGATACAGCTGTTTAACAGATGAAAAAAATGTTAAAACCTTAGATTAAGACTTTTAAAACTAAATATTCAACTATCAAGAAAGAAAAACTTACAAGTTAGACATATTTTGATCATCCTTATTTAAAAAAGCGCAGTACTGTCGAAAAAATCGTAGAGAAAAAGTTTGGTAGACTCGCTAAAAGCCACTTGTGAAGTTTCAAGTATGCAATCATCATATAAAAAACAGGGTTATGTCTCGCATCACTTAACAAACTTTGTCTCGAGGTTTATTTTTAAGATCTCAAAAAATATAACTTTATTTTCTTAATATTTATAAAAAAAGTCGCCTCTGTGGTCTAGTGGTCCAGCGTTGGCTTTGACCACATGAGGTCCCGGGTTAGATTCTCGGGTCGGGCACATTAAAAAAATAGTGTTTTTTCAGTTTCCTGAGAAACACAAAGTTGTCCGGGATTGGAAAGTGCCCGGTTGGCGATAGGCTTGCCACCTATCACATTTGTGGGACCAAGTGCGTATCTTCGGCTAATCGTGGGTGCACTTGTCGTACCTCTGCCTACCCCTTCGGGGATATGGGCGTGAAGATACTTAATATTTATAAATACCGTACCGTATCATCGAAGAGGTAGATAGAGGCAGAACAAATACACCCACAATTAGCCGAAGACAATGTGATAGGTGGCAAGCCTATCGTCAATCGGGCCTGAAGAAAATTGAGAAATCATATTTTTGAATTGCCGACCCGGAATCGAACACGGGACCTCATGTGGTCAATTCCGACACCGAACCACTAGACTACAGAGGCGAATACTAAATAAATAATTATAAATAAATACCTATTATTTAATAATAACATTTATTGGCGTGTGTATTATATGTAGAGTATTATTTATTTATTATTGAAACATAATATACAACTGAATAAATTACACTAATTTTTCTAACCCCAAAGTAAACAACTTATTTGCTTGATTTATGGGTATTAGGTATTATATATATATATATATATATATATATATATATATATATATATATATATATATATATATATATATATATATATATATATATATATATATATATATATATATATATATATATATATGTATATATATATATATATAAATTTATAAAGCAAGTTAATTTACTTTGTGCTCTGAAAACTTAATAGAATTTCAAATTGAATTTCATAGAACATACAAAAACACTATAATCAAAGGCATGCTTGAGTGCAAAAGCACTATTTTCCATGCCCTGTTTCTAACATACAAAATGGCGCTCTTTACTAGAAACATGATGTATATGCAATTTAAAAGTACAAACCCTTGTTTGAGCGTCCCAAACAACAGGAGAGTAACAAATTGCGCTTTTAACACGCTCATGTGACGCTGAGTAGTACATTTGTAACGAGTATGATTTATACCGCCTCATCAGATCCGTGACGGATGAATTACTTGCCGCGATGACAGCACGGAAATGGCGTTAGATGTAAAAGAAAATTTGTTACATAAATGAAAACTAGAACAAGAAGCTTGTTTTGAATTTTACCGAATAATTTTTTGCAATAAATTCGTCCATGTGACAGAAGGCGTTTTTTTACCTCATAGGATAGCAAAGAAGCAGATGGTTCTCCTATTGGAAAAAGATAACCATCATCGGTATACCAAAATTGTTAATGGTATATTGCTATCCGTGTGATAGGGTTGACATGCTACATATATGAGTTTATCGGCTATCTTACTCTCTAAACCGAAAAGGCGTGGCATCGGGACAAACGGGAAAAAACTGGTTTGCTAAATGACATTTTTTTATATTGTTAAATAACAATTTTACAAAAATTATACGATATACCTGAAGATATTATCTAAAGAATGTGCTAACTTATTACACGATAGAACGTACTTTACTTATTCATATAAAATTCTGAAAACAGGCTAAAAAAATCTCTAAAACAAATAATTTGTTAATAATATTTTTTTTGTGTGCCGGTGAAATCAAGTGGAAGATTAGAAAAAGTGCATATGACCGGACCTACTTACAGGTACGTATTTTGGTCCACTGAATCCTAATTCGAGGTCAGTTTGACCCCTTCGCCCTCGAAATTTCGAGACAACTTCGAAAAACTGTAAAAATGATGAAAATCGGCAGTTTTATGTATATGTGTATATATATATATATATATATATATATATATATATATATATATATATATATATATATATATATATATATATATATATATATATATATATATATATATATATATATATATATATATATATATATATATATATATATATATATATATATATATATATATATATATATATATATATATATGGGGAAAATGGATCGAAATACAATGAGCATATGGAAGAGTCTAAGTATCAAGGAAGACAAAGACCTATAACCACCAATTAGATTAGTTTTGCACTGTTTGAAAATGATGTCAACAGCATTTCTAACTGGCCAAGTTCTAAGAAGAAGCTTATGAATGTGTAGGCAGCCATCCAAATCTGGCACGTTTCATGTCACCAAGTGATGTGTGGCATTCGGTTCCCCTTAGCTTACTTTGTAAGGGACTTGGGGTCCGATTAACGTAACGAAACGTCCATCGAGTCGAAACGTTGAAGACTCTTAGTTTATTTTTTTATATATCATAAGATAGCAAACAAGCAGATGGGTTTCCGATGGAAAGATGACCATAGCCTATAGATACCAAAGATGTTAATGGTGCGTTGATATCATGTGGTGAGGTCTAATATTACATGCATAAGGTTACCGGCTACATTACCCTCCAAACCGGAACATAACAGTGACCAGCACTTACGCTATTGCGGCAGAAATAGGTAAGGCGCTGGTACCAGACCCAGGCGAGACAATTCTGAAGCCTATCACCTAGTAGCTACGATGGTAGTGACTAGCATAGCCAATCGGTCGCCTTTTACGACCTGCCTGGCAAAACGGCAGTTGGCCTATTTTTCAAAGAAGCCCGGAACCAACACGGGGAATTATGCCACGTCGCAAGACGATGCGACATTGTATCGTATTTTTGTGTGTAATGCTGGGGCTGCATTTATGTCTATGGTCCCGAAGTATTATGCGCCGAAGCTTAGTAAGATTTGATACTAAAAATTGTAATCATATTAGCAGCAATGATATTATGCACGGATTGCCATGCAATAATCCAAGATGGTTAAAATAATTTTCAAACGCGTATCTATGAACATGGCTTTTTTATATTTACCGCCCCGTTGGTCGAGTAGTTAGCGACCTTGACTACGCAATCGACGGGGCTTGGGTTCGATCCCCGACGGGGACAAGCATTTTTGTGATTAGCATAAATTTTGTATTTTTTTAAAAATTTTATGACGGGCTCAGCTTACCATTTTATCATTCCACTCCATTTTACACAACCCACATACGTCTGAACTGATCGAAAACAACAGCTGAAATGAACAACGCTAGTCTAACCACGCAGCGCGATATGTTAGTACGCTAAAACCTTTTGACATAACGCCTACCGCGCGATAACGCACACGCAGTCCGAATGTTTGTGACGATAGCCGATAATAACCGGTCACATCTGCATGTATTGTCTCATTGCAAAAAGGTTTGTAACGATAGGATCAAGTGTGGCCGCAACATAAGAGCCCTACTGAAGCGCTTCGGCTCCATTGTCGTTTAGTTACTTCGATTGCGGAGCAGGCGTGAAAACATGTATGTTTTTTTTATGTCATAAGATAGCAAACAAGCAGATGGGTCTCCTGATGGAAAGAGTCAACCATCGCCTATCGACACCAAAGGTGTTAATGGTGCGTTGCTATCTTGTGGCGAGGTCTAATGCCACATGCATAAGTTTACCGGCTACCTTACCCTCTAAACCGGAACACGACAGCGGCAAGCACTGACGCTATTGACGCAGGAATAGGCAAGGCGGTGGTACCAGATCCGGGCGAGACCATGCAGAACTCTACCACCTAGTAGCCACGATGGTAGTGACTCGCATAGCCATTCGGTCGCCTTTTACGACCTGCCTGGCAGAACGGCAGTTGGTCTATTCTTCAAAGAAGCCCGGAACCAACACGGGGAAACGGGTATGTATGTGTAAGATACTTTTTTATCGCAAAGATCTCACGCTTGTAAAATACTGTCTTCGTTCAAGCACATAAACGAGTCTCGTATATACGTTCGATCTTTATGCAAATTAAACTCTTAACTTCCAGCACTTTGGCCGATTTAATCGTTCAAATTTCCTTTAAGTTAAGAGGAGTACCGAATTGAAGGGTGAATAAATTTAAAAACCTCTTAACAGAATACTTAGGTGGTATGGAAAACTTTATATTTACGGTAAAAGCATATTTTGGTTTTCTAATCTAAGTAAGTGGCTTTGATGAGATATTTCGGGTTCCGTCAATAACTGACGTAAAACGGAATGGTTTACTGATATAACATGCTTTTAAAAGTATACAACAAACAGAATGATATAACCTTATTTGCATTATTTAGTATTCATTAAATCATTTAAATACAAATTAACATGCATTAGCAATCGTCCTCTGAGTTTTGAACATTTTTTTATATCATAAGATAGCAAACAAGCAGATGGGTGTCCTGATGGAAAGAGTCAACTATCGTCTATAGACCAACGATGTTAATAGTGCGTTGCTATCTTGTGGCGAGGTCTAATGCCACATGCATAAGTTTACCGGCTACCTTACCCTCCAAACAGGAACACGACAGTTAAAAGCATTGACGCTATTGCGGCAGGAATAGTTAAGGCGGTGATACCAGACCCGGGCGAGAAAATGCTGAACTCTACCACCTAGTAGCCACGATGGTAGTGACTCGTATTAACAATCGGTTGCCTTTTACGACCTGTCTGGCAGAACGGCAGTTGACCTATTCTTCAAAGGATCCCGGGATCAACACAGGGGAACATAGACTAAACAATGAAATCTTTTTTAAAGTTGACAATAATATTTAGCCTAAAAGTAGTATATAGTATACATGTATATGTGTAATATAGTATAGTAATATAGTATACATGTACCTTTATGTGTATATTGTCATGTATGGCACATAACTGTAGTGTGTTTAAAGTTTATTATTATTCATTTAAAGTATTCCTAATGCATATTATTTACAAAATATTATATTTCTGTACTCCTCCGCTATGTAAATTTTATCTGTTCCACATATTCCGCCGCTCGTTTTTTGTCTTAAAAAGGGTACAAAGTTTTTGCTTCACTTATTAATATAATATAGATAATGTATATATATTCATTATTATTATTATAAATGTGTCATTATTTGTTGATATTGATATAAAATTTTTCACTTTAAAAATGATATTTTTAAATAACTTAGGCAATACAAATTATGACATATTATGTAAGTCTTAGTAAAATGCAGTTTCTTTGAAATCGTAGCTGCCTCTGCGTCAATTCGGCTATGACATTTAAGGCGTGCCGCCAGTTGTTGTTTAAAATATTCACTACAAAAATTGTAGGCAAATACGAACATTTTAATATTTTTATTTTCATAAATATTATTATTTCATCGTTTTTGATTTAAATTAGGTATATTCCAAGTTAGGGAACAGTGAAGGTTCATCAAAGTCGGTTCAGTAAATATTGGGATATGGGTACATTTCGATTCACCTTCATGCCCTTTTATGTCGATAGGGTTTTCGTAGTAGCTAGTAGTAGCTTAATTTTGCTTATGCGGGTAAAATAGTAGCCTATAGTTTTCCTCATGATTGTGGCTGTAAATTTTTATCAAGTTTGGCTGCTTCGTCTAAATATTATTACGTACAAACAAAGACACAAACAAAATCCTTTTTATTTACTGGTTATCAGCAGCTGTTCTTCGGGAGATACTAAATATAAGTGTAAATTAATAATAATCTTTATTGACACACAACACATTTGACAATATTGGCATACTAAACTAATTAACGAAACATTTTTTCAACTATCTGACCCGGCAAACGTTGTTCTGCCTTTTTAACTACTTATTCTTTTTTTTATATATTTTCTCACATTTTAAACCTTCCCTGGACTTCAACAATTAATTCAAAAAAAAAACAGCCAAATCGGTTTAACCGTTCTCGAGTTTTAGCGAGACTAATGAACAGCAATTGATTTTTATATATAGAAGATAGATTTGAGCCGTTTGTATCTGTAATAGATTATAAAATCTGTATTACAGATGCCAGCAAGGCGCTGTGTTCCTTTTCAGTGGCATCGCAAAGACAGACTTAAAAGTTCGCGGAGATTTATATTTTAGAGGAAATTATTATAAGCAAAATAACTAGTTTTCTTCGTCTGAACAATGGATTTCCCGGATAAAAAGGCAACCATTGCCTATCTATACATCTATACAAATAAATAAAATTGGAGTGTCTGTTTGTAATATTAAAATAACCGCTTTTTACTAAATGCATATTGATATATATATACGATATATATATATATATATATATATATATACCAAAATAACATTTTTTTAAATTTTTGTGAGTCTGTTTATTTCGGGTAATCTCTGGAATTGCTAGACCGATTTTGATGGGATTTTCACTGGCAGACAGCTAGTGTGATAGGGAGTAACTTAGGCTACTTTTTTCGAAATAAATCCACGCGGACGAAGTCGCGGGCTCAGCTAGTAGACAATAAAGATGTTAATGTTGCGTTGCAATCCATGTGGTAGGATCATAGTTTAACATTCATGAGTTAATTAGCTACATTACTCTTCAAATTGAAATACGACAGAGACAAACATTAATGCTATTGGAATGGGGAAGGCGGTGAAGTGATTCTAAATCCGGGCAAGACGTTGCTACTGCTTAGTTGTTACAACAGTACTGACAACTTTGATGCAGAGAGATGCAGATGGTCTGTTTTTACCAATACGGGAATAACTAACACGTAACTAAAAAATACAATGATATAACTTTTATTCCTTAATTTCTACATCAATTTATCATTAAATTTATTTTATCTTTTTCATTTTTTTATTTAACGCTAATGGCCAATTGCACTATCATTGTTTTAGCTAAGGACAATCCTAAATAGTATACTGTCACATTCTTTTCATTTAAGACAAGAAGTGAGAGCATACTATTTAGGATAGGATTGTCCTAAGCAGACAATGTTAGTGCAATTGGCCAATAGCTGTTTCATGGTGAACAATATGGTGTTTTCGGACATTCAGATTATTCTGCATACATTGTAAGGGTATTTCCTTACTGATTATATTTTACTATTATTTTATCTTTTAAAGTGTACAATATACTTCCCGAACGTTTGCGAAAGTTAAAAGTAATCGCTTTGAGTGATTTATGCATTCAATTTTTGAAAGTAATTAATATGCATCGTACCAAGTGACAATTCCCAAACACACTTTTCTAAACTCGAAAGGTTCATTTTAATTAAAAATGCTCAAAAATCGTTCATATGTTGAACCCTTTTTTTATTCCCCTCTCACACTTGACTGATTTGTTGCTGATAACTTAAAAAAGTGTAGGGATAAGACTTCATTTATTATAGATCAAAATTAAAGGGGTTAAAAATACCTTGATATTATATAAACTTCCTAATATAGAAGATTATTTTATATTTTGAATCTCTAAAATATTAGTCTCACTATAATAAAATTGTATCTGTATAATAAGTGAAGCGAAAACTTTGTACCCAGTTATATGATAACTAAGCGTATGAAATTTAGTACAGTTAAAGATAAAATGTTGGAGGTGAGAAGAAAGCTAATATTTTTATATAATGTTCATTATATTCCCTGTGTTTGTCCCGGGCTCCATTGAAGAATAGGCAAACTGCCATTCTGCTAAGCAGGTCGTAAAAGTCGACCGATTGGCTATACGTGTCACTACCATACAGGGATTTAAAACGTTATCAAATAACAGAACAAATTTTTCGATACATAACGTTATTATTATAGCGATACCTCAGTAACAAAATTATTTTAGAACACTATGTGTATCGCTACCAAAATAACAGAACGAAATTATGAGCGGTATGTAACGTTATAAATATTGATATTTATGCGACGTTGCCGCGTTTCATGCTGTTTCGTGATTGGTCGATGGTTCACCAACTACCATGACTGCGAGTTAGCAACAAGGTACCTACGCAAATTTACAAGTTTGATGTAATGAGACATCGCGATTTACGATTTACGAGACACGCATTAAAAATATTCACAAGCGGTACGCATGGTTTTCAAATAATTTTTTTAAAGGATTCCAACCTACATATAATTAGAAATCAATTCTAACTTTTAATATATATTATTATACCTACATAAGGCAATGTATCTTTATGAAACATGTTTTTTTCTCCCGTGGGTTTTATGTAATAAGAAATGTTACTAGGTATCTTAGAGTTTTCTTTAAAATGCTAATTATTAACGGCTCCTTTGTAGAATAGACGAACTGCCGTACTCCCAGGCAGGTCGTAAAAGGAGAGCGATTGGCTATGCGAGTCACTATTGTCTCACCCGGGTCTGATACCACCGCCTTACCTATTCCTGCCGCAATAGCGTCAGTACTTGTCACTGTTGTCTTCCCGTTTAGAGGGTAAGGCAGCCGGTAAATTTATGTTTGTGGCATTAGACCTCGCCACAAGATAGCAACGCACCATTAACATCTTTGGTGTATATAGGCGATGTTGACTCTTTACATCAGGAGACTTATCTCCTTGTTTGCTATCTTAAGATATAAAAAAATAAAAAAAATGATTTTTTTAAACAAATGTGTTAATTATTAACTAGCTTTCGCCCACGGCTTCGCCCGCGTAGTATTAGTAGTAAGTAGCATACCTATGTCCTTCCCCAGAATTAAGGCTATCCATTTGAAATATCATCACAAACAGCTTTGCAGATTCACCATGACCATGAATCATACATTTACAAAGAAAAACAAATAGACGGACACACATTAGACGTCACTTTAATGTTCATTATGTAAGGTGAGAATTCTGTAAAGTTAGTATGCATATTATTGAATTTATTGAAGAGCGTGGCTTATAGCAGCAGCAAAATATAAAAATCTGTAAAATATAATTCCTGAAATTTTCCGCGAAATTATTTAAGCATAGATTTTTGTTTGTCTTTTATTTTAATTTTTGAATTAAAGCTGTTAAGCACCATGATCCATTTTTTGAACTGTAAAATGTTTTCTTAGTCACAAAATTTATTAATTAAAAAATATCGATGTAGGGTCACTGCGTCGGTAACGCGACCGCCTCCAGTGTGCGACCACTTGAGGGGCTAGGTTTCTTTAATTAAAGATAATAGCATTTTGACGTAAATACGTCTTTGAATTTGCCTTCGTAGAGGCGACAGTTCAAAAAACTGATGATAACAAAATTGGGATACAGTTTGATGTTATAGCTACATAACTATCACCAACATCCAAAATATAGAAAAACCTTAAAAACAACAAAGAAAAATATCGACACGCGGGATTTGAACCTGCGACCATCTCGCTAAAGCCGGGACGCTCTTCCACTGAGCTAGTGTCGACAGGCTCGAGGCGGCGAAATTCTTCTTTGATATATGATCGAATACGTCGATTGTACTGATCGCTAGGTATACATACTTATAACTAGTTATATGACTTCATCGTTACAGATGAAATTCACATTTATAATTTTGATCAGTACTTTCGTATTTCTAAATATTTTTGTGTTATAGCACTCACCCCGTGCTTGGGAAACTGGAAAAACCTTAAAAACAACAAAACCGGCTAGGAGTGCATTAAAGATGCACACTAGTAGGTATATAGAAGAGGGAGGTGTTTAACTACCATATTTGTGATTTTATCCGGCCCCGGGGCCTTTTTATTGTGAAGGTTTTTGTATTCTTCGGTTGTCGTAAGTAATAGGGGGTCACCTTATGGTGGTAGCGCCACCCTACACTCTACTTCGCTATCCAAATGATGGACGGACGTGGTCTAGGTTTGTAGGCGGGTTTGATGGGGAACATTGTGATTGGAACGATGAATGAAAAATGTGACCATCGCAAGATATTACCCGTGACGTCGTCGTATTCACGTAAAAGATGCACGGCTGTGTCCTCAACACAGCCACAACCCGTTTTTTTTTTTCAGGAGAAAACAATGAATAGTAAGCATTAAATATTCATTGAATACTTATGTAACAAGAAAATCATAAATTTAAATCTATCGGGCTTAATCCAAATCTAGAAAATAGTGCCTGAGTTCGGGTGATGACTCAATGGTATGTTTATGTGTCACGTAATGCTGCAAAAATGCCACGCCGGGCGGCGAACAAAGTTACCTTTTGATACCTTACACTAATATTACACTTAAACAAGAATCGTTAATACTTCAATTATAGAGCAATGTTTGTTCGAAAGTTGTAGTCATATCATTTTATAGCCTATATTTTTTTTAAATCCAGTGGTCGCAAACTGAAGTACGTAAATATCTAAGTAAGAAAGTGCCCGAATGATCGCATTCTGACACATAAGGCTACATAATATTTTGCTTGTTATAATCTCAATGATGCTTTTATGATTGTATAATTTAGAATCTGATGTTGTAGAAGCATAAAGATGCATCTCATCAGTTTACGACCAAATGTTTTCTTGATAGAACTTTTTTTAATTCACTCACTAAAATAGGTGGTCGCAAACCCACTTTGGTCGAAAATTATGATGTTAATTTGCGACCGCCCTGATTTAGTACGAATGAAAATAAATTAAAATAAGTAAATAAATAAAATATTGCTTTCTTTATATGATGGCAGCCCCGCAAGATAAAAGAAGCACAAAATGAAAAATACCAGTTTTCTTAGGACTACTTTAAGGAAAATTTACTCGGCGAGGAAAATGATGTTATCAAAATATTGCTT
This sequence comes from Apodemia mormo, assembly GCA_036924255.1. Taxonomy (NCBI): domain Eukaryota; kingdom Metazoa; phylum Arthropoda; class Insecta; order Lepidoptera; family Riodinidae; genus Apodemia; species Apodemia mormo. The sequence continues at coordinate 9,287,028 of JAUPFN010000007.1, read as the reverse complement.
AACTCTTATGTTGTCAACCACAACCAAATTAGTAAAGAAATATTAAGAAAATACGGTCACCGTGCGTGTGATAGCGTTGTTATCATGCGCGCGGTGACTACTAACAAATGAGTCTAGTCACGAGTTGGGAAAAATCACTGTTTGTAAATAATGAACTTCGATGGTGCCTATAAAGGAGAATTTGAATACACATGTTTTGTATCCATGCGCGGGCGTCCGTATAAATATAAACATGTTATTGGATAATTAGCTCAACGTTTGAGTACCAAATTTTTTTACATATTCGGTATTAAAATCGAGTACTGAATACCCTCTTTTAGTATGTAGTTTTTATCAGCCAGTTTCTATACAAAATAATTTACAGATGTGAAACGAAAAAACAAGTTGTTGTTAGTCTAGATGAATAGTGTTCAAAATGAATATTTGTTTTTTATATCATAAGATAGCAAACAAGCTGATGGCTCTCCTGATGGTATGAGAAACCATCGCCTATACTCTAGTCATCAAAAATGTTAACGGTGCGTTGCCCTCAGTGTGGATGTGTTTGGTGGTGTGGCCACCTTACCCTCCAAACCGGAACAAGACAAAAAACTTGAGAGGTGTCAAGGGACACCCGGATGGAAAGAAGTTCCTTTTATTATTATTTACAAAAAAACTGTATACACTCAACAAAAATAATCGTCGCGACACCACACTGTTTAATGCGAAATAGAAATGAAAATATCTGGCTTGCTTTCTATAAGAGAGAGAGAGAGAGAGAGAGAAACATCCACACGCCGCACAGCTTACGATACCTTACTATAGCAAAAAGTGTCGTGACAATTTTCCGTAAGAATTTTTTCCGTCTAGCCCCCTTTCACAACGCGCGATAAGGAACTTCGTTCCAATAACAAACAAGTGGTAGATTTCTGCGTTGTCTCACCCGGGTATTTGGTACCACTGCCTTATCTATTTGTGTCAACGCACCGTTAACATTTTTGATTTCGATAGGCGATGGTTTCTCTTTGCATCAGGATGGCTCTCCTGGTGGAAAGAGAAACCATCGCCTATAGACGTGTGGCGGGTTTACAATGCCACATGCACAAGTGTACCGGCTACCTTACCCTCCAAACCGAAACAAGACAATGACAAATAGGTGGTAGATTTCTGCTTTATCTCGCCCGCGTATTTGGTACCACCGCCTTACCTATATGTGTCACAATAGAGTCAATGCTTGTCATCATCATGTTCCGGTATGAATGGTAAGGTAGCCGGTAAACTTATGCATGTGGCCTTAGACCTCGTTACAAGATAGCAACGCATCATTAACATCTTTGGCGTCTATAGGTGATGATTGACTCTTTCCATCAGAAGGCTTGTTTGTTATCAAGATACAAAAAATTGACATTATTGCGGCAGGAATAGCTAATGCAATGGTATCAAATACCCGGCGAGACATTGCGGAACTCTACCACCAAGTAGTTATGATGGTAGTGACACGTACCTACAGTCAATCGGTCGCCTTTTACGACTTACCTGGCAGAACGGTAGTTGGTCTATTCTTGAAAGGGGACAGGACCAACACGGCGAAATATAATATTATGAAAATTTGAGCAGGTTTTCTTTTTTTTTGAGCTGGTTTAATTTTTATTGCGCAATATTTTTTTCTTGCACTGTGTAGGCTTAATATTCACAATATTTTTCAATTCAGAGGTTTGAGCGGTCGCGTTTGGTTAGTCACGTGTTTAATGTATGGTTGTGTCATAAATTTAGGCAAAATGGCGAGCAAGAATGCTATAAAATATAAAGAACGGGAGTTTTTACTTGAATGTATAGAATTGTATGGAGATTTATTTAACTAAATCACCAGCATGGTTGCCGCCAAAACTTCGTGGTCAGACATGTTGCTCGCTCGAAAATATTGATCAGACTGGTTTGTCAATTTTATTGAGTGAATTTATTGAACGTTTGGAGTCAAAAGGGTATTCAATATTATTGCACAATAAAAGTATTGCGCAATGTTATTGTAGGTCTATGAGGCGTCTTAGGGCTATAAATTTGAAATTTTTTTATATCATAAGACAGCAAACAAGCAGATGGGTCTCCTGATGGAAAGAGTTAACCGTCGCCTATAGACACCAAAGGTGTTAATGGTGCGTTGCTATCTTGTGGCGAGAACCAATGCCACATGAATAAGTTTAATGGCTACCTTACCCTCTAAACCGGAATACGATAGCGACAAGCACTGATGCTATTGCGGCAGGAATAGGCAAGGCGGTGGTACCAGGCCCGGGCGAGACAATGCAAAACTCTAGTAGCCATGATGGTAGTGACTCGCATAGCCAATTGGTCGCCTTTTACGACGTGCCTTGAAGAACGGCAGTTGGTCTATTCTTCAAAGGAGCCCGTGACCAACACTGGGAAAACACGTATTTTCCTTATAATGTAGGCATCCAATAAGGAAGGATTTTTCAAAATTCAACCTAGAAGTTGGTGAAGTAGGGGATAAAAGTTTGTATGAAACTTTTTATTCCCTGGACACATTTGCATGAAATTTCGTATGAATTGAATAAAAAAAAAAATTACGTTAAAACCTTAAAAACAACAAAGAAAAATATTGACAAGTGGGATTTGAAGCTGCGACCATCTCCTCAAAGCCGTTTTTAAGGTTTTTCCAGTTTCCCAAGCCCGGGGTGAGTGCTATAATACAAAAATAATGAATTACGTGTTTAAGCGTTTCTCAAGGTTCGATCCCTACGAGGGTAAAATAGGGGATGAAAGTTTTATACAACCCCACAAACCATTGCCAAACCATTAGTGTTAGACAATGAAGTTTTGCGCACGTATTCCTCTTATGACGGAAGAATTCACTAAAAAGGATAATTAAATATTCAACCCTCAAAGGGGAAATAGGGGATGAAACTTTTAAACATTTTATTCCTCAGACATATTTGCATGAAATTTCATATGAATTGAGTATGACAAAAATAATGAGTTACGTATTTCAGCGTTTTTCAAAATTCCATCCCGTAAAGGGTAAAATAGGGCAAGAAAGTTTTATATAAAGTTTTATATAAACGCACAGGCCAGAAGAACTATTCAAAATTCAACCCTGAAGGGGGTGTAATAAGGGATGAATTTTTTATGAACCTTTATATTCCTTGGACATACTTACATAAAATTTCGTATGAATTGAATAAAATTGTCTGTCTGTTTAAGACAGACAGACAAAAATCGTAAAAAGTGTTATTTTGTTATATGTACCGTATATATACATCCATATGCATTTAGTTAGACCTGGTTATTTTAATGTTACAGACACTCCAATTTTATATATTTGTATAAATTACTTTAGTATGTTCGATAGGTATGTTACCAATAGTTATTCTTATTTTTCTTGTTTTACTTAAATTTTGATAATAAAATATATTTTAATAAATAACTATTATGAACATGTTAATATTATTTTTTATACAATATTAGCGGCCCCCTGACTGTGTCGAGATTTTTAATAAAGTAGCTTATAAAGAAAGGTTAAATAAGTTGTCTTGTAAGAAAGGTTAAATAAGTCTACCCCGCGCTGGTCCCGGGCTCCTTTGAATAGGACAACTGCCAGGCACGTCGTAAGAGGCGACTGATTGGATTTACGAGTCACTACCATTGTGGCTACTAGGTGGTAGAGTTCTGCATTGTCTCGCCCGGGTCTTGTACCACCGCCTTACCTATTCCTGCCGCAATAGCATTAGTGCTTGTCACTGTCGTGTTCCGGTTTGGAGGGTAAGGTAGTCGGTAAACTTATGCATGTGGCATTAGACCTCGCCACAAGATAGCAACGCACCATTAACACCTTTGGTGTCTATAAGCGATAGTTGACTCTTTCCATCAGGAGACCCATCTGCTTGTTTGCTATCTAATAACATAAAAAAAGTTCTAAAGTAAATATGCGCGAGCGAAGCCGTGGGTAACAGCTAGTTTCGCTATGAAAGGTAGGTACTTTCCTGTTTATAATTACGAAACTTCACACTTAATATAAATGTAATATTAATTATTTGAAAATTTAAAAAACAGTATTTTAAATATAATAGTACCAAAAACTGGTACATTCAACAAAATCTTTCAAACTCTGATGAAAACCTCTAATTTTAAATATAACTTGTCCCATATGTGAAATACAAGAAACAACAAGCGGGGCATAAATGAGTGAATCATAATACCATATACCATAACGAAAATTTTTGGATATAATAGAACGTAATGAATAACGTTTTTAAATAGTAACAAATTCAGTATCATTATTGGATAGCGCTATGCTTGAAAATATCGTTATGTCTTGCCTTGAGCAATAACGATATCACATAATACCGGTATTTCAATCCTTGCTACCATAGTGGCTACTAGGTGATAGAGTTCTGAATTTTCTCGCCCGGGTCTGGTACCACCGCCTTACCTAATCTTGCCGCAATGGCGTCAGTGCTGGTCACTGTCGTATTCCGGTTTGGAGGATAAGGTAAATGGTAAACTTATGCAGTTGGTGGTTGGTGGTAGATTGGATTTCTTTCCATCGTCGGTACTTGGTGAAACAGCATTTTGAAATAGATATTACAAATAAACTCACTTGTACTTCCAGTTTATATATATTTCATATAACTTTGTACACCCAACATTTGTTCGTAAAAATCATAAAGTTTTAGTCCCCTGAATGACGTTCTTTTTCGGTCGGATATCTATGCTTAGACGTACTAAACGCTGTGTTTAAATATGATCACCTATTTTGGAAGGACCTCATATATTATTTTAGTTCCCACAAATTGGTTTACAATGTTAACATAATGGAACACGACTTCTACCTAGTATAGCTTCTCTAGTACGCAGTACAATGATCTCTCTGAATAATCATCTCTTTTTTATGTATATATTATAAAATACTAAACAAGTAGATGGCTCTTCTGGTAGAAAAATACACCCATCGGCTATAAACAACAATGATGTTTTTCGTGCGTTAATTACCCTATAGCGGGATGGTAATGCCACTCCTTAAGTTTACCAGCTACTTTATCTATCAAACCAGGACACGACAATGACAAACACTAACGCCATTGTAAGAGTAAACCAAAACCCAACGGAAAGTAGTGAAATCGAACCTGGGCGAGAAGTTGCGGTATTCTATTACCTAGTAGTCCTGATGGCAGTGACATAGCAAATTCGACTTTTGCGAATTGCCTGACAGAATGGCACATGGTGTGTTATTGAAAGAGGGTCCTAATACATTCCGTATTGGTCCGGGCCCCCAAAGATGTCTCTTTTTTATTTTATTGTTATAAATTTTATTGTTACACATTTCGTTGTTACATATTTCGCTGTTGCATATTTCCTCGTTACACATTTCGTTTTTGCATATTACATCGACTCTTATTTCATTTTTACACATTTCATCGTCACACATTTCACTGTTACACATTTCATCGTCACACAATGTTACGCGCCGCTGTTGTAGTCTATGACATCGAGCGCTATAAAAAAGAATACTTGTGACGGCGAGGCGACGTTAAGAAAATATCTGACGATCGGATGGTTTGATTGTCATTCTGATATTTGGTTTACTGCAAAATTCATACAAAATTATAGTGATTGACAAAACTATTGGCTGTAATTTACACATTTCATTGTTACACATTTCACCGTCACACATTTCATAGTCACACATTTTTTAGTCACACGTTTCATTGTTTCACATGTCATTGTTGCATATTTCATTGTTACACATGTTATTTTTACATATTTCACTGTTGCATATCTTATTTTTAGACATTTTATCGTAACATATTTCACTGTTATCGATCTAGCCACTCAGCCCAAAACCATGACGTCCGGTAAGGAACTTCGTTTCAAAAATAAAGGTTTTTAATTGACTTTAAATAGGAGGTTATCGTTTTGACATGTATGTACTAGTAATATAGTTGGAATTGGATAATATAAGAGTATGATGATCTATGTAGGCTTCCAAGCACGTATGCTAAATTTTATAAGTGTATGTTCGTATGTTAGTCTATTTGTACGTTTGAAAGTTTCTACGTTTTAGTCCAGTCAGACAAGACAATTAATTCATTATAATCCCAAAAGTTTTCAAATTTTGACGTAAGGTCGGGAATGGTATTAAAACAAACTATAAAATTTTGATTATGCCAAAAATAAATTCTGTTGGGCTTATTTAAGCCGGACGTAGGATTTTGCCAGTACGTATTTTTTGATTAATAAAACGAATCTGGGGATTAAATACACTGTTACTTACCTACGCATTGTCGTCCATTAATGTTTACTTACCTTTTTTATGAATATTTGATATCCTCATACTTTTTTTCTATACTTTTGAAATTCTTATTATGTGTATGTATTTTTTCTACGGTAATAAAATTAAAAAAGTCGATTTTTGCAAATAACACAGGGTTCCGGGTCTCGTGCGAAGTTGCAAATTTGAATAGTGGTATCGATCCCAAAATAAGACCATCCGCTCGACTTGCAAAACTTTTGCATTTCTTTCAAGGATAACAAAATGCGAAAAATAGATTTTTGCAAAGAACACAAAGTTGCGGATCTCATGCGGGGTTGCAAATGTTAATACTGACATGCACCTCAAAGAAACAATCATTGGCTCGATTTGCAAAACTTTTGCAATTTTTTCGAAAATGAAAAATGCCATAAAGTTAAATTTCCGACATCACACAAGATTCCGGATTGCATGAGAGGTTGCAAATTCAAATACTGACATTAATCCAAAATCAAACAGTCCCCTCATTTTGCAGAACTTTTGAAATTTTCTTAAAGGTGAAAAAATAAAAAAAATACATTTTTGCAAATTGCATAAACTTCCGGATCGCGTATGAGGTTGCAAATTTGTAAATGCATCAGAATAGATGTTTTCGAAGTTTGCAATCAAGTTTCAAAACTTTTGTAATTATTCCGAGACCACCTTACTCGAAAAAATAACCACGAATTAAAAATAATTATAAATAAACATGTTCCGGTCAACGAAAAAGGCTGCAAATTTATACAAACGTTCGGTATATTTTTCCGATATATGTGTCAAGTTTGCAGAACTTTTGGAATGTTTTCATTCAGTTTAATAAAATAAAAAAACATTAATTTTCAATAACAAAAAATGTTCCGTACACTTAGATTGGTTACAAATTTAATACGTGATATGAAATATTATATCGAAAACTTCCCTAAGTTTGCAGAACTTTTGGATTTTTTTTCACGACCATACAGCAAAAATTGCAATAATAACAATGTTCCGGACTGCGGACAAAATGAGATTTATTGTCATCCCAATGTACCATTCACTTGACCGAAGTTTGAAAACATTTGGAATTATAATTAAATTTTCGATTTCGAATGTCAATAATGACTGCAGTATTTACATGTCAATCAGGCATAATCCAGCTTAGGGAACAGTTCAAGATTCGTGATAATTGGTTCAGTAGTTTACGATATGGACTTATACGTATAATCGTAACGACCTGATATATCAAAAGTGTAGTAGCTAGGCCCTCTCGTTCAAAGTTGAATTTCAGATCAAACAGAATAATTTGGTCGATCGGTAAAGTAGTCGGTTTTGCAGTTTTAGTGCGTTTATTGTGAAGTAAATTGTTACCTGAAACCGTTTACAATCCACTGGTTCTCGATAACCTCAAGCTTTTTATATCCTTCTAAGTAAAAATATGCGTCAGCTTAGTCATTACGATGCTGAATGGCTCCAACAGGAATCTGCACTTAAAATCCTCCCCTTGCGAGCATTGATTGACATGTAGAGATGCTACATTTAAACTATCTCGGCAGGGGGTGCAATAGATACCAGTATAAATATTGTGCTTTAGTCATAGATTCCTTGTATGTTTTCTTAACAATATTGGGTGCAATAACTGTTGTTTAGTTTTACTTTTTATTAATGAATTTGAAACTAATATTAAATAGTATATGCAGTATTATGTGAAATGAAAACTTTGTATCCATTTTTATACCCTACTAGCTGATCCGGCAAACATTGTTTTGCCTTACATATTAAGAATCCATAGCGGACAAACACGTAATTTATATAAGTATACGGGATTGTCCTTCCACGCAGCCAAAATGGCATTAAACTTTATATGGTGGTTAAGTATTCTTAAATTTTCTAATTTTCCGCGCAATTTTCTTAATATTTTCTTTTATAAGAACCTTGTCCTTACAATTACAAACACAACAAAAAAAAATACCGAAATTGGTCCAGCCGTTCAGGCGTGATGTCGTGACCAAGGAAAATAGGGATTGATTTTTATATGTATAAGATTAATCGAGTGGTTAGCGACCTTATCTACGCAATTGATGGGGCTCGGGTTCTATTCCTGACAGAGCAAAGTTTGTTTTTCTGGATATGGGTGTTTACTAAATATATTTCAATATTATCTCTCTCCTAGATATATACGAGTATGTATGTATAGTATTGAGTAGGTACTAACACTTATAACTTAAGCATAACATATTTTTTTACTTCGAAGTTATATAAATTAGTGTAATATGTCCATTACTTTGTCCATTGCATTTTTAAGAAAATTAAGCAGAAAATATTAAGTATGAAATTTGGCAAAATTAAAGTTTATAAAAGAAACATTTCAAGCACTACCAATTAGTAGTTCAATGCTACCATGCGTTTGAAATACATACGTGTAAACTGTTTTGTTTATGGTCAAAGTTATAAATAATCTTTTGTTTATTAAACAATTTAAGGCTATATATAGTCAAAACTAGGTCTTATTTATTTATGTGTTTATCATTTTTACGAAAATTACGCGAAAAATATTAAATATGAAATTTGGCAAAATTAAAGTTTATTAGAAAATCATTACAAGCACTACCATACCTTCGATACACATACGTGAGAACTCTAGTTTATGGTCAAATCCATACTAATATCCATACTAATATTATAAATGCGAAAGTAACTCTGTCTGTCTGTCTGTCTGTCTGTTACGCTTTCACGGCCAAACCACTGAACCGATTTGGATAAAATTTGGTACAAATATAGTATGAGACCCAAGAAAGGACATAGGATAGTTTTTATCCCGAAAATCCCACGGGAACTGGAACTATGCTGGTTTTTATTTTAGAATTTTTTCAACGCGAACGAAGTCGCGGGCACAGCTAGTTTATAAATAATATTTTGTTTATTAAACAATTTAAGGCTACATTCAATCTAGATCTTATTTATTTGTGTATTATTAAATTTTACGAAAATTACGCATAAAATATTTAGTATAAAATTTGGCAAAATTGAAGTTTATTAGAAAATCATTACAAACACTATCATGCGTTTGATATAAATGTGAAGACTTTTGTTCATGGCCATAAATAATCTTTTGTTTATTGAACAATGGAGGGCTATAGTCAAACAAGGTCGTAGTTTACTTCTAATGCTAATTATTATTTAATTATTATCGCTAGTAGTAATAAATAAAGTAATAATAAGTATCATCGCGCTGACCCCTTTGCGTAGATTATACGAACCAAACTTCTATTGACAATACGGTTCGGTACCATTCAGTTTGTTGGCTGACAAGGTTATTTCTATCGCTGAATTTAACGATTACAGTTTGTTTCATGTTATGCCTAAGCGACACCGACAGCTTTACTCGCCCATCCAAAATTCACCAGACACGACTCCTAACTTATGGAATGAGAGCGTTATGTACTTTTTAATCGACTTCCCAAAAAGATGATGTTATCAATTCCGCTGTATGATTTTTATATTTGTTACCTCAGAGCTCGATCATTTATGAACCGATTTTAATTTTTTTTGTTTGGGAGGGTATACTCCCCGTGGGTATACTCCCATTTGAATTTGGTGAAGATCTGATGCACGGTTTGGAGGAACAGGATTGGAATTAACCATACCTAATGGAACCAAATGGTAGCTGCAGCTTTACAGTATAAAAAAAATATTGGCATACTGAATTTATTGTTAAGTTTTTACTGTTATATTATAGCTGTTGGTCTTTCATGTGTACTTAATTATAATTTTATAATAATAAATAAATAAAAAATATCTTGAGGTTAAGACTTTTTCCTGGCTTCCGATTTAAATGAAATGAAGTCTATGTTCTGTAAATATTCTGAACAAACAGACAAAGATTATAAAAAACGATATTTCGGTATATGTACGTGTATAAATATATAGGCATTTAGTGATAAACCATCGACATAGTAATACCTCGATTTCGCTGTGAAAAACGGCTATTTTTATTACGAACAGATACTCCAATTTAATTTATTTGCAAAAAATGTGTACAATCGACGTAATCAATCATATAGCAAATAAAAATTTTGCTACGTTGAGCCCGTCAACACAAGCTCAGTGGTAGAGCGTCCTGGCTTTAGGGAGACCCTGCGTTTCGATATTTTTCTTTGTAGTTTTTAAAGTTTTTCAAGTTTTCCCAAGCACGGAGTGAGTGCAATAACACAAAAATAATGTTATTTCGGTATATGTACCTACCGTGTATAAATGTACCGTGTATTTAGTAAAAAGCGATTATTTTAATATCACAAACGAATAATCCAATGTTATTTATTTGAATAGATTCTTTGCTTTGAGGCGAAAAAAGCTATTTCTCGAAGCTAGTCTCAACGGAGTCAATATCACCCTATCTATTAAAAACGCTACTCATACCCAACGCTTTTATTGTTCGTAGTGAATCTCGATTATCTTAGTGCATTTCATGATGACAGCGCGACGAATCCGCTGTGTTTACGTCTCACTGCTCGTCTCCCCAAAGACAAAGAGACAATGAGTGACGTCTGTCGGAAAAGTGTACTCCGATGTGTGCATTTCCCCGGAAAGCGGGAGCTTTGTCAGCCTTGGACCGCATTGTAACTTTACTAGTTTTAAAGAATTGTGGTACTTTATGATCATTTATTTTTATGTATGATGGTCTTTATAAAGTGTTTTATACATAACGGATAGCTCCAAAGCTTATTATTTGACATATTTAATTTTTAATGATTTGCTATTTCTTTTAACAAGGATTTCAAATTCATAAATTAATTTATAAAATGTTTCCCGTGTTGGTACTGGACTTTTTTGAGGAATAGGCCCACTGCCGTTCTACCAGGCAGATCGCAAAAGAAGACCGATGGTCTATGCGAGTCACTACCATCGTGGCTACTAGGTGGTAGAGTTCTGCCGATTGTCTCGACAGTGGTAGAGTTGTCTCGACTGGGTCTGGTACCTACCACCGCCTTTCTTATTCCTGCCGCAATAGCGTCAGTGCTTGTTACTGTCTTGTTCTGGTTTAGATAGTAAGATAACCGGTAAACTTATGCATGTGGTATTAGACCTCGCCACAAGGTAGCAACGCACCATTAATATCTTTGGTGTCTATAGGCGATCGTTATTTCTTTCCATCTTGAGACCCGTCTGCTGTTTGCTATTTTATGATATAAAAAAATCAAATAATATTCCGATCATTTTTATATTATTAGATAACAAATAATCAAATGGTTCTCCTGATGGAAAGAGAAACCATCGCCTTTAGACACCAAATATGTTAATGGCGCGTTGCTATTCGTGTGGCGGGAAGACATTGCAACCTCCATAAGTCTACTACCTTACCCTCCAACCGGAATAGGACAGTAACAAACATTGACGCTGTTGCAGTAGGAATAGTGAAGGCGGTATTACCAAATACCCGGACTAGACGTTACGGAACTCTACCATCTAGTGTTATATTGATGGTAGTGATACGTATAGTAGTCGCTTTTTATGAACTGCTTGGTATAACGGCCGTTGGTTTATTCTTTAAAGGAGCCCGGATCAACACGGGGGAAAACAATAAAAGAGTTTTTTTTTTTAAAGAAACCCCTTCGTTAATTTATTTATGTTATTTGAAAGGATAATAACTAAGCAGATGTTTCTGCTGGTGGTAAGAGATGACTATCGCCTATAAATGCCAAAAATGAAAATGATGCGTTGCCATCCGTGTAGTGGGGTTAGAATGTTACATGTATAAGTTTACTGGCTAGCTTACCGTCCAAACTAGAACACGACAGTGACAGCACAGCTGTGTTTTAGTTACAAGTGTCATATTTTAAAACTGTATATGGCTCATACTAAATTCGAAAAAAATCTCTTGCATTTGAAATTAATCCAACGACACCTCATGTGTAAAAATCTGCTAAGCCATTTAAGATATATAACATGTACAAGAGTTATTGGATAAATCATTACTTCTGATGCTGTGAGGTCTAAAGAAATATAGATATTAAGAACAAATCTTATACTGCAACTATAAACTAGTTGAACATTACATAAATATAAAGTCTGGCACAACGCCACTACAAAATGTTGGAACAAAGATTAAAAGTTTATTTCATCTTTTGTTCCTATTCCATTACCGCTACATCCTCACTTTATTCTTTGCAACTAGGGTTGCCAAGATTTATGTCTGGACATAACTTTTCGAAAAAAAAAATACAATATGCAGAAAAAAATAACGTACAAAAGCGTCTGGGACACCAAAACACAGGACAAAATAATAATATCTCCCCTTTTCTGCCAGGCATTTCGTAAAAGACGACTAAGTATTATTGTCATTTTTAGGTAGTATTGTTCTGGCTTTGGGTAATTCCGCCTTATATTTTTCTACCACAATAGCGTTTATACCTGTCACTGTCGTGTTTCGGTTCGTAGGTTAAATTTTCCGGTAATATACGTGCCATTATTATCTTACATAATTTTAAAATTTGACCGGACCTTTAAAAGCAAACCTGTATACACCCACACACAAACACACACACACACACACGCGCAGCTGTTCGAGCATCGCTCCACGGTGCTGGATCTTTAGAATGAGCTGGGTTGGTAGAAATAGCCAATCTACGCAAGACTTAGTGCGGTATAGCCCGCTTTGATCGATAGATACCGTCACTGTCGTGTTTCGGTTTAGGGGGTGGATTATCCGGTAATCTTATGCATGCCATTATCGTCTTGCCATAATGAAGTTTTGAGCATCTACTGAAGCTTAGTTTACTCTGCCTACCTCACAAGAGAGCCATCGAGATGATATTTACTTAGTAGCAAAAAGACGTTTTTTTTCTATCTGTATACTCCGCTGAAAATTCATAAAGTACAACCACAGTATACTGGAGACTAACAGTAGTCAATCTACCTACATGTGATATTCGAGTAACGCACATAAGGACACCTCTCACGGACGCGATGTCTCGGAATGGTTCGGGACAGTTTGTATCGCACCAGTCCGAGATATCGCGTCCGTGAGAGGTGTCTATGTGTGCTGTACTCGAATATTACTTGTATGTAACTTTGACTTCTGTTAGTCTCTAAGTACTCTGTGGTACCACACTGTATGGCATAGAAATGAGGCAACCCTATTCAAAATTCTATTTTTCCAGAAATGTATCCAAACTCCCTAACGCTAATAACTAAACTTCGCGGCCATGTTTTTTCCTAACTCATTCCACTACATAAAATCCATAACGATAAATGATAATTATTTTATTGTTCAAGTATTTTAATGTAGCTCAATAAAATATTGATTCTATTATTTTAACTGTTTTAAGGCACAAGAGGTAGCGTGATTGATAGGATATTCTCCGGAATCGATTCAGGAAACTTTTGAAGAATAGACTTTTAGACAGTAAAATATGAGCAATTGACAAAACGTAACATCGCTGTATTACGAATCCGCATCATTAGATAGCAAACAGGCAAATGGCTCTCTGGATGGAAAGATGTTAATGGTGCATTACATTCCGTGCGGTGAAAAAGCCATGCTACATGCATAAGTCTATCGATTACCTTACTCTCCAAGCCAAAACACAATGACCAGCATTGACGCTATAACAGCAGGAATAGGTAATGTGGTATTACCATATACCCGGCCGAGACAGTGCAGAACTCTATTATCTAGTAGACACGATGGTAGAGACACGCATAGCCAATCTTTTGTCTGCCTGGAAAAAAGGCCGATGGTCTATTATTCAAAGGGTATATAATATACATATATTATATACAATTTTTTTTTTCCTGCCAGGCAGTGTTCATAAAAGGCGAATTATAGGCTAAACAGGGAATTCTAGACCAGAGCCCAGTGACGTTTTACTTGAGCAACTATTTATTTAAGTAAAAAAAGAAACGTACGTGTACTTATGTATGGCCGTAAAAAGTTATACTTCATTTGCGTAACAAGAAAAAATCTTTCTAAAAATTTTATCCGAGAATATTTGTAGAGAAAACGACACTAATAGAAAAAAGTATTAGGTATACACATCGAAAGAAAGTTTTATTAAAACGCATTATCCAGTTAAATAATTTTTAGTTAAATATCATAAAAGAATTATTTGTACATAAAATTTAAAAAATCCTAATAAAAAAACGTACCAATTGCTTGCTGGTCACTGGATGCACCTCTTGGGATTTTACAGCACCATAAATATGCAAGCAGCAACCACTGCCACTAATGTAGAATGCTATTATGTGTTTTGCAATAACTAAACAATTACGATCGTTGTACATTGCGTTGCGATACGTGATAAACCCGCCATATAGATAATCGTTTGATTTTTATAAAGCTCTGGCAGAATGGCAGATTGTTTATTCTTTAATATGGGCACGGACCAAAACGGGTTTGAACGTTAAACGCGCAATTTTTCGTTTAGACGCATAATGTTAAAGCGCAAAATGATAACTCCTCATAAAATGGTAAAAGAGCAAAATGTTAACAGAGCAAAATGTTAATAGCGCAAAATGACAAAAGAGCAAAATGGTAAAAGCTCAGAATGTTAAATATTTTAGTTGTATTATGTATTAGCTGCGAGCACTATATTAACGTAATTTTGTTGATAGTGACACCCTAACAGTAATAATATTAATAAAACGTGATCAATTTTTCGGAAAAATATTTTCAAATTGAAATATTAATCAACATTAGTGATACGTAAATGTATATCGGTATTTATTTTCTTATTTTATTTTTTTAAATTAAGCTCAAAAATATAATTTTTTTAAGAAATTTTGCTATACTTTTTAATTTTTTTAAATAAGTGTCAAAAATATAATTTTTAAGGTATTTTACTTCAATTTTTCAGATGTCGTTGGTATTTTTAATCGAATTTAATATCAAAAAGCTTTTATTTGTACCTACTTTAGATTTATTTAATTTCAATCTCCTTGATTTTCTCATTGCATCATTGTAATTATGGTAGCAACCGCTACGTTTTGCTGCACGAAATACTCTAGATACAGCGTTGAGTACGCTGTAAGCAAAGTGAAATATAGCAAAAATTATATTTTTGAGACTCATTTCAAAAACTAAAACAAGAAAATAAATATTGGTAAACATTTACGTATAACGATATCATGAATGTTGATTATTTCATTTTGAAAATAAATATTTTTCCAAAAATTTATCACGTTTTATTAATATTATTACTGTTATGGTGTCACTATTCAACAAAATTAAGTTAATATAGTGCTCGCAGCTAATACACAATACAACTTAAATATTTACCATTCTGCACTTTTATCATTTTGCTCTTTTATCATTTTGCGCTATGAACATTTTGCTCTGTTAACATTTTGCTCTTTTTACCATTTTACGAGGAGTTATCATTTTGCGGTTTTAACATTATGCGCCTGAACACAATTTTTTTCCCTCGTGTTGTTCCGAGCTCTTTTCGCGGCGGAAACTGCGACGTGAAATACGACATGGCGAGTGACACGATTTTCGAAGTATGCCACAGCTCGACTAGTTGCAACCGACGAGGCGGCGTCAGGTGTGGATGTATTTAGAATATTTGAAATAATTTTAAAATCCATGATTAATTTCAAATTCCAAACGCGAATAAAACAAAATATTTTGTTTTGGTCTCACTATGCCAGATGCGTACCCCAATTTCGCTGGTCCCGTTGCTCTGAGCTGTGGTCACCTCAATACTAGCCGGTACATTGATGTTATTCGCTCAAGACACCGCCCGAAAGGTCGCGTGTCGCTCAGTTCATAAGGCATACTTCATAAAATTTCCTAAATTTTTTCGTCACTCATCGCTCGCCGCATCTCAAGACGCGTCCCAATTCGCGCTACAGTTAGCTGTGGCTAGGCGTTAAAGCAAGATATCTCATAAATGACCTGAAAAGGTTAATACATATCGTTGATGTCATAACTACTAACTAGAAGGCAGGATTTCCCAGCGTCCTACCCAGGTTTGGTATTACCGCATGTCCTATCGCAACAGTGTCGAAGCCTGTTGCTACAGTGTGTTGGTTTAGAAGGTAAGGTAACTGGCAAACTATATAAAAAATATAAGTTTTGCATGCCTTTGCATGTGACAAAACATTCCTGCCTCACTATATTACTATTAGCTATACATAACAGCAACCCATCATTAACATTTTTGATGATATAGCGGATGGTTATCTCTTCCTTCAGTAAAACCATTTACTTGTTTAACTGCTGCAAAATCATGAACAGTCATTTGAAATATGCCATATTGATATTATTATCGTCAGGTGATGGTTTAGTGATAATCAAGGGTTGCTGTCCCCTTGTAATGTAAAACCGTTCCTTTGCCGTGGCTTCGCAATCCTACAAGAGCTTATATTAATTAAAGGGTTTAGGTTTACCATTTCAAGACGAAGGTAGTGTTACCTGTGCATATATTATTTTAAAGTCATATAAAGTGAGTGACAATAACCTTGTTCGATTAATATAATGTGTAATTCTTTTGTGGATACCTTAAGATAAAATTTCCCTGATTAAAATAATTAATCTGTATCCTACACTTTAACGAGTAATTCTTATATATTTGTATTTAATTCATTTCTCCCAAACGGCTACATCAATTTTGATGAAATTTTGTATTTAAATAGTGTTTAGTAAAATCAAAAATAATAAAATGTCACTGGAGAAATTACACGAATTGATCTAACCCCAAAGTAAGCAATTATTTGCTTATAGTATGGGTATCAGTCAACGATATTAATACATAGATATACATATATAAATACTCAAATAGATTTAATAACCACCCAAACCCAGAAACACAAACATCTATGCTCATCATACAAATATTTGTCCCTGTCGGGAATCGAACCCTAGCCCCATTGACGCGTAGTCAGATTCGCTAACCACTCGACCAACGAGGCGGCATTTAATTTCATCAAAATCATTTCAAA
This sequence comes from Apodemia mormo, assembly GCA_036924255.1. NCBI lineage: Eukaryota > Metazoa > Arthropoda > Insecta > Lepidoptera > Riodinidae > Apodemia > Apodemia mormo. The sequence goes on along the minus strand of JAUPFN010000007.1, from coordinate 9,269,828 downwards.
ATATTTAAAATTAGAATTCTCAATAATGTACTAAACTCCACAATAGCTCAGTTAAATGCACGTTTTACTAGCATATTGAGTACAACCAGTCAAATATTCTATTTTCTAACACCAACAACTTTAAAGTGTGACAAATTCCAACGTAAATATTCTGGTATATATGATAGACCCTAACTTTTGGCTACTAGGTGGTAGAGTTCAACATTGTCTCGCCCTGGTCTGGTACCACCGCCTTACCTATTCCTGCCGCAATAGCGTCAGTGCTTGTCGCTGTGGTGTTCGGGTTTGGAAGGTAAGGTAGCCGGTAAACTTATGCATGTGGCATTAGACCTCGCCACAAGATAGCAACGCACTATTAACACCTTTGGTGTCTGTAGGCGATGGTTGACTCTTTCCATCAGGAGACCCATCTGCTTGTTTGTTATCTTATACTATAAGAAAAAAAAATCCTTCAATTTCTTAATATTTGCCACCTACTTTTACTTGAATTACCTAAGGCAAAATCATGATCTATTCATCAATTCTGTCAAGAAATAATGAGCAATTGACCTAACAGATATATCAACTTACAGCAATATTACTGTTTCATACTATTCCTGTCACTTATATACAGAAGCTAAAAATTATTTAGCAAATTAAAAATTATAAAAAACTATTCGAGCAATAGGTACTATGGGCCGACTTGACTCCGATATTTATCACTAATAACAATCGAAAATAATTCCGCATCAAGTTTAGATTTAACCAGTCATTGGCACATTTGAGAAAACTAAAGCTAGAAACGATTATAATTAAACTTCCGATTTTGCATATAATAACTACCGGAGATGCTTTATAGAGTTTACCTTTGTACATGTACATTCATAAGATTGCTAAATAAATTGTTTTTGTGTTTGTTACGGAACATTATCGCCTAGTTGCCAGAACAATAGAGGTAGTGATACGTATAGCCAAATATTCGCCTTTTAAAAACTGCCAACCCAGACCCAGATCAACACGGGGAAACCGCAAACAGATGGTTAATCTGACTATGGTCAAAATCTTAATTATCAAGTGTCTGGTTGTCCAAAGACTTGGAAAAACTCTCTTATCTTTGCCCTTTAAATTAATGACGAATTTATAAATATCCAAATTTGTTTTGCATCTCATATTTCTTATTTTTAATCTATTTCGAATTATTGTGTTCTATTATACGACCGCTCCGTTGGTCGAGTGGTTAGCGACCCTGACTATGCAATTAACGGGGCTCGGGTTCGATCCTCGACGGGGACAAGCATTTGTGTGATGAGCATAAATGTTTGCATTTCCGGGTTTGGGTGTTTATTATGTATGTTCCAGTATTTATATGTGTATTTCTATGTATTAGTATCGTCGACTAACACCCATAACACAAGCAAATAATTTGCTTACTTTGGGGTTAGATCAATAAGTGTAATTTGTCCCGTGAATATTTATTATTATTATTATTATTTATTATTATATTATTTTCAGGGTACTTGAATACCATTCCTAGAAGAACATTTGTCTTATATCACAAGATAGCAAGCAAGTTAATCCTGATAAAAATAGACAACCATTGTCAATAGACACGAAATATGTTAATGGTAAGTTCCTATCCTTGTGGTGAGATGGTGATGCTACATCACCTGCTATAGCCCAAGTTAGTAGGTATGCATGTACTCACTCACTGTACTCTAACGCTATTCTATCATTTATATTTTGTCTATCAGAAAATATATACATTTTATACTCTTTGTTGTCGGTACTCAATTTGTAATTATGTACACTTGCATACACTTATACCGTTTCACAAAACACTTTTTAATCAATTTACTTAAATCGACAACCGGTTTTCGTTTTACGGCATTTTCAAGGCTACGAGAAATTTATATACATAACATCAATGTAAAATAAAAGTCTCGTAGCTCTGAAAATGCCGTAAAACGCGAAACCGGTTGGCAATTTAACTAAATTAATTGATAAGTGTTTTGGGAAACAGTACAAATATATGCAAGTGTATATAAGAAAATATGTAAGTTCTTGGGTGCCCTGGGATCTTTCTCCAAATAGTATTATAGATTATACAAATGTACCACATTACACTCACTTGAATAACTCTCCGCTAATATTTCTAATTTAGACCAAACTGAAGTTAAATCAGACAGTACTTGTTCAAACTTACAGTAGACAGGGGAACAAAGGACTACTTTGAGGGGAGAATGGCTGAATTTGGACACTTTAATGCGAGTTTTGATGTTTTATGCTAATATCCAAGCTAGTTCTTCGGGTAGTCGCTATCGACGTGTATTCGGAGAATCAATGGATGAACTCGCTTCGGTAACTGTAATCGATGATTTGTGTGGATTTGTTGTGGATGATTAAAATGCATTTTGGGGATAGTTTTATGCTTATATTTACATTATATTTTTTATATTATAGAGTTCCCTGTGTTAGTCTGGGCTCCTTCAAAGAATAGACTAATTGCTGTTCTGCCAGGCTAGTCATAAGAGGCGACCGATTGGCTATATGTGTCACTACTATCGTGACTATTAGGTGGTAAAGTTGCCCAACGTCTCGCACGGATATTTTTTACCACCGCCTTACTTGTTCCTGCCGCAATAGCGTCAATTTAATTATTTTTTTATTTCGTAGGTAAAACTTACATTTGAAATACATAACCCATTATACGTACATAAATTCTGTTAACCAATACAATATACACATAATATAACAAAATAGATTTCACTTCATTTTTGCATTATACAAAAATTAGATTTTATATTTGCAATACTTGTAAACAGGATTAATAATTTTACTATCTATATGAATATTATAAATGCGAAAGTTTAGATGTTTGGATGGATGTTTGTTACCTAATCACCCAAAAAACACAGAACGGATTTGAATGAAATTTGGCACGCAGGTAGATTATGACCTGCAATTTTAATTTATAATATTTAATTGCAATGCAAAAATTAAATATAATCAATTTTAATATTTAATTTTTGCAAGGCTACTTTTATCCCAGAAAAATTAGATGATCCCGCGGGATTCACCAAAAAATTTTATAATGCAGCGGGCTGCACGCGGCAGCTAGTATAGAATAAAAATGAGTACGCAAAATGGTACTGACGTCTAAAAATGTTTGACCGTTCACGAGGAACAAACAAACAAAAAATACATATTGAATGCAAATGAATTATATTTATACGTATTGATTGCAATTGAATATTGTTATAAATTAATATAAACGTTAACAACAATTAAGAGTAGTCTTAAGAGTAGTCGTAACTGAATATTTTAAATTGACATACTTGTCAATTTAAAATATTCAGTTACGTCAATCCTACATATATTAGTATGTGTCAATCTTACTATGCAAGTCAAGGTTTAAAAAAATGCTTGTCACTGTCGTGTTCCAGCTTTGAGGGTAAGGTAATGCATGTGGCATTATCATTCGGCCACACGAGTAGCATCGCAGCATTTACATATTTGGCGTCTATAGAAGATGGTTTCTCTTTCCATCAGAAGAGCCATCTGCTTGTTTGCTATTTTATGATATAAAAAGAAGCAGAAAACTTATGATGGCTAGAAGTAACCGTCGCCAAATAGATCAAAATGTTACTGATACATAAGTATTTGCGTAGCAGGGATGTAAATCTACGAAGGATTATCTATGTCTATTATCAATCTAAATTGGATACGGATTTTTAGGCTATTTCTTAGGTTGTCTGTGTAGCATATATTTGCACCTAGATAGTTATAGTACTTTCCGATAAAATAAATTTACTCCTGGCATATTTTTCAAGCCTTGGCTTAAAATTCGGCAATATAACTTGGCATATTATGGCTTGTTGTTCGGCGGTACAATTTGGTACAATATTAAAATATTAAATTAATATGTCAAGTTATACTTTCAAATAACAAGTACATTATTGTTTTGTTTATGTGTGAGAGCAGAATTGTTATGTATAGATATAGCATATACGTACAGTCTTAAGTTATTGTAAGTGTAATAGTACATATTTTCCGGATATCCTACTCTACCTTAAAATGTTGTTCTTATCAACAAAGGTTGTCTGGTAGAGATCGCTCTTTGGCGATAAGACCGCCTTTGTGTACTTTCTTTAAATTGTCTTTCAATTATTTGTACTAAGCATGTATTTTTACTGTAATTATGTGCACAATAAAGAGTTATCATTCATTCATTCATTCATTCATTCATTCATTCATTCATTCATTCATTCATTCATTCATTCATTCATTCATTCATTCATTCATTCATTCATTCATTCATTCATTCATTCATTCATTCATTCATTCATTCATTCATTCATTCATTCATTCATACATTCATTCATTCATTCATTCATTCATTCATTTATTCATTCATTCATTCATTCATTCATTCATACATACATTTTATACTATTTCATGATATTATATATCTACAAGCGTTTGACATTTAGGAGTAGCATATCAGTTAACTTGCCCTCTAAATTTTTCCTGCTATCATAAATGTTTTTCTCCACGACAAATATTGATGACGGCAAGAAAAGTCTAAGGTTTTTTACGTTACCATAACTAAGTGTAGTCTTCGGGTCTAGTTTTCAAGTTGATTTAGCCATCATACACAGTTAAACAACTTGTTGGAAAGCAGGTTATTCTTTAAAAGGATCCCGTATCCCGTATGTATTAAAAAAAAAAAGTAATATAAATAAGGTAAATCGTTATTTCTTTTTTCTGGGCAATTGTAATACATTTTATGTGATAATAGTTGTGATGTTCAAAAAGTGTATTTTATATGCTCATTTTAAATAAAAATAATTTTTTTTTCTCCTCTCCTCTCCTCTTCTCTGTGATGTTTGCTGTATGGGAGCCCCGCTTAAATATTTATTTTATTTTAATTTTTTTATTTAATTTTAAAATATATAACCTTCTTTGATTATTTCAAGCGTCTACCAGTTGTTCTTGTTATTAAGATGGGAAAAAATGCAAAAAAAATCATGTTTATAGTACGGAAGCCCCCCTTAAATATTTATTAATAAATACATTATCTGTGAAAATTTCAACCATCTAACTATCAAGATTCATGAGATACAGCCTGGTAATAGATTATTTATATAGAGAATTTCGTTGACGGCAGTTGAAGGCCGCTCTTTACGAAATTCGTCATGTAAAGAAACTCGACCTCTCTCAAATTCAGCAAACCATCGCCTCACGGTGTCTAAACAAGGCGCTTCTCTCCCAAAAGCATTTTGAAGACGAGCGGCACAGTCTTGCGGAGAAAGAGAACTTTAAAATCATAAAAAATCATCGCTCTAAAATTTTTTCGACTTAACTCTATTTTCGTTGCGTACGTAGAAATTTGATGTGTGATAAAAAAAACAACTGACAAATCATTTCCCGCCGATTGTTTTTTTTTTTATTACTGAGAAGGTTGCAACGTTTTAAAAATATAACCTTCGAAATTCAAATAGTTCCGATTAGCTAGAAGTGCAAAACTTTTATTGTGCCCCATGTATATAAAGTTATATAAAAAAGGTATATAAAGTTAGATTATAATAGTAATAAGTTGTTAGATAAAGTTTTATATATCCTTTAATATATTCTGGGTTTTTTAAGGGTTCACTACAAAACTCATAAAAATTTATTTACCTCATCTGAAATTCATCTTGTCACCACTTTCATGCATAGTAAACATTCTTGTTTGCGAGGCGTTATTTTGATAGTTTTATAAATTAATGTATAATATACAAAATATATTTAAACCAGTTCTCTTGTAGGTTAGGAAGAGTAAATCGTTTATCAAGTGACGCTAAATTTATTACAGTTCACTTGGTGTACCATGCCTATAGACACCGCAGATGTTAATGGTACGTTGTTATCCTTGAGGCCAGGTCTTAGTGCTACATGCATAAGTTTACCGGCCACCTTGCCCTCCAAATCGGAACACAAGTGTGATAATTTATACTGACGCTTTTGCGGTAGGAATAGACCAGACTCGGATGAGACAATGCAAAAGTCATGAAGGTAGTGATTCGAATACCTACTCGTTCATCTTTTACAAACTGCCTGGCAGAACGGCAAATAGCCTGTTCTTCAAAGGGCTCGAATCCACATGGGGTATGTGTTATTCCAGTAGTGTGTATAAATAAAAATATTCTCCGGGCTGCATATGAGATTGATTGAATGGTTGGCGAGTTATAATTTAACCTCCTTGTTGGTCGAGTAGTTACAACCAACCCTTAAAAAAATTAAGATCACTAACTTTAATTTTTTTTAAGGGTTGGTAGGGAAGCGCTTGATCACTATCTCGCCTGATGGTGAGTTCAGATGTGGTTGCGCTTCCCTAGAAGGTAGCCGTTCACTCTTCTCTTGAAAATCCCCAAATTGTACTCGTTGGGGAACACAGACCTCATTACGCAGTCGCAGACCCCATTACGCAGACCCTAGACCGCAGGGCTTGGGTTCGATTTCCTACATTTGTGTAAAGCACAAGAATGTTTGTATTTCTGGGTTTCTTTAATATTACGTGCTAGCTGAACCACACAACTTTGCCCGCGAATATAGTAACATATAATCATTATAATCTTTCATATAAACTTTCATCCCCGATTTCAGCCTTTTAGGGGTAGATTTTTGGGAAAAAATGTAGCTGATATTTTACCCCTGGTCTTAAACTATCTCCATGCCAAATTTCTTTGAAATCGGTTTTACAGTTTAGCTGTGAAAGCCTAACAGACAGACAGTTCTACAAACAGACAGACAGATGGACAGAAGAACAGACTTTAGCATTTATGGTAATAGTATGGATATGGACTGGACTTTTCCTGCGGTATAATCTGCGTAGGTCCCAATCTCACAGGAAAATCCGGATAAAATGAAGCCATGCATGTTACTCAGGAATAGTGAAGTTTTCTGCTGGTGAAGGAATTCTCAACATCACTAGCAGTTCCAGAGATTATTTCCTGCAAACAAACTTACAAACTTTACCTCTTTATAATAAAACAAACATAAATATCTACTTAATAAAATATTTTATAGCTTTAGGCGTTACTTTGATGAAATCCATAACCATGTTAAAAAGATATTAAGGTAACTTAATTAATAACTTTCCGCAAACTTATATTGTAACGACTTCCCAATAAAACCAGTGCGTTGCAAATCATTACGGAACTCTACATTGGGGTTCCGTAATTGACCAAAATAATAATGTGGATTAGGAAGAGGGCTTTTTCATTGTTTTACTTATACTATGAACATAGAAACGAAGAAAGATGAAGGTCCATACAATGTTCGCCTAGAATCCAACGCATATCGATAGATAGTTAACATTTTACGATAAATTAATAATTTCTTCTGAAATGTTAATTGTATCACGGACAATTTTTTAATGCTTATAATTTACAACACAAGCTATGATAGATGAATGGCAGGAAGACGTATAGGCTTTTATTCAAATGTTGTCACAACTTGTGCAAACTAGGCCTCATGTCTTATATAATTTATATCTAAAGCGCAAATCCCCTTCTCCTCTTCGCACAGAGATGGTTTTTAATCTTTGTAAATAGTTATATTCAATAAAATGAAACTACTAAATAAGGATTAATTAATAATGTTTGTCTACACAACAATAATGTTTTGCACACCATATATTGGTAGAATATTTCGGTAACTTAATTTATTTTTAACAACTTGTAACACCCATATTCTTGCAAATAAATATTTTCTTTCTTTACAATGTTGAATTTATCAAGTTTCTGCTTAGCTAAAGAGATAGAAAATGTTTTTCACAGATATAAAGAAGTTTGCCACCCTTGTTGTTGTGACACGTTAGTTTGAATTTTTTTACTTCCTTTGAAATTTTAACTTTATTTTATTTCAAAATCTAAATCATTGTTAACATTTTGGTTATCTTAATAATAATAAATATTACTGACATATAACCTTAATGGAAGCAAACTATTTGCTTGTATTATGGGTTAGTCAACGATACTAATACTTAGAATAACGTAGAAATACTGAAATATAATAATTAATAAACACATATACCCAGAAATATAGACATTCTTGCTCATTCACAGATACTTGACGGGAATCGAACCGGAGCCTCGTCGCTTCTGTAATTACGGTCGCAAACCACTCAAGCCCGTTGTACCCGATCTTTACAAGACGATAGAGATATTATCATCTATATCGTCTAAACAGAATGTATTTTCCTTCTCGCTACTGATATACTATTTACTACATACTTCTGATTAATTTCGTTGCGGGTTCCCAGAGAGCTTAGCTTTTCCACAGGGTACCCTAAGCATGTAACTGTGGTTATCAGGACAATTACTGCTGTTGATACTGGCTTACAGAAGCTACAGTGCTGAGAATGAGAGGAGGGCCAATTGCTCTTTAAAAATATATCATCGTCTATCGGAGAAACGATTGCTTCATGCAATGACTTTTATAAGTCACGCCTAGGTACTTCAACTGCCGCCTTACCAAGTCTCACTGCAATAAAGTCAGTGTTACTCACTGTCATCTTCCGGCGTAGATATAGACGTTACAATAGGTGGTAAGCTTATAACTCTTTTTTATCATCACAGAAAACAAAAAGTGGTAATAATCTGCAAAAACACTAAACAGTAATTACAATTTTCCAGTGGGTTTTTTTGGAAAAACAGACCAATTATATTCCTGCCAACAAAATACAGTACAAAACTTCATACAAATCGTTCCCGACATAGGTACTTTTATTTTATTTCATTGTATAGCATCATTTTTCAATTAAAATACTTGTACTGTTTCACTAAAAGTAACTTATTGTGAAACAAAACAAGTGTTTTGTTTGATTGTGATTGAACAACATTGATAAATATTGTATTGAGATGGAGTTTCACTAAGTGTTGACGATAAAAAGTCTAGAATATAAGCAAAAGGATCTCGTGAGTTGCGGAGCTCTATTTATTTTTTATTTTGAAAATACTATAGTTTTTTAATTTGTATTTTAAAGTTGTGTAAAATCACAACATTAAAACTAAAATAGTGTTCTCTGGAGATTTTAATTTAATTTGTAATCTGGCCCCGGAATTTCGCCATAAATCGCGGTCGGCGCCGAGTCGTCGTCGCCGCAACGCCGTGCATCCCGGGAGTTGAGACACGGAAAGCGCCTGGGATTTATTACGATTCACAGCTAAAAGCGTGGGCGGCACCGAACCGACGACCATCCGTTCAGATTAATATGGCTTTACATTTGATAAGACGTTTACGAGATCGAAATGCATTATATGTGTCGGTGAGTGAAAATTTATACTTTCAGATCCTTATGTTATGGAAAAGCTGTACTGGTACTACTCTGACACATCGAGTAATTTCAAGCTTCGTAGTTTTCAAATATTTGAAAATTATATATTCATTGAATTATCAACGTACCACAGCGTTATGCTGTTGTATGTTGAATGTTATATTATTTTCAGAAACTTTCATTTTAATGTATTCCTGACAGTTTTGAAAGTCTGCGCGTATCTTTGAAGATACGAAGATTTAAGAAGAATTTTGAAATGCTTAAAATATTCTAAATTTGGATGATTTTGATCACAGACCACATAAACTTTAAAAAAATATATATACGATGTCATTTTATATTATATCCTTTATGCAACGCAATATGATATCCTTAAGCAATTTAAGAGTAAAAAACGATTTACACTGCGATTTTCGAAACTTAAGTATTCATCAGATCTCCACATTTTGATGCCCTTAGTCGTTTTTCTTATATTTTCATGATGACGTCAGAATGTCTGTATGTAAACTGTCACTTTTGAACGGCTTACCCTATTGAAATGCGGTTCACCATAACTACATGCAATTATCAGCTGGTTTCCAAAACATAAATAAATTTAAACAAGCGATAATTAATCTGTATTTAGCATAGTTTTTACAAGGAAATGATTTTTTTATATCATAAAATAGCAAACAAGCAGATGAGTCTCCTGATGGAAAGAGTCAACCATCGCCTATAGACACCAAATATGGTAATGATGCGTTGCTATCTTGTCTGTGTGGTGAGGTGTAATGCCACATGCATAAGTTTACCGGCTACCTTATCCTCCAAACCGGAACACGACAGCGACAAGCACTGACGCTATTGCGGCAGGAATAGTTAAGGCGGTGGTATCTGATCCGGGCGAGACAATGCAGAACTCTACCACCTAGTAGCCACGATGGTAGTGACTGGCATAGCCAATCGGTCGCCTTTTACGACATGCCTGGCAGAACTGCAGTTGGTCTATTCTTCAAAGGAGCCCGGAACCAACACGGGGAACAAAAACCTGCTAAATACAGATCAATTGCTTGTTAAAATTAGTTTGCGTTTCGGACACTCGCCGTATATCTTCAGTAGGACTATTTGAAGATGACTATTATAAAAACTAAGGAGGAATAGTTTTTGGTACCCATGCACCCATTCCTCCTGCACTATTCAGTTAATACATGTACATGTACTAACGATCAAGAATGCCATATACTTAAGTTCAAGTTTAGCTTTCAGTTCAAGCAACACCAGGAAATACTCGGTTTCCCAAGTACTAAAGGATATATGAACTTATTATGATATACCTACATCTATCGTAAAGCATGAAAATTACTGAGTGGCATTTCTTTTACTATCAATATCTTGATCCTTGGAGACGTTGATGTAGTCCATTAAGATGTCAGGCGAGATTGATATAACAAGATCAGTATCTTATTACATGGATGCATTATTTTATGATATCTATATTTATGTATGAAAGCCGAAGAAATTTTTTTTTGTTTGCATTAATTTCTAAATGAATTGAATTGGAAAATTAATATTTATTTACGAAATTCGCATTCACGAGGAAGGCTAAATGTTACTTTTACAACTTAAACAACTAAACCTAAATACAACTTAAAATTATGATTAACTATATAGGTAAATATAAAAAACAAACACAAAAACTTAACCCAAAATGTTATATAAATCGTTAAAACGCTTTTGGTGAGTACAACGATCGCTCATTTAAATATGTTCTTAAACATTAATAAGCAATCGTTAAAACTTTTTGAATTTTCATATTTCTTACATTATCGTTTAATTGCATTTTTTACATTTAAAACAAAGGTGCTTGTTTAAATATATTGAAAAAGGTTTAATTTATTTAGATTTTTTGCTATTTATTTTTTATTATTTCGGTCGCTTAAATAATATTTACATAGCGGCATAAGTTCTGGTATAACGACATGAGTCCTGGGTTCTATGTTGGGAAATTCATTATAAGCATTAATTCAGATTTCTGAATAATATAACTTTTTTAACATTAAATGTAAACGAAATGTACCTAATTTCGAAAGATTATCTCTAACTCAAAAAGTGACGGGAACTAGCTAATCGTTGGTTAGCACTTTTGTCTACCTCTATAATAGGCATTTGGTTAGACCGTATGTTTTTACACATTATTATTATTAAAATATGGTTTTAGCTTAAACAATTAGTTAAAGTTTTAAATAAACGAAAATTGTCAAATACGTTATGTAATTAAATCTTGAAGGTGCATTTAGAAACATAAATGCATGAGCTAATAACTGGACACTCATAATAAATTATTATATATACAATACACTTATTTAATAATTATAAATGATAGCTGTCTTTTTCCATCAGGAGAGTCATCTGCTTGTTTGCCATCTCGATAGTAAAAATTAAATGTATTTATCTTTAGACCTAGTCAAGAGATTTTCCAGCTATCTTTTAACAATGCCCGGATATCAGCAAAACGACTCGTTGTAGTTACAAGTAGTTAGTAACATTTTTTATGTACGTTTTTACGTATATTTAGACGTAAGTTCAAACTTTTCCTCTAAAATGTTAAATTACGAAATGTCCAAAAAAACTTGTGGAACGCCTCGTTGTTATTAAATTGGTTACTAATATTTACTGCTACAAACACAGAACAAATATCAAGTAGAAAGCCCATAGCCGAAGCTCACCTAGGAAAACCGCTGTTACACGTTTGCACACAAACTTGATATTGTCATATTTTTAAAATATTGAAACAATGCAAGTGATTCGTGTTTCTTACTTACCACTCTAAACTGGAAGGCTGGAGTAATTATTACCTTGATTGAGTAGAGCCACGCGCGCGTAGATGACAACTTTGAAAAATGCATGTATAGTTTAAATAAAAATGGACCTTATAAATTATAAATAAAAAAAAATTACTTCCATTAAATTTTTTTTTCTCGTTATGATAATATTGTTTTATTTTCAAGTTTTATTCAAAATAAAATAAAATGTGACGTACGATGGAACGATATGTTTCTTTTGGATACATTTTTGACCCGGCTATCATTTTTGTACTTAAAATTGCGCATTGCGGCATATTTATTCTTATTTTTGAAGCAAAATCTTAGATAATGACTTATGACTACGCAGAGCTGCGCTTAGTTAGAACTACAATTGCCCCGCCTACTTGCTACTTCTTGATATCTTTTCTCTGGTTTCGAACGATGGATCGTTGAAACCAATATGAATCAAATTAAAACCTTCAACTAAATAACAATTTCTAGGTGCGAAATAGTTATTATTTGATGGTTTTAGTTTCGAATTCTAGCTCAATAAATTCATTCTATGACTTATTTTTTAAACACTACTCTATACTACTTGCCTAATATGTCGACAGATTTGCCGCCTGTTTCATAATATGGCTTGGTATTGTGAGGTATATTTTGTCTTTAGTTAATTAATTGTTGCAGTACCTCTATCTACCCTAAAAATGATGAACGTTATGATATTAACATAACCCACTCGCCAATGAATTAAGATAAAAAATAAACCATTATTCCCTATATAAACTATTGACAAAATAAGTCCATTAAATGATTCCATTTGTTCGACAACTTTTCCTAATAAAGATATATTGGCGAAGTTTTACCGTTACTTTTGCTGGATCACGCCACTATGAACAAAACCTGAATCAGCTTCGAAACCATGACTCGCGAGTATAAAAAGGAAATAGCTGTCGACGTTTCTAAGCTAAACTTTTCTTTAATAGCGTCATCCAAATAATAACAACTGTAGCTTTCTGTGACTGTTTACATGAATTAAAAAACGAAAAAAACTTTCTTTTATGACACGGATGAATATGTATATGTATATATGTGGATGCGTGTGCATCTTTTACTTGTCAATCTGTATACGGTTGACTGGTAAAAGATTGTATATATATTGAAGGGCACAATAGTAAATGGTCATAAGTAAACAAAAAAAAATATAATAAAAATGTGAATATTGCCTAACCTCAACTCTTTATATATGTTTACTAAAATATCAACGAAATTAGTGTAATAATATTTATCGTTGTTCTTACAAGTCTTGTCGCGAGTTCAGTATATATCGCTGTTGTAAAAATGAGCTACTATGCGCCGGGCCATGTGCAGGTATCCGTATAAAGACATTTTTATTAGATAATTAGGTCAAAATTTAATTAGCTATTTTTGTATATATTCGGTCAGAATCAGAATCGACTACCGAAAGTGGGGTTCAGTATGTACAATTCCTTAGCAATCAATCTGTGTATGGAGGTATGTGAGTACAATGGGTACATTTTTAACCAGCACAGACTGCACAGTACAAGTAATTTGTGTATCTTCTACGTGGCTCGTAGCAAAACGTAGCACAAGTTTAGTCCATCGCTACGTTATCAATAACATCGAGGAGGAGAGGGGGATTTTTGGGCCCAAATGTAAAGGGTTGAGGTGTGGATCAAAAAAATTGTACTATTTTTCTATTTCAAAGTTCAAAATATTAGCTTCATCCGCTTTCTGAGAAAAAAGAAATCACGAAAATAAGTTTGTGGTACTATAATTGTATAATCGATAAAATTATAATCGATTTATGTAAATAATTTTAATCGAAATAGAAGCTTGTAAGTATATGTAAAAGTGTATTCTTGATTAATACTTAGTTTAGTCAACAGTAAGTACCATAATTATTTTACAAACCATTTATAATATAAAAAGAAAAAATATAAACGATACAATTTAAATAATTGATTGATTATATTACATCGAATTTAATACGATTTAATGTCTGTGGGTTTATTACAGTCAAAAGTGACAATTACAACCGACATCACTGACGGCTCGCAAGAGTCGCAAGTCGCGGACTTCACTCTTCGCTATTTTACGTACCTACAGGGAGGCATCCTTTAATTTGTGATTTCCAAAAATCTGTGTTTTATACTTTTAGTATTGTGTCAATTTATAAATGTGAAACATAGTTGCCTGTGTTACAAGTATCAGCTGTTCATATAATAGTAAACGGTTAAACTATACCGTAGTATCGTAACCTTACTTTTAGTGAATATTTTATATCTCTGTTCTCAGATGGCTAAAATCTGTAAAACTTTCAGTATTAATATAATGTTAAACTTGCTATCAACTAACATAATTTTCATCCTATTACAAGAGGGCCCAAGATTGTATGGAACGGTATCAGTCTCCTTTTGCGTCGTAGCACATGTAGATTAACTACGTACGCTAATCAATTTAATCCATACATCCGTACATATAAATAAAATTGAAGTGTCTGTCTGTGATTTCAAAAATACTAGATCTTTTCAAGCGTAGAATGTTGTTTCTACGATACTAATACAATTTGACATACAACTAATAATACAGGCAAAAGAGGAGCACGTTTTTCTTGTCCATAATGCTCTAAATTACAGGAGTTATTTTTTTTATAGAAAGGTTTTATAGATAGTTTTTATAGGTAGTACCAGTTATATTGCCGTAATTTGCGTCGTAGTAGAATATGGCTGACTTGTTGCATAAACGCGAATTAGGTTTATTAGGTTACCTTTAGGCGCCACACCTAAAGACAGGAAGAGCTCTTGAAACTTACATAAAGTTGAGGGTTACTAACACTGCAACAACACTTGACATACTATTTCATTGTGTTGCAAAAAGTTGTAATAATTTTATCGTAAGTAACGTGAACGTGGTTCTTTAAAGAGAGTAATAGAGTATCGTTAAGGGCATCCTGTAACATACCAAATTAAAATCGTGTCATTGCCGTTAGTTATGTGGTATATGCTTATTATTCACACATTTTTATCAAGGGCAGATCTGGGGGTCATGTGGATCATGCCCCTCCCTAGGCAGGGGTCTAGGTATGAATATTAAGATTAGATGAGATGAAGAGCCTATCTTGACTGAACCTCAAATATGTGACCCCCCTGACCCAAAGGCTGGATCCGCCCTTGATTTTTATTCTATAAGCATTCAAAGCTTGTGCGTAAGGTTAAGGGCATGAGATGGCTGGCTAAATATATGCATGTGGTCATTGATATAAAAAAACCCAAGATGTACAGTTCTGAACAATACTGACACTCAAAACTATCGCTAATTTCACTAAGTAGTTATAGATATGGCAAAAACATATGTTTTTGCATTTCCAACCTTAAGCGCAAGATTTATAGTTATTTTTACAAAGCAATGTATAAAAAATAACAAATTTGACGGAACCACGTTGAGTGCATAATTTAAAATTTTGCGCTCATTTTTAGAGGACAGTTTTGAGACACTGAATGTACATCTTGGGTTTTTTACATCAACGTATTTGGCATAATATCCGCGCTACACATACATCAACACGTACCACAACCTAATGCATATATCTTTCATATCATAAAAACATCTTTTTTGTTCTCAATTATTAATAAAGAATTAATCGTAGTAACTTTTATTATTATTATTATTTATTAAAATTAACACATGAAATTAAAAAATTAATTACGTGGTATGATTATACCGGTTGTAGATACAGAGATATAGGCAACAACCAAATATTATTCGATTTCACAAACGTTGATATAAATAAAAATCATTTAAAAAATTAAACGTATGTGCCTCAAATTTATATCAACTATATCAATATTTCAAAAAAATACTAAACTGATTTTGATGAAACTTGGATTTTTCTTTGGGTTGGAATAAACCTGATTAAAATCAATAAGAATTATCTCGCTATGGCTTCTAGTTTCCATGTAATTCGTGGTCATACAAACATATAAACATGCAAATATACACGTGAAATATAGTATACGTGATTGGATGCCTAAATAGATTATCATACTCAAATATTATCCAATTTCAACAACATTACCTAGATAAATGTCAAACTGATAACCTCAGTTTTTTCATCGGTTTATAAAATGATGTATAAAAGTAGGATCTCTAATATTGCAGGTATCTGTAGACACCGGCTATTTTTCATTTAAGCATTTGAAAATGGCTTTATACCTCACGCGATAAGCTCTCCACGTTGAATACGAACATATAGAGCTAATATTTTGAAGCCTGGGCGAATACACAAAAAGGACGTTCTTTCACTTCAATGCATACAATCAACAAGCAGGAACCGACGAACTTTTGAAAAATTTCCTCCATATCCGGCCTTTGCAAGACGCCAGAGATTAATACACCGAAATGGCACTTGAAATATTTTATGTCTAAGCGTTTACTAAGGTTGGAACTAATGATGTTTGCTTTTACCACATCTTGTCGATCATATTTTGTGTATCATGTATACAATATGTACATATATTATTAGAAAACAAGCTGATTGGCTCTTTTTATAGTACAAGATAGCTGCTGCAGATAAGTACAACCAAAAGCTTTAATTGGAATTCGAATATTACATTATAAGATGGAATATTCTATAAGAATTTTAACATTTTATTTTTAATCCTGTAGAAAAAAGGTAATTATAGTGTCCCAGCCTTTACCAAATTCTTGGAAACTTCTTATTTTTTTTAAAGACATACTACTTTATATGTTAAATTTGACACTATATTTAAATGTAAGTGGGACCACTTCCAACTAAAATCTGTATATTAAATTCAATCTTATCCACTGGTAATGTAACTTACTATTGCAACAAATGGATATAAATCGATCTATGTAAACCAGGATGCCCATCATAATGTGATTAATGTAATCGGTTATGGTATGTGGATAATAACCGTTAACTACAAAACATGTCAAATCAAATAATAAAGCCTAAAATCACATTAATTTCACGTTTCAATAAAGAACTTATGAGTACAAGAAAATATGCATATTCACAGCATATATATGCTGAGAATAAAATCACAACACTAAAAAGTGTGAAATGTAGCCTCTGATTTTTAATCTATGACCGATTGTCATTTTTCTACTCCGCGGGCGCGTAGTGTGACAATGCGCCGCGGGGTACGTGGGGCAAGAAGGGGATATGTTTGTGATGTTTTCATTATTCACTCACTTTTATATATTAAAAAAGCGCCATTTTAGTACCACAGAATAAACTAAATGTACGATGTACGAAAATTGCGTATTAAAATATTTGGCGTGCCGATGTATTTGGGACAATGCGGGAATACGCGCGATACATTAAGTTTTTATAAATATGTTTACATAAAATATGTTTACAGAATGGCAAACAAGTAGACGGCTCTTTCGTTAATAAAGGCTACCGTTGTAAGTAGACACCAATAATATTTAATCCAATCATTCTGAATGCGATCAAACGTAAAAAGTCCGTATTTAAAGATAATTCCAGTACTTAAGTATAGGTTACATTTGAACTTTAAGTTTGCATATAGGTACGTCTATAATTAATATTATAAAAGTGAAAATTAGAATGTTTGGATGGATAGGTGGATGGATGGATGTTTGTTATTTAATTACGCAAAAACGGCTTAACCGATTTGGATGAAATTTGGTACACATATAGGTGATGACCTGAAATAGCATACAGTCTATATTTTATGCCAGAAAAATGGGTATTCCCGCGGGATTCACCAAAACTTTTATAATGCAGCGGACTGTACGGTGCAACGTTCTGCAGCCAGCAGCAGCTAGTGTTGTGTAAAAATTATCCAATGTTTAAGCTATTGAGTATTTTCAACCTACTTCCCAAAAAGAGGAGGTTATTAATTCGGCTGTATGTTTTTTTAAATGTTTGTTACTTCAGAACTCCGACATTTATGAACCGATATTGAAAATTAGTTTTATTTATTGGGAATACTTCCCGTGTCTTTATTATCCCGTGGAGATATAGGAAATGGGAGTCGATTTTTTTTACTATCGATAGGGAAGCGCTTGACCACGATCTCGCGGTAAGCTAAGATGCGGTCTAAGATGGAACGCACTTCCCTAGAAGGTACCTGTTCACTCTTCTCTTGAATCGTACAACCTGGGAATGTACGCGGTCGGGGAATACAGACTCAGGAAGCATATTCCAGTCCCTTGCGGTTCGGATCACTTCGGTTGCTGCAGTTTTACAGTGTTGAAAAATTACGACTTAATTTTCATGTGTACAGTCCAAAAATATGATTCCCAATATGTTGTAGCAATTAAAAAGACGCCGTTGCCAGCACTATTTTAAAGTATTATCTATACATATAATAAAATCGTAGGAAAATCAAAACTGTACATTGATTTTTTTTAAAAGAATACTTGGGGTGTGATCTACAATCGATTTCGAAACCAAAAATGTAGTTTTTAGAATTTTTGTCTTTTTGTATGTATGTATGTCCAGGGTTTACCCTGGACATACATACATACAAAAAGACAAAAATTACTGCATGGATTTCTTCAAATTTTGCATGAATATTACTAGCAGGTCGGGTCAACATATAGGCTACATATTATCACGCTATTACCAACGGGGGAGGAGCTGTGCGGAGTAAAGGAAGTCCGCGCGGACGAAGTTGCGGGCAACGTCTAGTAGTATATAAGAGCAAAAAACTTGTTGCTTAATATGTGTTCAATTTGTACAAATAATAAGCGTTCAAATAGTACAATTACACGAGAGGCGATGAGTTATGGTGATGACCACGGATTAAACTGGATACGCCTTTCGCGGCAATATCCTAGATTGTCAATGTCGCTTGCATTTACACCCCGAAATACAGAGAGAAGGTATTCTTTACACCTTAGCTTTTTATTCGACATGATAAAATAGCACAATACGGCATATACATAACTATCTACATAACTATCTACAAGCGTTTGAAATTTACATACATTAACTCATATAAGCGGCGACACATTTTCTGCCCAACACCGTGTCTATTAATATTTGTGTGGTCTGTGGTCATGGACTTCTGTTGAAAGTCAGACTGTCGTGTTCCGCTTTGGAGGGTAAGGTAGACTGTTAACTATATATATACATACATACATATATATATATATATATGTATGTATGTATATATATATATATATATATACATACATATATATATACATATATATATACATACATATATATATATATATACATATATATATACATATATATATATATATGTATATATATATATATATATATATATATATATATATATATATATATATATATATATATATATACATACATACAGAGCTATAATCATGGAGGATTTATATAGAATCCTGAGATTTTACTTTGCCTTCTAAAAATATAAAAAGTAACATTTTCCATTAATATAAAAATCAAAGGTCCTAACGAGTACACGAAGTTTCTTTTACCGGATAATTTAAGAGATACCTAAGAGCTTGTTCGTTTGTAAAATTTGATTAGTGTTAAGCAACAAAGAACGACTCGTTATATAAAATTAAGTTTTGGCAAACTGCTTAGGTTTTAATATTGGGGTATTTTATATAAATTTTAGTTGCGTACAGCAGCATTTATAGGCATGACAAAACATATTATAGGTATATTTTTATAAAAGCACCATTCATTAAATGCATCTCTGATAACTGTTACCTTTTTTTTACAGAAAAATCATATCTCGTATAGAGTAGCTTATTCAATGACCATGACTTGTTCTGTGGTTGCATTAACTTGGTTTCAAATCTTCCTTTTCTTAAATTAAGTTTGAAATCTAAAGCATTTTTAACACCGCAGTAAAAAATCTCCAAATGACATCGTACCTTACAATCTTATTTAAATATGATTAATTACCCATTTTTACATCTGGGCAAAATAGACAATTTAAAGCTAATATTTTTGGTAGTTAAAACCATAAAATATTATATCATTACATATTTTTTATTGAATCAATATCATGAGATATTCTATAAATATTTATGATTTAAAAAAATGAAAAACGCAATTAATAATCCTACAAACTTTTATACCGTGAAGGCCAATTATATTAGCATTTTTTAGTATCTTCCACGATAGCCAAAATCCGATAAAATATTTTTAATGTATATACAGTTGAAAAGACAACATATTTTTTTTTCAAGTAACATTTATTACACAAAAATTTTTTTCTGTGGTGAACTCACTTTGGGTCGACAAGCGCATACCGTGGCCGCAGTGATCGCGCGGAGACCTATTTTCAACCGACTTCCCAAAAAGAGGAGGTTAGCAATTCGTCTTTATGTTTATTTTTTTTTTTATATTATAAGATAGCAAACGAGCAGATGGGTCTCCTGATGGAAAGAGTCAACCATCGCCTATAGACACCAACGATGTTAATGGTGCGTTGCTATCTTGTGGCGAGGTCTAATGCCACATGCATAAGTTTACCGGCTACCTTACCCTCCAAACCGGAACACGACACCGACAAGCACTGACGCTATCGCGGCAGGAATAGGTAAGGCGGTGGTACCAGACCCGGACGAGACAATGCAGAACTCTACTACCTAGTAGCCACGATGGTAGTGACTCGTGTAGCCAATCGGTCGCCTTTTACGACCTGCCTGGCAGAACGGCAGTTGGTTTATTCTTCAAAGGAGCCCGGAACCAACACCTCCCTTCCCATGTGGTTTCATTTTTACTTGATAAAGACCTAATGCAGGATTCCGGGGATACAGGACATAAGAAGTCGGTTATTGCAGTTTTACCAAAGAGTAAGTTTTACTGCGTTTTACAAAATTATACAATTTAAATTTGGAATAAAAATTTGGAATTAGAAAAGATTAGAATAGAATTATAGAAATCCAGGAGTTAGAAACTTCGTATTAAAGATTTCTTCTTCTTGAACTACCTTTTTTGTAACTCACTTTATTAGTAGTTTCGGTCTTAGTAATAAAAAAACGAAATGTATTTTTTTAACTTAGTTTTGAGTAACTGCAATTTTTTTTCTCCGTTCTTCTCCTTCCTCCTCCAAATAGATATCATCGGAATCGAATGCGCCATCGATCATATTTTAAGAGCTTCGTCGCTATTTTAACACAATTTTTAATTTGTCAAAAACGTATTAAATAGAGATAGGACCAGACTATGACTATAGCCAGCAGAAAAAAGAATATTTGAATCACATATCCTAATATATTTCTTTGCCATGTTCCAGGCAAAGGCGATTCAGCCTATGTCATCACTTGAAATGTCCAATAAAATTTTGCTACATATTTAGCAAAACCATTTCAACAGATTTTTAAAAAAATCTTATATTTAAGATAAAACATAGAAAAGAGTCAAGAAATACCTTACATGCTGAATCAATGAGAATGCTAATGTAAAAATCATCATAGGGGAAATACAAAGAAAGAAAAAATACTTGAAAGTAAAGAAGTTGAAACAAATTCTCATAAATATCTCTGGCGTGCTGCAACAAGAGTTGCTTTATGTTTTTCAAAGGCACTGCTATAAAATTTTTACATTTGAATTTAAGTGATAATAAACATTTTTAAAGAGATGTAATAACTTCTACAGCACCGCCGGCAGTAAAATAGTTTAATGTTTGTTTTAAGAGTTACGGTTTAAAAAGACAAGAGACAATTATTTTGAGCATTGACATTTATTGTGACATTGAGAATAACATTTCTGATGTCATAAGTCATACTAGCTGAATCGGCAAACGTTTTTAGCCATATAAATCATCGAATTATTAATATTGCTATTTAAATATTACTGATAAAAAAATTAGTTGTATGTATTTTTAATGCCAAATTATAAAAAAATAAAAAATTGACCAAAAAGAATTTCTGGGGTGGAGTTGATCGCGCATATCGAGGGTTCCGAACAAACTAGGTGACCTTAGCTACACATTTATTTTGAGATTCTGTACCTTATTAGTTTTGATTCTCTTGTGAAATCGTATAATATGCGACGTAAACGGTCATATAATTAGATCGCAATTTTTTGTGACGTAACTAAAAGTTTACGGTTTTCGGGTTTTACCTTGACATGTTGCTGTAAAAATTGCTTATTTGTCAAATTTTTTTCATTTTCCAGGATCAACGAGAAGTACCCTATAAATTTTGATTCCCTTTTTAAATCGCAAAAAAATCAAACACAACATATGCGACATTAATGGTGATATCTTTCGATCGCGTTGACTTGCAAGTTTTATTTTTCACAGCTGAAAGAGACCATAAACTCGAGTGTCTGATATATATTATTTCAACTTGATATCTTTTTGAATAAGGGCTTTGACAGACGGACAGACGGACAGACAGACAGACAGAAACAGGTTGACGGACAGACGAACAACATAGTGATCCTATAAGTTTTTCGTTTTTCCCTTATGTGTTACGGAACCCTAAAAAAAATTTTTTACTTGAAAAAATACCCGAAACTGCATGATCTGTAGTTGAATCGGCTAGTCATTAGATCAACAAGACATATTTTTATATGGGAGAGATAAGATTTATCTATTACATAATATTGTTGAAAGGAAATAAACATTTTTCCACAATCATATAATAATGACAACAGTTTCCTCGGAGCTAGAACGTCCCCTAAGTACGTGATCAAAACAAATTAAGCCAATTGGCACACCTTTGAATGAGATGGAAGGATAAACGAGTCTGTGCACATGTTCGATACTTTAGATTAAATGTTTTAAACTGCAAAGACTGTTTTGCACGATTAATGCTCTGTTTTGCACGATTAATATACATACTTGAAGTTTTAAGAAACCGCAAAAAAAACAAAGAATCTTTATGGTTTTTATGTTTGGTATGGTCCTCTGTAAACAAAGAATCTTTATGGTTTTGCCTTTGCTCGTGAGTCATTATTCTATTTACGGATTTGTTTAGAGACTGCACACTAGGTAGCTGAAATTTGACATGAATATGCTCAATGCTGTATATATATATAGCATCCCTCACGTCGACAAAGTGGTAAAATAAAACCTCTTTTTTTAGTTCTCCTTCCAAGTAAAGAAAGTACTCTTTTCTCATTTATTTTTACTCTTCTGTTCAACTGTGTGGGGTCTGTGTGTCATTAAATAAAATTCAAAAATATTAGGGGAAGCCACATGAAAAACATAAAATATTTTTCAGATCACAAATATGTTTGCAAAATATCACGTCGCTATAAAATCCATTTTTTTTTTTAATTAGGAATTCGAGGAGGAATTCCTATGATTCTATCTTGGTCTTTTAGGGGTTGATTTTTGGAAAAAAGAAGTCTATGTTTAGCCCCGTTTCTTCAATTATCTTCTTAGCAAATTTAGTTTAGAGTTTTAGTTTAGAGTTTTAGCTCCAAAAGCGTAACGGGCAGATGGACAGATGAACTATCGCATTTAATATAAAATTAAAACTTTCGTATGTAATAAAATACGATATATAGAGACTCTAGATTTCAAATTTGCTACACAAGCAAACGCAGCAGTATTTCGAATATACATATAAAAAAATCATCATAACCCAATGCGTACAATGTCTTTGAAGTTTCCATGGAAAGTAGTGCGAATTGATGGATATTTCACCAATGTTACATGTAGATTCCGGTAGGTATGTGTTTATATATTTTTTAAAGTGTTCCACTGATAATTACTACTGGGTTTTACTTAGAGTTACATATGTACTTTTCATGTAGAAATCCAACAGTAAGTTATTTGTTTTGAGTACCTCAAATAATTAGCATGTTTTATTTTAATAATTAAAATTTATGTTCAGAATCTAAGATCTGTTGGAAAATTTGCCTATAGAAACCAGATATGTTTTGTACAAATCCTAAAATTAAAATTAATTCAGTCGTCTTGAAGTTTGTTAGATCAAAAATAGCAAACCACAAAATTTGTCAAGGTATACCACCACGTATTTACGTCCCCTGCCGCATCCATCACGCAGTCTTAATTGAGTAATGGCCGATGTGACAGGCGGCCCCGATTGATCATTCCGGGAAGCTAAATATGATGAATCGACGTGTCTTGCACATGTTTAACTTTAACTAAACTGCGGATTTTTACTATAGGTTTGTCAAAGTAATACATAATTGATCCTTGTATTGATGTAGGCTATTTTAAAGATTACGTCAAACTAGACCCATTTTATACATATACATAGATGTTTGAACTAAAAAAATTATGTTTATAGTTTTTACTCTTTTGAGTTTAAAATACCTTAATTTAGCGGGAAGTTTCAGAGATGGTCTGGGCCAGGGCCAACAGTTTACACATTTTTTTCCTTTATGTGGGAATGTGTTGTCAATTTATATAGAAAAACCATAATCGAAGGAAAGCGCTTAGGGTTCTGACACACATAAACGTGATACAGCATCACGTCGTGGTACAACGCGACATTGAAATTTTGTTACCAGGTTCGGTCTCCAGGATAATAAAGGTACAGGAGATTGGAAATAAGATTTTCCAGTTTTATTGCATTTGAATTGTATAGTATCACATATTTATTATACATATAAAAGACATTTTACATTAAAAATTACAAATCTGACCTGTTGAAATATTAATCAAGATTAGCGTATCAAAACAAAGGCACAAAAGAACTTACCAGCCTTATTATTCTACTGTGAAAACCTTAGTTCAGGTTACTTTTTAAGTAGGAAAAATTAATTCATCCTGTGGGATTAACTTAAAGAACTATTAATCACACAGCTGGTAAAATGTTACGGCTCACGAGAAAGTAAATATTTGGATAGTGAAATTTAAACTCAGTTTAAATGCGAGTATCTCAGTTTGTAATCTCAAAGTTTTCTGTTTCTGTTGTTTACAACAGGATGATTAATATTAGTTTTGTTTCATCTTGACAAACCAGCATGAGGACTAAAAACTTTTCTTTGTAAGCATACCCATCTAATACAAATATATGTAAATATTTACATGTACATTTTTATATCATATATTCGCAAAGAAGCAGATGGGTCTCCTGATGAAACGAGTCAACTATCGCCTTATAGACACCAAAGATGGTAATGGTACGTTGCTATCTTGTAGCGAGATCTAATGCTCCATGCATAAGTTTACCAGCTACCGTACCCTTCAAACCGGAACATAACAGTGTCAAGCACTGACGCTATTGCGACAGGAAAAAGTAAGGCGGTGGTACGGAATTGTTCTATATTATTAGATATTGACAATCCATCTGTGGTGTAAGGAATGGAACCAAATTACTGAATAGTTTAAAGGAGATTTAAAAAATAAACTAACTGTCGATCTGACAGGCAGCTCGTAAGATGTCAACGAGTCTCTATGCGAGTCACTATAATCGTAGCTTCTAGGTGGCAGATTTCTGCATTGCCTCCCTGAGTTTGATACCACAGCTTCACGTTTTCTGATACAATATGAGTACTTATTACTGTCGTGATCAGGTTTGCAGGGTAAGGTAGTTAATGAACTTATGCATGTGACATTAAGAACCTGCCCCAAGGAGAGCGTTGCATATTTACTTCTTCTGACAGACATTATAGGCGACGGCTATTTCTTTCCACCAGGAGAGCCACCCGCGTGTTTGCTATCTTATACAATAAAAACAACAAAAGTGTTGGTCGGCCAAATTTCTATGTAGCACCCATTTTAAAATAATTACGATTACGATTTTTATGAACGATTTTATTTGCGAATTTATTGTAATTAGTTATTTTAATACGACATCGTTGAATTTTATTTTAGTAATTTCAATATTTAATTAAAATGAATCGTTTCATAAATTTGCTGCTAAATTGTTTCTAGCACTGTGTGCCCTAAGCCCACACTTTAAGCACGCTTTTCCATGGGCCAAAAAGTCTTTATTTACACCGAAAAGCGTGAGTAAAGTGTGAGTTTATGTCACGGCGAAGTGTGTAATGGCTTTGGGTATAAGTGACATAATATTAAGTAAACTAAATCCGTAGAGTAAAGTGTCAGATTATCAGTTGAAACGATCAGACGCGTGACCAGCCCCGAGATGCTTTCAGATAAGGACAATCTAATTGAAACATTGCGGAGTTGGTCTTGGGGTGGATAAGGATCCTTTTAAATTATTATGTTGAGGGATGTATCCGGATTTTCGAGGGTCTAAATACGACATACGTGTGTAAACAACTTGTGGGTTAAACAGGATTATAAATTATATAAACGTACTGGCTCTTGTTTTTACTTTATTGAACTAAAATTATATTAACTGACTCGCGCAACTTCACCCGCGAATAGATTAACCGATCATCGATACAATTTTTAATAGAAAAACGTATCCTCTATTTCAACTTTTTAGGGATTGATTTAAAAAAATGCCAGCCTATGTTTGGTCCCACATCTTCAACTATCTTCATACCAAATTTTGTCAAATTTGAGTCAGCGGCTTAACCATGAAAGAATAAAAGACGGACACATTTGCGTGTTGATATTAGCGGCCCCCGCAACCTACTGTAACAAAGAAAGTTATTGGTAAATCCCACGGAAACAACTAACTTTTCCGAGATAAAAAGTATGCTATATGCTATTCTAAATCATCATCTATATGTGTGCCAAATTTCTTCCTAATAGGTTAAGCCGTTTTTGCGTGAAAGAGTAACATCCAACCATCCATCCATCCATACAAGCTATCGCATTTATAATATTAGTATGGATATGAACTATTTATTCGACTACTTTTATGACTGCGAAAGTTTATCTCCTGTTGATGCAGGCTTCTTGAACGGTAAATGAATTGTTTTTCTGCCATTTCGTAAATTGTGAATAATACCAAACCCAGGTACAAATCTAATATGGCGACGACTAATTGATATATTTCTGGGTTGGTGTTTGGTATACCTATTCCTGTCGCAATATCGTTTACCGGTTCGAAAGATAAGGTAGCCGGTATTCGGTAAACTTGTGCATATGACATTAAAACCCAAACTCGCCATACGAATAATAACGCACCATAAACATTTTTTTATCCTTAAGCAATGGTTGTAATTTTTTCTCTGGCGAACTGTTTGCTAATTTGTTATTTATTCTCTTAAATAGAAGTAAATATCACCATAATGCCATCCTCCACTCCAAATTTTTGCCACGGTTGGATCGGGTTGGTAACACCACCTTTCCCTTGCCGCTAGCAATAACATCGGTGATAACAAGTCCTCCTGTTTGATAAGCAATATAGCCGGTACACTTATACATGTGGAATTACAAAAGTGAAGGCAACACAAACACTGTGTGGTAATATCACCAGACCCACCATAAGGTAACCGGAGATTTAATTCCCTATCTACCTAAAGACACGTTCAGTCACAAAGGCTACTTTCAGTTCTATGGTAAATTGAAAGGTAAGGTCAATTTGTTGTTGTAAATAATAGTTGTAGAATAAATAGGTGGGTGGGAAACATGGGTTTGTTTACTGTGGATGTACATTTGACAGGGATGAAAAGTAAACTATTAATGTAAAAATAAGAGAAAATTACAGAACAGAATGAGTGTAGTGTTAAGTAAACTATTTTAAAACAAAATTCAAAGTAGGGGCTCCTTTCTTGGCTAGCATAATTTTGTGCTTTTGCTTTTATACACGGAAAGTTTAACTTTCTACGTATTAGAGAATTTATGCCATGTAGAAGTTGCGTTGCATTTCGTTAACACTTGCTGCAACACTGAAATAATAATAATCATTCAATCGAAATCAAAAATAAGCAGCACTACAGTGTATAATAGAATATAATATATTCACGATCAAAAGTCATAAGAACACAAGTGACGTGGCACATACATCGTTTAGTACGCTAGTACATACAAGTCGTAGTTTATACAGAAAGCAGTAACAGACTCATCAGGAAGTGCAATTAAAAATCAAGAAACCATGGTACTCGCAGGTTAGAATCGTATAAAGTGATTAGGAGGTTAGGTTTGATAAGAAAGTGAATTCATACACACTAATTCACACCATCTAAAAGCTTGTTTGTCAACTTCTGATCGATGTTCATGCATATTCTTGATTCGAACGGTAAAACTATGGAACGATCTCCCTACATTACTCTTTCCAAGAAGGTTAGTCATGGAAATTTTTAAGATGAGGTTTAACAGTTTGTTCAATGGTCAGCATCGTATTGGCGGCTAATAGTACTAATTTTACCATTTGAAGGTGTTTTGATCTGTAACACATAAAAAATGTAGTCTAGCACTGCTATTCTTGACGTAACTGCTAGACTATTCTCAAAATATTTAGAAATTCTAAATTTTCTATATAAGATATAAGAAAATACTAAACGTTAAAATGTGTGACTACCTTTTCTTTTTGAATGGAATTGATTTGATGACATTAACAGAGAAAGAAAAAAATAGGGGAAAAGGTTTCAGAACAAAATTAGACAAGTTGCAGATGGCCAGATTATTTTTCTAATACCAAAAAGCAATAGATAATGTTTATTTTTGTTGTAGATTGCTACACTTTTTGACAATCCCTCTTGGACTGTAACACATTTTGCTACTGACGTACATGAAGTATGGTAACTATTTTTCACCGTAGAGAATGCTCCATTTGTGACTTTTGCTCAGGTGTCTTTTAAGTAAAATATTTTGATCATTTTTTCAAAAGCTTCAAAAATATTGTACTATCAGTAAGAAATCAAATAACATAAAGGCAAGTCCTAAGCAAACCACTAGTATTATCGATAAACTAAAACTAATTGGGCACAAAAACAAGGGCGATCCCGCTAAGGGTTAACCGTGAGACCGCAATTAGTGGTGTAACGACGCGTGCCGTCTAATGACGCGGATGTAAAGTTTCCCTGTAATGACTGTGACCACATCGGCCTGTGATTAACATTTACAAATTACTGCGCGGATATAAATGATTACAACCTGACCAATACACAACACGTTTGCAATTGCTGGTGGGATTTAAATTAATTGAGCAAAAAGCCGTCCAATGACTTTATTCCAGTTTTAGTAGTGTATTTATGGAGTATATTGTTGATTTATATTTTACACACTCGCCTCCATTAGATATGTATTATAAATAAATATATTATATATATTTTGCCGGGTCAGTTAGTATATATATATATATATATATATATATATATATATATATATATATATATATATATATATATATATATATATATATATATATATATATATATATATATATATATATATATATATATATATATATATATATATATGCTGAGCGTGTTGTTCCTGTAACGAGTCATCACTAATCTCATATTTGATTTATGTTTTTGCCTTTTAGTAAGTACATAATATGTATGTATATGAGTATGTATGTATGTATAAATGTATGT
Organism: Apodemia mormo; assembly: GCA_036924255.1. Lineage (NCBI taxonomy): Eukaryota > Metazoa > Arthropoda > Insecta > Lepidoptera > Riodinidae > Apodemia > Apodemia mormo. Next base: position 9,240,391 of record JAUPFN010000007.1, on the reverse strand, counting down.
ATGTATATATGTATATTATATATATGTGTATGTATTTATGTATCCAAGTATGTAGTTATAATTTATATATAGCACATAAATTGGTTAGCACTTATATTTTTATTTATCACTTTTTTTTTCGTAAGACGAGCACCAATGCCCGCGTTAATGTAAATATTTCCTAAAGTCGCTGGTTGTCTGGAAGAGATCACTGATGGGTGATAAGACCGCCTATTTGTACTCCGTTCCTTATCGTACATTGTTATTTTCTACTGTAAACGATGTGTATTGTGTGCAATAAAGTATATTATTATTATTACACTTGAACTATGCCAAATTTCATACTCCACCGTTGGCGAAATTGTATTAAAAAGGGGTCCAAAATTTTTCCTTTACGTAGTAATATTCAGATTTAGCAACTATTTTTTACACCATGCCATTCTAGGCAAACAAATGGCGATGGTCGTCTCTGTCTGAAACTTTCCTAACAGAAAAGGACAATCATCGCCTATAGGTCGCTTATCGGTCAGCTATTGTATATATATATATATATATATATATATACAATAGCTATATATATATATATATATATATATATATATATATATATATATATATATATCTATATATATATCTATATATATATATATATATATATAAAATCAATTGCTGTTAGTTAGTCTCGCTAAAATTTGAGAACGGCTCAACCGAAAAAGCTAATTTTGGTTTGGAATTAATTGTTGAAGTCCAAGGAAGGTTTAAAAGGTGAGAAAATATAGAAAAAAATAAGAGTAGTTAAAAAGGCAGAACAACGTTTGCCGGGTCAGCTAGTATAAAATATTTTTGATTGAAGCTTTTAAAAATACACGTAGACAAAAATGTTTATTACGAACTCAAATTATATAAATATAAAATTGCCAACAAAAATTATTTCGATATAGAAGGCTTCGTAAAATCTAACAAAGTAGTTTGATGACTTGATTTTTTTCTCCCGCAAAATTTTCTAAACAGATTATTCCTAGTTATATGACGCTCTTATTGGAGTCCATATTTTCTACAATTTTTCTTTCAATTGTATTGTGTGGAGCCATTAAGTAAAATAAAAGATGAATCAATGAGATTTAAGGTTCGCGTAAGTCGGAGTAGTGAAAGTCAAGGTAGGTAATTACTGTGTATAAAAAAATACTAAATGCTAATCATTGAGGCAGAGTGAACCGAACGTCTATGGTTATTAGCACGGACCACAAGTTTGAAAACGTCATACAACTCGTTGTGTTCAACGACTTCTATGTACTAAATTGTGTTATAAGTAATTAAATGTTCCATAGCGCAAAACTAAAGTATTGTTTAAAACGCTACAAATGTATTCCTCCGAGTATAAAGAGCCTCGGATCATTACCCTACTGCGACATATATATCATAAACCTTAGAACTAGCGGTCGCCCGTGGCCAAAATTCGACCAAAGACTAAATATATATAAACAATAAAACGATTATAAGTTTGACAACTGAATTTTTCCGTAAAGAAAAAAATATATTTTCACGCCCGTATCTCCGAAGGGGTAGGCAGAGGTAGAAGTGCACCCACGATTAGCCGAAGATACTTGGTACAAATGTGATAGGTGGCAAGCCCATCGTCAACCGGGTACTTTCCAATCCCGGGCAACTTTGTGTTTATCAGAAAACTGAAAAAACACTTTTTTTATGTTCACGACCTGGGAATCGAACCCGGAACCTCATGTGATCAACGCCAAAGCTGGACCACTAGACTACAGAGGAAACAAAATAGTAAAGAAAAGGCCGTAAATAAAATAATAAATACTTATACATGTATACGTAGATATATTATCATGTATATCACATGAATTGTGTGTAATGTTTATTTTTATTGATTCAAGGTATTTTTAATGCAATTCATTTTAAAAAATAAAAAAATGACTGCCTTGTGATTTTCCGCTCTGATTATAAGGTCCCAGGTTCGATCTACGAGTCGAGCAAAAGTGTTATTGAGGTTTTTTCGAGGTTTTTCTCGAAAATCTAAAATCTCAGTAGCAGCTCGCAGTCTGGCGGTGTCTATTACCACTCCCCTGCATCGAATGAGCACGTAAACTTGTTGAGCTATGGAGTCTTTATAAATAGTAGATAGCTCTTAACATGTCGCCAAATGCGGCGATGAGGATCATCACTTATCTCGCCCATCGACAAACCGGTGAATCGCGACGAACTGGAAAGTCTGTACACGTTCGGTTTACTCTGCCTACCCCACAAGGGCACCCGACGTGACGATACTCTTTATTTAAAAATATCAGGTTACTGCAGTCCTCCGCAATTTTAACTGTGCTAAACTTCACACTCACTGTTCGCGCAATTGTCTTAAAAAGGGGTACAACATTTTCCCTTCACATATTAATTATATTCTGGCTTTTTCGTAAAACAAAAGCAGAAAATTTTATGACCCAAGTAATGTTAGGAAAGCAATAAATACGATGACTAACCACGAAATAAGTTGTAACCTCTTTCGCTTGTTGGTTCAATATCCGTAAACATCCTCAGTACACACATTATCGCGTAATAAATGTGGTTCTGCCTTTGATAGCGCAAAGATTGGAGTAAAGAAATGGAGGCGCCCGATAGACTATGCTCCACAATTAATGATTCCAAGATTTAGTGCTCACTAGATTTACTTTTCTAGTCTAGTTTTTGTGGTAGTCACATCGAAATGTTAATTTAAAAAAAAAGTATCTTCACGCCCATATCCCCGAAGGGGTAGGCAGAGGTTATGTAATATTTTATTTAAAAAATGTTATGAAAAAAAGACAAGCCCGCTTAGTTTCTTCTGCCGGATCTACTCAGTGTGTGGCCGCGTTTCCGATCCGGTAGTATTTAAAAAAAATGTTGACGCGTCAAAATAACTTGTAAAAAGTTTTATTGAATAAAGTCCTTCTGATTTCTGATTTCTTAGGTACAACAAGTGCACCCACGATTAGCCGAAGATACTTGGTCCCACAAATGTGATAGGTGGCAAGCCTATCGCCAACCGGCAACTTTGTGTTTCTCAGAAAACTGAAAAAACACTATTCTTATGTGCCCGACCCGGGAATCGAACCCAGAACCTCATGTGGTCGACGCCAACGCTGGACCACTAGACCACAGAAGTTAATGTTAATGGTGGTTAAATTTACATGTCAGCACGGGCTACTTTAGAACAATAAACAGTCTATTTTTCTGGCAGGCAGGTCGTAAAAGTAAAACAATTGGCCAAATATGTCACTAACATCGTGACTACGTAGTAGAGTTCCACAACCACTGCTTCACCCATTCTTGATAATAGTGTCCAAGCTTGTCACTTCCGTGTTCTGGTAGTGACATGCATGGACGATAAGTTAGCCTCTAAACTTATGAATATGGCATTGCCATCTCACCTCTTGGTGTATATAAACAATAGTTATTCATTCCATGCGATTAACTACTTGTTTTCTATCTTATGACATAAAATAACAAAATTCTATACCACCTTAGTTTATATATCAAGAAAAATTCACTAGGTTCAACCAATGATAGTGTTCTCTAGCATTATAATATTTTGCGTATTTTCGACGGAGGTAAATAGCTCAAACTCAGCTAGTTTTGATATTTTTCGTTAGATAAATATTTTAGTTTCACTAGATTCACATTTTTTTAACAGTATAAAATATAATAAGATATAGATAAGTCTAAATAGTATAAATAGTCTAAGCTTTTTAATGATTCCTTCTCCCTTTTTGACTTGAACCTGCGACCTTTTCTCTAGCTAGGCTAAACGAAAAATTACAGGCTCAAGTCCTAGCGTGTTGAAATTTTTCTTTGTTGTTTTTAAGTTTGGGTAAGTGCTAAAACACATATATTATTTATCAAAATCGATGGCTGAGCCATGAAAACGTACAGACAGATAGACTCTATCCATCTATCTGACTATTTTAGACATATAAATAGATTTTTGCATTTATATTCCGCTGATTATATCATTAAACTAGAAATCCCATCCAGTGAACTATAGGGCCGAGTATTGTAGTATTAATGTTGTAGCTACCGGACGGGGGTTCGCTCAGCCCGCGTTATTTATTGTTATGTATCGGAAACGTTTTCACGGAGCGCTGTTAGCATACTGTGCTGAGGTCTGCCAAGTAGAGACACAATGGCAACCGACGCTCCTCGCAAAACAAAACAATAAGGTATTTTTATTTTTTTTCCTTCCGCAGAGTGAACTTTTGGAAATATCTTACATATGCATATTATGTATTTTTACTGTAGCAATGACTCCCGTGGTTTTCTGCACGGGGTAGACGTATGAAGTCCTGAGTTTGAATCTGGCATTCAGGTAATTCGCTCTAAATAAGTTTTCCTGGATGACATACTAGTAACTTGCTCGAGCTTAGATGTTGGATGTATGTGCACATACTCTATGCAGTGGATGATAGTAACGCTACTAGTGTGAAGGTTGATGACTTCTTTTAAATCATTAGATAGCAAACAGCTGGCCTTCCTGATGGAAAGAGAAACCTTCGCCTATAGACACAAAAGATGTCAATGGTGCATTGCTATCCGTGTGGCGGGAAGGCGATTCCACATGCATAAGTTTACTGGCTAACTGATTCTCCAAATCGGAACACGACAATGACAAGCGCTAACGTTAGTGCGGCAAGAATATGTAAGGCGGTTGTACCAAATACCAGGCGAGACGTTGCGCAACTCTACCGTCTACTCTTTCCTCGTGTTAGTTCTAGGCTTCTTTGAAGAATTGGCAAACTGCCGTACTGCCAGACAGGTCGTAAAAGGCGACCGATTGGCTATACGAGTCACTACCATCGTGGCTACTAAGTGGCAGAGTTTTGCATTGTCTCGCCCGGGTCTGATACCACCGCCTTACCTATTCCTGCCGCAATAGCGTCAGTGCTTGTCATTGTCGTGTTCCGGTTTGGAGGGTGAGGTAGCCGGTATACTTATGCATGTGGCATTAGACCTCGCCCAAAGATAGCAACGCACCATTAACACCTTTGGTGTCTATAGGCGATGGTTGACTCTTTCCATCAGGAGACCCATCCGCTTGTTTGCTATCTTATGATATAAAAAAGTAGTCACGATGGTAGTGACATGCATAGCCTAAATGTAGGGTTTACTTGAATTTAGTGTATTCTAGAGATGTAAATTATTTCACCACTAAAGTTCTCCGTCCTAAGGCTGAAGATCGGTCCCGTTATGTCAGTAAAGTGATTGTACCTTAAGTTAGGCACTTAGTATGCGATAAATCGAGAAGAACAGATAAAACACATTTTCACGGTGAGTCGGGTGAGTCCGTGTCGCCAAATTTCTTAGTGAGTTAGAATGAACTGGACAGGTTTGCTGCTGAGAAAAATCCAATTGACAATGAAAGTTTGAGGTAGACTTTGAAAAGCCTATGTCGGCAACGCCCTATATATATGGTGCCGCGAAAAGTTTGATAACCAGGTGGTATCACACGGAGCAGTGGACTGTAGAATCTTCAAGAAAAGCTCTCGGAATTTATTTGTTTTATTTTTCTTCATACATACAAAATCTTAATATCTGCTATTTTTGTCAACAACTAAAATTCTTCTTAATAACTATTTATACAATTCTTCCTGTATACAGCACTTATTACTAATATCTTCTGGGCACTTCTTCTTACTGCAGAAGACCTCTTCTAGCCGTCAGGGCTGTGCACTTTGAACTTTGAACTTTGTGTGAACTTTGAGAAAAAAATTGTGATTTTCGAAGAAAAATGCTAGACTTATATATGTAGTGAGCATATCCAACACCCCCCCCCCCCTCCACCCTCTACAGCCCAGCGGCAATTCTAGCTAAAAGATTCTCGCTTTTCCTGCGTTCTCCTCTAACACTGTGTTTTCAACAACCGTACCGTACCGTACATATCGTAAATCGGATCAAAATCGAATGTTTGTTCGAAATTTGCAAATGACAGAAATTTTCGAAGAAAGTTTATTTTTTAACATTACTTCAACCTATCGATTTCGTAGCTAAAACAAAATTTTGAATCTCGAAAATATTTTTATTAATGTCATTCGAAAGTCTGACATCAATCATCAACTTAAAAATATACTGCTTTTCAAACCATTAAAATACTATCATTTTTAACAAACTTTAAATTTTTGAACACTTAAAGCCCAAAAATCTATGTTTAATTATTATTAGTTTTGCTCGTTTGAATTTAAAATACCTCAATTTAGCAGAAAGTTTTCGGGATGGCCTGCAGAGTCTGTTTACAGATGTTTTTCAAGTTATTCATATTTTTAATCAATTCTTGTTGATGATGTCTAGTATCACTGTTAAATTACTGAAATAAATAATACAGATTAAAAATATAACTTATCTATAGCTGTTGCAGTCGGATAAAAATGTATGCTGAGTAATAGCATAAAATGCTTATAAGTTTTGGTCACGAAAAGTCCTCTTTCAAAATAAGTATATTATGCATATTTTGGTATGCAAATTTGCGCTGGAATGTGAGAAAATTTCCACACTCCGGGTCTTATGAAATTTAATATCAACTAAATATCTTTGTGACAGTCGTTTGTTTTGCATATATGAGGGTCGCAAAGTGATTATGAAGGCGTAGATTTTTTTGATAACCAGTATTTACTTGGTTGGGGAAATAAAAAATTAAGTTTCTTTATGCATTTTATGCACGTAAGTAACATTAAAGTCATCACGTTGCTTCTCTTGCATGGTCGATTCTTTTTATATCAGAATTCTAAACATATGGTTCTCCAGATGGAAAAAACAACCATTGCCTCTAGACATCGATAATATAAACGGTGCGTTGCTATCCGTAGGGCGGGGTGACAGTACCACATGCATAAGTCTACCGGCTACCTTACCTTCCAAACCGAAACACGACAATGGCAACTACTGATACAATTGCGGCAGGAATAGGTAAAGCGGTGGTTCTAATTACTTGGATAAGACAATGCAGAACTCTACCGCCTAGTAGTCACGATGGTAGTGAGATATACAGCCAATCGGTCACCTCTTGCGGTCTGCCTAGCAAAACGGCAGTTGGTCTATTTCTCAAAGGAGCCCAGACCAACATGGGGGAATTATGAAATATAAACATGAAGGTAGTTTTCGAGTTTATTCATTACCAGAATACATGAACACAGATCTTTTCTCGTTATCAACACTAAATTTAGAGAAAAAAACACAGTCATGAATTCATACCAAGAATAATAAGTTATAGTAGTTTACAGATAGGGATGGTTCCATCGATTTAATCAGTTCGAATTAGAAAAATTTTAATATAAACTTTTTTTTCTAAGTCACTTAACTCCGCACTGGCAAGAGATGGCTAGTAAATTTGAGTTAAAAATTTATGCGCGCTTACACATCATCTTCGATCAGAAATATACTTATAAAAAATAAAATAACTTAAATTCTCATATTCGTAACGCCCGGGCATTTGGTACTTACCTATGTATGCCGCAATAACGCCAATGCATTGTTGTGTTTCGATTTGGAAGGTAAGGTAGCTAGTAACATCATAGAAGTGGTAGACTCACGTACGGATAGCTACACACCATTAACTACACTTGTGTCTAAAAACGATGACCGGTTTTTGGTTACCGGTGAAGAAACCGGTTTCACTTTTTATTTGATCAACGGAAGTTGCCATAAAAGCGAAATTGGTTGACGATGATGATATGTAAATTAATTAAAAAAATGTTTTTTTTGTTAAATACCATAAGATATCAAACAAGCACATGGGTCTCCTGATGGAAAGAGTCAACCGTCGCCTATATACACCAAAGATGTTAATGGTGCGTTGCTATCTTGTGGCGAGATCTAATGCCACATGCATAAGTTTACCGACTACCTAACCCTCCAAACCGGAACACGACAGTGAGAAGCATTGACGCTATTGCGACAGGAATAGGTAAGGCGGTGGTAATAGACCTGGGCGAGACAATGCAGAACTCTACCACCTAGTAGCCACGATGGTAGTGACTCATATAGCCAATCGGTAGCCTTTTCCGAACTGCCTGGTAGAATGGCAGTTGGCCTATTCTTCAAAGGAGCCCGGGACCAACACGGAGAAAACAGTACAATTAGTGTATTCAAGTGTACATAATCACATGATGGAGTTTCAGCAATTGCCGATGGCAAAGATCGTCTACGAAATTAGTGGACGACAAAAATTTTATGATTGCCTATATCATAAAATATTACGATATTTTAGCTTAGTTTGGGGTAATTTTGTGTCAAGTGGTTTAGATAACTAGTGCTATCCATGCAAAGTTATAGCGGATTGCTAGTGAATAATAATTCTAATATTTATGATAAACATTTTCATTTCTTTTGAAAGCATTTTCCACGTCTCTAAGACAGGCACTCCCCAACTGCCTAAAGTGTCGGACATGACTCGGCTTTTAGTTGTTTATGATGGCTAAATCACTCGGTGTCATGACGCCTCGATTACGGGGAAAAAACAAATGACGCGAGCTTAATAAAGAGATCTTTCACAATAAAAGGATCATTTTTCGTATAAAAATCAACCACTGATTTCATTTTGAGATTTTTTTAAAATACAAGTAAGACAGTTTAATTATAATTAACAAAATACAAAACTAGGTGGTAGAGTTCTGCATGTCTCGTCCATATCTGGTACCACCACCTTACCTATTCTTGATGGAATAACGACAATGTTTGTCACTGTCATAAGGTAGCCGGTGAACTTACAAATATAAAATATTACTAAAAATCAGGGCATGAATATAAACCTTTGTGGTTTTTCTCGGTGCTCTTGTAATTTTTTTGTGTAATAATTAAATGTTTAAATGGTAAATAAATTTAAAAAAAAATGTGGCATTATACCTCTCCACAACATAGCAATGCACTGTCTATAGGCGATGGTTTCTCTTTCCATTAGGAGACCCATCTGCTTGTTTGCTATCTTTAATATCCATGCTATCTTATGATATAAAAAAACTAAAAAATAATGTTATAGTATTAATGTATCTAGATACCCAAAATATTACTTAATTACATAGTTGTAAAATTATTAACCTGAAAAAATGAATTCGTCAATAAATTATTAAATTATTTTTTAATTAAAAGAGTGAGGCGTTTTTTTATATTGTTATCGACTTACCATTGTTTTTTTTTTCTTATATTATAAGATAGCAAACAAGCAAATGAATCTTCTGATGGAAAGAGTTAATCATCGCCTATAGACGCCAAATGTGTTAATGGTGCGTTGCTATCTTGTAGCAAGGTGTAATGCCACGTGCATAAGTTTACCGGCTACCTTACCCTCCAAACCGGAACACGATAGTGACAAGCACCGACGCTATTGCAACAGGAATAGGTAAGGCGATGGTACCAGACCCGGGCGAGACGAGAGTAATAGTCACGATGGTAGTGACTCATGAAGCCAATCGGTCGCCTTTTACGACCTGCCTGGCAGAACAGCAGTTGGTCTATTCTTCAAAGGAGCCCGGAACCAACACGGGGAAATGTGATTTTTTTTTTATATTGTATACACTAAACGATGTTCGATCGAATATTTTATCTGTGTGCCAAATTACGTTGAAATCCGCCAATATATACCTTTCAGTCGCAATTAAGTTCAAAATATATCATACCGGACTGATAATATCACTATCTGCACTTCGTAGCTTTCTTTTTCGTGATGTTTAAAAAATAGCTTACTAGCACTTGTATAGTAAACTATTAAATATCACGAAGAAATAAAACGTTATTGACATGAATTTATAGGTCATAATAACGTTCTAGCGTACATGTTTCGCGATTTTGATTGTACTTTCGTGATTTCACATAACCGCTCAACCAATCTCAGCAAACCAGGTATCAGGTGATTTACTCACACCATGGTTATGGGAGACTGACTCGGCCCCGTCCCACGAATAAAGTTAACAATTTTGGCAAGTAATTTTCTGTCTGAGTCTGAGTTCGAGAGGAGGATGTTACTTTGTAACTGTGAAATTACAAAGCTGATCACAATAAGACAAAGTACATTGTGATCCTTAGAAATAATTCTCTTCAAAAACATTCATTAAGAATATCAGCCACACACGTATGAACAAGTTACAATGCTTGAACTAAAAAATTAAAATTTTTCGAGCTATAAATCGCGGTAAAATAAAATAAGTCAAAAATAAAAACATCTATGTTGTGAGTCGATAAGTCTGTCGTTTGATATTAAAATCGAAGAAATTGACTGTGAACTTAGTCAATAGATTTTAAAATTGTGGAAATCCAGACAGCCCCTAGGCGGCTCACATGTCCAATATCTGAGTCATTCTGTTACAACCAGGGTAATTTTTGCCGAACGTAAAAGTTAAACTAATGTTAATTAAAAACATAACTTACTCGTGTATAATGTTGTTTGACAATATGGTTTGACATGGAATCGAAGAAATAGATTTAAAATTGTGGAAATCCAGACAGTCCCCAGGTGGCTCACATATCCGACATATGAGTCATTCCATAACAACCAGCGTAATTTATGCCGAACGTAAAAATTAATCTAATGTCAAGTCAATTTACTTGTGTATTCAGTTTCACTCATACATACAGATACACACACACGTACAAATTTAATTATGGTTAGTGAGATACATATTTAAGTTAGTATAGAATATTTATGTTGATATGATGGAGAAACGTTTGGACTTCTTTATTATTAAAAAATAAAAGTTTCTGAAAATAAGAATATATTAAATCATGTACAACGTAAGTACATCGTGAAATATTTAAAACAATTACCATCTTTAATAAGCAGTACGGTGTTATTTTTTAATTTTACAAAGAATTCTGAAGAAAACTGCTTATTTTTGCTGTACAACATGAGAATTTTTCTGTAGTAAATGAAAAAAGAGCTTGGTAAAATTAAAATTATTATTGCGAGAGCTGAATACTTTACACAATGAACGCCGGGTGGGCTGACGGTGAAATTTCATTTTTCATTTAGTGACGATGTTTTTCCTGAGAAAGTGCAAATGACGCTTGGAGAGATTTGTGCGACTAAAACAGGTCGTCACGGATTACAATGGATATGACGCAAACTTGCGACGACTTAACGAATCGCTGCTCATTTATTTAATGTATCATTTTAAAATTCAAGCAAATAAATAGGTCTAATCGCCTCTGTAATCTAGTGGTCCAGCGTTGGCGTTGACCACATGAGGTCCCGGGTTCGATTCCCAGGTCGGGCACATAAAAAAAAAGGATTTTTTCAGTTTTCTGAGAAACACAAAGTTGCCCGGGATTGGAAAGTGCCTGGTTGGCGATAGGCTTGCCACCTATCACATTGTGGGACCAAGTATCTTCGGCTAATCTGGGTTGCACTTGTTGTACCTTTGCCTACCCCTTCGGGGATATGGGCGTGAAGATACTTTTTTAAATAGGTCTAAATCGTGGCAGAATTATCTATATGAACTTTTATATCGTCAAATTAATAAGATTATAAGATTGCAGAAGTCGTCCACCTAGTAACAACAATGGTAATGACAAGTTTGGCTTCCGTTCGCCATTTACAAGCAACTAGTAAGGAGACAGATAATCCATTTTCCAAATGATCTATTCTTTAGCTTGTTATTATGACCGCCCCGTTGGTCGAGTGGTTAGAGACCCTGACTACGCAATCAACGAGGCTCGGGTTCGATCCCCGACGGGGACAAGCATTTGTGTGATGAGCATAAATGTTTGTATTTCCGGGTTTGGGTGTTTATTATATATATTCTAGTATTTATATATGTATTTCTATGTATTAGTATCGTTGACTAACACCCATAACACAAGCAAATAATTTGCTTACTTTGGGGTTAGATCAGTAAGTGTAATTTGTCCCGTGAATTATTATTATTATTATTATTATTATTTATTCTATACTTTCCATCGTCGGCACTTGGTAAAATTCCATTAATGTTACACAATTGACTAAGCACACTAAAAGCTACACAAAGAAATATAATATATTGATAACGGATATAGCAACCATTAGCGTCAATGACACATTGTAATCTATTTCTCATGGAACCTACAAGACGAGAGCATAGATCTGACCCTCTTGTATCTTGTTCCCAAATAGTTCGGCAGTAATTTTTATTCCTGAAAACTAGGTTGTATCTGTCGTATTCACAAAAGCTTTTACCACTCAGCGAGTTGCTAATCGCCGCAAGTAGTGAATAGTAATATTTGTCGTACGTTTGCTAGTTGTTTCACAAAGAATAGAAATGTCAGCAGTATTACGTCTAGATTAAGCCATTCACGTGTCAACGGCGTCATTGTTTAATTGTCTTATTGTTCGAAACCCGGTAGGATTTTGCCTGATACTTGGTTTACCTTGCAGAGAACTGGAAAATATTTATCTACCAATTTCAGGATGTTTATACATTTTATTGCCAGACAGGTATTAACTACACTAACTACAAAATTGGTAATTATGAGGAGTGCGTTTTAAAGTTTTTTAAAGTTTAGACGTGAACAGTGCGAAAACAAAGTAAAATAACAAAATATATACATCTATTAACAAGACTATTATCGATATTTCAATATGCGCAAATGAAAGAGCACAATGTTTAGTATATTTGTACAAAAAAATTGAAAATTGAAAATTTTGCAGTTGTAGTATTGTGTAGTAAGGCATCGATATGTTATTACAAGGATATATATCAAGGATATACAGTTTTCGATTTTACTTACTCAGAACTTAATTTACCAAATCTATTATTAATTAAGCGTGTAACTAGATATTTTTATACGTATAATAATTACATTTAATAGTGAGTATGCCAAATAATAGTAGATGGTAAATTAAATTATAATAACAAAAAAATAAACATAATCTCACAATGAACTTTATATAAAAATTGACTTTTTCACTATGTAACTAGGTATCATCACTTCGATTTCCTCACGAGGTATGCGGAATGAAATGAACGTCTATGGAATTTCTGGTTCACTCCGATTCTCTGGTTTATCGGTTGAAAAGATGAGTAGTGATCCTCATCGCCGCAACTAACAAACTTGTTAACGATTACTGCTTATTTCTAGCGATAATCGGGACTGAGACCTTTAATGCTTATCTGAGTGATGGGAATATTAACACATCACCAACAGACTTTGAGTTGCTATCGAGATTTGAATAGCCTTGCAGATAATGAAAAGCCTTACAAAACCCTTAACAAGACTAACTCGACACGGTGTTTAAGCCCGGGATCTCATGAACTGAGCCTATCGCCACAGAATACTAAAGACTAACAGAAGTCAAAGTACATACAAGTAATATTCGAATAACGCACGTATAGACACCTCTCACAGACTCAATATCTCGGAATGGTTCGGAACAGTTTGTTCCGAGTATGTACATTGACTTCTGTCAATCTCCAGTATTTTGTGCTATCGCTAATTGTGAAAAAGTGAACGATTGACCAAAATGTCATTAAACGTCACTAATTTGTAACAAACTACTGTAACGTCTCGCCCGGTCTTGGTACCACCACTTTGCCTATTCCTGCCTATTGTGTTAGAGCTCGGAACCTTCGTATTCTGGTCTGAAGGCTAAGGTAACCGATAAACTTATGTTATGTATCAATCTTATGTATCAACCCCCTAAACGGATTATAACACTTACTTTTCTTCAATCATGCTAATATAGTACTTAAAGTTTTGTATCTTAACCATCAACGTTTAAACGAAAACAGCTTAAATCCGTAAGCGCGCTTATGGGCTTATTTTGAAAAACCTAATTTTTTAAGCCTATATCGTTTAAAAACGCCCACAACTACTTATGTATCAATCTTATGTATCAACCCCCTAAACGGATTGTAACACGTCATCAATCTCTGTGGTATATATAAACAATGGTTAGGTACCTTTTCCCATCAAAAGAGTCATCTGCTTGTTTGCTATTCTATGTTATAACTCACTTATATAAGCACAATTATCTCAACATCAAAAATGGTATTAAAAATTAGCATTGTCTTACTATAAAAATTGTATAATATATAGAAAATATTGATGCGTGTTTCCTCGCGTCTCATAAAATATAAAACTGCACTTCTCTGAATTGAATACTACAGTCCACAGCTTAAGAAACGTCAGCAACAGGAAGGCAGCGTCCGCCCTGAGCTCTCTTAGATACGACTTTTAGTATCAAAGTCATAAAACCCTTTCATGTGAGATGGTTTCACCGACAATCTGAGCGACGATGACGCGGCAGTTCTCTGTTCAATGGAGTATGACCGTAGGGTTTCACTTTCAGCGTGTAATTTAAATAATAATATGATTTATACCATCTAGTAATCACATCTCTTTTATTATATATATATATATATATATATATATATATATATATATATATATATATATATATATATATATATATATATATATATATATATATATATATATATATATATATATATATATATATATATCTTCATATATCTCCAGTTACAAAATTACATCAATTCATCGCTCTGTTTTGCCGTGAAAGACGGACAAACAAACACACACATACACTTTTCCATCTATAGTATCAATATGGATAACGGCGGCCTTAATTAAGAAACATTTTTATCAGTGATTCGTCATCCTGTTTAGTTATCTCTTGCATTTTTAAGAAAAAACTGAAAAACTTACACAACTTTTACTTACAAATCAGTATACTTATACATTCTTATTTTTAGCTCATTAATTCTGTGGTAAGTTCAAGAAATTAAACTTATTTAAGTACACCAATTTAAGTTATACATCTCTGCCATCTACTTTTATAACTATAGTACGTCTACAATACGTCTGTTACGTATAAGTCTGTATATAAGTCTGTCACGAGTCATGATAATAACCAGTACGCATAACTTAAATCAGAATACCGTTTGCTATATATATGGATGTATGCACTACGAATACTGTACATACATCCGTTGTGTAAATTAGTCAAAATGTAAATAAATTATGTCTGAAGTTTTAATAGAAGTTTAAATAAAATATAGGAGAAAATATTAAGCACTATTAGATAATAATAAACATGACAATAGCGCTAATGTTAATAAATTACGCCTTAAATCAAGTAATAAAAATTACATTTCAGATAGAGATAGTTAAAAATATCTATAAGTTACACGAAATGTGTGAATTAAAAAAAAATAAATGCCAATCAGTTAATAATGTATAAATATTTGTTAAATTTTTATTAAGATAAGTGTCGAGAGATTGTGATTTCGATTGTATCAGCAACTTATTGAAATATAATAATTGTAAGTCGTGTATAATCTGTAACTATGTGTTTTGTGATAATTCACTAATCTATGACGATGGTTTTTTTTTATATCACAAGATAGCAAACAAGCAAATGGGTCTCCTGATGAAAAGAGTAAACCATCGCCTATAGACACCAAAGATGTTAAAGGTGCGTTGCTATCTTGTGGCGAGGTCTAATGCCACATGCATAAGTTATTTGGTATTTTAAAATAATAATGATTTTCTCCTGTGCCACGTCCGCTCTCAGTGACGCCTAACTTCATACTTAACGAGCAAAAACTTGTGTGCTAAGCGTTCTAAATTACCCTGATTTTCGTAATTGCGCTGGCAATCTATAGCAAACGTTGTCATTGCGCCGTCATTAGCGTTCTAGCAAAATCGTTTGTCAAAAAGTCCATTTCACTTCAACGGAAACAAAGTACTCACACGTGCAAAGAATGTTTACGCACCATGTTAAATTCTTTTTTGAAAGAAAAACTTAAGTAGTTTTTCGGTACACCGTCCCTTACGCGCTGTATATTTTTTTTTATTATCGATAGGGAAGCGCTTGACTACGATATCGCCTGATGGTAAGTTAAGATGCGGCCTAAGTAGATCGCGCTTCCCTAGAAGGTGCCTGTTCACTCTTCTCTTGAAGATCCCTAGATTGTACTCGTCGGGGAACACAGACTCAGGAAGTATGTTCCAGTCCCTTGCGGTTCGAATGAAAAATCTGGCAAAACTCTGCTTTTTCGGATAAAATTAAAATAAGAGGTTTCATATTTATTAACTAGATACTAGCGATCACCTGTGGCCGAAATTCGATTACACGATAAAATCTCTTTTAAGTTTGACAACTGACTTCCGTTAAGAAAATAGTATTAATTCAAAACCAAAATAAGCCAAATTGGTTCAGCCGTTCTCAAGTTTTAGTGAGGCTAACGAACAGGAATTGATTTTTATATATATACTAGCTGACCCGGCAAACGTTGGTCTCCCTTTTTTTATATCATAAGATAGCAAACAAGTAGATGGGTCTCCTGATGGAAAGAGTCAACCAACGCCTATAGACACCAAAGATGTTAATGGTGCGTTGCTATCTTGTGGCGAGGCATTAGAATGCCTCATGCATAAGTTTACCAGCTACCTTACCCTCCAAACCGGAATACGACAGCGACAATCACTAACGCTATTGCGGAATAGGTATGGCAGTGGTACCAGACCCGGGCGAGACAATGCAGAATTCTACCACCTAGTAGCCACGATGGTAGTGACTCGATAGCCTTTTACGACCTGCCTGGCAGAACGGCAGTTGGCCTATTCTTCAAAGGAGCCCGGGACGGGAGTAGTTAAAAACTACTCTTATTTTTTCTATATTTTCTCACCTTTTAAACCTTCCCTAGACATCAACAATTAATTCAAAACCAAAATTAGCCAAATCGGTTCAGCCGTTCTCAAGTTTTATTGAGACTAACGAACATTGCCTTTGTGGTCTAGAGGTCCGATGCCGGTGTCGACCACATGAGGTCCCGCGTTCGATTAACGGGACGAGCAATTCAAAAATGTGCTTCAGTTTTCTGAGAAAAACAACGTTTCCCGAGATTGGACAAGTGCCCGTTTGGCGATAGGCTTGCCACTTATTACAACGTAGGAATAAGTATCTTCAGCTAATCATGAGTGCACTGCTTGTACCTCTGCCTACAACTCCGGAGATACGTGCATGATGACCTTTTTTTAATAAATGACGTGTTTAAAAATTAGCACTATTCTTATAAAATATTGTTTATACAAATACAAGTATTTAACTCGCTATCATTTTTAAAAACGACACAAACAAATAGGAAACGATTTTCTTACTACATTTTCATGTGATTTTTCGCTCGATATTTAATTTGCAGTAGCAAACCAGACGGGCTTATCTAGCCGGCATCACAGCCCAATTACGTTCCCCTACTGCATGAAGATACGATCGGACAGACGCAGGGTTACTTGGCCACTAATTGACAGTCCGGACCCGTTCAGCCAAATCTTACAATTATGTTCACTGTTATGATTCTGTAGGTATTCAGACTTGTGGTTATTTGTTGTTTCCTTGACTAATTATGTTGTGAAGCTAATTGTGTGACATTGCTGAATACAAAATACAGTATCCGACCAGGCCCTTGGCCGAATACAGAATATTTGGCAGCGTATTTGTGTCATTAGCGAGTTGATCATGTGTTATTTTTTTATGACAGGTTGAGTAACTAATACATACACAGAAAAATATATAATAATTTCGTGAATACATATGCATTTTGATTCTAATAATGTTGGGCGTGTTCTTGACGAATATCTAAACTCTTCTAAAAAAATTACAGATGGCTTAACTAAGATTTTGCCAGTACACGCTATGATTAGTAAGGCATAATTCAATCTCGCCATTTTACTTTGTAAGTCAAGATGCCTTTGCATAATTCTGACGGGTTTTCTATTGGCTTTGACAGTTAAAAATGATATGTATCCGAAAAATCGACTGAACATATTTTTTTCACTCTTACAGGTCTAAGTAAGCTTAGTAGATAGACAGACTTAAGTCAGACAAGTTAACAGGAATAAACCCATTGTTTATGTGATTGTTCAAAGAATAATCCGTCAAAAAATTTTAATAAAATATTTTTATTCATAACAACTTACCTCTGACAAATTTGAGTATTAATTATGTTGTTTCGTTTTTTCAAAAATGAACTTTTTTGAGTAAAATGTGCGACTTCTTCTTATGATTAGATATTCGGTATCTGACCGAAAAGCTCGCTATATTCGGAAGAATACCGAATGCCAAAGAAAGTAACCGATTAGGCCGAATAGTAACTAAATATACGTGACATCTCTAATTTTCATTATAGAATAGGATGAAGATGGGCACGGCGCTCATGTACCTGTAAGTGATTACCGTCCTCCATAAAGAATTTCAAAATCAGGATTTTTCCAGGTGCGCAAGTGAGACGAAATTTTGCCCACTTGGGGAATAAATTTATAAAAAAAAAATTGAAATACTGCAATATAACAGCTATCAGTGTGCAAAAAATCAGCTTGACTATCTAATGCTTAGAGTTATACATAGATTAGTGAGAACAAAAAATCATAGAGTCAGTTTGTTTGAAGGGCTATATAGTAGAATGTTGAAGTGTATACACCTTTGACAATCTACACTAGACTAATAATATTTGATTTCTTGCTCTAAATTAATTCTGTCAATAATCTGTGGGGCGGGGCAAAAAAACACGGTGTTCCGATTGGCTAATTCAAAATCGGTATTATGTCACGCGTGTTTACAGCTCACTGGATTAGGTGGTACTAATTCTTGCGTTTCGGTTGGAATTAATTGTAAGATCTATAAGACTGATATGTTGACTGAACAATCGATCTGTTTTAGGTGTTAAGTCTGTTTACTTAATGGTATATATTATGTAATAAACTCTACGAGAACCTAAGGTGCTCGTAGAATAAACTAAACGTCAACAAGTGTCGATTTACCGATAAAATAATTTTAAGGTAAAACTCGTCCACTTTCTTCGCAATTCCTTGTACTGATATACAATTTCTCGTATAGAAATTTTACATAATACGTATAAATTTAATTGTTAGGTAGGAAGGCAGGGTCAAGTTTTTTTTAAAACACAATCAGATTACGTGTGTAATTTTTATTGATTCAGGCGTTTCTTTGCGGAAATCCGTTATTAAAAAGGTGAAATAAATTAAATTTGCTATTATCCGCGAACTGTTCTATGTATCCTTCGCGATGGTACTGAAAAGAAAGACGTAGGTTTAATAAATGGATAAGACTCACCGATGGTCCGGACAAAAAGAAGACCCCAACGGCACAATTATCCACCCACATCCACCACACTTTTACGGTTACTATGGTTACCCTTATTATCAGAACCGTCTGTTTATTGACTATTCTATAAAAAAAAACATTTCTACCTACAAATAAAAAGAGAACCCCACGGAAAAATAACGTACACAGATGTCTTATTTAAGGCGGGCTAATGACTATAAGCACTAGACGAATTAGCGGAACCCCAGATAATTGCTCGCTATGCCTTTCGAAATCCCTTTACACTAAAACAGGATTATCTCGCTTTAGAGGGGGCTCTGTTACAATAATCTTTGGTTGTAACGCGTAAATTATATTAAAGAATAGTATACATTCTTATTTATGACTATAAAAAATATTCCTATAAGACAGTATACATACATACAGTAGTTAGTAATTGTATGTAACCAATCAAAATATTATTCCACGTGTAGATCCGGGTTCCTTTGAAGAATAAACCAACTGTCATTCTGCCAGGCAGATCGTGAAAAGTGACCGATAGGCTATATTTGTCACTACCACTGTGACTACTAGATGATAGAGCTCCGCAACATCTCGCCCGGGTATTTGGTACCACCGCCTTACCTGTTACTGCCGCAATACCATTAATGCTTGTCACGGTTGTGTTCTAGTTTGAAGGGTAAGGTAGCCGGTAGACTTATGCATGTGGCCTTGTCGTCCTGCCATACGCATAGCAACGCACCATTAACATCTTTGGTGTCTATAGGCGATGGTTTCTCATTCCATCAGGAGAGTCATCTGCTCGTTTGCTATCTTATGATATAAAAAAATTTATTGTATCAAGAGAATATTGCTTAACTACATAGTAAACTACAATGTAATTAGTGTAGTAATATTTAAAAAGTATAGTCACCACGTGGGTGAAAGCGAACGAGCTAACGAGTCTTGTCACGAGTTCGGCAAATCTCTGATATCTATTCGCGCTTGTACATAAACATTTTTCAGTTATCCAATATAATTAGGCGTGCCCGCGAATTCGTCTGCGTGGAAAAAACTTTGCAATAAAAGTAGTTTAAGTAGCTCCTTATTACATCAGCTATCTGCCAGTGAAAGTCCCGTCAAAATCATTCCAGCCGTTTAAGAGATTAGCCGGAACAAACAGACAGATAGACAAAAATTGTAAAAATTGTTTTTTTAGCATATGTACCTACCATGTATACACATCCATACAAATTTAGTAAAAAGCGCTTATTTTAATATTACAAACAGATACTCCAATTTTATTTGTTTGTAAGACATACATTATGATATACATACATTGTATAGGTTGGGTTAAAATTTAAGTGCCTATTTTTAGGTATAAGGACGGGTATCAAAATAGAAAACTAAATAGTTAACATCCTGCTTCATTATGAACAATATTGTGTCAGTCAATGTGAATATAAACAAAACAAACTAGGGAACATAGTAAGCAGATATTATTCCACAATATATGTGCCTGTTCTAAGTTTTTTTTTCTTTTATATCATAAGGCAGCAAATAAGCAGATGGGTCTCCTGATGGAAAGAATCAACCATCGCCTATAGACACCAAAGGTGTTCATGGTGCGTTGCTATCTTGTGGCGAGGTCTAATGCCACATACATAATTTTACCGCCTATCTTACCCTCTAAACCGGAACACGACAGTGACAAACACTGACGCTATTGCGGCAAGAATAGGTAAGGCGGTGGTACCAGACCCGGGCGAGACAATGCAGAACTCTACCACCTAGTAAAAGTAATATATTCTTTAAAGGGAGCCCAGACTTACACGGAGATTTTTTTGTATCCATAAAAGTGTTAAAAAAAACCTTGGAAACTACAATTTCCTTAAACAAAAATAATAGTTTGTTATTTACTGAGAAGCTAATTTTGTATGAAGATTGCTAACAACGATAATGTCAACGCGGTGTCAGGCATAATACCGAAAACTCGGCGAAAAGGAAGGGAACGTCAATTCACACTTTATAAAGATAAGGGTATACACACACTTACCATTGCGCGGTAATGAAACATATCTTCAAGTTTGTTTGCATATAACAATATTTTAGGTACCTGCTTCTCCATACAGACTGTGAAATAATTTGTTATCGGAGTAAAAGTACAGCAACCGTCTTTTCATTTCTTATATCTCCGTAACCCTGCAGCAGATCTTCACCATATTAAATTGGAACCACTCGGGAAGTACAACCTCAAAAATTTTTTTTTCAAATCAGTCAGTAAATGACCTAGTTCTGAGGTGACAAACATAAAATACATACATACGAATTGATAATCTCCTTCTTTTGCGAAGTCGGCTGAAAATACATATTAGCTGTCATACATATCAGTCGCCTTACAAATATTAGTATTTATTAAGTCATTTTTTGCATCATTGTGGAATCTATTATTGGCATGGGTGTTTTCGAATGAATACGATTTTGCAATCTTCAAGAAAAGATCTTAAACCTCCTTCTTAAGCGGCAAGCAACACAAGATCTTTGCGATGCCCATTGCGAATGTTGTATCTAGCTCAAAAATATTTTTTTTAAAAATCACGTCATCGTCGATACTTCTCAAATTATACAGTTCAAAAAACGTTCGAAAGGAAAATAAGAAGAAGAAAAATAAAAACGGTTCCCTATTCGGAAGAAATGATATTACAATATACTTCAAATTCTAGTATCAACTATACACTCTATAAGAAGGAACGTTTTAAAAAAAATGTAACAGTGTATTTATAAAAATTATAAATATACGAGAAGATTACCGCTTGGTCATTTACTGAGAAGAAAGTATTTAGCGACATAGTGGCAAATGGTAATCTCAAACAGTTCACTATTCACTGTCATCTTCATTTGAAGTGTGTTGCACGAGACAGAATTAAAATTATTTGTTAATAATTTGTTATTTACTTATTTGTAAATAATATAATATGTCACATAAATTATTATTCATAATTCGTTTCTGTAATGTAATAAAAATACAAGTGCTGTAAAATCGAATTCATGAACATAAAAATACAAACTGGTAGTTTGATCAAAGTTATATGCCAATAGGAACTCCTAAAGACAAACATTAATCTTTATTATATTAATTACTATTCATCTCGTCAATCCATATGCCTGTAAATTAAAAAGAAAAACTTCTCAGAAACAAAGAATTATTTGGTTATACTATTTTATAAATCGAATAGTCTATAGTGTGTCGCAAAAGATCAAATTGAAAATTTGGTCTTCGTAGTACAGTGTAATAAAAGACAGGTACAACAAAACTTTTCAAAATATTATTACGCAAGTTTCTTGCTTAAGGACCATAGTGAACTTATTTGTCCATTCCATTACCAACTCATGTTAAAATTTAGTTATTTTTAAATAAAACATATAAATTAATAATGCATAATATCATGATCTTTCATAAACTTATACCAAAACTAGTCAACTTTTGGAGTCGGAAGAGCCAAAAATTACAATTTACAAAATTTTAAAGTTTTGAAAGAGCCACATATTTTTTCTTTTCAATAATAAATAGTGCTTGCATAAATAAAGTTTTTTTGTAAAAAAACTAATCTATTTATTCATAAGAAAGATTTATACTTATTCATATGTAAGTAGTGTTTTTTTCCAATTTTTATTTTTATTTAAGTTAATAGAGTAGAACTTTTTTAAATGTTTGTTATTACATAAATAATATTTGGGTATGGAATTAAAGAGTTGCAGCTTCACATCCAAAGAGCTGCCTGTGGCTCGCGAGCCGCAAGTTGCCGACCCCTGCCTTGTATCCATACAAAATATATTTTAATATATTAGTCGACTGATTTCGCTTTTTCATACCTGACATATCAGTCCAGGAATTATATATATTTGTCTCTAAAGCCAACTGTTCTTATGTTTATAGTAATGCCTTAAAAATTCAATCTTTGCTTGACTCTAGAGAGCAGCATAGAAAGGCCGGAAAGAGCCTAAATTATCAAAGGAAAAATGTTTTAGATACAGCTCTAGTTTGACTCACTCTACAATTATTCCCTATTCGCGAAATATTTCCCTCTTACAACTCAGTGAAAATTAGCGTTGAACAAATTCAGCACTAATTTCATCGCTATAAGGTTGATATTTGTAAAAAAAATTGTAGTAGTAAAATGCCATCATGTGACATTGACCCACGTAGTAGGAAAGTTGAGGGTGAGTCATCGGTTCAATATCATTAGTAATACGAGAGAGCAGATTCGTGGCATTCAGGATATCCGCTCCAATATCCGAGATTATGTTGTTAAATAAAATATTAGTACGTCGTGACAGTAGTGATAAACATCGATCCATCTATCTATCTTCGCAAATTTTTACATTTATAACAAAGAAATAGATAGATGTATTTTTATATTATTCTTAATAAATATTGTTAAACAATGTATTTCGTTTGAATCTCAATAAAAGTAGAGCATGTTGACACAAAAATCAAATAACGGGGTGCTCGATATGAAATAAATATTATGAAGAATAATAAAATCTGTCAACACAAAATGTACAGATATAATATATGTAGTTTCATAATAATAAATACGAATCTGTAACCCGTTGTTGACAATCTCGAAGACTTGAAAAAACATAAATTGCAATTACATGCAGGGTTGGATTTTGTACTATAATTATAGCATTTATACTATAATTTCGCCCATTATACTATATACTATCCTCATCTAAGGATAGTACGCTAAAATACTATAATTTAAAGTTTTTTCCCGAATGCTTAGTTTTACGTCATATGAGTATTTCGACCGTGCGTGTATCCGACCGAATTCTGATCTTGCGATGTTTTCTCCTAGATTGTTTAGTATTTCCACATGAAAAGGGACCATCAATAAATTACGTCACATGAATTTCAAGATTTATTGACCCTTTCCCCGTTCTTGTCACAGCTGGTCACATTTATGAGACATACCTAGTGTGATGTCACATGTGTTACAATTTTACATTGGAAAAATGATCTTATTCCATTATTTTTATCTATAGTAGTGGCTTTTTAAATTGAAAAAATGTAATGTCACATAATTTGGCAGCCCTCCCTACCCCTTGTCACTCAATGTCACACTTCGTCGACCCCCTCCCTCCCCCTCAACGTGTGATGTAATTTATGGATGGCCCCAAATGCCGACTGCGAACGAATATTTATTAAAGTAAACCTTACCAAGACTAAAATACGAAACAAACTGGCAACATAATCCATAGACGCCATATTACTGTCTTCTGCACAGATGACAGAACAATATAACCTCTCTTGTGGCGCTATCAAAAGTGCAATAGTGAGAATTGTATTTATGTTATTCCTACTGAGGATATGTTAATGAGTTTAAATGCCAAGGATGAAAATCTAGCTAATTGTAATATTCACGAATTGATAAACTTAGAAGAGGAGTAAATTTTGTCATACCTGGTGTTGATTTCAATGACTGCATATTAAATTAAAAATAATGAAAGTGTACTATAATTTTTATTAAGTACTATCCTTTTAATTTTTTGTACTATCTTTTTCAATGTACCTAAATCCAACCTTAATCAGGGTTGGATTTAGGACCCTGTAATCACAGGATCTTTTTAGGTTAGGGTCGTTCCGATGCAAGTAAATACGAGTACGTATTCGATACTTTTGTTTCGATACCAAGCGATACTTAGTAGTTTCGAATCAAAAATAATTGGTATCGAATCGAATCAAACTTAAAAAATATTATTTTACAATTTTTGATTTCCTAGTAATCATGATCCAAGTCAGGCAGAATCAAAAACCCTCTCGCTTGCATCTGTGCTAAGACTATATTAGAATTCTCTCTCTCTCTCTCTCTCTCTCTTATACATAGGGTCACGGACCACCATGGAGGCCTTGTAAAAGAAAAGAGAATATCAAGTGCCCTCAACAAATGTTTACTTTTTCTATAAAGCATGCCATACACGCTACGGTGTACCTGACAGGTTTCCCTAGAACAGTTTATTGTACAGATAAACCATAGTGTGTATCATACAACTGTGCAAGTTTTGTTCTCTACTCGATTCAAGTTTACCTGGAGAGTTAAACTGTACAGACAAACTTCTCCGGTACACACACCCTAGCGTGTATATAAGGCTTTAGCCCCATAAAAATAAAAATGTATCGATCTAAGCATCAATGTTTTAAGGACTCGACTCATATGAGCAGTATTGAAAAATTACTTAAGTACTAGTTAAGTGAGTAGGTATCGATATCTTATTAGTATCGGAACAACCCTAGTTTAGGCAGATAGTAAAAAGCAAGCAAGCTTAACATGTAACTACTATGGTGACTAGAGTATTGAAACTTCTCGCTCATGTTTTATGATTTTTTTTATATCACAAGATAGCTAATAAGCAGATGGGTCTCCTGATTGAATGAGACAGCCATCGCCTATAAACACCAAAGATGTTAATGATGCGCTGCTATCTTGTGGCGAGATCTAATGCCACATGCATAAGTCGATTAAGTCGAATACAAAAAAATATTTATTTGCTGTATACGGGAAGTTTATATTTATTTTGCTGCAGCCGCACTTGAGTCCATCGTCCCGAAGATAGGCATTAGCGCGCTAAGGCACATGCAGTCCGGAATTTATGCTACAATAGCCGATAATAGTCGGTCACATCTCCATTTATCGTGTCATTGCACGAAGCTTTATGACGATAGATGCAAGTGCGGCTGAGGCTTCCCAGCTGCCAAATAGACCAAAACTTCTCTTTAAATATAGGTTAACCACTTTTGTTGACAATAGTTGACCACGAGGCAATCAAAATTTAATTGTAAATTGAATATTTCGTGAGTGTTTCATAATAGACATAATACCATGATCAGATTTGTCGAGTACTGTCCGAGTTGTGTGTTTATTAAATTTATAGTGTGAATTTACCAAGTATATAATTTACCCCGTATTGGTCTGGGCTTAGTCTCTTTGAAGAATAGACCACCTGCCGTTCTGCTAGGCTGTTCGTCAGAGGCAAACGATTGGCTATGCGAATCACTATCGTCGTGGCTTCTAGGTGCTAGAGTTCTGCATTATTTCGACTGGGTCAGGTACCACTGTTTTACTTATTCCTATCGAAATAGCATCAATGCCTGACTGAAGTGTTCCGATAAGGTAGCCGTTAAAATTATGCAAATTTAATTTAGACCCCACCACGTGAATTGCGACGCAGCATTAAAATTTTTGTGTCTATAGTCGACGATTGTCTTGTTGTCTTTCAATCAGAGGAGCCATCTGCTTGTTAGCTATTTTATGATTTTAAAAATGTGTAAACGGTTGACCATGCAGGTCATCCCTGAAACTTCCCGCTAAATTAAGATATTTTAAGCTCAAAAGAGTAAAAACTATATCCATAGATTGTTTCAGTTCAAACATCTATTTTGTTAAAAATAGCAGTATTTTGATTTTTGAAAAGCTCTATAGGTATTTTGGAAATGATTTTAACTCAATTTTTTAAGTTCTAAAATATTGTTTTAGCTAAATAATCGATTTGTAAAACTTTTTTCGGCATTGATAAACCCCAAACAAATTCACCGATTTTGATCCAATTAACGGTATTTAACGCAGTTTATAAAGGAGAAAAGCTGATAAGATTTTTTAGTCAATCGGTGGATTCGCGTGAAAGTTATTTAAAAAAATATTAAATAAATTTGCTAAAAACAACGTAATTTAATGTTTGAAAAGATGTAACTTTTGCAAATTAGATTCGATTTTAATTTTTAAAACTGCATCTGACGTAGTCTTTTAGTACTAATATATCGTAGAATACCAAAAAATAATTGGTCAAAAATTTCAAAATTATGTCGAAAAAAAACTTTTTTCAAAAATTTTCGTCAACGATTACTTCCAAATGGATAAACTGATTTGAATGAAATTTATGCATTAGATATAATTTTTTGAGGAATAGAGTACTAATATCGTCAAGTTATACTATATAGTTATACAATCAGTACTAATATTTTCAAGTTATACCATATAGTTATACTATATAGTTATACAATCAGTACTAATGTCTTCAAGTTATACTATATTGTTATACAATCAGTACTAATATCTTCAAGTTATATTAAAAATACGGGGTTCTTTCAAAATTTCTCAAAATCCCCTGGGGGTTCAAATTTTCAGAAAGTCTAAGTTGAGCAGAATTCATACGAATGCCATAAACTGCCTTTCGATTGGTCCAGCCATTCCAAATTTATGAAATGTTTACATACAGACATACACACACACACATACAGACATACTGACGTCATCGTGAAAATAGTCGGAAAAGGTTCCTAGGACCTCAAAACGTGGATGTCTGGTGAAAACTCAATTTTCGAAAATCGGGGCAATATCAGTAATTTTATTTTCTACATACGTAGCCGGATGATAAAAAAATACAATATTATAGGTGCTGCGTTATGTTTTTTTTATTTTATTTTATAACGATCTAACCCTAAACTAAGCAAATTATATGCTTGCGTAATGGGTGTTAGTCATTAGTTATTTAAATACAGTTATATACATAGTAAACACTCAAATCCAGAAATACAAACATCTATGCTCATCACATAAATGTTTGTCCCTGTCAGTACGTAATGCGAACCCGAGCCCCATTGTTTTGTAGTTAAGCTCGCTAACCAGTCGACCAACTGGGCAGCCAGTAATTAGTCAAGTGTTAGTAATTTCGCTTGAATGTTACGCACTTTAGAACTAATAGTGGACAGCCGTTACAATTACTTTTGCTTTTTGGTGTTCTGTATCCTATAAAAATAAAGTTATAACCTAAATCCAATATTCAGTAAAATAATACGAAAACGTCTAGAATATATTCAGATTAATACAAAACAACAAATACAAATGGATCGCTAGCTATTTATTCGATGTTGCCAGCTATAAAACCGTATTGCCGACTTTATGACGCACGCAGGGGAGCGCTATTGGGGAAATTATTTTATTATGTCTCAATCGTCGTGAATTGTTAAAATTGCTCTCTGAATCATTGTTATTTTGTAAAAACATATGATTTATTATTACTAAAGATGCATAATTAACCGTCCGCGTCGCAGAGGTATAAAATGACCTAACTGCTTTGTGAATGAGAAATATGAGTAAACTGGATATATTTTTATTTTTTACTTAGTTTAGTTTACTTTTTTAGTTCAGTATTGTCTCGTCCGGATCTGGTACCACCGCTTTATCTATTCCTGCCGCAATAGCGTCAGTGCTTGTTACTGTCGTGTTCCGGTTTAGAGGGTAAGGTAGCCGGTAAACTTATACATGTGACATTAGACCTCGCCACAAGATAGCAACGCACCATTAACATCTTTGGTGTCTATAGGTGATAGTTGACTCTTTCCATCAGGAGACCCATCTGCTCCCTGACCCATCCAAAAAAACGACAACGTTTCAATAGAATATAAAGGTGCATAGAAATTATGAAATCTAAAAAACAATCCTATGTCTAAACCAATGAGTTTTTGAGGTTATTTTTTATGTATGCTCTAAAAAAAATATTTCCCAGACTCTGTATCAATTAAGTGGATGCCGTCACCTGCACTCTGTATACAAACGTATAAATACAGTCCAGGGGGACGGAACCCCCCTTTCCTCTATCCCGATGATCCTAATATCATCACAACCTACACAAACACACACACACACACACACAAACAAACAACACTTCTCCGTCGTCACCGGTCCCGACGACGAAGGCTTCTCTATCGACCCGTGCTTAATGCTGAGCGCAATTCCACGACCCCACCCATCACATTTAGTCCGAACGCCGCACTAAGCCGGTCTCGCAGGTCGTTAGTAGCCCAAACTTTAAACTCTAACTGAGTACTCTGCTCGCCCCAAAAATCCGGTGTTGCAATAAAGACCCGTAGGGTCAATTATTGTATTAGTAATTTCGAAAAAAGGAGACATCCTTTTTAGCGACGTTGTCTCATACTTGGTCGTTTCTTTAAAATATATGTAAAAATATCTATACATTTCGTGCAGTTTCCTCATAAAAATCTTATCAATTACCAATTACCATACAAACAAGTAATTTGAATTAAATACACCCTTATATAATTATTTCGTTGTTAAGACCTCCAACACAAAATTTCACGCTATAGTGTACTCCAGGACTGCATTGGACAAAAAACCCACAAATGATTTGCAATTATGCAGTCTCAATAGAGTTATTACATCATCAGGGGGTATTCGCGGTGGACTCGGCGGGGTTGCTACTAACAATTGAATTTTAACGACCTCTATAATACCCTTGATATACGCACGCTACGAATGCTAAACAATTTGTTGAGTTTATTTGAAATATCATTTGTGTATTCTTTGTAAATGTTACTTGTTTGTGTTATTAAAAAAAACATATTGTCACTTATATTTCCAAAGCGGTGAGCAGAGTTGTAACTAAGACACCCATGATTGTCTTCGGGATTTAAGTCCCATGATGGATTTCTAAGTTTGGGCATATATTATAAATATTGCGTAGTTGGACTAACACAGATTTCACTTAATTAAAGTTTATATTATGTATAAAAAAAGGAAAACTGAAAAGCTCCCACTAAGCTTTTCAGTTTTCCTCTTTTTATGAGTGTGTGAGTAGAAAACTGAAAAAAAAATAACCTAGCTGTTGCCCGCAACTTGCTCACGATGAATTAGGATAACTTTTTCCCTAACATCCAATTTAAATGAAATATACTTAATATGTATTCTCCTTATTACGGCCGATTTTCGACTACGATACGATCTCTAATACGTTGCTGTTAACTGTTCACAAAGACCGTGTGTCACAAATAAGATTTGGGCACAGATGGCCAGCCAGATTCGAGTATGATGGAAATCCTATTTTCCACGGTAGAATCGCTGCGGTCCGCGAAATGTGAAAACAACCTTACTGTTAGATGAAATAAATTATTTATATGCTGCGTAAATTGAATTTTTATAAAGGTATAAGAATGTTTTATATATTTACCATGTCACTCTACTATGTATAATTTTTATAAAGGTATATTACGTATTATATATTTACCATGTCGCTCTATTAAGTATAATTTTTATAAAGGTATAATACGTATTATATATTTACCATGTCGCTCTACTAAGTATAATTTTTATAAAGGTATAATACGTGTTATATATTTACCATGTCGCTCTACTAAGTATAATTTTTATAAAGGTATAATACGTATTATATATTTACCATGTCGCTCTACTAAGTATAATTTTTATAAAGGTATAATACATATTATATATTTACCATGTCGCTCTACTACGTATAATTTTTAAGCAAAACTAACTGAACTACGCAGCTTCGTCGGTAAGTAGAGTTTATGTCATCAATATAAGTTTTTTTTATATTATAAGATAGAAAACAAGCAGATAGGTCTCCTGATGGAAAGAGTCAACCATCACCTATAGACACCGAAGATGTGAATGGTGCATTGCTATCTTGTGGCTAGGTCTAATGCCACATGCATAAGTATACCGGCTACCTTACCCTTCAAACCGGAAAATGGCAATGACAAGCACTGACGCTATTGCGGCAGTAATGGTTAAGGCGGTAGTACCAGACCCGAACGAGACAGTACATAACTCTATCACCTAGTAGCCACGATGGTAATCAATAGTCAATCGGTCGCCTTTTACGACATTCCTGGCAGAACGGCAGTTGACCTATTCTTCAAAGGAGCCCGGGACCAACACAGTGAAAATCCTCTATGATATATAAATTCTCACTCTTTACTTTAGCATTTTAGAAGTTGGATTTAGAAAAAAGTAGCCTTTGTTTGATCCCGGGTTTGCAACTACAATAGTAGTAAGTCTAATAAAATTGCCTATTACGAGCCTACTCTATACCAATAATAAATAATAATAGTAAAAAGATGAGATTAATTAAATTTACTATTTATTATCCGCGAATTATTATTTTTGACCGTCACAATGGCAACGAAAAGAAAGACACTGGTTTAATAAATGAATAAAACTCACCAATGGTCCGGCCACAAAAGAACCACTTTCACCCACGTCAGCACAAAGCGCAAAACCATATAATTTACGTACTCATCGTACGTTTTACTTCGAAACCGAAGCATTGTCAGGAGAAAAGAACATTGCCTAACTCTTCATTCGTCATAATAGTAAATGTCAACGAAATAACAATAATTATTGGCAAGCTTCCTTCATACGGTATGTGTGTTTCTGTGTCTTTTATCGTATATATGATGGAGAGTGTTCTGACGAGTTGTTTGGATTAATTCCTGCCGCCGAATTCCACCATCGGACATCGCGTCAAAACTTGAAGTTCGATCCTCACCATCTCGATGTGTGGAAATCCACAACTGTGCGTTTCTCCCGACACTTTTTACCGCGCACTACTCTGTTGTGGAACCAATTACCGGCAGGGGTATTTCCGAACGGATACGACATAGGGACCTTCAAGAAAAGAGCTTACTCATTCTTAAAAGGCCGGCAACGCAACTGCAAGACCTCTGGCATTGCAGATGTCCATGGGCGGCGGTGATCACTTACCATCAGGTGCACCTCTTGCTCGTTTGCCCCCTTTTCTATAAAAAATAAATAAATACGGTCTACCTACTGGTATCTGCACCTGGATCTCAGATTTTTTGAGTGACCGGTCGATTAGAGTAGTCGTCGACGGCTGCTCGTCTGACCAAATAGCTATAAATGCTAGTCTCTCAAGGATCTATGAATATCCGGACAGGATCGGAAATTATGTAAATACAAAATAGTGAAATTTTCCCAAAAGGAGGTGAAATAATATAAATTTACAATAAATAGAAAGGGAATATATTATTATGATTTTTTTATGTTATAGGATAGCAAACAAGCAGATGGGTCTCCTGATGGAAAGAGTCAACCATCGCCTATAGACACCAAAGGTGTTACGTTGCTATCTTGTGGCAAGGTCTAATGCCACGTGCATAAGTTAACCGGCTACCTTACCCTCCAAACCGGAACACGACAGCGACAAGCACTGACGCTATTGCGGCAGGAATAGGCAAGGCGGTGGTACCAGACCCGGACGAGACAATGCAGAACTCTACCACCTAGTAGCCACGATGGTAGTGACTCGCATAGCCAATCGGTCGCCTTTTACGATCTGCCTGGCAGAACGGCAGTTGGCCTAGTCTTCAAAGGAGCCCGGAACCAACACGGGGATATTTACACAGGGATTATAGTATAAAACGTAAGTAATTTTACAACTCTTAAGGCAAAGAAAAAACATATAACTATAAACAAGCGAAATAGCTACATAATCGCTATGTTTGGAGGCGTCGGTGTCCGCCATTGCTGGTTGTGCCAGAGGCCAGGACGAATCTGCTAGCCAAAACTCCACTGACTCGAGCTATCGTTATACTTAACGAAGTCATCATATTATAATTTGCTTTGTAATTAATTATAAAACCTTACCAGAATTATTACGGCCCTGTACCATGTAGCGCGCGCATCACATTAGTATGTACTAACACTACTACACATGTTTTCCCATATTTATATATTTTTACATATTTTACTACAAATTTAATTTTTATTTTTTGTAGCTAAACTAAAGCAGATAACAAAAAACTGAAGAGGAACTTTTTGTGTAGAATTTTTTTCTCTACAGCTTTTACTTGAAACTTTTTTTTCTATTTCTTACCGTTATTAAGTTATTTAAAAAAAAGGCATTTTTCAACCCTTTTTTTATTTTTTTCATCCCTTTCCCCTTAATTTTAATCAAAATTTCTTTCATAATATCATTATTTAAGTATTAATGAACACATTTTTACTCATTGCGCTAAAACTGGTCGATCATGGTTTCGTTAAACTTTTTACTGGACTAATATAAAAAAATCATCAAAGCAAATGACTCCTTAATGTTACATAATATATTTAGTTTTTTTATTTGTTTTTAATTACAGGCACTAAACACTTCCCGAAAGCTTAGACAATTTTAAAAATGTTATTATTTATTTCTCCTAGACCTGAAATATTAACAATAATTTAATCGTAGAAGAACCGGTTTTACTAGGTGTTAGAATTCTGCATTGTCTCGACCAGGTCTGGTACCACGGCCTTACCTATTCCTACCGCAACAGCGTTAGTGCTTGTCACTGTCATGTTCAAGTTTGGAGAGTAAGGTAGCCGGTAAACTTATGTGGCATTATACCTCGCCACGCGATAACAACGCAACGTGTCTATAGACGATGGTTAACTCTTTCAATCAGGAGACCCATCTGCTTATTTGCTATCTTGTGATATAAAAAACTGCCAACAACCGACTAGGTACCCATTTCCTATATCTCCGGAACTCTGCATCAAATGTTCACCAAATTAGAATGGGGGGCACCTACGTAGTATATAAACCTTTTGAAACAAAACAAAAATTCATAAAAAAAGATTTCGACGAATTCTAAACCTCCTCTTTTTGCGAAGTCGGTTGAAATAGGGCAAGTCAGTCAGCGGCATGAATTAAAAAAACAAAAGATTATTACACAATTGTTCACCAATTAGAAAGCATTGTCGCCCTTTTGGAAAATGAAACGGCCGCGCGTTAAATCGCGCTATTATAATCAATTAGTGCTCAGACGTCTGACGTCACGCGTGCCGCACGTGTCGTGATAATGAGGCTCTGTGATCTTTGAGCCAGTGACGTGTGAGTTTTGGAGGGAAATATAAAGATACATTTGGTTTTTCTTTTGATTACCTCATTTCAAAGCATCAAGTAAGGGATACACTACATTTATAGGATTTTTGTAAATAAAAGTATTTTACATTATCATCAACCTACACATCCCGGACCAACACGAGAGGTGTTGGTCCGGGTCCTTTGTTAATAATAAATTATCCGCCGTTCTGCCAGGCAGCTCGTAAGAGGCGAACGATTGGCTATGCAAGTCACTACCATCGTAGTTACTAGATGGTAGAGTTCGGTATTGTCTTGCCCGGGTCTGGTACCATCGTCTTACCTATTCCTGCCATAATGGTATCAGGGTTTGTTTTTTTGATTTAGAGGGTAAGTAGTCGGTAAACTTATAATTTGGCATTAAGACTTCGCCACAAGGATAGCAATCCACCATTAACTTCTTTGGTGTCTATGGCGATGGTTGTATCTTTCCGTCAGGAAAACCATGTGCTTGTTTGCTATGTTATGATTTTTAGAAAAATCATCCGATAAGAAGTTAATATTTTGGACTAAATACATCACAAATCTTGTTCTTAGTCTCAAAACGGGCGGACCAGGCTAAAATAATATTGTGATTGTTTGATAGTGTTGAAAACCTTGCCGTCCATAGCCAACACCTCATGGATTTTTAACGTCAAGGACTTCATCACTGTCAAACGGCGTTTTCATCCCAACGTGTTTAACCTGAGCATTTAGAGCATTACTATTACTTATAGCAGTATCGTATTTTAAAAATATTTAATTTTAAGTAACATTACAATGTAAAGTAAGAAAAACTTCAATGTAAGTATATACCTTATGTCAGTATCATAATCGCCTTAATCCTTTGCAAATTCTAAAAAGGAATTATAAATATAAACACAGTAAAGACAAATATTACTCGAACGGTATTAACAAATAATAAAGCCAGCATATCTAGACGGTACCTTTTATTCTAGAGATGCTACTTAAAAATAAGATAATTACAAAAATTCAAACCAAATTTACAATTATTCGATAAAAAAAGTTTCTTCACACCCATATCTTCGGACAGACAGGCAGAGGTACAAACAGTGCACCCACGATTTGCTGAAGATACTTAGTCCCCCAATGTGATAGGTGGTAAGCCTATCGCCAATCGAGCACTTTTTCAATCCCGGCCAAAATTGTTTTTATCTGAAAATTGTAAAAAACATATTTCTGAATTGCCCGGCCTGGGAATCGAACCCAGGACCGCATGTGGTTAACACCGACACCGGATCACGAAACCGCAGACATTCGATAATGTTAAAATATTCTTCAAATTAAACATTCAGAATACTAAACTTAAAAAATAATATGTCGAACAGATTTTTGAAAACTAATAACCCAAAGGAAAAAAGGAATAAAAAAGCTAAATATGTCGAATGTTTTTAAGGAAGCTAAACATCTACGGTTCTTCTTTTAACAACTTGATAATTTTGCAGCAATACAAGAAAAATGTGGCGTTACCCCAGCACTTGATTACACACAGAAGGCTACACAAAAAGGTATTTATACATTAATGTTCATTTCACGTGCCGGAGATAAAAATCCCGCCGTTCATTAATTACCTGTACTCATAACCCATGTCTTCAGTCTGGGGGTTTAGAGCACCACTTCAATAAGTATTCTTAAAATGTTTATTTCAATAAACATTCCCGTTTTCGCCGTGTTGGTCCCGGCCTCCTTTGAAGAATAGGCCAACTGCCGTTCTGCCAGGCAGGTCGTAAAAGGCGACCGATTGGCTATCGAGTCACAACCATCGTGGCTACTAGGTGGTAGAGTTCTGCATTGTCTCGCCCGGGTCTGGTACCACCGCCTTACCTATTCCTGCCGCAATAGCGTCAGTGCTTGTCACTGTCGTGTTCCGGTTTGGAGGGTAAGGTAGCCGGTAAACTTATGCATGTGGCATTAGATCTCGCCACAAGATAGCAACGCACCATTAACATCTTTGGTGTCTATAGGCGATGGTTGACTCTTTCCATCAGGAGACCCATCTGCTTGTTTGCTATCTTATGATATAAAAAAAAAAAAAACTGCGTAAACCCTGTCATCTCAGAGAATCATACAAAATGTTTATTTAGCAACCTCTACTGGAAACAAACATTTTAGTCTTATTGGCCGTTATCAAGTATATTTTATGACATTTGACAATTAATAGTTACAAAAATGAACTGATTTTCAATAAGAACATTAAAGATTTTAATGTATCCTGACCGCTTAGATCTTTTGATCCCAAGTTGAACTCCGGGAAAATTTGTAAGTATAGCAAAAAGTAGACAGCTGTTTTCATAAAAAAAATGTGTAGGAAAACGGTTGATCTTACAGGCCATCCCTGAAACTTCCCCCTAAATTAGAGTATTTTAAGCTCAAAAGAGTAAAAAATATAAGCATAGATTTTTCAGTTCAAACATCTATTTTGTTAAAAATGGCAGTATATTAATTTTTGAAAAACTGTATATTTTGAAAACGATGATGGCATTCAACTCAATTTTTGAAACACATTACGAAGCCATGAACTTCACAAATTTATAAACATGCGAAGATAACACTTTTCAATGGTGAAATGAATAAAAAAAATTTGATATGAATATTTTATAACACACCACTATTCAATTCAAAAAATATTCACGGGACAAATTACACTTACTGATCTAACTTCAAAGTAAGCAAATTATATGCTTGTATTATGGGTGTTATCAACAATACTAATACATAGAAATACATGTATAAATACTGGAATATATTTAATAAACACCCAGACCCGGAATTACAAACATTTATGTTTATCACACAAATACTTGTCCCCGTCGGGGATTGAATCCGAGCCCCCGTCGATTGCGTAGTCAGGGTCGCTAGCCACTCGACCAACGGGGCGGTGGAATTTCAAAGAAAGTTCAATTTAAAAAAGTTAAAATATTTCAAAATTGAAGTAACCGTAATCCTTATACCTACTTTCTTTGTGAATTGTACTCGTAGCGATAAAAAGTGTCCGTGTTACAATTAAAGTAATCTTAAAATTATAAACATTCATCAATAAGCGTTGGTTTGTAGGCGAACTTCTTATTAACTAACACCTATCATTATTTTTTATGGAAGTATCGGAAAAAGTACATTTTCGTTCAGAATTATCAGAGATATTTGACATTACATTCTCTTTTCCTACATTCTAAGAATGATTGTACAATAAGAACCCAAATATGTGGAAAGTATAAAAGAACCCTAAAAATGTAAAATAACTGGGCGTAAAGCTATGGCGGGACGGGAAGGAACGCCTTTGCCATTTGAGTATGACAAGTGAAGCGTCCAATTCGTGACGTCGTCGCCGAGTGAGTGTGACATGGTCACAGATAATAAAATTGTGCTTTGTATTGTGAAATATTAATCAATCTTTATCTTTTTTTTCATATTTATTCATATTCATTCATATTAGATATCCAACAAGCAGATGACTCTCCTAATAGAAAGAGATAATAATCATCGCCTTTAGTCACCAAAGATGGTAATGGTGCGTTGCTATCCAGGTGGCGAAATGTTAATGCCACTTGTATAAGTTTACCGGCTACATTATCCTCCAAACCAGAATATAACAATGATAGGCATTGACGCTATTGCAGCAGGAATAGGTAAGGCGGCGGCGGTACCAAATACCTAGACGATACGTCGCGGAACTCTACCACCTAGTAATCACAATGATAGTGACAAATATAGCCAATTGTTCGCCTTTTGCGACCTGTTTGGCAGAATGGCTACTAGTCTATTCTTCAAAGAGAGTCCAGACAACATAGGAAAAATAATTATTAAAAACGAGAGCGTTAAAAAAAATTAGTATAACACACGCATATCGCGTTTGTAATACTGAACTGCCTCCCAATTCACGTAACAAAATCTCAATCCAATCGAAGCGCTATAAAAAAAAGCGCTTAGGGTTTTTTTACACACGAAAATACGATACAACGACGCGTCATGCTACGACGCGCCAAAATATGTAAAAATGTGTAAGAACCTTATACGCTTCGACTCGAATGCGTATGGGTATGGTATCGTATGGGTGCGGTACAAGAGAGGTGTCAAAAGTATCTATAACGGGCGTGTTTATATAGGGTTATGGATATTAAAGCAGCAAGGCGACTGCATAAGCTTGATGTGCACTACTTAACCTTAAGGGCTCAAACTGGACATCGGCGATCTGCAGTGCGGCAGCGATAGCGACGCGATCTAACACATAGATTTTTATGGAAGAGAACTGGATGACAGCGGCGTGGACAGCTATATCATAGCGCAAACGATTGTCTGTACAAGCCACTACCATCGTGGCTACTACGTGGTAGAATTCTGCATTGTCTCACACAGGTCTGGTAGCAACGCCTTACTTATTCCTACCGCAATAACGTCTAATCAAATCATATTTTATTTTGAAGGATAAGGTAGCTGGTAAACTTATGTATAGGTATGGCATTTAGACCCCGCCACGAGGATATCAACGCACCATTATCATCTTCGATGTTTATAGGCGTTGGGTTTTTTCTTTCCATCAGGAATAACATCTGCTTGTTTGCTATCTTATGATATAAAAAAGTTTACTTTACTTCCTATAAATATAGATATCCAATAGATATCCAATAGATATCCAATAGATATTTAACAACATTCACTACAATCTGAATTAAAGTAAGACAGAAATATGTGAATCGAAATAAAATAAGAGTATAAAACAAACCCTAAAAATGCAAATTAACTGAACGTAGAGCCAAAGAGCGGGTAGAAACGCCTTTGCCATTTGAGTTTGACAAGCGAAGCGTTCAAACTCTTCGCAACAGCCGAGCTTTGACACAGATGCTGAAATGATACTTCTGTACTTTTCTTTTTTCTTCTGTTGATCCAAGTTTTTTTAAATTATTGCCTTCCTTTCAGACATCTCGTAAAATTCAAAAGTTAATACTTGATGTGTGACTTCCATCGTAACTACTTAGTGGTAGAATTCTGCAACGTCTCGCCCGGGTCTAATACCACCGCCATGTCAATCTCTACTACACTAATAATGTTTGATTTCTTGCACTGAATTAATTCTGTCGATAATCTGAGACGTGAAGAAAAGGAACACGAAGTTCCGATTGGAAAATTGTAATTTCTGTATTTTTCGTGCGTGTTTACAGCTCACTGGATTGATCGGTACTTATTCTTGTGTTTCGGTTGGATTTATTTTTAAGATCTATTAGTCGGATGTGTTGTAAGAACAATTATTGTTCTGTTATTAGGTCTCTAGGCTGTTTACTCAAATACCACCGTGTTACGTATCCCTGTAGCAAAATGTCAGTGCTAAATTGCCGTATTCCGGTTTGAAGTGTAAGGTAGCTGTTGTAATATTTTTTATCTTATAGCTATCTTTTAACATCGCTACACTACACATACACGTGAACCATCTAGTTGCTTGCTAGCCAATGATATTATAAATACGAAATGCAGTTGGCACTATCCACGGATTAAACGGATACGCCTTTAAAGACAATTTCTTAGTTTGTTAGTGTAGCCGCAATTACACACAGAAATACAGAGGTATATTACCAATGAAATAAAATTATTTCAAGGGTAATTTTTAAACCTTGTCATATCATTCGGTACGGTAATGATATGACAATCATTCGGTACGATAAAACAGTACAACATTGTTTATTTCTATTTTTCTAATATAATATAACCTGCAAATGTATGTAAATTTGGCAGTATTAGGAGCGGTTGCTCATATGCGCGACGACATGTTTCCTTCCAACGGCTTGTCTATTAGTATTCATGTGGTCAGTGGTACTATTAATACATGGCTTTCACTAGTTCGTATAAATACTTTGTAATAAAGAAATAAACAAATTTACTTAAAATAAAAATAATCACCATAACAGTAGCAAAGCACAATTCGAGGTGTACATGGGGCACACTAAAAGTTTTGCACAGTTCTAGCTAATCGGAACTATTTGAATTTCGAATGTTATATTTTTAAAATGTTGCAACCTTCTTAGTAATAAAACAGTAGCAGTCGTGGGACTGCCGATAGAAGTGAAAACGGAACTATTAAGTTGAGAGTAATTAAAACTATATGCAAAACATAGCTATAGATATACTATTATCATTAGCATGTCGGTGACGCGAACCGAGGATTTTACCCTCTACCAAAACGCTCAACGCGCCTAAAGAAGTTTTCACTTCAAAAACAATTGGCAGAAAATGATTCACATCCACATCACACACATCAAAGTTCTACGTATGCAACGAAAATGGAATTAAGTTGAAAAGATTTTAGAGCGATGATTTTTTATGATTTGAAAAACCTTGTTTGAGCACCGTGAGGCGATGGTTTACTGAATTTGAGAGAGGTCAAGTTTCTTTACATGACGAATTTCGTGAAGGGCGACCTTCAACTGTCGTCAACGAAAATAATGTGGCTACTGTTAAGCGGTTAATTGAAGAAAACCCCCGGATTACCAATGAGACAATTTGAGGACTATTGGGGATTGGTATGAGCTAAATTGAGAAAAATTTACACGAAGAATTAAAGTTCGGAAACTTTGTTGTCGTTGGATCCCTCATGAACTGACAGCGGAGCAGAAGCGGGCTCGCGTGGAATGGTGCTCACAGATGCTACTGAAGTACGAACACAGACATTTTAATGCTGTTTATGACATTATAACAGGAGACGAAACGTGGATTCATTGTTTTGAACTCGAAAAAAAAACACCAATCATGTGAATGGGTGTTTGAAAATGAGAATAGGCCAACAAAAGTGAGACAGACGAGAAACGTTGATAAAAAAATGATCGCGTTTTTTTTCTCAGCTACGGGTCCCATCTGTACAATTCCACTTGAAGATCAGAAGAATGTTAATGCCGAGTGGTATTCTACCATTTGCTTACCCAGGGTGTTAGAAAAAGTTCGCGAAAGACGACCCAAAAGCCGCATTCTCCTATACCATGATAACTCTTCTTCACACACGGCCAACAATACAAAGTCATTTTTAGCTTCCGAAAAAGTACATCTCGTCACTCATCCTGCGCATAGCCCCGACCCAGTACCCTGTGATTTCTGTATTTTCTCCAAAATCAAAGATTTGATGACAGGTTTTACTTTTACCAACTCCGAAGAGGCAGTGATAGCGTTCAATCAGCACGGTCCTCTTGTTTTAAAAAATGGTTCGATCGCATTAAAAAATGTTTAAAATGTAAAGGAGATTATTTTGAATAGCAATAAACATAATATTTTGGTTATAACATGTTTTTTTAAGTTACGCAAAACTTATAGTGTGACCTACGTATAGTATAGTGGACATAGGATAACTGTACCACTGGGGTCTTTAATGTTTTTTTTATTTTTAGGCGTATGGTGAATTTGTTCCATTTATTACACTGCTTTTTTATTTTTTGTCTTTCAGTGGCATCGCAAGGGTACACGTAAAAGTTCGTGGGTTTAACTAATTTTCTTTTCTATCCGCAAAGTAACGCCTGAATCTATAAAATATCGAGTGGTTAGCGATCCAGACTACGTAATCAATGGAGCTCGGGTTCGATTCCCGACAGGGACAGGCATTAATGTGATGAGCACAGATCTTTGTAACTTGGTTTGGGTATTTATTAAAGGCCGCTTGCACCAAAGTATTTAAACACTTTTTAAATGACATTTAATATGGGTGGTGCAAGCGGACCTAAACCTATTTCAGTATTTATCTTAATATACATAAATTACATGTCTCGTTGTTTGTCCGCGATTTAATCCGAAACTACTGAACAGCTACAATGAAATTTTGTAGCTCTCTTTGGTCCAACTTAAAAGATAGGATAGTTTTTATCTCAATTAATCCCTCTCCTTCTCGAGTACCCCACCAAAATGTTCAATACAAATAATTTGTATGACAAAACAACGTTTGCTGGATGGATGGATGGATGGATGGATGGATAATATGTATTTCTACGTATTAATATCGTTGACTAAAATTTATATCACATGCAAGTAAGTTGCTTTTTAGGACTAGATAAATTCATGTAATTTGTCCACTGATATTATAATGGTCCGCCCCGTCGGTCGAGTGGTTAGCGACCTTGACTACGCAATCGACGGGGCTCGGGTGAGATCCCCGACGGGGACCAGCATTTGTGTGATGAGCATAAATGTTTGTATTTTCGGGTTTGGGTGTTTATTATGTATGTAAAAGTATTCATATATGTATTTCTATGTCGTTGACTAAAACCCGTAATACAAGCAAATAGGTAATTTGCTTTCTGTGGGGCTAGATCAGTAACTGTAATTTGTGTCGTGAATATTTATTTATTATTTATTTAATATTATTATTATTAACCAATTTAGAAAATTCTTTTTTTTTCGGTATGAAGTGAAGCCTTTGGAGTGAACATTTGATCCAGAGTTTCAAATACACAAAATATTGTATCTCAATTATTACAGCTGTTTTAATGCGTTTAAATTATACACGGCATCTTTTACTTATACGGATAACTGCTCTCTAATATCTGTTACTTTTATCAGCCATTTACTATTCGCGACAGAGCCACTTGTCATCAAACGACAAAAATTATTACTCTTCAATAACGTCAACGTTTCAAAAGACTCTATAATTGTATCGCCTCTGTAAATTCATATTTTCTCCGCCAATGAGCAAGTAAATTACAAACATTATGAGGCCGTAATGAAATTGTGCCAATTTAATATGATGGCGCAACTCACAAATTAACTGCACATCACATTAATTAGGACGTAATTACTAATATTACTGATATATAGACGTGAAGCGATAATAAAAGATTAGTAACATTGGAAATGATCACATGAGAATAATTTTCGGCATGTTGATCAGTCTTTTTTCAACCGATGAGGACTTCCCAAAAGTTAATTATCCCAGCACTACTTGAAATTAAAGAATATAACGTCCTGAGGGTGCTTTAAAAAGCGAAACCGGTCGACTAAATTAAAATTATTTGACTATATTTGTAGTGAAATTAAAGTACAAGTGATCATAACCTAGTTTGGACTAGTAACAATGGAATTTTACCAAGTGCCGACGATTGAAAGTGTAAAATCTATCCCAGAACTCGGTAATTTAGGAATCGATTTTAACAATTCTTTTTTTATTTGAGAAGTTATACTTTCTATGGTCCCATTTAAATTTGGTTAAGATCTATTGCAGCGTTCTGGAGATATAGGAAATGGGAAGTCAATTGCTGCAGATTTATTGCGTTAAAAAAATTATTGAAGAATATATCAACTGCGTTATTGTTGGCTATGATATAAAAAGCAAGAGAGAACTGGATACCACCACCTTATCTATTCTTGCCGTTAAACTGTCAATGCTTGTCGCTATCTTGTTCCGATTTGAATGGTAAGGTATCCGGTAAACTTATCCTTGTGATATTCCAACCTCCTCACACGGATAGCAACGCACCATTAACATCCAAGGTGTCTAAATGTGATGAATATTTCTTTCTGTCTAGAGAACTATATGCTTGTTTATTATCGTATAAATTAAAAAAATATATAAACTTTAAAAATGTTTTTCAAAATTTTCAAAATCTCGTGGGCCGACTTGGTTCAAATTTTCAGGAAGTCTAATTTGAGTGGAATCCAATCGAATGCCATCAACCGCGTTTCGATCGGTCCAGCCGTATAAAAGTTATAAGATGTTTACACACACACACACATACATGCATACTGACATACTAACGTGATCGCGTAAATATTCGGAACATGTTCCTAGGACCCCAAACCCCGAAAAACGGGGCAAAATCAGTAACTTCCTTATCTATATACGTAGCGGGAAGTTAAAAAATGTAGGCTATGAAGGAGACCAAAACCAAATTAAATTGGCAAGTCATAGTATATATAGACAAAGCGAGTACAAATCCTGACGTTTGGCACTCTTATATTCAGTGTCTTCCACACGATGATTTGGTTTGAAAACATAAGTGTTTAAATACATTCAGTCAAAAAGTACCGGAAAGGTATGATTTGTTTATAGTTCCAAATTAATTTATTTTTTTATTTCTTTTTGTTTTGGATTGGCACATGGATTTGTGCCAATCTAAATCAAAAAAGAAACTCTACCACTTAGTAGTCACATTATGATTGACACGTACATGTAGCCAATCGGTCGCCTGGCAAACCCGCCTGGCAGAACGGCAATTGATCTCTTCTGCAAAGAAGCCCGGACCAACACAGGAGAAATTTGAATTTAATTCACTTTAATTTATCAACATCTTGCCATTATAATATA
The DNA here is from genome assembly GCA_036924255.1 of Apodemia mormo. Taxonomy (NCBI): domain Eukaryota; kingdom Metazoa; phylum Arthropoda; class Insecta; order Lepidoptera; family Riodinidae; genus Apodemia; species Apodemia mormo. Next base: position 9,196,331 of record JAUPFN010000007.1, on the reverse strand, counting down.
AATTTTAAATTCGATTTATTATTTTTTTATTAGACTATCAAAAAATTTTAATCTCGCAGTGGGCTTCTTGGCGGTTCATTAACAAAATATATATTTTTTATCAAGTTTTTTTAATTCTATTAATATTTATACAGATATAACTGAATACACATGATACGTCTTAGTTATATTTCTCTGCAATTATGATTAAATCATCATTATTATAATTAATAATGATACACATTAATAATCTGTACAGTAAATTTGAAAGACACGTCGAAATAAGGTTATTTCTTCAAATAACCTGTTACAATATTTCAATACCAGTGTTTCTGCAGTACGTATGTACTGCAGAAACACTGAAACACTGATATGTTCACGCGAGATTCTTGTTGGGGTAGACAGAGAGAACCGAGTGCCTACATCACGACCCTTGCAGACTTGTCTCGCTTCTACCACATTCATTACCTTTTTCATACAAACACGCTGGTTACGAAGACTCTTATAACGACGTTCGGACAGTACTCGATCAATCTGATCGTAGTATGTTAGTCTTGGTCTTCCCAGTACCTGCATCTTTCCATATTTGCTTTGTATATCTGTTTAATTTAACTTTCATCTACTATTCCTTCTACATGTCTGAACCAACGAAGCATGCCCTTTCTCATCTTTACACCGACACTTTCTTTCAGGACTTATTTCTCTTGTATTTAATTATGTATTGTGTTTAGAAATCATTTATTTTTTCTATAAAAGTCTGTTATGTGTGCAATAATTTTTTTATAGATAAATAAACATAATATTTCTAACGTACACAATGTATTTCATTGCTCGTCATTAATCAAAGCTGCTCTGGTATGGTAAAAATTGAAATCAAAACAATATTTATTTTGAAACGGTACATGTGTATTAATTGATAAATATTGTATTGAAACGGAGTTATACCAAGTGTCGACGATAAAAAATGTAGAATAAATTGATATCTTTTAAATTAGACTGATAAGTGTACTTAATTATCCCACAAACAAACACTACTAATCTTAACAGTAATTAGTGTTTAAACTTCAATTTGAATGCAGATTGTATGCAATTTGCATTCAATTGCGATAACTCACGCAGAAGTGCAGTCGTTTTGATGGTTGATTAACAAAAACAACCATTACTGAGGTACTATTTATGACCAGGGTTTACTGATAACATCTTCAATTTATAAGTTATGGCACCCTGTACTGGCATGGCCTGTTTGCATATTAACAAGGGAAGAGTGTAAAAACGATATATAGCGTAAGTAAGATCGTAAGTGCTTTGTACATAGCAATTTAAAAAAAAATAGTTGTACCACAGGTACAACAAATTTTTTTTAAATCGAAAGTTACATTATTGTTGACTGACATAGATTTTTTTCAATTTTCCCCGGGATCAGGACCTACCGCGAAGTACACCTAGCCCTATACATATTAGAAATGTGAAATTTTATACATTTGAATATTTGGTTGTTTTTTACTCGAGCACGCAAAAATGGCTAGACCGATTTGGATAACATATGGTACACAGGTAGGTGTATAGTATACTATTTTACTATACTATTTTAGATCAATCCCGTCTCGGTCCCGTGAATAAGTATATGAATATACTTATTCACGGGACATTACAATTACTAATATTTTATAGATTCAGGCGTTACTTTGCAGAAATCCATTGTGCAGACGAAGAAGTTATTTTGCAAATTTCCGCGAACTTTTAAGTGTACCTTTGCGATGTCACTGAAAAGAAAAACATATAAAAGTGGTGTAAGAAATGGAATAAACTCACCGGAGGTCTGAAAAATAATGAAGATCCCAGCGACACAGTTATCCACCCTCGTCTAACACACTTTATACCACGACAGCACCAAACACAAAGCACACAATTTACGCACTCAACGCACGTTTCGCTTCGCAACCGAAGCATCTTTAGGAGACACGAGCACTAGTACACTCAACGAGAGCCACGGTACTACCGCGCTCTTCATTATTTTTCAAAAGTATCTTCACGCCCATATCACCGAAAGGGTAGGCAGAGGTACAACAAATGTACCCACGATTAGCCGAAGATACTTGGTCCCACAAATGTGATAGGTGGCAAGCCTGTCGCCAACCGGGCACTTTCCAATCCCGGGCAACTTTGTGTTTCTCAGAAAACTGAAAAAAAACCATTTTTTTTAATGTGCCCGACCCGGGAATCGAACCCGGGACCTCATGTGGTCAACGCCAACGCTGGACCACTAGACCACAGAGGCGACATTATTTTTCAAACCTCCTGTAAGTTTGTTACACCGCTTTTATTCGTTTTCCTTTTCAGTGACATCGCAAAGGTACACTTAAAAGTTCGCGGAAATTTGCAAAATAACTAGTTTTCTTCGTCTACACCTACTCATCTAACTCCAAAGTAAGCAAATTGTTTAGCTTGTGTCATGGGTGTTAGCCAACAAGTCAACAAGTCAAGTAATATATAGAAATACATATATAAATACTGGAATATATTTAATAAAAACCCAAACCCGGAAATACAAACAATTATGCTCATCACACAAATGCTTGTCCCTATCGGGGATCGAACACGAGCCCCGTCGATTGCGTAGTTAGGGTCGCTAACCTCTAGACCAATGGGACGGACATGAATGGCATATAGGAAATTGTTTATCTCGGAAAAATAAGTTGTTCCTGTGATATTCACCAAAAACATGTATTGTATGTATGTGTTTTATAATACAGTGAGCTGCAGAGTACAGCTAGATAAGCTGTATTTTGCAGCTCACTGCATTATAATAAATATACTAGCTGCAGCGTGCAGCCCGCTGCATTACAAAAGTTTTTGGCGAATCCCGCGAGATCACCTAATTTTTCCGGGATAAAAAATTGCCAGTGTGCTAATCCAGGTCATCATCTACCTGTGTGCCAAATTTCATTCAAACCCGTTTAGTGGTTTTTGCGTGATTGAGTAACAAACATCCATCCATCCAAATTTTCGCATTATAATATTAATATAGGTTTATTCACCTCAAATAATGAACTAGTTATATTTTTTAACACAGTAAAACTGCCGCAACCGACTTCATATACAGGAATATGAATCTCAGAAACCTGTTTCAGCTCTTCTACAAATTAAAATTAGACAACATGGGAAGTATACTCTCCCTAACAAAAAAGTATTTTTAAAATCGGTTCGTAAATGACTGAGTTCTAAGGTGACAAACAAAAAAAAACATACGGCCGATTGATAATCTCCTCCTTTTGGTACGTCGGTTGAAAACAGCTCCTATATAGACTTATCACTACATAGTATAAAACAAAGTCACTTTCTCTGTCTGTCCCTATGTCCTTATGTCCCTATGTATGCTTAAATCTTTAAAACTACGCAATGGATTTTGATGCGGCTTTTTTTAATAGATAGATTGATTCTTGAGGAAGGTTTTAATATATAAACCTTTCCAATATTCACACGGGAACAAAAGCTACGCGGGTGAAACCGCGGGCAAGTCGCTAGTTAAGTAATAAGTTCAAATATCGGGTCGAGCGTTTTATCTATACATACAAATAAATAAAATTGGAGTGTCTGTAATATTAAAATAACCGCTTTTTATTAAATGCATATAGATGCGTACACGGTATATATACCAAAATAACATCTTTGACGTGAATACGTCTTTAAAATTGCCTACATAGGGGGGACAGTTCAAAAACGGATGATAACAAAATTGGGGGATACAGTTTGGTGTTATAGCCACATAACTATCACCAACATCCAAAATCTAATTTTACCACTGGATAGCCAAAAAATCAAAAAATTTGATAAGCTGAACGCGGATTGCGATGCTTCGCGGAGAGTGGAGTAGGAAGTGCCGCCATTTTTAGTAAATTTTACTGCGTTACATATTTTGCATAAATGGTATATCTTTAGACTCGGAGCAACTATAAATTTCTATTAAGTTTTATTCGAAAGCTCTTGTAAAGATTTATTGATGGTATAATTTTAAAAAATTGTTTTCAACGTTAATAGTAAATATATATGGCACTTAGGGAAAAATTCAGTGCAAAATTTTAATCAGGCAAAAAATCTTTTAGCAAAAAAAAATGTTTAAATTCAAGGAATGTATAACGTCTGAAAGAGATTTTAAGTAGCAATCTAATGATACCCATGAATCCCCGTCCCATTCCGAACCGATCAACGAAGGCACGTGTACACTGCTGGCCTTAAGGGCCTTTACGGCTTCACCGGTCGTGGGGGCAAGCAGAGTGCTCAGACAAAGCTTAAAGATATGGGATCATACATTCTCCACCCTAAGGGTGTCTCGTGTGAGACCGATCCTCAGCTTAGGGGTGGCGTCGTGATTTGTGATAAGTGCCTAGTTTCCTAATAGATTAGCCATCAGTCTCACCATATAACTTAATACCGTTACCTGATTGAAGGTTAACTATATGCACCTCTACCTAGCCTTTTAAGAATATGGGTTTAAGGGTATTTATTTATTATTAATATTTACTTACACATCCAAGTGAGCGTTTTATAGCAGCCAAAAGATTATTATCACCCCTTAAATACCATTAGCTCTCATAGACAGCAACTCAAAGACAGAAATATTAATAAAACGGGCTTTTACACGCGGCTTCGCTTGCATTTAAACCGTTAAATAAGTATTTTCCCCCGTGTTGATCCCGAGCTCCTTTGTAGAATAGGCCAACTGCCGTTCTGCCAGGCAGGTCGTAAAAGGCGACTGATGGGCTATGCGTCACTATCATCATGGCTACTAGGTGGTAGAGTTCTGCATTGTCCCGCCCGGTTCTGATACCACCGCCTTACCTATTCCTGCCGCAATAGCGTCAGTGCTTGTCACTGTCGTGTTCGATTTGGAGGGTAAGGTAGCCGGTTATTTTATGCATGTGACACTAGACTTTATGAGAAGATAGCAACGCACCATTAATATCTTTGGTGCCTATAGGTGATGGTTAACTCTCTCTATCAGGAGACCCATCTGCTTGTTTGCTATCTTATGATATAAAAAAACATCCATGTGAGCATTTTATAGCAGCCAAAAGGTCATTATCACCCCTAAAATACCATCAGCTCTCATAGACAGCAACTCAAATACAGATATATTAATAAAACGAGTCTTTAGACGCGGCTTCGCTCGCATTTAAGTAATTTAAATAAGTATTTTTTTAATAAAATCCTACGTTACTTCTAATACCTCCAAGAATATATGTACAAAGTTTCGTGATGATCGGTTCAGTAGTTTTCGCGTGAAAGCGTAAGAAATTCGAAATTATAATATTAAGTAGGGATACTAGATCGCATTTTAATTTTCACGAATCTTGTTAAGTGGCATGGAAATCAGGAAGGCAACTGAGTGAACTGAAACGGCCGATAACGTCTCAGACGCTTTTGTGAAATTTAGCATTAATTGACGGTTTCATTTTAAAAATCGCATTAAATTTATACAAATTTTAGGTATAACATGAGAGAGATAGAGATAGAGAAATCCAGACATATTAACGATATAAAACATGGCCCCTCGTTATTATATTTTCGATGGTTAAACTACGTTCTTTTTGACTCTATATAAGACATAAAAATCTAATTTTCAAATAACCACCACCGATAAATTTACTATATTAATACTATAAATGCGAAAGTTTGGATGTTTTGATGAATGGATGTTTGTTACTGAATCACGCAAAAAATACTGAAAGGTTGGAATGAAATTTGGCACACAGTTAGGCGATTCCGCGGAATTCGTCAACAACTTTTATAATGCAGTGGGTTGCACGCTGCAGCTAGTAACTAATCCACGGACGAACGGAATCGATCAAAAACGAGGATAATTTGGAAGCAGTTGAAAGGGCCAGGCCTGGACACGAGATCACTCGGTGGTTCAAACCTGGCCGTATTTAAAAATGGCTCGTTGTGTCTTTTTGGACGTAGTTCATTATTTTTTTTAATAGAAGAGGGGGCAAACGAGCAAGAGGTGCACCTGATAGTAAGTGATCACCGCCGCCCATGGTCTTGCAGTTGCGTTGCCGGCCTTTTAAGAATGAGTAAACTCTTTTCTTGAAGGTCCCTATGTCGTATCCGTTCAGAAATACCCCTGCCGGTAATTGATTCCACAACAGAATAGTGCGAGGCAAAAAGTGTCGGGAGAATCGCGCAGTTGTGGATTTCCAGGCATCAAGATGGTAAGGATGGAACTTCAAATTTTGACGCGATGTCCAATGGTGGAATTCGGTAGAATTCATGATAAATACCATTTAAGACACAGAGTGAACCTACATCTCTGCGTAATACCAAAGAGTCAAACTGTTTCGAAACAGCCTGGTTTTCGAAAATCCGAACTGCTCTTATCTGAATGCGATTAAGAGGAAGAAGCTGGTACTGTGAGCTCCGGCCCTGAGATGAGAACAGTACTCCATATGAGGCCGAATCTGTGCTTTATAGAGTTGAAGGCGGTGGGCCCGCAAAAAGTACTGTCTCGATCTGCTGAGCATACCGAGCTTTTTGGAGGCTAATGTAGCCTTGCCTTCTAAATGTCCGCATCATTATCAATTATTACACGTTATTGCGGGCTGAAATCCTAAAATGTGTAACAGTTAAAAACGACACCAATAGCCGCCAATTTTCGCAGCGATTTGAGGCACTTCCCAATAGCTTAAGGAACTTTAACTTTTTAATTCGATTCAGCTTGTTGTCAGTTTTGGAAATATATATTTGGAAATATATATTTTGGGAATATCTATATTAATATTATAAATGCGAAAGTTTGGATGTTGGGATGTTTGGATGGATGGATGAATGCTTGTTACTCAATCACGCCAAAACTGCTAAACTGATTTGGATGAAATTTGGCACACTGGTAGATGATGGCCTGAAATAGAAAATAGGCTACTTTTTTATTTTATTTATTTGAAACAGTAAACAGCATACATTGTAGATTATTATATAAAATTTAACAAAAAAAGCAGCCAACAACACTGTTCTCAGATTACTACTTACACATTAATAAACCAAAAGATTTTTAAAAAGATTTTTATCCTGGAAAAATATGTTGTTTCCGGCTTCCGCGGGATTCGCCGAAAACTTTCATAATGCAACGGGTTGCACGCTGCTGCTAGTAATTTATAATTTTTACGTTTATCAATAAATTAATATAGATAATTACTTTTTCATGCCTTTGCAACTAGCTTTACGTGGCTTCCTAGACTCAAATAGGTATAGCGCAAGGGACTCCATTCCAACAATCAAAGACACCTCTCAATTTTCCAATAAAAAAAATGTTTCCAAAATAATATTATGAAACACTACAAAGTTGCATAATCTAGGTTATTAGCTTTCAAATTAGCCCAAATCTCTTTCTCAATACACTGCGTCACGTTCGCCAACGGAATCAACAATGCGACGGCCTGTGCCGGCAAACAACATTGTGTATAGGGAACCGCAGGCCGAGATAGTCTCAGTTCCAATTGTACTCGTACCTCTGATGCAATCTATTCCATGATACGATTACCTGAACTGTGTAATAAAGAAACCAGAGCATATTTGATTACCTTTGTGAGTAGCAGCATTATAAAACATTTATATTATTACTCTTCAAAGCTTTTTATCCTCATTGTTGATCAATGACAAAAGCAAATATAATTTAAAACATACAGCGTTTCGGAAACAATATCTACTTAATATCACATCTTGGGAATAATATTTTCAGACTGTAGACAAAAAGTAAACCCTAAAAACTCATTAGTGTAGACAAAGAATGTATTTTTCTATAATTTTTACGCATGCTGTATATTCTAGTGAAGTATTCTTTTATGTAGTAAATGTTGCCCTTCCAATGTAAATATTTATGTACAACATAGTCTCTCTGCTACGAGTATGTTAGCTTAGTTAATGACATGGAACGTTAATGATGTAAGTATCTTCAGGAAATTGCAACGATATTCCTAGTTTTATATAATTAATCAACCATTTAATGTGATTGAATTTATAATATTGTTAATTTTGGTAAAAGCAATTGTTCCGTTATAATGTATTTCCATGAGCTAGTAAGGATATACTTTATGCATACCATTTTGAAATCACTTACCATCAGTTACCACTTACGATCAGTTGAAATAAAATTACCGCTACAAAAAATGTTGAAAAAATAAAACATGTTAGATTTTCATAGGTCGGATCGGGGGTTTTTCCGCCACCAATGCCAGCCTCTCATAAAATTCAGTTTGCCTAGCAAACATTGTCTTATATAGAGGGGGGGGGGTATATCCGTTCATAACATAAAAGGTTAAACATAAAATCGCTTGTTCTAGTTTTTCAATGTTAACAATACTAAGTTAATATAAATAATAATAATAATAATAAATTGTAAATATTTATATTACTAACACCATTAATAATGTAAATATTTACAATTGATTGTTGTTTTGATTGACAATTTATTATTCCAATTTTAAATAATTGTCATTATAGAATAATTTTCGGGCGTGAAGATACTATAATTATAAAAAAATTATTCGATTGTTCGAAAAATTTTACGTTGGGAAAATCCTCTTTATACGAATTGATCGATAAAATAAAAAAAAAATTGTTTGGTTTGAATATTATATTGAACAGGAATAAACATACTATTTTTGGTGTTTTGATGTAAAATATAATATTTTATAAGAATTAGTTGATATTTCACTTTAAATCCTAATTTTAGAGGAATAAGACGCTTTTATAGTTTTTTACTTCTCGCTAAAGAATAACTGATTTTACCCCGTTTTTCGAAAATCGAATTTTCACAAGATCGTCACGTTTTGAGATCCTAAAAACCCTTTCTAACTATTCTAACGATGTTGACAGTATGACTGTATAAACCTGTGTGTATTTATGTAAGTGTGTATACAATGTACGTAAACCTTTCAGATCTTTTAAAAGGCTTACCGATTGAACGAGTGTTTTCATCACAGAGTGGATTCCACCAAACTTAGATTACCTGAAAACTTTAAGTGATTCAAACTAAGAAAAATTGAGAAATTTTGAAATAAAACCTCAAAAAATGTCGAAATAATGTTTCTTTAAATAACTTTCAGAATGATACACTGATTAATTTCTCAATTTAATCAATTAGTTTTCTTAAAAACTGCGTCCAATATCGCAGATTAGGTCAAAGTCGGTCGATTCCTTCGAAAGTTATCGTTGACGAAAATTTTTAAACGTGTTTTTTGACTTATATATATATTTAAATTTTTCTATCTATCGATTTTGTAACTGAGGTAATATTTTATGGAAGCATAGATTTATGTTAAAGTATTCTTTTTACTGCTTTAAGCTAAAAAATATCTCAACTTAGCAGGAAGTTTCAGGGAAGGCCTACACGATCAACTGGTATACATATTTTTTATATGTATTGCTCTAAAATAATAATCGTTTTTTTACATGTGTCGTTTTTTCTACATATTTTGCTCTAAAATAATTTCTATGCATGAGAAAAATAGCAAAAATTGTTTTGATCCGAAATTAATAGTTTTTTTAGAGGAATTTATTCATGCTACGAAACATTTCGTAAGGCAACTTCTTACAAAATTAGCTAAAAAATGAGTACCTTCTAAAAAACTCACAGCAAAGGAACCCTACAAGACGTTGAATTCTTTGCTTTTTATTACTTACATTGTAAACGCTTTCCGGCTCCGGACATCAAAGCTGGGGCTAATCCAATAAGGTACATCATCGGGCCCTACAGGCCGGATAATTTCAACGGGGGACCTTCTTAATCAACGGAAATGGAGACGATCTTGTACGTAACAAGCGCAATCTATGCTGACGCCAATCTTTATTATATCAGCTATAAAATAAATTTTAAAGTTATATTTTTAGCTTTTTTAAAAAGTTATTATTATTCATCTCTATATTCCTCTTCATTAAGAATATAACCCCTAATTCTAACTCCAAAAAGATAATAACCTATGTTTTATGGTATCTGCACGTATATTAGCAACTGGATCACCCAATAGAAAGCGATCACCACCGCGCATGGATATTTGAAACACAAAAAGTTAGTTGCTAATGCGACACCGACTTCAAGGAATTCCTATTAAACACTTACTTGTGCGAAGCCGGGACCACTATTTTGTTATTTATTATTATGCTTACATAATTTAAGCATTATACCTCTACCTCCGGCCACACAGCCCATAGACACCTAATAACAGGCGAATGACTCCTGACAACACATCTGCCTGATAGTTCCGATGTAAATGTCCACGCGTCAATACTCAATCAGTGTCGACTAATCAGATGCTCTGTACATCACTATCTTTCACTTTGGCATTGAGTTAGCCAATCACGGTGTTGCAACCCCGCTTTGTAAATACCTCAGCTAGTTGCCAGGATGCATTCAATACGGAAAATCAAACATTAGGTATCTATGGGCTGTGTGGTCGGTAACCTCTACAATCCCTTTTTTCTAGCTGACGCGAACCCGATCGCAACGCCACCTACTGGGTTCAATTGTGAATTTAAACCCTTTTCGAATCTATTTGAACATATATTTTTTTATATCATAAGATCTATACTAGCTGACCCGGTAAACGATGTTTGCCATATAAATTACTTGTATTGAATATTTTGGTGGGGTACTTTAAAGGGGTGGGGGGAGGTTAATTAGGATAAAAACTATCCTACCTTTTAAGTTGGAAAAAACAGTAGATATCTACACAATTTCGTTAAAATTGATTTAGTAGTTCGGCGTCCATCGCGGAAAAACAACGTGACACGTAATTTATATATATTATGATATTGATTTAACACGAAAATTGCCTAAGTTCTTACTTAAAATCGTGATAACTTATCCGTGAAAAACTTTGTATCTCTATACCTATGTTTATCTTTTTTATCGTATATATTGACTAACCTTAGCTAAGTACAGTACCCGGCGATAAATATTGCACATCGACCTTTGGAAAGAGACAATCGGCTAATTTCGGCTTCGTAGAGCGTTATCTCTGTCGCACAAAATACAAACAGTCCGGTACCTATTAGGAGCTGTTAAAACAAGTATGATTTGCTTCTTTTGATATTTTTATTCTTTGTATAAAATACACTAATTTTTCTATAAGTGATGGCTTTAGGTTGGGGTAAAATAAAATAAAAAAACATTTTTACATTATGTTTACGTATTTAATTATTTTGGAACATTACAGCTTTAGTGTACATAATAAACACCATTATACCTATTGCTAAAATGAGACATTGCAATAAAAATAATAATAATTCTAATTCTCAATTACTTCCATTTCACTATCTGTGCTCTCAAAGAGGTCAATATCACTGTCACTATCAGCCGTATTTATTACTAATCTATCAGTGTAATTGTCTAAACTGTGTTGAATGCTTCTATATTCATTCTCACATTTGATTGCATGATCGCAAACCTTTTTCCACTCTTCAGCGCCGATCATGTTTACTTTTTCAGTCAATAATGTTTTTACTGTAGTTAAGTTCATACCCACATTTCTAGAGGCTACATAGCCTTGCTTACGATTTAATGAACTGCCAACAATAAAATCATTAAAAGCTAAGTTATCTGAAGCTATTAATTACAATGGGTCTGAAAAAACATTGAGAAAAATACTTCATGACATGGGATTTCAGTTTTTTTCGATTATCTTCCATTTTAGTGAACTGAAATCCCATGTCATGAAGTATTTTTCTCAATGTTTTTTCAGACCCATTGTAATTAATAGCTTCAGATAACTTAGCTTTTAATGATTTTATTGTTGGCAGTTCATTAAATCGTAAGCAAGGCTATGTAGCCTCTAGAAATGTGGGTATGAACTTAACTACAGTAAAAACATTATTGACTGAAAAAGTAAACATGATCGGCGCTGAAGAGTGGAAAAAGGTTTGCGATCATGCAATCAAATGTGAGAATGAATATAGAAGCATTCAATACAGTTTAGACAATTACACTGATAGATTAGTAATAAATACGGCTGATAGTGACAGTGATATTGACCTCTTTGAGAGCACAGATAGTGAAATGGAAGTAATTGAGAATTAGAATTATTATTATTTTTATTGCAATGTCTCATTTTAGCAATAGGTATAATGGTGTTTATTATGTACACTAAAGCTGTAATGTTCCAAAATAATTAAATACGTAAACATAATGTAAAAATGTTTTTTTATTTTATTTTACCCCAACCTAAAGCCATCACTTATAGAAAAATTAGTGTATTTTATACAAAGAATAAAAATATCAAAAGAAGCAAATCATACTTGTTTTAACAGCTCCTAATAGGTACCGGACTGTTTGTATTTTGTGCGACAGAGATAACGCTCTACGAAGCCGAAATTAGCCGATTGTCTCTTTCCAAAGGTCGATGTGCAATATTTATCGCCGGGTACTGTACCTAAGTTCTTACTTAAAATCGTGATAATTTATTCGTGACAAACTTTATATCTCTATATCTATGTTTATCTTTTTTTATCATATATATTGACTAATCTTAGCTACAAATAATAACGTAAAACGAAAATTGCCTAAGTGCTTAAAATCGTGATAACTTATCAGTGACAAACTTTGTATCTCTATATCTATGTTTATCTTTTTTTATTGTATATATTGACTAACCTTAGCTATCTCTATAACGTAACACGAACATTGCCTAAGTGCTTACTTAAAATCTTAATAACTTTTCCGTGACAAACTTTGTATATCTGCATATCTATGTTTATCTTTTTTTATCGTATATATTGACTAGCCTTAGCTACCTCTTTAACGTGACACAAAAAATATCTAAGTGCTTACTTAAAATCGTGATAATTTATCCGTGACAAACTTTGTATATCTCTATATCTATGTTTATTTTTTTTATCGTATATATTGACTAACCTTAGCTACCCCTATAACGTGACACAAAAATTGCCTAAGTGCTTACTTAAAATCGTGATAGCTTATCCGTGAAAAAATTTTTATATCTCTATATCTATGTTTATTTTTTTTATCGTATATATTGACTAACCTTAGTTACCTCTATAACGTGACACGAAAATTGCCTAAGTGCTTACTTAAAATCGTGATAACTTATCCATGACAAACTTTGCATCTCCTAGTATAGAGGTTAAAGCTCCACAATGATTTTTTCATGTACTGTGTAATAAATAAATAAATAAATCTCCTCAATCTATGTTTTTCTTTTTATTACCACTTGTATCGATGAAACGTGGCTACGTCTATAGCGATACACCAAATTGTCAAAGTGCTTGCTTAAAATCGTGGTAACGTATCCGTAACGAACTTTGATAAGTTACTAGTAAAAATTTAAGTATTTCTTCAGCAGCGCAAAATGATTTTCCCATAAAATACGTCTGAGGATCATAGGTGAACTCACATACACTTGTTTTATACTTGAGTACGCCAGTCTGGCGCCGACAACCAGTTCTTTGGTCGAAGATTTATTTTTCCTTTGATCCTATCGCCGCTGAATTGAGGCATTGATTATCTTCTAGACAAGATTAATGATGTTTCCCGTGGCGACACGTCTCTATTGACTAACTGTTATATAAAAGAAATCAGCCATTTAATCGTACCCATTATTCAATTCCTTGATAGCTTTGGGAGAATAATTACATTGAATTCGTTGCCAAAATCTTAGGTCTGCAATTGAGTATTTTGATATGAAAAACGTAAATTTTTCATAATAAAAGTTTAAAATACTCCTGAAAAGTATAAATCCTTTTTCAGTGGTGTTTTATTAATTTTGAACACACTTTTCTTAGTTTCTAGATCCCTATGGAATATAAACTATTTAGCTGTCCACCATTTTAAACCTATTTCAGTCTTTACTAGTCTATATTAATATTATGAAGAGGAAAGATTTGATTGATTAGTTGTCTGTTTGCTACGATTTAACTCAAAAACTATTGAACCGATTTTAAAAATTCTTTCATCTTTAGAAAGCGACACTATCCAGGAGTGACATATGCTATTTTTAGCCCGACACAGCGAAAGTAAATTATGATTTTGGGTAATGCGAACAAAATCGCGAGTAACAGCTAGTATTATATAGACTACTAGCTTTTCCCCCGGCTTCGCTCGAGTTAAATTCGGAGAAAAAGTGGGGAGGGGGGTTAGAAAGAGGCAAAAAATAGCCTTTGTCATTCTCCATCCCTTCAACTATCTCTACTTAAAAAATCACGTCAATTCGTCATTCCATTTTGCCGTGGAAGACGGACAAACAAACACACACATACACTTTCCCATTCATAATATTAGTATGGATTTTAACATTAAATTGTAGTTAAGTATGGCATAATATAACTATTAATAATTGTGAAATTTGTGCTCTCTATTTTAACTCTTTATGTTTTTGTGAATATCTCGATTAGTTGTGTATTTACTATTTATTCAGGTTACGATGATATCTCCATAAAATATTTAGCTACACCTACTGTACCTGCGTATCTCTGCCGTGTCTTATTCACTGCGCAGAAAATGGTGGAATCTTGTAATTTCCAAGCAATGGTCATAAAGTTATTAAGTATTAATATTTAATGTTATTATCCATCACTAGACTTTTACAAATAGTAATTTTTAAGTCGGTAAATTTTAACTGATATACTTATGAAAAACTTTAAAAAAAATTAAAAAAATATCGACACGCAGGAATTGGTCCTGCGACCGTCTCCCTAAAGCTGGGACGCTCTACCACTGACCTAGTGGCGACAGGCTCGACGTGGCGAAATTCTTCTTTGAATCGATTAAGTCGATTGTCAAAAACAAATTATATTCTTATGAACATCATCATACCCATATCCTCGAAGTGATAGGCGGAGGTGTTGGTAAGACAACAATAATTTTTAAAGCAGTAAAACTGCAGCAATCGACTTCCCATAATTGTATCTCTGGAATTCTACATCAGACCCTCGCCAAATTACAATTGAGCCACATGAGAATTATTACCTCCCAAACAAAAAAAAGAATTTTCAAAATAAAATGACCGAATTCTTGTCGATTTGTATAATATATATATATGTGAAAGCGATTCTTTATCCTATCGTCCAAAAGGAATTATAAGTACAATTTCCATGTAAAATTTATATTAAATATGAATATTATGTATTCTGTTCGGTTTGAACAATAGCAACCGCTTTAAATATTATATTACAAACTCTTTGGTCGCGTCTCACAAAGAATTTTAAAGAGGATTTTCATATTATTTTGCTTTGTTCAATGAAACCACATTTTGCTTTGTATTTTTCAAGAATAATTTGAAAAAAATATATCGATATAATTTTCATTTCAAGAATATACAAAGTAGAGATGATAGACTAAAAACAAAATTGTTGTCATTTCAATGGCACGATTGATAATCGAAGTTAGGCCATAGTTTATGCACTTTTCTTCATATAAACTTTGACAATGTCAAATCCCAATTTTTCCAAATTCAATTTTAAAGAAAAACAGAATATTTGAACAACCGAGTTTTGCTCGGTATTTTTAAACCAACTTCCCAAAAAGAGGAGGTTATCAATTCAACTTATGTTTGTTACCTTCGAACTCGGTTTTCCTTAGCCTTCCTTAATCTTCTGCTTGTTTGCCATTTTATAATATAAAAAAATATATCGACTGGCAAAATGGGTGATATTCCCTGTATTGCACTCATAACGATTCTACTAAATGGTAGAGTTCCGCAACTTGTCGCTAGGGTTTGATACCAACACCTTATCTATTCCTACCGCAATGCCATTGGTGCTTGTTACTGTCGTGTTCTGGTTTGGAGTGTCAGGCAGCATGTAAATTTATGCATAGGGCATCACGTTACGTCACGTAGATAGCTTAGCACCATTCGCATTTTTTCTTTCTATAGGCGACGGTTGTCTCGTACCATCTAGAGAACCATTTGTTTTTTTGCTATCTCATCACATAAAAAATAAAAAATTGTTAAAGTACGTGTCGGGCCACGCGCAATGTAGGGTTCCGAAGTTGCCCATCACAATAATGCGGACTTAAAAGGGGACTTTTATAGTTTCATACTATGAACATTTAAGCTATTCAACGTCAATGACAAATATAATATCCGCACCACAGGTTCACCGCCAATAAAAACTTCTCTAAGTACATATTATAAGTTAGTCACAAGCTTGTAAAGCCTTCTAAGCCGTGATAGTTTTCCTTTTAATTTCATTATATTTACTACTACCATGTTTTTTTTCCCATCACCAAAACCGTTTAGCCTACAGAGGGGAAGGGGGATACTTGACTATAGCAAAAATTAGTACTTAATGCTTAATATTTAACAAACTAATCCTTTAATTGAAAAGTTGTTCTCACAAACCTACAATATTTTTTAAAAACCTATCCAATACCCCGTACTAAGGGGTACATGAGAAAAAAATTAACATACCACTTTACATGTAGGGGAGCTAACCTGAAAAAAAAAATTCTTCAAAATATTATGTTACAATTTTGTTGACGCGAATAATATGTATATTCGTGCCAAATTACAGCTTTCTAGTAACAAGGATATCAGAGCAATCGTGCAGACGGACGGACGGACATAGCGAAATTATAAGGGTTCTTAATTTACTGCGGAACCCTTAATACTACCAGCTGAAGCCATATTTGAAAACAATTTAATTTCAGGACTGTTTTAGAACTGAATACATTCCACGGGAATGACAAAAGCGTTCCGGGTGTCCCACAAAAAATATCAGAAAGTTTGAAACACAGACTTCGACATCGGTACAGACAAAGTTGGCGGCGGACAGCGGCTACTGTTTGTTGCTTTTAATAGAGATAAGAGAGTATATGACGGCATTATATTTATCAATGAAAAACTGAACCGCCGTACTTCGTAATAATATTAATGAAAAACTGAACCGCCGGACTTCGTAACACTCTAGATTTTTTTCAATTCTAATTCATTTGCATACAGAAATTTAATGAAAAAGTTATAATTATCATATATTTTATCATAATCTGAACAATAAATTAGGAACACATAGAGAACAAATAAATACAAATATTAATTTTTATTACTAGAAACTATGGAAATGGACCATGATTTTGAGATGAAAATCGTTGAAGATTGATGAGGGTCTATACAAAGTTCGCCTTGAAAGCTACGCATATTGATACATGCTTATATTATTGTAATACATTATTAATTTCTTCTGAATTGTAAATTGTATTACTGGCACTTTTTATAATGCTAAAATTCACAAAAAACCTTTAAAGATTAATTTTACTTGAATTCACTAATTAAATATTATTTTAAGCCATTCACGTCGTAATACATAGATAAATTAGATAAATACATTTTTGTGTCTCTCATCATGAATATTATTTGATTTTAACAAAATATTTATTATCATTAGTTTACATATTAAATAGGTGACATTTTTTTTCGTTTCTTTGGGATCATACTAACAGCAGCTTGTTTATACAGCTTCTATGGTATAAATTTCGACTATAGTAATAAATGCTTTCGAATAGTCTGCATTTTTAACAATATTTTGTTAAACATTTTGCGTCAAACCTATTCGACATATTTCTAACTTGTCTGGTAAATCAGAAATAAAAGAAAGTGTTAACTCTATAAAAGAAAAATCTTTGCTTGAGTTAGAAATAAGGAAAAGCGTACAAGTTTGATTGGTTTCATAATTTCCGAGTACATTTCTTTTTAAAATTCTTGATATTAAAAAGTATCCGTTGAATTCTAATATGGGTTTATTGTACATTAAAATTAATTAGATAATTTCGGCTGACTGTATATTCTTGTTACACTTAAGTCCTATCTCGTCAATCTTCTTTGTGTAGGATTTTTAATTTTTTTTGTCGACTTTTTCACAAATAAAAAAGAAATGTATTATGCAAAACATAGTTCAGGAGTTCCGCGGCCGCGACGAGTCCGGGCAATGTACGCTTAAATTGCGTGTCGTGAAAATAAGAACCGTGTTGGTCCCGGGCTCCTTTGAAGAATAGGCCAAATGTTCTTGTCTGTGTTTGTCTGTGTCTGTGCTTGTCACTGTCCTGTTCTGGTTTAAAGGGTAAGGTAGCCGGTAAACTAAACCGGTAAAATGATATTAGACCTCGCCACAGGATAGCAATGCACCATTAACATCTTTGGTGTCTATAGGCGATGGTTGACTCTTTCCACTAGGAGAACCTTCTGCTTGTTTGCTATCTTATGATATTGTTACGTACTTCGGGTTCGTAATTGTAAGAAAACACCACTTATATCAAATCCGTGTATTTATGATACAAATACACACAACACAACACAATGTAATACTTAAATATTCTGAATAACACTAGTCACTCACTGTACTATCACTGAGCTTAACCGACTTCACAATAGAACACTCGCTTCGCACGGATCGCTTCAAGTATCGCTCTCGATCACTTTATAAAAACTGCCCTGTATTTGTCAACACATCTCTATTTATACCCAGAGTAAATTTATACATGGATCCAGAAAAATCTAAATGTATCGGGAAACAATGAATCACTTCTTATTAATTCTTATAGTAAACAAGTTATGACTCATAAATACTAGTACACGCTACTTGTAACCCTAATGCCATATACCACAAAGTCCATTATGGCATAGCTTAGGTCAACTATTTTTTTGTCAATAGGAGTAGCTATCTCTTTCTTTTATTTCTAGATCTCTCCAGCGTTCCAACTCTACAAGTTTCTAGATTATTCGTAACAATATAAAAAAATGTATGTTCAAGTGGATTCGGAAAGGGTTTAAATTTACAATTGAACCCAGTAGGCGGCGTTGCGATCGAGTTCGGGTAGTTTTCTATATAACGCTTTCACGAATAAATCACTCAACCAATTTTGCTGAAATTTGGCAACGGAATGGTTGAAAATCTGGTGTCAAACATAAACTAACTTTTAAAAAATGAAACACCTAAGTAGGCTGCAGATTTTTTTAATGAAAAACTATATCGACGACATGTTACCATATATTACCATGGGTGAAGCTGCGTGGGTTGGCTACTATTATATAAAAAAATTCCTTATAGGAAATGCGCTATATCGATTATGAATAAGTTCATACGCCGACTCGCACTTGGCTGATTTTCACTATCCTGCCACACGGAGAATACACCATTACATCCTTCGATCAGAAATATACAAGATTCAACGTTCCATATAAATGCAACACAAAAATATGGCTTTAGTTCTTAGTAAAAAATATCACAACATCATAAAAGTACCTTAATAATAACTAGCAAAAAGCAAAGCTTTGTAAGGGCTCGCAAAGTTATACTACCTAGTAATATTATTAAGAAAGTATTTTTATGAGAATTACATCTTTTAATGTATGGACTTCATTCAATTCAATTCATTTTTTTTCAATTTTCTAATGAAAACAACGTTGCCCGGGATTAGAAAGGTGCCCGGTTGGTGATAGATTGGTCACCTATCACGTTGTGGGGCTAAGACGTATCTTCGGCTAATCGTGGATGCATACCTCTGCCTACCTCTTCGGAGATACGGGCATGACTATACCTTTTTTTAAGCTTTTTACCCTCGGGCTAAGATTGAAGATTGATCTCAATACAATATTAATCAATTGATACACGTGTACTGTTTCACAATAATCATATTATTGTGAAAAATCTGTAAATGGTTGACCTTGCAGGCCATCCCAGACACTTCCCGCTAAATTGAGGTATTTTAAGCTCAAAAGAGTAAAAACTATAAGCATAGATTTTTTCAGTTCTAAGAAATATTGAAATGTCTCAATTGCTAAGTCACAAAAAACAGCAAGAAAACACGAATAAACCAACGAAACAATCATACACGCAGTCTATTTTGATAAAAATGGCAGTACAGTGTGTGTGTGTGTTCTCCTGACCGATTTCGGTCGCGGCGACTACTTCTAACTCGGCTGTTGCCTCTGGTGTACTCGCATGTGGCTCGCATAGCCAACCTTACTAACAAAGATCCTTAGACATTGCGCGCATGTAAGTACACCATTTATGTAATTATAATTGATTGCCACGGGTGGTCGGGCTTCCAATTCATTCCGCTTAGCATCTAGCTCCGAGCACCGCTGGTCTTCAAAATCGGAGACTCTGGTTTCCACAAGATGTTTCACTCTGGCCGCTTGTTCGCCTGCCTTTTCCACTGCGAGGGTTCGATGCAGCATTTTTTCATATGCCGTTTCAGCACATCTTTGTACCTGAGGAGTTGACCGCCATGCTTACGCTTGCCATCCTCTAGTTCGGAATAAAAGATGCGCTTCGCCACTCGCTGCTCTGACATCCGTGAGACGTGTTCACACCATCGAAGCTGTCGTCGTATGAGATAAGATTCTATGCCACCTACTTGGGCTTTACGCAGCACTTCGGTATTTCGCACATAGTCAGACCATCGGATGTTTAATATTTTACGTAGGCATCTAGGATGGAAACGGTCTAACATCCCAATATGTCGACGGTACAGGGTCCACGTTTCTACAGAGTATAGCAGGTTTGGCAGTACTACCGCCGTGTAGACTGAGATTTTTGTTGCTAATTTCAGGTCGTGTGAGCAGAAGACTTTAGCAATCAGTTTGCCGAATGCTGCAGCTGCGGCGCCGATCCTGCTATTAACTTCTGCGTCAAGGTCACACCTGGATGTTATTGTGCTCTCTAAATACCGAAATTTTTCAACCTGCTTCAAGTCATCCTCACCCAGCTTAATATTCAGCGTCTGGCGACCGTTTGTGTCTAAGGACATCACTTACGTCTTTTTGACACTGATTTTCAAGCCGTACTTACAACAAGATTCGTGAAAGTCTAATATGAGTTGCTGCAGGCCTTCTAAGGATTCTGCCATGAAACATAGATCATCAGCGTACATTATCTCAATGACCACTGCATAGGAGACTTTCGTGCGAGCTTTAAACCTCGCCAAATTAAAGATGTTTCTATCGGTACGGAAGCGTATGTGGATACCTTCAGAAGTAGTTTGCAAAACTTGCCGGACTACGACAGCAAAATATAACGAAAAAGTGTGGGCGCCATAACGCATCCTTGCTTCACCCCACAGGGAATTATTTCAGCCTATAGTCGCGACATGAAGAGTGTTGAAAAGAGGGTTGACCACTTGGAGGCTAACTGCTATAAAAAAAGTGTAAATATGGACCAACTTGAGAAGGAATTCATGAAAATGAAGATCACGGGTGTTAAATCGGGTGTTGCCATTAATAGTTGTTCTCATCAAGTAGCTCCTCGGGTAAAGGTACCCACTTATGACGGTCTGACATCATGGAGTGCGTACCGGACTCGGTTTGAAATAGCAGCAAAGGCTAGTGGTTGGACAGACGAACATTGCCTAACAGCTCTGAGTATGGCGTTGCGGGGACAGGCGCTCTCTGTGTTGGACGCAATGCCTAAGCAGTATCAGTTCGCTGATTTGATGGAGGCATTGGAAGCTCGCTACGGTGAACGTCGCTTAGAGCATGTTTTCCGCGCCCAATTGAAAGAAGAAAGGGTACAGAAGAGTGGCGTAAGACTTCAACAATGGGCCGTAGAAATTGAGAAACTTGTGAGGAAAGCATATCCTTCGGCCGATACAAACACAGTCAACAACACCATCGTCCAGGCGTTTATTGATGGAATTCGAGACCTGGAAGTACGTGCTGCTGTTCGCCTTCAGCATCATGTGACGATGATGGAGGCTTTAGCTCATGCTCTGGATGTAGAAACTGTTCGCTAAGAACTGCGCGCCTATAAGGTACGCGAGGTCACAGAAGTTGTGGCGCAATCAAAAGTAGTGGAACCTAGGAGACTGGGCCCTATGTGCTACGCCTAAGGTGAACGTGGGCACATTAGAGTGAGCTGCCCAGTCAAACCTATGCCTACGGATTCAGAGAATTGGCGACAGCAAACGAGAGGAGACTCAACAGCTGAAGAGAGCAGGCAGGTTAATCAGCCTGCAGAACCAGCAGGGAAACGAGTAACAGCTAGGATTAAACGACAGGTGCTGGCTGATCGAGAAATAGCCCCAAAAGCTGTCGTACCTTGGGTGTGCGAACCCAACAGTTTATCCATTAAGAGATCGATTAATGGCAAGAACTGCAGCTTATCGCCGAAAACTGGAGCTACACGAACTGTATTGCGAACAAGATAACCTGTGAAACACAGAACGCCGTACTGAAAAGTCTCATTCAAACGTCGATGCGCTATCACACCGACCGTGTACGGAAGATCGGAAACTTTGTGTAAGGATGCCTATAAGCCTATAGATAACAGGTGGGAAACTGATGAGATACGTGAGGCCCAGTATGAAGATAGAGATTTGCGGCCTCTAATAGATTAGATGAAGCAAGACATGGGAAAACCAGAATGGCAAGAGCTGGATCCATTCAGCGCAGCTACCAAAAGTTATTGAGCACAGTGGGAAAGTCTTGTATTGCAAAACGGTTTACTATACCACAAATGGGAAAAGTCATCAGGAAGAGAACATCGCCTACAGTTAGAAGTGCCAAGAAAACTAATCCAGGACGTACTATGTGAGTTGCATGATGGGGTTTCTGGGGGTAATATTAAAATAGGTAACCGGTTTGAACTAAGTGCATATATGTAGATGTATATACTGTACACATACCAAAATAACAGCTTTTACGATTTTTGTCTGTCTGTCTGTCTGTTTGTTGCGACTAATCTCTGGAATGGCTGGATCGATTTTGACGGGACTTTCACTGGTAGATAGCTGATGTAATAAGGAGTAACTTAGGCTACTTACAAAAAAAAAACCCACGCGGACGAATTCGTGGGCACAGCTGGTATAAAATACAGGATATGCGAATGTACATTTAAATGTATTAGATAATTTGTTAGTATTAATACAAAATGACTCCACTAAGATTCTCGTATTGCTAAGACTATTCCCATGTATATTTCGACGCCATTCAAATTAAATTAATGCAATAAACAACCGGAAGTGCCACTGAGATTCGCAGTCACAAAGGCTAAAGCATTGCAAATAAAAAAGTCGGCTTAACACGAACAAATGGAGGAACATTTGGACGCAAAAAACGGAGGCTGCCCTTAATTGATTTAATTTGTCGAGAGTCAAAACTCCCAGCAGCGGAGGTGTGACACGGTGGCATCAAATACAATAAAGCTGCGTTATATTATTAAACGTTGTTATTATTATTGGTTGGTACCACCTTTCCTATTCATAGGATATGGTAAATGGCAAAATATGGCATTACCATTTCGCCACACGGACCACACGGACTAAAATGTACCATTAACATATTTGGTGTCTATAGGTGATAGTTATCGCTTTTCATCAGAAAAACGCTCGCTTTTTTGCTATGTTATGATAAAAAAAACTACGCAAATATGCTTGAAGGATGACTCGTCAATCTGTCATCCATCTATCATAACCAATTTGCTCGCAAACTACTGAACCGATTGACTTAAAATTTGTAACACACATGTAAGTTGGTGACCACTTACGTGATTGCATAACGTAAATAACAGAAGCTTAAACATGGTGGTTATTTTTAGGGATAATATAGATTTTTTTGAAAAAATTGTGCAAACTTTATTGCGTGATTGATAGGGTTTGAAAAAATTTTCAAATGTTACGCGACTTATAATGCAAAGAATTAGACAGTACTTTTCGAAAGAAATAATCGTTCGCATCCTTTTTTGCAGTTATTTCTAAAGTTATTCTCTTTCCAGTGCGCTGAAACTACCTAATTTATATACCACTATGTAGATAATTTGATAAAGATTATTTAAACAAAAAAATCCGTCAAGCAATAAAAAATTGTATAGCTTTCAAACAAGATAGCTTAAGAAAAAAATATTATTTAATCTTATTATTTTTTAATAGACTCGTATTGTACTAGGAGAATTGTCCTTTTTTTTTCTAAATGGCTGTCTAACTCTGTGTTGTTTAAGTATAGATAATTAGTAAAAAACTACACTAGTATTTTCTTTAACTGTCTGCAAAAATAAAAAATCAGACAATATGTCCTACCAAATACGCATACGAAATTCGCTCACATATTATTTCTTTCTAGCCCGGTATATATGCGTGTACTTTCTTATCTTTCCTATTCATACCTTTGTGTAATTTTTTCTTAAATAGCGCAATGGTAGGAAGAAGAATTATTGAACAATATTCAATACCGACTGTAGATACTTACGCAAAAGTATGCTAAGTATTGCTACATTATGATATAAAAAATATATCTTATTAATATTTCTTCAAACTCTATATGTATATGTATATAACTCTATATGTATATATATATATATATATATATATAAATATATATATATATATATATATATATATATATATATATATATATATATATATATATATATATATATATATATATATATATATATATATATATATATTTATATATATATATATATATATATATATATATATATATATATATATATATATATATACATATAGAGTTATATACATATACATATAGAGTTTGAAGAAATATTAATAAGATATATTTTTTATATCATAATGTAGCAATACTTAGCATACTTTTGCGTAAGTATCTACAGTCGGTATTGAATATTGTTCAATAATTCTTCTTCCTACCATTGCGCTATTTAAGAAAAAATTACACAAAGGTATGAATAGGAAAGATAAGAAAGTACACGCATATATACCGGGCTAGAAAGAAATAATATGTGAGCGAATTTCGTATGCGTATTTGGTAGGACATATTGTCTGATTTTTTATTTTTGCAGACAGTTAAAGAAAATACTAGTGTAGTTTTTTACTAATTATCTATCTGGTGACAACTTGATATTCGAAAATGGGGGTAAAATCAGTAACTTCCTTATCTACATACGTAGTGGGAAGTTAAAAAAAATAATAAAATATTAAACTATAAGGATTATAACTGTATTATGAACACATCTCAACCAATTCTTGACGTTTGTTTTTAGGCTCGGTTCAATTTGTTTTCATTAAAGCTTTTATTGTTCGCCGTGTGACGATTTCCGTTTAAAGAGATTAAAACTATGAGGGTAAAATCAATAAGAGGTTTTTGAACCGCTTTGTGTAACGAACAAAAGTGAGTGGATGATTTTCACACGTAAAATATGCATTGAATATTGGTGTTATGTTGTGGTTTTAGACTTAATTTTTTCAAAAAATAGCAATAATTCACATAGAGAGAAAACAATCAGTTATTTACTCGGTGTTGGTCCAGGCTCCTTTAAAGAACAGACCATCTGCCGTTCTGCCAGGCAGGATGTAAGAAGCGACCGCTTAGATATACGTATCACTACCATCGTGGCTAGGTGAGAGTAGAAAAAGTTCTGCATTGTCTCGACCGGGTCTGGTACCAAGTCCTTATTTATTCCTGCTGCCATAGCGTTAATGCTTGTTACTGACATGCTCCGGTTTGGAAGGTAAACTTATGCAAGTGGCATTAACACTTTGGCACACGGATAGCAACGCACCATTAAAACCTTTGATGTCTTTAGACGATGGTTGTTTTTCCATCACAAGAGCTATTCGCTTGTTTGCCTTCTTATGATATAAAAAAAATTACTAAATAACAATTCACACAATACGAGGATATACATAAAATTATTATGCGACAACATTTTAATACGAACTTTCAAACAGCTTAAGAGAGTATAAAAAAAAACTGTAAATGGTTGACCCTGCAGGTCATCTCTGAAACTTCCCGCTAAATTAAGGTATTTTAAGCTCAAAGAAGTAAAAACTATAAGCATAAATTTGTTTCAGTTCAAACATCTAATTAGTTAAAAAAGACAGTACCTATATTGATTTTTTAAAAGCTGTATATTTTGGAAAGAATGACCAATTTTGATCTTCTGAATTGTATTCAACTAAATTTTTGAGATCTAAAGTATTGTTTTAGCTATATAATCGATAGGTTAAGTCAAGCGATATATTAGCCTGAAAGTTACTTTAAAAACATTAAGTAAATTTCCTAAAAATAACAATACTTAAAAAGCTGTATTTTTTTATGTCATAAGATAGCAAACAAGCAGATGGGTCTCTTGATGGAAAGAGTCAACCATCGCCTATAGACACCAAAGATGTTAATGGTGCGTTGCTATCTCGTGTCAAGGTCTAATACCATATACAAATTTTACCGGCTACCTTACCCGTCAAACTGGAACACGACAGTGACAAGCAGTGACGCTATTGCGCCAGGAATAGGTAAGGCGGTGGTACCAGACCCGGGCGAGACAATGTAAAACTCTACCACCACGATGGTAGTGACTCGCATAGCCAATCGATTGCCTTTTACGACCTGCCTGGCAGAACGGCAGTTGATCTATTCTTCAAAGAAGCCCGGAACCAACACGGGGAAACTTGATTCGATTTTGTTATTTGTAACTGCATTTGACGTAGTTTTTTAAGTACTAAAATATTGTATTAGGTTGAAAAATCGTTATCATGTCGTCGTTATGTCGAAAACCACAGCGTTTCAAAGCGTCCGTTTCGTTCAAAAGTTTTCGTCAGTGATAACTTCCGAACGGAGAAACCGATTTAATGCAATTTATGCATTGGACGCAGGTTGTTGAGGAATAGAGCTGATTAAAACGTGGAAAAAACTCGATTTTCGAAAATCAGGGCAAAATCAGTAATTTTCTTATCTACATCAGTAGCGGAAACATGCTTTTTTGCAGAACGGACAGAGAATTCTGTAATTTGCTTGTCAGTTCCAGAAATCTTTCTTAAATAATCAATCAAATTGAAAGGAGTCAATTTGTTGGCACACGCTAGTTCTGCCGCTACGAGAGGTACCACATCCGCCACATCAGAAATAGCAGGTAGATACGAAGTTCCATGCACTTCATTGTAGGTGTATAACAACTGTTTCCCGCGAATTCGTTGGCGTGATCCAAAGATATTAGCCTTCCTCTTGAATATGGTTATTAATGATATGCAAAAAGTTTTTTTAATCCGACTGTCCATCTAGAGTTAGCGCATTCAACCAAATTATCAAACAAACTCTTCAACTTCATAATATAGATTAACTATTGTCTGCCTGCTTTACTGGCTGTAAATTCAGTGACAATAAAACATAATAAATTCAAAACAGACAAACAAAAATTATGTGGCCTATAATTGACACAAACACGTGTTTTCGTGTTTTCACTATATGTTAATTTCATAAAGATAGGTCACGCAATTCTTAAATTATAGACCTCGCCACAAGATAGCAACGCACAATTGACATATTTGGTGTCTATGGGCGATGGTTGTCTCTTTGCCATCAGGAGACCCATCTGCTTGTTTGCTATTTTAAGATATAAAAAAAAAATTGCACGGACTTTTAAAGTTGATGATCGACGAACGAGCTTGTACAGCGGTCTTAAATAATGACGGTTTACTCGCGGCTCGTTGGTGCTGATCGTTATAAAACTTAATGGTTTTATAACGGTCGTAATATCGAAAATTAATATTTGAGCACAGAAAACATCAACAGTTATATAGGAAGCCCTTTTCACATATTTTAGATACCTACGCAAAGTGTATGTTAGCATCATCTACTAGACCTACGGATTAATCAAACAATTATGTACACTAGCGATTGCCCTATGATCGAGATTCGACCATAGTCAAATAATAACATATCTTGTAAGTTTGACGACAGACTTTAGCCAAAAACATAGCCTAGCCTGCCTGCCTAGCTTACTTTCTCACCCACATAAACTTTTAGTACGCCAAATCTCACTGAACTCAAAATTTCCTATTCTCACATTAGTACATTAACTAGAAATCACCCATTGTTTCAAATTCGACCGTAAGTTTGATTTATATATGTATGTAGTATTACTTACACTCGTGTAGAGTGATTTAGTGTTCGTTTCTCCTGAAGATGCTTCGGTTTCGAAGTGAAACGTGCGTTGAGTTCGTACATAAGTTGTGCGCTTTTGTGATTGGTGCCGACGTGATCGTGGTTGTAAAAGTGTGGTGGATGTGGGTGGATAATTGTGCCGCCGGGGTCTTCTTTTTATCTGGACCATCGGTGAGTCTTATCCATATATTAAACCGTTAAACCGACGTCTTTCTTTTTGGCACCATCACGGAGGATACATAGAACAGTCCGCGGATAATAGCAAATTTAATTAAATTCACCTTTTTAATAATGGATTTCCGCAAAGAAACGCCTGAATCAATAAAATATCTTAAAACGGTTAGCGTAAGTTTGATCATAGACTATATTCAAATCTCCTATATGTTTGACAACTAACTTTATGCCATAGACATATTACACGTCTACTCAAAGCATAATTGTGTGTATATTATCATGCATGTTGAATCAATTTAATGTGTGTAATGTTTTTTTTTATTAATTTAGAACATTCCTAATGCAAATTGTTTAAAAATATTAGGTTGCTGCACTCCTCAGTAATGCAAACTTTTACCGTGCCAAATTTCATATAATTGTAAAAAACGGTACAATGTGTTTGCTTCATATACCTATACAGATATTCTTCACTCTAAGTACGGAATTCTATTCTGAAGCACCTAAATCAGGGATTTTGTGTATAGAAGGAATTCGTCAATAAAAGTTAAGGACTGAATATCGACAATGCATCTAAAGAATGTTCCCCTTCTATGCAGGTTTATTGTGAGCTTCCCAAAGGAGCCGGGATCTTTGTGACGTGAAAGATTAATGCCTATCTCTTACACTTGAGATTCTACATTCAAGCAGACGAGTCTAGGTAATGGTGAAACGTCTGCTAAATTGTATTTTCTATTTATTTTGCATGGAATCTTCCGAGAAACACGTTACCGATATAATACATGCAGGAGATATTTTGTTATGGCTGATGTTGCATCTTCTATATATTAAACTGAATTCTATTACACTACGCATTTTCTTATTTTAAACTGTATGAATAAGTGAATAGATATTTTTATCTAAAACAATATGACTTATTGCATGAGTTTTAACATACATATTACTATTTTAATTGTACCAACTTCGAATACATTCTGTAGCAACACATTAGGTATGCTAATTCTAACTATAATAATAAAAAGTTTGTTTATTTCGTGCAACCAATTATCATAAAATTTTTCATATATGCTAATATTTTTATTTCATACTAGCTGACCCGCGAAGCTTCGCCCGCGAGTATATTAATAAGTCATCCAAATAGCTTTTAATAAAAATTTCATTCCCTATTTCAGCCCTCCAGGGACCGATTTTTGAAAAAAAAATTAGCCTATGTTTGACCCCGGATCTTCAACTAGGTATACCCATGCCAAATTTCATGAAAATCGGTCCAGCGGTTTAGCCGTGAAAGCGTAACAGACAGACAGACTTTCGCATTTATATTAGTATGGACTAGCTGTGCTCGCGACTTCGTCCGCGTGGAAAATGTTTTAAAATAAAAACCCACATAGTTTCCTTTCCCGTGGTATTTCCGAGATGAAAACTACTCTATGACCTTTCTCGGGTCTCAAACTATCTTTGTACCAAATTTCATCCAAGTCGGTTTAGTGGTTGAAGCGTGAAGAAGATACAGACAGACAGATAGAGTTACTTTCGCATTTATAAAATTAGTATGGATGCCTTAGAAACATGCATATTAAATTTATAAAAATAAACATTTTACATATTATATCCATTTGACATACATTATAATATACATTATACACACATGTATGAACTATTTTTTATGACTAAAGTATGTCGTCAAACTTGGACGAGATTTAATACAATGAGTCATCACTACATAGTATAAAACAAAGTCGCCTTCTCTGTCTGTTCCTATGTATGCTTAAATTTTTAAAACTACGCAACGAATTTTGATGCAATTTTTTTAATAGATAGATTGATTCTTGAGGAAGGTTTTAGTACATAAACCTTTCCGATATTCCCACGGAAACGAAAGCTACGCCGGTGAAACCGCGGGCGGGTCGCTAGTAAGAATTAAAGTCCTAACGGGGCCACATAATTATGGTTGAATTTCGAGATAACTTTTGCCAGTTACAATAGTAAAAATAATTTTATAAGACTTATGAGCGTGTGTTCGATTTGCAATGAAAACTTCATGTTTTCAAGTTTTTTTCCAGAGCAATATCGTCTTAATGTGAGCAGATTATTTGAAGAATTTACAGTTTTTACTAGATTAAGTCTCAATTTCGTGCACTACAGAGCAAGAACATATTTTTGATGACGGTTTTTTAAAACAAAGGCAATCCGTTTTACGAAAATAGGCGTCAGAGTTATCTTTCAGGACGAATAAAACCATTGTAAGGTGCCAAAATATTTTATTTTATGCATTTTTCCAACAGAATATATGGTCTTATAGTGCACAACAGAGCCAAAATGTCGAAAATATTCTTGTTAGATATTAAAAAATAGTATTAAAAAGTTACAAAATCAGTTCAATTTAACATTTTTTTCACCAGTAAGTATTTCAATAGAAACCTAAAATATTTATTATATGTGAATAAAGGTGACGCTTAATATATTAATTTTGTAGTCCGTTATGTGAACTCATTTATTTAGACGAATTATTTTAAAAACACTGTAAATCCGCGCGCGCAATCATTTGCTGATCAAATTTTGAGCCTGCAGATCTACCTGTGAAAAAAAACACAAACTTCACAAACACAAACAAAAAAAAAATATCCTTCAAATAATCTGCTTACATTATTACGATATAACTCTGGAAAAAACTATAAAAAAATTAAGTTTTCGTTGCGAATCGAATACTCGCCCTTAATCTTGGTATAGGTAATGTTTTTTTTTTTCGGAATGTCTCAATTGCTGTTAGCCTTATGGGCTGTTACAGCTTCACCAGTCGCGGGGGCGAGCAGAGTGCTCAGCCAGAATTTAAAGGTGTAGGGCTGTACGCCCTCCGCCCTAAGGGTGTCTCCTGTGAGACCGAACCTCGTCTTAGGGTGGGGTCGTGATTTGCGATGAGAGGGCTAGTGGCATTGTTTTGTCCGTCCGCCGAACCTTGCCCTTGGGCTCGGTTCGCCGAAGGACGAAACAGGGGTCCTCGTCGCCGCCGGCGGCGACGGTGTCGCGAATGTAGGTGTGTAGTGTTATCGTGTAAACCGTTGACCAGAGTTATCGGGTCATCGGGATCGGTAAGAACGTGGCGGGGCCTACGTAGTTTGGGATCGGGATTAGGGTCTGGGATGTAGTCAGCCGCGGCTACCACCAGTGGGTTCGGATGCGAGATGGCACGATCGAAATATCTTTCGGAGATGTCTTTGAAATGCTTTGCTAAGCTCGGCAATTCAAGATCGTTATGGAGGTCTACGTTGCGCATATACCACGGTGCTCCCGTGGCAATACGCAGGAATTTATTTTGTACCACTTGCAACGGATGCAAGTCCGTACGGGGGAGATGGGCAAACGCTACGCAAGCGTATGAAAGGATGGGGCGTACGCACGACTTGTAAAGTGTCACCTTGTGTCTAAGTGACATTTTACTGCGTTTATTGATAAGATGATATAACCGACCTACAACGAACTTAGCCTTAACTTTCATTCTTTGTATGTGCGGTTTGAATGACATTTTGCTGTCCAACGTTACCCCGAGGTACTTGACTTTCTTTTCCCACGGGATGACGTTTCCGAACAGGGTAATGTTGCCTAGTTTACGCAGACCGCGCCTTTGTTGTCGCGGGTGTTTACCGCGGCGAAAGTACACGGCTGCACTTTTTGAGGGATTTATTTCGATACGCCATTTTCTGAACCAATCACCGAGGGCGTTGGCCGCAGCCTGCAGCCGCTTGGTGATTGTTACTTCGGAAAAGTTGGACGTATAGAGGGCGGTGTCGTCGGCGACACGGCGGCAACGCGAGCTCGACGTGCGGCTCGCGTGGTACGTCGCACGTGTAGAGTGAGAATAATACGGGTAATAGTATGGAGCCCTGCGGGACACCTGCTGTAATCGATCTGTGGGTGGAGAAGGCTCCTTCCACGCGGAATTTGAATCGGCGGTTGGTGAGGTACTCTCGTATGATGAGTACGAGTCTGTCGGGAATGGTAATGTTTATAACTTTGTATATGTTAATATAATTTTAAATATATGCACATCATAATAAGATAGATGTAGCTGGCTTCCTTGAATAATTTGTAATCTGAATAATTTCGCCATATTGGTCCAGGTCCCTATGACGAATAAACCAATTGCTTTCCTGGCAGGCCGAACGTAAAAGATGAACAATTGGCGAAACATGTCACTGCCATCGTGACTGCTAGATGATCTACAGTCAAGTAAATTAGTACAAGTGCTTTTAATACAATATAAATCCAAGTTTACTACTAGATGGTATCAAAAGTACTGCAACGCCTCGCCCGGGTTCGTTAATACCGCCTTACATATTACTGCTGCAATAGCGTCAATGTTTAATAAAGATTATTATTATTATTATTATTAATGCTCGTTCCTGTCGTGTTCCATGTTCAATAAAGTAGCCGGTAAACTTATGCATGTGGTGTTACCATTCTTCCATACGGACAACAACGCACCACAAAAATCTTTGGTGTCTATAGGCGGTGATGCCTCTTTCCATCAAGAAATCTATCTGCTTGTTTGCTATCCTATGATATAAAAAAATTAACATTTTCTCACAGTTAATATTGGGTAGCGGTGAAAAAAAAATTGGGTGGGTTATAATACAACATATTACAAAATAAGGATTAACATTGAATTATAATTAACTATTATCACTAATATAAAGTGTAAGAATACAAACTATATCAATATATAAATACACATATATATTTTGATTTTGCTCAATTGGGGATGTGATCTTAAAAATATTATAATTTTCTCAAGAATTAATTACTAGATCAACAAGCTAATCAATATTTTATTTATTTATTATTATCACAAAATAAAACACAGTGTACATATCAGTAACACCAATAAACCTTGTGAAGGTTTGGCGTGGTGTTAGATTCCCCACACTTAAATCTAAGACAAAAAAAAGAAATAGGTAAACAATCTAAATTAAATTAAATGACAAAAATAGTAAATCGTTAAATTAAACAATTACAAAACAGTACATTTAACTTAAGGTATAATTATAAAACTATCATCACGTCACGGCAAGCCCGGGTGCAGGTTCAGACAACTATGTTCTGATTGGTTGATACTACATGTGGGTTTGTTATAGAGTGACCAGCATTAAAAAATATACTGTTATTGTTAGAAAAATAGTAACACAGCGAGTAAGAATGATATTACTAGTGATTCTCCGTGCAAAGTGCGTCGAGTAGAATCTTTTCACATACATACATGCTCTTAATTTTTAATACTTATTCGTATATAGTATAATCGAGATTACTAGGAGTTCTACAAAGTTTCGTCCACGACTTCGGTACCCATTATCTTACCTATTCTTGCCGCAAGTGTCGATGTGACACTTTCGTTTTACGGTATCCATGTGGCACTACGATCATGCTACACTCATAGCAACACACAACAAACATTTTTAGTGTTTAGCCGATTGTTGTCAATTTTCATTAGAATCGTTTGCTTATGTGCTTATCTTATGATACAAAAAAAAATATTCCAATTAAATCACTAATACTAATTTCAAGTTCAGGTTTAA
This sequence comes from Apodemia mormo, assembly GCA_036924255.1. Lineage (NCBI taxonomy): Eukaryota > Metazoa > Arthropoda > Insecta > Lepidoptera > Riodinidae > Apodemia > Apodemia mormo. Next base: position 9,162,751 of record JAUPFN010000007.1, on the reverse strand, counting down.
CCTGAAATTTATTCGCTTACCGAGAAATTAGTGTTTATTTTGGTATAAAAATAATCTGGTAGGTGCATGCAAGGAAGTACCTAGATTTTCAAATTTTTGAACGTTTAGAAAGTTGTCAAATGGTCCCACTAATGTCGCTAGTGGGCTCACAGGGCACATTTTGTTACCGCCTTTTTGGTATGAAGTTGGTGTTCTCCCTGCAGTAATATTGTTATAAAGCCCACCAAGCCAACTAGACGCCTGTCAAATGTGACGTCACCCGCATTACAACACACTAAAAACTTAAACAGATAACAAAAAACTTAACAGTCAACAACAAGATTTAACAATAAAAAAGTACAGAAATAACTAGCGCTGCGAAAGTTGCGAATGCGTCGATGCTGTGAACCGTACTAAGACAAACGCGGTACCTGAGGCGGTATGCGGGCGGAGAGGCCGCATTCCACCCGAGCGTCTAGTTGGCTTGGTCGCTTATATGTGCCCGGGTGATGCGAGCCGGTCCCGCGAACAAAACTCGTTTTGTGATAGCAATATACAGGATGTATCATTGTTAATGTGACTCGCCTACGTAACATTGTTGTAAAATTGTCGTTTAAAATTGAATGGCGTTAATGTGTTAAAAGTTAATAACAAAAAATATCCTTTTATATATAAATTTCCACCTCAAGGCATGTAAAGAAATATGTCGTATTGGATCGCGGATATCTCAATACCGGGGATTTGAATCTGATGCACGTAGCACATTTCAGTGAATAGCAATTCGAGATATGACTCGGCATTTTGTCAGAATTACCGTTCCTGTACACTGTTCACTACTCTGAAACTAATTTGGATATATGTTTATAATATTAGAAATACTTTGTATTACATAATATATTCAAATATAAAATATAAAAATATGTACCTATATATACTTATACTTTCTTCTCTGTCATACTTTCTTAGAGGATTTTTTTTTAACTTATTTCGTAAGTATATTAATTCATATAAGAAAAGGAAATCCAAAGTGTCAGAAAAATTGGACGACGTTTATTTTTATTCCCATACAAACTTTCTCCCAATTATATGGATAAATAAAGAATTTTCTTAATGTTTAAATTCAGTCAGCGAATTAACATTACGTCGGTGCGCTTGCCAAACCTGATATGTGTATTTTTTGAATTTTCGTTTTTTCGCTAGATGACATTAACTTTTATCGATACATTGATAGCAAAAACAATCATGTGAAAATTATAACTGGAACAGAATTTGCAATATCTTTTTTGTGTCTTTATTAAGTTTGAAAAAACTGTTATGTGCTCGACTTGCACATAACAAGTTTGTCAGTGATTTTTTTTGCACATGTCAGGTTTATTATGCACATATCTGATTGTAACAGCCACGTGGATAATGGCATGCGACTAACAAGTTTTAGGTTAATATGCAATCATTTTTGTCAGAAATTATAGTAAACTATTTAAAATTCATAAAAATATTTACAGGTGAGTGTATTTTGTTGATATTAATTAATATATTAATATATTAATATTAATATATTAATAAAATTTAAATTTAAATTTAAATTAAAATATAATTAAATTAATAATAAAATATATTAATCTTGATATATGAAATTTTCATATTATATTCCGTATATTTTTTAATTAACAGGAACTTACTTAAATATTTTGTTGCTGAACGTTTTTGTGGCCTAACTTTAAGCAATAATATAAATATTTTAATGCTAATACACTGCTTAAACTTGCTATTTTTGCTTTTTAGACTAAATGCTCTAAATTCATAATTTCTATATCATTAATTAAATGACCTCTCAGAGAGGAAAGTTGTTGGTGGACTTATGCACTGGACGTCATGTTGTTTTTAAAAAACCTGAAGAGGGTAGTTCAGATATATTTATTTCTAAAGCATACAATCCAACACGAAATGAACATCCGAGACAAGGCTATTCTTCACATTCTCCAGGATCAGGTTCAATGGAAATCTTTAACTTATCTATTTGATGCAATTCTACAGAAAGTAATATTTTTTCAAACGATTTACCACTACCCGATTTAGAAATGGATTTTTTAATGAATTAAGCAATGTGGACTTTTCGTAATAAAAAACATCACATCGGTTCCGTTGTCGGAAAGACAGAATTAATAGACAGTGGTCCCACAAAACATTTTTTTTGATAAATAACAATCTGAAATTTTGGGAACAGCTTCGTTTTGACGAGATGTCCATCTTTTCTATCTTCGAAAAATCTCGAATTGGGTAACTAATAAAGGTAGATAAAAAAGAAAACTTCAGAGTGTCGGACTAGAAAAAGTTTCCACTTTACGTGTGGGACAATGTAATCCTTAAATTACAATTAAAATTAACAAGTTGTTGTGAGAAAATTAGGTTTTATTTTAAATAGATTAATTTTTAAAAAAAATTCTTAATTCCGAATCCTTAGAGTGGAGGAGGAGAGGCAATACCACTTTGCCCGACCCCAGTATCAAGCCCAGGTTACAAGTTAAACTTACAGCAATCACTTAAATAACTTTTATGTCGTAAGACTGAAATACAGAGCATTTAATAAATATAGGAAAGTAAAGGGGAAATTATATGTCAGCAGAAAAATAGAGAAAATTCAAAATGATAAATGGCATATTAATTTTGTTACAAAGTTAGAACAGATGTTAAATGTAATAATACGAGGGTGGATTGAAAAGTACTCGGCCTAACACAGATCCATTCAATTCTAAAAATCAAATCTGCCCACATTATTTAGTTCGATTCAGAGTAGACAATTGTGTGAAGTTGAAACGTCTACAATATTTTTTTGTGATTTTATAAGTTTTTTAACAAAGCTATTGGACATACTTTCTGCAAATGGATCAAATCGAGCAGCGTGCCGTAGTACCTCCATAAAAAGGGGCTTTCACCGAAAGCCATCCATGATGATATGGTCAGTACATTAGGGGATTCTGCTCTGTCTTATTCATCCATTAAAAAATGGATAGCAGAATTCAAGTGTGGGAGAGAGAGTGTGAAAGATGAACCCCGATCTGAAAGGCCGTCGACGTCCACTACTGACGAAAACATTTAATAAGTACTAGATTTAATTGTGCAAGACAGTAGATTAAAAATTAGAGAGACAGCCGAGATTATAGGCATTTTTTATGAATGAACTTAAAATATAATAGTCAATATTGGGTTTCCACAAAGTGTCTGCGAGGTGGGTTTCAGTTGAACAAAAAAGGACATGATTGACTATTTCACGTAACTGTTTGGAGTTATTTGAAATCGTTTTGTTACAATGGACGACAATGGACATGGGTTCGTAACTGTACGCCAGAATCAAAATAATAATCAAAACAGTGGAGAAGACCTGGTTCACCACCCCCGAAAAAAAGCAAAGGCGCTTTTGTCGGCAAATAAGGTAATCTTAGGCTTCAGTATTCTGAGAATCGAGGGATGTGATTATGACTGATTATCTTGAAAGAGGTCAGACTATAAACTTTGATTACTACTGTGTCTTACTACGTCGTTTACGAGAGGAAATAAAAGGAAAACGTCAGGAATGGTCAGAAGAAAAGTCCTGTTTCATCAAGATAACGCCCGTGTTCACACGTCTGTGCGACAATGGCTGAAGCCCACAATTGTGGCTTTGAACTATTACCGCATCCACCTTATTCACCTGATCTGGCACCGTTAGACTTCTTTCTATTCCCTAACCTAAAAAAGCACTTGGGTGGTCAAAGATTTTCGACAAACAACGAAGTCAAAACAGCAGTAGACGCGTATTTTGACTCTAAGGAAGAATCATTTTATTTTTCAACGATCTAAATGCTTTGAATAGGAGATGGCAAAAGTACATCGAACTTGATGGTGATTAGATATGTAGAAAAATTAATATATAACTGATTTAGTATGTGTTTATTTTCTTAGTTAGGCCGAATACTTTTCAATCCACCCTCATATGTTAAATGAATGATCTCAATTAACAATACTGAGGCTGATCTTGTGCCTTACATATTATTTATTAAAACCGTTTGATAATAATGCCTATATTTTTATATTAATTACTTATTAGTTATTGATATTATATTGTAGTAGATATAAAATTTAAATTGTTATTGTCTGTTGCTACTGTTTTGTATGTAGGTAGATTTAAATTTTTAATTAGGGTACTTTAAAATACCTCCAATCGAAAATTTCACAGTAAAGACTTGTCATAACGTCCCAAAAGAATAATTTTGAATGGATTTTTGATTTGATTTTTATTTGGTGATTATTTTTATCATGTAACCGTTGCGCGCATGCGCAAAAGTATGCGCAGAATAATAAAATAAAAATATTATAATTAACATAGAGTTTTATTTCGTAATACATGTCATTATTAATCTTCATTTTCATAATTAAATACGATACGAAGAAAAAAGAAAAACTAAGTTTACGCACATAGCAAGCATAGTTTTAAAATAAAAAAAACTCAAAAATTACCTTATATAAATAAATAAATAAATATTCACGGGACAAATTACACTTATTGATCTAACCCCAAAGTAAGCAAATTATTTGCTTGTGTTATGGATGTTAGTAAACGATACTAATACATAGATATACATATATAAATACTTTTACATACATAACACAGGTCAACAAAAAAAATTTTTTTTTCTGAGTCTGATATTTAGTGACCATTTTCTGATTATATACATCGAATGGTAAACAGAAACGCTATTAACAATCAATAAACTTTGCTTTTGTACTTTATAAAATGAAAACTAAATGTAAACTAAACTAGATTTTTTGAAGAGCCATTGCATTTATGGTGTACCTAAGAGAGGAGTGGGGGGACTACTATTCATTTTCTAAAGTTTTTTTGTATTCTTTTTTGTATTTTTGTGTTTAGCTATGCCGTATTTTATAATTATATTAATAAAAATGTATAATTGATAACTTGTTTTCCTTTTAAATATAATTGAAATTTAAAAATAGAGCTTTTCCATAAAATTTGAATTTTCGTGCTGGTAGCTACAAAAGCAAACTTTATTTGATAAAAATATTTTTTCATTCTTTAGTTAGGCATAAGTAATCAGAATCAAAAGTACAGAACTCAGACTCAAAATTCATGTTGACCTGTGTAATAAACACCCAAACCCGAAAATACAAACATTTATGCTCATCACACAAATGCTTGTCCCCGTCGGGGATCGAACCCGAGCCCCGTTGATTGCGTAGTCAGGGTCACTAACCACTCGGCCAACGGGGTGCAATATATGTGGTCCTTGTGCACATGTCATTATTTGAGCTAGCAAACAAAATTTGATATGTGCACGAAACACAACAAAAAATATTTTAGCTTTCATACACGAATGTAATAATTTTTTTGTTACCTTAGACTAAAATAGTCGTTTTTTGCCATATTTTGTTTATTTTTAATTTTTGCAGAAGATAATAGATTCAGAAAAAAATAGTTTTAATGCTTTCCTGAAAAGTTCTCAAAATGCACATATCAGGTTTGGCAAGCGGATCGACGAATTTAGCATTTTATTAAGTACTCGTAGATACAGAAAATGGCCACGTTTTACAAGTAAGGAGAACTAAGACGACTAGACGTTTCAGTCTCAACAAAAATCCAATATTTGGCTTATTCAAAGATGCGTGTTTGCAAGACCGGATACACTTTATTATATACAAGCTGTTGCCCGCGACTTCGCCCGCGCGGACTTTTTTTATTCCGCACAGCTTCTCCCTCGTGGGTGATAGCGTGATAATATGTAGCCTATATGTTGACCCGACCTGTTAGTAATATTCATGCAAAATTTGAAGTAAATCCATGCAGTACTTTTTGAGTTTACCCCGGACATACATACAGACAAACAGACAAACAGAAAAAAATTCTAAAAAACTATATTTTTGGCTTCGATATCGATTGTAGATCACGCCCCAAGTATTCTTTTAAAAAAATATTCAATGTACAGTTTTGACTTTCCTACAATTTTATTATATGTATAGATTAGACATGATATTAGAGATAGTTTCGTTTCTTTTTATATTTCGATTCTGTATTAAATGGGAAATATCAGATGGGAGTTGTGTAATACTATAACTACTGCTAAACATGTATATGTTACGGGCGATTTGATTACCCGGGCAATCTTGATATGATTCGATCATTGAGAGTAAAGACCAAAAACATAAATTAAAATTATATTTTTCTTTAGCTGGGCCCTTTTTTCATAAGTCCAGGTTTTATATACATTGAATTTATCATTTAGTCCGGGCAGTATGAATAATTGCCTCTGGCTAGGCAAAATCAGAAAAAACAAAATCGGCCCAAGATGAATAGACGTAGTATAATTGCTTTCATTGTTTCAGTGAAAAAATAATGTCTTTTTAAACAATCAAATTTTATTAAAACTAACTGCAGTATCGCCTCTGTGGTCTAGTGGTCTGGTACTGATGTTGACCATGCGAGGTCCCGGGTTCGGTTCCCGGGTTAGGCAAAATTCAAAATTTTTTTTATACCATAAGATACAAGAAACAAGCAGATCGGTCTCCTGATGGAAAGCGTCAACGATCGCCTATAGACACCAAAGATGTTAATGGTGCGTTACTACCTTGTGGCGAGGTCTAATGCTACATGCATAAGTTTACCGGTTACCTTACCCTCCAAACCGGAACACGACACCGACAAGCACTGACGATATTGCGGCAGAAATAGGTAAGGCCGTGGTACCAGACTCGGACAATTCAGAACTCTACCACCTAGTAGCCACGATGGTAGTGACTCGCATAGCCAATCGGTCGCCTTTTACGACCTGCCTGGCAGAACAGCAGTTGGTCTATTCTACAAAGGAGCCCGGAACCAACATGGAGAGATGTGTTTTTTCAGGTTTTTAATAAAAACAACATGGCCCGGGATCGAATAAGTACCCGGTTAGTGATAGGCTTACCAACTATCACATTGAGAGACTCAGTATCGCTGACTAATCGTGGGTGTTTGGGGATATGGGCGTAAAGATACGCAACTGTATTTGGCATAAAATTAAAGCGCCAAAAGTGACCGACCCATTTTGATAAACAAGTTTTCCAAAATTGCAATAACTGCATGAATGTTAGGTATAAACTCCGATGTCCAAGACAGTCGTCCCCGTTTGGGTTCCTTTTCCCAGATGTGAGACCTAAAGGGGCAACCTAATAAACCTATTTCATATTTATGTGAAATTTCAGGTTTAAACTAAATATTATAATAAATTGAATTCAAATTGCATCAATATCAGGTATAAACTCCATTGTCGTTGACGTTCGATGGAGCTCAGCTTCGAGGGGATCACCTTTCCAGTTGCGGGACCCAAAGACAACCTAACAAACCTACCTCATATTTATGTAAGAAATTTAGTTGGGTTTTAGTATACTTAAGTAAATCTATATATAAAAAAAGCAATTGCTGTTCGTTAGTCTGGCTAAAACTCGAGAACGGCTGAACCGATTTGGCTAATTTTGGTTTTGAATTAATTGTTGAAATCCAGGGAAGGTTTAAAAGGTGAAAAAATATAGAAAAAATAAGAGTAGTTAAAAAGGCAGAACGCTTGCCGGGTAAGCTAGTATTATATAAAATTGCATCAATATCAGGTATAAACTCCGTTGCCGACGACGGATGATGGAGCCCAGCTTGGAGGGGCTCCTCTTTCCAGGTGGGTGTGGAACCTTAAGGTAACTTAACAAATCTATTTCATATTTTTAAAAATTCAGCTAGGGTTTTAATATGCGTAACACATATCATGCTAATAAGTATAGGTACTAATAATATAGATACGCATATCATACTAAACGAATATCAGAATCCTAATGTTCATTCACGAGGATTCATTTATTCACATCATCACGAGGTATTCGAATCTATTCAGCTCTTTTCCTTAAAAATCTATGTCAAATGCCGTTAATCCATTCAAATTGATTAATTCGGGACTCAATTAATACATTATACTTTTCTCAATTAAACTCAATAATGATGAGAATCAAGCTTTTGATCTCGTGATCTAAGCTGCATAAGTTAACCACAAGAAATTCAACGTCAACAAGCACTCACTAAGTCTGTTTTCCGGGTTATAATTGATCGCTTCAATTTACAGTAAAAACATAACTGAAGATTTATATTCAACAGCACACAGACCGTAAACCGGATATCAAAAGGACCAAAAAACACCGGGATAGACCAGAAGAACACAAAGAGCTGAATTTATCGCCCACCTTTCGTGTCTGAAACACACAACACAGATATCTGAATATACAAAATGAGACAGAATTTTTAATGTACGTAATTAATTTATTGCAAAATACTGGGTTGTAAAATAAAATTTATTTATCTGGATATTAAGATATTAATCCCGAATTTAGTATTTGAATCTAGTCAAAGGTCTGTCTAATAGTGTACTAAGTATAATCGTATGCAAATCCATGTTTGCATATGTTTCTGAGTTAACATTCAGCAAATATCATTATAATATAAATGTTAACGTCTGTCTGTCTGTCTGTCTTTCTATCTGTTTGTCTGTCTGTCTGTGGGTGTGAAATTTGGTAAAGAGACAGCTAAAAACCTTAAACGAAACATAGACTAAGATGTTTTTTAAATCTACCCCCGATGGACTTCAACCATTAGCCAGTGGGAGTGAAATCCGTTTTTTTATATCATTAGATAGCAAATAAGTAGATGGCTCTCCTGATGGAAAGGGACAACTATTGTTTATAGACTCCAAATATGTGTAAGGTGCGTTGCTATTCATGTGGCAGGGTCTTAATGCCACATGCACAAGTGTACCGGCTACCTTACCCGACCAACCAGAGCGCGACAGTAACAAGTGCTGACACTATTGCGACAGAAATAGGTAAGGTGCCAGTACCAGACCCAAAAAAAAAACAGCAGCAGTTGAAGAACTCTAACCACGTAGAAGCCACGACGGTAAGCCGATCGTTCGCCTCTTACGAACTGCTTGGCAGAACTGCTGATGTTATGTTCTTTAAAGGAGCCCGGACCGCATCGAGAAAAATGTCGTAGGATACCTGTTTGGCTAACTTAAACAAGTGGAATTGTCATCACAAAGATAGCAACGTATACTATACGGTAATAGCATGTAACATACCTTATTAGGAATCAATCAGGCTCGGAAACACTTCCTGACGGAGACAAACATTTGTGTGATAAATAGTTGTTTTTTTATATCATAAAGTCAAAGTCAAAGTCAAAGTCAAAACATTTTCATTCAAATTATCCTTTACAGGCACTTTTGACGAGTCAACATTTTTTGAGTTACTACCGGATCGGAAACGCGGCCACACACTGAGAAGATCCGGCGGAAGAAACTCAGCGGGCTTGTCTTTTTTTGTGAATATACATTTTTTTTAAACAATGTATTTATAATAATGTATTTATTTATTTATTATAATAAGTACTGCCAACAAGATATACATTATTACATTCGCCATGACAGCCATTACAAAGCAAGACGTAAGCACAAGATAGCAAACAAGTAGATGGGTCTCCTGATGGAGAGTCAACTATCGTCTATAGACGCCAAAGTTGTTAATGGTGCGTTGCTATCTTGTGGCGAGGTCTAATGCCACATGCATACGTTTACCGGCTACCTTACGATTCGAACCGGAACATGACAACGACAAGCACTGACGATATGGCGGCTTTACTTGTAACACGTGGCCATTTTCTATATATATCTAATAAAATGATAACGTTAATTGACTGACTGAATTTAAGCACTAAGAAAATTATTTTTTGTAACTCAGAACTCTACTACCTAGTAGTCACGGTGGTAGGGACTCGCATAGCCAATAGATCGCCTTTTATGACCTGCCTTTCAGAACCACAGTTGGCCTATTCTTCAAAGGAGCCCGGGACCAACACGGGGAAATTTTCTGCATTTTCTTGCCCGGATCTTATATCACCGCCTTACCTATTCCTGCCGTAATAGCGTCAGTAGTTGTCACTCTCATGTTTCAGTTGAAGAGTGAGGTAGCCGATAAACTTGTGCATGTGGTATTAAAGCCCCACCACACGGATAGCAACGCACCATTAACAGCTTTGTTATCTATAGACAATAGTTGCCTCCTTCCGTCAGGACAGCCATCTGCTAGCTTGCTATCTAATGCTATATATATAAAAATGACAGTGACAAGCGCTGACGCTTTTGTAGCTTTATTAAGTATGGTACCAGACCAGGCCAAGACGTTATAGATCTCTGTCACCTAGGAAAAAAAAGTGTCTTCAAGCTCTTATCGCCAAAGAGGTAGGCAGGGGTAAAACCAGTGCACCCACGACTAGCCGAAGATACTTAGATCCACAATGAGATAGCTGGCAAACCTATCGTCAATCGGGTACTTATCCAAATACGGGCAACGTTGTTTTATCAGAAAACTGAACATATTTTTGAATTCCCCGACTCGGGAATCGAACCCAGGATCTCATGTAGTCAACAAAGATACTGGGCCATTAGACCATTGACCCTTCCATTAAATAAAGCTTGTTTTAAATAAAAAAATAAAAAAACATGTTCTATTCTAGTAAATTAAAACTAAGTCCCTGTATTAAACTCTGTGTCCAGGTAAACAATACGCTCGGCTCCAACAAACTCCGCCTTTGTGGCTCAGCCCATATATTGTGGCGCGTGTATTATCAGCCGCTGGATAAGATACCAGAGCTTACAAGCTAAATACGCGATTTCAAGCTAAGCCAACCGGCATTTTACTTTATACCCTAACCATACTTTACGTTTCCTTTAAGATCACTTTTCGCTATAATTATATAAACTAGCGATCACTTGTGGCCGTAAATTGACCTTAGACTAAACAACAAAATCTTTTTAAAGTTTGACATCAAATTTATTTTATCTATAATTGGTAGAAAATTCGTAAAATGTTAAAAATGTAATACTTTAGTCTCCTAAACATCCCTGTTCATTGAATTACATGAAATACAAGAGTGTATATACTGGCGCAATAAAGCACGAATGTTCCGAACCTAGCCCCAGCTAATGTTTTATTAAAAATATCATACATTTGTAGGTATATCATATGTATATATGTATATCATACATTATATTGTGAAAAAATAGAAATAAACCATGTTATACTGTTTTATCGTACCGAATGATATGACAAGGTTTAAAAATTACTCTTGAAATTATTTTATTTCATTGGTAAGTAGTATAAACTCTGTATTTCTGTATGTAATTACAAGCTACACTGACGAAATAAGTAAACTAACTAATTGTCTTGAAAGGCGTATCTATGTAATCTGTGATTAAACCTGTCACTACCATCGTGATTTCTAGGAGGTAGAAGACAGTAAAGTCTAGCCGGGCTATGATACTACTGCCTTACCTATTCCTACCGCAAAAGTGTAAGTGCTTGTCACTGTCGTGTTCCGTTTTGGAAGATAATATAACGTATATACAAAATTGTTACAGGGTAACATATTATTTTACCTGACTGCGCTAACAGGTAAGTGTTTGTTTTAGGAGTGTGTGTATCTTTAACGAGCTCTGAAACCTAAACGGCTTAATGTACGAGTATTTAATCTTGGGAGGTGTGATTACATTCATCTTAAATGTGAGAATGTTGTAAGTACGGATTAAATTGATACGTCTTTCAAGGCAATTGCTTAGTTTGTCAGTGTATCTTTTATTTATACTCATAATACAGAGTTATACTACTTACCGATTAAATAAAATCACATTAAGCGCAATTTTTAAATCTTTCCATCCCATTCGGTACGATAAAACATTATTTCTATATTTTCACGATATAATATTCCTACTCTATATGTCACTTTTGACAGTGATAGGAGTGTTTGCTCATATATGCGCATCGACACGTTTCCTTCCCAATGGCGTGTCTATTAATATTCATGTGGTCTGTGGTTTTAAGCTGTATAATTTTTTACGCGACTATGCTAGAACGAAAGGTATACTTTTTCCAATTGAGTTGCAGCAGTGCACACCCAAAACCAAACGTTTAGCCTTCAGGGGTGGGTGGGACACTTGGGTCTAACAAAAATTAGCATTTTATACTTTAATATTTTACAAACGAGTCCTTTAATCGAAAACTTGTTTTCACAAACCTACTATATTTTTTAAATATCTATCCAAAAAAAATCCCACATTATGGAGTACGTTAGCAAAATAATAACATTCCCACTTTACACGTAGGTTAGCTACCCTGAAAAAAAAAATATTTTTCAAGGTTTTATGTTACTCCTTGTCGTGACTACTGTGTATATTCGTGCCAAATTACAGCTTTCTAGTACTAAGGATCTCTGAGTTATCGTGCGGACGGACGGACGGACAGACATAGCCAAAGTATAACGGTACCTAGTTTACTTCGGGAACCCTAAAAACCCGAGTGCGATTGGACTTTACTTGTTTTCATTCTAGATATAACGCTTTTTTGTTGGAAATACTGATGTGACGCCGTTGGTTCGTACCGCTAAAGGGTCATAGTGATGGAACCAGCGGGCCAGCTTCTTGTCAGGTGACGTCATAACTGTGGAGGTTGATGACGTCACACAAGGACAAGTAAGGGGAAAAAGAAGATCTTCCCAGCTAGGCAACTGCCTAGCGACCGAAGTCCATTTGAAAAGCGTTAAAACTTGTACATAGTGTGTACAAGATAAATAATTGTGATATCGCGATTCTGGTTTTATTTTTTAAATTTCATTTTTTTTTCATTTTTTATTATTTTTCTGGTAGCGTTTGTAGATTGCTTGAACCGCTACACTGGAATACAAGCTTGTAAAGATTTTCGGGTGTAAGCGAATTTTAATGTGCTATTTGTAATGAATTATAATCTGTTGACATATTCGAGAGACCATTATCTGTATCATTTTATTTTTGTATCTGTATCATGTTATTGTCAACGAGTTGTCAAAGTAAAGTAATTGTCAGTAAGTGAACGTAAAAGTCACAACTGAGTGCTAAGTGTGAGTTTTTCTTATCGCATTCGATCGTGAGCGCGTTTGGAGTTTACTAGGAATTTGTATGTGATTTGTACAGCGCCACCTAGTGGTAAACGTGAGAAACCAGTTTACCACTAGGTGGCGCTGTACAAATCACATACAAATTCCTAGTGAACTCGAAACGCGCTCACGATCGAATGCGAAAAGAAAAACTCACACTTAGCACTCTGGTCGCCAGACGGATTGACCTCATTGTAGAAGCGGCGTCAAAGAGTAAGCTGTCAGTAATATGTATTATTCTTGAGTGATAAAATATGTACTCATAGTGAAATTAGTAAAATAAATGTAATCATGGCTATTTTATATAATCTTTTACTTATTTAACTCCCTTCTGTGATTACATATGTCATACGATTTTTCGTTAAATTGAGAGGCTATTACTTTTTACTATTTTTTTTTAAAATAATAGTACAGTTGCCTGAAACAATATCTAACAAATTACAATTTTTCAAAATAATATCTATAAACATTTATAGTCATAATCATTAACTTAAACTAGTAAGTCAATGGTCATAATTTAAAAAAAAATTACACAGCTTTGGAAACAAAATAATGTAAACATCATCTAATGTCAAAATCATAATATGGTCAATTATTCCCATATGTGATCAATAAATTTTATTTAAAATAATGTAATTTCCTTACACCGTTTGGGACACGTTATAAATGCCTTACAACTCAACTCGACAGAAACCTTTGTAGGTAAGAGGACATCTTTCCATATTCTAATGGAGCTTCTGTAATCTCCTGAAACACTCCAAGTAATAAGTGTTAAGTTTTAAGAGCCCTTTGTTTGACGCAAGGAAAGAATTACCAGCGGGTTGTTTTTTTATTTATACATTGATCATAAAATTTGTTTGTTTTTGTCCTTGTCATTCAGTTATCAAAACATATCAGCTTATTAAAAGAACAAGACGCAAGATTAAACGGTGTTCAAACATTAGTAAGGGCGCACGAAAATATAAGAATGTAATTTAATAATTTAAGTGGTAAAAGTAAGTAATCAGATGTTTTCTTCATACCCACGTTATATTAAATCTTATAATATTATAAAATATTTAAAAATGCAATGCAAAAACATGTTAATCCACGTTAACATACATACATCTATAACTTATACATCCACACGTATCATGTAATATGCACGCACTGTTGATCATGACTATATCTTCAAAGAGTAGACAGATTTGCAAGAACCTACGGTAACTAACAGGGTGAAGTCTCGTGGTGTAACTAGTCAATCATTCGAGAAATCGAGCACATACATAGAAAAGTTATGTTTTCCGGAAAACGAAAAATCTTACTTAGAACCCAATCCAGTATTTGAATCCGCAAACTCAAAAATCAGACATCCAAAGTTCTTGTTTATTTTGATTTTGATTTTTGAGATCGCTTATGAAACGCTGTTAATTGAATTTTTTACAATACAAAACGTTAAAATCGCAGCGACACACTGCGTAGATCATTCCATTCCATCATGAGTCTATGTTAGAACTGATATTTCTAGATGATGGAGGCAAATTTTCTTAATTCTGTTGATACATAAATCGATTAATTAATGGTGTAAGCTAGGGCTTATTTTGTTGCATCCATTAATAGATAAACTATTCGGGTTACAGTGAGAATACTTTTCTTTATAACATAACAGAGCAAAAAGCAGATGGCTCACGTGATGGGAAGGAGAACCATCGCCTATAAGCACCAAAGATGTCAATGGTGCGTTTTTATTCGTGGGGCGGGATGACAATGCCACATGCATAAGTCTACCGGCTACGTTACCCTCAAAACCTGAACACGGCATTGACAAGCATTAACGCTATTGCGACAGGAATAGGTGGACGGTGGTACCTAATACCCGGGCGAGACATTGCGTAATTCTACCACCTAGTAGTCACGATGATAGTGACACATGTAGCCAATCGGTCGCTTTTTACGACCTGAATCGCCGAAATGTGTGTACGCATCTAACTTCAGAGGAAATGCACCAAATTTAATTATATTTCTATTATTGTGTTTATTATTGTTAGGGCAAGGTATGTATGAAGAAAATATTTAAAAATCGTAGGAGAAAATATTATATTGAAAGTGTGTGACTGACTGAGACAAAATAAATTGGGAGACTTTCTTTATAAATAATAATAATAATCAATGCAGGCAGTGTAAAGGCCCCAGTACAACTATCCTACACATTACTAGAGCATGCAGTGCCTTAGCTCAAAATAATTGCATACACCGGCATGTAGAAACCGCAAACATTATCATATATAGAAACTATCATACAAATATAACTTATTAACAAATGTTAATAAGTTATATGTAAATCTGCAAAAAGCGATTATTTTAAATACATTCCGCATTGTTCGTAAGATTTTTCAAGCATTAACTAGCCAATAGGGAGATTTTTACACACCATAAATAAAATATGTTAACATATAAGCATAATCATGGCATAACATGTCATTAATTATTCACTTGGTGAAAACTCGTTTTTTTATTATATTACCAGATCATATCTGAAGAAAAAATTAATTAATGAAATAATAATAATAAATTTATTCACTCTTCACAAAAAAGAAAACGTAAGACCCGGTTACAAAACATACAGAAAATGTCTGTGAGAGACTTGTACAATGTAACTTAAGTACAATGTACCTGAATTATAGATCACTAGGCACCCCTAAATGAAAATCTGTACGTATATCCTATCCTTAACCACAAAAAAATAAAATAAAAATATTGATCGTATTATATAATTGTAATTCTATTTATTTAGTGTGTTGATATTGTAAACGGTAAATTTTGTTTCGTTTTTTATTAGGTACCTAACATCATCACCTAGTAAACTAACTTGGGCAACATAACACCACGCGTGCGAAAGCAAGGGGAAGGGGAAGGTAATAATATAGATACCTATTAAGATATTTAAAAACATTTCTATGTAATGTATGTAAGAGAAAGTCCAAAAATCTAACGTTAAAATGATGCCATCGACAGTTATTAGTTTAAGGATAACCACTCGTTAGATCCTAATCTATAATTATAAAATAAATTATAGCCTCTTTACTTGTGGCACACGCTAACTGTAGTGGTACATCTGACAATCGGATAGAGTTTAAATAAATAACGAGGGAATTCTCACATCCGGCCGTTTCAGGGCATTACGCAACTTTTAAATTGACTGCGCTGATGTACTACTACTTTATACGTAAAACGTATACTTTTAAGCGTTTGACCACATTGTTGATCGAATAATTGACACATACGCTTAATGAAACCGATTAAGAAGGACTTCTGGCTTGATTTCAGGCACTTGTGTAATGAGGATAGATGTTTATTTTTTGAAGTGCAAACTTCTTTAGCCGCCCTAGATGATTTCTGGTAGACGAAATCCACTTGATTTCGCGTCAGCAATATACATTGGTCGAGCGACTAGGAAAATTTCGTGTGAAATAAATGGGGCTAGGGATCGACTCCTAACGGGAGCAAGAATTTTTATAGTGAATAATGTCAGTACTTAATTTGTTTTTCAGTATTTGTTACAAACATCATTTTTATTAATGATATTTAATATTATATTGCAGTTAGTATAATAATGAATATTAAATAACCGGTATGGAACAACTCAGAAAAAATCTATGTCAGACCCTCTCTAAGAAATCTATGAGCATCAGAGTGACCTGAAAGGACCTGTATAAGTACATGTATGTTTTGGGTACTCACGGTACGGGGTGATCGGGAAAAGATCTGTGTCAGACTCTATATGAGCATCGGAATGACCTGAAAAAGACCTGTACAATTCTGTGTATGGTCTGGGTACGCACGGTATGGGGTGATCGGCAAAAGATCTGTGTCAGACTCAATATGAGTATCGAAGTGAGCTGAAAAAGACCTGTATATGTCCTTGTACATTTTGGATACGCACGGTACAGGGTGATCGGGAAAAATATATATCAGACTCAATATTTAAGCATCGCAGTGGCCTGAATAAGACCTGTATAAGCCCGTATATGATATGGGTACGAGGTGACAGAATTGATTCTTGTCTCAGATGAAGTCCCAGATGAGCATAGAGGTGACTCAGAAAAGGCTTTTTTCAAATTCCATCATTTTCCGTCGAAAAGACCCGTGTAAGTCTCACTGAGCATTGGGATGACATATTAGGGACGTCATACTATAGGCATTTTTAGTGTTCTCTTCTATATTTAACCGTGATATGGGTTTAAGACATAAATTTATTCTCATTTCCTAATTTACGGTAAACTCAAGTAATTTTCCGTAAATTTTCCACGAAATGTTATATGGAACTGCTGTGATGCAACAGAAATGAAAGGTAGTGTAATAATAGGGCAAATTTATCCAAGGTCTGAAATTAGAGAAGACGATAGCGGCACAATAGTCTACCCTCTTCCACCACACTTTCTTCCACGTCAAAAGCAAAGGCAACACACAAATTTCTCTC
Source organism: Apodemia mormo (assembly GCA_036924255.1). NCBI lineage: Eukaryota > Metazoa > Arthropoda > Insecta > Lepidoptera > Riodinidae > Apodemia > Apodemia mormo. Next base: position 9,145,289 of record JAUPFN010000007.1, on the reverse strand, counting down.
TTTTCTCTTTGTTCTCAACGCACGTTTCACTTCGCAACCGAAGAATCTTCGGGAGAGTCAAATAGCACTTCACTGTATGAAGGGTGAAGCATTAGTAATTCTTCAAATATTGAATTCGTGTAATTAGTTTTTTTAAAAGACTAATTTGTCAATGTTATATTGTCATCATTTGGTGTTTTTGTCTACAACATATTACAGCAAACAAAAATGACTACTAATGGAAAAAGAAAACCATGACCTATAGTATTGTTAAATATTTGGAGTTTAGGGGCGACGGTAACCTCATTCCACCAGGAGTTTCATAACATCTCACCAGGATTTGGTACCTTACCTTATATATATATATATATATATATATATATATATATATATATATATATATATATATATATATATATATATATATATATATATATATATATATATATATATATATATATATATATATATATATATATATATATATAATAAACACCCAAACCCAGAAATACAAACATCCATGCTCATCATACAAATGTTGGTCCCTGTCGGGTATCGAACCCGAGACTCGGCGATTACCTATTTAGGGTCACTAACTACTCAGCCAACGGGACGGTCAAACTTTTACTGCTATTAAAAGAAAATTTCATATGACAAAAGTATGTCTTTATAAAAATACAAGCTACAGACATTACGGCGACAAGTAATTATAAGCTACAGTGTTTGTAAATAACGAATCTGTGTAAAATTCTAATTGATACCATTGGGATATGAGGACTTGACACTAAATACACCTCACAATATCAACGTCTTGAAGACATCTATTTTACAAATTACGGCGTCACCTTAGTATTGTAAGCAAAGTTGAAAAGAACATTATTGCTACGAAATAGAGCCTTAAACTCGTTGTGACAAATTAAAAGCTCCAAAGAAGAATATTAAATGTAATAAACGGTCCCTTTGTTGAATTATAAAACAATAAAGTGAATAGACGGTGAAGTGAGGACTGATGTTTATTTTTAATTATCTTTGATTTTACGGTCATTCTGTTCTAAATAGCCTTAAATATTTTCCTAATGGGATCAAGCGGTTTCTCGATAGAAAATATAATTTTAAGGTATTCTCAAGAGAATTTGTGGACAAAATATTCCATATTATCTTAATTTTGAAATAAAAAATAAATATATACAAATAAAAAGAATAAATAAATAAAAACCTAACACTGGCAAGATTTTGCAGAACTCTAACACATCATGAACGTTAACTGTCTGCGCCAGCAGCTGTGCCCGTGCGATCGGGCGTCGACCCGCCGCCGCGCCCCCTCCGCGACCCCGGCCCCCTCGAGGACAGCGTACGACGCGCGCCTCGCACTCCACCGCTCGACACGACCGCCGACACTACGCAATTGTCTATACTTTATACCAGCGAAATATATATATAAAATATTACAGTCCACAAATTACACTTCCAATTAATATAAACCACCAGTTTTTGGTCCTACATCGCCAAGGAGTTCAAAAGCAAGTCAAAGAAAACTTAGATTTTGCGACGTCCGAAGAATTCCAAAGTATTGACGGTTGCGCCGTTTGAATTTGTGCGAGTCACCGAGCAAGCGAACAAAGGCGTTGCGTCACCGGCTGCCTTTCTACACCAAGTCGGCAGCCCCTGCATTCCTGTGCATCCAGCGACGGACACGACGGCACGCTGTGAGTTCGTTCCAAATCTTTAAATCCTTTCCTTTACATTTTTTTTGTCTTTCCCTGATTTAAAAAATATATATTTATCTGTTAAAGTCCATTTCCGGCCTATATTTGAGTGAACAGAGCTTTTATTCATAATTTCCTTTATATTTCAATTGCATTTTGTACGAGTAATATACACTGATGCTAAAATAGCCATTCATAAATTCAAACGGTCGTTGTATAACTGACGTGTTGCTTGGGGTCAATGTCCGCTCGGCCACTCAGCTGTTTCTTATCGCTAATCTGCCTTTTGCTAACGCTATAATAGCATTCCGAAGACAGTGTTATAATAGTTTTATGCATTATTTTGTATTTTAACGATTATTTACACATTTTGAGTGCTTTTTAAGCTGATTTTTTTTTAGTGCTACCTACCTAAATAGCTTTATTAAATTTTTATTTCGGTTTTATTGCATATTTAAATAATTTAACGTAATGGCTGAGAATTCCAAAGCTGATATTGAGAAAATAAAAAGATTAAAGAAGACTAAAGGTTCTATGAGAACAAAATTAACTCAGTTTGAAAATTTCTTAGAATTGGCTACTTCCTACCAGGAATTAAGTGATTTGCATATCACTGAGTTAGATTTTCGTCTGTCTAAAATAGAAAACTTATACCAGGAATTCGACACGTTACAGAATGAATTAGAGGCATTGTGCGATTCCCCGGAAGAGCAGTACGCAGATCGCGAGCTGTTCGAAAAGCAGTACTACCTCCTGGTCTCCCGTGCGCGTCGAATGATTGCTGACAACTCCAAGCGGGACGACGGCACCAACTTTGGCTCTGCAGCAGGCTCTGGCAGGTCAGGTGCTTGTGATCATTCTAACAACCATTTTAATTTGCCCAAAATAAATATACCTACTTTTAGTGGAAGCTATATGCACTGGCTTGAGTTTCGAGATACTTTTGTTTCAATGATACATAACAATGATAATATAAGCAATATAAGCAAATTTCATTACTTGCGCGCCTCCCTTCAAGGGAGTGCTGCAATAATAATAAAAAATATAGATTTTTCTGATAACAATTATTTAACTGCTTGGAACTTATTGTGTGAAAGATATAACAACACTAGATTATTGGTGAACAATCATGTACAAGCTTTTTTCACATTTTGATTTTTCTCGTCTTTTACGTGATGCCTGACAGTATTAACTGATAGAATTTAGACAAATTCTGATAAAACACAATAATAAGCTACGGAATAATGCACAAAACTCAGTCAATTTAGATAATTTCTAATATGCAGCAGTAAAACCTACAGAGATAAAGTATTTTTAACTCCCGATGCAATACGAAGGGTGTTTGAGTTTCAGGTGTGTATTTGTGTGTCTGTCCGTAGCGTCGTAGCGGCCTGGCGGATGATCCGATTTGGCTGCAGTTTTTCTTTAATGAAAGCTCTATTTTGCGAGATGGTTCTTAGCTAAGATTTAATAAAATCGGTTCCGCCGTTTCAAGATCATCAGCTCTTTTCAAACTTATGAAAGAAATTAGCGACTTATAAAGCATTTATCGATATTAAATGTTGTATTGTGTTACTTCAGTTATATTGCAACGACATAGTGACCTTGATATGATGCTGTTAGATCTTCATTTGAAGATCATCAGCTTTTATTCAATTAGCAAGGTTCGTATGTTATCCGTTTGTACTAAAACTTGGAAAACTTGTGTAAGATATTTAATAGATTCAGGTGTTACATTGCGGAAATCCATATATAATATAAATACCATAATTTCTTCTTTAAGCTTGTGTAAGTTAAGTAACCATGCAATATTATGGTACCATCCAGGTGATCTCATGATATAGCCCAGATATAGGAGCTGGAACTCTTAGATGCAGAGTTTTGACGAGATAACCGAGTTTTGGCTCATTGGCATTATTCCTTTAAATATATACTAAGTTTAATCAGTACTTATGATGACTAGAATCTAAAGTTGGAATTAAAAAACTACTACCGAAACTCACAGATAAAAAGTGCTAAGTTTGTGAAGTTGGAAGTTTATATTTCGTTACAATAATAAATTCTTTCTGATAATGTCAGAGGGCTCTGAAGATAGAAATTACTGAATCCAGATGAAAATTGTGAACAAAACGAACAATTTCTGAACTCATTAAGGTAAATTAATACTTGTAATGGCAAACACTTTGGTGTTGAACAATTCTAGAATCTGATCATTGAACTGGAAGGTCACTGTGGGAACTCCTAAACTAAACAAGATAACACAATATTTATTAACTGATAACACTTCTACTGTTTCACAATAAGATAATTATATTTAATTTCCGACCGGTTTCGTTTACACAAGCATCCTCAGGGTATTTACAGTTACTAACCGCCCCGTTGGTCGAGTGGTTAGCGCACCTGACTACGCAAGCAACGGGGCTCGGGTTCGATCCCCGACGGGGACAAGCATTTGTGTGATGACCATAACACAAGCAAATAATTTGCTTACTTTGGAGTTAGATCAGTCAGTGTAATTTGTCCCGTGAATATTTATTATTATTATTAACTCGGAACTCGGTCGGTACGATTAGTGATTGTAATTACCCTGAGGATGCTTGTGTAAGCAAAACTGGTCGGAAACTACATATAATTATCTTATTGCAAAACAGTACAAGTGTTATCAGTTAATAAATATTGTGTTAAAATGGAGTTTCGCCAAGTGCCGACGATAAAAAGTGTAGAAAATAAACAAGATAAACCAGTCTCGTTTGGACTCATTTGTTCTGTTTTTATAAACACCCTAGTGCTAGACTTTCCAGGGTCTCACGACGGAGCTGGATGGTGATCATGGAAATATTTGAATAAATCAAGCAATACCATCGACTTTGGGGTTGTTTGATTTGTTATTTTGAGGGCTTTGGAGCAGGATGACTTCCAGATCTGGAAGAAGTATATGAGAACTCCTAAGTTAATCCAGATAAACTCATTGGGTGTGGGCTTATTTGGTTTGTTTTGACATATACTGGTGTTGGATGATTTTTAGGATCTGTTGATATCTCTGTGATCTATGATAACTAAACAAAATAAACCTGTTGAGCTTGGGCTCATTTTTTTTTTGTTTTAAAAATATTCTGGTCTGGATGATTCCCATAGTTTGGACTGATATAGTTGGCATTTATTGTTGGAAGACTTGCAGAGTTTTATGATGGTTCTAAAAGGTGACCATGGAACTCCTAAACTAAACAAAACATGCCCATCAATTAGTGTGGTCACATTTGTTATATTTTTACAATTATTCGATATTATCATTTTCACCCATGTTGATCCCGGGCTCCTTTGAAGAATAGGCCAACTGCTGTTCTGCCAAGCAGGTCGTAAAAGACGACCGATTGGCTATGCGAGTCACTACCATCGGGGCTAGAGAAGACCATAGCGGATACCAACTAGGTAGTAGAGTTTTGCATTGTCTTGCCCGGGTCTGATACCACCACTTTACCTATTCCTGTCGTAATAGCGTCAGTACTTGTCGCTGTCGTGTTCTGGTTTGGAGGGTAAGGTAGCCGGTAAACTTATGCATGTGGCGTTAGACCTCGCCACAAGATAGCAACGCACCATTAACATCTTTGGTGTCTATAGGCGATGGATAGTTGACTCTTTCCATCAGGAGTCCCATCTGCTTGTTTGCTATCTTATGATATAAAAAAAAATTAGAAAAAAAATATTAGAATCATTTCCAGAGTTACATGATTAAAATGAAAGGAGGCCATGGGAGCTTTGCAATAAAACAACTCAAGTTCACTGATTAAGGATGCTACAGCATTTTCTTTAAAGATCATCAGCTTTTGCTCTTAAAATGATGCATGAAGCAGAATGATGGTCAAATGACAAGAAAATGTGTCGAGGGTTTTTTAAATTTTAAATTTAGAATTGTATATAATATGCATTAGAAACATTCAATTAACAATAATAAATATTCCACATTACACACACTATCATTCATTTGAGACACATATTATATACAAGTCTTCTATTTCATTAATGGAAAAAGTCTGTTGTTAAACTCAGAAGATATTTTATTGTTTTGTCTATGGTAGAATTTCGACTATATGGTAATCGATAGCAATATTAAAAATGCGTATCATCCACTACAAGCTACAAAAGCTCATGACAATTTAACTTACAAGCAAGGTATAATACTTGGTGTTAGCAAGGAGACGCACTCAACAAACCGCATGGAACGTGAAATATGACGCACACACCACATTTAACATGACAAGCGGCGCGCGAGAATGTTCTGCGTTAGTTATGAGATAGTTTCCCGAGTATTTCGACTTGAATTTATAGGAATTTCCTTGGACTACAGCGTCATTACCATCCTTGGCCAAACTCAGTCGTAACTATGAACGGTTGAAACTAACCATGTTATTTCCAATTGACTAACTTAATAGTTGTATTTCATTTGTACTCATACGATACAATAGCAGGATAATATAACATTTCTATTACTTAGATATATTAAAGAATTTGTATATGTATGTACGAGTGTTTATGTTTGATAGTATTTCAAGATGTCGATTACAAAGAGAGTATAATATAATAATTCTATTGAATATAAATGCGAGAATTTGTGTGAATATGTGTCAATGTTTCTTGGTTAGTATTTCAAGCTGTACCGTCGGTATGCGAAAGCAGGATAATAGAGTAATTTTTTTAATATTACAAATGCAAGAATTTTAATGTAAATGTGTGTATGTATTTTTGTTACTCATTGATGTTGTAATGTCTGAATGGACTTCAGTGAAATTTTGTATATAGTTAGTATATATCTGTGCCCTAATTCATGTAAAAAACCGTCAATCGAGTCGCAGCGCTTAGGATTCTTACAAACGGTTTGCGAATGGCAAATTTATCAAACAATCTGTGTTTAACATAATTTCTACAAGCAAATGGTCTGATAAACACGTATTATTTGCTTGTAAAATTAAATTGCGTTTTGGAAAGCGCTTGTTACACTCGTAAACACAATACAACGTCGCGTAGTTTTACGACGCGGCATAATGTGTAAGAAAATATGTAAGAGCCCTAAACGCTTCGATTCGATTGAAGTTTTTATTATTACGAATTGCTACGCCGTAGTCATTCATGTAGCACATCTACGGCGCGCATCTCTAGTGATACGTCTCGGAGTAGTGCTATGTCTAGAGTGTTCGGACAGTGAGTGGGATGAACGTCTACGTCTGAGTATCTGGTTGGCTGTGATGGGGCTACCAGGTAGAGATTTCATCTATTTATTATGTTTAGCAGATCTTTGCCATGACCATTGTTATAAGTATAATGCCAAGAAGAGTGCGTACTGTGTAGATCGCCTGCAAGAAGGACCTAGTCACTCATATTGAATGATGTACGAAAGTCATCTTTCAATACGGGTTTGATGCATGTGTGATAGGCCGATGCTAGTATGATCAATGATGGGCCTATGACCTGTCATACCAACGTAGCATACTGACACCTCTAGATTTTCTCAGGTAGGCGGATCTAGTGGTGTTATGTGTAGGGACCTTTTATAATAAATGAGTTCCACCCTTTCTCGTGAGTCTGTCATTTCTTATGATATTTTTAGTTAGCTATTCTCGGGCTTTGCATATAATATGGTTTTAGGAATGTTTCTTGTATCAACATAATGTCATTGTGATTTATTAGGAATCTTTAATTTGGTTATTTTGTCCGATTAAGCCGTTTGCATTGTATGACACGACAGTCAAGTCATGAGGGAGAATCCTTGAGCGATTGTTAATCATTGCGAGGATCTAGGGTATAGCGCCTGATCGTTTCCATTAGGGCTGCGTACTTCAGTAGTATAAATATGTGTTTGAATGGAAGGCATTCAGAGTATTCGCGTCCGAACGCGGCCAATTCGTTAAGGGCGATCGCGTGCGCTAGCTCTATGAGTTGTTCGTATACTGCTTCCGAGTTTCTAAACTCGGAAGTAGTTGTATGTCAGGCGATTTCCGTATTGGCTTGGACAACGTAGCCGACGTGACCGGTGTCGCTGGCGTAGCCTGCGAGACCGGCGTAGCAAGCGCTGTTCGGCTTGCGGCGCCACCGTTACGTCTCCAACTCGCGTAGCCGCGCGCGAGGACCGCGGGGCCTCGCGTCGGTCCCAACTCGCGTAGTCGTAACTAGCGATGGAAGTTTTGTCCATGCATTTACTGTGGGTGGCGGAGGTGATTTTTGTAACGCGGTGCCGCCGCCGGTTTTTTTTGAGTTGTCTATAACTCTAGGCAAGCTGGCAATATTGGATTGTTTCCTGCGCTTGGTTATTGTTTTTGAGGCTTTTGAATAGCCACGGTAGTTCGCGGGGTGACCCGAGACCTATATTTCTGGGGGTTTCGACCCTAATGTCCTCCATGTTCATGACGCTTTTAATATTGAATATTTTCCTACATTCCGGGGTAAGAATTAAAACTACTAAAATTAGTTCATACGGTTCTCCAGAAATGATTTGACATCCTATGTACTTGCAAGAATAGCGTCAGTGTCGGGTTCCAGTTTGGAGAGTAAGGTATCCGCTAAACGTATACATGTACCACATGGATGGTAATGGACCATTTTGTCTTCGATAGTGAAAAAGCCGTATATTTCCGTATTTTTACTTTTTTCTATGTTGTGTTATTCCGATTTTAGTTTTACAAAATAGGTCGCTCTGTATACTTTTTCATATCTGATTGAAGATAAAAGACGTTTTTGTCTAAACTTTAATTGAACAGTCGCATTTACGTAATTATGCCTATTCGCGTAATGATTTCTTTATTAATTCGGTAATTTAAAAGCCACATGTTGTATTATATTTTTTACACGAAATTAATAAGGCGCCAGAAACCATTTGCGCTTTCATGCTCTTATTGAAAACCAATCTTGCACTAAAAAAGCACGTCTACATCTACCATTAGTGCCCTTTCTATTTCGAATGATGATAATATACTTTGTTTTGAATACTTAAATAAATAGATATACTTAACCACTTAAGCCATTTTTTGTAAAAACATAAAAAAATATATTAACTAATACTTACAATAATAGTGCCAAAAAGCATTTGAAGTTTAAGGGGCGCATGTGGCTATATAGATGCACATAGCCACATGCGCCCTTTAAACTTCAACTTAGGATGCAATATTTGTAAGAAGTTTTTTTTTTTGATTATATATATTTGAAATAGTTTATTTTTTATTTTTCATTAAATAATTTACAAATATTATTAATTAGTATCAAAAATAATTAACATGGCCATAATTTCCATTGTGAATTTTTTTATTATCTTATAACTCAAAACAGCAAACTATCTCTTTTTCCGTTCATTTAAATGCGTTTTTCTTGGTTTAGCTTTTCGTATGATGCGTCTTTTTAATTACCGAGCGCAGCATCAATATATTTGGTGTCTATGGGCGATGGTTATCTTTCTCCATCAGGAAAGTCATCTGCTTGCTTTGTTATTCAAAAAAAAATGTTAACCACAAAGGTTTCCCATCCCTGTAATAAAATCATTAAAGTTGAAAATATTCCATACATATAAACTACATATCTAGTAATTTTGCCAAATGGCGAATATCTGGCCAGGTCCTTGATCGAATACCGAATATTCGGCCCCCGAATGTTCCTGTGATTTGATGTTTCTTGGTAAAATATATTAATATTTTTGAGTAATATGTGCAACTTTTTCTTATGATTAGCTATTCGGTATTATTCGGTATCGGCTTATGAATAGTTTGCAATATTCCAGTTCCAGTATAAGAATTTTCTCGTAAGGTTACAAATTGGTTGCAATTGTTAGATTATGAAATGACTAGATTTGTCGTATTTTCAGTATTCATAAACAAAAGTAGGTACACCTAAATATTTTTTTTGGGATATCATGCTTAATTAAAAATTCTTTTGTTGTAAATACAGCCCTAGTTAGTTTGGGAATCTCTGGTAATTCTAAGATACATCAGATTATTATTCTTAATTAGTGTAAGTCCGACTGATTTTTTGTAATTTTTGAAATACTTGTATTTTAAATAAATTTATTATTATTTTTTTTTATTCGGCCGAACAACGAATACCAAGGAAAGTGGCCGAATGGGCCCAATACCAAATAGTAATAGTATTCTTGGTATCTCTAATATAAACCTCTATTTATTTAAACTAAATAGTAAAATTAAAATTCACGTATAACTTAGTAAAATAATCGATAAAACTTTAAACTTGTGAATCTCTACACCATGAAATTTTCGCAGACAATGTCATTATAAACAGCAAACCCAGACCGGACTATCAATTTCCCCGCAAAATATCCACGGGACAGTAATATATTCTCCGATGTGACCTATTACTCACACTTCACCACCAGGGGTCGCTTTGTTCGCCTGTTGTGTAATGATATATTACCGCCCTGTCAAGGTGCGAATGTATTCAATGGGCAAGTTTTGGACAAAGGACTGTCCCGGGATACGATTACAAATTGATAACACATTTTTTGATCTTACGGTTTCAGTGTACACGGAAATTCTATATTAATAACTATTCTTAGTTCCAAGATGATTGGACTACCTCATGGTCTAAGGATTAGACTATTCGGTTTAGAACATGAAGTCTTGGGTTCATGCCCCATGCCGGGAAAAGTTATCTTTTTTTTCATGCCAAATTACAGCTTTCAAGTATAAAGGTCTTTCTCTAGGCTAAAGTGTGGACGAACGGACGGACGGACATAGTGAAATTATAAAGGTTCCTAGTTCACTTCGGAACCCTAAAAAGGAAGTCACGGGAAATGTTTAATCCTTTCAAATTCATAAGCATATCACCACTTATTTATTTTGCAGTCTTAACGGCCCAAAGTGGATCTTGGCCTCTACAAAGCTCACTCTTCTGTTTCTTACCACTTTGAAGTAATATAGGACATAATATCATGCCTGCCTGAATTCTGGTGTCTATATAAATACTCTGGTTTCCTTGCCTATTCTTTCAAGGATTCCTTGGAAGATTTTCCTTGTGTTCATCCGGGCTCCTTTGAAGAATAGGCCATCTGCTATTCTGCCAGGCAGTCCGTAAAAGACGAGTGAATGGCTATACGTGTCATTAACACCATGACTACTAGGTGGTAGAGTTCTGTAACATCTCGCCCGGGTCTCGGTACATTCGCCTTACCTATTCATGTTGCAATGTCTTCATCCTAACCGGAATATGACAATGGTAAACGCCAAAGTTATTGCGGTGGTATAAATAAGACAGTGGTACCAAACCTTACTCTACCTTTACTTATCTTAGGTTACCTTACCAAAGATTGCTTGCAATAATTTTAATGCTTGCAATTGCTATGGCAAGCAATGACGCTGACGCAGAAATGCGCAAGGCGTTACCATATACCCAGGGGAGATGTTACAGAACGCTACTATCTAGTTAGTAGACAAAATATTAGTGACTGGAATTAGTCATCTCTCAGCTTTTACGAAATGGCTAGCAATAAGGCTCTCTTCAAAAAAGAACCCAGATCAAACTGGGACCTAATATCGTGAATATCTGAAATACGACACAATCAGACACCTAAGCACTTAAAAATTTCACAAAGCCTCGTACCTATTCTTGAACATTTTCCACGATGTTTTTTGGCAAAGCGAACGATCGAAGTGTTCCAAGTATTTGCTAAGTGAGGCCGGATTACAACCCTCGCTCCTCTTCAAATATTGACACTTCTGTTTTAATGCCGACGTCAAACAATCAGCGATTAGAGCGGTTTTCTTATTGCTGACTTTGAATTTGCTTAGGTTTTTTTCCCCGTGTTGGTCCCGGGCACCTTTAAAGAATAAGCCAACTGTGGTTCTACCAGGCAGGTCGTAAAAGGCGACCGATTGTCTATACGAACCACTACCATCGTGGCTTCTAGGTAGTAGAGTTCTGCAGTGTCTCGACCGGGTCTGGTACCACCGCCTTACCTATTCCTGCCGCAATAGTGTCGGTGCTTGTCACTGTTGTGTTCCGGTTTGGAGTGTAAGGTAGCCGGTAATCTTATGCATGTGGCATTAGACCTCGCCACAAGAAAACGACGCAACATTAAAAACTTTGGTGTCTATAAGCGATGGTTGACTCTTTCCATCATAAGACCCATCTGTTTGTTTGCTATCTTATGATATAAAAAACAATATAATTTAAAAAAAATAAGATTAATTTCCATAGCAATCAAACACTAATAAAATCCTATAAATATCTCCAATATCAAAGCGCGATAACATGAGGAGCATTGATAAATTCATAATTATTATCAACCACCTTCAGAAAAGGAAGATCTTAATTCATCAAGATCTTAACCCCTTTGTATAAAGAAATTTGAAAAGCATTAAAAGGCTTTGGTTTTGTTCATACCAAATGTAATTAAGGTGACGATAGGAAACCAGCCTAGAAAATCTACAAACAGAGTAAATGTAGCCTGTTCTTGTAGTTAGTTTTTATAACAACTAGATACTAGCATTTTTAAAAGAACATTAGATGTCGTGGCTACTTTGTAAAATGTTGGATTAAAACTAGTTTTTATTTCCATAAAAGCATCCCAGATTTTTCCTGTATTAGTTTCAATCCCTTATAGGGGGTATCCCTTACCCATTCCTGCTCCAATAACGTCAATACTAGCTCGTGACGTGTTCTAGTTTGGAGAAAAGGTAAACTGGAAAATTATTTACGTAGCATACCCTGTCACGCAGATAGCAATTCACCATTAATCATTAATCCTTGTTGTCTACTGGTGGTGGTAGCTTTTTCCCATCGGTTTACTGTTCTAAAAATGAAAAACTTAATTTAAACCGAAACTTTGTTTTGTTCCAATCCCTCTTTAAAGAATAGATCATTTGCCGTTCCATCAGGCGTCGCAAAAAGCAAACGATTATGTGTAAGTAATGAGTACCTAATTGGTAATATAGAGTTCTAATTCTTGCCGCAATACTTGCCGCTTGTCACTGCGTGTTTCGGTTTGGAGGGCAAGGTAGCCGGTAAATTTATGCATGAGGCAATGAGAATCCGCCACACGGATGACAACGCACCATCAACATCTTTGCTGTCTATAGGTTGTATAGTCATCTTTTTCTACCAGGTAGAGCCTATCACCTATGGATATGATAAATAACGTAATATGTACCACAGATATATTATTTAAGAAAAAAACTGGTATTAGTTATTTACGGCAAGAATGGTCTTGGCACATTCATGTATTATAAATATTATTTAAGATATATTAACAAAAGTAGGTGTCGTTGATATTCAACGACACCTACTTTTGTTAATAGTTTTTTTTATCTACTAACTGCTTTTTATTATTTTAAAATTATAGGTAATAATTACGACGCTTTGCGTATTTTTGTGCAATAGCGGAGGGAAGAAGCAAAATTAATCGTGATCGTAAGATCAAAAGGGCTTAAGAAATTTTTTACTCCATAACACAAATAAATTACAAACGGCTGGGCTAGAATTTTGAAAATTAGTATAAAATATGTAACGGTTAATATCCATTCTAAAACACTTAACGGGAAGATGGAAAGTAGTCTTACCAGTCGCTACACCTCTAATAAGAGGGCGCGTTTTGCGGCACAGAAGTCGCAGTGCAGTCTTTTCTCAGTATCATCGGTGAACCTGCTAATTTTACATTTCAGAGCACATTTATTTCCAATAGTAAATTTAAATTTTACAAATTCCCTTTAAAAGAAATACTTGAAATTTTAAATTAAAAAATATACAAAAGAAATTCTTAAAATTTTTTAATTTAAAATTATTATCAAAAACTATCACAAATATATTTACAAAAACATTATTTTTGGCATTGTCATCTCGTCGTGAAATATTCAATGTAATTTGCTTGCTCAACATCGCCGCTAGTCAAGTCGAAACTTTATACTTAGTAGGCTTGATTTTTATAAAACATGGATTTAGATTCAATTATAACAAAACCTGCCAATTTGAGAAGGTTGTTTAGTACTGATTTTTTTAATTTATATGTTTTTTATACATTGGTTGTTTATTAAGTCATAATTAATCATTACTTAAATAAATAACTCGTTTACTTAGTTTATTTTATTTTTATAAAGTGGAAATTTTTATTAACTTATAGTACCTAGACTAAAGTTCACAATTCATTAGCTGTTGATTTCCCTAAAATAAAGTAAAGAAATAAATAAAATGTATATTATAGGACAATGAACGAGTAGATGATTGTCCAGATGAAAAAGAACAACCATCTCCTACAGACATCAAAGATAATGTGTTACTATCAATGTAGTGGACTGAAATACCACATGCACATTTCGATTGTCTATGAAATTTTACCGACTACCTTACCTTTCTCTTAAACTGAAAAAATGACAGTGAAAACGCAATTCTGTCAGGGTTGCAGAAATATTGTTGGCCTAGGACCCTTCTGAATAGTAGACCATCTGCCATTCTGCCAAGCAATTCGTAAAAGATAACCGATAAGTCAAATCATGATTACCATCGCAATAGTGTCAAATTGTTGTAACCGTATTCTGAGCAATAAATATTTCATTTCATTATTTCATTTCCACATTATGCCATTTTCCGTGTACAATAAAGTATTATATAAGTAAATAAATAGTATGGACTATTACATAAATAATGATCGATAATAAACCACCAGTTTATCACTACATAGTATAAACAAAGTCGCTTTCCGCTATCTGTCCCTAATCCCTATGTATGCTTAGATCTTTGAAACTACTCAACGGAATATGGTGCAGCTTTTTTTAATAGATAGAGTGATTCAAAGGGAAGATTTATATGTATAATAACATCCATTATATAGTAGAGAAATAATGTTATAAATATATTTAGCAAAACGACGTTTGCCAGGTCCCCAAATTATTATAAAACTAAAAGATTTTATCCATTGTTTTAAAAATATATTATTACAAAATTGTATCAATCTTGGCTTATAAAATATGAAAGAACGTATTTTCAAAGAAAAATAAAGGTAAAAAACCATTTCTTGGTAAATTGCTATCACCGTGATATAACTCGATAGTGCTTCGTATCGGCGGGCTCGTCCCATTGCTTCTGTGTTATTTATTCATACAGACTGGATAAAACGGCCCCTCGAGGCTTCAGCGGGCAAAAATTATGCAAATGTAGCCCTTCAAGCGGCGAAATTAGAAGTTATTATTGTGCAAATCAATATTCGTATTCTGAAAGTCTTTGTAATTTGTCTTAATATTTGCTTTTAATCACCAAACTGTTGTGTATAACATCTTACTTAGTAATTGTGTAATAAAACAAAATAAAGTCTACATTTTTTAAAAGTATATTTACAAGTCAATGAATAGATATGATAGAATGTTATTTAAAAAAAAACTGACATGTAGGGCACTTGCCTGCGTCACCTAGCCTGAGGGCAAGATTTTTTTTTTTTTATAGAAAAAAGGGGCAAACGAGCAGGAGGCTCACCTGATCGTAAGTGATTACCGCCGCCCATGGACAGCCACATCACCAGAGGTCTTGCAGCTGCGTTGCCGGCTTTTTAAGAAGGAGTAGGCTCTTTTCTTGAAGGTGCCTAAGTCGTATCCGTTCGGAAACACCCCCGCCGGTAATTGATTTCACAGAGGAGTAGTGCGTGGTAAGAAGTGCCTAGAGAATCGCACAGTTGTGGATTTCCAGACATCGAGGTGATGAGGATGGAACTTTGAGTTTTGCCGCGATGTCCGATGATGAAATTCAACAGCAGGGATCAATCCAAATAGTTCGTCGGAACACTCTCCATGATAAATGCGGTAAAAGATGCTAAGCGAACTTACATCTCTGCGTAAAGCCAAGGAGTCAAGCCGATTGGAGATTGCTTGGTCGTCAACGATTCGAACCGCTCTACGCTGAATGCGATCAAGTGGAAGAAGCTGATACTGCGGAGCTCTCGCCCAGAGATGAGAACAGTACTCCATGTGCGGGCGAATTTGCGCTTTGTAAAGTTGCAAGCGATGAGAAGGCAGGAAGTACTGTCTCGCTCTACTGAGCACACCGAGCTTTTTTGAGGCTAATTTAGCCTTTTCTTCCAAATGATCACAGAACTGAACGTTGATCGATATGTCAACGCCAAGAATTCCAATATTGGCTGAGGTTGTCAGGAGAGTGTTCTCAAAGCGAGGTGATACGACAAAGGCCGACTTTTTAGCGGTGAACGCACACAGCTGTGTCTTCCTGGGGTTGAATTGGACTAAGTTGAGTCGACCCCATTCCGAGATTTTTTCGAGCTGAGTCTCGATTTCAGACACTAGCTTGTCCCGATTCTCATTGACGTGGTCCCGAGAAATACCGCTATGACCGGAGTACAAAGCATCACCAGTACTGTCATCTGCATAGCAATGAATATTACTAATTCGCAACATATCATTGATGTGCAGAATAAACAGTGTAGGCGATAGCACGCAGCCTTGCGGAACACCGGCATTGACAAATTTAAGGTCGGAGCACGCACCGTCGACTACGACTTTGATGCTCCGATCAGCCAAAAAACTGGTGATCCACTTGCATAATTTCCCGGGAAGCCCATAAGAAGGAAGCTTTGAAAGAAGCGCTTTGTGTCAAACCCTATCAAAGGCCTTCGCTATGTCTAAACTAACAGCCAATGCCTCCCCCTTGGACTCAACTGCCTGCGCCCAGCGATGTGTAAGGTATACTAGAAGATCACCAGCCGATCGACCGCGACGGAAACCGTACTGGCGGTCATTAATCAGCTGGTGCTCCTCTAAATACTTCAAAAGCTGGCAGTTAATTATCTTCTCCATGATTTTGGAGAACAAGGAGGTAATGGCTATCGGCCGATAGTTTGACGGATTCGAGCGATCACCCTTTTTAGGTATAGGGTGCACTAAGGCCGTCTTCCACGATTTCGGTACTACGCCAAGTGAGTAGGAGAGTTGGAACAGACGCGTCAGTACCGGTGTCAACTCTGGAGCACATATTTTAAACACTATCGGAGAGATGCCATCCGGCCCAGATGACTTATAGATGTCCAAGGAAAACAGTGCTTTGCGCACTGACGACTGATGGAATTTTATTTCAGGCATATTGCTATCACACTGCGGGATGGTAGGCGGTGTGTTTCCTTGGTCATCCAGAGTCGAGTTAGCCGCAAAGAATGAGCCCAGGAGATCAGACTTTTCCTTCGCGGTGTGGGCCAGAGAATCATCTTCTCTGTGCAGGGATGGAAGGGACGGCTGACAGAAATTCCCTAAGGCAGCCTTGGCGAGAGACCAAAACGCACGGGTGCCCGAAGGAAGGCGAACTAATCTCTCACCAATTCTGCCAATGTGCTCCGATTTTGCCCTGGCGATGACTCTTTTGAAGGACCTCGAGGCGTTATTATACTCCTTTCTTAAAGCGCTGGTTTTTTCATCACACGATGCCGATGCAGCAGCCCAGGCCCGGTAGCACTCCTGCTTTCGGCGCGCAGCCGTCTTGCAGTGGCGACCAAACCAAGGCTGAGACTTGCCACCGATGGGAACCGCAGAGAACGGAATGTAAAGTTCCATACCCTGTAGCACCACATCAGCGACAGAATCAGCAACGATATCCGGATCATCCAACGAGAAGCATGTTCGCCTCCAAGGGTAGGATGCAAAGAAGGACCGCATCCCGTCCCAATCTGCTGACTTATAATGCCAAACGCGGCGGCAGCCCACAAAAGGAGGCCGTGACGGGCGCGTAACCGGCACTTTGGCCCGGATCAGGCAGTGGTCAGACAAACCGAGAGGAACGTCCACTGATACTCGATACTGATCCGGGTGAGAAGACAGTAGAAGGTCCAACATTGAAGGTGCATGGTCATCCACATCTGGAATTCGCGTAGGTTTAGTAACCAGTTGCGTAAGACCATACGCCAAAGCAAATTCGTGAAAAGACCTCCCCGCGTGATCGGTTGTACGTGAGCAGAGCCAGTCGGTGTGATGGGCGTTAAAATCACCTAGGATCACGATCTCTGCGGTAGGTGTCCTTTGAAGCACGGAATCTGCAGCTAATTGCAAATGCTCGACGAGCCGGTCGACTTCGGTATTCCCGCTATGGGACCTGTATAGGCACGCGTAGATGCGGGGATGGTCGTCGCAGTCTACGCGTAACCATAAGATGGATAGGTCCCGACCTTCAAGACTGCCGAGGCGCCGGTAGCAGATATCTTCTCTGGCGTATACGCACACACCAGCCCGCGGTACAAAGGAATGTTCCAATTTGTACCCCGGACAGGCGAGGTAGGAAGTATCCGCCGGAGAAGATATCTGAGTCTCGGTCAAGAAAAGCAAGGCCGGCTTAGCCGTCTTGAGGTGATAATGGACGGCGTTAAGGTTTGAGTGAAGCCCCCTAATGTTGCAAAAATCCACGACAAGCATGGTGGGGGATGCCTTAAGTTCCTTGCTTCGTTTGCCTCGTGCAGTGTGGTTAATGAGCGCAATCTTGCCCCCCCCAGAGTACGCAGGGCAGCCTGAGCGTCCATGATTTGGCTGTTCAAGCAATCCAGAGCATGGACGCCCAGAGGGGGATTCTCCACCGCTAGTGCAAGTGGTACCCCCCTGGGGTAAAACACCTTTAAATTGCGCTTTCATGTATGCGGGGGAGGGGGAAAGTAGGCCTCCGGGACTATCACTAACCAGACGAAACGCAACAGCTATGCTGTTACTTCACGTCGGTGTTAAGTGAAAGAGTGGTATCTCCCCGGGCGTGCCGGCATATTCCGCTGTAAGCACAGCATGGCACTACCACTAATCGACTGACTGCACCGACAGAATAATTTTTGTAACAAAAATCATCCCTCCGGTGGGCGATGGGGTCGTCACATCCCTACGCCGGCCCATTCAAATCCACCCAGGTCAAAAAAATAATTTTTGCTTTAAAAAGTTTTAAATAGTAATAAGCAAAGCAGAACAAGACACCGTGCAAATGAATATTCGTATTCTGAAAGTCCTTGTAATTTGTCTCAATATTTGCTTATAATCAACAAACTGTTGCGTACATACTTTATTCCAATATAAAAAGAATTATCAAAATGAGACTACTCCGTAAAAGTTGTGCTTGATCTAACATAACAGAAATATACCTACGCATCGAATTGAAAACCTCTTCCATTTTCTTGTCGGGTTTTTTTATATCGTAAGACAGCAAGCAAGCTCCTGATAGAAAGAGTCAACCATCGCCTTTAAACGCGAAAGATGTTGATGGTGCGTTGCTATCTTGTACCAAATTCTAATGTCACATGCATAAGTTTACCGGCTACCTTACCCTCCAAACTGAAACACGACAGTGACAAGCACTGACAGTGATATTGCGGCAGGAATAGGAAAGGCGGTGGTACCAGATCTGGGCGAGACAATGCAGAACTCTACCACCTCGTAACCATGATGCTAGTGACTCGTATATCCAATCAGTCGCCTTTTACGACTTTCCTGGCAGAACGGCAGTTGGCCTATTCTTTAAAGAAGCCCGGGACCAAGTAGGGAAAAATAAATCACCGTCTTTCTAAAAGTAAAGTTTGACACAAATATACAGAATAGACCTACCAGATATAAAAAAAGATTAACAAAACATATAAAAAAGAAAAAACAAAAAAGTAAACATTCTAAAAAACAAAACACAAAAATATACACAAAAAATCATATTAATTAAATATTTACCTTAATTTACGTTAAGTATGCATATACAGGTGTGCGCTATTAAATAATCTGTAATGTAATAAGTATTAATAATTATTATAATATAATAATATGAATGGGTATACATAGATGAATATGTACATACATGATATATGTACATATATGCATACACATACAATATGTAACACTAGAACACACGAAGAGAATAAATATATACTTGCGTATACTACGCATTGACTTCAGAAAACCATTGAAATTAAATCGTAGAACAAATATTTTCTACTACTAGAATAAATATTATTCCTAATCTCTGATATAATAAAGAAAAATTAATAACAGATATAGGTTGATGCAGTGTATTCCATTTGCACCTTTCTTTCTATAGCATATATACACTTCTATTTTAAAAAAGACCTGCATAATGGAGATGGGCTTTATGTTGTGTAAATAAAAGAGTGACACGTAGTTCATTTGGAATAGCTTTACCCGACTTGAAGATCATGATTCAAATTTAGTCAGTCAAAAAAATGCTCTTTTGTTTAAAATTAAAGTTTAATATAGCAACATAGCTACAATTTATTATAATAATTTAATAATTAAATTTAAATAATATTAAAAGCTTTTAACGTTATGGAATCTATACATTTAAAAAAATAGTAGGAAAGTCAAAACTGTACATTGAATATTTTTTAAAAGAATACTTGGGGCGTAATCTACAATCGATGTAGAAGCCAAAAATATAGTTCTTAGAATTTTTGTCTGTTTGTCTGTATGTGTGTCCGAGGTTAACTCAAAAAGTACTGCATGGATTTACTTCAAATTTTGCATTAATATTACTAATAGGTCGGGTCAACATATAGACTACATATTATCACGCTATTACCTACGGGGGAGGAGCTGTCCGGAATAAACGAAGTCCGCGCGGACGAAGTCGTGGGCAACAGCTAGTATGCCATGGAAAATAGAACAATGTTCAGTTGTTCTATGTTCCATGGCATACTAGCTGTTTCCCGCGACTTCTTCAACAGTTCTATGTTCCGTGTAGTATGCAATAAAATTTAAAATGAAATTATAAAGTTTTAAGTAGTGATGAGCAAAGCAGAATCTATTTTGCTTGTTCGATCTTGATCTTGGTCTGGCTAAACATTTTAGTCTTAGCCTTGATCTTGCTCTTGCTTATTTAGTCTTGATCTTGACCTTGGTCTTGCGTATTCAGTCTTGGTTTTACTAACTGGACCCGTTATTTGTTTTTCTTTATTTTGTAAAAACACACGCAAATCAATGAAACATTAATAAAATAATGAAGTTATTATTTTATTGCGCTTGAAATTATTATAACCATTACTTTTCCGATTTTAATCTACGATTTCGTTCATTCATGCGGGCTTGTCATGACAGTATATATCATTAGTTGCAAGAGTTGTGAAATCTTGAGAACGGAGATTGCATTTCTTCAGTTCCTTCATTCCTTCATCACATAAAGTGAATCTGAACTTAATCAAAAAGCAGAATCTCGATACATACAACAAATGTAACATACTTGTTTGAAAGCAATATATCATCAGACTCAAATATTATCCAATTCCAACAATATTACACACATACAGGTCAAACTGACACCCTCCTTTTTTAAGTCGGTTTTAATAAGAGAAAAGTAAGTACTTTGTTTTAACGTTTGGACAACATATTTAAGTTACTATATAGATTTCACATTTTAAGCATCTTCAGGATGTAATAATATGGTTGTATTACATTCTGATAATGCTTAAAAAAGTGAAACAGGTTGGTTCCCTACTAGGTTGTAGAGTTCTGTAACATCTCGTCCAGGTATTTGATACCACCACCTTACCTGTTTCTGCCGCAACAGTGTCAGTGTTTGTCATTGTCGTGTTCCAGTTTGGAGAGTAAGGTAGATGGTAGACTTATAAATGTGGCATTGCCATCCCGCCACATGGATAGCAACGCACCATTAACATCTTTGATGTCTAAAGGCGATGGTTTCCCTTTCCATCAAGAGAGCCATCTCTTGCTTGCCAGCCAGCCATCCATACAGTCACCCATCTAATGAAATAAAAAAATATATAAACGGTTAACCCTAAAGGCCATCCCTGAAACTTCCCACTAAATTAAGGTATTTTAAGCTCAAAAGAGTAAAAAATATTAGCACAGATTTTTCAGTTCAAACATTTATTTTGTTAAAAATGACAGTATGTTAATTTTTGAAAAGCTGTATATCTTTAAAACGATTATGGAATTTAACACAATTATTGAGATCTAAAATATTGCTTTATCTAAATAATCGATAGGTTGAAAAATCTCGATTCAATGTCAAAAAATATTTTATTTTTAATTTTCTTCATTGATAAACCCCAAATAAATTGAGCGATTTTGATTAAATTAAGGGTATTTGATGCAGTTTCTAAAGGAGAAAAGCTGATAAGATTTTCAAGTCAATCGGTGAATTAACTTGAAAGTTATTTAAAACAAATTAAGTAGGTTTGCTAAAAACAACGTCATTTTAATATTTGAAAAGCTATAAGTTCAGTTTTCTGAAAAACTCAAAGTTGCCCGGGATTGGAAAGTGCCCGGTTGGCGATAGGCTTGCCACCTATCACATTTATGGGACCAAGTATCTTCGGCTAATCGTGGGTGCACTTGTTGTACCTCTGCCTACCCCTTCGGGGATATGGGCGTGAAGATACTTTTTTTTTTTTACTTTTTTTTTTTTTTTATAAGTTGTGAGAATTAGATTCGGTTTTGATTTTTGAAATGGCATTTGACGTAGTTTTTTAGTGCTAAAATATCGTAGAATACCAAAAAATGATTGGTTGAAAAATTTCGAAGCTATGTCGAAAAAGATTTTTTTTTTCAAAAAATGTTGTCAACGGTTACTCCCAAACGGATAAACCTATTTTGATGCAATTTATGTATTAGACGTATTTTTTTTGAGAAATAGAGGTGATTAGTTTTTGTATTCAATCGGTACATACATCTGGAAGTTATATTAAAAAAATACTGTTTTAATAAAAACACCAAAAAATTTTTTGGTGTTTTTTCATAATTGCTCAAAATCGGACCTCGGACCGAATCGGTTCAAACAGACATACTGACGTCATCGTGAAAATAGTCGAAAAAGGTTCCTAGGACCTCAAAACGTGGATATCTGGTGAAACTTGATTTTCGAAAATTGGGTTAAAATCAGTAACTTCCTTATCTACATACGTAGTGGGAAGTTAAAAAAACAAAAGCAAAACCGATTACTTTAATAGATAGGAAATTAAAATCTAATTCAATATTGTGGCGTGCTAATATAGACACAGCTCTCATATAATTGTGTGTATAGGTATAGGAGGCGACTTAATCAAGGTTTCTAAATTTGGCCGAAGGAAATCATAGATATGCAAGGAATTCTCCAAAAGGGACTGCTGCGTTCTTTGAATAAACATGCTTCAAATAAATCATTACTATTTGATTTTGATTAAATATTTGTATAACTGGTATTGAATCTATAATAACTTCCCCGATAACTTGAATTTTTTAAACGCAGTAATAGCACAATAGAAAAAACTATTATTCTATTGTGGTAATACTGCAGCAACCGAATTCCAATTTCCTGTATCACCGAAACAGGACAACATATCTTCACCAAATTAAAATTAGACTACACGGGATGTATACCTACCTACCATCCCAAATAGAGAAGGAATTTTTAAATCGGTTCATAAATGGCCTAGTTCTTAGATAACAAGCACATAAATAAACATTAAAGAAAACATATAACCGAATTGACAACGTCTTCCTTTTGGAAAAACGATTGAAAATAATCATTAATACTCTATGTATTGACTAATAATATCAATTGTGGCATGTTAAAAGTGACCGTGGTACAATTTTTATTCCAGAAGAATTTACTGATTCATTTTAAAAAGGAAAATATCTAGTGTCTGTCTTCATTGAGAATAAGTTGGAAAGAGGCAAACATCGTCATTTCAATATCAGATAATATAAAAAATAAAACACAATTAAGAATCTTTGGTCTTAAGTCTCCTGGCAATTTCGATTAAAAAAAGATAGGCTTAGTTTATATTATAGACGCAATATCAAAAGCTACTCATAAATTGCAAATCACAATCCGCCACAGCCGAATAACCCAATAAAAGTATAAACCCGTAAATCCAAACGACAGCGGTAGCGTGACAATGGGACTATTGTTCGCCCTTCAAAACACACTGTATATCAGGAAAACCGACATTTACAGGATTAATGTAAATCCAACTTACAGTTACAAATATGAAAGTTTATGTATATGTGTCTTTCTTACTCTTCCGTTTTAATTGAATTGTTAATAAAATACCTGTAACCCCAAAATTTCAACCTACTCCTTAACCCCAAACACACCACATAAACAAAAGTTTGCCAAGTCAGCTAGTATAATATACTACCCTTCATGATATACGTTGGTACCATTCAGCCAGCTGCATTATAAAAGTGTTTGGTTAATCCCATGGGAACAACTTATATTTTCGGAATAGAAAGTATCCTATGTGCTATTCCAGCTCATAATCTACATGTGTGATATTTCATCTAAATCTGTCCAGCTGCTTTTTACTGATTGAGACGAGTATGCTGACTATACCCGTTTTAAAAAATAGGCAGTTATCGTTTGATTTTTGATACTTCTTTCTATGTTTGGCATTAATTTATAAAACCTACAACATTAACCGCACAGTGTATACACAATTTAGATCTAACTTTAAATGATTTTAGAAACCCTAAACTTTAGTTTTATATATTTTTCTCCAGCTTGGCAGGAGGAGTTATAATTGAATTACTTAGCTGAAGTCTAAAACAGGAAAGCAATGGAATCTCCGTTCATGCCGTATACTTTCATATCACATCTTATACATTATATGCCATGTAATATGTTAAAATGCGACAAGCGTACCAAATATTTATTTAAATTGAAATGGCAGACCATTAAAGTCCAAACCAGTAACATAAGATATGTTATAAAAAAAGGAATGGTAGTTGTTCTATTCTTCAACGAAAGACTAGACCAACATAAGCCATAGGGCAATATTCGGCGGAAGAAACTCATAGGGCTTCTCTTTTTTTACATTATCATTTTTTTAAACAAAAGACTAAAAAAGTATCATCACACCCGGTTCCGTTGCAGAATAGGCAGAGTGAACCGAATCGATCTTTGCTGTTTACCACGATTCACCGGTTTGCGGTTGGCAAGATAGGTGATAATCTTCACCGCCGCATTTTAGCGACATCTTTCCGATTATCGATTATTTCTAGTGAAAATCGAAACCGATAGCTTTACGTGCTCACCCAAGGCACGAAAGTGGCAATACACCACTCCACCAGAGTCTGAGCTGCTACTGAGACATTAATTTTTCGAGAAAAACCTCGAAAAAGCCTCAATAGCACTAGTGGCCTACCCGGGGGTCGAACTCGGGACCCATGATCTGATCCAAGTAGGCTAGGTAGGCTAACTCCCTAGTCCACGAAGCAGTCTGAATTCAAGTTTTAAGCAGCAAAAGATTTAAGTACCAAATCAAATCAAAATATATTTATTCAGTTAAATAAATTGTGCACTACACTGAATTGTAAAATCACTAAAAACTATCTTATGATCTAACTTAACATGTATCTGCCTGAACTAGGTTAACCTGTGTTTTAGGCGATAGAGGCTAGTGAAATACAATAATTTTAATAATCACTAATAAAAAATTAAGTACTCATAGTTTACAATGTTATGTTATTAAATTAAACTCTTAAGCTATATTGTTTTAAGTAATAATATAAGTAGGAAAACGAGTGTAATTCTTTAAAACTGTCACAAATAGGAACAAGAACAGAAAAAATAAACGTAGTAAAATACATAATTCTAAGTTCTGTTTATATACAAACTAATAATAACTTCTCAGTGTCATCATAGGACATACTTTGTAAAATGTCAATTACAATCTTTTTGTAGTTCCTTAAATATTGTGAATAAATATTTGTAATTGCATTGATTCTTTTATATAGAAGTGGACCTAAAAATACGTAAAATTTTGATTAAAAAGCCAATTTTGTTACTGCGTTGTACGCTCTATCTTTTCGCCTTGTGTTTTGATGATCAGGAGTATAAGAAAAAGCCGAGTGTTGTTTTAATACTATATTTAAAACAAATAGCTGTCGGACTGTTAGCACTTTACACGATGTGAAAAGCTGGTTAGTGGGATATAGGAAGGAGCGGAATGTGGCCATCTTAAAAATAGCTCTTTGTGCTCTTTCTATACCTACTAAGTAGCAGAGTCTTGCCCACTCCACCCCATGATGTAATACAGTACTTTATTATTGATTGACAAAGAGCAAGGTATATATAGTATGTATTAACTGTAATTGATCTAAAATTATACTACAACTGAAATATGCCTAACTCTTTGGGAATAAAATAAACATGTAATATGAAGGTAACAACATGTTTATTTTCTATAATATAGAATTTTTTATAACATGTTTATTTTTTATAACATGTTTATTTTCTGTATTATAATTATAACATGTTTATTTTCTATAATATAGAAGGTAATAACATGTTTATATTCTAATTGTGACTTATACTTGATTTTTTTTGACATGTTAACAGATAATAATGATATTTTTATTAATTTAGCTTTATGAACTTTTAAACTAACGCGTTCTACTATCATTTTTAAAAATGCCTATATAAACGGGTCAAAAACACGTACATATTATACAGAACTTACTTGTAAAGCTCAACGTTTCGGACAAGTTAGTTTCGGACAAGGTAGTAGTAGTTTTAAACCAGTTTATAAATTTTTAAAAGTTTAACTTTATTTTTTAATAGACTAATTTGAAAATTTAATCAAGAAAATCTTCTCTATTTATTTTGCTGTTCAAATAATATAGTTGACGCTTGCATTGCGGAAGAATATTCGTAAGGATTCCCCAAGGTGCTGAACTCTGGTAATTACAGCTCACGTTTTGCGATCATTGGAGAAATCAAACACTTCTCCGCAATACCTGATTTATTTAGATTAGCTTTATGTTGTTTTTATTTGATTTCATGAAAGCTGAAACTTATGAATTATCACCACAAGATAGCAACGCACCATTAACATCTTTGGTATCTATAGGCGATGGTTGACTCTTTCCATTAGGAGACCCATCTGCTATCTTATGATATAAAAAAGCTTTATATTGACTAGCGTCTTTTCATGTTATAGAGCAGTGGTTCCTACTTAGCTATTCAATAAACCCCTCCAAAAACGAACTGAGGCCATAAGCCACAAACTACCCGAACGTCAAGGGTTGATTTAGATTCCAGTGGTCTTTTGAAGAAAAGACCATCTGCTTTACTGTCAAGGAATTCGTAAAAATGAGTTTACAGCATTTTAAAGATATTCCCAAGCGGTCTGGATCTCAAAACATATTTGGGCGATTGTTCTTGTTTGTCAGTATTGTTTGTTGACTAAATTACTTATGTTAACTGGTTCAGTAGATATAGATGATGTGTACGCCTTTATGTAACTGCGCGTATCCCGAGGGGTACGAGTTGAGAAACGTTTTCTTTACTGTAATTTATTACACGAATCGATGTAACCACAAAACTAGCAAATTATTTGCTTGTGTTATGGGTGTGTAACTCAACGATACTAATACTTAAAAATAAACATACAAATCATTAAACATATTTAATAAAATAACCACACACACCTAGAAATAACCCAAACAAAGTACAGCTACATAGATGTTTGTCGGGTTGAGAATCTAACCCAAGCCCCATTGATGCGTAGAGCGGTTTTTATCACTAGGTAACAAATATGCAGATAGTTCTCTTGATCCCCTGTGTTCCATTGACCCCGTAGTCAGGTTCCCTAGCCCCTCGACCAACGGAGTGGTCGATATATTGGAATAGAGAAATAATGAAATAGCTTTTCTGATACAACGAGATAACCACTACCTATAGATTCCAAAAAATGTTACTGATGCATTGTGATTTGTGTGGCATCGGGTACGTATAAAGCAGTGTGTGTTTTAAGACAATTCTAAAATTCCCGTTTATTTATTTTTATTTCTATGAAAGAAAATTACAAGTAGATAGAGTAAATCGAAACTAGTTAATTAATTTCGGCTTATTAGTTTGTCTGTTTGTGCGATATTTAATTACTACCACTAGATTCTTCTTAAAATCGGTGTGCTTCACGCGCTCATTTGAGGCAAGGGGAATATTACAAGTTAATCCGAACCGATACGCTGAAATTTCAATTTTCGAGAAAAATCTAAAATTACCAAAATTTTGAGAAAAATCAAATAAAATCAGTTGACTTGAATATTGAACCTTCATGACTTCATAATCGAGCCAATTAGGCTATCCGCAAAAATACAAGCAACTCTAAAAAGATACAGTTAATTTAGACTACACATATCAAAATTTTAAAACGACAAATGGAAAAATAAATGTAACACTCAGAACATATGACAAAATATACAGACCTAATTTTTTTATCTAATATATCGATACTAATTTATTAAGCTGAAGAGTTTTTTGTTTATTTGTTCGTTTGATTGCGCTAATTTTCGGATGGGCTAGTAGTTTAATTTTTTTTTGTATGATGGCCGTATGTTGAAAATTATAGGATTATTTTTTCAGGCGAAGTAAAAAGTAGTACCTTTTTAAGTCACGCAAACGAAGATACGGGTAAAAGCTAGTTTTAATTTATTAATAAAGTTTTTAAACACGTCAAAGCAGGACATTAGGAAATAATTTTAAATTTTTCATACAACTGTACATATTTTAATCTCCAAAGTACAAAGCAATTTCTAACATGAAAAGCGCAGTAATTTTCTCCCTCAACATCTATGGCTTCCGTCTTTCGTTGCAAACTATGAATACCATCATCAGACGGGGCGATTATCATATTTCAACTATACAACCATCAAACATCACCCACATAATTTTCCAAAATAGATCTTAATACTTGGTAATACAGCCAACAGGTGGTTCGCTTAGGTTTCTAATAGATTTGGTGTTGACATGCAAGTGTAGGGAGTTGAACAAGCCTTAAGTCACCCCTGTCAATCCACCCTCGAGTTTGCGAGGTTTGTCTCATAGCGAAATATTTGCGGTAAGTATTAGTAAGTAATGGCTACACATATCTCTTACAGTTTGGTGTACTTTTCATATAATACGCCAGATTCAGGTTACAGATATGTATATACTAATAGTATGATGGGAAAATATTTATAATAATAAGAATAAATGTTTATTACAAAAAAATTACATAAGCAGAGTAAATTCTATAATTATAAAGTTTTCTTAGGTATTTATGACATGACGTGTGCCTGAACTAGAAAAACCTGTGTTTCAGGCTAATTTGTTTCTAATATGTACTTTGTATATATTAACAAGTGAAAGAAAAACTTTGAACTTTGAAATTCGGCACATTCAAAGTTTACAGCTTACAATTTAGTTGCGAAGAAGTGTAGAAACCTAATAGTTGTAAGTACAATGCATTAGAATTACCGTGTTGGTCCCGGCCTCCTTTGTAGAATAGGCCAACTGCCGTTCTGCCAGGCAGGTCGTAAAAGGCGACCGATTGGCTATCGAGTCACTATCATCGTGACTACTAGGTGGTTCTGCATTGTCTCGCCCGGGTCTGGTACCACCGCCTTGGCTATTCCTGCCGCAATAGCGTCAGTGCTTGTCGCTGTCGTGTTCCGGTTTGGAGGGTAAGGTAGCCGGTAAACTTATGCATGTGGCATTATACCTCGCCACAAGATAGCAACGCACCATTAACATCTTTGGTGTCTATAGGCGATGGTTGACTCTTTCCATCAGGAGAACCATCTGCTTGTTTGCTATCTTATGACATAAAAAAATAATTAAACTAGCTAATCCCGCGACTTCATCCAGGTGAAAAAAAATCTAAAATAAAATTGCCGAGGTTTACCCGCATAGTTGCCGTTCCCGTGGGATTTCAGGGATTAACACTATCCTATGTCCTTTCTTGGCTCTCAAACTATCTTTATACCAAATTTCATCCAAATCAGCTCACTGGTTTAGGCATGAAGAAGAGACAGACAGACAGCGTTACTTTCGCATTTATAACATCAGTATTTGAGTATGGATTAAAAATAAGCATTACACACACTACATCTATGTGATATATACGATAATATACACACATGTATACTATTTTCTTTAATGCTAAAATCTGTCGTCAAACATAAAAAGATTTTATTGTTTAGCCTATGGTCGAATTTTAGCCACATGCGAACGCTAGTACTTATAAAAAGTCAACTGTTTCATAATATTTATATTTGCCCACACATTTTATTATCTTTAAACACAGACATTACTCATTAATTTATCCATAATTCAACTCAAAAAACTAAAAAACCACTCCTACCGCAACATTTTGCCATATATACTAGCACTTAAGTTAAATGAAAACTTCGAATAGCCCTGAATTATTAACAAAAATGTCTTCGAAGTAAATAAAATGAACTAAATAAGTCAGTAGCAAAAGGAACTAGTTTCCAGAAAGAAATAAAGCGCTCAGTTCGATAAAAGGAAAGGGTTTTAGTATAACAAAGATGTGAGCATCTGCGCGAAATACACCGGTACTGTTCGGAACAATTACCTACCTACAGTAAAAGCCCGCTGTGTACTTGACTATCGAGAACAAGTACTGAGAAGCAGACTAAAAAGTGCCTAGCATGAACAACTTTCGATATCGAGTAGTAAACGAAAACCTTTATTCTTTCGAGGTGCATACAAACCAAAACGTTTTCGTTTGCGTTGATATGCAGATACTTCACGGAAATATAAAATTATTCAGCATATTTATTAAGAACTAGCGGCCCGCCCCGGCTTCGCACGGGAAGAAAATGATTAATATCGATCCAGTAGTTTTGATTTATTCGTTACTGCCCGTGGCCCGCACGCATTAAATTTGGAGTAAAACAATTCCCCTTTCCCTACACCATGAAGATTTCCTGCTATCTTTGAAATATCTAAATTCATATAGGCACTACATTTTTTGTTTTTACATTTATTATGCTTCATTATACTTCAATATACTCCATTATAATTCTACATGGTTCATAATGACATAAATATACACAACGCATGTGTCAATACTTTGGGTTATAAAACAATAGAATATCATCATAGTAAATAAAACCTCTATTTGACAGTTCAAAAATAGGAGTGCTCCGATCGTCACCAAACTTTACAGGATTACTCGCCAGGTCAATCTGGAGATTCCCTGAAAGTTTCATTGAAATCGGTCCAGCCGTTTCGGAGCCTATACGGAACATACACACACACTTTCTCTTTTATAGATTAAGAATAACATTGTAACGGTGTTTTTAAGAATAATATTGTAACGTTTACATGATTCCTCCACGATTGTAATGTTTCATCATTTACACCTAACGCCAGGTTTTAACTCGCGGACACCATGATCACGCATTTCAGTAAACTAACAGATTAATAAAGACTTTTATTTAATAATCGATAACACACACATTAAAGGTTACATGCTCAACAACATTTTATTTTTTTTATTTGCATTTCATAAGACTGCACTTATCAATAAAAATTCTTTCCTTCGTCTACTAGATCCCTTTTGAAGAATAGAGCATCAGTCATTCTGTCAGGCAGGCGAACAATTGGACAAACTAATCGTTAACATCATAACTACTAGTTCCGCAACATTTCACTCGAGGTTGGCGTGTCGTTTGGGTATCAATTTTTAAATTGAAAGTCAAAATAAAGCTTTACTATATTTTACCTATAATTAAAATAATTTGTATGTCTTATGAAATGTTAAGAATTATTCACTATTTAACCTATTGTAAATTAATATTACCTTTGGCCTAAAATAAAGTCAAGTATTTGATTCAGCTAATATTGATTTGTCAATATTCGACTAGAATAAAACATTGTAAAATAGTTTGACAGATATGTTTTCGAGGCATTCGTGTTTGTGAAATTGAGAAGGGAATTGTCGTAATATGCAATATTGTGTGATCAGTTTTGAATTTTTGTATTTAATATAACATTGTTACTTTATCAGTTGTTGTTTAAATTAATAAATCTTATACTTTTTATGAACCGGCAACGCAATAAACCCGAAGGCGAAACTTTACTTGGAAGGCTGGCTCAGACAACTAGGTGACTCGTCGAAAATGAGAACAAGGACGTCCCGTCGGTTGTTGGTCGGGCTGCAGTGGAATTCCGGAACAACGGCAAGTTCCCGTAACTTCTACTGCCGTCTTAGAGTAAGAGGAAATAGCCAGCACTCCTTAAATGCAGCGGGTGAACAAAAATCGCTCTATTGTTCCTGGATATTATCCTCTTGACCTTCGATGGCCGGTAGGATAAGTCCGGACAAACAAAAAAGTTAAATTAAATCTATATTCTATACATATAATAAAATCGTAGGAAAGTCAAAACTGTACATTGAATATTTTTTTAAAAAATACTTGGGGCGTGATCTATAATCGATATCGAAGCCAAAAATATAGTTTTTAGAGTTTTTGTCTGTTTGTCTGTTTATCTGTTTGTCTGTATGTATGTCCGGGGTAAACGCAAAAATTACTGCATGGATTTATTTCAAATTTTGCATGAATATTACTAACAGGTCGGGTCAACATAAAGCTACATATTATCACGCTAACACCTACAAGGGGGGAGCTGTGCGGAGTAAACGAAGTCCGCGCGGACGAAGTTGCGGGCAACAGCTAGTTTTTAATAATTGCAAAGTATTTCACTTCGCCACTGTGATAAAATTATAAATATTTTCATCCTAAATTCCTCACTAGATTATTAAAAAATATTTTATATTATACATTTATTGAAAAGACTATATGTTTGTGTTTATTAAAATATAACATTTTCTAATATATTATTTTTTTATAGAAAAAGAGGGCAAACGGACAGGAGGCTCATCTGATGGTAAATGACCACCGCCGCCTATGAAGAACCATTCTATCGGAAGATTTGCAATTGCGTTGCCGGCCTTTTAAGAAAGAATCAGGTTCTTTTCTTGAAGGTCCCTAAGTCGTATCCGCTTGGAAAAACCCCTATTGGTAATTGGTTTCACAGAGGAATAGTGCGGGGAAAAAATGTCTTGAGAATTGCACAATTGTGGATTTCCAGACATCGAGATGGTGAGGATGAAATCTTGAATTTTGTCCCGGTATCCGATAGTGAAATTCTGCGGCAGGAATTAATCCAAACAGTTCCTCGGAACACTCCCTATGATAGATTCGAAAGAAGACGCAGAGCGAAGCTACATCTCTACGTAATTCCAAAGACCGGTCAAGCCGGTCAGAAATAGTCCTGTTATTGACTACGTTGATTGCGGTCAAAAAGAAGGAGCTGGTACTGAGGAGCCCCCGTCCACAAGTGAGAGCAGTACTCCATATGAGGCCGGATTTGCGCCTTATCTGGGCCTGCTAAGAATACCCAACTTTTTTGAGGCTAATTTGGCCTTGCCTTCCAAGTGACCACGGAATTGAAAGTTGCTCGATATGTCAACTCTAAGAATTTCAAGACTGGCTGTGGCTGTTAGGGAAGTATTTTCGAAACGAGGAGATACAAAAAAGGGAGATTTCTTAGTAGAAAACGCGCAAACTTGTGTCTTCTTGTGGTTAAAGTGGACTAAGTTTAGTCAACCCCACTTTGAGGCTGTGGAAAGTTGTTCTTCTTATTATATAATATGAGTAAAATATCAGCTCTTCACATGAGTCGCGGGCTCCGTTCCGACAAGTGAAAAGACCGCGTGGCCCGAGAACAGTCTTTCTGATGTGGTATCTTTTATTTACACTAAATGTTTCGTCTATGACATGATCTTATCGCAAATTGTCTTTAATCCTCTTGGGAAAGCTTATGGCAGCAGTCCAACATACTAAAAAGCAAACGTTGTACTGAGGTTCAAGAATAAATTTCCTCGAAACCATGGTTCTTCAAATACCGTTCAGCTACCAAGCATGCATCTGTTCTCGGCAGATTAAGACTAAATCATATTTGTTCTCCTGTTTTTTGCAGAAGCTCAGGATGAGGACTCCTTGGTTCGTAACCGTGGGTAAAATAAAAGTGTAGTTAAATTAAAACATCTTCAGTTACTCAAATATTCTTTCTCACATCATAACTTTCTTCGTTGCTTCGTTTTAATCGTTGCTTGTATTTATTATTACTGCTTTAGGTTGTAGTGTGTTGGTCCAATCTCCTTTGAAGAATAGGCTGACTGTCATTCTGCCAGGCAGGTTGTAAAATGCGACCGATTGGCTATGTAAGTCACTACCATCGTGGCTACCAGGTGGTAGAGTTCCAGTTGCCTCACCCGGGTCTGGTACCACCGCCTTGTCTATTCTTGCCGCAACAGCGTCATTTCTTGTCACTGTCGTGTGTGTCACAAATAAATTTAACGAATCGTTCCTAACCGCGATTTAGTAATTAACTGTTTGAAAGGAATGGGGTGCGTTAAATAACGTTGGAGGATTATCCATTACATCGCTTCATGTTATTAATATTGAAGCTGCTAAAATTATAGTGGTATCAATAAACTTAGGTTGTAATATGTAGTTTTTAAGTGAAGACTAAAAGTGTCATTATAATAACTATGAGTACTAGGTGGCAGAGATTTGAAACGAGTCAATGCTTGAGAGTCTTCGCGATAGTACCCTTTTTGTTAAATAAAAAAACATAACATACTCAAATTTTCGTGTGGCTTCTTTTGGTGAGCCTACCAAATTTTCTCTTTACCAATTTTGTTCCAAAATGCGGGGTTTTTTCAAATGAGCATGATCAAACTCTTTATGAATGAATACATGATTTTTTATTGCTTGATGAATAAACAGTTACTTTAAATGCATTTACAAGATAATTTAATAAGCAACATATAAATGTTTTGTTCGAAAATTACTTCAGCCATGAGTTACTTCATACGTGTCTACCATAACTAGCATGTCGTATTTAATCATTTTTGTTCGGTATAGGAATCAGTACATATATAGTTCACTTTTGCTGAATTATTTTGTAATTATTAATTATTAATGATATCAACTGACTGTAGTGTCTAATAAAATCCTATCTGTGTTGTTTCAGACCGTAAGGTAAAGTATAAAATTATCACGTGATCTTATTTCGCAGCATTTCGTAAAGAGTAATTTAACTAGGTACCTGTACTTAGTTAAATTTTTCTTATAAAAATAAATAATATCAAAAAAGTTACAATACAGTTTTTTCATGGGTACATATGAGTATGTTTTTAATACCCCTACGTGTTTTCGAGATAAAGGGTCTTGATAGAGACGGTCAGATAGACAGATGGACAACAAAATGATTTTATAAGGGTTCTGTTTTTTCCTGATGAAATACGGAACCTTAAAAAGAACAGTTTCTTTCGTATCAATATCCATAATATGCGTGTTGTTTCTGATTTAGAAGCTCACACTTCAAACCACTCTCCCTCTCACCTCTTTATCGCGATATGTATAATATCCGTTGTATTTACCGAATGACATTTCATGTTCCCTTAAAAAATGTATGCAACACAATGGATTGTCTTCCCTTTCGAACCCTTTGTTATAATCGTCATGGTGACTTTGGTGACTCATATTATGGTGACAAAAATCATAAATATAAACCACATACGTGGTAAATTATTTGAAATCAAAATTATTGGTCGAATTGTTTAGACACTGACTACGCAATCGATATGGCTCGGTGTCAATTCCCGACAGGGGCAGGCATTCGTGTGTTAAGTAGGTATAGATATTTGTATTTCTTGGTTTGGTTGTTTATTAAATATATTTTAATATCATTTAAATATGTATAAGTATCGTTGACTAACACCCATATTACAAGCAATTAATTTGCTTTGCACTTTGGAGCTAAATCCATTCATGCAATTTGTTCTCTTATATTATTATTTTAAATTCACTGCCTTCACTGTGAGTTTTTAAAATACGTCTAAAGGATTATTATCTGACACTTTTTTGATTTTACTAGTTTATACTACTAAGTTATATAACGTTCAATTTCCCATTAATATGTGTATGTTTCATATAATAGGCGATAATTTGATCAGTGTACTTTTTATCTTCACGCTCATATCCCCGAAGGGGAAGGCAGAGGTACAACAAGTTCACCCACGATTAGCCGAAGATGCTTGGTCCCACAAATGTGATAGGTGGCAAGCCTATCGCCAACCGGGCACTTTCCAATCCCGGGCAACTTTGTGTTTCTCAGAAAACTGAAAAAACACTTTTTTGTGCCCGACCCGGGAATCGAACCCGGGACCTCATGTGGTCAACACCAACGCTGGACCGCTAGACCACAGAGGCGATTACTTTTTATACCATTAGATAACATACAAGCATATGGATCTCGATGGAAAGAGAAACCATTGTCAATAGACACCAAAAATGTTAATGGTACGTTGCTATCCGTGTGGCGGCATGGCAATGCCAAATACATAATTCTACCGGCTATAATACTCTGAAAACCGAACCACGACAACGACAATCATTGATGCTATTGCAGCAGAAATAGGTTAGGTGTTGGTACCATATACCTGGACGAGACATTGTGGAATTTTACCACCTAGATGTCACAATGAGATTGACACGTGTAGTCAATCGGTCGCCTTTTACGTCCTAAATTCTCGAAATGTTTGTACGCGCATAACTTCAGAAAAAATGCACCAAATTGAATAATACTTTTATTGTTGTGTTTGTCATAGTTAGGGAAAGGTATGTACTCATGTGAAAGAGATTATTTATAAATCGTAGGGGAAAATATTATACATAGCATTCGATCAATCCAAAAGGCGGCCCGGCCTACCCGGGTTAAATTCATTTTAAGAAAAAAGAGAAGTGTACATTGTTTTAATATACGAGTAGGTGTATAATATCGTGTGCAGTGAACACTCGATTAGTCTCCGAAACACTCGACACTAAAAGCTTAAAACTCAATCCCTTGCATCAGGAATTCAAGTGACGCTGTCGACAATCCTACACACCTGTCGCCGTCTTTGTGTACCAAGTTACAAGATTAAACGTTTAGTTGAAATAGCGACCGTCCTGTATTCGCAATTCGACCACAAACTAAACAGTAGAATCTCTTTTAAGGTTGAAAACAGACTTTAGATATAAAGAAAGTAGTATACATGTGGGTATATAATAATTATCATGTATATTACATGAATGTAGTGTATATAATGTTTTTTTTATCAATTTAATGTATTTCTAGTGTATATTATTCAAAAATATTATGTTTCTGCAGCCCTCTGCAACGTAAACTCTGACTGTGCCAAATTTCATACTCCATCATTTGTTTAATTGTATAAAAGAAGGTTCAAAGTTTTTGTTTCATTTATTAATATATTTATTTATATATTTAAGATATAATTGATTTTTCACAAGAATACAGTATTCATTAATAGAGAAAAAACATTAACTTATATACTCAAAATTACATATGTAATATCAAATTTATACTTAATATTAGCGTGTAACCTAGGTATAACATATCTCATACACGAGACATTTTCACGCACATACTTTTAGCACTTAATTAAATAGTTTTATTAATTATTGATGCAGCATGTTAAATATACATTAACAATTAACAATTACAATTACAATCAGTAATGCATGCACAATCAATACCTAAATATAAGAGAAAAAAATCAAATGACCATCCAGTAGATACATGAATAAATTAATACATTTTATCTGAAGAAACTGATACTTTCGCTGATGGTATTACACATTTTTAACTTCCCGCTACGTACATAGATAAGGAAGTTACTGATTTTGTCCCGATTTTCGAAAATCGAGGTTTCACCATATCTTCACGTTTTAAGGTCCTAGGAACCTTTTCCGACTATTTTCACGATGACGTCAGTATATCTGTATGTATGTGTGTGTATGGTGTATATAAACATCTTGTAACTTTTGAACAGCTTGACCGATCAAATCGGGGTACATGGCATTCGATTGGATTTCGCTCAACTTACACTAGCTCAAAAATTGCATTGAATGCCATTCAAACGACGAAAACCGATCAGCATTTTGAAAATACGCATATTATATTCGAAAATATAAAGTATTATTATTGTTACAAATTATAGGTTTTTGAACTCTTCGAGCTCAAGTATAGTTTTTGCTTATTTGAGCTTATAATAATTCAATTTAATGGGAAGTTTCAGGGATTGTCTAAAGGGTTAACCGCCTTTTTTAATTAATAATATTATGATGACTTCATTATTGCATTAGAGCAATCTGTTATAATAGTTGTTATTGTAAATAAATAAAATTATAAATATTTTTAAGATTGTTTTTTAAACTACTAGCATTTTTATTAATATATTGTATCTTAAGTAAAAGAAAAGATACCAAAAATGTTAATGTTGTGGTGGCACGTGTGTGGCAGAGAGAAAAATGTCGCATATATATTATTATAAGGCTATTTCACCATCCAATTTAGTCATTTTACTGCAGTAAAGCATACGACGGCGACACCAAAACCGAGTGAGACGTTGTAAATATCTAATTAACTGAATCTAAGCCATCATTCATTGTTATTGGCGGTTTCACGGCTAAAGCCTGTTGTCAAACTTAAAAGAGATTTTATCGTTTAGTCTGTGGTCGAATTTTGACCACTGCGTGATCGCTAGTTATCTTTAAATCGCTTGTTCTTATACATTAAGCCACTTTTCAGTTGAGCCCTGCACGCGAGTGACAGGTGCGTGCGCTCAACATCCGAAGGGGCAAACTGCGAAAGACCCTTTGTCGATGTTTGCTTTTAGCCTTTCAGTGGAACAGAAGTTGTACAACTTACGATTCAGAACTATTGAATCTAAGTTATTTGGGCCAAACTTTATCTTGATTAGAACGGTATGCCCGACTTAACGTTGTTTGCTAAGTAAATGTAAGTTTATTGTCGGATATATTTCCGCATTAGAGGCATATGTTACAGAGGTAATATAAAATGTAGCCAAATCTGAGCAACGTTTATTTGCTGTCTTTTTGCATTCCTGATAAATATCTAAACTTAGAATGCTAACCAAATTAACATATAGCTTCACTAACATTTTTCCAATGACACTATACATATTCAATACTGCCATTTTATTTTTAGTCCATTAAAATATCAAATTTTTAGGCCTTGGCGTGCGATTTTCAGAGAACGCAATTTTATTTTTGGTGTGTAGAGGGGATTAATATAAGCTTAAATTTAATTTTGTGGGGTCGCCATCATTGTCTCCGGTCTCCATCTTGGAAAAACGGGTTTAAAGGGTTTCCACGCTATATGTCATAAACTAGCAACCTTAAAGAAAATTTAAAAAACATTATTTGTATCAAATTAAATTGTCTACAACTTTATTCCTATTACTTTTCATCGTAGAAATAGAAAATAAATATTGTAAATAAAAATAACTGAAAATGTTTAAATAAATTGTATTTTGGTCATCACAACTTTTTTATGGTAATTTTACAATAAAATAACGTCAGAGTAAAGAGTAAGTTTTTCAACATATAATTTCATGACAAATATTTCTCTGTCGGCTTTGACGCAAGTGAGTTTGATTATGGAATTCTTCTGGCAAATAAAGCAATTATGCATAAAATCAAAACCTGTCCCTAGAATTTCTGATACTGCAGATAATGAACTGCTGCTGCTCAGACGACGAAAGACATTACCCGTTCGACTATCACTGTAATAATTATAACATGTAATATGTACAATAATCTCAGAAACAGTTTGAAAAAATTGATCAATCTCCACATCGTTTTTGGCTTTTACCCGATCAAGAAAAGTATTCATTCCTTTTGCCTTTACATATCGTACTTTACTTTTTCCTAGAGGTTTTACAATTTTCAATACGTCTACACGTGGCGAAATATGTAGCACAACTGATACAATAAGTAGAGGGGGAAGAAACAGCTATACCTCCAGGACAAATAATAATAATAACAATAATATCAGGCAGATGTTCATTTATGCCCGATCAGTAACTTGAGCCTTTTTTATCTGCTTAGGATTCTCTAAATGTACATTTTGATTTTATTGTAAAACTAAGCCTTATATTCTTACGAGTATTCAAGAACCCGGTAAACTTCGGAGCCCTATAAAACCCAGATAAATTAATGAAATTGAATAAATTTGTAGTGAAAGTTATTCAATGAAAACCTATATCTAAGATTTCTTGGCTGTCATTTTATTGTAAAATGAACAGAAAAAAAGTTATAATACCCAAAAGAAAATTCGTTCAAAAATTTTATTTTTTATTTTATTATTTTCTATAGAAAAAATGTATCTTTACTCCCGTATCCCCGAAGAGGTAGGCAGAGGTATAACAAGTGCACCCACGATTGTGGGACCAAGCACAATGTGATAGGTGGCAAGCCTATCGCCAACCGGGCACTTTCCAATCCAGGCAAGGTGTATTGCCTGCCCAGCCCAGGCAAGACAAATATTAATAAAAATTTCCCAAAATGCAAAAGTCGAAAAAAGCAATTCTTTTTTGTCTAAAAAATGGTAAGAAGAGTGTATATTTAATTTGAATAGTTTGTAAATATTTTGGAAAAAGTGACAGTTAGATAATTATAATACTGACGACGCTGTTCTCGAGTTTTAGCGAGACTAACGAACAGCAATTGATTTTTATGTATATAGATAAGTATTTCTTTTAATTTCATACAAACATTTTTTTCTTTTGTGAGAAACAGGTAGGGTTGAGCCTTTCATAAGGGCCCCAAACAAATTGTTATACGGGGCACCACCAAGGGACGCTACGCCACTGGCCTGAAGACCGAATTCTTATTATTGTTTATAACTTTTGTATTTTCCATTTTACGATAAAAAATAATAGGAATAAAGTTGCAGACAATTTCATTCGCTACAAACAATATTTTATAAGATTTCTGTATGTGTTCTAGTTTATGAGATACATCGCGAAATCCCTTTACACCCCTTTTTCCAAAACGAGTTCCAGGTTAAGCTTATACTAACCTGCGCACAAAAAAAAATTAGATTGCGGGCTCTGAGAAACGCAACTAAAAAACAAAACTAAATGTAACTTTTCAATCGAGTATTTGTAAGTCAAGGCGCCTTTTCATAATTCTGGCAGTATTTCTTCAGGATTTAATAATTAAAGATAGTCTGTCAAAAGAAACCGGCTAAACTTAGATGCTCAGAATAAAATTTCGTGTTCTCTGGCAGGTCTAAGTAAGTTTGGTATACAATCACACAGACTAAGTAAGACCTAGTCAGACAAGTTAACTATTACTTAACATGAAAATTTTGTATGAAGACAGTGATGAATGTGGAGGAAACGAGACAAGCCTGCAAGAATCGTGATATATGGCACTCGGTTCTCTCTGCCTACCTGAAGATATGTATGTATGATTTTTTTTAGATATAGCTAAATCTACAGACCACACAAATACTAATAGATAGTGTTGCGCGGGAAACGAGAAAATCTTTGAGCAATTGTTTGTAAATGTCAAACGCTTGAAAATATTATATTGTGAAAAAATAAAAGGTGCCATGTTGTGCCATTCTATCGTAGTGAATACTAAGCCAAGGATTAAAAATACCCGTGGAGTGATTTTATTTAATGGTAAGTTCTGTATTTATGGATTTAAATGAAAGTAGATACACTTAAAATCTAAGAAATCGCCTTATCCGTGGCTAGAACCTTAATATCATTTAATGATAGTATAGCATACTGCGACTTTTTGAGATTTGGGTAATACTTATTGGAGGACTAGCAAAGTCATCAAGTACTCTATAGATAATTGTGATAATCACGCTTTTAAATAGTACGTGGCCGATGTTTTGGTTTCACGTAAAATATAATAACATGTAATGCCGTTTAACTAACCGTGGGTGAACTAATCACACTTCTTACCTCTTCGGGGGTTTAGGCCATTACAGTCATTATCGTTCAAAAATATAAAGCCTCTAAAAAGTATAAACCTGTTTCATTTTGCTCATAAGAATTCAACAATCTTTTAGTGAAAGAATAGTAAATTAACAGATACACTTTGGTAATAAAACTAGGCGAATTTTATTTCTACGAAACAGACCCGGTCTAGATGCCCAGTGGATTTAACAGACCAAGTTTATACGAGTTCATCTCAATCCATAATAGACTTTTTTATAACACGTTAGGCTTTAAATTTCTTTGTGCTATTGTAAGAACTTACATACAAAGTTTTCTCCGAAAGCGTGTGCTTTGTGATTCATTGATATTACAATGCATCTTAAACGAAGCTACTAAAGTAGCGCTATGTTGTATAATGTATTAGATTATTACCTCTGTATATTTGAAAATCGTTTCATAATTTAGTTAGGTAATTGTTTTTCTTTCCTTTTTTAGAAAACCAAAGACTTGTAACAGAGGTTAATAATAAGTTGTGAATAACTGCATCTAAAATATTATCCTATTCCGTAAAATATTATCCGATTCCTCTGAAACGGTTCTCTGTTTAGATAGTCTTTTACTATTTAAATTCATCTAGGTAAATATCATCACCGTGATAATCCGTTTTAATGAAATTTTATGAAAAAATAGCCTCCGGGGTCGGTTGCACAGCTAATACTAACTTCATTGCAGTAATAATCGTAGAAATAAAATAAAATTGGACCACTTGAGAAGTATAACCCTTTAAAATAAAAAAGAATTCTTCAAGAATTATTCAAATCAGATCAGACGTCTTCGAGTAATCGGTGAACATTTTTAAAAAAAATTTCGGCGAATGATCTACTTCTTAATAAGAAATCAGTCCAAACCCAGAAATACAACCATCTGCGCTTATTACACAAATATGTTCCTGTCAGAAATTGAACTCGAGCCCTATTGATTACGTAAGTAGGGACACTAACCACTCGACCAAAGTAAATAAGCAGATGGTCTCGATGAAAAGATATACGAGATATACTAGGCTAGAATACTAGAATACTAGATACTTGAAAAAGAACTACCTAGCACCTATAAACACCCTCTGGTTTTTTTTATATCAATGGTGTGTTTCAGTCTTTGACAAGACCCTAATCTAAGGGTTCAGTTCGTATGCATAAGTTTGCCGGTTACCTTACGCTCCAAACCAGAACAGAACAAAATCAAGCACTAACGCTATTGGAAAAGTAAAACGGTGATACAAACCCGAGCGAAATATTGCAGAACGCGTTATTACGGTGATAGTGACAGGATTTGCCAATCGTTTGTCATCCACGAACTGCCTGCAGAAAGGCAGGTGCTATATTTTTTCCCAGTGTTGATTCCGGGCTTCTTTGAAGAATAGACCAACCAACCATTCTGCCAGGCAGGTCGTAAAAGGCGACCAATTGGCTATGCAAGTCACTACCATCGTGGCTACTAGGTGGTAGAGTTCTGTGTTGTCATTCAGAGCATTTAGCATGAAAACTGCCCCGTGGTCTAGGGCTTAGCTTATTCGGCTCAGATCATTAGGTCCCGGGTACTATCCCCGGGTCAGGCAAAAGTATTATTGCGGGTTTTTCGAGGTTTATCTTGAAAAACCAAAATCTCAGTAGCAGCTCAGAGTCTGACCGGTAGTGTGCT
This sequence comes from Apodemia mormo, assembly GCA_036924255.1. Taxonomy (NCBI): domain Eukaryota; kingdom Metazoa; phylum Arthropoda; class Insecta; order Lepidoptera; family Riodinidae; genus Apodemia; species Apodemia mormo. The sequence goes on along the minus strand of JAUPFN010000007.1, from coordinate 9,102,335 downwards.
ACCACTCTCATCAATCAGATGAGCTCGTGAAGCCTTCGCCCGGTTATCGCTAGAAATAATCGATAATCGATATAAGGTCGGTGAAACTCGGTGACAGGGATCACCACTCATCTAGCCAACCGACTAATTGGTGAATCGTGGTGAACTGAAAAGTCTATAGACGTTCGGTTTACTCTACCTATTCCGCAAGAGAACCGGGCATGATGATATTTTTATATAGCATGAAAAATCTCTTAAGGACCTTTAATACTTCAACGTTCCTCAAGCTATTATATTATGCAGAATATGAAAAAAAGCTGCTGTCAATTTCACGTAAGTTGATAAAATATTCCCAATCTATGAAAAAACCTCATTGCATTTGACGTAACAATGAGACGACAGTTTCGGGAGCATTTTCAAAGCATCTGCCCATGACAACTGACGATCTATAAAATCTCTATCAATTCCAAAGACACAGCTGTTCCATTTTCTACACTATCCTGATGGAAACAGAGTTAATAATGCAATAGCATTTGAATAATACAATTGACAATCGAGCTAGACTTATCAAATATAGGTGGTACACAGAATCACAGTAATGCATCATTAGGTACGTGGAGTTTGACATACAAGTTTCCCCCTGAGGAACAAATTTGGAGCGGTTGATATTTCCTCATTGAACAACGCCCCTTCCAAGTTCGATGTTGAAATCTGCGTTATTACTGCTACAAACTTTAACTTTTAGAACTTCATTCAATTTATTTTTAAGTGATTTTCAAACATCTTAATATAATTTTTAAGAAGTGAATATTAAAATATTGGGGGTAAAGAATTGGAAATAATTTCTTCTATAAATGATTGACTACGTAAAGGGCTACTTTCATACTAATTAACTTTTCTCATGACCCGCGTTGGTTGCGATCTTATGAATAAAGTATAAATCAAACATATACATATATACATACATATATACATATATATATATATATATATATATATATATATATGTGTGTGTGTGTGTGTGTGTAGTGTAGTGTAGAAAATATAAAAATACATATACAGAAAGAAATAAATATCAAGATTTCGCAACCGGACTATTTGTATGAAGAAAGTAACGAATCTTCTTAGTGTGTGACCACGATTCCGATCCGGTAGTAGTTTTAAAAAATGTTGACGTGTCAAAATAACTTGTAAAAACTTTTATTGAATAAAGTTCTTCTGATTTCTGATTTCTGAATGTGGAGGAAGCAAGACAAATCTGCATGGATCGTAACATAATGCTCCTACTTCTCTTTGCCTACTTTGTAACGGATGTGGCGAGAAGATCTGCGTGGAAAATTTAAACACAAGGTAAAAAAGTAACAACTCGGAGAAAAACCAGTATTTTAATGATACTTTTCTACACATCATTGCATTTCACTCATAATCACAAAGTACTTATTTGCCTACAAACTGCTAAGCAACTATTTAAAATCGGAAAGCGTAGCAGAAAAACGGAGAGATAAACAGACAGACAGACTTTCACAATGTTAATATTAGTATGGATATGTCACTTGTATCATACATAATATTGCAATATTTTAATATTGTATCATACAGAATATTGCATTATTTTAATATTGCAATATTCTGTATGATACAAGTGACTAACAGGTGATGTCGTTGTTATTGATGTGAAGTAACATTTTTTTCCACAAAAAAGGAAGACAAGAGAAATGTTTAATCCTATCAAATTCATAAGCGTGTCACCACTTACTTCTTTTGCAGTCTTTAGATTGATCCCTGCTGTTGAATTTCATCATCGGGCATCGCGGCAAAACTCAAAGTTCCATCCTCATCACCTCGATGTCTGGAAATCCGCAGCTGTGCGATTCTCTAGGCACTTCTTACCACGCGCTACTCCTCTGTGGAATCAATTACCGGCGGGGGTGTTTCCGAACGTATACGACTTAGGCACCTTCAAGAAAAGAGCATACTCCTTAAAAAGCCGGCAACGCAACTGCAGACCTCTGGTGATGTGGCTGTCCATGGGCGGCGGTAATCACTTACCATCAGGTGAGCCTCCTGCTCGTTTGCCCCTTTTTTCTATAAAAAAAAAGTCTTAGCGACCCAAAATCTATCTTGGCCTCTAAAAACAAAGCATACTCTACTCTGTATCTTATTATACCACTATAAGTGCTATGGGAGGACATATATTGTCTGCAAAATTTCGTTGCATATAATATAATACTCTGGTTATCTTTGCCTACTCTTTACAGGATTTCATGTGAAAGAAAGAAAGAAATAATTTATTTGCCAGAATATGGGAGTTACAAGTTATTAAAATTTGATTAAGTTACCAACATATTCTACCATGATATGGTGTGCAAATATTTTAAAATTATAATTATTTGTCATTAAACTAAAAATGTTGTTAGTCGATTTTTACAATTACTACCGGATCGGAACGCGGCCACACACTGAGAAGATCCGGCGGAAGAAACTCAGCGGGCTTGTTTTTTTTAAAAAAAATATATTTACATGATACAATTACAAACATTATTTCACATCGCAACTTATTTCTATAATTAAAAAATTCATTTTTTGTTTAATTAAAATATTGACATTTTACAAAGTTTTACAAACATTTTAACATTTTTTGTTTAGCTATTAAGTCCTGAAGATGCGTTAATACGCGAAACCGGTAGACTTTAAATAATTTGGAATTGGTTTTATAATTAAAATTTTGCCACGTGTTGGTCCGGGCTCCCTTGTAGAATAGACCAACTGCCGTTCTGCCAGGCAGGTCGTAGAAGGCAACCGACTGGCTAAATGTGTCACTACCATCATGACTAGAAGTCATGATGAGATGGTAGTTTTCCGCAACGTCTCGCCCGGGTATTTAGTACCACCGCCTTACCTATTCCTGTTGCAATAGCGTCAAAGCACTTCATTGTTGTGTTCCAATTTGGATGGTAAGGTAACCGGTGGACCTGTGTATATGCATTGCCTTCCCTCCACACAAATAGCAACGCACCATTAACATCTTTTATGTCTATAGGTGATGGTTTCTCTTTCCATCAAAGAGCTATCTGTTTGTTTGCTATCTAATGATATAAAAAAATATGTATCTTTACGCCCATATCCCAGAAGGGGTAGGCAGAGATACAACAAGTGCACCCACAATTAGCTGAATATACTTGGTCCCACAAATGTGATAGGTGGCAAGCCTATCGTCAACCGGGCACTTTCCAATCCCGGGCAACTTTGTGTTTTTCAGGAAACTAGAAAAAACACTTTTTTTTATGTGCCCAACCCGGGAATCGAACCCGGGACCTTATGTGGTCAACGCCAATGCTGGACCACTAGACCACAGTGCCAACAAAAAAATATGTAGCTTAAATTAATATCTTCTGTAACATTACTAAAAATTCACCACATTCAATCTTTTATTATTACTCAAATACCCAATACTATTTAATTAATTCTTTAATATAACGTTCTGATGTACTTACAAATGAAATGGAATTAGTTTTAGGATTCCAATATGTCCCAACTACCCGTTATATCCCGCCCGATCCATGTCAAAGTCTAGGTCCCTTTTAATCTTAGCTGATAATCAGTTCTGGATATTCTGCTGAAAATTTACTGATAATTAAATTTTGAATTGAATGCCACTTAATCGAACAATGGACGGAATCGCTTGGAAAGCAAAAAAGAAATTCGCCTAATTGAACCAGTCGACACTGGCTCAATTGGTTAGAGCCTTCCGGCTAGAGGGTAGTTCGCATGTTCAAGTCGTGTCGTTTCGAATTTTTTTTATGTTTTTAAAGCAGATTCATCTGATAAAAATATACCTAAACATCAAAGATGTTACGTTTGCGTTTCTGTCCGTATAGTAGAATAGTAATGCCACATGCATAAGTAGATCGGCGAACTTACTCTCAGAACACGAAGGTGGTCGATGATAATTATTGGCGCTATTGTGGCAGGAATAGGTAAAATGGTGTTATCCAACTCTGGTGAGACATTGCGAAACTGAGTGCTAAGTGTGAGTTTTTCTTTTCGCATTCGGTCGTGGGCGCGTTTGGAGTTTACTAGGAATTTGTATGTGATTTGTACAGCGCCACCTAGTGGTAAACGTGAGAAACCAGTTTACCACTAGGTGGCGCTGTACAAATCACATACAAATTCCTAGTAAACTCGAAACGCGCTCACGATCGAATGCGAAAAGAAAAACTCACACTTAGCACTCTGTTCCACCTACGATAACTACCACCCTCTAGTCACGATTGTAGTGCCGTGTTTGGCCAATCGTTCGCATTTTACAATTTGCCTGTCAGAATGGCAGATGGTCTGTTCTTCAAAGGAAAATCATGATAAATTACTTATATATAAAAGCATGTAAACAAGCGCTAGCACAAGCTTATCGCTATAATACGTACTATTACTTATTAAGTAAATGTAGGCTCTTCGACCTAAAGTAGATCTTGACTTGTAAAAACAAAGCGCGTATCTTTTCCTTACTTCGTTTCAGTTTATTAATCCAGTTTGACATGTCCATCTCATACAGATCTTCATCAACTTAGTCCAACCAATCTAAACAACTGGACGACATCTGCTGGGAGGCTCGCTTCTCCACGTCTTGCTTGTCTATTCTTATCCACGATGATTCTAAGTGTCTAAATTAGAGATATTATTTCAGCTAATCTGATCAGCATGGCAATAAGATATTGTAGTCTTTGTATGCCAAGTTTCAGTTTCTCGCCTTCAGGGCTTAAAATATTCCATGTCATTTTTATTTAAGCCGCCGATAGATTATTCTCTGCTTGAACGTCTATGCCGCACAATTATATCAATAATTCATATCTAACATCCATCTTTATCAGTCTAATTAAGTGGATACGCCTTTCAAGACAATTTCTTAGTTTGTCAGTGTAGCTTCCATTCACACACAGAAATTCAAATTTATACTACTTACCGATGAAAATCACTTTAAGGGTAATTTTTATACCTTGTCATCTCATTCGGTACGATAAAACAGTACGACATGGTTTATTTCTTTTTTTCACGATTTAATATATCAACAAGTGTATGACATTTTTGACAATGATAAGAGCGTTTGCTCATATACGCGACGACGCTTTTCCTTACTAATGGCGTGTCTATTAGTATTCACGTGGTCTGTGGTCTAATTAAAGTTTTATAAAAGCAAATGTCTTGTCTCAAACTTCGACACAAAAACATCCAGATATCCCGTAGACACCAAAGATAGTAAGTGCGCGTTGCCGTGATGACTTTTCCGGCAACATACCCACCACCGGAACACGACAGTCGTAAGCTATTGCGGTAGTTAGTTACTAGGTTGGTGGTACCGAACCCAGGTAATAAGTTTCATAACTGTACCACCTAATAGTCACCATGGCAGCGTTTGTTGCACACGTTTAGCCTATCAATCGCCATTTAGGAATTGCTTGGTATTAGGATGAATTTATGCTGATAAGTTAAGATGTTAAACTGAGAACTTTTTATGACATAAATAGAAAAATGTATAAATGTAAACATTTTGATTGAACAACAAATGGGATTTTGTAAATTATTAGAAAAACAAGACAAGCCCGCTGAATTTCTTCCGCCAGATACTCTCAGTGTGAAGCTGCGTTCCAATCCGGTAGTAATTCTAAAAAAATCGACTTCTCAAGAACACATGTAAAGAATATTTCTTTATTATTTATTTTTATTATTTCTATAATATTTATTTATTATTTTAATAAAATGTGTCTTAATATTTGAATGTAAAAAAAATGTTCATAAAATTTCAATATGTTATTATTAATGTAAGTAATGTAAATATGCAGTATTTTTTATATCATAAGAAAGCAAACAAGCAGATGGGTCTCCTGATGGAAAGAGTCAACCATCGACTATAAACACCAAAGGTGTTAATAGTGGGTTGCTATCTTATGGCGAGATCTAATGCCATTTGCATAAGTTTACCGGCTACCTTACCCTCCAAACCAGAACACGACAGTGACAAGCACTGACGCTATTGCGGCAGGAATAGGTAAATCGTTGGTACCAGACTCGGGCGAGACAATGCAGAACTCTACCATCTACATCTAGTAATGTGCAAATATATAATGGCCACATTTTTTTAAAATACGTGTTGAATATATAGTAATTTTATTTTTTTTAAATATTTGAACACCATATCATATAGAATATGCTAGTATCTTTGATTAATTTTAATAACTTGTAACACCCACATTTATCTATTTATTAAACCAACGTTTTCTTTTTTGGTGCCATCGCTAAAACATATAGAATTGTCCACGGATCATAGCAAATTTAATTAATTTCATCTTTTTTAATAATGGTTTTCCACAAAGTAATGCCTAAATGAATAAACTATCTGGTTGTTTGCTATTCTATGAAATACTCGTAGAAAAAAAAATATTTTTCCCCAACATTAGAATCAAACTAAAGATCGTTTGAAATCAAACCTCTTAGTCCATGACGAGATTTATAATTAAAATACTAGATGCAGATAAAAATGAGATAGTGAAACAGTGAATTTTGGTCAATGAAAATCACTTACTAAGTCACTCGGTAAAGAAAACAAGTTCAACGTACCAATTAACATTATTCACACTACCACAGAGCAGCGTAAGAAGAGCGTACACATCCTTACCTTAATGACCACAACTTTAAAAAGCTACTTGAGACTTGTTTTTCCAAGTCCTTATACACGCTTTGCGTTGGGATAGAACTCCAAGAATGATATTCGAGACGTCACTAAAAGACACTTAAAGAGTGCACTTTAAAAGTGCTTGGATCTTGGCAACTCTTTTGTTACGCTATCTTGACTATGATTTATTATGAATGTCGGCTGGTTAATTATCTAAAACTAAGAATCTGGTATTAGGAAAACTATAAAACCAATTATCAGTTTAAATTAAAATACATTTTATTCGGTATTGCTTGAGATTGACTCGTAATGCCAATGGGCATTAATTCATCCATTTTACTTGATATGTTACGTTATATATATGTTATACAAAAAAGATCGGCCAAGTTCGAGTCGGACTCGTGCTACTATCTAAGCAAGAAAACGAAAAAAAAACACGTTTATTGTATGGGGACCTCCCTTAAATTTTCATTTTTTTTAATTTTTAGTATTTGATTTTATAGCGGCAACGGAAATACATAATTTTTGAAAATTTAACCTTTCTAGCTATCATGGTTTATGAGATACAGCCTAGTGACAGACAGACAGACGGAGGCTTTGTAATAGGGTTCCGTTTTACCTTTTAGGTACGGAACCCTTAACGCTTAAAAATTCATGTGTATCATTAGATTGCCTTATAAGAACACTTTCTTATCTTCTATTTTGAATAGGCTCTTTTAAGTATAGACCGATAACAATTTTTTTCATAAACACTATGTCTATTTACTAAAACTTATTAAAACTACTTTATTTATTCACATGACCGATATCTTTACAAGAACTGTCGAATAAAAGTTAATTGAATGTAAAAAATATCTTTTTACTTAAACTTCAACTTCTAGCAAATTCTGTAATGCAACGAAATCGCCTGAAATTTTTCTCATTTGTTTCATTATTTTTGCAAAATTTATATATGAGTTCCCGAAAACTTAATTAAATTACCATTTTTTTTTTCAGTTATAATCCCACTATAGACCTTCACTGAGCTGGTTAATGGATGAAAAGTATTTATATCCAACTAGCTGTGCCCACGACTTCGTCCGCGTGGATTTTTTTTAAAAGTAGGCTAAGTTACTCCTTGTTACATCAGCTATCTACCAGTGAAAATCCCGTCAAAATCGGTGCAGCCGTTCCAGAGATTAGCCGGAACAAACCGACAGACATACAGACAGACGGACAGACAGACAGACAGACAGACAAAAATCATAAAAAGTGTTATTTTGGTATGTGTACCGTGTATACATCCATATGCAATTAATTATATTAAAACCGGTTATTTTAATATTACAAACAGACACTCCAATTTTATTTCTTTGTATGTATAGATTAAATATATCAATAAATAATATATTGCAAATGAGTTGACAAAAAATGTCAATCCAAATTTTTTTAAAAAACATTTGACTGGCTTGGTTAACAGACAAATTCAATACCAATCGAAGTGAATCCTATAAAATATGCAAACGTCAGGTTGACTATTCCATCACAACCCTAGGGTAGGCTGGTATAAACAGGAAAATCGAAACTAGTAACCTGCCTTCCCAAGAGTTGCGACGGGAAAAATTAGTTAACGTAAAGTTTGCATACTCTATAGGCTTCATACTTTCGATTGGTATGGAATTTGTGTATTAATCAAATCACTAAAATGTTTAAAAATAATTAATTGTTAATTAATTATATTCTGGACTGAAATTTTGTAGTCTACCAATTTGCAATATATTTAGTGACATATTTTATTGGATATAAAGTACTTTTATCCATTAACCAGCTCGGTAAAGGTCGTTTTATAATGGGATCCTATATTAATTGAGTGACCACAAATTTAGGGTTACTAAATCTCCAAATTACACATTTGGTTATTAGCTCTTTTATTTAAAAAAAAATAGAATATACTTAAATTAACTGAAACTTTTTTAAGTCAATATGAAACCTCACCTCTTTCTCTTCAGAACTCAATAAAAGGCTTATTTTGACGCCATGATAGTGTATTCAAAAATTAATTTCGATTAAAGAAAACCGAACATTCATATATCAGTGAGAGGATTACATATCGTATTTGGGGGCGAGCTATCTAAGCGGCTTATGAAAAAAATGTTTATATTTTGGGCTACTGCACGCTAGTGCTACCATGTTTTCTTGTTTGAATCTATAGTTCGAAAGTTATAAAGTTTTAATGTGCATGTTATGGTCTAGCTGTCACAATTTCAACTCGGATTATCGGGCTATACTCGAAATCGTAATCTTAGTAAAAATTTGACCACATAAAACTGTCAATTTCACAAGAAACAAGCAACAGTCAATCAAATTAAAATTAAATCTCTGTGTGTGTGTGTGTGTGCCCTACTTCAGCCAATAAAAAAAAAGATGATCAATCGCTGTCTCTCTGTGTGTTTACCACCTCCATAGTGTATTTATCTCATCCTCTTACAAAATACCTAAAATACAAAACACTTTTACTGCAACTGAAATGACACTCGATTCTTTATACATATTATTTTTTACAGTCAGAAAAACTTTTAATAAATATACACATATTTAAAATAATTTTTCATATTAATGTAGAGATGTATAACGCGAGAATATAAAAAACCCGTTAGTTTCTTTTATGGGAAAGGAAATAAATTTGGACTTTTTATTAGTTTCAAATTTCAACGAGGTAGGTATTTGCCTCAATTTGTAAGATAAAGCGCTGAAAGAAAAACGTAACACCTTCAAAATGTAACTTTACTTTTTTATTGTTTACTAACGATCCTGTGGCCGAAATACGACCATAGACTAAACAATAAAATCTCTTATAAGTTTGACAACTGACTTTAAATGTAAGGAAAATGGTATACATATGTCCGAAATTATCATATCAGATGAATATAGTATGTGTTATGTTTATTTTTGTTAATTTTGTATATTTCTAATGGTTTTTATTTTAAAATATTGGATTTTTGCAATGCTCCGAAGTATAAAACTTTAACTGTGTCAATTTTCATACTTCACCGTTCGCACAATTGTCTCAAATGGGGGTCCAAAATTTTTACTTTACGTATTAATGTATTAACTCCTATAGCGACCATAGTAACACGCGTTCAGTGTAAGCTTTAGGCACAGAATACTTAGAGACTAACAGAAGTCAATGTTACATACAAGTAATATTCGAGCACAGCACACATAGACACCTCTCAAGGACGCGATATCTCGAATTGGTGCGGAACAAACTGTACCGAACCATTCCGAGACATCGCGTCCGTGAGAGGTGTCTATCGTGCGTTGCTCGAGTATCACATGTATGTAAACTGACTACTGTTAGTCTCCAGTATACTGTGCTTCGGGTGTCTACCTATTTCTGTTTAAGAGATAGAGTCTATTTGTATACGTACAGGTTGATAACAGCAAATTTGTATACTGAACTATCAAAAGCAGTCAGCACACTCAAGATTATCTGCGGACGTCGCCCGTCTAGATTACACTTTTAACTAGCAATCATCTTCTGGTTGAAATTCGACTATAAACTAAACAATAAAATCTCTTTCAAGTTTTATAATAGACAGATAGATAAAAAATAGTGTAGATACGTGTATCACATGGATGTAGTGTTTTTAACACTTATTTTTGTTAATTCAATGTATTTTGCATAAAATTTAAAAATATAAGGGTGTTTTACATTGAAACTTTCACAGTGTCAAATTTTATATGCAACCATCCTCGTAATTCATACAATTTTAAAACACCGAGTAAATATAGACCTGTTTTGGTGATCCCATCACATTTGGCAACTTGAATGTTTCTTGCTTGTTATCACTACATAGTATAAAACAAAATCGCTTTCTCCGTCTGTCCCTATGTCCTTATGTCCCTATGTATGCTTAAATCTTTAAAACTATACAACGGATTTTGATGTGGTTTTTTTAGTAGATAGATTGATTCTTGAGGAAGGTTTTAGTATATAAATCTTTCCGATGTTCTCACGGGAACAAAACCTACGCTGGTGAAACCGCGGGCAGGTCGCTAGTTTTTCTATAAAACAATAAATTTACAAGGTTGACCGAAGCACTGAAGTCCTCCTTTTTGTTCTGGACCCAGTTTTAAGAAGAGAATAACTCGTTGACTGCTAGGCTCAGATGCCTAGCAGTCAACCAGTTAGTTAAAAAACAAAAAAAAGTTTCGCCGTGTTGGTCCCGGCCTCCTTTGAAGAATAGGCCAACTGCCGTTCTGCCAGGCAGGTACGTAAAAGGCGACCAATTGGGTAACGAGTCACTACCATCGTGGCTACTAGGTGGTGGAGTTCTGCATTGTCTCGTCCGGGTCTGGTACCACCTCCTTACATATTCCTGCCGCAATAGCGTCAGTGCTTGTCGCTGTCATGTTCCGGTTTGGAGGATAAGGCAGCCGGTAAACTTAACATCTTTGGTGTCTATAGGCGATGGTGGACTCTTACCATCAGGAGAACTATCTGTTTGTTTGCTATCTTATGATATAAAAAAAATAACGCTAATAAATGTCAGTAACATCATAACTGCTGAATAAGTAGTAGATTTTGCAACATCTTGTTCAGCTTTGGTATTCCAGTCGTAATAGCGTCGGTGGTTGCCGCTGTCGTACTTTGGTTTGGTGATAGAGTACCCAGTAAACTTAGGCATGTTTTTTTTTTTATGGAAGAGGGAACAAACGAGCCGAAGGTGCAGCTGATGTTAAGTGATCATCGCCGTCCGTGGACACCTGCAATTCCAAATGTCTTGCAGTGACATTGCTGGCCATTTAAAAATGCGTAAGCTATTTTCTTAAAGGACCCTAAGTCGAATTCATTCGGAAACACCCCTGCCGGTAATTGATTCTACAGAGGAGTAGTGTGAAGCAGATAATGCTGAGAGAAACGCACGCTTGTGGATTTCCAAACGAGATGATGAGGGTGGAACTTCTACTTTGACGCGATGTCCGGAGATGGAATTCAGATCTAGGAATTCCATCTCCGGACAGCATTCTATCCTCTCCAGACGGATAGCAACAATAGTCTTTGGTGTATCTATAAAACGCATAGCAAGCAAAGAAAAAATAATGGAAAAAGATAGTCATCGCCTATAGAGGTGATGGCTATCTCTTTCCATTATTTTCTTTGCTTGCTATTCGGTGATATTAAAAAATGTACAGACTTTGGGCTTCTAATCAAATTTACTGGGTGGTAAAACTGAAATCGAACTAAAGTAAAATACTAGATGGTACAACAGTACAGGTACTAGATGGTATTGTTCTGTTCTATATCTCGCCGGGGTTTATACAACCGCCTTACCTAATTCCATCGTAACAGTCAGTGCTACATAGTTACTGTCGTTTACTGGTTTCGAGGGTAAGATAGCTAGTACATATGTGGCATTACCATCTTACCACAAAAACAACGCATCATTAACGTCTTCGGGGTCTATCTATATGCAATGGTTGTCTCTTTCCATCAGATTATGATATACAAAAAGTTCCCAAAAAACTTTGATCAGGTAGGCTGTAGATGCTTTCATTCTTATGCCGGTTGACTGGTAAAATATTGTGCCTATTAGAGATATGATAATTAAAGGTCCTTTTTTTACAGTCAGAACTGAAATCAAACTAGTTTTCGTAATCTGAGCTAAGCAAGTCAATAAATGGCAAAATAAGACAGTGAGTTTTATTTTAGAGGAAAATATTTCTCATCTCCAATATTGCAGCCACCCTAGTCAGAGCCTAACCCTACTTGCGTCTACAGAATTAATTTCCTGGCCTATAACTCTCGTATATTGCAGGTTCGACGACAGTTGCGAGTGTCTCCGATTTATGGCGCTAGTGTCCGCCGCAGGTACAACTGAATAGTGCCAGAATGCCAGATACAGATACAAACATAATGCTGCTATAAAACAACCTTTATTGCCAATGATTTAAGAAATATGTTCGCTCCGCTATTTTATCTTTACATTTATAGAAACTTGATTTTGTAACTAGACATTGAGATCTTGAAAGGAAAAGTCGTGTCTACTTAAAATGGTGTAAGGCTCTAAGCAAAAAAGAAGAGTATAATAATTCTATAGAATTATGTTGTCTAATTTAATCAACGATATGTTACAAATGCAACAGAACCATATCTATAATGGGTTATTTTTTATCACCTGCCAAATTTAAATAGGTGGTTCAGACTATAAAAGTAAACAACTTTCCCAAAGAAACATAGGTCGAAAAGTGAAAAAAAAATCGACCCTCCCATAGAAAACTGCTCGATCGATTTCGTATGGAAGGTCTGAATTTTTTTTCACTTTTCGATCCATGTTTCTTTGGGAAAGTTGTTTACTTTCACGGTCTGAACCACCTAATTAAATTTGGCAGGTGATAAAAAAAATTACCCCGTATATTACCTACTACGTCAAGCAAAAACTCTACCACTTTTTACTACAATTACTAGAACGGAGGAGAATTAATTTTGGCCCAATTAAATTTTACATATCGCTCATTTGGTGGAACATTGGCGTATTTATAGGTTTACGTATTTTACAGGACATTTTTTTAAATGCGTTTATGGTCTTATTATGGCAATTCATGCTTATTTTTTTATTTAAAGAATAGTAATAGTATTTTAGAATTATTAAAACTTAACTTTTTTATCATAATCAAGCAAGCAAGCAAGCAATCTTTGTTATATTTACTTCGATTTAAAAATAAAATATATTTCCGCCAATGTTCCACGAATGAGCTATACAGGCTGTATAAATGCAAGACCTATCTGTGTTTCAGACGTCTTGCAGTTGCTTTAAGAAATTGCATACCATCAGGCGCATATCCTACTCACTTGCCTTCTCTTCTTAAAGAAAATATTAATGAGAGCAGAATCCTAATAGTTTTATATAACATGGACTAGAAACACATTAAACTAATAAAAAAACCGACCAAATGCAACCCGAACGCACGCACAAAGGTTTCTGTTCTGTGCCATCATTTATGAATAAACGGCAAAAAATCACGTTTATTGTATGGAAGCGTACTGTTTTTACGTTTATCCCCTAAATTTTTATTTTATTTTTAAAGTGAATATGTAACTAAATATTCTGTGAATGTTTCAAGCATCTACCAGTTGTCGTTACTAAGACCGAGAAAAAAATTGCAAAACAATCACTGCTAAATATTTAAGGGGGACTCCCATAAAACTAAATAATTAGTATTTGTTGTAAAGCGGCAGCAGAAATATAATATCATCTGTGAAAATTTCAACCATCTATCACCGTTCGTGAGATACAGCCCGGTGACAGACGGACAGACGGACGGACTGCAGAGTCTTAGTAATAGGGTCCCTTTTTACCCTTTGAGTACAGAACCCTAAAAATAAACATTACGCACACTGCCATTCATTTGACACACAAATTTAACGTTAAAATCTATTGTCAAGTTAAAAGGCATTTCATCGTTTAGCCAATAGTCGGAGTGATAAACGTTATATAACTATAATTTGTGCATTCGTTTTCTCAAGTTCATCAATTTTCACTAAGATCGGTCAAGCCGTTCTCGAGTTATAACGGAATATACTGACAAACACAATTTTTTAAATTAATGCAGTAAATATTAAAACTAATATTAATCACAAAATTTGACAAAAAACTAATGTACAGAGAGACGATGCAAATTTTTATAGTAGCCTGGATACATACAAACTCTGTATAGCTTCAGTAGACTCGGAGAAGCTCGCTAGCTCGTTTTAAACATGTACGTAAATAAATAAATGTACTAATGAGGTTGCCTAATTTCCTCTTTATTTCACCAACAAAACGCCGAGTTTGACGGTTCACAGGCGACCACAAAGGCGGGGATGCTATGTCTTTGAGACGGAAGAATGTTGATCAAGTAATTAGCAAGTTACAGTAACGCGTGTCCTTCGTCAACAATGCGAAATATTTTTTTTTGGGATTAGATATCTACATTCTCCCGTTGTCACCTGACATCGCATTACCCTCGTATTACTACTCCCTTTGAAGAATAGACCATCTGTTGTTCTGCCAGGCAGTTCGTAAGAAGCCAACTACCGTGGCTACTGCCTACTAGGTGGTATAGAGTTCTACAGTGCTTGGCAGTGTCGTGTTCCGGTTTGGAGAGTAAGGTAATTATATATTGACCGTCCCATTGGTCGAGTGGTTAGCGACCCTGACTACGCAATCAACGGAGCTCGGGTTCGATCCCCGACGAGGACAAGCATTTGTGTGATGAGCATAAATGTTTGTATTTCCGGGTTTGGGTGTTTATTAAATACTAGCTGCGACTTCGTTCGCGCGGACTTCGTTTACTCCGCACAGCTCCTCCCCCGTAGGTGATAGCGTGATAATATGTAGCCTATATGTTGACACAACCTGTTAGTAATATTCATGTAAAATTTGAAGTAAATCCATGCAGTACTTTAGCAAAGCAAATACATAGGTCTTCTGATGGAAAGAGTCGACCATCGCCTATAGGCACCAAACATGTTAATGGTGCGTTGCTATCTTGTGACGAGGTCTAATGCCACATGCATAAATTTACCGGCTACCTTACTCTCCAAACCGGAACGCGACAGTGACTAGCACTAACGCTGTTGTTGTAGGAACAGGTAAGACGATGGTACCAGAGTCGGACGAGCCAATGCAGAACTCTGCCACCTAGTAGCCACGATGGTAGTTACTCGCATAGTCAATCGGTCGTCTTTTAAGTGGGCTTTATAGGTTTATGATTAATAGTCGACTAACTTAGTAAATATATGGAGTAATTATTATAGGCGGTGAACCTGTGGTGTGGATATATACGCCTTAGATGTTAAATAGGTTAAATGTTCCCTCTGCTTAGTCCGCATTATTGTGATGGACAACTGCGGAACCCTTATAGCGCGCGCATCAATTTTTTAAAAATATAGCGTGGAGAAATATGACGTTTAACGTTAAGAGTCTGCAAGACCTAATTTGTTGAAATTGATGTTATTTAAGCAGTTTTTTAAGAAAAGCTATTTATTATAGCACATTACAAAAAATATATGTTAATATTCATCATATTATGTCAAAGACCGTGGCCGGACCCGACACACAATTGAACAAAATTGAGTCGATAGAAAATCATCATTAACGGTTCTATATCTTTATTTTTTTGACGTATGGATCTGCAGTTAAAAACATGAAGTCAGCATATTCATACCTAAACCGCTACTGAATCATATTTGACAAACAATTTACCCTTTTTTAAATTAAATATTTACCTAATAATAAGACCTAGCCGCCCAGTTACACTGATAGTGGGCTCTCGTTTACTCGTATAGAAATAGACAGAGTGCGCAATTTTGGTGTTGACTGCGTCTTAAAAGCTATTATACTATTGGACGAAATATCTAGTCATACACGTGATGTAAAACTTTCAGATACTTTTTTTAAGAATATGACATGGAGAGTTAAGATATTTCACGTTACGAGTTACGAGTATTTTATTTTGAACTAGTTGAGCCGGCAAACGTTATTCTGCCTTGTTAACTACTCTTATTTTTTTTCTATATTTTCTCACCTTTTAAATCTTCCCTAGACTTCAACAATTAATTCAAAACCAAAATTAGCCAAATCGGTTCAGCCGTTCTCGAGTTTTAGCCAGACTAACGAACAGTAATTGATTTTTATATATATAGATGATAGCTATTATTTTTAGAAGTGATACTTATTCGTATGAAGTAAAACTTAAAGATCCTAGTTTCAAAATGTTACATTGAGAAAAATGAGGTTTCACATTATAAGCCATTTTATTTTTGCAAGTTACATCTATTCATCAGGGCTTTAACTGGTTAATTTTCATACCTGAATCAGCACAAGTAATTAAAGAGCGCTTTGTAAAGGTTTGACTCAACCTTACCCTCAAAATACCATTTTCCTTTTGAAGGAGCAAGACAAGCGGTTAGCCCTGTGTAGATACAATGCTTTTGTTTCTTTTAAAGGTTTAAAGGCTATTTCTTTTCTTCTCGATTAGGTCATCCAGAGCAAGCCGCCTCTGCCACCTCTCTTTAGCGACGTCACTGAATAACACTAATAATTTGTACTCGTATAATATAATAAGTGGTACCGGTGCTCGGTTTTACTTATTTTAGTCGTAGGAGAAAAGACTATATTTTAACTAACTTCAGTTATTGGGACTCATGTCCGAGACAACAGACTAAAAACATTTTGTTTACATTTTGCTGGCGGCTAAACATTTTGTTTAAAAAGAAAATGATAATATTCAAACAAACAAAAAACAAAAAAAAAATAATATTCAAAAGTTGACAAGTGGCCAGCATTATTCACTGTAATACCATGGAGGTATTACAATAACTTCATTCACAAAGAACGCTACATTTTTCCTGAATAAACAAGATTATGCAATATTTCCGAAAGACGTGAGTGAAGTTTCGTAAAACAACAGTAGTTAATAACTATGTGTTTCGCTTTATTTCGACTTCAATAATGTATGCTACAGTTACATAATGTTACCCGTACATTATTCTATTCTGCCCGAATTGCCGCATCCAATTACCCACGACCCTTAGCCACGTATCAAAGCCGAAACGAAACTACGAGTAATAAATCTCATTCACAGAGTTGGCATTCACTGAACACTCACCTAACATATACATTCTCCATCTAATTAACGGCACTGTAATAAATTACACGTTTAAACTCTAGTACCTGTGCGAACAATCTTCGTGCGGTTTTTACATACAATTTTATATATTATATTATAACAAATAAGCTATAATTATAATTGCGAAGATTAGTCTTAAAATCATTATTAAACGGAAATTAAACATCACCATTAAATCATCATTAAACCATAATTCGATTAATTGGCTCTTCTAATGGAAAGGGAAAAAACATAACCATTGTCTATAAACAGCAAAAATGTTAATTGAGCATTGTTAACTGTGTAGCTAACCAGGACCAATATACCACCCGCGGCCGTGCAAACACTGTAAAAATTATGATTTAAACTCAAAGTAAAAAAAAAGTAAACAAATTATTTGCTTGCGTTATGGGTGCTAGTCAACGATACTAATATATATAGAAATACATATATAAATACTATAATGTATTTAATAAACATCCAAACCCAGAAATGCAAACATTTATGGTCATCACACAAATGTTTGTCCCCGTCGGGAATCGAAACCGAACCCCGTCGATTGCGTAGTCAGGGTCGCTAACCGCTCGATCAACGGGGCAATCAAAAGTACAATTAATTAGATTTACTTTGGGATTAGATTAATTCGTTTAATGTGTCCAGCTACATAACTTTACTTCACTTACATTTTCAGTAGGTATACTCAACTGTCAGATCTCCGTAAACAAAAACATTAACGACAAAGTTAGTTTTAAGTTATGAAAAAAGCTATACATTAATACTTGTGACATGTCATTTGTCCCTTCACAAAACGTCCTTTTCAAGTCATTGCTCTCACGTCACCATAAAGGAAAGTATTTCGTCCGTGTAAGTGACGTGTAAGGGTTGATGTGGACGCAGGTGTGAGACGCACGGAAAACACTTTTACTAATCTACGTAGAGACAAATAGCGTCCTACAACGAGAAATCCTTCCATAGACTAACATTGTACTAGATATTCTAATTTTTAAGTTGATGCGTGAAAAAATAATCAGTAGCTATGAATTCGATTCTTCAGTAATTCATCTTTTGAAGTAATTGACGTAAAACGTCATTAGGCGCGAATTGAGAGCAACTTAGGTTTTTGTTCGGACGGTAATAAAACTTTATAATTTGTTGAAGCGAACAATGCTATTTAAAAATATTTTGAGCATATTATAATATGATGTATATCATATATGTGATATATTATATTTCATATTGTAACATGCTTATAATCGACAAGAGCTGATTTAACCTTCTATATTTAAAAAAATATCGTTTATGTAATGTTTATAACCATTGATATTATATCAATGTTTATAATAACCAACTAAATATAAAACAACCAAAGAGGTTTTACTGCCACTTTTTACTTATAAAATACGAAAAACCTTTATCCTCGATTTAATATTTGTATTTACAATTACTATTACTAATATAATTATAAAAAAATACAATTTTAAATATGGGTGATTTTTTTAATGTGTGATTAGTTATAACAAACTTTTCAAAAATTTTAAACAAAAAGATTAACTTACTCGCCCATTAAGATTACACACACCAACTTTTTTTGCGGCTGTGATTTATGATATTATTTTGGCTTTGCTATAGATTAATTGGGCTTATGGAAAAGTATTTATTGCGTCTTTGAAGGTCATAATTTTGCACAGAGCCGCGAAGATGTAAAGTATACTAAATTTGCACTTCAATAAGCTACTAACTTCACGATTAAAGTGTTTGTATTGACGTGATTCTAACCAAAAGGTTATAATATATTCCTATGTCGCAAATAATAATAATAATAATAATAATTCTTTATTTCCAGATATGAACATCCATTTTTGTTAGTGTGTTAGTAGATTTAAGATGTTAGTAAGGGTTATTTGTTACATACTGTTACTTTCAATGCCTATTACTTATTTGCTATGTTTGAAACACTGAGAATATATATGTAACTTCACCCAGTGTTTCAAAAACTGACTATCGTATTTGTCAGATAAGACCTTTAGAACGCTGTTGGAACTTCCACGAATTCCGCTCATCGCTGATGCTGCTCTTTTTCTAATTATAGCATGAAAGCCATCTGTGCGCGCCTCGGCAAACATCAGAGATGCGCTGCAGAAACGCGGTAATCCCATCAGCATTCTAAACCCATTATTGAATACGTAGGTCGGTGTAAGCCCTCTGCGTATATGTCACCCACACACTGCACGTATAAAAAGTTTCGCAATAAGCCCTGAACAGTGCTGCTTTAACTTCTTTACTACAGCATGCAAATCTGCGGGACCGCCAACGCCCTACGCTCAACGCGCAAAGAAATTTTCACTAAATTTAGGATTTTCAAATTTTCGTATATTTTAATTATTTGGACGTACTTCAATCAAATAACCTTGTTTAAATTTTAATAATGACATGTTGAAATAAAAGCGTCCTTTGTAAAATGTTTCGTGTCTACAATGTTTATTTTGAGGCGAACCCTTGAGTTAACGAGGAACTTGGGAACCGAGACATGCAGGTGTACGGAGAACTTCTCTCAAAAATATGTTTTAGTTATACAACTGCTGGTTTATTAAACACTAAAGCTTACCGAAGGATATCTCAGACAAATTCCATTTAAAAAATTCCGGATTTGAATAATCTGAGTAAAAAATCTTAATTGAAAAAAAGAGAATATCTGGTCTGTGGTTTTGAATATCTTCCAATTCTTACACAAATAAAAAAAAAGTAGCCTATTTCATTCCACAGAAATAATGGTGTTTGATAACCACATTAATGAGAAAGGCTATAGGCTCCATTTTGAAAGCCGCTCAAGGTAGCTTTTTGCAACCCAACTGGGCAAAAGAAAGTATTGTTTTTGTTTGACACGAGAAAAGATGCGGATACCATAAACCTATTCTAATAAAATGAAAACAAAATTATATTAAAATACAGACGAACATTTTTTCAATCTAATCTTGTAAATTATTCAAATGTTACAACGCACAAAATGAGAAATATAAATGAACGATTACCATAAAAAATGGCCGCCAACGGAAGGCGGAATGGAATCTAAATAATAGATTGTCCATTGTTGCATTTCGCCCCGAGATGTATTTATTTATGCAGGTTCCGTGTATAATGATTTCTCTCGAGATATAAGACATTTGTAATAAAATAAAAAATAATTACGACAGTTTTCTTACGTGTTTATAGACTGGTGAAATAAACTTGAAGAAGAAATAAGAATTTAATTCAAATAAACCTTCAAAATTCACTAGCATTTTGATATATCAACAATTTTATAACAGCGATTTTGACGAATCAACAATTTTATAACTAGTAACAGTGATTTTGACAGGTCAACAATTTATTGATTCTAACAAAGATTTTGACAGGTCAACAATTTTATAAAAGTAACAGTGATTTTGATAGGTCAAATATTTCATAACTACTGACAGCGATTTTGACAAGTCAATAACTTTATAATAAGTAACATAGATTTTGGCAAGTCAATAAGTTTATAGTTGATAACAGTGATTTATACTGGTAAACAATTTTATAACTCGTAACAGCGATTTTGACAGATCAACAATTTAATAACTGCTAACAGGTCAATAATTTAATAACTAGTAACAGCGATTTTGACAGGGCTACAATTTATAACTACTAAGAGCGATCTTGCCTGTCAACAATTTTATAGTTGATAACAGCGATTTGGAGTGGTAAACAATTTTATAACTAGTAACAGTAATTTTGACAGGCAACAGTTTTATGACCAGTAACAGTAATTTTTATAGGTCAACAATTTTATAACTAGTAACAGTAATTTTGACAGGCAACAGTTTTATGACCAGTAACAGTAATTTTTATAGGTCAACAATTTTATAACTAGTAACAGCAATTTTTTTGCAGGTCAACAGTTTTATAACTAGTAACAGTGATTTTGACAGGTCAACAATTTAATAACTAGTAACAGCGATTTTGTCAGGTCTACAATTTATAACTACTAAGAGCGATTTTGACAGGTCAACAATTTTATAATTAGTACCTAACAGTGATTTTGACAGGTCAACAATATATTAACTAATAACAGCGATTTGACAGGTCTACAATTTATAACTACTAAAAGCGATTTTGTCAGGTTAACAATTTTATAACTAGTAACAGTGATTTTGACAGGTCAACAGTTTTATAACTACTCACTTGCTCATGTTGGTCCGGACCCCTTTGAAGAATAAACCAACTGCCGTTCTGCCAGGCTGTTCGCAAAAGGCGAAGATTAGCTATGCGTGTCACTACCATCGTGATCATGCTGGTAAAGTTCCGCAAGGTCTCGCCCGGATGTGGCACAAACAACACACCTATTCCTACCGCAATAGCATCAATGCTTGTTGCTGTGGTATCCGTGTCGTACCCTCCGGCTTGGAGGATAAGGTAGTCGGTAGATTCGTGCCATGATAATATTATGAAAATGCCACATGCATTGCCATTCCGCCACATAAATAGCAATGCACTATTAAAACCTTTGGTGTTTATAGGAGATGATTTCTTTTTCCATCAGGCATCTGCTTGTTTGCTATGAATGAATAAATTAATGAATAATCTTTATTGCGCACCAAATTTAACAAGACAGATTATGTACAATACTTATAGCTAATAATTATGTATGTCGTGGGTACACAAAGGCGGTCTTATCGCTAAAGAGCGATCTCTGCCAGACAACCTTTAGGTAGAGAAGTTCTTATAATTAATATATTTTAGGTAGTGGTGCCATTAAATTAAGTGATATAATATCCAAATATAATCATTATATTTAAAACTAGCGACCTGCCCGCGGTTTCACCCGCGTAGCTTTTGTTCCCGTAGGAATATCGGAAAAGTTTATATACTAAAACCTTCCTCAAGAATCAGTCTATCTATTAAAACCGTATCAAAATCTGTTGCGTAGTTTTAAAGATTTAAGCATACATAGGGACATAGGGACATAGGGACAGACAGAGAAAGCGACTTTGTTTTATACTATGTGATGAAGTGTCAAATACTCCTACCAATGAAGGATAGAGGTCAGGAGCTTCATCTCACATGGCTTTCTAATACAAAAATTGACCAAGAAATAACAAAAATGCGAGAGCCAGAAGAACAATAGTGTCGCAGCGAATGTGAATTAAAATGAGCCGTTTTAAAATAACTGCTTTATGCGTGGTGGGATAACAAATGCACTTACATAAGTATACTGACTACGTTACCCTCTATACTAGAACATGACAATGACCAGCAATAACGCTATTGCGGCATGTGTGTGTGTGTGTGTGTGTGTGTAAAAATCTGGCTCTAATCACCAGCGTTGCGCGGCTCAGCTCAGTAGGTAAGACGCTATCCATGGGTGACGTCAAGAGTTCTGAGTGCTATGTGTGAGTTTTTCCTTTCTCATTCGATCGTGAGCGCGTTTGGAGTTTACTAGGAATTTGTATGTGATTTTTACAGCGTCACCTAGTGGTAAACGTAAGAAACCAGTTTACCACTAGGTGGCGCTGTACAAATCACATACAAATTCCTAGTAAACTCGAAACGCGCTCACGATCGAATGCGAAAAGAAAAACTCACACTTAGCACTCTGAATGTCGATGAAGTAAGAAAAGTCTACGGATCGTGATGTAGCACTCGGTTTCATTTACCAATGATAAATTGTTTTATCTATCCCGTATGGAAAAGAAAAAACAACTATATTCTCCTGTAAACCAGGGAAGGAGGTTATCAGTTCGGCTGTATATTTTTTATGTTTGTCACCTCAGAACTCCGTCATTTATTAACTGATTTTGAATTTTTTTCGTTTGGGAGAGTATACTTTCTGTGTGTTCCATTTTAATTTGGCGAAGGTCTGATGCAAGGTTCTGGAGTTATAGGAAATGGGATGTCGGTTACTGCAGTTTTACTGCGTTTAAAAAAATATTTTTAATGGTGAGCTGCTATAGCGGGATGTCAATGCCACATACAGTCTACCGGCTACGTTACCTTCCAAATCGGAACACGACAATTACAAGCATTGACGCTGTTGCGGCAGGAAAAGGCGGTGGTTACTAGTACCATAAATATATATAGATATCTTAATTGAATAATACGCTACTTTTATAATAGACTCCAATAAAATGAGTAAAATAACGCCTAATTTTCAAAAAAAATGAGTCAAAAGAATATTCTTACAGGATTATATTTGTAATAAATTGCAGAAAAAATCAAATCATTGACATATCATTATGATTATTATAAAAGTAGGTACAATGTTAGTCTATGATTAGAATAAAACATTTTAAAAATCTATTATAAATTTTAGCTTCTTTTAAAAACCGCCATCTGTTGTGTTACATGGTAACTTTTTGATTATTTACTTCATGAACCCTTCCTGCAGAGAGTGAGACACTAAACAGATTTCAGCAACAACGTTCAGGAAAATTGAGTAAATCTACACAGAGATGGCACCTGTGAGCGTGGATACATGAAATATTTTCACAGAATTTATTGTAAATAGATACTAGCAATCGCCCCTGATCGCCCTTTGAATGGAATTCGACCATACACTAAAATTTTTAGTTTACCATAAACTTTAACCGTAAAGAAAATAGTATACATGTGTTACACACACACACACTATATCTGCACGCCAGATGTCGGCAGAGAGAAGTGTGTATACTACCATGTGTAATGTGAATGTAGTGTGTGTAATGCTTATTTTTATTAATTTAATGTAATCACCTCCGGGCAATTCAAAAATGTGTTTTCTCAGTTTTCTGAGAAACACAAAGTTGCCCGGGATTGGAAAGTGCCCGGTTAGCGATATGCTTGCCACCTATCATATTTGTGGGACCAAGTATCTTCGGCTAATCGTGGGTGCACTTTGTTGTACCTCTGCCTACCCCTTCGGGGATATGGGCGTGAAGATACTTTTTAATGTATTTCTATTGCATATTATTTAAAAATATTAGGTTTCGGCAGTCTTCTTATCTTAAACTTTAACTGTATCAAATTTTATACTCCACCGTTCGCGTAATTCTCATCTATATATTTTTGCTTCACGCATTAACATATAGATTTTTTTTTTCAATAAATGTATATTATTATAATCTTATTATGACAATTGCGCAAACGGTGAAATATGAAATTTGGCATAGTTAAAGTTTACATTAACTGTGCCAATTGCAGAAACCCAATATTTTTAAATATTATGCACCAAAATACATGATATTAATAAAAATAAAGATTGCTCACACAAAACATGTGACATAATATTATGTACGTGATAATAGTATCGCGATGGAATAATCTTTTATTTCGCTGGATATTATACACATGATCCACACATGTCCAACATTTTCTTTACTGTTAAAGTCAGTTGCCAAATTTAAAAAAGATTTTATTGCTTAGTCTGTTGTCATATTTAGACCACAGACGAATGCTAGCCTAATAATCCCACTATCCTGTCCTACTAATATTATAAATGCAAAAGTTTGTTTGGTTGGATGGATGGATTTTTGTTACTCAATCACGCAAAACGGCTAAACCGATTTGGATGAAATTTGGTACATAGATAGATAGGTCTTTTTATAGCAAAAAAGTAGTTTGTTCCTGTGGGACTCCCTAAAAACTTTTTTAATGCAGTGGATCAATTAAACATGTTACATCAACCATAAAATTGTATGGTTCATTTGCGAGGTAGGTAGAGTGAACGTTAAATGAGACGTTTCGTTATCACTATGTATTGGTTGTGATCCTCATTTCCTGGATGTTTCTTGTGGTAACCGGGATCGACAGCATTACGTGCTCATCCGGAGCAAAGGTTGTTAACACTACCGACTACCACCAAACTAATATTAAGATTTAGATTTTTAAGCATCATCTCAATAGGTAGTTTAGATTTTTGTAATGTTTCGACGATTTGAAACCATCTTATTAGCTATTGCTGCTACAATAACGTCAGTTTTTGTTACTGTCGTGTACCAACTTGGTGGGTAAGATAGCTGGTAAATGTTGTTCGAAGCAATCGATTTCCACCACGCGGATAACACACGTCATTTAGTTTTTATATAGGACGATAATCTCTTTCTATCGGGAGACACATTTGCTTATTTACTACCCTATGATATAAAAACACAATGTACAACACTTAACACGTGTATAGTCATAAAACTATTAACATTTTAAATTCGTCATTTCAATCAAAATTTTCATAGAATAAATAGGTTTATTACCGCTACAACATAATGTTAACATAAAATTATTATCCGCACGTCAGACGCCATTGATGAAAAGAATTCTAAAAATGTTCGTTTCCATTCTACCACGATCTCATCGAACCTTGGTTATATGTTGTCGGATACCGTTAGTAGTTCTACGTTAGAAAGAAAAATCCGTCCGATCACAAGAGGTCTATAGGTAAGTCAATTAAAAATACTATACTCTATTTATTACTCCGCTGGCTCAATGACCCGAAGTGGATCTTGGCCTCCGAAACGAGATTCTACCATCTACCTCTGTTCTGCATAAATAAAAATAATATAATGAAATAAATTTATAAAAATAAAAACAAAAAGTAATAATATCGGTGGACAAGTTACATGAACTGTTCTCACTCCAAAGTGTAAATTTGCTTGTGATATTAATATTAGTCAACGATAGTAATTCATAGAAATACACATAGTAATTCATAGAAATACAAATTCTCAAATATATTTAATAAACACCTAAAACCAGAATATATTATAAATTAAACAAAATATTATATTATTAAATGATCCAGTTTAGTACAAATAATTGTGTTGGTCTGAGCCCCCTTTGGAGAATAGACCAACTTCCATTCCGCCAGGCAGTTCATAAAAGGCAAACTATTGGGTATACGTGTCACTATCATTATGGTTACTAGGTGGTATTTATATATTATGGTATTTTAACTAGGTGGTATAATTTTGCAACGTCCCATCTATGTCTGGTACTACCATCTTTTTTATTTCTGCCGCAATAGCGTAAATTCTTGTCACTGACGTGTTTCAATTTGGAAATTATGACAAGATAAAATTAAAAATTTGAGGAATGTAAATTGAAAGTGTACGATAAATAAAAGAGTGCAATGAAACTGGACAGTTTGTAAGATTAACAGCTCAAAAACACCTGTTTTCTCGGCACATAGCTTCTATTTTTATTTTGTTGAAGACGTAAATGCTTTTGCCAAATTTTTATAGCGTCGTTGGCGAGCCCCGTATGTTACACGTCACCTTAGAGGGTTTGTAGACTTATTTAGAATGCTATGGAGCATTACAGTCATCTATTTATGCCATTTTATAAATATTTCTGTAATTTCTGTAATGCATTTGTCTGTAAATTTAATTTTTTACTTAATTTAATTTTTGTCAAACTTCGTGATACACATTAATTTTATGACTAACTAATATTAATATCAAGTTTACCATTTTGAGAAATTTTCATTTTATTTTCTGTCAGTCTGTATGTCCCGTTACAACTCGAAAACGACTTGACCAATCTTTATTTGTTCATTTATTTCTTTCTTTATTCGAATATAATAAGAAAAAATAATATTTAAAAATAAGTACAATGTTTTACCATTTCACAATAACATGCAAGACGGTTTTAAGTTAGATATAATTATTTTTTTTAAATAATATTTGTTAATTTTTAATGTAAATGACATAAGCTAACTAGCATAAGTGATTACGAACGCAATATGGATTTAAATCTGAAATAAATTGATTATTATCATATTATTATTATTTGAGTATATAAACCTCAAAATTTATATAACCATACTTGTGACAATATCTCCTTCACGATACAATTGAACAAAGACTTAATGCTAAATTTAATTAATTAATACAATTATAATTTAACACACCACTACTATACATACATGCAAAAATATATTCACGTCAGATCCCTATGAGGTAGACAGAAAGTACCAAGTGCCATACATCACGGTCCTTGCAGCTTTGTCTTGCTTCCTCTACATTAATTATCTCTCTCTTTATACAAACACGCCGACTGCGAAGCCTCTTGCCACCACCTACCAAACATCATAGTTTTGTTTTTATATTATAAGATGATATACAAGCATACTCTCCTGGTGGAGAGAAAAAACCATTGCCTATAGACAACAAAGATTTTAATTACGCGTTGCTATTCTTACTTAGGTCTTAATGCTACACGCATAAGTTTACGGGTTACTTTACCTTCTAAACCGAAATACGTCAATGACAAGCACTGACGCTTTTGCGGCAGGACAAGGTAAGGCAGTGGTACCAAATACCCTGGCTAGACGTTGCAGAACTCTACTACCTAGTAGTCACGGTGAAAAAGACCTAATTAAGATAATCGCTCGCCTTTTACGACCTGCCAGACAGAAAGGCCAACTGCCTTCTATTCTTCTTTACTCGACAAAACCGGAACACGACAGTGACAAACACTGTCACTATTGCGACAGAAATAGGTAAGGCGGTGACAGAACGCCAGATGGTCTTTTTTTTCAAAGGAAGTCCAAACCAATCTACACAGTCATATTGTATATCTGTTTTGTTAACCTTTCATGTACCATTATTTATACATATCCAAACCAACGGAGCAAGCCTTTTCTCATTTATCCACTGTCACTTTCTTTTCACTTTAATATTACGAACTCGGTTTGCGAGTGTTACGCCACACATTTTCCACAGCGATCTCATTTCGACCACGTTGATTCTATTTTCGTGCTTTTTCTGGCATACCCAACTCTCACTTTTACATATAGCGTTGTTATAAGACTATAACTATACAGAGCAAGACCTAGACTTAATACTCTGCTTTTAAGTTATTTCCTGCTCTCTGCATACACTCTTTTTTCGACATCAGTGGTGTACTTTGTAACCCTGCTAAATGCACATCTACAATATAGAGATCATCTACTTATTCCAACACTTCATCATCTACCACAATTCTTTCATCCGTTCTGATTGTTTATCATTCAAATACTAGAACTTTAATTTTATTCGCCTTAAATTGTAAGCCCATATGACAAGAACTAGCAGCAACTTATCCATTTGAAACAGCATGAGGAAAAGTACGAGTAAGAAAAGCTAAGGCAAACCCATAAAGTAATGCTTAGCGACGGTTCCAAAGAATTTCGAATGTGCATATCATTGGGGACTGGAAGGAGCATAGACAGCAGGACCAGTAGTCTATTTCTGCTGTAGGAGTCCGTGCATGTAAGTAGTGCATAATTGCATTCGTATATATATATATATATATATATATATATATATATATATATATATATATATATATACATATATACATATATATATATCTCGTTAAATAAAATAAAACACACACATACCTAAATGCGCACACATTCGCACCCACACACTTACAGATATACTCGTGTCATCGTAAAACTAGTCGGAAAAGCTTCCTAAGACCTCAAAACATGGAGATCTGATAAAAACTCGATTATTGGAAATTGGAAGGGAAATCAGTATTTACCTAAAGAGCAAAATTAAAAAAACAGAGTGGTAAAAAACACAAGTCCGCCGATTTTCTTCCACTGTTTAATCTCAGTTTGTGGCTCAAAAAAGTTGACGCTTCAAAATAGTATCCAAAAAGTTTAAATGAATAAAAAAATGTTATTTCTGTAAATAAAAACAATTAATTTATAACGTGTTGTGTATTAGAAGAGTCATTTTTGTGGCAACAATTACATGCAACGGTCATTTTTATAGCCATCAGTTAGTAAGCTATAAAAACGCAATGCTAATAGTTGATTAATGTAACCACTCCTTTAGAACACTTCCATCATGTGACGAAGTGGGAGGTTTAAAACAGGATTTATGTGTTTGACGTGAATTGCTTTCCGTTGCAATTACGACGCTGCTAATTGTGATGCTGATGTTATTGTTACGTTCTTTATGGATTCCGATGGATTGAATAAATCCGGAATTTTGTTGATTCAATTGTTACGCTCTCTGAAATTCATAATATAAAGGAGAAAATAAGGTATTTTAATTTGTAAGGTATTCTAATTTGTTTATCTAAGCTAACTATCACCAAGTCTCACCAAATCTCACTGGGGTTTCTTTCCCTTCCCCAAATAGCCTCAAAAAATATCACAATATATTTTAAGCATACACTGAAGACAAAGCTAAGTTAAACTAATTAAAGCATATATTTTTTCAACAAAATATGACTAAATTCTATATTTTTATTGTTTTTAGTGTTACTTTGCGGAAATCCTACATTTGAAGACGAAATTAAGGTAATTTAATTTTCAACTTCCCACGAAATCGTATACGATTTGTTTTACTTTAGAGAGTAAGCCGTTAAACTCATGCATGTGGCATTTTAGCCCCATTTTTATAGCATTTGATAAGAACAAGCTGATACCTCCCATGATGGAAAGGTTTAATTTCCATCGCCTACAGAGATGTAAATGGTTCATTGCTATTCGGATGGCATCTATAGACATCAAAAATGTAAATGGTTCATTGCTATTCGTATGGCAATAACACTTTCGTAAATTTACCGGCTACTTTACTCTCTAAACCGGAACACGACAATGTCAAGAATTGACACTATTACGGCAGAAATAGGTATGGCGATGGTATACCCGGATGAGACGTTGCAGAACTCTGCCACTTAATAGTCACGTTAGCAGTAACACTTATAGCCATTCGTTCACGTTTTTGTAAACTGCCTGGCATAATAACAGATGGCCTATTCCTCTATTTTGCTTCTCCTATAATATAAAAAAATATAGAAATTGATTTAAAATATAAATTTCTAATCCCATCTGTGTTAGAACCTCATTGGCTCATAGAATGTAGTCACTTTAGATTTAAATCTTGAGTCAAACAAATACGAGATGTAAGGTTATTCTTGAAACAATTTTCACTCAATGTGGTGCACATTCAAACATGAATACATCGGGTATATTACTTTAATTAAGTACATTTTTAAAACCCAACATACCATATTATGGTGACGAGGATGTAATTAGTTTTTACTACAGTTGAATTGTTTTTATGTTTACCTCTATGGTGTAGTGTTAGTGTCTTGCCCTGAATACGTGCTTAATTGTACGTCCAAAACTTACACATCGGTGAGACTACTTAATCCGGAATATCGTGCAGCGCGTCTTTTTAACATCCGACTATTTATCTGCTTTTCTTTATATATAAATTTTCGGCGAGCACGCTACTAATGTCGCTCTTTTTTTGAAAATTATTTAATTGATTTTTATCATTTTTATACTTATGACTGTTTCACTAGCTAAATGTCTGGGATTGTAGAATATAGATGCATTCTACCTAGCAGTGAGGCCTGCCTATATTTAACATTCTCAGCCCAGATCATTTTTATTAACAATATTTATTAATACAAATTATCCGAGATGAAAGCGTACCTGAAATCTGTGGTGTGAAAAACTGAAACACGCTCTAGTTCCGATCTTAATACTACAAATATTAAGTAAAAAAAGGTTCGTATAAAAATTAGAGATGATAAGGCCCCATTGGCAAATGTATTTGAGCAAAAATATCGCAAATGTAAGCAAATTAATCTAATTTATTACAATTTGTTCAATCTACTTGCCGCAACCGCATGTTAATATTGATTTGTTTAATAATACATTTCCATGGCTCAACCAAAAATAATAACATTGATATTGGCAGCTCCAGCATTCTTTCTCTGAGTAAATATAAACAGAAAGGTAATTGCCAAAACAACATTCTTGAATACCTCAGTGGAGATATAATTAGAAGTGGAGAGCAGTATTTAGCTCTGAGATATCCAGACTTTACCGAAGTGACTAAAATATTTGGCATGGGAAATTTTCTGGAAAATGAATGGAAAGCGAATTTCTTTGTGATTTTCAACAAATTTAATGTTTTGTGTAATATCGCAATGGTAAAAAAAATAAATCGTGAAAGTTAGAAAATATAGAGAAAGGTATCATCATCGTTAGCCAATAAATCGGTGAAATATGGTACAACGCAGTGAACTGAAAGGTCCAGTTACAATCGTTTCACTTTGCCTTCCTCACTTTGCTTCTCACAAACAAATAATGTGATAATAATATGATAATATTTATTTACAAAAATAAATAATGTGATAATATTTATTTTATAAATTAATTAAACTACAAAATTAAATAATTGTCACCAATGTATTTTTAAAACCTAAATGTAGAATTTCTTCTTGTTTTTTTTATAGTAAAAGAAGAAATTCTACATTTAAACTAAAAGAAGAATAGATTTCTTTATTAAATAATAATTGTTGTCCTTTTAGAAAAAGCATCTTCACGCCCATATCCCCGAAGGGGTAGGCAGAGGTACAACAAGTGCACCCACGATTAGCCGAAGATACTTGGTCCCACAAATGTGATAGGTGGCAAGCCTATCGCCAACCGGGCACTTTCCAATCCCGGGCAATTTTGTGTTTCTCAGAAAACTGAAAAAACACTTTTTTTTAAAGTGCCCGACCCGGGAATCGAACCCGGGACCTCATGTGGTCAACTCCAACGCTGGACCACTAGACCACAGAGGCGATCTCGTTGTCCTTTTAGAATTTTCGCCAAGTGTGAAAAAGATGTTTGAATATAAGATTTTAAGATTATATAATAATTAAATAAGAATTTAAATAACAAGAATAGGTAGCCACAAGCGGAATGATCGTAATTAAATTATAAAATAGCGAATGTCTCTAAACATTATTTACACTCTTTTGCACTATTTTTATGTACTCTGAGTATACTTCACACATTTTTGTTAACAATATACTATATGCCAATCGTTATATACACAGAAATCTAATCCGTGGTTATATGATATGATGAATTAGATCCATGTCCTACAACTAATGTTCCGTCATAAACTCTACAAATTTTAGTTTACCTGCGGAATACATCTCACATTCTTCCACAATTACTTCTGTTCTACTTGTCACTGATTAAATTTTATAGAAAAAGTATGAAAAAGGTAAAGTCAAAGCACGGTTTCGTATTGTAATTTATTCTTATCTAATTTAAACATTTTCGCGTTTTTATTGATTTTTTATTTTTGTGGCCTTTGTATTGACTAACAAGAAAAATAAATTACAAGAAAATTATTACAGCTGTTTCGTAGACCGACATAAATTTTGTGTCTTACGAAAGTATACTTGCGCGAAGTTTCGTACATGTTATGCGTGAGTGAATACACTAATAGATTAATCCTAATATGTTCCAAATCATTGCAACAATCACCATTTTCCTATTTCGCTGTGTTATTCCGGACCACTTATAAAAATATAAATTTAGGACTTGCTGCCAGGCGTGTTGTATTAGACCATTGAACTTGTCAGCACCACGTAGTAGAGGTCTTCAACGACTCGTCCGAGTTAGTGCCGCTGTCGCTCCTACGAGTATTTCTGCTGCAGTAACGCCGGTTCTTCTCGTTGTCGTATTTCGCTGAGAGAGTCAGGTTAGTGACGTAGTTATCGTAGGGCTAGCCGAAGCAGAGCACCGGTGCCCTCAACCTCAGGGGGCCCCTAGCCTTCATGCTACATTCACAATAAATATTTATTAGATAGTCAAGTTGAATACAAAATATTTATCTTTTTTTTCTCAATTATGCCTTGTAGTGACAATACAAATTAGTTTTATATGATAAAATAGTTTTGCACCTTCAGAGTATTTCGTTTATATTAAGTAGGACCCAAATTACATTTTACCCCAGGAAACTTGCTTGCACAAGTACGCCACTAGATAAGGTAACATGGAAACGTACGCATGTAGCTTTATATCCCTTTTATATGCAGCAATGTTATTTTTGATCGTAGGCAGCAATGCATCTTAAACATTTTTGGTATGCATCTTAAACATTTCCTATCGTATGACATAAAAAAATCAAACAAGTGCGAGATATCTTCGCGCAGAGTGGGTTCTGTTCATGATTAAGTTCCATAAGTTGTTTTTAAATCTGACCTAAATTTGTATGTAGACTTGCGTTATAACAGGTCGAATCAGATATCTGTTGATTCTGTTGCTGTTACTGAAAAATAACAGATGTCATTATCTGTTATTAAAGAACAGCCTGTTATTTTTCCAAGCACGGTCTCAGTAAATAATTCACGTACAGTACAAAATATGTGAGTAGCATATTACAAAGTACTCTGTGGTGAGTAGAGAGTAGTGAGTACTAAGGCAATTTTAGTAGACGACATTTGGCAGATGCCAGACACGTACAAGTTAATATGGAGCTACTGCGTTTTAGATTCCATTTCACATTCCTAGATTTAAGATCTGACAAATATGACCTTTTAAATTAACCCTACTTTAGTTGATTATTGTTAGATATAATCTTAAAAAATGTGTAAACGGTTAACCCTGCAGGCCTACCTGAAACTTCCCACTAATATGAGGTATTTTAAGCTAAAATGAGACAAAACTATAAGCATAATAATACATTTTTTTAGTTAAAATATCTACATAGATAGTTAGTTAAAAATCACAGTAGGCTATATTGATTTTTTAAAAGCCGTGTAGGTATTTTGAAAACAATGATCAATTTTGATTTTTCAAATGGCATTCAATTTAATTTTTGTGATCTAAAGTTCGATTTTAGCTACATAATTGATAGCCGATAGCATAGAATAATAACGCATAGAAACCGAGTCGACCCGCGCAAATTAAGCCATTTCAAAGAAGCCTGAAAAGGCTTCTTACGTTCGCCGGCCCCTCAGGCATGCGACACGTGCCACGCGGAGTACAGCTCT
Organism: Apodemia mormo; assembly: GCA_036924255.1. Lineage (NCBI taxonomy): Eukaryota > Metazoa > Arthropoda > Insecta > Lepidoptera > Riodinidae > Apodemia > Apodemia mormo. The sequence continues at coordinate 9,068,275 of JAUPFN010000007.1, read as the reverse complement.
CGCAATTTCAAAAAATGTGAGTTACTGTGTGGTGATATGCTGTCACCGTGCTTCACAAAAGCGTATTTAGGACTTGAAGATAACATTTCACCGATAAAAACTACTTGGCATCGGATATTTTTGTATAAAATCCAAACAAATAAATCATAAATATCTAAGTAGAACGATATTCAAAATGTTGCCAGCCAAAGGGAAAAATATTCTACCACGTATTTGTTTTTACCTATTTTCATTATAATTAATAATATGTGTATTCCTATTTTATGTGCGATATTACATAGCCTGGACTTTGCTTTTGCATAAAAAATAGTTTTTAAGTGTTGAGACTCACCCATTATACTGGCACAAATATTACAAATCCTTACCAATACTATGAAGCATACCACCAATATTATGAAGCATTTATTCGTATATAATGAGGACTTTTAGAAGACAAAAAAAATGTTCCAACTAGCATTCTAGATGCCACAGTGACCATCAGAAAAAAACTCTGTCACTACCAAACTCATTTTTTTTTAATTTTCTTATTAAATAATATGCCATCGTACTGCATTATTTCGTATTACTTAGTGTCAAGTAGTTTTATTAGCGATATTTTCGACTTTTATCCACGAAAACATGTAGGGTAACGTGCCCTAAAATCGGTCTGCGGCTAATGTCGACCTCCTAATATGTTTATACTGATAATTAAGCTAATATTCCACATAACTTTTAAGAACGCGGGCAAGACTTCATACATCGTTTTTCAATTATTATCTTAAAGTTTAATGTGTTTCTTAAGATTCTATATCAACTGCTAAATTTATCCGCATTTAATAAATATTTTTTTTAACTTGGGGAATAGTAGTTAAATAAAGTTGGAATTTAGGTAAGGTTAACGTAAGCAATCAGTTCTCTCCTTAGTAGTCTGTGGTTAGATATTTATCTTGTCATTGGGTGTCTTCAGTACGACAGCTGTTAATCTCAGAAATCTAAGTTAGGTTGACAGAATTCTGAGCTAAGTTTTTGCGAAGACACTTTATAGGTACTTAAAAGAACAAAAAATAAATTAGCTTTAACTATTCTTTAACACAAAAACAGGGAGAATTTTTATTTGATACTTATAATGAAAATTATAATATATAAACTTATTGCTGTTTTAATGAAAATGTAAATTAAGTTTTATACAATGATAACACTTAAATTTGATGATAGAATTCAATCAAATTAAAGTCTCAATATTTTTTATATAGTTGTTCCTAGCGATATATTTTATTTAATTGATTTAACAATCGTAGAAAATTATTCTAGTTTTATTCTAGTAGTGAAAAATAAAACTTTGAATATCAAGTGCCTTTAAATTGTTTCCTTTCTTTGACTACAACTTAATAAAAATAAGTACCCTAAAATAGTTATATTGAAGGTTATTTGATATAGACAAAAAATAATTTATATAAATCGTTTTATTTAAAAAAATATCACAATATTGAATATTTAATGCTCATTTCTCTTAATTTGTAGGACCAGCAAGTAACGATCTAATGTAATTTTTACATATCAAATTTTTTCTGCGTAGTTTTAAAGAGACTAAAATATCAATTTATTTCATTTATTTTATGTCTCAAAGAAAGAGCCTCAAACATTAAAATTGGTGACCATTTAGATTTTTTCTTTGCAGTTTTTATCAAATTAAAAAGATCATTTAAATACATACCATAAAAAATTGAGGGCATATTATGTTTACAAAAGTTATTTAATAAAATTAAAGTAAATTTTAATGCAAAGTCAATACCTTATTTCAATTTCAAACATCCTTAACTGGCTAACATTAGAGAAAAATGGCTCTGAAATTAGGGAAACATTGACCGACAATAGAAAAGAAACCAGGATAGAGAGGGTCAATCATTTAAAACTTAACACGTTTACATATTTTTATTTCGTTGTTGAAATCAATTCGAAACATCAATAGTGTAAAATTTAAATATTGATTAACACGAAAAAAAAATTAATATTTTCTTTCCGATAACGGTTTAAGCCTAATAGGGTCCGAAAGTTACGTATTTGGTTAGGCGGCCGAAATTTGGCTATTTTACCCTATAAATTTCTACATCACTGAGATTAATTTTAATTTTTAAAATTTTAAATAAATAATTTGATTATTAAGTATACATATTTTCGTGTCACAATTTGCACAAAAACGAAAAAATCCAAGGTGAAGTAGCTTTGGAACGTAGAATTATAACACGTAGAAACCGAGTGGGCCGCGATGTTTTAAGCCATTTCAAAGTAGCCTTAAAAGGCTACGCATGCGTTTGCCGTCTGCTCAGAATCGCGATACAGGTCATACGGAGTGCAGGTCTCGCATTTCGAAAAAAATATGACTTACTGTGTTGTTAAAGGCAAAAAAAGACAAATAAAATAAATGCTGAATTATCAAAAAGTACCCTCGAGCTAAATTATTTTCATAAGACTTAGTATAAATAACAGTTAAAGCAAATACAATAATTGATTTTCTTAACATTAAGGTCTAACTAAAAATATTGTGCGCAATTTTTTTTCCACAACTAGCAACTGTATAGTGATAAGTTATGTGTTTCAAATTATCTATTTTAGTCGATTTACATAACAGAAAAATTATAAATTGTAAGTACTTACTTGTGAAATATTCACTTTTTTGTTTTTCTAAGGTGTTAGAACACTTCTTTATAATGCAAAAAGTCATTTCGAATTATTTTTCGTGAACTGTGTCCGATATAACCTGATCTTATTAAGCATTGACAACTTGCAAAACGAATTGAGCCGTTTCTGGCTCAGTTTTATGTACTCGTTTTTTTGTGGTTTCTAGGCGTTATTATTCTAAGATCAGAACCAAAATAGTTGCGGACGCTAGGTGGTGCTCAAGTCGTGCACAGAGCCAATAGTAGCCAATATAGTAAGTTTAGCTTAAAACATTTTAATTTTTTAAGTTGATTTAAATAAATACTTGATTAACAAGTATCTTATTAATTTTTACCTTAAAACGTTCGTCTATAACGTAAATATTGTTTCTGCTTGCCCACCCATTTGCTAATTTTCAAGCTAGTTTAAGGTTTAGAATCATGGCAAGATTTGTATGAAAGTTAAAATAAAAAAGGTTCCAAGGTAATAGCTTTGAACAAACATACATACACATACACGCACACAGACATACACATAATAACACACAAGTATTTGCTAAGCAATGTATTTCAAACATTTGTATGATATAGGATAATATATTAGTAGATACATATCAATAAGGTTTTTTTTGTAAGAATTACTTCAATCACTGTTTTTATAACTTAATAACGTAAATTCGTATTGACCATATTTTTTATTTACGCTCGGTGCCGATTGGTTACCGCTGTTTAATTACTGAAATTTAAAAAAAAATCTTGAGAACCTCTAAAACATTTTCCTGTAATTCTACTCATTTTACCTCACCAGAATAAAAATTGTAAGTTCTAAATTTTCTATATGACTAATAATACTATTGGAAAGACAGACACTCTTTATTTCAGTGAGGTAAAAATATTTTAAATCACAAATAAAGCACAAAAACTATAAAATATATGGTTAAATAGTTTTGGAATCATCTTGAGAACATCTAGAATATTTCCCGGCATTTAACATATTTTACCTAACCGAATAAAAAGTGTAAGTTTCAAGTTTATACTAAATGATTAATAATGTTATAGTATGAAAGATTATTTGTATACCGGTCAGGTAGATATATTTTAAATACCGTCTTGGGAAAATATTTATTTACTTGCAACACTATTCGAGTCTTTGGAGTCTTTGTGTGCGTGACGACGCAAGTGAGTACACGAAGCTTACACGGACATTGACATGGTTTTGGCCTAAAATATGAACGAAGCGTTGAATGCAATTATCACTCTAAGCGTTATTACTCTATGGCCGATAGGTTGAAAAATGTCGAAGCAATATTAAAAAAAACATTATAATAAATATAACAAGGTACCAGTTCTGCTAATCACCCGAACCGTGGGATGCTTTTTATTCATATGTTTTTGCAAATACGGATGATCAAAAGATAATTAAGCCTTACATAGATATATTGCAGCTCGCATAGTGCCCACCTACATAGTACATCTACAAAATTGTCTTACACACACACACACAACACTGTCTTCTCTTATTTACATTTGCCATTTTGCTGAACTAATATTATAAAAACTTTTATACAACTTAAACCTAAATTATTTAAATTTAATAGCTAAATATATCCTATCAGAACTGCTTAATTTATTACCTTCTAGCTGTGCCCGCGACTTCGTTCGCGTGGAAAAAATTCTAAAATAAAAACCGGCATAGTTCCCGTTCCCGTGGGATTTCCGGGATAAGAACTATCCTATGTCCTTGGGTCTCAAACTATATTTGTACCAAATTTTATCCAAATCGGTTCAGTGGTTTGGCCGTGAAAGCGTAACAGACAGACAGACAGACAGAGTTACTTTCGCATTTATAATATTAGTATGGATATATACAAAAAGAATATGAATACTTACTAAGTATTTTTATTCGCGCTAGTAAACCTTTTGTTTATAAAATATTTTTTTGTTTTCGCTAAGTAAATTCAAAACGAAATTGAAAGAACATAATCCGAAAAAGGGGATAGAAAACAAATTACCAAGGAAACGTTATGACCTGGGTGTCTAATTAATATCACCTTTATAGTTAAGTCATAAAGTCGTAGTTACGTTGAACATTTTGTGGCCAATGGCGTCAATGCTAACAAAGATGTTCGGAAACGCGCTATTATATAAACGTTCCGAACTTTCAAATATTTTCTGTTGTAATTTTACTACGAAGAAAAAAATATTTTACCGTTATTTAGATTTTATACGAGTACCTATATTGATAATTTTATGCAAATAATTGAGATCGACCTTTTTGTTTTTACATACCTACAAAAGGACGTAATATTTCAACATATCGTTAGAAGTATTCTTGCAGTTATTCCGAATTGAAAATTAGGAACAGGAACAAATAACAGATTATACGACTAGAAATAGTTGTCACTATTCTAGGAAGATATTTTGTTATAAAAGATTACTATTTGAATTTTCGGATAATAAATACTAGGTGCTTCTCGTTTTAGCAAGATTCAATTAAGCGGGTGTGAGCGAGAGAGACTAATACATACGAAGAACAGGTAACACGAATATCTGTTATTGAGTAGGTACCTAGTATCTAGTACCTACTGCGACTGAAGAACGTAGTGCAGATTGTGATTCAGTATTGTGACTGATATTTTTCAACAGATATTTGATATTCTAGGAACAATTGTTATCTAGTATTTACGAATACCTGTGATTTGTATCTGTTACGATAAATACGCCTCACTACTATTTGTATGTGTAAACTAAAATTACACATTGACACACATTGACATTTTTATATCATAAGATAGCAAACAGATGGGCCTCCTGATGGAAAGAGTCAACCATCGCCTATAGATACCAAAAAATGTTGAAAAGAGTTGCTACCTTGTGGCGAGGTCTGCCACAGGAGGGTGCCACATGCATAAGTTTACCGACTACCTTACCCTACAAACTAGACCGTAGGAACACGCAAAACCAATCCGATTAGCCTTTTACGGCCCGGAACCAACACGGAGAGTAAGACATAACTCACTCAGAAGAATTAATGATGGGACAAATGTAAGTGGCTTAAGAAGCAAGATATTTTATTTTAGATAAATTATAATCAAATCCTTCGTAAGATGTTTTCTTACCTATGTATGTATATGTAAGCAAACATCTCGCGTAAATGTAATTTAAAAATTTACGCCAGAATGTATGTCTAGAAACAAACAAATCATTTATATGTGTTATCTCTCAGTGTCGAGGCTAGAAAACAATGGTATTTCGTCAATTGTCAAAGTTATGTAACAGTGGCGTCCTTGTGGCCATGCCAAATTCCATTTCGTTTAGCTGTTTTTATTACTTCCAGGTTCATGAAAAACATTATTTTAATTTTAATATCAAAATTAGGCTAGTATTACATTAATCCTCCATACTTTCATTTTTATACTTGAAAGTTGTAAATGAATCAAACAGTTAAACAAAATCCCTTTATCTTGCAAATAATTCTACAAAGTGTGTTTGATGTGTGCGTTTTGTATATACGTACACACACACACTATATATATATATATATATATATATATATATATATATATATATATATATATATATATATATATATATATATATATATATATATAACCCTGTGGTGCGGATATATCCGTCATTGTCCTTAAATTGATTATATTACGTTAAACAATAAAAGCCCTCTTTTTAGTCCACATTATTGTGATGGGCAACATCGGTATCGGGCGACCCTACATTGCTTGTGGTCTAACACACACTTTACCAATTTATTGTTTTAAAATGATATCTGGAACTATAAAATAATTATGTCTTTTTATAGTTATTAGATGGGTGAAGATTTATCTCCCCCGTTAGACCATAAAATCCAAGTTGAGCAACGTTAAAACTTAATTCGATTTGACATGAATAAATAAAAGTTTTTCACAATTTTGAAATCCTTATCATTCATTGTTTTAATTCAAATCGTAACACTAAGAACACATGTTTACATTGTTTTAGGCAGATCATTCTATTTTAATCGTTCATTCAAATGCCCTTGACTCGGCCATTAACGAGTGCGGAAGGCAAACGGAGTGCTAATTGAAATTCTTTCGGCAATTGTTCATCATCGTAATTATTATAACTCTAAATTAAAATGTTAAAAACTCCCAGAATATTTCTTGATCATAATATCTTTCCCATTTTTTGTAACACCCATATTTTTGCAAATAAATATTTCTTAATTTTATTTCATTTCTCCTTCCATATTTTTTGCAGAGTAAAACACGAAAAGAGCTGCTGATTATTGAATACTAATGCTGCTGCTTCAAGTCAAAGTTGTATTATTATTAGACTAATAGAATATCAAATTATGTATCGATCAGGCCTCAGTTGAAAAAAGATGAACTTGCAAAGACTGAACGGATTTTGATAAAACGTGTAAGAACCACCGCTAGTACTGGTTTTCTAGCGGTGGTTCTTACACGTTTTATACAAATACAAAAAAACGTTTACGTGTTTCAGAGTTACGTAGCCACAGACATTTACACAGATACACATATACACACTCATGGTGGTTAAACTTATAACACCCCTTTTTTGTTAAAAAGAGCCAATAGCCACAAAACAGCGGAGTGGCTTTTTTATAAAACCACCTTTCAAATTAAAAAAAAAACAAATCATACATACCCACATACAAACTCTACCAGCTTTTCTACTAAAGAAATCAAATAGTACCTACAATGACACTAGTAGTTGGAGATTTTAAACAATATACAAGTACATTTTTTATGTGTACTTATGCGTAACCGGCTACCTTGTAATTTAAACCAGAACCTGCGGCCCTACCATGAACTCTTATAGCAGGTCAATTTTAGCCGATAATTAAACTGTCCTGCTATTTCGTACCATGAAAGCGTTATCTAACAGGCCAGTCAGTGACCACGTGACCTATGCCGGCGAGCGATCGTTTTACTATTCAAACCAACTTCTGCCCTGCATTAGCGTACCATGAAGTGTTTTTGTCGGACCGAATTCGATATTTGAACTGCTAAAGTGTCATAATATTGCCGGTCACTTGCAGGTGGAAAAAAGTAACTTTTATTGGATTGCTTTGTCTTAAATATACTGTAAACGTAGGTATTTTTTATTATTACTGCTATTCCTAGCCCTAGTCCTATTAGGAATTTATACTGTATATTTTTTGACATTAACTGTGTTTTAGAAAAATATTGATATTGGTATATAATTCATTACTTCTATTTATTTATTTATTATTTAATATTTACTTACTTTTAAAGCATTTTTTATTTATTTTTAATTTTAGATAAAAAAAGTATCTTCACGCCCGTATCCCCAAAGAGGTAGGCAGAGGTACAACAAGTGTACCCACGATTAGCCAAAGCCTATCGCCACCCGGGCACTTTTTCTAATCCCGGGCAACATTGCTTTTTCAGAAAACTGAAAAACACATTTTGTTGAATTTTCCGACCCGGGACCTCATGTGATCAACTCCGAAACCGGACCACTAGACCACAAAGGAGATACACATAAATTTAGATGTGTGATGAAAATTAACGTTTTGAGTGTGCACTTTTATTGAATCCCGTTGTTTAAAATATCTCATAAAACTTCCAATTGTTCATTTAATATATTGATATCATACGATCGTTTTGCTTCCGACATCAATCACGTTCATGAAATCAATGTGTAATTTTAAGCTTTAAAATAGTCACAAACTATTCCAAAACTCTAATCTCAAAAAATCAAGACGTACTCAGGAAATTTAAAAACCGCGCTCATAACATAAATGTCTTTATTAAACAGTTCAAGGTCATGTGTAATATTCCTAGAGTTGCGTTCTTTAATGGATGCCGCTTAACAAATATTACGTGGTTTACTTTATGTTCCATATATTTTACGTAGACTTTAAATAACTTAAAACTCGATCTCTTTTGCCAATTTGTATTCTTAAATTCAAGATTTCTAATTAAAATGCATTAATAATAATAACTTTATACTAAAATTTAAAAATCGGCTTGTTATGTGTTTCTCAACGTTAATTTGATATGTCTGTCAGAGATAATGTAACCGGGCAGAAGACGACGCATTGCAGTTCAACAAAAAATAGTTCATGGTACGATCGTAAAACCTGACAGGTTAATAGTCATAGTTGAACTGCCTGGAACTTGACAAGTATTATAAGAGTTCATGGTAAGCCCTCTGATAGTGTCAACACTGGTGCTATTTCAACAGGAATAAGTAAGGGGGTGGTACCAGAGCCGTTGTAAACCTCTACCACCTAGTAGTCACGACGGTAGTGAGAAGTTTGACCAATTGTTTGACCAATTGTTGGCCGTTTATGAACTACCTGTCAGAACGGCAGATGATAAATTAGATGGAAATAGTAGACGAGTCAACGATCAATGTTTAACTTCTCAACTCTCATTTATTTAACTGCTAAAGAACGCCATGCTTCTCTAAATTGAAATACATGACAAGCTAGCTTTCCCCGTGTTGGTCCCGTGATTATTTGAAGAACAGGCTACCTGCCGTTTTGCCAGGCAGATCGTAAAATACGACCGACTGGCTGTACGAGTCACTACCTCATGGCTAGTAGGTGGTAGAGTTCTACATTGACTCGCCCGGGTCTGGTACCACCGCCTTACCTATTCCTGCCGCAATAAAGTTAGTGCTAGTCGCTGTCGGGTTCCGGTTTGGTGGGTAAAGTAGCCGGTAAACTTATACATGTGGCATTAGACCTCGCCCCAAGATAGCAACGCACCATTAACATATTAATGTCTATAGGAGATGGTTGGATCAGGAGACCCATCTGCTTGTTTGCTATCTTATGATATAAAAAAAACACAAGCATACCTCGCGAATGAATCACTGTATTGTAACTGCACACAATCTGAACTTCAACATCTTTGGCTCATGCAACTCTTCGGGTTATCACTAGAAAAGCATACTTAAAGTATTATCACGCCCGATTCCCTGGCAGGGTAGGCAGAATAAACCGAATCTCTATAGACTTTTCTGCTCACACCTATTCACCAGTTTGTCAGTTGTTGAGATAACTGGTGATTCCCATCGCCCCATTTCACCAAGCTGATAACGATTATCAACTATTTCTAGCGATAACCGACCGACCGACCGAAATTGATGACCGAGACCGGAGGCTTTACGTGGTCATCCGAGGCACGGGAGTGGTGGATACACCACCCACCAAACTCTGAGCTAATACTGACATTTTGGATTTTCAAGAAAAACCTCTAAAAACCTCAATAACACTTTTGCCCGACCCGGGGTACAAACCCGAAATTTATGGGCCAGATCATGGCCAAATTCTCCTTAGACCACGAGGCAGTTTTCAATAACTTGCATAGGGGCTAATAAGAATATATCTAAAATATGGTCTGTTCGCATAAGTTTATATCGACAACGACATAAAAATTTTATTTTCCCTAATGTTGGTCTGGCCTTAAAAATAGACTATCTGCCCAAGGGCGGATTCAGCGGGGTCATGGGGGTCATGACCCCGTTGAACCCTACATAGACAGGGGTCTAAGTATACATTTATTATTGCAAACTATGGATTAGAGCACGAAATATTTATTTCGTGGATTAGAGCCTATATTATTGACTGAACCTCAAAGCTGTGATCGCCCCCCCCCCCCCTCGCCCCCCGCCCGCTCTAACCTGAAGGCTGTCTGATCATTTGTGAAAGGCAAACAATCCGCTAAACGATTTGCTACCATTGTAATTATTGGGTGGAAGGGTTCCGCAATGACTCGATCAATGCTTTTCACTATCGAGCTTCGGTTTAGTAAAGTATCCAGTGCACATATGCTTGTGGCATATCCATCCATCCACACGAATAGCAACCTAACATACATTGTTAAAAAAAATTGTTTAAGAAATATATGTGCCGAGTAATAGAAATAGATTTAGAACTGACTTTTTTCGAATCGTAATTATGTTTGTCGCTCTGTGATCTAGTGGTGCGGTGTCGGTGTTGACCACAAGAGGTGCCGGGTTCGATACCCGGGTCGAGTAATTCAAAAATGTGTTTTTCAGTTTCTAATAAAAAGACGTTGCCTGAGATTAGGATACATGTCCGGTTGGCAATAGACTTGCGATCTATCGCATTGTGGGACTAAGTATCTTCGGCTAATCGTGTGTGTACTGTTTGTATCTTTGCTTATCTCTTCGGGGATACTTTAATTTTATTTAAGGAAACATTAATGAGAAAATAAATGTTCAATGACTAGCGTCGATGATTGCCTCTTTCCTTCAGGGTAGCAAATGCTTGTTTGCTATCAAATGATAACAAAAATCTTCCTTTTACTTATATATATATGCTCAGCTCAAGACGCATGAAACAGTTTGGTTAATACTTCTAAAAGTATATTATTTTTCGCTGATTTCTCGCTCATAATCTCGCATCTCTCAAGAAAACGTTTGGACTTCATTTTCCTAGGCATGTGTAGAAATGCATTCGCGACGCTTGGCTGGCAATGTTTGGACACGCACTAAAATAGTCATCCACAACGATATTAAGACGCATATTCATAATCCGGTCAGCAGAATCACCGCGAGATGACTTTAAAATAATTAGCGATATGAACTGTAAAACTAACGCGTTTTACTATCATTTTTAAAAATTCCTATATAAACGGGTCAAAAAACGGAATTCCACCGACCTCAGGTTCTTTCTACTGAGCGACACTATATTCCCCGTATGGTACGGGAAGTAGTATCTTCACGCCCATATCCCCGAAGGGGTAGGCAGAGGTACAACAAGTGCACCCACGATTAGCCGAAGATACTTGGTCCCACAAATGTGATAGGTGGCAAGCCTATCGCCACCCGGGCACTTTCCAATCCTGGGCAACTTTGTGTTTCTCAGAAAACTGAAAAAACACTTTTTTGTGTGTGGTACGGGAAGCTATTGAAATTAGAAAATATAAAAATTTCAGTAGGGAAGACAGATTTAAATTATCTTCTGCTTGGAATTCAGTGATTAACAGAATACGGCCTTTGCACTTGCAAACAAATAAAATCAAAATACTAAATATTAGTGTTGTGTGTAGGTTAAATTCAAAAAAATAAGACCAGAAGGGGGTAGATGAAAATCGATCCCGACGTGGACGGAGAAAACTCGGTGCTCCAGTCCGCTCGTGGCTACGGTCACGTAACTTGGCCGAAACGTCGAGCTTTACAAGTAAGTTCTATATAATATTGTTACGAATAATCTAGAAAGGTGAAGAGCTGGAACGCTGGAAGAATCTAGAAATAAAAGAAAGAGATAGCTTCTTCTATTAATAAACAAATAGTTGGCCGTTATCTAAATAGCTATACCATAATGGACTTTGTGGTAAAAAGCATAAGGGGGAAAATAGCGTGTACTATCATAATTTGTTTACAACTAGAAGTGATTCATCATTTACTCGATACATTTAGATTTTTCTGGATCCAGGTAGAACTTTACCCTGGGTATAAATAGAGATGTGTTGACAAACACAGGACAGTTTTTATAAAGCGATCGAGAGCGATACTTGAAGCGACCCGTACGAAGCGAGAAGTGTTTTATTGTGCAGTCGGTTAAGTTCAGTGAAAGTACAGTGAGTCACTAGTGTTAATCAGAGTATTTGAGTATTACATTGTGTTGTTTTGTGTATTTGTATTTTAAATACACGGATTTAATATAAGTGGTGCTTTCTTACAATTACGAACCCGAAGTACTTAACAATATATACGCGTTTTTGACCCGTATGGTCGTATATTGCACATGAAATGTGGGTAATGTTTATTTTTATCTTTGAGTAGACGTGTAATATATCTATGATTTTTATTAATTTAATGTACTTTTAATGCATTTATTTAAAAATATGAGATTTCTGCAGTTCTCCACAATGTAAATTTTAACCCTGCCAAATTTCATACACCACCTATCGCGCAATTACCTTAAAAAGGGGTCCAAAGCGTATTAATAAATAGATGACATAAATTTCTCACGAATTACTTTATTTCGTACTAGCTTTTCCCGCGCCTTCACTCTCGTAAATGTAATTTTGGAAGGCTTTGTGTTTTTATAGGTTTCAGGCTAATATAAATATTTTTGGGGTAAAATATTTCTTGAATATTGTCCCACTGACTTCCCTAGCATCCAGTATATTTTTTATTAAAATTAGGTTAGCCATTGCAAAGATTATTCTGTACAAACAAAGACAGAAGAATAAAAACCTTATAAAGGTAGTTCATGTCTTGATATATAATATCTGCCTAGATTTATATTACAATAGGTACTTAAAAAATAAAGTTATTTTGAAATTATAGGCTAATACTTTAATTTTAATTACCTATATCTTTATAGATATCAAGTCGGATAGAGTCTCGGGCGAGACAATGCAGAACTCTACCACCTAATAGCCACGACAGTAATAACTCGCATAGCCAATCTTTCGCCTATGACAAAGTTCCTGGTAGAATGACAGATGGTCTGTTCTTGAAAGGAGCCCGGACCAACACGAATGGCGTGCATTTATACCCAGAAATTTAAATTTATAGTATTTACCGATGAAATAAAATCGCTCAAGGCGTATTTTCTAAGAATTGACTTCCTATTTGGTATGATAAAATAGCACAACATGGCATATTTCTAACTTTTTACAGTACAATAAAACAATCGTTTGACATTTACCAGTATTAGCTTACTACGTTGCTATGTTATTGGCTAAACGTTTTCTGACCAAAGCCTTGTCTATTAGGACTTGTGTGGTCTGTGTGTGAAACAGACATAAGTTTCTAAAATTTTCTAATCCTTCCTCCGTTCCTAATTTTTTATTCTCTCTCTTCACCAAACAAAGTTAACTCTTCAACAAAATTTTATAACACTTAAAAAAGTTGAAGAAAAGAAAGAAATAGAGATTCATATTAATATATATATTTGCTAAGCCCGCACAGCTTCGCTTGCGTGTAAATTATCATGTTGTCAATGTAAAAAAAATCATACAATATCACGCCTTATTTCACCATTTTAGGGGATTAATTTTAGAAAATCCTTTCTTATTCCTCGTCTACATAAATACAATCTCTATGAAAAAACTCAGCCTTTTTGGTCCAAAACATAAGATGGGCTTTGATATGTCAGTGAGTCACAACTTTTCTTTTTAAACTATATAAGGCATCTGCAGCTGTCCCAGTGGAAAGAATCAATCATCGCCTATAAATGCGAGATATCCTTGATTCAGATTTCAGAGATGGAATGCTACATGTTTATACTCCAAACCGAAACGCGAAAGCGAAAAGCAGCCATGTTACTGCAGACGTAATTGGTAAGGCGACGATACCGAGCCCGAGTGAGAACTCTATCACCCAGTAGTCACGCTGTTGGTGTCAGATTTAGCCCAATACTTCACGTTTTACGAATTGCTTGTAGGAAGGATTTTAGAGGTCTAATCTTCAGAGGAGGCCCGGGCAAACATGAAGTTTATTTAGAGACAATTTATGTACAAGCGAACGTTTTCAGACCAAAAGTTTCGAGAGCGTTTCTTCGATGAGTCATTTCATTGTAACCGTTTGCATACTGAGGATTGAACTTCATTGGAAACACTTAGCGTTCTACTTTGAAAATGATATCATAACTAATTTCATCTAACTACACGATAAAGCCAAGATTATGATTTCTAATCGTATTTATATATACAAAGTACAAATGGCACAATCAATTTAATATTATATACGGCTTTCACTGATCCGTATTTAAATGATTCGTTATAATCAAATTGTAGCTTTTATTGTAATCGAAAAATAAAAAACTTCAAATAAACTCATTCATTGTTTGATTTTTCGTTTAGTGTGATATTAAATTGCGCGTGCGATAAAATTGCCCACTCATCATAATATTATCAAGACTAACAGACAATGAAGTAAAGATCGCGATTAACTTTAGTGGTGTTTTTCCTTGCTATCGGAGCCAGCTTATACTCCTAAGAAAAAAAAATGAATGCTGTGGCAAACACCGAAAAGTTTTAATTGACTTTTAATTTTTTTTTTCTCGAAAAAGTAAATGTGTTATTGTAAAAAAAAGTGTAAGCGTTTGACCCTGCAGGCCATCCCTGAAACTTCCCGCTTAATTGACTTTGATCGATTTTGATTTTACGAATGGCATTCAATTAAATTTTTGAGATCTAAATTATTGATTTAGCTACATGATGTTGAAAAATGTCGAAGCTATGGTAATTTTTTTTTCAAATATTTTCAAAGTATTTTTTAAGGAGAAAAGCAGATAAGATTTTTAAATTAGCTAATATATTAGCCTGAAAGTTATTTTAAAAATATCAAGTAAGTTGTAACTTTTGAAAACTTGCTTTGATTTTGATTTTTGAAACTACATTAGACGTAGTTTTTAGGTACTAAAATATTGTAGGAGTTCAAAAAATGATTGGTTAAAAAGTCTCGAAGTTATGTCGAAATAACACTTTTTTCAAAATATTTCGTCAACGATAACTCCCGAACGGAAAACCGATTTTGATGCCATTTATGCATTGAATGCAGTTCTTTGAGGAATAGAGCTCATTACATTTTGTACTTAATCGGTACATTAATCTAGAAGTTATATTAAAAAAAAATATTTCGCCAAAAAAAATTTTGAGGTGTTTTAAAATTTCTCAAAATCTCCTGGGCCTGGTTGCACTACAGTTATACAAGTTTGGCATCGAACAAAGAAGTTCGAATATTTCCTAGGAGATTGCATTGACATTGCAATCCTTAAAAATAGCATCTAAATGTAAATTTGCGCACTTGGGATGTTTTTAAGTTTCCCCGCACACATCTGCAGTTTATGTAGACCACTATTATTAATTTAACATTTTGTTAATTTGTTATATCTGTTTTCTACTTCAAATATTAAGTAAAGAGCTTTTGACATGACTGAATTTGAAACAGCGACCTTGCCTTTAGCCAACTCTCGGACCGCTGAACTTCGTATCAGTGATTTAACGTGGCGAATCCTATTTAGCTTTGTGATCGATTCCGTTAATTGCACTGATCACTAGAAATACGTATAAATAGTTTAAGGAGTCATCGTTGCAGATGAAATTCTATAATGAAAGGGGCCATCCATAAATTACGTCACACGTTTAGGGGAAGGGAGGGATTCGAAGAAGTGTGACATTGTGTGACAAGGGGTAGGGAGGGGTCCTAAATTTTTTGACGTCACATTTTTTTCACAATATAATACCTCTGTAGATAAAAAATAATCGAAGGAAATCGTTTTTCCAATGTAAAATTGTAAAATATGTGACATCACACTAGATAGGAGCTGCGGTAGACAAATGTGACCAGCTATGGTAAGGACGGGAGAGGGGTCAAAAAATCATGAAATTCGTGTGACGTAGTTTATAGATGGCCCCATATGACAAAAAAAATTTACGTAAATTTTGACCTAATTATCCAATCTATACATACAATAAAATCGTAGGAAAGTCAAAACTGTACATTGAATTTTATTTTAAAAGAATACTTGGGGCGTGATCTAACATCGATATCGAAGCCAAAAATATAGTTTTTAGAATTTTTGTCTGTTTGTCTGTATGTATGTCCGGGGTAAACTCAAAAAGTACTGCATGGATCTACTTCAAATTTTGCATAAATATTACTAACAGGTCGGGTCAACATATAGGCTACATATTATCACGCTATCGCCTACAGGGAAGGAGCAGTGCGGAGTAAACGAAGTCTGCGCGGACGAAGTCGCAGGCAATATATGGACACCCACGGATAGACATAGAAAGCTCATTGTTTATAAACAGCAATTTGTCGAACTCACGAATCAGCACAACTATCCCTTGTGCGGTGACCATACTTTTTGAATATTATTACACTAATTTTGTTGAGATTTAATATGTAATTAAGCAATGTTCTCTTTTCATTATATTTTTATTGGCAACACATGACTATTAATTATCGTATCCTTCAGTATGTCCAGTCTTTTACCAATCTGTATATGTCTTAGCACTTATCCAAGAAAGGTTTAAAAAGTTATTAAACATATATATTTTTTTTAAGTTTTCCCTAGCATTTGATAAATACTAAAACACTTATACGTATAGTCAAGCCCACATGTCGGAAGAATCCATCCAGGTAACTCTAAAATTAGTCTACCCTTAACGATACAGCTCTAGAATCGCGTGTTTGCATTATGATTCACTGCTCTGTAATAGAATGCACACTGAAGTTCAACCTATCTTAACTGCGTTCCACTTTGGACATGACATCACCGCGCTTTTATTGTCCTGGCGCAATATGCAACTGTCTTTTATATTGGCTTCGGTTAGAGCTCATTATTATTGACTTAAGACTTTGTATCTCATTAATTGTCACTGTAAAATAATTATTAACACCCACAAGTTCCTTCATGTTCAATTAAATTGTGTTATAATTAGATGTTCTTTTTTATAACATATGATAGCTAATAAACAGATGGTTAGACTGATATAAAAATAGAACAATCACTTATAGACACCAAGGATGTTAATGGTGGGTTACTATTCGTCTGGAAGGAATCAAAGACCGTTGATAAGTTTGCCGGCTATTTTACCCTCAAAACTGAAACTGAGGTGTGAGACATGTACATTGTACATAATATGTTATAAGTAATAGATGTTTTTGATTCCCGCTACGTACGTATGTAGATAAGGAAATTACTGATTTTGCCCCTAATTTCAAAAATCGAGATTTCACAAGATCTCCACGTTTTGAGGTCCTAGGAACCTTTTCCGACTATTTTCGCGATGACGTCAGTATGTCTGTATGTATGTATGTGTGTATGTCTGTACGTAAACATCTCATAACTTTTGAATGGCTAGACCGATCGAAACGCGGTTGATATAATTCGATTGGATTCCACTCAACTTAGACGTCTTGAAAATTCGAACCAGGTCGGTCCAGGAGATTTTGAGAAATTATGAAAACCTGAAAACATTTTTGGCGTAACAGTATTTTTTGACATAACTTCCAGATTAGTATACCGATTACGTACAAAAACTAATCAGCTCTATTCTTCAAAAAACTACGTCTAATGCACAAATTGCATCAAAATCTGTGTATCCGTTTGGGAGTAATAGTGACGAAAAATTTTGAAAAAAAGTGTTTTTTCGACATAACTTTTCGACGAAATTTTTCAACCAATTATTTTTTTTTATTCTACTTTATTTTAGTACTAAAGTAACTACGTCGAATGCCGTTTCAAAAATCAAAATCAAATCTAAGTTTCAAAAGTTACAGCTTTTCAAATATTAAAATTACGTTGTTTTTAGCAAACTTACTTAATATTTTTTAAATAACTGTCAGGCTAATACACCGATTGACTTTAAAATCTTATAAGCTTTTCTCTTTAAAAAACTACGTCAAATACCGTTAATTGGACCAAAATCGGTCAATTTGTTTGGGATTCATGAATGACGAAAGTTTCGAAAAAAAAATGTTATTTGACATTGCTTTGAAATTTTTCAACCTATCGATTATTAAGCTAAAGTAATATTTTAGATCCTAAAAATTAAGTTGAAAGCCATTCGAAAGATCAAAATTGATCGTTTCACAAATAACATTTTCAACAAAATAGATAATCAAATTCAAAAAATCTATTTTACTCTTTTGGGCTTAAAATAGCACTCTAAAATAGAGCTTAAAATAGCGGGAAATTTCAGGGATGGCCTGCAGGGTCAACCGCTAAACACATGTATTACATCATATAATGATGATGAGATCTCCTGGTGAAAAGAAACAATCATCGCCTATAGACATCAAAGATGTTAATGGTGCATTGCTATCCTTATGGCGGGGTCGGAATGCCGCATGCATAAGTTTACTGGCTAACTTATCTTCCAAACACGTGACAAACACTGACACTTTTGCAACAGGAATACGTAAAGCGACGACGGCACCAAACTCAGGCGAAACAATGTACTCTACCGCCTAGAAAGAAAGAAAACATTTATTTTCAAGAATATGGGTGTTACAAGTTGTTAAAAATAATTAAATTATCAACATATTACAACATATTATATTTAAAAACTATCGTTATATAATATTACATTTAAAACTTTCTGTCGATTTTTTAGAATTACTACCGGATCAGAACGTGGCCACACACTGAGAAGATCCGGCGGAAGAAACTCAGTAGACAGGATGGTTGCGACTTGCATAGAACTCGTTCGCCTCTTACGAACTGCCTATGCCTCTTACAAACTGCCTATGCCTCTTACGAACTGCCTATGCCTCTTACGAACTGCCTATGCCTCTTACGAACGGCAGATGGTATATGCTTCAAACGGGACCTGGAACAACAAAGAGCAAAAATGAGGGACTGGGTGTTTACAAAATATATTAATTGTATTGTAAACGTATATTCCTGTACATAATAATAGATATCACTGACTTACAACTATATTAATAGCAAATAACACAGGTAATACACAGGTCTTATAGCGAATACCAGAGTTAATCGACTAGTTGAGCCTTGGCGTAGTCTTTTAATAGAATGAGTTTTGTATTAACATTCAATTTTAATAAAGTAACGTGCTTCTCTTAAAGCTTTCTTTCTATGGTCTTCCCAAGCAACAATCCAACTAGACATCAATGCTGGTGTTTCCTAAGACCTATAGGCTTACTTCTGCACATAAATGGTACGTTGTGACAAAGTAACATTCATTGCAATGCAAACGAAAATACTCGTGATGCCTGGTGAAATTCAAGTTTTAACAGTATTTTTTAGAAAAAACGTCGACGAACGCAGGAACCAGTGTCTGAAGTCGTGAAACAATACATAAAAGTCTTGATACGGCAGCGGTGAAGTTCATGCCAATATAAACTCAAGTACACGTAGTTTTGAGAGTTTATACCTAAAGACACCCTTTATGGCAGGACTTCCCAACCAGGGGAGCACACCCCCCTAGAGAGGCGTAGAGAAATGTTAGGGGGACGTCGTACGTAAGATTAAGATTACATTTCCAAAAAAAATTAACGAGTAGGCATTGAGTAGAGTAATAAGGAATACAAAGGGGGCATGAAAATATTATTTTGGGTTCGGGGAGGCTCGGTGAAATAAAGGTTGGGAAATCCTGCTTTATAATGTCGTGCTGAAATAGTGTTTCGTGCCAGACCATCGCCTGCAACTTTAATATCACCATTTTTATGTTTGAAAATCAACAACTATGCAATCCTTGGGTCACTTTTTACCTTTCACTACATCTCTGTAAAATTAATTACTAGCGGAAGGTATTTCTAAAGTTTCACGACTTAAAAACCTCCACAGAAACGACTTACTCGTTTTGAAAAGGCCAACAACGCAACTGCTAGAATTTAAGCATTATGGATGTCCGTGTCAGTGGTGATTAGGTGATTACTTACCAACAGGTGATTTTGCAAGTTTGCTCTTTTTCTTAAAAAATCCTTAGCTATATCGTGACTACTAGGTTATAGAGATTATGTAATTATATAAATATCGCTAAAAAGTTTCATGAAACAATCTAACCCCAAAGCTAGCAGAGAATTTGTTTGCTATATGTGAGTTAATCAACGACAGAAATACTCGTATAAATTTTATAAACAATATATAAATAGATATACAAATATTTATTCTCTCCACATAAATGCTTGTCTCTGTTCAAAAACGAACCCGAGGCCCACGTCGTCAGGGTTGTTAACCACTCCCCTAACGGGACGATCAAATGTAGGTATAATTTTGTTAAAAAACATTAACGTTATCATTGAATTCTGAAAATCACAAAGTTGCGAAGGACTGGTGAAAACACAGACATTGATGAATGAGACGTGTTAGTTGTAATTAATGGTGTACGAGCTACGAGCCTCTGTGCACCTGACCGAATTCACTGCTTTGATGATTCTAATGCGGAATCGCTGCGAATTTTAACTTTCTTCCGCATTTTAACGGAATTATTCTTGCACTATCTCATTAGTTTAGTAATTAGCTTGTTTTGCTTGAGTCAAAAGTCCTGGATTTGATTTCCAGGTTGGACGAAAAGTTTAAGTAGTTTTTCATTAAAAATCTCAATTATGGTGTAAAGTATATGTAGATTGTACACTTGAGGGCAATACCAATATTACAAGCAGGTGGGAGCCCGGTTTTTCTTATCTGTTATTTCTTATCTCTTTTTTCTTATTTCTTATCTCTCCCCAAAACTTAAAAATTTTATGATTACCGTAATAAAGTCTATCCACAACTGATCCAAGCCTCCCCCCCTAGCAAAGATTCTGAACCCGCCTCTGATTACATGGCCTGAGATCTGCTACCTGCTTTTAAAATTGCCGAAAATTTAATTAAAATAAATTACAATGATGCTATGATAACCCTAGTATACTTGTATACCTACTTACTTTAAGCAATAAATATATTTTAAATTAATTGACAAGCGATAAGCTTTCTTTCATGAGACAAACTAATAAATTTTAACGGACGTTATGATTCTTTGAAGAGGAAATTTTGCCAAAATCTTTATTTTTTCCAGCTAAATATGATCCTACAAGATTACATTTCCTTGAGCTGTTAAAATTATTTTTAGTTTTATTTTGAAACACCGGCTTATTTTTAAATCGTATAAACAATAACGACACTTTTTATAGCTTAATCTGTCCCTTATATTATGTTCTTCTGAGGAACTATTAAAAATTTAACGATTTAGTTGCGCAAATAAAACAATCCTACAATTTAATATACAATCTATACATATAATAAAATCGTAGAAAAGTCAAAACTGTACATTGAATATTTTTTTAAAAACAATACTTGGGGCGTGATCTACAATCGATATCGAAGCCAAAAATATAGTTTTTAGAATTTTTGTCTGTTTGTCTGTATGTATGACCGGGGTAAACTCAAAAAGTACTACATGGATTTACTTCAAATTTTGTATGAATATTACTAACAGGTCGGGTCAACATATAGGCTACATATTATCACGCTATCACCTACGAGGGAGAAGCTGTGCGGATTAAACGAAGTCCGCGTGGACGAAGTCGCTGGCAACAGCTAGTTTAATATATAAAATTATTGTTTTATTGTTTTAAATGAACACTTTTTCTTAAAAAAACCAATACTAATGATAGATAGATTTTTCTCTGATGTTCCTCTATATATTTGTAATTACTTTTGTTTGACAGGGTCAAATTATCTAAGAATGAAATTCATCGAAACTAAATTAATTCGAACAAAATGAACGATATAAATGCAAAAAATACCTAATATATTGAAACTAACGACCATCTGTGGCCGTTATTCGACCATAACAGCCACAGACAGTCGCTAACCATAATAAATAAACTAACTAAATCTCTTAAGTTTGACAAAATATGACTTTAGCCGTAAAGAAAATAATTCTCGTATTCATGTGTATATATTGTCGTGTATGTCACACAAAGAATATAATAAATAATAATAATAATAATAATAAATATTCACGGGACAAATTACACTTACTGATCTAACCCCAAAGTAAGCAAATTATTTGCTTGTGTTATGGGTGTCAGTCAGCGATACTAATACATAGAAATACGTGTATAAATACTTTTACATACATAATACTCTCTACGAGATGTCAAATGAATGTAGTATGTGTAATGTTTATTTTTATTAATTTAATGTATTTCTAGTGCGTTTTATTTAAAAATATGAGGTGTCTACTTTCCTCCACAATATAATCTTTACCTAACTATGACAAATTTCATACTCCACCTATCGCGCGATTACCTTAAAAAAGAGTTCCAAAGTTTTTCTTTTACTTATCAATAATAACTAGCGATAACCTAACCTGTTCCCAAAATTCGCCCGGCATAAACTAAACAATAAATTGACTTTTAAGTTTGACAAGTAACTTAAGCCGTAAAGAAAGTAGTACGTATAAATGTATGTCACTTGAAGGTAGTGTGTTTTTTGATATATTTAAGATAGCAAACAAGCAGATGGGTGTCCTGATGGAAAGAGTTAACCATCGCCTATAAACACCAAAAGCTGTTAATGGTGCGTAGCTATCTTGTAGCGAGATCTAATGCCACGTGCATAAGTTTACCGACTACCTTACCTTCCAAATTGGAACAGGACAGTGTCTAGCGCTGACGCTATTGCGGCAGGAATAGGTAAGGCGTTGGTGCCAGATCCGGGCGAGACAATGCTGAACTCTACCACCTAGTAGCCACGATGGTAGTGACTCGTAAAGCCAAGCTTTTACGACCTGCCTGCAGAACGGCAGTTGGCCTATTTTTCAAAGGAGCCTGGGATCAACACGAGGAGATTTTTTTGGTATTAATTTTTATTAATGTAATGTATTTTCAATGCATTTTATTCAAAAATATTAGTTTTCTGCAGTCCTTCGAAATGTAAACCTTATGCCAATATTCACACTCTACTGTCCGCGTAATTGTTTGAAAAAGGGTCCAAAGTTTTTCCTTCGCGTATTAATATATAGCTAATAATAAAGCCTTTATTATTTCCTGTAAATTATAATGTTTTGAAAATTTTGAATAAGAATATGTATATTTTAGTTTATGTTTAACTTAAATCTATGTTAGTGTTGTTTGCTTATGATATTTGCAGTCTAATCTACAAGAACCCCAGAATGGTTAAGGAGGCCTTTACCCATCCATATCCATATCGATATGTATGCGCGTTTCATGTTGTTTCGTGATTGGTTCACCAACTAACGGTAGAAGACAACGTCATAATACCATATACCATAATGTTAATTCGTAATGTATAACAGAACGTAATGAATAACGTTATTAAACAGTAACAAATTCTGTATCATTTTCGGATAACGCTATGCTTGAAAATAACGTTATGTCATGCCGCGAGCAATAACGTTACCACAAATTACCGATATTTAAAACCTGTGTTACATTACACATAGAAATAATTTAAACACATAAGTAGGTAAAACTGAAATTTTCTCTTCCAAAATCCTGTATCTCCTGAACTCTGGCTTTACCCTTTACCAAATTTATATGGCGTCCCATATTAATTTCGTTAAAATCAGATCCAATGAAATTCAAATAGGAAGTTATACCTTACCAAACAAAAGAAAAAAATCTAAATTGACCCAGGCATCTTTAAGCAACAAGGAGTCATATGTAGATAAAAAAGATTTCGGCTAATTGAGAACCTCCTCTTTTTTAACTCGGATAAAAAAACAACTACGAAGTTTTTTGCCGATATCTTCTTCGTAGAACCAACTAACCATTCGAAAAATAATAACTTCACTATTTTGATAATCTTAACACGCTTCTTCAAAGTCTACATAGATAAATAAATAGCTTTTGAATTTGAAGAGTTCATTTCTGAAAAAAACAATATAAACAATATCTTCCATATTAATTGCACAATCAATTACCGCTTCTAAATATTTCTTTACTATAATCAAAGCACATAGCTACGCAAGCGCCCACACCCATTCATGCTTCAATGTTTTTAGAAAATGTTGATTTACATGAAACCTCTGTTTAATGTGGAATTCTGACGTAAACAAATTCACCTTAACCTTTGAAGGATGTTTATTAAACCACCAATTTGCGGCTGATCCTGTTTCTTGCGTTGGTATGAGTATCACCTGATAATATAATCTCATCAACACACAAATGTGAATAGAGAGCCAAGTTCAATATAAGAGTATGTGTCTCTGTCCACTTCGTAGACTAAATAATTGTTATCTATTTGGGTGCCAAGTTTTATAAAGAAACTCTTAAAATTTAGTTACAGAAACTTACAACATTCTAAAATAAATTTAAATACTAATTAGTACTTCTTGGTACTACCACAGTATCGGCTATTTAAAAAATAATATAAGTTTTCCCAGTGTTGGTTCCTAGCTCCTTCGAAGAATAAGCCAACTGCCGTTCTGCCAGGCAGGTCATAAAAGGCGATGGATTGGCTATACGAGTCACTACAATCGTGGCTACTAGGTAGTAGAGTTCTGCATTGTTTCACCCAAGTCTGGTACCACCGCCTTACCTATTTCTGTCGCAATAGCGTCAGTGCTTTGGAGGGCAAGATAGCCAGTAAACTTATGGATGTGGCATTAGACCTTGCCACAAGATAGCAACGCACCGTTAAAATATTTAGTGTCTATAGGCGATGGTTGACTCTTTCTATTAGGCAGGCAGACCCATCTGTTTGTTTGCTATCTATACATATAATAAAATCGTAGGAAAGTCAATGTATGTCCGGGGTAAACTCAAAAAGTACTGCATGGATTTACTTCAAATTTTGCATGAATATTATTAACAGGTCGGGTCAATATAGATGATGTAGCCTCTAGTTATATCTATCTCCATCCTCTATTATCACGCTATTACCTACGGGGGAGGAGCTGTGCGGAGTGAACGAAGTCCGCGCGAACGAAGTCGCAGGCAATAGCTAGTCTTATAATATTTAAAAAATCTTAAATTTTAACAGACAAATATTTACACAATTTATTTATTTCACTTACAATACATATCTAGATCAAAATTTAATATTGGCTAGTTTTTAGCTACAGACAGACAATAAGTGCAAGTCATACGCCTGCTAGTGTGCTTTTTATTCATGCTGTACTTATACTGTTGGTAAAAACTAATTAAGTCCAATTTAGAGCTAAATATATATATTCTAAGTTAAATATACGAATTTTGTAAATAATTGTCTGTTAAAATTTAAAAACTCATATAACTTTTTAAGTAGCAACCACGGTGGTAGTATTGAGAAATTGTGAATAGAAGAGAACTGAGAAAAAAAGAGGATGTTGTTGTAACTAAAATTGTAGGAGTTTCTTTACAAAACTTGGCACCCATATGGATCTCAATTTTTTGTCTGCGAAGTCGACACATACCCGTACTGTTAAATTGATCTTGGCTCTCGTTTCACATTTTATTTTGATGAGATTAGAGATATCATTGCGTTTTGCTCTAAAATTACTCTTTTTCCTACTGCTTGTGCTTGTACTTTCTTTTTTGGTACTTTTAAAATACCAGAGTAAATAACCCATTCACTAAATGAAATGTTTTTTGTTTTTCTCTTTATTTTTAATTTGGCTAAGTCAGCGCGATATAACGTGTGCAAACGGTTGTATTCTATTACTAGCTGTTGCCAGCGACTTCGTTTGCGACTTCGTCCGTGCGGACTTCGTTTACTCGGCACTGCTCCTTCCCCGAAGGTGATAGCGTGATAATATGTAGCCTATATGTTGACCCGACCTGTTAGTAATATTCATGCAAAATTTGAAGTAAATCCATGCAGTACTTTTTGAGTTTATCCCGGAGATACAAACAGACAAAAATTCTAAAAACTATATTTTTGGCTTCGATATCGATTGTAGATCACGCCCAAAGTATTTTTTTTAAAAAATATTCAATGTTCAGTTTTGACTTTCCTACGATTTTATTATATGTATAGATAAAACTTTCTTGTGCCTCGATTTACCTCGAATCTAGATTAGCAAACTGTACTCTGTCTAAGATTTACGCTCTAGAGAGCGCTACGTAAGCCTTCCCTTTTCTAAATATTAAGGAGTTTTTGTGGAGAGGAGGAGCTGTCAAAATAGCTGTTTTTAATTGTTAATAACTCAATAACTGTTTATTCTACATTTATAAAATTTGCGATTCTAGATGAGGTAGGAGGTTTTAATAAATATGTCTAATTTAATGTATGTAGGATAAATAAGTTTTGAGTTGTGAGAGATCAAAAGTGGCTCGAGATGGTTTGTGTAATATTATACGCGTATGCTGCGTCGTCATTTCCTTTTTCGAACTCAACTGGACACGCGTCCATGTATCTTCATTGTCAGGTAATTACTTCTATAATCTTACATAACACGATAATATTCTAAACCTACACACGCACACACACACTTTGATGTACACATACATTTTAACACCCATTCATGCTTCCATATTTTTAGAAAATTTTGATTACCGTCAAACCTCTGTTTAATATTTAATTCTGACACAAACCGATTCGCCTTAACCTTTAAATGATGTTTATTATTCAATTAATTTGCGGCTGAGCCTGTATCTTGCATTGATATGAGTATCACCTAGAACATGTATGGTCAAAATTTATTTCTATATTTTTACTCTACATTATGTTAATGTAAACACACATGCGCACATTTAAGCGCGCTCACACTCGCATTTCATATTACAATATTTGAAAAAAAAAGACGTGTGGCACTCGGAGACTTCCGCGGTAAAGCTATTGCATAGCATTTTTTATCAACTTATGCAATTACAATTATATATTTAGTTTATTTATGCAGTATTTTTTTCTTTTTTTTCTTTGATATTAATTCAAGTTAAAATACAATTTTTTTTTTCTTTTATTAAATAAATGAGATGTTAATATTTTTCAAAATATTTTTATTATCTTTCAATACATGTCGGTTCTTCAGGAATATTTAATAAATGCACTTTGTTTATTTATATTTAAAACACTTTGTACACAAATTATACGAGTACAGATATTCACTGTTGTACGTAGATGATAAATATCTATACACCTATATACTTTCTCACAAACAGCTGATTATGGTAGTTTTCCAATACAACCAATGCCATCTAAAAGCGGGTTGGTCAACTAAAGAGACAAGCGTGATATTTCAAAAAGTCATTAAAAGTTCTGGTATTTATCGGTAAATGGAAAAACTAAAAAGTATCACCGCTGTGCCGGTCGGAGTGGGAGGTGTTAGGTTTTTTCGTTACGGAATTTCTGGATTCGGTCTCCACGCTCAAGGCCCGCGATAGAAGCTATGCAATAGCTTAAAAATCGTTTAACGTGAAATCTCTGTTTAACGTTGCATTCTGACGCAAACAAATTTGCCTTAACCTTTGAATAGTGAAATTTGTTATTCAATCAATTTACGGTTGATCGTTTATTTTGCTTTGTTATGTATTTTTTTTTTTTGGAAGAGTAAATAAATTATGACTCAAAATTTAACAAAAAAGTTATTTAATAACGCAGTCAACAACGCTGTTCTCAGATTAGGTAGCTACATTTACATTAAAAAGCTAAAAAAAATTAAAACAAATAATTACATGCAATATTATCCTATATAGAACTTAGATAAAATTAATTAAAAGCATTCGTCACATTAATCCGACCGCCCCGTTAAAGGACCTTACCGACCCGACCCGATTAAAGGACCGCCCCGTTAGTCGAGTGGTTAGCGACCCTGACTACGCAATCAACGATGCTCGGGTTCGATCCCCGACGGGGACAAGCATTTGTGTGATGAGCATAAATGTTTATATTTCCGGGTTTGGGTGTTTATTATATATATTCTGGTATTTATATATGTATTTTTATGTATCAGTATCTTTGACTAACACCCATAACACAAGTAAATATTTGCTTACTTTGGGGTTAGATCAGTAAGTGTAATTTATCCCGTGGATATTTATTTATTTATTAATCACATCACATAAATAATAAATTACTTTTTTTAATAATATTAATCACATTAAAATTAAATTAAAAATAAAAAGTAACTACGTATTAGAGATAGTTAGCTAGCTATATAAATAATATTTTTTTAAAGTTTTCAAAACTGCTTGTTTATATTGATTCAAGCTAACGGAAAAAATGACAATATTAATGAATTTTTTATTACTTATAAGTTTCTACCATACGCCGATTAGGTGCGCGCTCACCAGCATTAGTCCATTAAGTAGTCCATATTTATCACCTGAAATATGTATTGTCAGAAAGTTACCTCTATTCTTTTACATCGCATGTTAATGTGTAAACATACACATTAACATACACATTAACTTTTTCGCCGTGTTGCTCCCGGCCTCCTTTGTAGAATAGGCCAACTGCCGTTCTGCCAGGCAGGTCGTAAAAGGCGACCGATTGGCTATCGAGTCACTACCATCGTGGCTACTAGGTGGTAGAGTTCTGCATTGTCTCGCCCGGGTCTGGTACCACCGCCTTACCTATTCCTGCCGCAATAACGTCAGTGCTTGTCGCTGTCGTGTTCCGGTTTGGAGGGTAAGGTAGCCGGTAAACTTATGCATGTGGCATTAGACCTCGCCACAAGATAGCAACGCACCATTAACATCTTTGGTGTCTATAGGCGATGGTTGACTCTTTCCATCAGGAGACCCATCTGCTTGTTTGCTATCTTATGATATAAAAAAAAAAATAAAGATAGTTAGCTAGCTATATAAATAATATTTTTTTAAAGTTTTCAAAACTGCTTGTTTATATTGATTCAAGCTAACGGAAAAAATGACAATATTAATGATTTTTTTATTACTTATAGGTTTCTACCATACGCCGATTAGGTGCGCGCTCACCAGCATTAGTCCATTAAGTAGTCCATATTTATCACCTGAAATATGTATTGTCAGAAAGTTACCTCTATTCTTTTACATCGCATGTTAATGTGTAAACATACACATTCTTATGCCCATTTACGTCCCATTTACGCTTCAATATTTTTAGAAAATTTTAATGAATATGAAACCGCTGTTAAATGTTTAATTCTGACGCAAACCTATTCACTTAACATTTGAATGATATTTGTTAAAAAGCATCGTCGCGTCCGTGACTTGAAGAGAAAGGCAGAGGTGCAACAAGTGCACCCACGAGTAGCCAAAGATACATTAGTCCCATAATGTGATAGGTGGCCTATCGCCAACCGGGTACATATCCAATCCCGGACAACGTTGTTTTTATCAGAAAATTATAAAAAGAATTTTTATTTTCTGACCCAGGAATCGAACCCAGAACCTCATGTGGTCAACACCGACACCGGACCACTAGATCACAGAGGTGATATGATGTTTGCTATTCAATTTACAGCTGAGCCTGTATCTTGTATAAGTATGTATCACCTGAAACATGTATTGTTGTGTTGTATGTATCATATTATACATGTAATTAGGTACTGTTATACCTTTACATCATATGTTATTGTGAATATTCACACACACACTAAAATGTGTGCACACATAAACACAGATTCATGCTTCAATATTTTTAGAAAATGTTCATTAATATGAAACCTCTGTTTCATGTTCAACTTCAATGAACGATGTTTGTTATTCTATGAATTTACGGCAGATTTTGCACCTTACATTGACACTTATCACTTGCAAGTAGCAACACACACATACATACACACACAAACACACACACACACATATACACACACTTATATTGTCAGAAGGTTATTTCTTTATTTGTACATTGTGTGTTATTGTAAACATACACAGTTACGCCCGCGCAAACATCCATTCATGCTTCAATATTTTTAGAAAATGTGGATTCACGTGAAAGCTCTGCTTAATGTTAAACTCTCGCGCAAACACATTCGCCTTAACGTTTGATTAATGTTTGTTATTCCAATCAATTTGCGGCTAACCCTGTAATTTGCTCTGTATTACCTACCTGAAGTCTAAAACAAGTGTTGTCAGAACGTTATCTTTTCTTACCTCGCGAAATGGCAATGATGGGATGGGTGGTAATACCACATGCTAAAATTTTTTCTGGGATCTTACCCTCCAAACCAGAATACCGTTATTTGCCCAGTGTTGGTCTGGGCTTCCTTCGAAGGATAGATTGTCTGCCGTTCTGCCCGTCAGTTTGTAAGAAGCGAACGATTGGCTATGCAAGTCATTTCCTTCAGGATTAATATGTAGTAGAGTATTGCATTGTCTCGCCCAGATCTTATACCACCGCTGACATGTTCCAGTTTAGAGAGTAAGGTAGCCGGTAAACTTATAGATGTGGCATTACCACCCCGCCCGCGCCATACGGATAGCAGCGCACCATTAACTTCTTTGGTGTCTATATGTGATAGTCGTCTCTTTCCATCAGGATAGCTATCTATTTGCTTGCTAAATCATGATATAAAAACATTTTTTTTTAAATCGATGCTATAGTTTTTGAGTATTGGTATTGGTCCGGGCTCCTTTGAAGAAAGGCTAACTGCCGTCCTGCTAGGCAGGTCGTAAAAGACGATCGATTGGCTATGCGAGTCACTACTTTCTCTTTGGACGAGTTCTGCATTGTGCCTCCGGATCTGGTTAAACCGCCTCACCTTTTTTTATTTATTACTAGCTGACCCGACAAACGTTGTTCTGCCTTTTTAACTACTCTCATTTTTTTTCTATATTTTCTCAACTTTTACCTTCCCTGACTGTAACAATTAATTCAATACCAAAATTAGCCAAATCGGTTCAGCCGTTCTTGAGTTTTAGCAAGATTAACGAACAGCAATTGAATTTTATATATTATTTATTTATTTATTTATTAAACACTTTATTGTACACAAAACATTTACAGTAAACAATAAAATGATGTATATTAAAACAAAAGGCGAGCTTATCTCATATCGAGATTTCTTCCAGCTAACCCATATGTAGAAAACAGTAGACAAACAAAGACACTTGTGCACATATTATTAACACGGCATAATAATAAAGCATACAATTAATATCAAATGTGGCCTTAAAAGCTATTAACAACAAAAAAAACTAAAAAGAAGAGACAAAAAATAACACACTTTAAAAGACAAGAAAATAAAATAAAAAATAATACAAAAATTACACAGTTAACTTGCTAACTACTTTCGCGTCAAATAATAATCATATAATCGTGTTTTAAAGATGGATAACGATTCACTGGTACGAATATTAGATGGAAGTGAATTCCACAGCCTAACTGCTTGAACAGAAAAGGAATTAGAGAAAAAATTAGCTTTGAAGGAAGGGTAACGTAAGAGAGAACTGACATTAGCACGACAATTACTACTCGGGGAATGAAGAAAGTGAAAACGCTCACGAAGATAAATTGGGGACCTAGGGTTATGAAGAATATTATAAAGTAAACAAAGAAGATGAGTATTCCTGCGAAGACGTATGGGTAGCCACTTAAGTTGAGCACGGAATTCCGAAACATGATCGTATTTACGGAGACCAAAAATGTAACGGATGCACAAATTTTGCATCCTCTCAAGTTTATCTACTAACCCTTCAGTGGCATCAAGAAAACATGAGTCAGCGTAATCAATTATTGGGAGAATCAGTGTTTGCATTAAAGTAATCTTTGTTTTCAGCGGTAGCAAATGTTGCAATGGCTTCAGAGAATGGAAAGAAAAGTAAACTTTTTTGCAAATATTGTTGATATGAGCCTCCCATGACCAGTCTTTAGAAAAAATAACACCTAAATTCTTAACGGTAGGCGAGAAAGGAATTCGAGTGCCATTGTAAACAATTGGAAGAATATTAACGTTATTTAACAATTTGTGCATATGTCTATTACCAAAAATAATCGCTTGGGATTTAGAGGGATTTACTAAAAGACCGTTTGAAGTTGCCCAAGCATGAATCGCATCTAGATCTCGATTGATGGCACTGACCGCATCATTTATATCCATGACACCTGCTTGGCAATACAGCTGAAGGTCGTCTGCATATAAATGAAATTTACTTGTTATAATTGTAGAGATGGCATCAATAAAACTCGTAAAAAGTAAAGGGGATAAGACTCCACCTTGAGGAACGCCCGCAGTGAGTTGTAGTGAATCAGAAAACGTGTCGTTGACACGAACACACTGCGATCGCCCTCGGAGGTATGAGTAGAGGTATGAGTATGAGACCAGGCAACAGCAGAGGACGAAAGGTTACGGGAGCGTAGAACTTCTAGTAGTATATCAAAATCTACTGAGTTAAAGGCACTACTAAAATCAAGAAGCACAGCAACTGTAAGTTTTTGATCATCAATAGAAGCACGAATATCTTCAGATACGTTTGTAGCGGCGGGCCGTACTCCAGCGGATGGCTGTGACCGCTAGAAATGGACTCCTGTAAGTATTATCAGAAGGTCTCACCAGTTTTGCAGGCGATGCAGGGCGTCTGGAGACTCGGCAGAGGTTTTGCGGCAGCTGGCTCGATTATACTTTTGGAGAAATGAAACACTAGTTCACGTTTGATGAAAAATTACAAAGTCCTTTATTTGATCTCTTTGCCCTATATTTATACAATATTCAAAACGTCTAACGGTTAAATTAAAAAGAGAAAGCCTACACATTTACAATATTTCAAGTTAAATAATTTGTTGCTAGAACCGAAATTGTGTTTTTTAAACGGCTTGCCTGGCGCCAAAAATCGAGGCGAAATCTTTCATGCGACGGTCGACGTAAGCGAGCGGTGCGCGCGGGGAGTGCGCTCCACCCAGCGCGCGGGCTCGCGCCGTAGCGCGGCGTCTGATGTCATCAGTCTGCGCTCACGCAGCGGCGGCGTTGGACGCAGACCTATTTCGTTGCGGCCGGACGCTCCTTCTGGATCGTTCGCTTGGTTTAACGGTTGCCGTGTTGCGTTCTTATAGGAACGGCATGGTGATCGGGTCTTCGTCATCATTAGTCCTTTTCAGGGCTGCACGGTATTAGTGGTCACTTGTCAGTTGGACGTCTCACCGGGTTGGTTCACGAAGAGCCTGGCTGCTGGGCATTTCGTCAATCGCCTTGCCCTGGCTGCTGGTCCTGGCCGATGCATCTGCGGGCTGGTACGGCTGCGCCTCTTCAGTGAATTAAGTGATTAAAGTGCTCTTAAAGTGAAACGGTGTACGCCGCCATCGTTTCTTTGTTAGTGATAATTAAAGTGCGTGTTGTTGGTGTTTGATTGTGATTCTTCCCGTAGCTAGTTTTCCTCTGTTGTGTTTGTTTCTTCTTGTTGTGAGGTAAAGGTAACAAGGTTCATAGGTTCAAGTTCATGGGTAACTGGTGGTGCAAGGAGGTACGGTACCAGGAGAATCGGAAAGGCGTAAGTATCGTAAGTATGCAAAAAATATAACTTATTTAGCCATCATGGTTAGAGATTAATAAAATAACCATTATGGTTGAAATCTAAGTGTGAGGTTCTATGTGTTATTAACCATCATGGTTAGAAGCTATTGGATGCAATAACTATTATGGTTAAAACGTATGAAAGGGAAGTAAGGAAGGTTAGGGATTTAAATGGACAAAGAGATAATTATCGTGTTTAGGCTTTGAGACGGCTTCCAAAGTCGCTAGAGGGTAACCATCGTAGGTAGAAAGAGATAACCATCGTAGGTAGACGCTTAGAATGACCGACATGGTCATAAAGAGATAACCCACGCGGTTAGAGAGAGATAACCGTCGTGGTTAGACATTTAGGATGACCGACATGGTCATAAAGAGATAACCCACGCGGTTAGAGAGAGATAACCGTCGTGGTTAGACATTTAATGGTGGTAGCTGACGGTAGTGCTGGCTACCGCCAAAGTACTGCCGGCCCAGCGAAGCGTACTGGTGGCTTGACCAATCTTCCAGACCTGGTCCGCTTCTCAGGTGGTACCAGAGCTGGTGGTGATGGTGGTTCGCTAGACGTCATCGGAGTGTTATTGTTTGTGCAAGTCGTTTGCAAGCTATCAGTTGCTTCGTTTAATACGAAGGCTGGTTTTAAGCGATCAATTGAAATGCATTGCGAGCGCCTTTCAGGCAATAATATTCTGTAGCATTTGTCGTTTCGCTCTAATACTTTGTACGGCCCTTCGTATGACGGTAGTAGGGGTTTCTTGACACCGTCATTTCGGATAAATACATAATCGCTTGATTGCAACTCTTTGTGAATGAATGTTGAGAGACAGTTTGAGTGCGAACTTGCTTCTTGTGGTTTGACTGCATTAATTATTTCGCGTAGTCTGTTTACGTAGTCGATATCCGTTTCTAACCCTGTCTTAGGTTTTGTGTTGAAATAATCGCTGGGTAGCCGTAGGTTCATACCGTAAGTTAATTCGGCAGCGCTTACACCTGTGTCAGTGCGTGGCGATGCGCGTAAGCCGAACATAACTGTAGATAATTGATCTATCCACGATGTAGATTGTGATAGGCGTGCTTTCAGTGCGTTTTTTAGTGTTCGGTGCCATCTTTCTAGGATGCCGTTACTCTGTGGGTGTCTTGGTGTTGTGTGAATTCGTTTTATTCCCATTGTTTGTAATAGTTTGTTAAATAGCTGTGCTTCAAACTGTCTGCCTTGGTCTGTCGTGATGGTTGAGGTGCATCCGAATCTGCATATCCAGTTTTCGTAAACTATTTTTGCTACCGACTCGGCTGTGATGTTATCTGTAGGTATGGCTTCAGTCCATCTGGTCACACGGTCTATCATTGTGACGAGGTATCTGTATCCTTCTTGCGTGGTAGGCAGAGGTCCGACGATATCTACATGAAGGTGTTGAAATCTGTCCGTCGGTGGAAAGGTTCCGGTGGGAGAACGTGTGTGTCGCTGTACTTTGCATTGTTGACACTTAATACATTGCTTTGCCCATAGGTTGATGTCTGTGTTCATATTTGGCCAGAAATAGCGTTGAGTTATTAGTTTTCTTGTTGTTCTTATACCCGGATGGCTTAGGTTGTGTACTTGGAAAAATATTTCTTCCCTGAATTGTTGCAGGATGTAAGGTCGTATGTTTGACGTAGACATCTCGCAAAATAGCTGTCTTTGCGTGTTGGGAATGTTAAGTTTTTTTATTTTTAGGTTTTCTTGTGCTGCTAATTGTTGAATTGTGGTTAATTCGTTGTTTTGTGCGTCTGCGATTTTCTCGTAATCGATTGTAGGTATAGTGTTGATTTCGTCGATTGGGGATCGGCTGAGCGAGTCTGCGACGACATTTAGGGTTCCGTTGATGTGTCGGATGTCTGTTGTGAATTCGCTTATGAACATTAGCTGTCTTGCGCGTCTTGGCGTTTCCGACGGTGATGATTTCTTCATCAGTGCGTATGTAAGTGGTTTGTGGTCCGTATAAATTGTTACGTGTTTTCCTTCGAATAGCTTGCGGAAGTGCTTGATAGACATGTAGATAGCTAACAATTCTCTGTCGAATGTGCTGTATCTGCGTTGTGTTGGTGAAAATTTTTTTGAAAAATAAGCTAGTGGTTGCCATCCTTGCTTTGTTTTTTGTTGTAGTACGGATCCTGCTGCTAGGTCGGAAGCGTCTGTAAAAATAGCTAACGGTGCTTCGTGCGATGGGTGAGCTAATAGTGCGGCGTTTTGTATAGCTTTTTTGCTTTCTTCGAAAGCGTTGGTTGCCTCTTCGTTCCAGGTGATCTTTGTTTTGTCTTTTTTCTTGCAGTTGTGTAGAAATGCGTGTAGAGGTGCTTGTATCATTGCTGCATTCGGTATGTGATCGCGGTAGAAATTGATCATACCTAGAAATCTGCGTAGTTCTTGCACGTTTGTGGGCTTCGGGAACTTCGTGATGGCGATGACCTTTTCTGGTAAGGGTAGGATTCCATCCTTACTTACTATATGGCCTAGAAATTTGACCTTTTCTTGTCCAAACACACATTTTGATGGATTGATAGTTATGCCATTTTCTTCGAATCTTTTTAGTAGGGTGCGGAGATGTTGACGGTGCTGGTCTTCATCAGCGCTAGCAATTAAAACGTCATCAACAAAACAGAAGGAGAAGGGTAGCCCCTGGAGTACCTGGTGCATGAATCTTTGGAAAGTCATGCCCCCATTCTTCAGGCCGGGGCATATTCGTGGAAATTCGTATAATCCCATGGGTGTGATGATCGCTGTCTTCTGTATATCACCTTTGCGCACCATGACCTGTTGGTATGCTCTATTTAGGTCTAAAGTGGTGAATATGGTCTTGCCGTGAAGCTGGTTGGTGAAGTCTTTCAGCCTAGGGATTGGGTAACGGTCAGGCGTTGTGATGGCATTGAGTCTGCGATAGTCACCGACTAATCTTATTCCTCCTGTCTTCTTTTTCACTATGTGCAACGGTGATGACCATGGGCTCTTGCTTGGTCGGCATAGGCCTTGATCCATCATGTTTTCGAGTTCAGCTTTGACTTCTTTGTATAGGTGAGGTGGAATAGGTCTTGCGCGGCAATGCAGTGGTGGGCCTGATGTTTCAATGTAGTGCTCGACGTTTGTGTTCGGCGATAGCTTCATTGCTGTCAGTCTGGTGATGCCGGGAAATTCTGCTAGTATCTTGTGATATTCGTTATCATTGTTAATAGTTGAAATTGTAGGTAAATTTGATTGTGTGACGTAAGAACTTGCTGCGAGTTTCGTTGTTTGGTCGATAAGCTTCCTGTTTTTTATGTCGACTATAAGGTTGTGGTGGTTGAGGAAATCTGCCCCGATTATAGGCTTGCTGACCTTTGCAACGATGAATTTCCAGGTGTATGGTCTTCGCAGGTTTAGATCCAGAGTTACTGTTCGTTCGCCGTATGTGGGAATTACGGTGTTGTTTGCTGCGTATAAATTGAATTTTGTAGGTTCCAGTTTTGTCCCTTTTGGTGGTGGTAAAACTGATATGTTCGCACCTGTATTGACTAGGAATTGTAGTGCGGTCTTTCTGTCTTTAACGAATAAGCGGTGTGACTGACCTTCTGCTCTTGATTGTGCTGCGTCCATCTGGTTCTGTACTTGCCGTGTGCTGCTGTACGTGCATGGTTCAGTGCATCTGTATGCTGCTGCGCCAAAGCGACGGTGGAAGCGGCATGGCTGTGTTTGTGGCGTATTCGTGTTCGTTCTGTACCTGCTGTATGTGTTGTGGTTGCTGCAGCGGGATCGATAGCTGCCGTGGCAGTTGCCGTAGCGGGATCTGGAGTAGTACGGTGAGCTCTCTGCGCTTTTGTGGGTTCTAAGTCTGTCTGCGCTGTGACTATGATGCCGGAGATGCGAGTGAGTGCGAGGTGTGTGGAGAAGTGCCGAGCGAGCTTTTTGTGCCTTTAGTTCGGCGACTGCTGCGGACAGCCTCTTGATCTCGTGCAGAAGTGTTTCCACGTCTTGCGACATTCTGCGTCTTTTTCTGTAGGAGTTGTTCAGACTGGCGGATTTAGCTTGCGTTTCCTGTTCAGTCGTGGGTCACCACTGTAGCGGCGGGCCGTACTCCAGCGGATGGCTGTGACCGCTAGAAATGGACTCCTGTAAGTATTATCAGAAGGTCTCACCAGTTTTGCAGGCGATGCAGGGCGTCTGGAGACTCGGCAGAGGTTTTGCGGCAGCTGGCTCGATTATACTTTTGGAGAAATGAAACACTAGTTCACGTTTGATGAAAAATTACAAAGTCCTTTATTTGATCTCTTTGCCCTATATTTATACAATATTCAAAACGTCTAACGGTTAAATTAAAAAGAGAAAGCCTACACATTTACAATATTTCAAGTTAAATAATTTGTTGCTAGAACCGAAATTGTGTTTTTTAAACGGCTTGCCTGGCGCCAAAAATCGAGGCGAAATCTTTCATGCGACGGTCGACGTAAGCGAGCGGTGCGCGCGGGGAGTGCGCTCCACCCAGCGCGCGGGCTCGCGCCGTAGCGCGGCGTCTGATGTCATCAGTCTGCGCTCACGCAGCGGCGGCGTTGGACGCAGACCTATTTCGTTGCGGCCGGACGCTCCTTCTGGATCGTTCGCTTGGTTTAACGGTTGCCGTGTTGCGTTCTTATAGGAACGGCATGGTGATCGGGTCTTCGTCATCATTAGTCCTTTTCAGGGCTGCACGGTATTAGTGGTCACTTGTCAGTTGGACGTCTCACCGGGTTGGTTCACGAAGAGCCTGGCTGCTGGGCATTTCGTCAATCGCCTTGCCCTGGCTGCTGGTCCTGGCCGATGCATCTGCGGGCTGGTACGGCTGCGCCTCTTCAGTGAATTAAGTGATTAAAGTGCTCTTAAAGTGAAACGGTGTACGCCGCCATCGTTTCTTTGTTAGTGATAATTAAAGTGCGTGTTGTTGGTGTTTGATTGTGATTCTTCCCGTAGCTAGTTTTCCTCTGTTGTGTTTGTTTCTTCTTGTTGTGAGGTAAAGGTAACAAGGTTCATAGGTTCAAGTTCATGGGTAACTGGTGGTGCAAGGAGGTACGGTACCAGGAGAATCGGAAAGGCGTAAGTATCGTAAGTATGCAAAAAATATAACTTATTTAGCCATCATGGTTAGAGATTAATAAAATAACCATTATGGTTGAAATCTAAGTGTGAGGTTCTATGTGTTATTAACCATCATGGTTAGAAGCTATTGGATGCAATAACTATTATGGTTAAAACGTATGAAAGGGAAGTAAGGAAGGTTAGGGATTTAAATGGACAAAGAGATAATTATCGTGTTTAGGCTTTGAGACGGCTTCCAAAGTCGCTAGAGGGTAACCATCGTAGGTAGAAAGAGATAACCATCGTAGGTAGACGCTTAGAATGACCGACATGGTCATAAAGAGATAACCTACGCGGTTAGAGAGAGATAACCGTCGTGGTTAGACATTTAGGATGACCGACATGGTCATAAAGAGATAACCCACGCGGTTAGAGAGAGATAACCGTCGTGGTTAGACATTTAATGGTGGTAGCTGACGGTAGTGCTGGCTACCGCCAAACGTTAATGAGAGCTGTAACTGTACTGTGCCCTTTACGAAATCCTGATTGGAAAGAACTCAACAAGTTATTGGCTACATAGTAATCCGATAATTGAGTATGTACAATATGCTCTAATACTTTAGAGAGAAATGGGAGAATAGATATTGGCCGATAGCAAGATGGAGAAGAAGGATTAGAAACTTTTGAGAGTGGGAGGACATGAGCTGTTTTCCAAGCAGAAGGAAAGGTATTACTGCTTAAGGATAAATTGAAAATAGATGTTAATATTGGAATTATCATAGGGGAAGATAGCGAAATCATTTTGGAGGATAAAAAGTCACTACCTACAGCAGTGGATGAAATTGAGCGAACATGCCTTATAACTTCCTCATCGGTAACAAGTTGGAAATTAAACTGGGGAAATGGTTTTAACGGAATAGATGATAAGTAATTTAATGTATTGGCTTTAGTGGCTATATCCAAAGAAATAGCAGGGGTTGAAAAATGTGAATTGAGAGAATTAATATCAATATTACTATTTGAAAATGGAGAATTTCTGCCAACACCAAGGGTTTTTAGAAATTTCCATGCTTGTCCTGAATCAGATTTCGCAATAGTATCATGGATATAAAGACGTTTGGCTGCGCGACAAAGCTGAGTACACCTGTTACGTAGTTTCTTGTAATTACTAAAATTACGTTCAGAAGGGTACCTCTTGTAGTGACGATTAGCTCTATCACGCTTTAACATTTCAGATTTTATATCATTGTTTATCCATGGAGCGGGATTATGCTTTATTTTTATTTTTTTGATAGGAGCATGGACATCAAAAATATTAAGTAACGTTTTGTTAAAATACTGAACAACATCATCTACATTATTTCCATTCAATACCGGTGTCCAATCAGCAGCATTGATATCACGAGCTAGATTATCAATGTTACAATTTTTATATGAACGACAAACAGAGTGACTAGTTAATCGTTTAGGAACACGAACGCGATAGGACATGTATAACAGATCGTGGTATGAAAAGCATGAAGCTGTTTGCCCATGTGAATTAACATGTTCAGGATTGGATACAATTATTAAATCTAATAGTGAAGGAGCTGTGTTGGGAATTTTATGAGTAGCGGATAGGGGCAGAGAATATAAATTATAAGAAGACAAAATTGAAAGTAACTTGCGAGCACGAGAATCGTCCTTAAGATGACACGTGTTAAAATCACCAAGGAGGAGGACATGGTCGTAAAAAGGTCGTAACCCGTCAAGAACCGAATCCAATGCTGGAAAGTAATTGATGTTAAGAGATGGGCTGTAAAGTACAGATAAAAGAACCTTCGTGTGGTTGAGAATTATTTCTGAAAAAATGTATTCAATAGATTCACTGTATTCGCTTGGAGAAGTGACAATTTTTATTAGTTATATAGATATTATGTCGAAAAACTTTTTTCAAAACTTTTCGTCGATGATAATTCCCGAAGGCATAAACCGATTTTAAAGCATTGATATAAGAAATCCAAGATGCACAGTCCCGAACAAAACTGACGTTAACTGTCCCTAATTTTACACAAGTAGTTATAGATATGGCAAAAATATATGTTTTTGCATATCCAACTTAACTTTAAGCGCAAGATTTATAGTTGTTTTTACAAAGCAATGTACAAAAAATGATAAAATTGACAGTATCGCGTTCGACGCGATCCTATTTGAAATGAGCGCACAATTTAAAATTTTGTGCTCATTTTTGAGGACGTTTTCGAGACACTGATTGTGTATCTTGGGTATTTTAAATCAATGTTTTAAAGCAATTTACGGCATTGGACGCAGCGTTTTAAGAAAAAGCTGATAAAATTTTGGACTCATTTGGTACTTTAATCAGGAAGTTATATTAAAAAATAAATTGGTTTGCCGAGACTTTTTTGA
The DNA here is from genome assembly GCA_036924255.1 of Apodemia mormo. Classification (NCBI taxonomy): domain Eukaryota; kingdom Metazoa; phylum Arthropoda; class Insecta; order Lepidoptera; family Riodinidae; genus Apodemia; species Apodemia mormo. Next base: position 9,027,365 of record JAUPFN010000007.1, on the reverse strand, counting down.
GGTTTCTTCAAAATTTCCCTTAATATCCTGGGCTGAATTGGTTTAGATTTTCATAATATTTAAGTGGAATCTAATCGAATATCATCAAACGAGTTTCAATCGCTCAAAACACTCAAAAGTTAAATTTACATACAGACACTCATACACGCATACGTACATACAGACAGATATGATGACGTCATCGTGAAAACATTTTACCCTGTGTTGGTCCTGGGCTTCTTTGAAGAATAGGCCAGCTGCCATTCTGTCAGGCAGGTCGTAAAAGGCGACCGATTGGCTATACGAGTCACTTCCATCGTGGTTACTAGGTGGTAGAGTTCTGCATTGTCTCGCCCGGGTCTGGTACCACCGCCTTACCTATTCCTGTCGCAATAGCGTCAGTGCTAGTCACTTTCGTGTTCCGGTTTGGAGGGTAAGGTAGCCGGTAAACTTATGCATGTGGCATTAGACCTCGCTACAAGATAGCAACGCTCCATTAACATCTTTGGTGTCTATAAGCGATGGTTGAATCTTTCCATCAGGACCTATCTGCTTGTTTGCTATCTTATGATATAAAAAAAAATAAAAACGTCCTAGACCTCAAACCGTGGGATCTGCTCGAAACTCCGTTGCTGAAAATCGGGTCAAAATCAGGTACTCCCTAATACGTAGGAACCCCATCATCAATATCGCCTCAGCCTGCCTCGTCAGCAGTATGGTGCTCGTTATTTTCTCTGGTATTCAGTCCAATCAGTCTTGCCTAAACTCCGCTCTAGTACGGCTGCCTCTCGGTCTCAATTGCACAGTGTATAATCAAGTGTAATTCCAATTTTCAAGTGTATTCAATTCATATTTTAATATGTCCTAATTATAAAACCTACTGTTTTAAATATTTTTTTTTTTTAAAAAACCCTTACATATTGGTGGAGAGATGACCTATTACATATTGGTGGCATAGCGGTTTGATAACGACATTCCGAAGCCGCGGACTTATCTTCAAAATAAAATATTTCAATAATTCTAATAAAAAATAAATAGTTTCTTTATAAATAAATACGCGACAGTTAAATAAGATAAAATAAAAGGACTATTGTTAAAAGATTCAGTTTCAGAGTGGTTAAATTGATAGATTCAGAATAGATGGATAATCCTTTATTAAGTGAAAATTCAAAATGCCAAACAACAGAATTTATACAGTCAGAATCAAGATAATTTAAATACCCTCACGACTTTTATAAATAGTGATAACAGTTAATATTTAGTGATACCATTTTATAAATCGTTTAAGTAAATACATTTTTTATATTTTACCAAGATTCGCAACTGAATATAATAAGTAACACTGAACTGAATATAAGAAGTATAGCTAGTGGGGTACAGGGAATTGGTGTTGCGTCACGTCGCTAAAGTCCACCATACTGGAAAAGAAAAATCCAGGTCGCATCGTTTCACTGTATCCTGCATCCGAAATTCGGATTGAAGATTTCAAAATGCAATATATTACATACATCGAGTTGAAAGCTTCAATGGGCCTTATCTCGTCGGAATGTTGCAGCCAGCATTCTTATCAACCGCCTACGCTCTGTTCTTTACTCTGAGTTATTAGTCATTGTTTAGTCTAGTCCAAGATATCAAATTCTCTTAAATAATAATTTGTACTACAGTTTAAACCTATGACTTGTTCTGTGATCTTTATTTACACATAATTTACCCTTTTACACATAATTTAATTCATGAAAACGTAACAATTTTTATTTTAATTGACCATTAAATATTGCCAAAGGTGCCGAAAATTGAAAGGGAAAATTATTAATCGAAATCCCTGAACAAGTACAAGTTGCAAGTGACTTAAAGTCTCCTTGTAATTCTACACGTGGAGGTGTAGAATAAATTAAATTTCCTTGCAAAACAACCTGTAGATAATCTGTTGCATCGGCAGGTGTTATCTGCCGATATATTTGTATACGCAAATCATATTATATATGACCGTATGACCGTCTGTTGATATATGTCGGTGCCCGCAGATGCTTGACGGTAAAATATATATTATCTGCGTAGTGTAGTTGCTCCTTGAGTTTGTATAGAGAGCGATATGGACAGATATGTGCAGCAGATGCAGATATCTTACCGTATAATATGCGAAGTGTGTGACTTACTTCAGAATTGAATGTATTATTAAAATTTGTAAAACCACATTATAGCAATAGTGAGAATCTAAATTCGTTCATTGTTAATTATTGTGATAATGCGTTAGAACTCGCATCAGATTATTAAAGACCTATTTTATTTAAATATATTCTAAGTCAGTTAAACGGGAAAGCGGAAATTGCCTGTTCCATAAAATAATTCACATCTTGGGACCAATTTAAAGGATTTCCTAAAAACACAGTTCAGTGAGAGGAAACACTTTTCGCATCGCCTTACGGATCTCCAAGAGAGCATGCAAGGTCCGCAGGACTCCGTCAGTCAATATGCAGTAATGTAGGAGATATTGCTGATCACCAGCCCCATCATCAGTCAATATCGCCCCACCCTGCCTCGTCAGCAGTCTGGTGCTCGTTACTTTCTCTGGTACTCAGTCCAATCAGTCCCGCCTGAACTCAGCTTCAGTACGGCTGCCTCTCGGTCTCAAGTACACAGTGTATAATCAAGTGTCATTCCTATTTTCAAGTGTATTCAATTCATATTTTACTATATCCTAATTAAAAAATCTACTGTGTTAAATAAATCTTTTTTTAAAACACCCTTACGAGAGGTGGCCCGTAACAGTACGCACAGACAGGCAGCTTGGTTAGCACCTAGAACCTAGTGAACCACCTAGCAAATAGCTTAGTAAATCGAGTGTTTTAGATTGTTTGCGACTGTCCGCACAGTTTACGCGAGTGACATATCGTTAAGCAATTAGCTAGACGCCAAGCGCGTAGTGCGGCCTGTCGCGAACATCCTAGAAAGTTCGTTTTACTCGCTAGGTGGGTCTGGGCTCTAGGCGCTAAGCAAGCCGCCTACCTGTGTGGACGTAGCCTAAGGAATCTTCGCACGTGGGCGTAGCCTTCAATACATAAATCAATAAATTTTTCGAATATTTTGCGTTTATTTTACTTTGATTGACAACACGTCTGTCCTATTGCAATAACAAATTCGTTCTCTTTTCAATTCTAATTTTTAAAAACACTCCAATATTTCTACTAAGTTCAAAATATAAAATAACCAGCCAGTGGCTGAATAAACTTTAACAGTGTTACAGTATATCCACCACCTTACATGTCCTGCCACAGAAGCGCCAGTTTTTGTCAATGTCGTGTTCGGGTTTGCAAGGAAATATTGCAAGTAACATTGGACGGTAACATTTCGAAGATATGGTAACTGATAAACTTATGCATGTACCAATGAATTCCCACCGTGCGGATAATCTTTTTTTATATCATAATAGATGTTCGTGTTGGAAAGAGTCAACCATCGCCTATAGATACCAAAGATATTAATGGTGCGTTGCTATCTTGTGATGAGGTCTAACGCCACATGCATAAGTTTACTAGCTACCTTACCCTCCAAACCCGAACACGACAGTGACAATCACTGACGCTATTGCGGCAGGAATAGATAAAGCGGTAGTACCAGACCCGGGTGGACAATGCAGAACTCTACCACTCTACCATCACGCCATTATTATCTTTATTGACTTTTAGCGACGGTTTTGCCCTATTATTTGAAAATCCATTTGCTTATTTGATACCCTTATAATAATCGATTCTGTTATGACTCAGACAATAATTGCTAACATGACCCAGTAGACAGCTGCATAGAATCATGTTTATGTAAATTCCACGGAAAAAATATATTTTTATAAGTTAAAAAAGAGAACTATGATTTACGTCTAATAAATATTTTTAATTAAATTAAAAAGTTCTTGACACAACAATGTCAAAAACACTGACATTATAAATAACAACAAAGATAGGTGTTATGGCGCCAACACGCTTGTAATATGGCGTCTTTAATGCATTAATCTCGCTGAAATGTGAAATAAAACGTTTACAGTAATGTCTTGTTGATAAACATTGCGCAAAGTTTATGTAAACCGACGATTTAAATAACTAACAAGAAACTTCATTTTGCTTTTTGTTACTGAGATTTAAATGATGTATTTTTATAATCTCTACTAAAAAACAAGAAAACAAACAAGCAGATGATTTCTTAGGTGAAACAGATATAATCATTGTTTTAGCCTCCAAATATTTAATTGTGCCTTGCTATTTTTGCTGGTGAAATATAATGAAAACTGCATAACCTGATCATTTATTTTTCTATTCGGAGAATCAAACGGGATGGTCCCGTTCAAAACGAAACGTATGGTCACGTTGCATTTGCATACGTTTTTTGACTTCCTTACTGTCCAAACCGAAACAAGACAGTCTTAAACACACTATTCAAGCGAGACGTTACAGTATTCCCACACTTAAGTCACATTACACAGCACATAGCCTATTTTCCTTCCTGCGAGTTTTGCGAACCGATATTTACTTCAGCTATACGTGACGTAACCATACGTCCCGTTTCGCACAGGACTGTCCCGGTATCAACTACTCTGACCAGGTGTCTCCAAGTATATTTTGGAGACATTAAAATGTCCCGCTTACCGAATAATATACACAGTCACTTTTGTCCGGTATAAAAAGTTATAAATTGTATACAAATAGTCGACAAGTTAGCAGAGATTGCTAAGCGATAAAAGATTGTTTATTTGTCGTATATTTACTTAGATGTATCAATACAAAAATCGTCCTAAAATGTTATTTGTAACATGAGATAGCAAACAAGCAGATAGGTCTCCTGATAGAAAGAGTCAACCACCGCCTATAGACACCAAAGATGTTAATGGTGCGTTGCTATCTTGTGGCGAGGTCTAATGCCACATGCATAAGTTTACCGGCTACCTTACTCTCCAAACCTTAACACGACAGTGACAAGCTCTGACTAAGCTATGCCCCTATTGCGGCAGGAATAGGTAAGAAGTAGGTAATTTTCAATAAGAAAACAAATCACTTTTGGTAAATCTAACCTAACAGTGATATGTAAGTTTGGTTCTCCTCGTGGAAATAGATAATCATTACCTACCGACATAATTGCTATTATTTATTGTTTGTGTAGTTCACATCAACCAAATGTCCCGTTTTAAGATTTAAAAAAATGTCAGTTTAGCTATAGAGCAATTTGTTTCTTTTATTCTATATCAAAAACAATACATTTTTATGGTGTGGTCTCATGTTTGCCGCTATCAGTGTTAGTTTAATACCTCTTATTTCAGTATTGCTATAGCTGGTGAAATAATTTTAATATCTATCTACGTTTTAGACATATAACTAAACGAAACGAACAGGACTTTTTAACAGTTTATAAACCTTGTTATGATCTTTAAAGATTCGAAAAACACTACAATCTAATTTGAACTACATATTTTGTTCACAACTCAAAAATATTAAACATTCATAAAAGCACCAAAATTTTATTTAAAAAAACGCCTATGATAATTTTTGATTATATTCCTAGCGTGCCTAAAAATATTATTAAAAAAAACGAATATTATTTTCAAAACTAAAGTCTAATATATAAAATTCTCGTGTATCTCGCGATGTTTGTTACCAAACTCCTCCGTAATGGCTTAACCGATTTTTATAAAATTTTGTGTGCATATCAAGTAGGATTTAAAATAGGTCAACATCTATTTTTCATGACCCTAAATGTTAAGGATGGTCCACCTCTAAATTTGTTTTATTATTTGTTGTAATTTTTTGTTTTTATATTTTTTATGATTCAGCATTAAAAAATACATTAAACCCTACATTTTCACCCTTCTACCGTCAATCCCTATTTTTTTAATCAAAAAGTATGTAAAAAGAATGAGTGCGAGTCAACTAGTTTTTTATAGATTCAACTTACTTTTATATACAACGTGGCGTTATAAGGGCAACATTGATTTAACATACAGATAGGGCTAGTGATTATAATTATAAAAAAGAAAAAGACGTGTGGCACTCGGAGACTGCCGCGGTGAAGCTATTGCATAGCATTTTTTATCACCTTATGCAATTCCAATTATATATTTATTTTATTTATGCAGTATTAATTTTTTTTGTTTCTTTTTTCTTTGATATTAATTCAAGTTACACTTTGAGCGTGGTGACCGATAAAAAAAAACAAATTTTTTTCTTTTATTAAATAAATGAGATGTTAATATTGTTCAAAATATTTTTATTATCTTTCAATACATGTCGGTTCTTCAGGAATATTTAATAAATGCACTTTGTTTATTCATATTTAAAACACTTTGTACACAAATTATACGAGTACAGATATTCACTGTTGTACGTAGATGATAAATACCTATACACCTATATACTTTCTCACAAACAGCTGATTACGGTAGTTTTCCAATACAACCAATTCCATCTAAAGGCGGGTTGCTGAACTAAAGAGACAAGCGTGATATTTCAAAAAGTCATTAAAATTTCTGGTATTTATCGATAGATGGAAAAACTAAAAATTATCACCGCTGTGCCGGTCGGAGTGGGGAGTGTTAGGTTTTTTCGTTACGGAATTTCTGGATTTGATCTCCACGCTCAAGGCCCGCGATAGAAGCTATGCAATAGCTTAAAAAAATTAAATTGATCGTAAAAAAAATAAACAAACTACAAATTGTAAATAATAAATATAATAATATCCAATTGAGTGTTTGTTATCCATGATATCATCAATGCAATAGATTCATTCATGAAGTTTTTACACAACGCAACGCACACTTTGACAATCAGTGTCTGTATCATTCTCTCAGTATTCATTTTTTCATTCCTATTATTGATTTTGATTAAATTGATGTGAATATGAGCTGCAGGTGGCTGCAGTGTCTACGTGTGGAAGATAAAGATTGTTCAAAATTGTTTTTTTAGTAAATTGTAATTATTAAAATGAATAAAAAAATTTAATCAAATTTAAAATCTCTAGAATATGATCATATGGAACCACATATTATGTGTGTTAATTTAATGTTACCATTGCCACGTTAAACAACGTGAACGTTCAAAATTGTCTTTTAGTAAATTATAATTCATAAAATAAATATTTATTCAATTTTAAAATCTCTAGAATATGATTAATGATTATATATAACCACACATGTGTATTAATGTCACCATTAAAATGCCACGTTATATATCATTCACCACACTTTTCACCACATCAATAGTAGGTATTAACAAATACATAACATGCGTATGTAATTATTTCATTGTGATCTATTTTAATTCACACATTTTGTTATTTAAGTACATACCAAACAATTTGTCCCAGATTTTAAAATATCCATTCAGAACAATAGAATTTATTTCAATGTTATTTTACATGAAGACTAGAAATTATGTAACTCATAGACATTTTGAAACGTAAAGCGAACAAAAAGTTTATATCGCCGCATACCAAGGCCCGGATGTCGACGACCTAGTTTCTGAGTCCAGGTATGCGGCGCATTCCAGATCTAACCAACCTGTTTCTTATCATCTCATGACCTTATTTTAATGTCATCTATTTTACAAATAAAATGTAAAGTTACCTTCAAAGACTCTAGCAGACTTTTAAGGTCATCGAAAATTTTATTAAATAAATGATCAAAGAATTAAATTTTTAACAGAAAGTCTAGTGTATAGGTAATATTTTTTTATATCATAAGATAGCAAACAAGCAGATGGGTCTCCTGATGGAAAGAGTCAACCATCGCCTATAGATACCAAAGGTGTTAATGGTGCGTTGCTATCTTGTGGCGAGGTCTAATGCCACATGCATAAGTTTATCGGCTACCTTACCCTCCAAACCGGAACACGACAGCGACAAGCACTGACGCTATTGCGGCAGGAATAGGTAAGGCGGTGGTACCTGACCCGGGCGAGACAATGCAGAACTCTACCACCTAGTAGCCACGATGGTAGTGACTCGCATAGCCAATCGGTCGCCTTTTACGACCTGCCTGGCAGAATGGCAGTTGGTCTATTCTTCAAAGGAGCCCGGAACCAACACGGGGAAAAAAGTAGATAAAATACCCCATCCTGTCAGGGCAGGAGGTTACTAATTTGATCCTTGGCCCGGACAAAATATGGTATTGAAGATTTTTCCAGAAAAAAGCTTAACTGGAGCTCAGAATCTGGTCATAATCTGTAAGCACACTTGTGGTTCAAAACAGCTAAAGAAGTCAATGCCATGTATATACTTCATCTTTCATACCTACTCTCAGCGATCGCGCTATGGTTGTCAAATTTGGCTTATGCACGAAACACTGGTAGTGGCACTTGTTTCTAGTTGTTTGATTTATTATTGAGAATGTAACAGGAAATATAAACCATAATCGGAAATAAAAATCTATTACAAGTTTTCTGCACAAAAAAGTTCACTAACGCGTGTCTCAGGTGGGTGGCACTGATGTTTGCACTATTGCCAACCATTCCGAGATATCGTGTCGGTGGGAGGTGTCTATGTGTGCGTTGCTCCTTTCGTGTAGATTGACTTCTGTATCTATATATTTTGTGCTTGCACTTTGAAGTGGGCATAAAATTCTAGGTTATTGTAAGAAATGAGTAATAATCATTACAATGCGGTGATGGAAATTACAACACTTATTACCAATCGACAAACCGGTGAATCCTGGTAAACTGGAAGATTTATTGACAATCGGGTTACTTATCTTACACTACAAGAAAACAAGTGAGGTAATATTATATCACATATTTATGTTTCATATTGGATTTAAAGTAATTTTTCATTATAATATTAAATATAAGTGACAGCCTCGCCAACAAAATGAGGAACATGCTATCAGTATAACCTGCCGTACAATACTTCATCCCCCTATTTCAGCTCATATGGGTTCACTATTTTAAAAAAGTATTTGACTCCTGGGTCACAAACTATGTCCTTCCCAACTTTCATCAAAATCTGTTTAAAGTGTGAAAGAGTAACAAACAGAAAGAAAGATTTTAAAATTTTTAATATTAGTACGGATATAACATCTTTATGTTACAGCTTCTTTAAGCCGTCCATAAAATAATGAAAATTTTAGACTGTCCAGGATAATATACTTCACATTTTTTTTTAATATAAACTGGCATGTAAACTGGCTACCTGGTGGGAGGCAGATCCCCTTACTCTGACCTTTCCTCTGAAACAAGACACATAAAAAGAGCTCCAATATGTTTGTGACTCTGGCTAACAAGAAGTCAATTCGCCTCTTCAAGGCTTTCATATCATAAATTTCTGGAAAATCTGAGACAGAAAATTCTCATATATTACTCTACAATTTAGACTTATCCTAGAGAAACACTGCAATTTGACTGCGGTGGCAAAAAATAAATATTATTATTTTACTAATACACATTATGAAATAAATGCCTGGATGACCGAACTTTGCTCGGTACTTTTTTGGTAAAAAATACGTTTTCTCAATATAATACCTAACTAGATCGATTCATCATACAAAACATCATCGTGGCAAAAAATAAATATTATTATTTTGCTAATACACATTATGAAATAAATGCCTGGATGACCGAACTTTGCTCGGTACTTTTTTGGTAAAAAATACGTTTTCTAAATATAATACCTAACTAGATCGATTCATCATACAAAACATCATCGTGGCAAAAAATAAATATTATTATTTTGCTAATACACATTAGGAAATAAATGCCTGGATGACCGAACTTTGCTCGGTACTTTTTTGGTAAAAAATACGTTTTCTCAATATAATACCTAACTAGATCGATTCATCATACCCGGAAGCCCCTGAATATTAAATCTCGAAAAATTTGAATGTTGCAATGTATGATTTTTAAGAAAACTTAACATTGAGGGTTACACAGGGGTGTGTTTAATATCGCGTGGGTCTTCCTCGATTACATTGGCACTCTCTGAGCCTATTTGGAATACTTTAAATCAGATGGGTGATGTCTTCTTGAGGTATACGCTCCCAACAGGTTTTTAATGTGTTAATGAGTTCCTGTTGACTATTCAGTTTACTTTGAGTATCTTTTAAGTTTCTTTTCAATCGGTTGCACAGATGTTCGATATTGGATTGAGTTCGGGGCTCATTGCGGGCCAAGGTAAAACTACGATATTGGCTTTAGTTAGGATAGCCGATCTAGACGTAATCGATCATATAGCAAAGAAGATTTTCGCCGCCTCGAGCCTGTCGACACTAGCTCAGTGGAAGAGCGTCCCGGCTTTAGGGAGATGGTAGCAGGTTCAAATTCCGCGTGTTGATATTTTTCTTCGTTGTTTTTAAGGTTTTTTAAGGGTAACTTGGGTTAGGCGAGCAGTATGAGCACGAGCATTATCCTACATGAGGAAAAATTATTGTCCACTCTTTGTGAAAATGAAATAATTTGAAAACGACCATACGCTCAACGTAGCTGGCAGCAGCTACGCTACCTTCGTTAGTTCAAGTCCCCTTTGAAGCATAGACTCACGTAGGCTATTTACCATTCTGCCAGGCAGTTCGTAAAAGATAACCGATTGGCTATACGCATCACTACCACCGTGGCAACTAGGTGGTAGAGTTTTGCGACATCCTGCCAGAATCTGGTATCACCGCCTTCTCTATTTCTGTCACAATCGTGTGCAGTTTAAAGGTCAAAGTAGCCGGTAAACTTATGCATGTAATATTAACACACCGTCACGTGGATAAAAAACGCACTATAAACATCTTTGATGTCTAAAGGCGGTGGTTCCTCTATCCATTTGAAGAGCCATCTGCTTCTTTGATATTTAGTGATATTGTTGCGAATAATCTAGAAAAGTGAAGAGTGAGAGCACTGAAAATATCTAGAAATAAAAGAAAGAGATAGCTGCTTCTATCGATAAAAAATAGCTGCCGGTACCCAAACAGCTATGTCATAATTGAACTTCTCGCGTAAGGCCTAAGAGTGAAATAGCGTGTACTGTGTCTTGTTTACAACTAAGTTATTTATGCGTAATTTTCGGAACTTTCGAGAACATGGTCGAAATTTACCTTGTGTATAAATAAGGATGTGTAGGCGGATGTCTGATCCAACAGACGTTGTTCTGTTTCATGTCAATGTTGTTTCTGATTACTTTGAATAAAAATAATTTCAAAACTTCAATTTTTCGGAAAATATTTTGAATTTTTCTTTTTTATATCATAAGATAACAAACAAGCAGATGGCCCTGCTACTGGAAAGAAAGAACATCGCAAATAGACACTAAAGATATAGATGGTGCATTGCTATCCGAGTGGCGGGCTGGCACATTCATAAACCTACCGGCTACCTTACCCTTCAATGCAGAACACGACAATGACAAGCATTTACGCTATTGCGGCAGGAATGAGTAAGGCGGTGGTACCAAATATCCAGACGAATCGTTGCGGAACTCTACCGCTTAGTAGTCACGATTTTAGTGACACGTGTAGCCAATCTATCTGCCTGGCAAAACGGCAGTTGCTTTATTCTTCAAGGGAGCCCAAACCAGCACGAGAAAAATCTATCTTACTTTTCTTTTTTTTATTCGTACTGTTGCAAAATTTCAGTACACTCTGTCTTATTCGCAAGGGAGCTGGCGTTATGATACTAATCTACATACAAATATTATTATTTAATTCAACCCTCAAAAACAAAACGTCTACAAATATATAATTATCAAATCTGTTAAAATTTCAGCTACATCAAGTCTTTTTTTTTATATTGTTATATTTTTTATATTTTATATCGCCGTGTTGGTCCCGGCCTCCTTTGAAGAATAGGCCAACTGCCGTTCTGCCAGGCAGGTCGTAAAAGGCGACCGATTGGCTAACGAGTCACTAACATCGTGGCTACTAGGTGGTAGAGTTCTGCATTGTCTCGCCCGGGTCTGGTACCACCGCCTTATCTATTCCTGCGGCAATAGCGTCAGTGCTTGTTGCTGTCGTGTTCCGGTTTGGAGGGTAAGGTAGCCGGTAAACTTATGCATGTGGCATTAGACCTCGCCACAAGATAGCAACGCACCATTAACATCTTTGGTGTCTATAGGCGATGGTTGACTCTTTCCATCAGGAGACCCATCTGCTTGTTTGCTATCTTATAATATAAAAAAAAAACATCAAGTCTTTCAATCAAATAATTTAAATTGGAATAGACGTAAATTGATAACTGTTTTGTATTATTAATTAACCTTCATAAATGAAATGCTCTCTTTTATTTCAACATTCTATTAACATTTCAGAGTGATGTGAATGTGGCCCGCGGATTCCTCTGGCTCGTGTCATTTTGGCTATGTGCCATAACACATCGTAGGGCTTTAATTAAATTAGGACTTTAATCTATTAAATGTATCTCCTTTCTCGCCTTTGCTTTTCTCATAGTGTTTTTAATAGGTTTGTTGTAATTCTGAACCTTCCTATTTAGCGATTTCCTATAATAACCGATAAACTTATGTATGTATACCTATACAATATGTTGGAGTCAGCCCAGGGTTTTCCGGTTGGTTAGCCGTAACATTTTAGGCATTATGCCACAGAACAAATATAATTCCATGTGTGTTAGTTACCTTTTTTAACTATATTCATATAAATTTATTTCGCGTTATTTAGTAAAGGTTCCTATTTATATTTTCTAAAGAATTTTCGAATTTACCAAAGGAATAGATAAATAGCCCTACAGATTGGCGAATTCTATCCGTCCACAACTATTATTCACCAATAAGTACGGATTGGCGAATTCTATCCGTCCACAACTATTATTCACCAATAAGTATGGATTTGCGAATTCTATCCGTCCACAACTATTATTCACCAATAAGTACGGATTGGCGAATTCTATCCGTCCACAACTATTATTCACCAATAAGTACGGATTGGCGAATTCTATCCGTCCACAACTATTATTCACCAATAAGTATGGATTTGCGAATTCTATCCGTCCACAACTATATTATTCACCAATAAGTACGGATTGGCGAATTCTATCCGTCCACAACTATTATTCACCAATAAGTACGGATTGGCGAATTCTATCCGTCCACAACTATTATTCACCAATAAGTACGCATTGGCGAATTCTATCCGTCCACAACTATTATTCACCAATAAGTACGCATTGGCGAATTCTATCCGTCCACAACTATTATTCACCAATTAGTACGGATTGGCGAATACGAATACGAAATCGATAAAATGTAATTTAGGAAACAAACAAGAAAATCTCTGTTTTTCTATATATCATTCGATAGCAAACAAGCAGGTGGCTTTTATGATGTAAAGAGAATCCTTTGCCTATGGACACCAAAGATGTTAACGATGGCACGATACTATCCATGTGGCGCGAGTGGGGTGGCCGCGGCCAGCGTGGCCGGTATAAACATAATAATTAATTAATTTTGATATATTAAGAGCTAACTTTTGAAAATTTAGTTCGTTTTTTATTTAGAAACAGCATTCGACACAATTTCCTAAGTGTTAAAATTTAAAAAAAAAATTTGATATGCCGATATTTTTCTGTGGATTTAAAAAAAATCACATCATCCTGAGTCGCATCGGTTCAACTTTTTGGAAAACTTAAGGTTGGCGGAATCCAATCGAAAGCTATCAAATAGTCAGTTGTAAACGTTTCGATCGGTCAAGACGTTTAAAATTTATAAAAGGTTTACTCACACACACACACACACACACATACATACAGACATACTGAATTCTTTATACTACTAATGAAGCGGGAAGTTCACAAGAGTTAATTTTAGTAAAAAGATTTAATATAATACTTATAGAGTTGTTTTTTTTTGTTTTGCTACGCTAATCCCCAAAGCCCAGTCTGGCGCCGCTCTTGTTTAAGCCTAATATAATCCCAACGGTTTCGTTCATAAAAGCATCATCAGAGCATTTACAGTTATTGATATAACTCATTCAGAATAAAGTCAAAATTGTTATAATCCAATCGGTTTCACTTAATTAATAAGCATCATAGGAGCGTATGCAACTGTTGACTAAAAACAAAGGCAGGATGTAAGCAAAACATCACCAGGGCCTTTTACTATTGTTACTGAAATAGTTTTATTTCACAATAAAATTTTAATTGTTGTAATCCAAACGGTTTCGTTTACACATCATTATTAACTATCACTGTCACAATGAAGTTAGAATTGTTATAATCCAACCGGGTTCATTTACATAAGCATCATAAGGACATTTATTACTGTTAACTAAAAACTTTTATTATAAGCAAAGCATCATCACATAGTTTAACCGGGTGATTGCTGACAAAACCGTGTAGAAACGCCGATTTGAGTTGCTTAGTTGGCGACCTTCAATCGTTGCAGAAACCACCTCATCCAATGTTTCGAAGGTGCAGCAGTGGTTATTCTTACACAGAAATTGATGATCTTTCAGATGAGCCTTGGTTCGTTTGGTAGGCCGATCGTACTATATATTTACTTAGGTACGAGGTGTCACTTATAAAGCTGCTGCCACTGATAAGGTCAGTCACGGGGACATGCAAGACTGCACTTTCGTATAGTCCTACCCCTCCCCTGTATCGAGGAACAAACGAATTTCGGTAGTCTTATCGTACTAGAACTCGATTTTTTTCCATTTTTTTTTTACTTTTTTTAATAACGCCACCAGATTTTTCGCATTGCAGCATAGCTATTTCGTATTCCCCAATTAACTACGTATATATCATTCGGTAGTCTTATGGGTCTAGGTTTTTTTGTCGTGGGCTCTTAAACTATTATGATTGTTATAATCCAATCGATATCATTTACATTAGCATCATTAGAGCATTTACTATCATTATTACAAGTATTTCACAGTGAAGTTAAAATTGTTATAATCTAACCGGTTCCATTTAGATAAGCATTATAAGGGCGAACAGGTACAGCAATTGACTAAAACCAAAGTCTGGATTTAAGCAAAACTATTGATATGGAACATCACTAAGTGGTGACGATGAAGAGTGTAGATTATACATATATTATTAACAGTTGCTTCCACATTATTTCAACCTACATTTCTTAGAAAATGTTACGAGTTTTCACAAATTTTTAATAGTAACACGACCTCAATACATTTTTGCTTGAAGTTTTGATCATAAACATACTTTTTATGATGTAAATTATTAATGTTTATTTAAAAAATGTGTCTGAGACATTGAAAATTAAAGATACATTTAAAATTTTCTGGGCCAACATTACAAGGCAAATATTTACGGATATTATTGAATAATAAGTGTTTTAAAATTATAAAGATGCTCAATGTACGCAACCAAAAAATCAAAGTGCATTGCGTAGAAATAAAAAAAAATGTACAATCAGTCAAGCAATAATTGTTAGACACTAAAAATTCTAGAAAAAGTCTAGCAATAATCATAATTCTACAAAACAATACGTACAGCGTGTAAGTGGCGGTCTACCAAAAGTTGAAACCACAGATTTGGATCGAGATTCTGAAATTAAATCGGTACAATAAAACTACAACATGGTTTATTTCTATTTTTTCACGATATCTACCAATATTATAATATTTGCAAATGTATGACATTTTTGTGTGCGCGGCGAAACGTTCCCTTCCCAATGGCGTGTCTATTAGTATTCATGTGGTCTGTGCAAATACCCCATTGAAATGATTCATTTTTAAGCTTTAGCGTACGTTTTCAGAGGACCATTTTTTATTTTTGTCATCTTGAAAAAAGATGCAAAGGGTTTTCACGCTGTATCTCGTAAACTAGTAAATACAAAGAAAATTTTATGAAGACATTATTTGTAACTTGACAAATTAAATTGTCTAAAAGTTTATCCCTATTACTTTTTATCGTAAAATGAAAAATAAAAAAGTTATTAACAAAAATAACTCAAAAAATTTTGAAAAAAAAATTCGGCTCATTTTACAATAAAATAAAATCAAAGCAATCTAATAGAAAACAATTAAATTTTTTATCGAATAATTTCCACTACAAATTAGTTTTTCATTTATTTATCTGGACTTTACGGCACTCCTAAGTTGGTCGGGTTCCTAAATACTCGTAAGAATACGATAAAAATGAGCCATTACTTATTATTTTATTCATATAATTAGTCGTTTTCTTAAGGAAAAAGCGTCGATAGAATGTTAAGAAAATGATAAATGATATGAATAAAAAATATATAAATATATAAGTTAGTTGTTATCGTATCCTTATGAGTATTCAAAAAGCCGGTCAACTTCGTAGCGCTATAAACCCAGATAAATGAATGAAAAACAAATTTGTAGTGGAAATTTATGTATTAACTGAATATTAGACTGCTCTCAATGCTGCTCTCTATAAAATTGCTCTGATGTCATTTTATTGTAAAATGATAAGTAAAAGTTATAACGCTTAAAAGAAATTTGTTTTTATATATACCTTTTTTATTTCCTATTTTACAATATAACGTAATAAGAATAAAATTGTAGATAATTTAATTTGCTAGAAATAATGTCTTATAAATTTTCTGTAGGGTTGCTACTTTTGCGAGATAAAGCACAAAAGCCCTGTGCAGTCTTTTTTCCTAGGTGGCGTTCGGGGGATTAGGATTCCAACAAACTTTAACCTAACCTAACCTAACCCCCCCCCCCCCTCCCTACAATGTAAAAAAAATTGTATCCTCTGACAAACGCAGACCTAAATGTAACATTTCAACGGAGTAAAAATCTATTTGAACATTAAAATTATTAAATGTTAAAATTAAGATCATCATCATGCTTTTTTCATTTTTTTAGTGCCAAGTTGGCAAAGAATGTTACTCTTTACATTCTTAGGAAAGCCAACAATGAATTAACTCTAAACATGGTCTAAACTCTAAACGCACTTAATATGCGAAGATTTGTTGAAAAAAATACACCTGTATCTTTAACTTCTGACAGGCCATCCGCCATTTTGTCACGCAGTTCGAAAAAGGCAAATAATTGACTATACTATTTAATACGCGTCACTATCATCGTGACTACTATAGTGCGCGCGGAACTAGTTGGCCGCTCCATACGTAATACGTAATACGTATGGAGCGGCCAACTAGTTCCGCGCGCACTATAGGTGGATGGGTTCCGCAATATTTCACCTATAATAGATATGATTTTATCTATTCTTGCTGCAATAGAGTTAATGCTTATCGCTGTCATATTTCAGTTTGAATCGTACCTACCTAGTAGCCTTTAAACTTATCCGTGTATAATTTCCATCCCATCATAAGATTAGCAACACATCATTAACATATTTGGTGTCTATTAGCGATATTTGATTCTTTCTCCCAATTATCTGCTTGTTTGTTATGAAATATAAAAAAACTTTGAACTATTAAAAACTTGCAAGCGTTCAATTCAGAAATACAAACATAAATAATCCACAGTACAAAAATAAATAAGAATGTCGCAGAGACAACCGGAATCATCGTATGTGAGTGGTCAGAGGTGATTAAATATAGAACGGTATGCAGAAAGGTATGCCGGCTACACCGAGGAGACTTATATAGAACGCATGACAAATATTTGATAAATATGAAGCGGTCGTCGTTGTGCAACGCCGCGCTGGCGAGAAACATGGAGTGTGGTTATGACTGACATGAAATGGAGCAACTTCTTATGACACGTTACGCTGATTCTGTTGTTTGTATACTAAGTACTCGTAGTGCTCATCTGCATGAATTATCTGTATATCAATACGCGAGGCGATAACTTTATACCACTTTCTACGAAAATTGCGCGGATCTAAGTGCAAAATTAAATTCATATGGGAAAAATGCAGAATGCTAATATTTTTTATATAATATGCGTAAAAAAATGTACAAACAAATAATACACACAATATAATTAGTGGAGTGCCTGGAGCATTCAAATCCGTAAAACCTCGGATTAGAGATATAGTGAATGAATTAATATGATCGATGTTGTTTTTTAAACTATAAATTGCAATGTTTACCCAAAACTTTTTTGTGCACTCCATTGTTTCATTGTTTAAACAAATTATTATGAAAAATTAATGTTTGACCATATATTTTCACTTTAAACAGTATTTTTTTTTATTTATATGTTAAATCTTACCTAAGTAGACATATAGGAACATTTTTCAAAGACTTTATCGCTATATTCGCCGCTTGACTTGTAAGGAACTTGGCCTGGTAATGCTTACGGCCCGGCCACAGCTCGCGCGGCGCGACCGGCGACGCGAATTGCGGCGCGGCGAGCGAAAACAAATGTAGGAAACTGTATGAAGTATGCCACAGCTACCGGCGACGCGAATTGCGGCGCGGAAAAACGCGCGACCAGCCGCGCGGTGTGATGAGCGAATAAAACAAAAGAGTACTTTTGTTTTATTCACTTGTAAGCCAGGGTTGGAATCAGAATAACACAAAATTATTACCAACGGAAATTTTATAGATACTTACTTTATTAAAATTTTTACTACTATTTTTAGCGTCCGACGCAAAAACGAAGGTCGTTATAAGTTTCAGAGGTGTGTCTGTGTATCTGTCCGTGCATCGTAGCGCCCTGGCGGATGGTCCGATTTAGTTGCGATTTTTTTTACTTGAAAGCCCTATTTTGCGAGATGGTTCTTAGCTATAATTCAATAAAATCTGTGCAGCCGTTGAAAGCTCACCATCTCTTTTCCACTTGATGAAAGGAATTTAGCAACTTGTAAAGGCTTTATCGATGCTAAATTTTGTATTTTATTACTTCAATTATATTGCAATGACATGGTGACCTAGACCTGATGCTACAATATCTTCATTCGAAGATATCAGCTTTTATTTAATTAGCAATATTTGTATGTATATAAAAGATTTTCTAAATATTGCAAACCATATTTATCGACTTCCTGATATTTATTTGTACTGAAGTTTGGCAAACTTTTGTAATTTTAATGACAATGCAATATTATGGTACTATCAAGCTAATATCATGATGTAGCCTGGGTATAGGGACTAGAACTCTCAGATGTAGAGTTTTGACGAGGCAATCAAGTTTTGGGTTATTGGTTTTGTTGCTATAAGTACTAAGTTTAATTAGTACTCATAATGACGAGAAATGAAACATGGAGCCGCTAGAGTGTTATTGTAATTAAAAAGTTTTAAGATAGCAGAGTTTGGAGTCGTTCGTATCATTGCAATGCGTATTTTTCATTATTACGAGACTCTGAAGATGAAGCCAAAAAAAGTAATATAGAAACTTCTCACATCCAGATGCAAAATGCTTAGATAATAAACTTCTAAACTCAACAAGGTAAGTTAAGTTAAGTTTATTAAAATAGTGGCCGCGTTTCCGATCCGGTAGTAGCTTTTAAAAAATATGTTGACGTGTCAAAATAACTTGTAAAAAGTTTTATTGAATAAAGTACTTCTGATTTTTGATTTCTGATAGATTTTAATTGCATGCAAATACTTAATTACATTAAAATAATAAAAGGACTGGAAAAGGATAGTCAAGGATTTCGGGACTTAATGAGCAACTTAGCGGACAACCTGTAACTTTTACGTTACGGTAATGTGCGTGCATCTTAAAATTTCACTCGCTGCCTACAGAAATATAATTTCAAAAATCCTGAATGGAGGGATTAATGATAAGGTAATATATGTAAGTATCAACATTAATGGTATTTTTGCGTACAATCCTAACGTTACGATAGTATATACTACGCTTCAAAAGAATATAGTAAAAATAGTATTACAAAATCCGACCCTGGTACTAGCTAGTATAGGTGTGACAGCTCAGAGCGGCACGCCGCCGCGGTCGCAACAAGTCGAGCTATGGCATACCAAGATGGTCGCGCTACTCACCGCGCCGCATTTCGCTTCGCAGGTAGCGCCGCGGGTAGCTGTGGCCGGGCGGTTAAAGTTGCAGCTTTAAAATGACTAATTCCTGACACTGCTGTTGAGTTGCATAGTAATATTTAAAAAAACGTTTACGTCACGTTTACGTTACGTTTACGTCACGTTTACGTTACGTTTACGTCACGTTTACGTTACGTTTACGTTACGTTTACGTCACGTTTACGTTACGTTTACGTTACGTTTACGTTACGTTTACGTTACGTTTACGTTACGTCTACGTTACGTTTACGTTACGTCTACGTTACGTTTACGTTACGTCTACGTTACGTTTACGTTACGTTTACGTTACGTTTACGTTACGTTACGTTTACGTTACGTTTACGTTACGTTTACGTTACGTTTACGTTACGTTTACGTTACGTTTACGTTACGTTTACGTTACGTTTACGTTACGTTTACGTTACGTTTACGTTACGTTTACGTTACGTTTACGTTACGTTTACGTTACGTTTACGTTACGTTTACGTTACGTTTACGTTACGTTTACGTTACGTTTACATTACGTTTACGTTACGTTTACGTTACGTTTACGTTTAGTTTACGTTACGTTTACGTTACGTTTACGTCACGTTTACGTTACGTTTACGTCACGTTTACGTTACGCTTACGTCACGTTTACGGTACGTTTACGTCACGTTTACGTCCCGTTTACGTCACGTTTACGTCACGTTTACGTCACGTTTACGTCACGTTTACGTCACGTTTACGTAACGATTACGTCACGTTTACGTCACGTTTACGTCACGTTTACGTCACGATTACGTTACGTATACGTCACGATTACGTTACGTTTACGTTACGTTTACGTTACGTTTACGTTACGTTTACGTTACGTTTACGTTACGTTTACGTTACGTTTACGTTACGTTTACGTTACGTTTACGTTACGTTTACGTTACGCTTACGTTACGTTTACGTTACGTTTACGTTACGTTTACGTTACGTTTACGTTACGTTTACGTTACGTTTACGTTACGTTTGCGTTACGTTTACGTTACGTTTGCGTTAGTTTGCGTTACGTTTACGTTACGTTTACGTTACGTTTACGTTACGTTTACGTTACAATTTTCTGAATTATGCTCATACCAATCCCAGATAGTCATTGAATTGTTTAATACGGGGGTTTACGTTACGTTTACGTTACGTTTACGTTACGTTTACGTTACGTTTACGTTACGTTTACGTTACGTTTACGTTACGTTTACGTTACGTCTACGTTACGTTTACGTTACGTCTACGTTACGTTTACGTTACGTCTACGTTACGTTTACGTTACGTTTACGTTACGTTTACGTTACGTTACGTTTACGTTACGTTTACGTTACGTTTACGTTACGTTTACGTCACGTTTACGTTACGTTTACGTTACGTTTACGTTACGTTTACGTTACGTTTACGTTACGTTTACGTTACGTTTACGTTACGTTTACGTTACGTTTACGTTACGTTTACGTTACGTTTACGTTACGTTTACGTTACGTTTACGTTACGTTTACATTACGTTTACGTTACGTTTACGTTACGTTTACGTTTAGTTTACGTTACGTTTACGTTACGTTTACGTCACGTTTACGTTACGTTTACGTCACGTTTACGTTACGCTTACGTCACGTTTACGGTACGTTTACGTCACGTTTACGTCCCGTTTACGTCACGTTTACGTCACGTTTACGTCACGTTTACGTCACGTTTACGTCACGTTTACGTAACGATTACGTCACGTTTACGTCACGTTTACGTCACGTTTACGTCACGATTACGTTACGTATACGTCACGATTACGTTACGTTTACGTTACGTTTACGTTACGTTTACGTTACGTTTACGTTACGTTTACGTTACGTTTACGTTACGTTTACGTTACGCTTACGTTACGTTTACGTTACGTTTACGTTACGTTTACGTTACGTTTACGTTACGTTTACGTTACGTTTACGTTACGTTTGCGTTACGTTTACGTTACGTTTGCGTTAGTTTGCGTTACGTTTACGTTACGTTTACGTTACGTTTACGTTACGTTTACGTTACAATTTTCTGAATTATGCTCATACCAATCCCAGATAGTCATTGAATTGTTTAATACGGGGGTTTTCTTCAATTAACCGCTTAACAGTAGCCACATTATTTTCATTGACGCTACATATTTCAAGGGCGACCTTCAGCCCTTCACGAAATTCTTCATGTAAAGAAACTCGACTATTCTTAAATTTAGCGAACCATCGCCTCACGGTGCTCAAACAAGGTGCTTCTCTCCCAAAAGCATTTTGAAGACGAGTAGCACAGTCTTGCGGAGAAAGAGAACTTTTAAAATCATAAAAAATCATCGCTCTAAAATCTTTTCAATTTTCTATTTTCGTTGCGTACGTAGAACTTTGATGTGTGATAAAAAACCAATTGACAAATCATTCCATACTAATATTATAAATGCGAAAGCCTGTCTGTCTATTACGCTTTCACGGCTAAACCGCTGGACCGATTTTCATGAAATTTGGCATGGGTATAGTTGAAGATCCGGGGTCAAACATAGGTTAATTTTTTTTTCAAAAATCAGTCCCTGGAGGGCTTTAATAAAAAAAAATAGGGGATGAAATTTTTATTAAAAGCTATTTGGACGACTTATTAATATACCCGCGGGCGAAGCTGCGCGAGTCAGCTAGTTCAATATAAAAACGTCATCTTCAATACACCTTCCAGTACAAAAATATATAAGAATTTTTCACTAAAAAACAAAATTTTCACTGTTATAGAAGCACCATATTCACAGAACACGTATTACTTGCAACTAAACTAGCCGAGAAATTCCATTGTACATAGCAGCTGCCGCTCCGCTCTCCCCTCCACGTTTTTCTACCTGTTCAAAATCCCTACTGCTATTTTTATACACAGGTATCTTTGAAAAATGTTCTTATATGTCTACTCAGGTAAGATTTAACATATAAATTAAAAAAAAATTCTGTTTAAAGTGAAAATATATGGTCAAACATTAATTTTAAACAATAATTTGTTTAAACAATGAAACAATGGAGTGCACAAAAAATTTTTGGGTAAACATTGCAATTTATAGTTTAAAAAACATCGATCATATTCACTATAACTCTAATCCGAGGTGAAAACACCCAGGCCCTCCACTATTGTGAAGATTTTCACAAAGAGATATCTTAATCGATACTTGTATACTATAATTGAAGAAGAAGGAAAATATGCTTCGTCTGTCAACACAGACTAGCACTATATTCGTCGCTTGACTTGTAAGGAACTTGGCCTGGAAATGCTTAAAGATGCAGCTTTAAAATTACTAATTCCTGACACTGCGGTTCAGTTGCATAGTAATATTTTCAAAAAAAAAAGCTTTTACGTTACGTTTACGTTACATTTACGTTACGTTTACGTTACGTTTACGTTACGTTTACGTTACGTTTACGTTACGTTTACGTTACGTTTACGTTACGTTTACGTTACGATTACGTTACGTTTACGTTACGTTTACGTTATGTTTACGTTACGTTTACGTTACGTTTACGTTACGTTTACGTTACGTTTACGTTACGTTTACGTTACGTTTACGTTACGTTTACGTTACGTTTACGTTACGTTTACGTTACGTTTACGTTACGTTTACGTAACGTTTACGTTACGTTTGCGTTTGTTTACGTAACGTTTACGTTACGTTTACGTTACGTTTACGTTACGTTTACGTTACGTTTACGTTACGTTTACGTTACGTTTACGTTACGTTTACGTTACGTTTACGTTACGTTTACGTTACGTTTACGTTACGTTTACGTTACGTTTACGTTACGTTTACGTTACGTTTACGTTACGTTTACGTTACGTTTACGTTACGTTTACGTTACGTTTACGTTACGTTTACGTTACGTTTACGTTACGTTTACGTTACGTTTACGTTACGTTTACGTTACGTTTACGTTACGTTTACGTTACGTTTACGTTACGTTTACGTTACGTTTACGTTACGTTTACGTTACGTTTACGTTACGTTTACGTTACGTTTACGTTACGTTTACGTTACGTTTACGTTACGTTTACGTTACGTTTACGTTACGTTTACGTTACGTTTACGTTACGTTTACGTTACGTTTACGTTACGTTTACGTTGCGTTTACGTTGCGTTTACGTTACGTTTACGTTACGTTTACGTTACGTTTACGTTACGTTTACGTTACGTTTACGTTACGTTTATGTTACGTTTACGTTACGTTTAAGATACGTTACTTTTACGTTACGTTTACGTTAACGTTACGTTTACGTTAAATACGGGTCGGTGGAAAGATTTGGGTAGGTCCTTCCTACTAAATCTTTCCACCTTACCTATCTAATGCAATCATTGTAGGATGACAAGGGTGGTTGGGAAGTAAGGTAAGTAGAGTAGGTATGTACATTCACGCCCGTATCCCCGAAGAGGTAGGCAACCGTACGACAAGTGCATTCACGATTAGCCGAAGATACTTGGTCCCAGAAATGTGATAGGTGGTAAGCCTATCGACAACCGGGCACTTTCCGATCCCGGCAAACTTTGTGTTTATTAGAAAACTGAAAAAACGCTTTTTTTATGTTGTCCGACCTGGGAAGTGGGAAAGTAGGAAAGAAGAAAAAGAAAAGCTCTGTGGTCTAGTGGTCTGGCGCTGGCGTTGGCGTTTGCCACGTTAAGCCCCGGGTTTTGAGTCGTCTTTCGCGAACTTTTTCTGACACCCTGGGTAAACAAATTGTAGAATACCACTCGGCATGAACACTCTTTTGATCTTCAAGTGGAATTGTACAGATGGGACCCGTAGCTGAAAAAAAACGCGATCATTTTTTTACCAACTGTCTCACTTTTGTTGGCCTGTTTTCATTTTCAAACACCCAATCACAAGATTACTGTTTTTTTTCGGGTTCAAAACAATAAATCCACGTTTCGTCTTTTGTGACGATGTTATAAACAGCATTAGAATGTCCGTGGTCGTACTTTAGTAGTTTACGTTACGTTTACGTTACGTTTACGTTACGTTTACGTTACGTTTACGTTACGTTTACGTTACGTTTACGTTACGTTTACGTTACGTTTACGTTACGTTTACGTTACGTTTACGTTACGTTTACGTTACGTTTACGTTACGTTTACGTTACGTTTACGTTACGTTTACGTTACGTTTACGTTACGTTTACGTTACGTTTACGTTACGTTTACGTTACGTTTACGTTACGTTTACGTTACGTTTACGTTACGTTTACGTTACGTTTACGTTACGTTTACGTTACGTTTACGTTACGTTTACGTTACGTTTACGTTACGTTTACGTTACGTTTACGTTACGTTTACGTTACGTTTACGTTACGTTTACGTTACGTTTACGTCACTTTTGCGTTACGTTTACGTCACGTTTACGTCACGTTTGCGTTACGTTTACGTTACGTTTACGACTTGTTTGAGTTACGTTTACGTTACGTTTACGTTACGTTTACGTTACGTTTACGTTACGTTTACGTTACGTTTACGTTACGTTTACGTTACGTTTACGTTACGTTTACGTTACGTTTACGTTACGTTTACGTTACGTTTACGTTACGTTTACGTTACGTTTACGTTACGTTTACGTTACGTTTACGTTACGTTTACGTTACGTTTACGTTACGTTTACGTTACGTTTACGTTACGTTTACGTTACGTTTACGTTACGTTTACGTTACGTTTACGTTACGTTTACGTTACGTTTACGTTACGTTTACGTTACGTTTACGTTACGTTTACGTTACGTTTACGTTACGTTTACGTTACGTTTACGTTACGTTAACGTTACGTTTACGTTACGGTTACGTTACGTTACGTTTACGTTACGTTTACGTTACGTTTACGTTACATTTACGTTACGTTTACGTTACGTTTACGATACGTTTACGTTACGTTTACGTTACGTTTACGTTACGTTTACGTTACGTTTACGTTACGTTTACGTTACGTTTACGTTACGTTTACGTTACGTTTACGTTACGTTTACGTTACGTTTACGTTACGTTTACGTTACGTTTACGTTACGTTTACGTTACGTTTACGTTACGTTTACGTCACATTTACGTCACGTTTACGTCACGTCTACGTCACGTCTACGTCACGTCTACGTCACGTTCACGCTAAGTTTACGTTACGTTTATTTACGTTTACGCCACGTTTACGTTACGTTTACGTCACGTTTACGTCACGTTTACGTCACGTTTACGTCACGTTTACGTTACGTTTACGTCACGTTTACGTCACGTTTACGTCACGTTTACGTCACGTTTACGTCACATTTACGTCACGTTTACGCCAAGTTTACGTTACGTTCACGTCACGTTTACGTTACGTTTACGTCACGTTTACGATGCGTTTACGTCACGTTTACGTCACGTTAACGTCACGTTTACGTTACGTTTACGTCACGTTTACGTCACGTTTACGTTACGTTTACGTTACGTTTACGTCAGGTTTACGTTACGTTAACGCTACGTTTACGTTACGTTGACGCTACGTTTACTCTACGTTTACGTTACGTTTACGTAAAGTTTACGTTACGTTTACCGTCACTTTAACAATTTTGTTTACGATTAAAGTTTGTTATCAAACAAATTTCCCCGTGTTGGTCCCGGACTTGTTTGAAGAATAGGCCAACTGCCATTCTGCCAAGCAGGTCGTAAAAGGCAACCGATTGGCTATACGAGTCACTGCCATCGTGGCTACTAGGTGGTAAAGTTCTGCATTGTCTCGCATACATAGCGTCAATGCTTGTCACTGTCGTGTTCCGGTTTGTAGAGTAAGGGAGACGGTAAACTTATGCACGTGGCATTAGACCATTAACATCTTTGGTGTCTGTAGGCGATGGTTGACTCTTTCCATCAGGTGACCCATTTGCTTGTTTGCTATCTTACAATATAAAAAAATATCAAACTTAAAAGAGAGATCATTATAAAATGATCCATAGTCAAATCGAATCTGGTTTGTTTATCCCTGAGATTTATGCTATAAATTTGTGTAATACAGTGTTTTTCAATATTTTTCAAACACGACCCCCGTAGCATGGGTACAAAAAATTTCAACCCACTGCCGCCTAACTTACATTAAAATCCTTTTAACATTTTTCTTCATAATTAAGTAAATATTTTGACTTTGTTAAGTTATTGCATAGCTCCTATCGCGGGCCTTGAGCGTGGAGAGCGAATCCAGAAATTCCGTAACGAAAAAACCTAACACCCCCCACTCCGACCGGCACAGCGGTGATACTTTTTAGTTTTTCCATTTTTTTTTTATCGGTCACCACGCTCAAAGTGTAACTTGAATTAATATCAAAGAAAAAAAAATATTGCATAAATAAAATAAATATATAATTGTAATTGCATAAGTTGATAAAAAATGCTATGCAATAGCTTTACCGCGGCAGTCTCCGAGTGCCACACGTCTTTTGTTTTAGTAAACTGCAAACTAAATTACCGTCTACGACCCCCTTGCAAAGGCCTCGCGATCCCTCAGGGGAACGCGACCCACACTTCGAAAAACATTGGTCTAATAGATATAAGAGCTTTAATATTAATAGAGTTACTTTTGAGTTTTGACCTGATTCTTCTTATTCTGTGGAAGTGGTCTGCCTCCAATTCATGTAGCAAAACGTCAATCGAGTCGAAACGGTTAGGCCTTTTACACACATAAACGCAATGCAACGTCGCGTCGTGCTACATGTCATAATATATAGCACAATGTATAAGAGTCCTGAATGGCCTTTTAAGAATAGTAAGCTCTTTTTTTGAAGGTTCCCAAGACGTATTCTTTGGGAACCCCCTGCCAGTAATTAATTCCACAAAGGAGTGGAGTGTGGCCGGAATTGCAGATTTCCAGACGTCAAGATGGCGACGATATGATGCGATGACCGATGATGGAATTCAACGGCAGGAGTTAATCCGAGCAATTCGTCGGAATACTCTCCATGATAGATGCGATAGAAGATGCAGAGCGAACCTAAATCTTTGCGTAATGCCAAAGAGTCAAGCCAACAAGAGATAGTATGGTTATCTGTAGTTTTTATATTTTAATTCATCAATTTTGTCATTATGACATTTTTCGACGTCTGTTTGTAAGTCGTCTTATAGTTCAAATACTGTTTGGCCGAGCATTAATGAAAATTAGTACAGCGTTAAATTATGTGATTGCGCAAATGATGGTCTTATAATTTTTTAATTTGCCAGTTAGTTTTTGTCCAGCAAACCTGGTGGGTGTTAGCTATTTCTTATATAAGACGGTAATAATAAAACACGTAAATATACGTCCACAAAGACATCCAAAGTTCGTCCTCATTAAAAATAAGATACAAATAGTCTGGAATGCGAGAAATAGAGGTCATGAATTTTTGTTTACTCGTTACACGCTAAAGATTACAACCGAAGAGGCGTTTATAAAGTGGCTGAATCACGCAAGGTCAGAGAATCCAGTATTAAAATACATTTATGAGAAGTTTATTTATGTATTGCATGCAAATTCTGAGTACGAACAAACAAATCAGAAAAATTACGCATAAAGGTGTGTTAGATATAAATAATTTGGCTTTTAAAAACGACGTAAATCTGAAAACCTGTAACAGGCTTTGTATTTTTTAAACTTTATATTTGTTATTTTAACTATAGCGGATCGTTTTCCAAATATAAAAAAATAAAATAAAAAATAATAAAAATTATATATTAAATATAAATTGTATATTCGATCCTGATACCGAATATGTAAAAAATCTGTCCTTAAATGTTGAGCTAATTATCCAATTAGAATATTATGTAAGGACACCCGCGTATATATCAAAGTTCATTCTTTACAAAGAACCCTTTGCCGAACTCTTCTAGATTCCTTAGCGCACCACTATCGCCCGCACAGTGACCATACTTTTAAAATATTAATACACTACCTTACTGCCTCGTGGTCTAGAGGTAGCCTTTTTGGCTCAGATCGTGAGGTCCCGAGTTCGGTTCCCGGGTCGAGCAAAACGTGTTAATGAGGTTTTTTTGAGGTTTTTATCGAAAATCAAAAATCTCAGTAGCTCGGAGTATGGTAGAGTGGTGTATTACCACTCCCGTGCCTCGGATGAGCAGGTAAAGCTGTCGGTCCCGGGTTACGCTAGAAATAGTCGATAATCGTTAACATGTCGGTAAACACGGCGGTGGGGATCACTACTTATTTCGCTAATGCTGGAGCCGCACTTGGGTCTATCGTCCCGAAGTTATATACGCGCTAAGGCACACGCGGTCCGGAATGTATGCGACAATAGCCGATAATAGCCGGTCACATCTGCATTTATCGTGTCACTGCACGGAGCTTTGTGACGATGGACGCAAGTGCGACCCCACCTTATAGTTTCACTATGTCCGTCCATCCCACCCCCAAAACAAACCGTTTAAAACATGAAAAGAAAAAGTAGTAAACATAATGAAGTTAAAAGGAAAACTATCACGGCTTAGAAGGCTGAACAAGTTTTTAAGTAAGTAATAGTCGAATAACTCATAAAATGTACTAAGAGAATTTTTTATAGGCGGTAAACCTGTGGTGCGGATATATTTGTCATTGACGTTGAATAGCTTAAATACTCATATGAAACTATAAAACTCTTTCTTAGTCCGCATTATTGTGATGGGCAACTTCGGAACCCTACATTACGCGTGGCCTGACACGCATTTTATAATTTTTTTTCTACACTAGTTTTGTTAAGATTTACCATTGTTAGCAATCGTAATATCAGAATGTCAAGAACCACCTTACTAATACTTTTGTCAACTGTTACTTTAATATATGTAAATGATTTATTTTAATTATTTTTATAATTTTTAATGTATAAAATAGTCCGATGTAATACACTTAAATTTGGAAATTGTAGGTATTTACAATAATAGTTAGATTGACTTCTTTTATATCATAAGATAGCAAACAAGCAGATGGGTCAGGGATCAGGAGATGGAAAGAGTCAACCATCGCCTATAGACACCAAAGATGTTCATGGTGCGTTACTATCTTGTGGCGAGGTTTAATGCCAGATGCATAAGTTTACCGGCTACCTTACCCTCCAAACCGGAACACGACAGCGACAAGCACTGACGCTATTGCGGCAGGAATAGGTAAGGCGGTGGTACCAGACCCGGGCGAAACAATGCAGAACTCTACCACCTAGTAACCACGATGGTAGTGACTCGATAGCTAATCAGTCGCCTTTTACGACCTGCCTGGCAGAACGGCAGTTGGCCTATTCTTCAAAGGAGGCCGGGACCAACACGATAACCAACACTTGTAAATTAGAATAAATTACACAGACCAACAAAATGAATGTTTGTGAAAACTATGTAATTGATTTATTTTATTTATTTTTATAATTTTCAACGTATAAAGTAGTCCGATGTAATAAAAATGTATTGTAATGTAATACAAATTTGGAAATTGTAGGTATTTACAATAATAGTTTTATTTACTTGTAAATCAGAATAAATTACACAGGCCAACAAAATAAATGTTTGTGAAAATTTTTTTTGAAAAAATTATCTAAATCTTATGTATTTTTGTATGCTGAAACCGTATTTCATAACAGTTTTTTATCACCCGTCATTTTTTCGCAATATATCAATTTAGAAGCTGCAGCGTGCAGCCCGCTGCATTATAAGTTAATATCTGGTTGACAGAGCTTTGCTCGGTTTTTCACATACCCATGTCTTGGGAACCGAGCTTTTCTTGGACCTGAAACCTTGATAAATCGATTCCTATAGAATAAATTACTTTTTTTTCTGTACCTGGTTGACCGAGCTTTGCTCGGTTTTTCACATACCCATCCAGGTCCAAGAAAAGCTCGGTTCCCAAGACATGGGTGTATATATATATATATATATATATATATATATATATATATATATATATATATATATATATATATATATATATATATATATATATATATATATATATATATATATATATATATGAGAATTGCTAGTTTAATTTATTTTTATTAAATAATTGGCAAATCCCGCGGAATCACCTAATTTTTCCGGGATAAAAAGTAGCCTATATGCTATTTTAGATCATGTGTACCGAATTTTGTATAAATTCGTTCAGTATTTTTTGCGTTATTGAGTAACAAATTTTCGCGTTTGTAATATTAATATAGATTAATGTAAAAATATGAAAAAAATATATATTCAAATTGGTTATATTTTCGCTTAAAATCATATTTAATTATTTATTTACTTTTTACATCATGCAAGCAGATGGGTCTCCTGATGGAAAGAATTAACCATTGCCTGTAGACACCAAAGATGTTAATGGTGCGTTGCTATTTTGTGGCGAGGTCTAATGCCACATACATAAGTTTACCGGCTACCTTACCCGCCAAACCGGAACACGACAGTGACAAGCATTGACGCTATTGTGGCTGGAATAGGTAAGGCGGTGGTACCAGACCCGGGCGAGACAATGCAGAATTCTACAACCTATTCCTGCCGCATATTTGTAGGTGTTGTCATACTTAATGTATGAAAATACCATTTAATTACTTTATGTATGAAAATACCATTTAATTACTTTTTATTGGGAAAACGAATTAATTAATATCCATAAAATAATTACCCATATGTAACCGTATTACGGTACCAAATAACAAAGGTGTTATTTACCAAATGACACCTTTAATTATCCGATAGGGTTTTCTTTACACACTGTATAATGGCAATTCTATCAGGGTGACGAGATATTTAATATCACGCTTTAAATATACCGTCATTTCAATTTCACTTCTGCTTTGATATTGCTGGAAGACCTTAATCAATCATTTTTATTGCCTCAAAATCCTCGTCGGGCGTAGAAGGTTAATGCTTTACCGAAAATATAGTAATCGCCATCAAGGCCTTATTAGAAAACTAACTTTCGTCCATTTGTTAGGCGTAAATCGATTAACGATACAAAAATAAATAAATGTTTTGTCACTCTTAAGTACATCCTAAAGATGCTTTAAAAAGTGAAACTTTGAGTAATGTGCTATTAATAAAAATAATTTAAAATATTAAACCAACTGAAACTATCTGTCATATATACCTATATCTCAAAAATTACTGAACCGATTATGATAAAGCTTTAACTGTTCTCTAATTTGCAATACACCAGGCTTAAATCAAAAAGAATGATAGCAATATGGCATCTAATTCCCGAAAAAATCGTGGACAAACATACATCATACACTTGCGAAATTTTACACATTCTTAAACACCTAATTAGATCCATCATACTCAAATATTATCCAATTCCAACAATATTACATACTCTAAGATGACATATATATATATATATATATATATATATATATATATATATATATATATATATATATATATATATATATATATATATATATATATATATATATATATATATATATATATATATATATATATATATATATTTATTTATTTATTTATTTATATATATATATATATATATAAATTTATTTATTTAGGCACTTCACTCTATGAAGGGTAAGACATTTAATATGGCAAGCAACGTAATTTAATTGTACTTTAAAGATACCGTTTTAGTTCCACTGCTCGCTGGGAAAAACAAGTGTTAATGTATTATAATAGAAGCAAACCAATTTCGCGATAGCTTTCGTGATGGAAAGAGACAACCATTTGACAACCGCCCCATTGGTCGAGTGGTTAGCGACCCTGACTACACAATCGACGGGGCTTGGATTCGACCCCCGACGGTGACAAGCATTTGTGTGATGAGCATAAATGTTTGTATTTCCGGATTTGGGTGTTCATTAAATACATTTCAGTATTTATATATGTATCTCTATGTATTAGTTTCGTTGACTAACACCCATAACACAAGCAAATAATTGCTTACTTTGGGGTTAGATCAATGAGTGTAATTTGTCCCGTGAATATTATTATATGATTATTATTTAAAATATTAACGAAAAATAAAAACCTCTCTTTTTATATTTAATATTATTTTAAAAAAAAATTACATTAAATGGACACAAATGGCACATCGATCACAAGCGGCACTTCTACCCTGTATTATAATATTAAAAAATACAATACATAAAATGTTCGCATATAATATGTTTAATACATCCATAAAGCTAAACTATGATATTAAAAAATACGATACATGAAATGTTCACATATCACATGTTTAATACATCCATAAATCTAAATTCCAATATCTTGACACCATCAAACAACGGTAATAATTTATGGGAAAATAACAAATACAGGGAAGTTTGTGAACAAGGCTGAAATGTTGGGCCTATTCCAAATTCCTTCTGTACCTTCATCAAGACATAACACATATATAAATTAGAATTATAGAGGTCAAAAGACACATTAAAAGAATAACGCTTGTCTGTATTATTATTTAACGTTCTTACCGCGATTTGTTTTATTCTATTTTCTCGATATTTCAACGACGTCACAAGTGCCATTCCAGCTTAGGATAAGGCGATTACAGCTGCGAACGACCTTGAGTTTCTGACAGGAGCAGCGCAAAAATTATATCGCGCGCTAGCTTGCTCCAGCGTCAAAGAGTATTTACAGTAAATGCAGATACCTACGTTTTAACATTTTTGTTCACCTATATGAACTTTTATCATCATGAATCGACTGAATGTTGTCAAACTCAAAACCAATAACCAGTAATCGCTCATTTATCGATTACATATACATTCGTTTTAGAAAAACGATAAATATCTAAAGAAAAAAAATTTACCGAAAATCGACAAAAAATCATATAACAATTTACACAATAATAACAGTTTCGTTTCCTATTTCTTTGAAAGTGTTGTAATATACAATACATCCCGCGTAGCACTTTATTTTAATACATACAATCAACAATTAATATTTAACAAAACCTTTCAAAATTTGATTTGGTTAAATATAATCTCTTGAATAATATTTTAAAACTAACTAGCTTCTTAGTTTTTGTTTCAAAATCTCGTAATAAAAAAGAAGATATATAATTTGATTTAATGTTTATAGAGGAAACTACTAAATAAGTTGATTTATTTAGACTATTTGTATGTATAATATATTTAATTTATTTATTTTTAGTTGCGAAGTCCTTACTACCTTCAAATAGTACCAGTTTTTTTTTCTTTAGAGTTTTGCTTTTTATTCGCTTGCTTGAATTATCTTCGTTATTTATATGTTTTATTTTTTATTTATTTTTGTACATTTATACAAAATATTGACAAAATACTTATCTATCTCTAGCTAATAAAACATTCAAGCGTAAACGTAGGAAAGCGTAAACATGAATAGTCTCAAAATATTATTCAGCGTCTACTCGCAAACAAAACTATTTATAAAGTACTAGCTTTCAGCCCCTTTAATACCCTCTTTTACCTCTTTAAGAGATAAAACTCACAGCATCCTTACATGCACGTTTATTTAATTGAATTAAAGATCATGACTAATAAATTTGAAGAGATTTTGATTAAACATATTTTATTTTTTCTACAAACTTTACCACTTTTTTCATCCTTTGAAGAGATGACATTTGAAAACCTTAAACTCGTATTCATTTAATTGTATTAAAAATCATAAATACTAAGTTTTAAATAATTTCTACAATATTCTACAATAAACAATCTATTTTTTATACAAACATCAATGCTTTTTTTACCCTTTAAGGAATAAAATTTTAAAAAATCCCCAAATATATGGTTCTTAAATTGTGTTGAAGATTATAAGTGCCGAATTTCAAGTTATTTTCACCATAAACCTTTGATTTTTCATATAAATTGTAACACACACTTTTACTCCTTTAATGGATGAAACTTCGAACATTACATGCATGTTTCTTCAATTTCGATTGAAGAGCATAAGTACTAAAAAAATCCAAAAATTCGTACTTCTTAATTGTATTAAAAATCATAAATACTAAATTAAAATAATTTAGAATTTATAGTAATGCAATAAATAAACAATTCATTTATGATACAAACTTTAAAGCCTCTTTTTACCTCTCTATAGGCTAGAATTTCAAAAAATATTAAATTTATATTTAATTTTTTTTCAGTTAAAGGATAATTTAATTACGGCATATCATTCTATTTGAGTTGTAATAACTCAAAAATGACAGAGTTTCAAACAAACTTTCACCCCCTATTTCACCATCTTAGGGGATGAATTTAAAAAAATCCTTTCTTATTCCTTGTCTATATCATAAGAACAACATCTGTAAAAAAAACAGACTTCTCGGTCCAAGCTCATTATCTACTATAAAAAAACATCCAAGCGTAAACGAAATCTTCAATTTCCAAACGGCACAATCTTACTATTGTGCCAAACGTTCTATCTGTACTATTACTCTTTGACTCGAATATGGAGAGCGGAGCATGCTAACATGCGACACAGCCTCCCCGTATGAACGCTACCGGGAGACTGACTTTCGACGCGAGCGCTGTCCGCGAATTAAATAATAAGGTTTTTATTGATTTAATAGCACACTATAATGATTTTGTAAAATTTTGAACTTAAATTTTATAAAGCAATAAATTGTCTGTAATAAAAAGAAAAAATCATCAAAATCGTTACAGTAGTTTGGAAGTTATAAGCAATTTGTTGTGTAAAAATAAGAAAGCTATTCGATTTTTTTCCGTCAAAAATAACAATAAAATTTGAAAAAACGAACTTAAAATTTAAACTTAAATATATTATACGTATAATGCATATTTTTTTTAAATTATTGGACCAATCGGTTAGCAGTAGTAGGCTTTCAAAGAGGTGTCTATTTCGTAGTTTGGCATTACCTATCGCCATAAGCAATGTGATGAAATATTGTCGACCCGTTTTCTCGTCATAGAAGACATTGTCTCTACTTGCTTTCATTTTGGGCAAATCATTCGATATAGTACACCTAAAGTAGAAATGTATATGTTTACACTACGGATTAAACTAGATACGCCTTTTGAGGCAATTTCTTAGGTTTGTCAACGTCACTTGCATTTACAAAGGGAAATACAGAGCTCAAACTTACCGATGAAATAAAGTCACTACAAAAGTATTCCTTAAGCCTGAGCTTTTTATTCGAAGCGATAAAATATCACAATATGGCATATTTATATTTCAATTTTTTACGATGTAGTATCTCTACAAACGTATGACATTTACATACATTTGCTCATATGAGCGGCTACGCATTTTACGCCCAATATCGTATCTATTATATGCCTGTGATTTACACAGAAGGCAGTCAGACGAACTCTGCTCGCCCTCGACATCAACAAATCAAACGCGACAGACCGTATTAAAATAAAATAAATAAAAATAAATAAATATTCACAGGACAAATTACACTTGCGGATCTAACCCCAAAGTAAGAAAATTATTTGCTTGTGTTATGGGCGTTAGTCAACGATACGAATACATAGACATACATATATAAATACCAGAATATATTTTATAAACACCTCAACCTGGAAATACAAACATTTATGCTCATCACAAAAATGCTTGTCCCTGTCGGGGATCGAACCCGGGTCCGTCGGTTGCGTAGTCAAGGTCACTAACCACTCAACCAAGGGGCGGGGTATTCCCGCTATATTGCTTAGATCATGAGCTCCTGAGCTTACACAAATGTTAACATATCTTTTTCAACTTTCTCACATCCAGGATACTGAGTGTTAAGTGTGAGTTTTTCTTTTCGCATTCGATCGTGAGCGCGTTTGGAGTTTACTAGGAATTTGTATGTGATTTGTACAGCGCCACCTAGTGGTAAACGTGAGAAACCAGTTTACCACTAGGTGGCGCTGTACAAATCACATACAAATTCCTAGTAAACTCGAAACGCGCCCACGATCGAATGCGAAAAGAAAAACTTACACTTAGCACTCTGTTCCCGCGGTGTGAAATACTGCCCTAGTTCACCCGGTTCCTAAAAAGGATGGCAAGTCCGAACCTGCAACTAACAGGTCCATAGCAATTACCTCTTTGCTCTCTTAAGTGAAGGAGTCCAAAATGAATAAAAAGTTACTACTGTACTTGAAAAATCACCAGCCTATAAGCGATAAACAATACGGTTTTCGTTGAGGTCGCTCTGCTGGTGGTCTTCTTTACCCGTCGATGGGCTTCAGCCATTGAGTGCAAAAGGGAGTCATTTGCAAAAAGCCTTGGTATTGTGAAGGCATTTGTCGGGGTTTGGCACAGCGGCTTTCATCGAAACGGCCATCTTACGGTTTGCAATTGAAATTGCAAGTGTGTCTTTTTTATACTTTTTATGTATATTAACATTTCAATTTTACTTGTTTCAACATAAATTTTGATAAACGCATACGACATATATGTAATTTTCATTTAGATTATGAAATTATGTATATATCTCCGATAACATCTATAGTATATTTTTCCCTATAATTCAGGGAATTATTTAATCTCTGCAATTTTGTCATATTAACCATATTTCAAAATATAATTATCAACCTTCATTTACATGTTGCTGTTCATTATTAATTAATAAGCTGTATTTATAATCAAACAAGATATCTGTGCGTTGTGTATAATAATGTATTTTTGGGATAATGTGTCCAATTAAGTATATTTTAAAGTATAAACTATTACTTACTGACTTATTTCAAGTGTAAAAATTTTACCTATGAAATAAGACATTTTGAATTTTGTTTTTTTGCCAAGCAAGCATTTTGAAAGACCGCAGCATCAACGTTGTCGTTTTGGCGTAAGCTCTTAGCCGAAAACAATTAATGCTGGTGTCCCACAAGCTGTGTGCTATCTATTACGCTGTTTCTTCTGCACACAATTACCATACCCCCCCGCCCGCCCCCGTTGACCGCCCCGTTGGTCGAGTGGTTAGCGGCCCTGACTACGCAATCGACGGGGCTCGGGTTCGATCCCCGACGGGGACAAGCATTTGCGTGATGAGCATAA
Source organism: Apodemia mormo (assembly GCA_036924255.1). Lineage (NCBI taxonomy): Eukaryota > Metazoa > Arthropoda > Insecta > Lepidoptera > Riodinidae > Apodemia > Apodemia mormo. Next base: position 8,989,589 of record JAUPFN010000007.1, on the reverse strand, counting down.
ATGTTTGTATTTTCGGGTTTGGGTGTTTATTAAATATATTCTAGTATTTATATATGTATTTCTATGTATTAGTATCGTTGACTAACACCCATGACACAAGCAAATAATTTGCTTACTTTGGGGTTAGATCAGTAAGTGTAATTTGTCCCGTGAATATTATATTATTATATATATATATATATATATATATATATATATATATATATATATACATATATATATATATATATATATATATATATATATATATATATATATATATATATATATATATATATATATATATATATATATATATATATATATATATGTATATATACCGACCATAGCAGGGCGCTGTAAATAAATACAGCGCCCTGTTATGGCTTCGTTTTTCGTTTTAACAAATTCGTTAAGACATAATAATTGTTAAACATACAGACCACATGATATGGTTTTACTCGTTTTATTATAATAACGATTTTTTTATATCATAAGATAGCAAACAAGCAGATGGGTCTCCTGACATGAGAGTCGACCATCGCCTTTAGACACCAAAGATGTTAATGGTGCGTTGCTATCTTGTGGCGAGGTCTTATGCCACATGCATAAGTTCACCAGCTACCTTACCCTCCAAACCGGAACACGATAATAACAAACACTGACGTTATTGCGACAAGAATATGTAAGGCGGTGGTACCAGACCCTGGCGAGGCAATGCAGAACTCTACCACCTAGTAGCCACGATATTAGTGACTCGCATAGCCAATCGGTCGCCTTTTACAACCTGCCTGGAAGAACGGCAGTTGGCCTATTCTTCTAAGAAGCTTGGGACAAACAAGGGGGAAATTAAATACAATAATGATTAAGCACAAATTAAATGAACTTGTGCTGTATTGCATAAAAACGTAAAAATCAGGAAATAATATGGATATCTTCTAAGGGCAACATTAGTTAGACTTGAGTAATTTATCAGTGCGATATTATTCTGCATCGAGAAATATCTCTTCTCTCTCGCGTGAGATACAACACGTTGTTTAAGATATTTGTGCTTTAACATTAATAGAAACATGGTTGAGTATTTCAATGGTTATCGCTAGTCGCTAGTAAATACAAAACGCGATAAGAACCAATGCGTTCAATCCACCGACCACACAGCCCATAGACACCTAATAATAGGCGAATGACTTGTGTCAACACATCTGACTTATAGTTTCGATGTAAATGTCCACGCGCCAATGAGTAGTGATTGGGTAATCAGTGTTGACCAATCAGATGCTCTGTACATTACTATCTTTCACTGTGGCCTTGAGTTAGCCAATTACGGCGTTGCAACCCTACTTCGTCTTACTTCAGCTAGTTGCCAGAATGCATTCAATACGGAAAATCAAACATTAGCCGTCTATAGGCTGTGTGGTCGGTGGTTCAATCCAATACAGGTTATAAATGCGAAAGTTTTTATGTTTGGATGTATGTATATGTTTAACCGTCCCGTTGCACAATGGGAACTTTGACTCATTTTCATCTCATAAATTTGTAACTTCAGTGTTAATGATAACATCCAACTGTTTTTTTTTTCTAATGATCCTAAATATATTTTCTTTTAAACAACTTATATCATAAATAAACGTTTATTTCTAATATTTATAAAAATATAGAAAATAATATATTTAAAGTTGCTAGACTTACATCTAAGTTCTAGAAAATTTGTAAAAGAATACGATTATTTACCTACACAAAATATTAAGAAAACGTAAATATATAGCTTAACAGTCACTCGAAACCTCCTTTGCTTCATCAAGAAGTTCCAAATACCTTAAGAATCCTCCGCCTTCTAAGATTATATGACCTCTGACCTAGTGCGACCTTAGACCGCCGAGTTTCGGTTTAAAAAGTGAACACGAGTTTGTCTTGTGTGGTCTCCAGTATTCTGTGCTAACACCCATATCACAAGTAAATAATTAGCCTACTTTGGGGTTACAACGATTCGTGTAATTTGTGAAGAAATATTTATTTATTATTAAAAGATTTTAATGATACGTTACTATCCATGGGGCGGAATGGCAATTTAATATACATAAGTTTACCGGCTGCCTTACCCTCCAAACCGAAACATGACTTACTGACATAACGCTATTACGGCAGAAATAAGTAAGACAATGGCACTAAACTCGGATGAGACATTGCGAAACTTACCATCAGTAGTCACGATGGTAGTGACATGTTTGGTAAATCATTCGCCTTTTTACAAACTGCCTGGTGATAGATGATCTACTCTATAAAGGGGACCCAAACCAACACATGGAGGGGGAACGGAAAATATTTTTTGTCACCTGTCTCAAGTACACTTGAAAAACATTGTTGTTGGGCTATTGCCAGAATTAGTCGCGATGTTATTGTAGATGTTGGACGTCTATCCCTTACGCCAATCTTCTCAAGACCATTAAGAGGTCATTGTCGATATAGTTTACCTAACCATTCTTAATATAAGCTCTCATGTGGTTTTAAACACGTTTTGGCGTGAACATCATATTATAATGCCAAATATTTGTACTGTTTTGTATACGTTGAGTGACAGATTAGTAGGTAATTAAAATTTGTAGGCGTAGAGATTGCGTATCATACAACAGACATACTTGCCTACTTATTCTACATTCGTTACTCTTTTCATATAGACACGCTGATAACAGAAACTCTGTTCAATTAGACCATTATATGCTTGGTCGTGCATTACATAATTATATCCATCCCGATGCGTATTACACACGTCGCAGGCAAACTCAATAATTCGTCTGTATACAAATGATGTCATCAGATTGCAAAGATAAATACGTTTTAGAAAATGCCTTACGCCGAATGTAAAATGTAATGTAAATGTAAACTGCTGCGGCATATTGTGTAAATTACTTGTTATGTAAATGAGTTGTTTATTTAGAACAAGAAAACTGTCTGGCTTCTTACTTAAAGAAGAAATAGGTTTTTTAGGTTGCCTTGAGGTTACACATCTGGAAAAAGTGGGACGAACGGATGGACTGAACGATCGGCGACATCAAAGTTTATAGTTGACATTGACGTAATTTATGACATCAATAATTTGCTTTTGGCAATTTGTATTGAACGTTTGCGTATATAAAGTGAAAACGCCATTTGTATAGTGAGGAAACATACAAATTGCCTGCGACATACAGATTGACTGGTAAAATAATAACATAATATTTGTGCTGGTATTTATACTTGCGCACGATGCCTTCAAATTTCTTTTCCCAGCTTTAATTTTCCGGGTTACCTGGAAGAAATCTCTGTCTTTAGATAGCGTTTTTGCTAGTAGGGGGCGTTAAAAGTTAAAACAGTTTTGTTAACATGTTTAAACTAATTTAACATTAAACACTGTTAGACGTTAAAGATTAAAAGAGTTACTTTTAACATTTTGTTAATTCTACAATTTGGTACGTCACTAACGAAAATTCCGTAAACTTATCAACTTTCATCATTCAAGTTTAAAAACAATCCGATATATGGCTGCACTGGGCATGTCACGTGACACGTTGACCAATCACCGATGATCGAAGTGAAGTTGCGAATTAATGTTCTTTACTCTGTAGTTTGTTGTATTGGAGCTAATGCTATATATAACAGCCAAATGATAAAATCTATTTTTGTCTGAGACAAAAAATAACATTTAAGCTAGTGCTTCAAATTTCAATTTGACCCTTGACAGTCAAATGATAGTCTTTTTTTGATTGAGTGGAAAAATAACATTTAATTGGTTATTAGAGAAAATAAATGTAAAATATCAGTGTTGTTTAGGTTGTTATTTCATTAATAAGTTACGTTGTTTATGTTAAATGTTCGGCTGTTGTGTTAATATTATTTACTCGTTCGTGAGTCATGACTCACTCATGTCATCGCGCACTCGGCTCGGTGTTGGAATTGAAATCGCGAATTAATACGTTTGCTTATTTTGTTTTATCTCTTCTTTTTTTGAAATTTTATTTTTGAGTTTAGTTAGTAGGTACGTGGTAACTGATTTCTTTATTTCAGTTGTAAAACCAGTGTTAATAGGAAAAACAATTGTAGGTATATTATGTTAGCATGGGCGTACCCAGATTCCAAGGGAGGCAGATGCCCCTAACCTCCCCCTCCCCTCCTCCCCACTCGGTACATCCATGTATGTAGGTAGGTAGTATTTTAGTATTAAATAATACAGTTTAAAACTTTAAACAGTTTAATACTTGAGTCATCAGTCAAAATGGCTAGGTGTACTGGACGTAGATGGAGTATGGTTGCTATTTGAGATTACATTGAAAAAAGTGATAATAGTAACAAAAGTGCAATGTGCAAGTTTTGTCAAAAAAAACTATCGTATAGTCGCACTATACTTTTCTACAACTAATTTAAAAAACTCATCTTAGGTTGAAACATATCGCAGCATACACCAATTTGACTTTACCTGTAAGTAAGTACGCATGAAATACTCGGTGATAGGGTTGCATACCTAAATTATTAAACACACAAATAACGTTACTAACCAAATCTGTAGTTATTATTAACTTAGTAATTATTTTAACGAGCCATACTTGCTTATTGTTATTAAAATTATCCATCCTGTGTTTAGTTGAAAGTGTTATAACAACTAACGTTTAACATAACATGTTATTTTTTTTAACATTAACGTTTAACACATTAACAAAAAATAACATTTAATCCCACTACTAGTGTGTGCATTATCTTAAGAATCGTTATTTTTCTTAAAAAGTATACAAAAAGTATTAAATAAAAAAATAAAACAAGTTACTTTGTCATTAATGTTCTTGATTGATTGATGGTATTTGTTGAGTAATTTGTTTAGCTATAAATTAATGAATAAACTACCTCGTGGTCTAGGAGATAGCGTAGTCGGCTCAGATTATTAGGTGCCGGGTTCGATCCCCAGGTCGGACAAAAGTGTTATTGAAGATTTTTCGCGGTTTTTCCGAAAACTTAAATTTTAGTAGCAGCTCGGAATCTGACGGGTGGTGTGTTACCACTCCCGTGTCTTGGATGAGCACGTAAAGCTGTCGGCCTCGGTTATCGCTAGAACTACACGATAATCGCTATTAGGTCGGTAAAATGCGGCGATGGGGATCACCACTCATCTCGCCAACCGACAAACCCAGAGTAAACGTTCTGTTTACTCTGGCTATCCCGCAAGGAAACCAGGCATCATGATACTTTTTTAATGAATAGATAAATGAAAATTTAATTTGCAAAAATATATTACGCAAGCAAGTTTATATAACTGTCCAATGCCCGTGTTGGTCCGGGCCCCTTTTGAAGTATAGACCATCTGACAATCTGCCAGGCAATTCGTAAAAGGCGAACGATTAGCTAAACATTTTACTACCATTTTCACTGCTAGTTCTGCAACGTCTCGCCCGGGTCTGGTACCACCGCGACCGCCTTACTTATTCCTGCCGCAATTAACATTGACGCTCTTGCTACATGTACAGAAAGGTGATTGTAACAACCCTGTGAGTGAATGGCAGGTGGTATTTTCTTTAAAGAAGGCCCTAATTTAAAACCAACACTAAATATGTTATAATGAAACAAAAAATATTTCACTGTGGGGTTTTATGTCATAGAATAGCAACCAAGCAAGTGGCTTTCCGGATGGAGAATAATATTCGCATATAGATAATAATAATATTGATGGTGCTTTGCATTTGGTTTGGCGGGATGATAATGAAATGATATATGCATCAGTTCACCGGCTATGTTAACTTTCAAAGATACAACACGACTGGATACCTACTAACACTATATCAGTAGGAAAAGTATTTCAAGCACGGGGTCAAATTCTGCTACCACATAATTGGCTATTAGGTGGTAGCTACAAGTTTAGCCAATTATTCGCCTTTTATAAATTGCCTGGCAGAACAGCAGAAAGTCTATTCTTTAAAAGGGGTTCAGATTATCACGAGAAAAAAGCTAGTTTGACAATCTAAAAAAAATACGAAATTACAAATTGACATTACATGGCTTTAGTCGAAGAAAAAAATATTAATTTTTATAAAATACATATTATATCAACCATTTTTTGAGGGATTAGGTAGTAGTGTTTTATTTAGAGTGAGAAATTCTAACAAATTCAATAAAGAAATGAAATAATCCAAGCTAACCTCAAAATAATTTAAATACGTATGTCTTTATTATGCAATTGACAATTTGATTAAAATTAAGAGGTGTTAAACTTGGTAACTAACTCTATAATTACCGCAAGAATGATACTTGTAACAAGTGGGCCCAACAATGTATAGAATTTGATCGGTCTCCTTTATGCAATTAACGTAGTTTTTTGAGGAATAGAGCTAATTATTTTTTGTACTCAATCTGTTCATTAATCTGGAAGTAATATTAAAAAAATTCTGTTTCGCTAAAAATTTGTTGCGGTTTTTTCAAAAGTACTCCAAATTTCCTGGGCCAACTAAGTTCAAATTTTTAGGAAATGTAAGTTGAGCGGGATCCAATCGAATGCCATCAACCGCGTTTCGATCGGTCGAGCTTTTCAAAAATTATAAGATGTTTACATACACATACACACACACACACATACATGCATACAGACATAATGACATCATCGTGAAAGTATCCTAGGACCTTAAAACCGGAAAAGTATCCTAGGACCTTAAAACGTGAAGATCTGGTGAAAACTTGTTTTTCGACAATCGGGGCAAAATCAGTAACTTTCTTGTCTTCCTAAGAGTATGTAGCGGGAAGTAAAAAATACTATCCTATGGTATACAAAAATGATTGTGTGGTAGACATAGTTTTTGTAGGACCGCATAAAAATATTTTTTACTTGTAACTTAATCAAAAGTTGTCATGGATTCTATTACATTGTCATGCATTTGGTGCCTAACAGACGCTACGCCATGGAAGTCATGGAACTATTACCTAATTTATCCGAGCGCTACCCTACCGTTATCTTTGTCAGTTAGTAGTTTGCTTCTAGGTGATAGAGTTCTGCATTGTCTCGCCCGGGTCTGGTACCACCGCCTTACTTATTCCTGCCGCAATAGCGTCAGTGCTTGTCGCTGTCGTGTTCCAGTTTAGAGGGTGAGGTAGCCGGTAAACTTATGCATGTGGCATTAGACCTCGCCACAAGATAGCAACGCACCGTTAACATCTTTCGTGTCTATAAGCGATGGTTGACTCTTTCCATCAGAAGACCCATCTGCTTGTTTGCTATCTTATGATATAAAAAAAGTCAGAATTATTGACAAATTATCATAAGCTGCCTATTTCTGTGTACTTACGTCATAAAATATTTTTCTCTATAATTTGACAGCACAACTCATTTAAGCCACCGGAACAAAACGGATGTGAAAAAATATTCTTAGATATTATTGTCGATAAAAATAGCAAGTTACGAACAGAGGCCATTATTTATAATTTACCAGAGCGTCCCAAATGACTATTCACAGTCGATGGCGTAGGCGCAAATCTAGCGACTACAAATTGATCACATCATCAAGCAGGAGAATTTGCGTTGTTAGCGAAAGTTACAAATCTGACCTAAAAACTGAATTATCTGACAAAATATATAAAACAAAGTCGGGCTATTTACACAATTTATGATTCAAGAATGGCTGGATGTTTTAAGATTTTTGATTTTATCTCAGCACATATTAGCAGAATAACTATTAAAATATTTGAAAAAATTATCAATTTTTCAAATATTAATTTTATATATTATAGTCTCTGTGGTCTAGTGATCCGGTGTCAGAGTTGACCACATGAGGTCCCGGGTTCAATTCTTGGGTCAGGCAATTCAAAAATGTGATTTATCAGATAAAAAGAACTTTGCCCGGGATTGGAAAGAGCCCGGTTGGCGATAGTCTGACCACCTATCACATTGTGGGACCAAGTATCTTCGGCTAATAGTGGGTGCACTTGTTGTACCTCTGCCTACCCTTTCGGAGATATGGGCATGAAGATACTTTTATATTATTCCATAAATATTCATTTTTCCCCCTTTAGGGAGAAAATCAATATTAATATGAATACTTCACAAGCAACAAGCGTAATCGTGCATCTCACTCCTTCTTTTACTAATTTCATATTGTTCCCGCTTGTACAATCGCGACAGATTGGACGGACTACGAATATATTGCGGAGGACGAAATACTAAATGAATGATGTACTAGAAAGAAAGAGGAAAATTTCGTTCTAGTCTGTGTCAGGAATTAACTCTTAATAGTACATAGTACATGTAGTACACAAGTGTAATTTTCGGCTATTTTCGCATACATTCCGGACTGCATGTGCCTTAGCGCGCATATAACTTCGGGATAACAGACACAAGTGCGGCTTCAGCATAATAATTAAAATACAGCAACTTATTAATATTATAACTATTTATTTTAATGAGACAGCATGGAGCTCACCGGACCAGCTAGTAATTTATAAAGTGAAAATGCTCCAAAGACTATCAACGAATTTGGCCAAACCGACATAAATCCATGATGAAACGCGTTTGTAAAACGAACCGTGCCGTTCACTGCACACCCAGTGTATGATGTGTTAGTACATACATTTTTTTTATATCTGAAGATAGCAAACAAGCAGATGGCTCTCCTGATGGAAAAAGGTAACACAAAACAGCCGAAATCGATGTATCGTTCATATTCTTCGATGTTTTTAACATCGATGTTTCTACTTTAGAAAAAAACGATGTCTTAATATCGACGTTTTTTATGAGCGATGTAGCATCCCTAGGAACAGATGGTTGAACATCCACAGCCTGCCGCAGCTACCGCCAACGGATTTGGATGGTTGAGAGTAGTTTTTAAGCCCTTTGAAATGCTGAGTTAGCGTGGAGAGGTCTAGGTATCTCTGGAGATTTAGATTTCGCATGTGGTACACCACGGAACTTGTATTAATTTTCTACCATGGATAGGTTCATCTCGGTCATTGATGCGCATCGCACGTTGTAATAAGATAAACTTTTGTCAACCGAGTATACATATAGCGTAAAAATACGGCAATGGGACTCAGCAGTCAGCACTAATTTCGTCAGTAAACAAACTGTTGTGGTTGAAATCAAAAGTAGGTACTTTATCAATAAAACTTTTTACAAGTTAATTTGACACGTCATCATTTTTTAAAAACTACTACCAGATCGGAAACGCGACCACACACTGAGAAGATCCGGCGGAAGAAACTCAGCGGGCTTGTCTTTTTTCATGTTATTTTTTTTTTTCACAATATGACAATATTACTAAATTACAATTATTATAGTCGGATAAAATAATTACTATACTTTTTGCCGTTGGGTCTTGATAACTATAATCAACGTGAATCAACGTGACGAATGATCGAGTAATTAGCGATTCTGACTACGCAATCGATTTGGCACAATTAACGTAATTAACGTTTATATAAAGTACTAATATGTATATACATATATATATATATATATATATATATATATATATATATATATATATATATATATATGTGTGTGTGTGTATATACACGTATATATATATATATTGTATCACCTCGGTTCGAAAACACTCACCTGACAGCCTCAGCCAGTATTGGAATTCTGGGAGTCGACATATCGAACAACGTTCAGTTCCGCGGTCATTTGGAAGGGAAGGCTAAACTAGCCTCCAAAAAGCTTGGTGTACTCAATAGAGCAAAGTAGTACTTCATGCCAGCCCATCGCCTCCAACTTTACAAGGCCCAAATTCGACCTCACATGGAGTACTGTTCTCACCTCTGGGCCGGAGCTCCTCAGTACCAGCTTCTTCCTCTTGATCGCATTCAACGTAGAGCGGTTCGAATCGTCGACGACCAGGCTATTTCTAATCGGCTTGACTCTTTGGCGTTACGCAGAGATGTAAGCTCGCTCTGCATCTTTTACCGTATTTATCATGGGGAGTGTTCCGACGAGTTGTTCGGACTAATGCCTGCCGCTAAATTCCACCATCGGACATCGCGTCAAAATTTAAAGTTCCATCCTCACCACCTCGATGTCTGGAAATCCACAACCGTGCGCTTTTGTCGACACTTTTTGCCTCGCATTACTCCTTTGTGGAATCTATTACCCTCGGGGGTGATTCCGAATGGATACGACTTAGGGACCTTCAAGAAACGAGCTTATTCATTCTTAAAAGGCCGGCAACGCAGCTGCAATACCCCCGGTATTGCGGATGTCCATGGGCGGCGGTGATCACTTACCATCAGGTGCACCATCTGCTCGTTTGCCCCCTCTACTATAAAAAAAGAACGTATATATTACTTTGTTTATGTTAACGTATGTTGTCTGCTGTCAAACTAACAAAAGATTTTATTATATTGTCAATGGTCAAACTGAGTCTTAGTTTGTTTATCCAAGTCTGTACTTTGTGGTATACCCCTTTTTATCCTATAATTATATGTCTAATATGTAGGTTATTGTATTCATTTAAACCAGCGTTGCCAGAATGTTACTTTTGTAACATTTTACGTTACTTTTGAACCTCTCATGTCACTCTCATGTTAAACGGCTCAAAATATTACTTTTACGTTACTTTTTAGACTTTTGATTGGTTGTTTGTAAGTTAATGTTGCATTTATATAGTTTTAACTTAATAAGTAGTTAGGAAATCAATTATTCAACAACAATGTCACGTTTGTAACTGAAATTTGCTTATTTGTGTATTAATTGTCTTATACATAAATAAATTGATTAGTTATCTTTAGTTAAATATATGGTAAACTGTAGCTATTGAAATACATTTCTTAATTAGTTGGTATATAACTTACACATTATTAATTATATGTTTTTCTTTTTGCGGATTACCAATGAATTATTTGTTCAAAAAATATTACGATTCTTTCGTAGTTTAACTGGTGGGACAGAAAACTTTTTAGTTCTTGTGTAATAAAGTGTCATTTTGAGGTATTAGTGTCGTTTTCCACATAAAATAAGGAAATGATACTTTTCTCGTGAAAATGTTACTTTTTGAGCTGTCTCATGTTACATTTGACTACCTGTCACTGGCAGCACTGATTTAAACAGTTATTTTTATTTGACTTGATCATTAATTAATGAAAATATCTTATAGTGAAATTTACTCTTCGAATATTTGCTGATCCCTCACGCCAAGTTTGAAAATTCTTGGTTAGATCATATTTGTTTCACGAGATATTAAGATTTTTTAACCAGTTGTTCATTTCCCTTAATCACAGACCACATGTGGCCTTAGTTAAGCAAGGTTAAATTTCGAATCCGCTGTTGGTTTCAATGTAATCTAGCAACACTTTTTAGAGTTATTAAAGTATTCAATTTATTCGTCGTGACATTTTATATCAAAGTTTGCTATAAGTATTCAGGATTAATTTTATTTCTTCATAAAAATCTTGCTTTTAGTGCCAAGAAATATTTATAAAAATCTCTTGTGCTTTAAAATACAATGATACTTTGAATATCGTTAATATCATCCTGAAGCTATTTTAAGCAGGAATTCGTATTAAAACTTTTTATCGTGCAAAAGCTTAATAAGTGTTCGGGCAGATGTATGATTTTTTTATATAATTTGAAGCAAACAAAGAGATAGTTCTTCTTTTGGGAAGCAAAACCAACGGCTAAATACACCAAAGATGTTAACGGTGCTTAAAATGACAACGTCACAAGCACTGTAGTACGACTTCTATTAATCAACTACTACTCCGAGAATTTATTTATATAAAATAAATTAAATTAACTTAACGATAACGTTTTATCTTCGTGCAAGTCTCGGCTCCTTATGACAAGTAAATTCATCAATATCTGTATAAAGGCTGAATACAAATATCCTGACAATTTGACTTTTATAAGCTATCTCATAAAAAATACAAAAAAAAATTGTAAAATGCGTGTCGCACCACGCACTATGTAGGTTTCCGAAGTTGCCCATTACAATAATGGGGACTAAGAAAGAGAGAGAAGAACTATTCAACGTCAGCGACAAATATATATCCGCACCACAGGTTCACCGCCTATAAAAACTTCTCTAAGTACATTTTATAAGTTAGTCAACTGTTACTCAAAAACTTGTAAAGCCTTTTTAGTTTTTTTAGTTGCAAACCTTTTTAGTTGCACGATATTTGATAGATATTTTGCTACGGTTTTACTTTTCAGGTTATAGATATTTCGTAACATTTGTTAATAGAGTAGATTAAGTTTACTATTAGATTACTAAATAATAATGTTATTTTAAAAGTTTGTAAATATTAACCAGAACAGGCATATGACGATTGTATAATTATTCTAATTTATTGTTGGTTCAAATATTTAAATTTTTGTGCCGAAGTAATATTAAATTAGTAGTTTTAATTAATAATTAAATTTGTTTAAAAAAATGCATGCCAATTTGGTAGAATACGCGGATGTATTATAACTTATGTAAACCTATAAAACTGTACCGTATTCTGAGCAAATAAATAAATAAATAAAATAAATAAATAACTAAATAGCTATGATAGTTTCCTTTTAACTTCATTATATTTACTACTACCATGATTTTTGCCCACCCCCAAAACCAACCGTCTAGCCTGCAGATGGGGGGACACTTGACTCTGATTATTATATAATAATTATATCATTTAAGTTGACTCTAATTATTATATAATAATTATATAATAATTATATAATTTAATATAAGCTATTAGCACTTAAAAGCTTAATATTTTACAAACGAGTCCCTTAATCGAAAATTTGTTTTCACAAACCTACAATATTTTTTAAAAACCTATCTAACGATACCCCACACGATGGGGTGTGTACGTAAGAAAAAAAATTAACATCGCCACTTTACATGCAGGTTAGCTACCCTGAAAAAAAATATTATTCAATATTTTATATTACCACTTTGTTGACGTAACTAATATGTATATTCGTGCCAAATTACAGCTTTCTAGTAATAAAGATCTCTGAGCAATCGTGCGGGCAGACGGACGGATGGCCGGATGGACATAACGAAACTATAAGGGTTCCTAGTTTACTTCGGAAACCTAAAAAACAAATGTCTCTTTTGATAAAAATAAAAATTTGAAAAAATATTATTTAAAAAAATAACAACCCAGGTATATGATACCACCGCCTTACCGTGTTGGTTCCGGGCTCCTTTGAAGAATAGACCAACTGCCGTTCTGCCAGGCATGTCGTAAAAGGCGACTGATTGGCTATGCAAGTCACTAATATTGTGGCTACTAGGTGGTAGAGTTCTGCATTGTCTCGCCAGGGTCTGGTACCACCGCCTTACCTATTCCTGCCGCAATAGCGTCAGCGCTTGTCACTGTCGTGTTCCGGTTTGGAGAGTAAGGTAGCTGGTAGACTTATGCATGTGGCATTAGACCTCGCCACAAGATAGCAAAGCACCATTAACACCTTTGGTGTCTATAGGCGATGGTTGACTCTATCCATCAGGAGACCCATCTGCTTGTTTGCTATCTTATGACATTAAAAAAAACCTACTCCTGCCGCAATAGCATTAATAATGCTCGTCAACATCGTACTCCGGTTTGGAGGGTAAGCTAGCCGTAGCCGAAACATTTCCAAAATTTCCAAATTAGAATGATCGGTTATAGAGTTTTGCAACGTCTGGCCCAGTTTGGTATCACCTGCACCGCCTTAACTACTTACTCCTACCGCAATAGCATCAATGTTTGCCAGTGGCGTGATGGGATTTGTTAGTTAATCATGTAAACCTAATGCATGTAATATTACCACTCCGCCACACGGATAACAGCGGTCCATAACATCTTTGGCACCTATCTATTTGATTGTTAGCTGTCCTTAATATAAAAAAGTATTAGTGCAGGGAACATCTGGCCGTCGATGTCTCTAACTGACGGCTGTGTCTTACATCATGCTTGTTTGCTATTCTGTACTATAAAACATTATTAATCCGCAGAATTTTAATAAAACGATTGTTACATCACAACCAGGAAACACTCTCGCATTGTTTGAGCATTGCTATCTCTCCCATGTCGGTTGGCGAGAACTCTAATGTATTTTCGTCTAACCGCTCAATGCCACGAGGCCAACAACTCTTGAATGAAATTAGTCATAACTCATTACACGATATTCTCGTTATTAAGCAACATTAAATAGTGCAAGGTAATATAAATGGAGCACTTGTGTGTATGGAACTCGCGGGAATCGGCATAGATCTGTTTTTACTATGGGGTATATATTTATAAACACACATTTCGTCATGTGTACAAACAAACGCATGGAAACGAATGCAAAATTTTTTTTTCAATTCATGTATATCTAGACAGGTACTCCTTTTCAAGTATAAGAAGTATATAGTATGTTTTAGAGTTCCATCAAAGGAAGGCAACGAAAGCCTATTAGATACTGTTACTCCTACATAGTACTGAATCTATCGAAATTGTATCGTAATGGCTAGAAACTTGAAGTATTCACAGGCCGTAATAACAACAGTAAAATGTTTGATCTACATCTTTGTGATTTTTTTAATAGAAGAAACAAAATGAAATATTTAGCAAAATCCAGAAGATCAAATGCAAAATTCGATTCATTTATATAAAATATTTATACGAAAAAGTGTTATTTACAAAATTAAACCAAATTCAAATATTAACTATAGGCATATCTTAAAAATTAGTGAACTGATTTTGACGAAACTTCAACTGTTCCCTTAGTTGGAATATAGCTGATTTAAATCAAAAAGAATTATTTCGATATGGGTTTTAGTTTCGGACAAAATCTTGGGCAAATATACAAATATGTATACAAAACGTACATTTACGAAATTTTATACACGTAATTGGACGCCTAAATAAAATGCCATTATTAAAAATCTAATTCCAACAGCATTATTAGGGCGAGCGAAGCGAGCTCTACACTAGGCCACTTTCTATGCACTTTTGTGGTACATTTTACTGAAAAATTATCGGACTTTTAGGTTTGTGCTTCGACGTAGTAGTTTAAATTCATGTCTTGATATGTTATCTACCATAAAAATACCATTTTACAGACCTTAAAAAAATAGATGATACAATTTATATTAAAATCTTATTAATATAACGATATCTATTATAAAACTAACGAGTTAAAATCGATAGAAGATACGTTTTGTATTAGAATCTTATTTCTAGTAACGCCACCTATTATAAAACTAACGAGTTAAAATCGATTGAGGGTAGGCGCCTCCAAATTTTGAGTCATCACTTTTTCCAGATTAGTGATACAAAAAATAAGTAAACAAATTGTAACTAATAATACAGATAATGTTAAAATTTAAATCTTGCCATCTTGATGTTTTGTGAGTTGTGATTTATAATTATGCAATCTGGAGACATTTTTTACCTTGCGCTGCTCTTCTGTAGCACCAACTCCACTCTTGACCGCCCGGTTGGTCGAGTGGTTAGCAACCCTGACTACACAATCGACGGGGCTCGGGTTCGATATTCTTGTATTTATATATGTACTTCTATGTATTAGTATAGTTGACTAACGCCCATAGCACAAGCAAATAATTTGCTTACTTTGGGGTTAGATCAGTAAGTGTAATTTGTCCCGTGAAAAAAATAAATTAAAAAAAACGGTTTCAATTTTTCCAGCAATTAGGTACCTAAGCATTTTTTGCTACTCACTATTTTCAGCCGACTACCCAAAAAGGAGGAGGTTCCTATTTGGTCGGAATCTTTTTTAAGTATGTTCACTGATTATTCGAAGACGCCTGAACCGATAAGGATTTTTTTTGTTTCAGTGAGTACCTAGATACTTCTCAGGTTATTTAATTTTAATTTGACGAACATCTGATGCAGAGTACGGGAGATACTGGAAGTGGGAAATCAACTGTTTGCAAGATTTCTGCGTTTAAATTGTCTCATATTTGTATAGTATTATTAGAGCAATTTGAAATAACATGTTTAAAAATATTTTTAAAAGATTTTAAAACTTTACTCAGGAAATTATAATTATTAACCGCGATTTTCAAAAATCGAGATTTCATCAGATCTCCATGGTTTGAAATTCTTGAAACGTGATTATATTTTTTCAATGACGTCAGTATATATCTGCATGTGCGCACGTGATTAAATCTCTCACAGATTTTAAACGGTCTGGCTGATCGAAAAACGGTTTGCGGTGAAAGATCAAAATCAATAATCAAATTCGAACGTTTTAAAAATTAAAACAGTATCTTTTTAAACACGGTTGCAGGGATGGCTTGCAGGATCCGGTTTAAAGATTTTTTTATTAATGATTTTTGAACTTACTTTACTTTTCTTTATATTTGACTGGCGGCGCGCGGTCATCGGGCCCTTGTATAAAGGCAAGGGTTCACGTATAGACTGAAATAGCTATAGGGCCATCAGTTTGATCAGCTTAACATCGAAGGTGTATAGTAAAACATGGAGAGGAGAATGCAAGGGAAGTCCGAAGGAATGTTGTGTTAGGCACAAGGGGGTTTTAGGTCTAGAGCAGGGATGTATGCGGGATACAGAGTAAATAGAGCGTTAGAGAGATTACTTAAAAGCCCAGTTTTAAGTCAAGGTCCCCGCCCGTCTTGCCCTGCATAATCATGTGCCTATCCCAACGATATTGTATGAAAGTGAGAGTTGGGTATGTTAGAAGGGCATGAAAGTATAAACAACGCAGTCGATGAAACAAATAGCTATGAAAAATATGTCGCATAATTCTCGCGGACCGGGTTCGTAACCGGGTTGTTGAAGTGAGAGAGAAGTTATGCTTGAAAAAAAGTGTTGGTATAAATATGAGAAAGGGCGTGCTCCGTTGGTTCGGACATGTAGAAAGAATGGTAGGTGAAAGATTAACAAAACAGATATACAATGCGAGAGATGCAATACTTTATTATTTATTTTTCTATACATTAAAAGATTATAGACTTTATTATTATAAATAAAGTTTATACATTAAAAGATGTAATTCTCATAAAAATATTTTTCGAACAATATTACTAGATAGTATAACTTTGCGAGCCCTTACAATGAACTCTCATATTCTTTTAATAGAAATGCTTTTACGAATAGTTGAACTTTTAATGAGCACACAAAAATTTCAACATGGATATGATAATTGCCTTAATTAGTTTTGCAAAGATGCTGGTTTTCTTATTTTCCCTCAATAGTTCGGATACAAATTAAGATCTACACTATAATGAGTTTTTTGAATAATATAGACTTTTACCTTTTTACACAATTAAGTCAATATTAAGGTTTATTTTTGGCTTCTTGCATGCTTATACTACCGAAATGTCTGTTCATCAACCGACTACCCAAAAAGAAGAAGTTCTCATTCGTCGGAATCTAATTTTATGTATGTTCACTAATCACTCGAAGACGCTTGAACCGATTTGGTTTTTTTTTTTTGTTTCCATGAGCTTCTATTTTAATTTGGTCAAAATCTGATGTAGCGTTCCAAAGAAACAGAAAATGGGAAGTCGGTTGTTTGCAGTTTTACTGTTTTTACATCATTTTATATTTGACACCTCAAAAATTCGTTATTTATTACCCGATTGGGGTATACCTATCAATTTGGAATATTTATGGTGCAAAAATAATTAACTCGATAAAATGAAACAACTAGAATTATAAAACATTCTTTATTTTGGTCCCATTGTCCTTAAATTAAAATTACAGTCAAATGTATGCTTACATCTTTATCACAATAATGAAATTACTTAAAATCGTATAACTTATGTAACGAACATATCTTAATTCAAATTATTATTGAATCATTTATATCAAATCAGTTTAAAATTAAAAAATATTCAAGTTAAAATACTTACATATCTATGGAGATATTAAATGAAATATCACTACGATCACCTGTCCTCATTTAAATGGATCTTATCCAAAGATTTATTATAACACTGTTTTTCTTTCATCAGTAGCCAAATTTTTTTGAGTTTCTTTCATCGACTACTACAAATTAATTAAATTTAACAAATAAAAGTTCAATTAATCTGAATAATTTTACATAATGATAACAATTTCATGATAGAGAATAAATTATATCTTTATTTTAATTTCTAATTTACCTCTCATTTATTTCGTATTTCCGTCCATTCATTCCTCAGTCTTATCAATAATTTTATAACTCGATTATTTTATTTAGTTTTTGTATGATTTCACATAATCATTTTTACAATGTTCCAGAGTCTAAGTTTAATAGAATATAAAACATACACGTTTTCGGATGAACGAAACGCTTGTTCTATGGCGTTCGATCAATCCGTACATATTGTAATAGATTTAAAGGTCCGTATTCTGGAATGAATGGTTCGCGTTTTATTTATGTTATGGAACTATATTTAACTAATTACTTGTCAAATATTTTTTTGTGACAATATTCACTAATCGACCCATTGTTTCGAGCTCTGAACTAGTCTCGCTTAAATATGATCTCAGTAGTATCTTGGAATACGGACCTAAAATTGACTAAGCGGTTTTGGATTAAGGATTTGCCAGTTCAATCAATTATCTCGGTGTTGATGAATTATATACCTAAAACTGCTCGATTATAATTAACTTAATGCTAACTTAAGTTATATTTAACAAAACAACCTCACCAGTGTCCATTTTCAGACAATTTCCGAATTGTTAACATCTAATTTCCTTGTTGCGTTCATTTTTATTATCCTTTTTTTGAGCATTACTATTTTATTATTATCATATATTTTTATTATTATTCATTAAACCTTTCAAGATTTGAATCTTATTTTAATTTTTATTAATAGTTCATTTCATTTAGTAGGCCGTAATTAATTAGAAACTTAACTGTATTTATTCATGTTCAATTAATTTGTATCTTCTTTTCAAGTTCTTTCTATGGGTCCGTAACGCTGTCTAAACCAAGTCATTCCTTTATAATCGGGTTCGTATACATCAGGAATCTCTTTATCAATAGCTTCACAATATACCATCTTCACAGAGGCTTCTCCAAATAACCTTTCTTCATATTTTATTAACTGCTTGAAAAATCCGGTGTTTGGTCGAATTTGCGACCTGTAAATTAAGAAAACGATTAGCATATACGAAAAAGTGATAATAAAAGACCTAGACCAAAGATCTGAAGTAATATCTACTATCTACAAAGTCCTTATCAAATACAGCCGCCCAAAAAGAGAGAAATTAATTTAGTAATGGAGCAAAATGTTAGGCAGGTTTTATGAAATGAGATAGAACGTGGGCTGATAATACTGCTGATAATAATGCCTTTTATGCCTGTCGGCAAAGGTAGCATAAACGAAAAATTCAAAGATAAGTATATAAAATTTGATAGACTTTAAATAAAAACGGTTTATTTCACAGGATCGAAGTCACAGATAGTAGTTATAACAAAATTTGCTTTTTTGACACTAAGATAGTAAACAAACGGATGGCTGCCCTGATGGAAAAGGGCGACTACCGCAAATAGATACCAACGATGTTAGGCGAGGCATCGGAGACAAACGGAAAAAAACTGGTTTGCTTAATAACATTTTCACGTACTGATTATTAAATAACGGTTTTATAAAAAATACACGATATAACTGAAGATATTATCTAAGTAATGTACTAACTCATTACATGATAGAATGTACTTTACTCGATCATATAAAATTCCGGAAACAGGCTAAAAAAAATCTCCATAACAAGTAATTTGTTCATAATATTTCTAATTTTCCACGTGATTTTTATATGGTGATATTTAGTTGTATATACAAATATTATATACGAAAAAGAATGTACTAAATTTTGATTTTCAGCTGAAGTCCTATATTTATTTATCCAAAAAATAATAATAAATAAAATAATGATAAATATTTAATATTCACGGGACGAATTACACTCATTGATCTAACCCCAAAGTAAGCAAATTATTTGCTGGTGTTATGGGTGTATATACTAATACATAGAAATACATATAAAAATACTTTTACATACATAATAAACACCCAAACCCGGAAATAAAAACATTTATGCTCATCACACAAATGCTTGTCCCCGTCGGGGATCGAACCCGAGCCCCGTTGATTGCGTAGTCAGGGTCGCTAACCACTCGACCAATGGGGCGGTCAAATAAATCGTTTCTAAGCGGTTTCAGAACATACCGCGCCGCCCTCTTTCTATGGTATTGGCGCACGTCAAAATACCTCGCCTTAATGACAATTTATTTTTCCAATCGCGGGTTGAAATGCAATATGCATAAGTTTACCGGCTTTACCATGCTATTCAAACCAAAACATTGAGCGACTGATGCCATTGCGGCAGAACCTGATAAAGCGGTGGTACTAAACCCAATATTTAGCTTTTTGTGAACTGCTTCGCGGGAAGGTACAGGTAAAAGGTGTATTCTTCAATAAAAGTTTGGACCAACAACGGAAAAAATAATGTTAACAAACGTAATTTTTTTGTACATTAATGTTTCTATAAAAATAGCTCGACTTGAATAAATGTCTGACTTGACTGGCTTCATAAAATGTCTGGAAGTAAGAGTTTTTTCTGTCGTAAGAAATGTGAAAAATGTTGGTGGCGTCACAAAGCAGGCTGCGTGCCATAAAACTACGTCAACACCAAGTCCGTCGTCGGTTATATTTTGCTTACGGTTGCTATTGTTTATGACGCTTGCCAGAGCAACCATTTTCACATTTATTATCTACCTCCAAAATTTATTCATATAGAATTGTATTAATCCAACTATGGTCGCAAAACTGGGAAAATAGTTCGCAAATGCATTATAGGAAATGCACTTTTAAATTTTCAATCTATCATAAAATTGTCATAACTTCTAGTCAAGATCATCATTATTATTACGCCTTCTGCAACTAAAAAGTAATCTAAGAATGGTATGATAGTCGTCTTAGACTACTTTAATAATGACAGCAGAATAAATTAATCATACGGTCCCGGGTCGAGCAAAAATGGTTGAGATTTTTTTAACAGACCTTATATCATAAAATTGCCTCACTATTTTCCCAATATCAATTTCATTTACATTATTACAACTATTATCAATACCCTGTATACTGAAATACTCAGTGTAACTGTTAGTCACTTGTTATAGTTGACAAAGCACCAATTAACATAATTGATAAAGATGTTGCACCAAACAGTAACACGTATTTTTTGTATCATAAGATAGCAAACAAGCAGATAGCTCTCTTGATAGACAACCATAGCCTATAGACACCGAAGATGTTAATGGTGCATTGCTATCCTTATTTATTAAGACCCCCCTGTCTAATGCTACATGCATAAATTTACCGGATACCTTACCCTCCAAATTGGAACACAACAAGCACTAACACTATTGCGGCAGGAATAGGTAAGGCGATGGTACCAGAGCCGAGCAAGACAATGCAAAAGTCTAACCCCTAGTAGAGGTATTCGTTTCACTCTGCGAGCCCTACAAGTAAATTACCATTCCCAGCTGGTTGCATATTTGAAGTTTAATTCCCATAGAAACTATTTATTTTTAGAGATAATATGATAAGTCTGAATATATACCATCCATAGAAGAATTTTGTCCCAATCCGTTTAATTCCTTTACAGTGAAGACGTCCTTAACGTCGACATATATCGGATTGATAATAATAATGAAATGGCCATATAAAGTTTGAGTAAAACTGCTAAACTAATGCTGTAATAAAGGATACTTATTGGCTGTAATAAAATTAATTTATATTCATAGAGAAAATACATACCGCCGTTGTTTTAAATGGTGATATGCATCCCTTAGCGTCATTTTGTGCCATTTGATAAGATACGCCAAACATAATGTCACCGACCTCGACACACCAGCTACACAATGCACCAAAACATTTTCATTTCTCGACACGACCTTTGAAAAAATTTAATGGTTTATTGCAAATTATTATAAAATAATTTAAAAATCACAAATGGTTTCACTAAAATCAAAGTTAAACAAAACAAAAAAAAAGAAACAAGATGTTATGGATATTATTATTCTATATAAATTAAGTTTTATGGATATGTTACTTTTACATTAGACCAAAATGGGCCTTTCTCGAATTATATGACAAAAATGATATCTAGTTAAATTACGTGAATTAATACATTATTCCTAAATTTTATGTAATTAATTTAAAAGATGAAGTTGAATTTTAATCCTATCAAAACGTAAAACAAGCGTTATAAGAACCGTTTATAATGTAAGCAATTTTAATACCCAATATATAAGCTTCTATAATCAAGTATTGCTGCTGTATGTAGAATTTAAAATTTCAATAAAGATTGCAGATTAATAAAATAATAAAAATAATCGTCGTAATACTGTTATAAATGTGTGGACAAAAGTTTGTTACTCTTTCATATAAAAACTACGTTATTAGATTTAATATACGAATAGCTCTAAGAATATAGCTCATATTAAGTATAAACAATTAAGTAAATTAAGTATTTAAATAATAAAATTACTGTAATTTAAATTATGAATTTACAATGTAATAGGTATTCATTATTATAAAATTCAGTTTCACCAAGTGAATATTTATTAACAGTATCAAATACACAATTTAAATACCTCATGTATTAGGTCCGCAACTTGATCCATGTAAGGAAAGATATCCGAATTTGGAGTATCAAGTAGTGGAACATAATGACGAAGAACGTAGTCTTCTGGAGGTGGGGGTAGTTCTGGCGCAGCATTTACTACGAGTCTTGGATTTAATGCCTTTACAGCTCCAGGTGACGCGTGAGCTCCACTTATGTAGACGAAATCGATCACACGAGATACGCCGAGTGGACAGCCTCTGGTGAAAAAAATATATTTATAAGTATATTTTATCTTTAGCACCCTGCTTTGATTGACCATGGTTTCAAAAACAAAGAAGCAGAAGGTACGGTAAAATGCACATATTATGGCTTAGATGTTTATGAAAACAAATAACCACAACTTAGCAATAGCATTGAATTGGAACATCATTGGTCCAAATCCAGTTTACGTAGTATTTGTATTCTTTATTTCAAACTAGCTGACCCGGCAATCGTTCGTCTGCCTTTTTAACTACTCTTATTTTTTTCTATATTTTTTCACCTTTTAAACCCTCCCTGGACTTCAACAGTTAATTCAAAACCAAAATTAGCCAAATCGGTTCAGCCGTTCTAGAGTTTTAGCGAGACTAACGAACAGCATTTGATTTTTATATATATAGATTCGTGTGGCTAGGTTAAAGTCAATAGGAAACATTATAACCTGCAGAGTATTTTGCACTGTTTTGGAACGTAATGAAGGAAATGTATTTGATCGATAAGACTAATTATGTATATTTTCCAGCCTCACCTTATGTGCTTTTCTTTCAAAAGTCAACTCCTAAAAGACTGAAAGGGGATGAAAGTTTGTACATAAATCGATATCAACATGTTAATCTACCTGCGCAGCTTTGCTCGCTTTTAAACGACTGCAAATGACGAATAATTTGGCTTGTTCTATTGCATCTATTTAGAGATAATATAGCGTTTTTGTCAAAAAAGGAAAAATAAACGTAAGTTTACAACCACGATCAAACTGATTTATTGATAAAATCTAATACACCATAAAGCAAATGCTCGATTTATTAGAGTTTATAGTAAGATTATAGATGCTACATGGTTGTAATGTTGACTGACAATAAGCGATATTTTTAAACATAAGTAATAAAATTGACAAAGATCTGGCGAAAATACATCACATGGGATACTAAATAATAATCAAAAGTGATATAATCAAAGAATCAATACAAACGACTGTAATGTGTCTAACGGCGTACTTCTGAATCTCGTTCTGAAAACGACAACAAGAGATTGTTGTCAGAACGCGTCGTACGTAAACAGAAGCGGCATACCTCGTGGTTGTGTCATCTTGGCTCTTTGCCAGTACGTCTGACCTAGCATGTGTGCGAACTTGCTACGCGCCATGCGATTACGCGACGTTATACCTTTTCAGTACAACTTTTATGCAAGAACATCCCTTATTTTCCACAATTTGTAACATTCGTCTATTTATTTGCAGTGTTGCCACTTACAAAAGAATACATCCAAAAACCACTTTTTTAAAAAACGAAAACGTCATCTTAAATATTTTACTTGAATTTATAAGTAGCGTTTCGTTACTAAGTGTCAAAATTACTTAAAATAGAAAATCTGTCTCCTGAAGACGCTTCGGTTGCGAAGTGAAACGTGCGTTGTGTGCGTATAGTGTGTGCTTTTCTGCTTCCTACTGTCGTGATGTAAAGTGTGGTGGAAGAGGGTGGATAACTATGCCGCTGGGGTCTTAGTTATTTTTTAGGTCTATGGTGAGTTTGTTCTATTTTTTACACCGTTTTTTTATTTTTCCCTTTCAGTTACATCGCAAGGGTTCACGTTAAAGTTCGCGTAAATTTGAATATTAACTAGTTTCTTTCGTTGAGTTAAGAATTTCCACAAAGTAACGCCGGGAACTATAAATTAAACCTGAGTAATCTAGTGTCAAATTCATTAAGTATGTACCCAAATCAAAGCGTAAAAAACTAATCGTGATTTTGTTCAACTTGGGCCGTACGTTTTATTGAAATAAATTAAAATTGTAAACGGAATAATACACATATATTTGAGTCTGCTAAAATTATTTCAACTTTAACCAAAATTAAAAGTTTTAAATATACTTTAGTACGTATTTTATAACGCTATTCTGGTAAATCTAATGATTAAAATCCTTTCCCGTTTTGTTAACACATACATGGATAAGTATACAGACTACCACATCTTTCCAACCGCACCACAACTTGCAGGACTCTACCACTTAGCAAGTAATCTTAATGGCTGAAACACATTGTGTTTTCTCTTGCCTTTCACGGGATGGATGGTAGTTGAAACGATTGAGACGATAGTTGAAAAGAACCAACATGGACACAGAACAATGCAATTTTGCTTTCAAATATAATTAATGAATGTATTAACACCTCAATAAAATTAAATAATTCTTAGATAGGATAAAATATATATTTAAATTACTCAAGAATAGTTACAAAAATAAGTTTAAAAATAAGAAAATAATATACTCATACATAAAGAAAACACGAAGATAAAAATAATTTGAATATATAAACTTGTTTTAACCACTTGTTTTGACTACATGATACTAATTATAATTCGTGTCTGAAACATTAACATTAAAATGCGATGTAAGACACTTATAAAAAAGAAAAATATAAATAGTTAGTATTTTATTAAATGCCATGAACCTTAAAATTTAAAAAAAATCACTCTTTAAATAAATAAATTATTATTGCTTGTACATTAAAAATATCTTATTATATTTCAGAAGGCTTCTTTTTAAGCACTTACTTTAAATAATTACTTAATTTATTAAATTTCTATTTAAAAACTCACTACTTACTTCTAACGAATACGATTCAAATATTTACATTGATATTTAAAACATGTTTGAATCATTGATTTTGTTAAAAATTGCTTTTATTTTTTAAATTATTTTTTTAAAATTAATTCACAAACCTATTTAATTCTTCTTTTGTCAATTTTGTCACTTCTGGTTCCACAGATGGTTCATTATCCTGACCCATACAAGTGACATTGTCATCGACTGTAAGGATTTTCATTTTATAATACAGATTTGAATAAAATTCAAATAAAATCTGTCTTCTCACTTCACTTCAATGGCACTTTATTACAACTTAACAATATTAAATCGTAGTTGTAGAGTCAGCAGCGATATTTTTGATTGGACGTGCGTACTCGCTCGCCTTCTGCTCTCGTACTGAATTCTGAAGCTGAAACGCTCTGGTCACCTGTGATAGCTTACGAAAACAAATATCCGGCATTCCGCAGCTATTCTGGGGAGCGGTGACTGTTGCTTTGTTTACAGCGCATAAAATTTGTTTTCGGCGTTCATTGCTTACTCTTCTGAAAAACAAGTAATTGTATAATATTTTATTAATCCGAAGGTTTTTTCTATTTGTTTGATTGAGTGAAATATCTTAAAGGAAGAGAGAGTGCTAATGTTTTATGTACGTGTATATTTTCTTGCTCTCATGTTGATAAGAGATAACCGTTGCTTATTCATCGCAAAGACTTTTGCGTATAGTCTACCAAGGATGAAATGCGACATGCACCAATTACCGCGACATAAACTTGGAAAACAACATTGACAACTGATATTACGGGAGCAGGAACAAGTAAAGCGGTCGCAATAATCTCAAGCAAATCATGACAGAACTCTAACATCTAGTTTTTCTTTATCTCATAGGATATTAAACACTTTTAGATTTTCGTTGGAAAAAGTCAACTATCGCCTATAGACCCAAAGATGTTAATGGTGAGTTTTTATCCATGTGGCGGGAATAAGATGTCATACAGGCAAAATGTCTAAAATCTGTCAAAGATTGCTTGATTCACCATATTTCCTATCTAAAATTAACATAGAAATTAAAAACATATCTTGCAGGCAGATCTAATTCTTATTTTATTCGTTCAGCGTCACTCTTTAATAATTTGGTTGACCTGCTTAATACTAAGCTTGATACATTCAGAAGCGTCCTTGCCTCATTTTGGTTTAGAGGTTGCTCAACTGTTTTAAGGAGTTTAAAGGGTTTTTACAGAGTTTAGTACGATTAACATTCCCACCTCCTACTTATTTACACACACATAATTTAACTTTTAATTTTACAAACTATTTAAAGTTTCAAAACATTTATATGTGAAAACATTTAATTGGTGTAAAGTATTTTATTGAGTTGCTTACTTTTTTATCACTGTTTGTTTTCCTTATAAAATAAAATAAACTTATAGCATATGTTACCGGCAGCAAAAGCCTAGTGTTGAAAATTTATACATATAATAAAATCGTAGGAAAGTCAAAACTGTACATTGAATATTTTTTTAAATGAATGCTTGGGGCGTGACCTACAATCGATATCGAAGCCAAAAATATAGTTTGTAGAATTTTTGTCTGTTTGTCTGTTTGTTTGTATGCCTGTATGCCTGTGTGTCTGTATGTATGTCCGGGGTAAACTCAAAAATTACTGCATGCATTTACTTCAAATTTTGCATGAATATTACTAACAGGTCGGGTCAACATATAGACTACATATTATCACGCTATCATCTACGGGGGAGGAGCTGTGCGGAGTAAACGGAGTCCGCACGGACGAAGTCGCAGGCAACAGCTAGTAATGTATATTAGACAGTAATATACCGTTTATTCAAGATATTAAAATGAAAATACAGAAATAAAGAAAAATTTGATTTAATTGCAAATAAAATATTTGCAATTAAATCAAATTTTATTATAGCAAATAAGCAGATGGTTCTTCTCATGAAAAGAAGAACTATCGCCTATAGACACCAAAGATGTTAATAGTGCATTGCTATAGGGTGGTGGGATGGCGATGCCACATGCTTATGTTTACCGGTTACCTTATCCTCCAAATCGGAACACGACAGTGACAAGCACTGAAGCTATTGCGGAAGGAATATGTAAGATGGTGGTACCAGACCCGGGCGAGATGGCTTGCGTAGCCAATCTTTCAACTTCTAGGAACTGCCTGGCAGAACGGCAGATGGTCTATTCTTCAAAGGAGGTCTGTACCAACACGGAGTTACATGGGGAAGGGGCAGAGGTCACTGAGGATATTCGCCAAAAAGTATATTCAATATCGCAGCATTGAAAATAACTAATGAAAATAAGAGCACAAGTAAATGTGTGATCTTATTTCTTTCAATCGCAGCGGCTTTATTGTCGGACAAAATCTACATTAAAAAGCAACAACAAATTGCAAATGGTGTTAGTAAAAGCAGTTGTCAAATATGCATCCTTTAAATTAAGCGATACTATAGTTATTCTACCCAACAGTGAAAAAAAAAAACAAAAACTTGAGCTCAGGGTACAGATTATATAATAGTTACTATCGTAACTCTGGACACAAAAGTCACTCTATCTAGTGAGGGCACTGCCTCTATTTAATCTATAAAAAAGTTGATAAGGCTGCGTTCAACAACTGGTTAAAGCAAACAAAGCAATTTAATGTATAATGGTTATGCAAGATAAAGTAACTGATAACAAAAACTGCAGAAAATGTACAAAACATGATCAGACTATGCTATATTTTCTCCCATTCTTTTATATTATAAGATAGCAAACAAGCAGATGGCTCTCCTGATGGAATGAGACAACCATCGCTTATAGACACCAAAGATGTTGAAAGTGCGTTGATATCGTTGTGGCGGGATCTTAATGCCGAATGCATAAATGTACTGGTTACTTTACCCTCCAAACCGGAACACGACTATGATAAACATTGACGCTATCGCGGCAAGAATAGGTGAGGCGGTGGTACAAAACCCGGGCGAGATAATGCAGATCTCTACCACCTATTCGAATAACTAATCGTTCGCCTCATACGATCTGCGTGGCAGTTGATTTAAGTTGGTTCTTTAATGGGTAGTTACTTATATGGGTACAAAATGCTTTAATGGGTACAAAATGCTTAATGGGTAGTTACTCGAGCGTCGTAGGGACCTGTTGGATTTTGTAGACTAAACTATAGGAAAAATAAAAGGTTATATAATGTTTTTCATTACAATGGTGGGGAAAAAATCTACAGATATAAAAATGTTTTTAAAAAATCAGTGACATGGAAACACTAAAGCGCGTGTTAGATTAGGGTATGGTGGGTTAATTGCTAGCTAAAATTTAGAAAATCTGACGATTCAAGTGTAGTGTAAGAGAGTGGGAGGGTGACAAAGATGCAAATAAAATGTTGTCTTGACATTCTCGAGCGCGTCTTAATTTTCTTTTATTGTGGAGGAAATTATGTAAGAGTTACGAAAAAAGTATAATCTAACAATTTCACAAGCAGAATTTATCTTAATTTTGTTTTTTTTTCGGCCATAGTTACCCCCCTCTATAGAAAGGGCTTATATTTGGTGGAGAGACTTAACAGTATGCGAGCTACCCCCTCCTACAGTAATCTGACGCGCCGAATAAATACCAAAATAAATTAGGCAAAATAAATAGTAGGGGACTATAAAGGAACACGGACAAACACGGGGGAGTCAATTGAATTTAATTTTTTTTAAATAATAATGTGAATTTACTTACCTATATGTCCCTTAAGGGTCGGACATGGTTTTTATAACTCACCCTACATTCAGGTCAAAGCCCAAAAGAGTTGCAGCCCTAGTTTACACACATAGAATAAACATTAGTATTTAAATAAACATTATTATCACTAGCTACGACGACGATAACATGAACATACGAAATGGCCTTTGTACTCCAAGAGCTATTGATGAATTTAGAGTAGATATTTAAAATAAATAAAATATTTTATCTTTAACTCAACACAAATTTTATGAATCTAACTGGTAGAGTTCCGCAATAAACAGGTAAAGTGGTGGTACCATATCCGGGCCAGAGGATATTTCTGCCGCAATAGAGTCAGTGCTTGTCATTGTCGTGTTCCGGTTTGGAGGGTAAGGTAGTCGATAAACTTATGTATGTAGTGTTACCACCACAACATCAGGAGAGCTTGTTTGCTAACCAATGATATAAAAACCGGTCAAGTGCGAATTGGACTCGCACACGAATGGTTCCATATCATCATCTATAAAAAATGAAAAAAACAAGTTTGATGTATGAGAGCCCCCTTAAATATTTATTTTATTTTAATTTAATTATTCATTTTAAAGTTAATATATTTCTAAATATTCTGTGAATATTTCAAGCATCTACCAGTTATCCTTATAAAGACCGAGAAAAAAAATTGCAAAAAAAACACGTTTGTTTTATGGGATATTGTCTCACTAACACGGTTTATGAGATACAGCCTAGTGACAGACGAATAGACAGGCAGACAGACGAACGGACGTACAGCGATGTCTTAGTAATAGAGTCCCGTTTAACTCTATGTGTACGGAACCCTAAAAAAGGGGAAGAAATTTGTTTGTTTGTCACAGTTAATAGACCCCTTCTAAAATCCGTTCCCCTATATAAATGTAAAAAAATCTAATATTTTCGTCACCTCCTTGGTGATTTCTGAGGTACTTTTTTTACAATTTATTGGAATAACATTCGCAGGCTCGCTTGCAATCTCTTGGTATGGGTATATGCTTTGTTAGGTACTTTGTTTTAAGTCTTAAAACTCAGGCATCGTTTTACACATAAAAATTAATTGTACTACAAATATACATTATTTAAATCAGTACTCTCTAGTAGTTGTGAGCTCTTGGTGTTTTTGTAAATAGCTATTATTGTGAGACAAGTATGCATGATATTAATACTTATATAATTACTTTGCATTATATTTATTCATTCACTGGAAAGTAATTGCCCTGATAAGATGGTCTTATTCGTGGCTCTATTTGTATTATTTCTTTATTTTTACTTAACAAGAAATCAACGTTACTGGTCCAAGAAAAATATCAAACATGATTATCCAGTGCCGTTGTTCGGTAACCACTTGCAAGTGGTACTAAGAAAGAAAACTCTAACGGATGTCATTACTGAATTATATAATAAATTCCCGGAAGAAAAGGTCATAGGATATTATCGCGGAACTACACCAGAGTTGATTATAAAGGACCCAGAAATAATAAGAAACGTACTAAGCGCAGACTTCGACTATTTTTATTCAAGAAGTATGGGCCGGGACTCTAAAAAAGAACCAATGTTGAATAATATGTTTCATAGCGATGGAGATACATGGAAACTTTTACGAAAAGGTTTGTCACCAATGTTCACATCGGCTAAGATAAAAGCAATGTTTCCACTAATTATTCAATGTGCTGATAAACTACAACACTTAGGAGATAAAATTGTCTCTGTAGGTGGAGAGTTTGATGCTGAAGATATAATATCAAGATTCACA
The DNA here is from genome assembly GCA_036924255.1 of Apodemia mormo. Lineage (NCBI taxonomy): Eukaryota > Metazoa > Arthropoda > Insecta > Lepidoptera > Riodinidae > Apodemia > Apodemia mormo. The sequence goes on along the minus strand of JAUPFN010000007.1, from coordinate 8,958,756 downwards.
ATAGAATTTATTGGTGCATGTGGCTTTGGAATTGAAATGGATACAATCAATTCTGAAAATTCAGCTTTTAAAGAATTGGGCAGAAGAATATTTAGTAATTCTTTAAGTCAAAAAATATGTTTTAGTATATGGGAACTAATACCAGAAATCAGATTTTTAGTTACTGTTTTTGACAAAGAATTGGAAAAACATCTCATGGAAATCGTAACATCTATTGTTGAAAAACGTAATTACAAATCGATTGGACGAAATGATTTTATAGACCATTTCTTAGACTTGATGAATAGGGGAAAATTAACTGGAGAATCAATTGAACATAAAAACCCAGATGGCACTCCAAAGTTATGTGAAATGACGATGGACTTAAAGTGTCTAGCAGCACAAGTGTTTTTATTTTTTGGTGCAGGATTTGAAACTTCTTCGTCGTCGTCAAGCTACACTCTACATGAGCTTGCTTTCCACCCCGACATGCAACTGAAAATTCAACAGCAAATTGATGATGTTCTTGCTAAATATGACAACAAATTATGTTACGAAGCTATCACAGAAATGACTTTACTAGAAAGGGCATTCAAAGAAGCTTTAAGAAAACTCCCACCTGTAGGATATTTAAATAGAGAATGTACAAAGAGTTATTCGATAACTAAATTAAATATATGTATTGATCCTGGAACTAAAATAATCATACCAATTCAAGCTCTTCATTTTGATGAAAAATATTTTGAAAATGCAGAAGAATTTTGTCCCGAACGATTTACACCTGAAGAAGAAAACAAGCGACCCAAATATGTTTATTTACCATTTGGAGATGGCCCAAGAGCATGTATCGGTAAGTTGTTTATTTATACCTCGTGTAAATAAGTTTTAATAAACGTAATCGGCCAAATACGTGTCAGACCACGCGCAAGATTCTGTAGTTGCTCATCACAATAATGCGGTATTTTCTGTGTTTTATGAACATTTAATAGTTTCTACGTCAATAAAGGATAAATCCGCCTTTACTTTTCCAAGTGCATTTTATAAGGTTGTCATAAAAAAAATATAATATAATTCTTATGGATATGAATGAATCAAAATATCTGTATATGCAATAAGCAAAAACATTGAAAATGTGTATTCATTTATAAATAAAAAATATTGCTGGACAAATTAACCGAATCTATGTACCTAGCCTCAAAGCACAGAATATCTAATAGTACTACCCACGGGAGCTGGCCTGTGATGTGACTTTCAACTAGGTCCTGACATCATCACAGGGGGCGTAGCTTAAGTTAGTAATCTATCAGCGTTCGACCTGAGTACACTGTGTCGTAATTCCAAAATAAATCATATTTCCGTGTTATCAAAAACAAAACGATGAAGTGTTGTGTTTTATCATGCAAAACCTATTCGGATAGACGTTCTGATGCAATTAATGGCATCAAATTACATGTATAAGTAATTTTTTACGTAATTTTATTAAAATATTTTTAGAAAAATCGCTAATCGGCTATTATATATAGGTAAATCTACTAGACACTAGATCGCACTAGAGTGAATCATCGATAAGACAGGACCGCATTTAGAAATCAATTTATGATAACATCATCTACACTTCTATTTGAATATTATAAATGCGAAAGTTTGGATGTTTGAATGTATGTATGGATGGATGGATGGTTGTTTCTCAATCATGCTAAAACTTCTAAACGGATTTGGATGAAATTTGACATACACGTAGATGATGACCTGGAATAGCACATTGGGTACTTTTTGTCCCAGAAAATTGGGTTGTTCCCGCGAGATTTTACAAAACCTTTTATAATGCAGGGGTTGTGTTATTGAACAATATAATACGTGGTAATACATACTCACACGGCTATATTTTATTAATATTAGGTCCTTACTCGTGAAATTGCTATTTTGTACGAAATAAGTTAGTGTTTTTTTTAGAAACATTTTTATTTCTATTAAAGTAAACATCCATGCCAACGATGCATTTTTGTTTACGCATGAATGTTACATATTACGTAATGAAGATAATCCGAGAGAGCATACATGGATCACAAAAGTAAATAGACAAGACTGGACTCCGACAAAAATACACAAAGATTTGTTGCTTTCTCAATGATGACGACTTCTTAATGGTATTAAAAGATAGCACTTTGTGCTCGATTCTCGTCTTAATTATGGATTAACTGAAAACATATGTAGTAAAATATGTGTAGATATGGTTAACTAAATAAATGTGAAAAAAAATCTGCAGATACCTAAGCAATTTAATATCTCAGTCACGAAAATTTTGAGTACCTCCCTGTTAAATCCTACGTTAGTGACATCTAGTGTGAAATAGCTAAACTACGTAGTTAATAACAAAGTAGTTTTGCTTTTTGCCGTTAGTTGAAAACTAGAGTAGTGGGAGGGGCTTAACACCCCTCGCACCCCGCAAAATGTTACGCATTGTTTCTTAAAGAAATCTAATTACATCACCTCTTTGTATTTGCTTCGTGATACAACCGAACCCAGTCAGCAAATTATCAGCGTATGACAAGCGCGGATTCAGGCTTCCAAAAACGTTGTGATCACGGCCACATAAATTTCAGCCAAGTACGAGTCGGAAACTGACTCACTCCCGCTTGCATATAATATTTGAAATAAACATATTTAGATTTATTGATTATTTGGTTTAAGGTCGAATACCTAAGATTTTTTGATCAGACTTTATTATATGTACAAAAATATGACAGGGATTGGATATAGTGGTTGCAGGACAATAAACTTTCATTAAATAAAGATAAAACGAAGTATTTAATATTCCACATTAGAAATCCTGCAATAATTAGCGATACCCACCAAATTATTTCTCATGAGGTTTTATGTCCGAGGCCGTCTGATGCTGATTGCGCATGTCATAATATTGAGAGGGTTCAATATATAAAATATCTGGGTGTAGTACTCGATTGCAACCTTAGCTTCACACATCATATTGAACTAATCACAATGAGGTTGCGAAAACTAATACATGTTTTTAAAACACTAAGATATTTACTTGAGCCTTCTCATTTAAAACAAATCTATTATTCGCTAGCGCAACCACTGATTACTTACTGTATACTAAGTTGGGGCGGAGCATCCAAAACACTGTTAAAAAAAGTTGAAATCGCTCAAAGAGCAATCCTAAAAGTTTACATGTTTAAGCCCTTTTTCTTTCCTACTAATGATTTATACAGGAATTGTGGCGTGCTTACAGTGCGACAATTATTTATTCTTAACTTAGTTTTAAAACAACACACCAATGTTGAATTCAAACCATTAGCACCACAAAAACGTAGAAAAGATAGAGTATGTGAATATGAGCGGAAAAATACATTTTTTGCACACAAATTTTTACCTTTCCTTGGACCGCATATATATAATAAATTGAACCGAATATTAAGCATATATGAATTGAATAAAAGACTTTGTAAAGAAACAGTTGTGAAGTGGTTACAAAACTTAACTTATGATGAAACGGAAAATCTGTTGCAGATACCTAAATAGCACCTACTTATATGTATATGTATGTACTTATGTGTATATGTGTATATTTATATGTATGTATGTATTTCTACCAACCATTCGCTATATAACCAACATTTACACACATCATCATACATACATACCTACACACTCCACACACATAGTACATTACACACATACACAAATCACATGCGCACACACACACATACACACACACAGAGAGAGAGAGAGACACACTCAAACACCTATAAACACATACTACATATTTACGCATTAATATCAGAATATACATATATATTATTTTACAAAAGTACACTTCAAGTAATATTATGAAGCGGGGAAAGGCTCTGTAACTGTAATACAAGCTCAAGCAGCTTAGTACAGTGGCAGACGCCAAGTGCCATATTTCAATTATACTAAATTAACTAGTGTCATATAAAACTGTACTGTAATCGTAATAATTTTTTGGAAATAAATTTATGTTTATGTTTATGTTTATGTTTATAGCATCAGTAATATCGACTTCAGTTAAGGTTGTGGGCATGCTCATGGTACTCACAGCACTGGATCCACGCTAAGCGTGTGGTGTAAACACCCATGTGTGACCAAAGGTTCCCAAACTTTTTTTCCATAAACAAATTTCAAAATTTTGCTGGTTCCGGTGGACCCCTGAATCTAAATTTCTACCATACTCCCAAAACTTAAGAAAAAATATGAAGATTAGATCTAACGCTAAATCTAGATTAGATCTACGCCAACGTAAACCCCCGTCGAGTCTCCCCTGGACCCTCAGGGGTCCACTTTGGGAATCAGTGTGTTAGACCATTGGCGTATCTAGAGTTATTTTTCAGGGAGGTTGGGCCTCTCCTACAAAAAAAGGAACTATGATAGATTGAAAGATCAGTTTCATAATTACCAAGGGCTATGTTATTTTTTATTAGTAACAAAACCATTCATTAATTTAAAAACTTGTGAATCTCATTAAATAAAAGCATGATAATTAACTTTTGATAACTAATTGTGTCATGTTGATATCTTATACTGAACTTAAGTTATTTTCTTGAATGTAACTAAATAATTATGTGATTTCAATGATTTTTGTCTGACGTTTCTTACATGTCTAGCATAGAATTTCGAATCGATAGTCCAACGTATTGGGGTTGGCACGGCCCACCCGGCCCCTCCCTTATTTACGCCTATAGACTGTTTGTAAACGATACTAATACATAAAAATACATATATCGATACTATAACATACATAATATACAACTAAACCCGGAAATAAACATCTATGCTCATCAAGCAAATGTTTATCCTGTAGGGAATCGATCCGGACCCCGTTCGATTCGTACCTAGGTTCTCTAAGCGTTTAGTCAACAGAGCGTTCGATATTATGCATATATTGATACATAATTCATAATGTATCTAATTTAATACCTTTAAATGAGCAATTATTTAAAGAGGAAGGATCCCTCTACAACTTCCGCCCATGGTCAAATGAATATCATGAAATGTCGCTATGCTATAGATATTTAAGCAAAAAAAATGATTTTTATGGGTTACTTATATGGGAAAACTGTAAATTCATCCAGCAAGTACTTAGAATTGAAAGTAAGAGCTATCCTTTAGTGAGATTTTTTTTTCTATGTTTAGAATAGTATTTCGTCAATGGAGTAAGAAAAAAAAATAGTCGTCCCAAATGAAGCACCCTAATATATATATATAGTTATATATATATATATATATATATATATATATATATATATATATATAACTATATATATATATAACTGAAAAACCGAGCAAAGCTCGGTCAACCAAGGACAGAAATAAAATTTATTCTATAGGAATCGATTTATCAAGGTTCCAGGTCCAAGAAAAGCTGGGTTCCCAACATATGGGAAGTGAACAACCGAGCGGAGCTCGGTCAACCAGATATTTTGAAAATAGTTTGAGTTAATTTATTTACAAATATAAATTACGTTAGCTGCAATCGGAGGTTCAAAATATAACCAAAATTATCTTACTACTTTATTTAAAATAAAATAATTACAATCTGTCAATGCTGGTGTTCCCCAAGGCTGCGTGCTATCACCGACACTGTTCCTTCTGCATATCAATGATATGATGCGAATTAGCAATATACATTGCTATGTGGATGACAGTACTGGTGATGCTACATGCTCCGGCCGAAGCAGTATTTCTCGGAAACACGTCGAAGAGTGCCGAAACAAGCTTGTGTCTGAAGTCGAGAATCGACTTACCGATGTCTCGGAATGGGGTCGCCAAAACCTGGTTACTTTTAACCCCAAGAAGACACAGCTTTGCGTGTTCACCGCAAAAAAGACGCCCTTTGTCGTATCACCTCGATTTGAGGATACTCTCCTGACAGCCTCAGCTAGTGTCGGAATCCTGGGAGTTGACATATCGAATTACGTTCAGTTTCGCGGTCATTTGGAAGGCAAGGCTAAACTAGCCTCCAAAAAGCTCGGTGTGCTTAGCAGAGCGAAACAGTACTTTTTGCCGGTCCATCGCCTTCAACTTTATAAGGCACAGGTTCGGCCTCACATAGAGTACTGTTCGCATCTCTGGGCCGGAGCTCCTCAGTACCAGCTTCTTCCTCTTGATCGCATTCAGCGTAGAGCGGTTCGAATCGTTGACGACCAGGCCATTTCGAAACAGCTTGACTCTTTGGCATTGCGCAGAGATGTAGGTTCTCTCTGTGTCTTTTATCGTATATATCATGGAGAGTGTTCCGACGAGTTGTTTGGATTAATTCCTGCCGCCGAATTCCACCATCGGACATCGCGTCAAAACTTGAAGTTCCATCCTCACCATCTCGATGTCTGGAAATCCACAACTATGCGTTTTTCCCGACACTTTTTACCTCGCACTACTCTGTTGTGGAACCAATTACCGGCAGGGGTATTTCCGAACGGATACGACATAGGGACCTTCAAGAAAAGAGCTTACTCATTCTTAAAAGGCCGGCAACGCAACTGCAAGACCTCTGGTATTGCAGATGTCCATGGGCGGCGGTGATCACTTACCATTAGGTGCACCTCTTGCTCATTTGCCCCCTCTTCTATAAAAAAAAAATTATATGATTATATTCTAAGCCTAATCTGACTGTCTACCTTGAAGTGTGAAGTAAAAGTGAATTACAATAATTAATTTACAATATGGATGTCGTGGTGGATGACGTAAATATAATTCAGCAAATCTACACTAGGGTTGTAACGGAACTCCGCCTCCCCTTCCGTTACTGCAGAACCTCTGCAAATAATCGAACCTCTGCCTCCGCATCCGCGTCCGCCAAATTTATGTGGAGTTTTATCGGAGGTTTATTTACGCTAGCATACAACGCGCAAAGAGCGACGCTGGGAGACGCTGCCACACGGCTGCGTACTTCAATGTAAATGATCAATATTTTGCTTGTGCCAACTGCCACGGGTACACGGGCAGGCGGACGGTATTGGGGGCGTGAATAAATGACAGAAATCAACTTGTCGAATCGTTCGGTACTGCGTAGTTGTCTTGTATTTGAGCCGTGATTGTTTTCAGTGATTTAGTGCATGATTAATATGATGTACCTATTTAAAATAAATATTTTTGACTGTCATAAACCATAATCTATTTTTCTTACTTCAAATTTCACCTCCGCCTCCGCCTCTGTTAACCTCTGCATCCGCGGAGGCGAACCTCTTAACCTTCGCATCCGCCTCCGCCTCCGCTAACAATGCCTCCGTTACAACCCTAATTGACACTCATAAGTGTTGCCATGGGAAAATAACTAGAGAACACCAGTTGCAGTTGCAGCGTCAGCGATCTTCCTATGGTTCCACTATGTAATTTATATGAAGGTGACTATATTTATTTATTTATAACTAGTATAAAATTACTACCTGTGCAATTTGAAAAAGTATAAAAAGGTTTTCAATGTGGTAATTTTTTCAACCGACTTCCGAAAAGGAGGATTCATAATTCGGCTGTACGTTTTTTTATGTTTGTTACCTCAGAACTCGGACATTTATGAATCGAATTTAAAAATTTATTTTTGAGAGAGTTTACTCTCTTATATGGTCTCATTTTAATTTGGAGAAGATCTGATGGAGGGTTCCGGGAGATATAGGAAATGGGGAGTCGCTTGCTGCTGTTTTACTGCTTTAAGAATATTGTTTGTTATATTGTGCAACCCAATTTTATTGTTTACTAGCCGCAGCGTGCAGCCCGCTGCATTATAAAAGTTTTTGGTGAATCACGCGGGATCACCAACTTTTTCCGAGATAAAAAAGAACCTATGTGCTATTCCAGGTCATCATCTAGTTGTGTGTCAAATTTCATTCAAATCCATTCAGTAGTTTTTGCGTGATTGAGTAACAAACATCCATCCAAACATCCAAACTTTCGCATTTATAATATTAATAATATAGATAGATTAATATAGACTAGCAGTCACTCGCGACTTCATCCGCGTGATCAAAAAACATTACTTCCGTTAGCTCACTTAGGTAGCTCAGGGTTAAAAGTAGCCAAGTAACTCCGGGATAATATAGCTTTTTAAAAGTGAAAGGACTTTGAAAATCAGTCAAGTAGTTTTTGAGTTATATCGTTACAAACAAACAATCAAATCTCTCCTCTTTATTAGTATAGAAGATAATATGTACCTAGATGTACATTGTCCCTATCTTTTTCTCTATTTTTGTAATAAATTATTCAAATAGAAACAGAGTGAAGGATATGCGAAGATCCATACGCTGATGTAGAATAATATACGAGAGGCGTTCAATGTATTCTCGGTATCGGAGTGATTCACTTATTATATGGTTAATGTAATTTCATTATTTGCTAATGACACTATCTGAGGGTATAATTATAAAATTTCAACCATTTATGATCATAAATTTTCTAGTTATCCTCAGTGAAAGACGTTCAGAATGACTGACGGCCCAATGATGAAAAAAATTGAGCATCGTGCGTTTATTAAATTCCTCACTAAGCAGGGATAAAGCCAAAAAACTATTCACGAAGAGATGGTCGCTGTTTACCAAGACTCTGCACCGACGTTATCCGCCGTTCAAAAATGGTTAAGTGAATTTAAAAGGGGCAGGGAAATCATTGAAGACGACCCTCGCCCAGGCGGGCCTGTTAGCGCCATTACTGAAGAAAACGTCACAAAAGTTGAGAAACTTGTACTCGAAGATGCCCGAATAAAAATCAAGATGTTAGCAGAGATGAGTACACGTACACGCTATACTGCATGACCGTCTTAACCTTTCAAAGTTCAGTGCAAGATGGGTGTCACGAATGCTTAAAAACAAGTGCAAGTCGAGTGCTGTTAGGAGATTTTAGAACCCTGTGGTAAAAATCCAGCGAGTATATTTGATGCTGGTTGCTGTAGATGAGACGTGGGTTCATCAATATGATCCTGAGAGCAAGCAAGAATCCATGCAGTGGCATAAACAGTGTGCAGACTCCGCTAAGAAGTTCAAAGTCACCCCATCGGCCGGAAAAATTATGGCCACGGTTTTTTGGGATTCTAAAGGAATTTTATTAATCAAGTACACGAAAAAGGGTGAAAGTATAAAGGCAGAAACATACGCAAACACTTTATGCAATTTGAGGGAGGCGATTAAAGGAAAAAGGCGAGGAAAGCTCATAGCGGGGGTGTTGCTGTTTTGCGACAAGGCGCCAGTTCACACCGCGCGTTACGAAGGCTGCTGTACGAGACTGTAGCTTCGAGGAAATTAACCACCCACCTTACAGTCCAGACCTGGCCCCTAGTGATTACTACCTATTCCCAAATTTGAAGAAAGATCTTCGTGGAAAGCGATTTTCCGACAATGAAGAACTGAAGGCAGCGATTAATGCGCATTTTAAAGAGAAGCCGGTAGAATATTTTTTCCAAAGTTTACAAAAATTAACACCTCGTTCTAATAAATGTATTGAGGTCCTAGGAGATTACATTGAGAAAAAGATTTTTCCCAAAATGTTCTGACTTCTTTCATACCTATACCGAGAATACATGAACGCCCCTCGAAAACTAGCGATCGCCCTGTGATCGAAATTCAACCATAGACTGAACAATAAAATCTCTTCTAAGTTTGACAACGGACTTTAACCGTATATAAACGTTATATTATGTCAATTTTTAAATTTAATAGATCTATCCTTAGATAAATAATTGGTCTCGCTGTGCTTGACTAGATACCGCCGACGTACTTGTCAAATGCGGCAATAAATACTACGCCGAAACCGGCGTATCCGATTCAGTCACCAATCACAATGCAAGCTCTATTGAGCACACTACTCACTGTTATCCATTTGCACTTTGTGCCGTCTTTATTTTTTTTTATTTTTTTTTTTATTTTTTTCTTTATTTAATTGTTTTTAGTTGTTAGTGCCTTATCTATTTTTACATATATATATATATATATATATATATATATATATATATATATATATATATATATATATATAAATCAATTGCTGTTCGTTATCCTAGCTAAAACTCGAGAACTGCTAAACCGATTTGGCTAATTTTAATTTTGAATTACTTGTTGAAGTCCAAGGGAAGGTTTAAAAGGTGAGAAAATATAGAAAAAAATAAGAGTATTTAAAAAGGCAGAACAACGTTTGCCGGGTCAGCTAGTAATTTAATATATTTTACCGCATATTTAAAAATATTATGCGCGTGCACTCCTCCACAATGAAAACTTTATCTGTGCCAAATTTCACACTCCAATTTTCCAATACAAAAAAAAATTCGCGCAATTGTCTTAAAAAAGGTTACAAAAGTTTTACTTCACGTATTTATATTAAATATAAATATTAGACCCCTCCCCGTTTTGGCTCCGGGCTCCTTTAAAGAATAGGCCAACTGCTGTTCTGCCAGGCAGGCCGTAAAAGGCGACCGATTGGCTATACGAGTCACTACCATCGTGACTACTAGGCGGTAGAGTTCTGCATTGTCTCGCCCGGATCTGGTACCATCGTCTTACCTATTCCTGCCGCATTAGCGTCAGTGATAGTCACTGTCTTGTTCCGATTTGGAGGATAAGGTAGCCGGTAAACTTATGCATGTGGCATTAGACCTCGCCACAAGATAGCAACGCACCATTACCACTTTTGGTGTCTATAGGCGATGGTTGACTCTTTCCATCAGGAGACCCATCTGCTTGTTTATATTGACACATAAAAAATTGACATTGAAATGCTTCGTCGAGTGTGGCTTTTGTTACCTAAATATGCAATTTAAAAAAGTATATTCACGCCCGTATCCCCGAAGACGTAGGCAGAGGTACAATCAGTGCACCCACGATTAGCCGAAGATACTTAGTAATGTAATAGGTGGCAAGCCTTTCGCCAACCGGACACTTATCCAATCCCAGGCAGCGTTGTTTTTATTAGAAAACTGAAAAAATACATCTCTGAATTGCCCGACCTGGGAATCGACTCTGGGACCTCTTATGGTCAAACCCTACACCGAATCATTAGAGTGATCTACCTCAGTGGAGAGGCGAGTTTATAAAATTTAAAAAGAAAACAAATCTAGATAGAAGCTAATACCTTGTTCATACGTTATTTTAACATTCGAGAAGAAATGCTCTAGCTATATTTCAGTAAAATAATAATATCTCTTCAAAGGAAGTTTTGCTGAAATCAAGAATACGGGCACAACGTACAACCTTGATAAAATTTAACACTCGCCAGCGGTACTAGTAAAACCGCGATTTATTTAAATTCTATCATCATCATCTATCAATAAATTACATATATACGTGCTTGTTTCAGTATAAATTATGCAAGGAAATAAATGTTTATGCAATCAACTGCTAATACTTAAGTTACGTATGAATAATGGAAAAATAGGAGAGGTCTACAAAAAAATATTTTGTTTTGATGTTGACAATTCAATGTTATAATTTGGTCTACAAAAAAAGAATTTTGTTCTGATGTTGACTATAATTTTGTTTACTACTTCTTAAGAAGTCGTCCGAAGGCATGAAAACACTAAACCTACGTACAGTTTTATAAATTAAGTAAAAAATGCATTTTATCATATTTCATGTCATCGTATCCGCTTACAGCAGCACCAAAATCATTGTAGTTTGTAATCCTTGTGATACCTGAGTAATCCTTGAAGTTTAATTAGTTATGGCACGGCAATCAAACTGACAATATGATAATAATAGTTTTACAGTATTTTTACGTATTCAACCGCCGATTCAAGTTCCGTGTAGAGAGCTCTCCATTTATACATAAATAATCTGTGGCTCTCCATCCCTAGGCCGATCATAGCAGGTGTCCAAGGCTCTATATTGTCACCTCTATTATTCTCTCTCTACACGAGTAACGTTCCGCGTGAGCCGCACATCGAACTGGCATGTATAATGTCGAAACTTGTGTATGAACCACTGTTAAAAAACAACATTCAAATAAAAAATGCATCGAAATCGGTTCACCCGTTTATGAGCTATGGTACCACAGACAGACAACCAGACACAGACACAGGCAGACATACAAACAAATAGACAGACATACAGATACAGACAGTCATACAGACACACAGACATACAGAAACACAGACAGACATATAGACAGACACACATAGCAGTCCAACTTATAACTCTGCTCTTTTTGCGACGGGCGTTAGTAAATAACCAATAAAAATAAGTAAAAAGTTGGGACCCGTAAGTTGATCAGCACTAATTTCTTAACTATTATTTAAAAAATCGGATATTGGATAAAATAATCAAAAATGTCTGGTTTCTAGAATCGCGGTGTCGCGGTCGCGGGCTGAACGAGGGTTTGACGTCATAGTATGAGCGCGCGTAATCTCGGAAATTTAAAAAATGGCTTAAGCTTCTAGTCGTTATAACTTCTGAAATACTACATGTACCTATTGAAGTGAAATAAAAACTAATGTAATGTACATGATCCACCCTCCGATATCAGGTGTATTTAATAGTATTAATTTGACCCTTTTGTGTTCCCTTTACAGAGCTTGTACAAAATCGTACCCAAACCCATGGTAGCCGCGGCAGACTACAACTCAAATCTAAATCCCTATCCCAAAATACGTAGACCCCGCCACGTTCCCACCGATCTGGATGATCCTACACACGCTACGCTGTCGCCGCCAGCGTCGACTAGGACTCCTGTTTCACCCATCAGCGAACCGAGACTAAGGTCTAGAATCAGCTGAAAAAAAACAATTCCAGTAACCCTGACATCGCAAATAACGAGCCCACACTAAGTCGAGGTTCGGTGTCACAGGAGACACCCTTAGCACAGAGAGCATACAGCCCTCCAACTTTAAACTCTGGCTGAGTACTCTGCTCGCCCATGCGTCCGTTTAAGGCACACAAGGCCAACAGTGGTACAGTCATTCCGAAAATTTTTCAATCAGTTTTCTAGGGTTAAGAAGTAAACTAGGAACCATTATAGTTTCGCTATGTCCATCCGTCCATCCGTCCGCACAATAGCTCAGAGATCCTTAGTACTAGGAAACTGTAATCTATACATATAATAAAATCGTAGGAAAGTCAAAACTGTACATTGAATATTTTTTAAAAGAATGCTTGGGGCGTGATCTATAATCGATATCGAAGCCAAAAACATAGTTTTTAGAATTTTTGTCTGTTTGTCTGTTTGTCTAAATGTATGTCCGGGGTAAACTCAAAAATTACTGCATGGATTTACTTCAAATTTTGCATGAATATTACTGATAGTTCGGGTCAACATATAGGCTACATATTATCACGCTATCACCTACGGGGGAGGAACAGTGCGGAATAAACGAAGTCCGCGCGGACGAAGTCGCTGGCAACAGCTAGTTTGGCATAAATATACATATTATTAGTCACGCCAACAGAGTGGTAATATAAAATCTTGAAAAATATTTTTAGGGTAGCTCCTCTACATGTAAAGTGGGCATGTAAATTTTTGTTCTCGTGTACTCCACAGTGTGGGGTATCATTGGATAGCTTTTTAAAAAATATTGTAGGTTTGTGAAATCAATTTTTTGATTTAAAGACTCGTTTGTGAAATATTAAGCGTGAAATTGCTATTGGAACGAAGTTCCTTACGGCAGGCTTGGAGGGGATAGGGATTTTGCTGCGCGACCGAACTGAAAAAAATGTGATAGTAAAACCGTAAGAAAAATGCGTGGAATAAAAGCGTTAAATAAGACGTGCGCAGGCGCGACAGTCGCGTACACAAGCGAGTAGTGCCGTTTAGCCGAAGGAAGTTCGTTCCTGCCTGGTGTCCCGCGACACCACATCATTTTTTTTTTGTTAGAGTCAAGTTTCCCACCCTCTACCAGCTAAACGGTTGATTTTGGGGGTAAGAAAAAATTCACGGCAGTAGTAAATACAATGAAAAATGGAAAAAAAATGGAAAACTATCACGCCTCTGAAGACTTTACAAGTTTTTGCGTAATAGTCGACCAGCTTATAATGTGTACTTGAAGAAGTTTTTATAGGCGGTGAACCTGTGGTGCGGATATATCCGTCATTGACGTTAAATAGGTTAAATGTTCATAGTATAAAACAATAAAAGCCCTCATTTAGTCCGCATTATTGTGATTGGTAACTTCGGAACCCTACATAGCGCGTGGCCCTTACCAATTTTTTACACTAACTACAATGTCTTAAAAATATCAAATATACGGTTCAACATAATTAAAACGAGTATTTTTTCTTGACATTAGTGTATATTTTACCAAAAATACCATTTAAATTAGTAAAATATGTGTTTGATTTCGATTAGGCAAGAGTAGAGCACTATCTAAAGTATTAATATGGATTTTCCTAGTGATACGTAAAAAAATAAATGCCATTGGAATTTCCCTTCTAATGTTTAACTTTTTTAAGTCTATAATAAAAAAAAAACAGCAGATAGTTCTTCTGGCGGAAAGATAAACAGAGATGTGATATAATATGTGTATAAACCGAAAGTAGCTGGTTTAAATCCAGCCAGTGTCAATTTTTTTAACAAATTTTAGGTTTTTACAATCTATATTTTAATATTATAAATGCGAAAGTTTGGATGTATGGATGAATGTTTGTTACTCAATCACGCAAAAACTACTGAATGGATTTGAATGAAATTTGGCACACAGGTAAATGGTGACCTGGAATAGCACATAGACTACTTTTTATCCCGGAAAAATTAAGTGGTCCCGCGGGATTTGCCAATAACTTTTATAATGCAGCGGGCTGCACGCTGCAGCTAGTAAGATATAATTTTAATATAAGGTTTTTACAATCTTATCGTATCTTACCAAATCTTTGCATTTCAGGTGCTCGCTTAGGCCAGTTGCAATCTTTGGCAGGGTTAGCTACCATACTACAAAAGTTCACCGTGGAGCCCTCAATCAACACACGCAGGAACTTAAAAATGTCCACCATGCATGAATTATTGCAAACTGTAGAAGGTGGAAAACCTTTGAAGTTAAAAATGCGAAATATATAAATGTATTTACTAGCATATTATTTATTCATGAACGAATGATTTTAATAATTCTATAAATTATATTTCATAGTTATTTAAGAAAAATATACTATTGCTAAGGAAAAATCGATGTATTAACATATATTTACGAATAAATATTTCCTATGTACCTACACAAAAAGCATTGGGTGTTTTTACAAATAATTTCATTGTACTAATATGTATTTACAACAAAAAATGTAAAAAAAATAAATTCAAGGTATATCTTAGCACAGAAGTTGTATTTACCAACTAATTGGCTTTGTATTTCAACTAGCTTTTACTCGCGGCTTTGTTCGCGTGACCCAAAGTCATGTAAAAAAGTAGCCTATGCCACTTCTGTATAGTATATTTTTAATGGAAAAAGAGTTTTAAGATTTGTCGGTCGACCGATTTCGGATCAGTAGTTTTTGAGTTTTTTTCATATTTTTCATATATTTTCATAATATTAGTATAGATATAAAAAGATGTACTTACCAACAAAGTAGACTTGTTTAAGTAGACGTATTTATTATAATTTGAATCCGATATACTTACGAATAAAAAGGATATTCGTTCTACATCGTCTTCGTGTAACTTTTGTATTCGTATGTTATATATATATATATATATATATATATATATATATATATATATATATATATATATATATATATATATATATATATATATATATATAATCTCTCATCTGTAATCTATATATAATATCTTTAGATGTTTATAATGTGTATATAAGAAATTTCAAAAGCAGTTAAGCGAACTAATGTATAAATAAAATAATACGTAATAATGCAAATATCGACAATATTGTGTGGACGCGTGCTAACCTCTTAATACCGTTTAATCTTGTCGATTGTGTTTGACTTAGTGTAAAACTGTAATCAAATAATAGAATGTTAGGTAATACGAGTGTGCCTTTATTTTGAAATTCTTGTCATCGCAACGCTCTCCATGGATACTAACTGCCAAGACCGTGTTGAGGAGTATTCCGTGATCATAAGTTGGATAGAAAATCTACGTTGCACGCATCTGTGTGCCATTTGTTGCGAATGTTAATGAGAACAAGCAGAAATAAAACCAAATTTATTGCAGAGAATACGGTTCAAGATTTATTTAATAGATTTAGGCGTTACTTTGCGAAAATCCATTTTTTAAATTATTTTGAAGAAGAAATTTAAAGAAGAAAGAAAGGTTATCACCAATATATTATATTTATTTTACATTATTTATACATTATTTACTACGTATAGAAAACATTATTAGTAACACGACAAACATCGTAATATACAAATAAATACAAAAGCAAAACGTATCCCGCTAGATAAAATATAGCCCGCTCCACTTATTGTCTCGCTGGTATTAGCACTCTACCTTACGTAAATTGTCTAACGCAGTGTTCCGCAAACTTTTTGTGCTCAAGGAACATCTAGGAAAACTAAAATTATTGAAGGTACACTACAAATTAAAAGTTCGTTTTTAAGTAATATTAATCAACATTTATTGTTAATCAACAAACCCAAACTTTAAATTTCAGAAAAGGTTTAATGTGAAACATTGTGGAGTAATGGTTGACAGGGCTGCTCTCATTTCTTCGTCGGTCGTTCTGAGGCGTTTCCTTTTTTCGAAAGAGTCGAAAATCCTAAGTCACTCAAATAGGTCGTTGAAAATGGCAAAAACATTGCAATAGCATTCTTTGAAAGCAGAAGATATTGCATTCGCTCGCGTGATTTGTGTAGGTATTTTACTTACCCTTACTGACTTACTAAAATATTTTTATAAGATAACCTTATTTTTCCGCGGCACACCAACTCATCATCACGGTACACCAGTGTGCCGCGGTACACACTTTGCGGAACACTGGTCTAACGTGTAGTAGAAAATAATAAAAGTTGACGAAATATATATAGCACATGCTACGTGCAGCCGTAACGATACATCATCGGCGCGGTCTCCAGCTACCTGAGTTGAGCCACTTGAGTGTTTTTTCAAATATGTAAGTAGAGGGTGGGTCGCTTAGACCGACCGCGACAGTTGACATTGTGGTGTCATTTTTAGAGATACGTGTTCATTTCACCGCATCTGTGATTTATAACAGTTAAATGTTTTTCTGTATTGGCCCGGGTCCCCTTTTAAGTTTAGACCATCTGACATTCTGCCGGGCAGTTCGTAAATGGCGAACGATTGGTTATACGTGTCGTGTCACTGCCATCGTGACTACTAGGTGCCACCTGGTACATCATCTTCGGTGTCTATAAGCAATGATTGTTTCTTTCCTTCAGGAGAGAGTTATGTTTGTTTGCTTTTTCATGATACATAAAAAATACGTTAGATAAAACTTAAAACTTGCAACCTAAAACGACATCCAGTTAACATTAGGCTGTAGAGATTATATACCGTCACGCCGTTTCCTTTGCAAAGTACACAGAGAGAACTTCAATCGACGCTCTAGCTGTTTACGATTATACGATTAATCAGATAAGATAGGTGGTGATCGCCATTGCCGCATTTTACCGACATGTATCGATTACAATAGTTTACACTAAATTTACAGCATGTCGAAAAAATGATTATTTAATAGATACAATATCTTCGGAATAATATGTAGTAGACCGTGCGTACACAAAAAATTAACCCAAGAAACTCAATGGTTTAAGCACATGGTAACTTTTTCGATTTTATATTTCTACGCATTGTACACCCCTCGTAATACGTGGTCACTTCTAATGTTGATATATTATACAATATCTAAACATTTTTAACCGACTTCTCCGTAAAATATAAATGCTAACATGTATTTAATGGTTTGGTTAAAATGTTCAAAACTTCCTTTTAAGTCAGATAATTAAGTTGATTAGGTATGCTGACGGTACTGTCTGTTCGTCTGTGGTTCGTCTGTTCAACGCGCCTCTCTTTGGCTGATGCCACTGTAACAATTTGTGACATTACAACTATTTTCAATCATGTAGCTGTATCATAGATACTTTACGGGTTTTTTTTGGTATAAGTGTATAAGCTGTAGAAAGAAGGGCGCGAATGGAATACACCGCATCAATCTAGATCTGTTATTATTTTTTTTCTATTATATTTTAAATTTGAATGATTTTCTGAATTTATTGCGTAGTATACGCAAGTTTGTATTTATTCACATCGTGTTTTTTAATGTTGTGTATAATATACATAAATCATGTATGTGCATATTCATTTTTGCATACCCATTCATATTATTATACGTAATTATACTAGTATAACATTACAGATTATTATAACGCACACATGTATATGCATACTTAACATAAATTAAGGTAAATATAATTATAATTATGATTGTTTTTGTTTATTTTTGTTTTTTTTATGTTTTTTTTTCTTTTTTATATGTTTTGTTATTTTTTTAAAATTTTTATATTATTTTCTTATATCTAATACATATATAAGTTACATAAGACTATTTTTGCATACACATGTGTTGTTAGTAATTTTATATATATATATATATATATATATATATATATATATATATATATATATATATATATATATATATATATATATATATATATATATATATATATATATATATATATATATATATATATATATATATATATATATATATATATATATATGCATTAAGCTAACTATCTTAAGATTACTAATTATATTAAACAATTTATTAATTATAATTATATCTTTACAATCTTATAATTAATAGTTTAATCATTAAAATTAAAATGTATTTGTGCAAAGTATAAAAATATATTTTAATGTATATGTTATTTATTATAAAACATTGAAATAAAATATTAATGAATTCATGATAACATTTAGGCAAAGTGTTTATGTAGATCTGTCGTTTACAAGGTCCCATTGAATTCTTTTAAATTTTTAACTATGTTGATTATTAAATTGGTGAATGTGTCAATGGTTGTTTGCGTTCTAATTATATCGTTAAGTAGGTACGGTGCGATATTTAGTGTTGTAGAAGCAACTAAATGTTGGTTTCTGGATGCTTCAAATCTCGGACAGTTTTGTATTAGGAGTTTGATTGTCTGTGTGGTTGTATTGTCACATGGGCATTTACTGTTTTCAGTTATTTTGAAGCGGTAAAGGTATTCTTTGTGATAGCCATGATTTGTAAGTATTTGTGTAATTTGAAAGATAGATTTAATGTTATTTATAAAGTTTGTGAAGCTGTTAAAGTCTAGAAGTAATTGTTTGATATGATGATCTTGATCTATATTATCGTATAGTGCTTTTGTCATTAGCTTTATTTTTTTGCAGTATATTTTACATAACTCATAGGAATGTTATAATAATCTGGTTCTTTATTCAGTATAGCTGCGCTTTTTGCTGCTTCATCGGCCATTTCGTTACCTCTGATCTTGTTGTGTGCTTTAACCAATAAGAAGTTGACATTATTTCCGTTATAAAATAATCTATGGATAATTTTATGAATTTTGTTGACAATAGGATTATGGCTATTGGGATTACATAGTTCAATCAGTGCTGACATTGAGTCAGATAAAATAGTTGTGTGAGGTGTGTCGTTAGTGTGTGTCCACTCTATGGCCTTTAATATAGCAAATAATTCAGCTTGAAATACAGAGCATAAACCGTGTAGTTTGAATTTATGAGTCGTTATGTTATTTGCAGGTTAAATAGTGACGTAGGCGCAGCCAACTTTATCGTCTATTTTACTTCCGTCAGTATAAATTTGTATAAAATTATTTGATGTGGTTGAGAAAATCTCTTCCTGTGAGGTAATTTCTTTGCAACTGATATTGACTCTTAGGGCTGGATGTAACATTTCGGGAATGGACGTAGGCTTTTCGATTAGTAAATTGTCAGGAAGTAATGTTGATATTCTGTGGATCCTGGCCAGTTCTATTTTAGCGAGTTTATTTATTTTATGTGGTAGGAAGTAAGTTGGGATAAAGAAATTGCAACTTCTGTTCGAATGGTGCGAAAACCTTGGATGATTTTAATTGAGAACAATCTTTGAAGCGACAAAAGCTTGTTAAATATATATTTTTTATTTAAACTTTTGTACCAAATTCCGCATGCATATGATATAATTGGTACTATTACTTGATTATATATAATTTTGATGTTTTCGGGATGAATTCCCCATTAAGGTTTAACGAAGGTTATCAGTTTATTATAAAGTTTTTTCGATTTTTCTATAACGTGATCTACATGTTTGTTAAAGTTTAGTTTTCTGTCTAGAATTAATCCAAGGTATTTTAATGTCTGTTTTAAATTGTAGTGATATGTCATTCATTTTTATTTTACATTTTGTTGCTTTGTTTGTAAATGCAATCATTTGTGTTTTGTTTGGTCCAAATTCTAATTTATTACGTTCCCCCCATGTATTGATGATTTTAAGCGCTAAATTGGCGTTGTCTTCTAGGTCTTGTGTATTTTCCAGTTGTAACATCCAGTTGTAAGTTTTTTTTTATATCATAAGATAGCAAACAAGCAGATGGGTCTCCTGATGGAAAGAGTTAACCATCGCCTATAGACACCAAAGATGTTAATGGTGCGTTGCTATCTTGTGGCGAGGTCTAATGCCACATGAATAAGTTTACCGGCTACCTTACCCTCCAAACCGGAACACGACAGCGACAAGCACTGACGCTATTGCGGCAGGAATAGGTAAGGCGGTGGTACCAGACCCGGGCGAGACAATGCGGAACTCTACCACCTAGTAGCCACGAAGGTAGTGACTCGACAGCCAATCGGTCGCCTTTTACGACCTGCCTGGCAGAACGGCAGTTGGCCTATTCTACAAAGGAGGCCGGGACCAACACGGCGGCGGTAGTGTAATAATTAGTAGTGTATCAAGGATCAGATTCCACATAGTAGGCCCGCATACAGATCCTTGTACACATCCTTTAGACGTTGTCTTTTTGACATAACTGTCTGCAAAATTTATGACTACTTCTCGGTCTTCTGTGTAGTTAAGGAGAATTTGGTATATACATTTTTGGGCAATTTATTTGTCTAAGTCTTCCAAAAATAGCAGGCCACCAAGCGCAATCGAATGCGGCTCTGATGTCTAGAGAGATGGCTAAAACTTCTTCT
Organism: Apodemia mormo; assembly: GCA_036924255.1. NCBI lineage: Eukaryota > Metazoa > Arthropoda > Insecta > Lepidoptera > Riodinidae > Apodemia > Apodemia mormo. The sequence continues at coordinate 8,937,681 of JAUPFN010000007.1, read as the reverse complement.
TGTTTGTTTTTAGCAGAATTTATAATATTCAAAGCATGACTGATGGCATCAACTGTTGAAATTTGTGGTTTGAATCCGAATTGATTTATACTATGACTATGAGAAGTATATATTATATAGTATACTAACCTGTTTATAATTAATTTTTCTAAGACTTTTCCAAAGACGTTTATGAGCCCTATGGGTCTAAATGACGATAGTTCTGAATAATCAGCTTTGCCTGGCTTAGGTATGACCTTAGTGATAGCTTTTTTCCAGCATTTGGGAAAGTATGACAGTGACAAGCATCTGTTCATAATATTGATGATGATATGAGGATGTTCTTGAATGAACTGAGCACAAATATCAGCGGTAAGATGGTCTGGTCCAGGTGATTTGTTGTGGCTAAATGAGTTAATGCAGTACTTTATTTATTTATTAGATACTTTATGGTTTGACCATGGAACTCATATGGGACTATTATGTTTGACTTTGACGCTTATTTGACACCGACATTGATCATGTTGACATAAATATTATACATTTACAGTTTAGGTACAATATCCAAAAATTTCTAACCCACCTGAAATAATTAGTATAATATATCAACTTTCAATGATTTTTTTTTGATAGAGTTTAAACAAAAATTTGCAAAATTATCTCCTAATTTTACCAAATGTCGGTAAAGTATGTCAAAGTGTATTATGGGCCATATGAATCATTCTATACACTATCTCATAAGCCACAAAAATTAAGGGGATTGAAAAGTAAGTACATATCACCTAAAAATTTACATATAGAGGTATATATTCGCAGTATCTACACGCAGTGGGTCGTCGTTCATACGTATTGCACGCTTCAACGATAAGCGGTTCAGATAGTTCTCTGCTCTCGCCTTACCAAAATCAAGCAACTTTCTGAAGTAAAAATGTCTATATTATTTTAGAGTATCCTCACCGAGTATCGCAATAAAACATAATATACCTTTGTTTATATTACGATGCGTACAGCGGAATGCAGAGTTGTTAGAGTGAACATTTTATTTTATTTTGTAGGATAGTAAACAAGCAGATGATTCTCCTGATGGTGGTTATGCAATATGCATAAGTTTTAGTCGATAAACTTGCCTTCCAAAGCGGGACACGGCGGTGACAAACATTGACGCTATTGCAACAGGAATAGACAAAGTTGCGGAACTCTACCACCTTGTAGATAAGATGGTAGTAACATGTGATGCCTGCAACGCCACCTACGGAGCCAAGTTGTGAATGTAAGGCATCCAAGGAACTTATGTACGACTAGCTGATGCCTGCGACTTCGTCCGCGCGGACTTCGTTTACTCCACAAAGCTCCTCCGTTGTGGGTGATAGCGTGATAATATGTAGCCTATATGTTGATCCGACCTATTAGTAATATTCATGCAAACTTTGAAGTAAATCCATGCAGTATTTTTGAGTTTACCCCGGACATACATACAGACAAACAGACAAAAATTCTAGAAACTATATTTTTGGCTTCGATATCGATTGTAGATCACGCCCCAAGTATTCTTTTAAAAAAATATTCAATGTACAGTTTTGACGTTCCTACGATTTTATTATATGTATAGATGTATAAATAACTGGAATTGTTACGAAGTAATATTTGAAAAATAAAAATGCATTTTATTTCGTTACTAATAAAGTTGACATTTGTTTTCTACTTAACAGAGGGGAAAAACGTTGTGAGCAAGAGAACGGCAAGAGTGGATGTTGTCCCTTTCTTGCAATTGCCAGTGTAAATAAAACTATCTGTTGTTAGATTTTTATATATTCGGTAATCGTTAAATGCCTTTTATTCATATATGTCGATAAATACATTAGCATGAAATGTATTGTAATTAACACAATAAGTTCTAAAATGTGCTTATTTTAATTATTACGTAATTACTTATGCAATGCAAAAACTGTTTCTCAAATTTGTAGAATTACTTAGTAGTAATTTGCAAATTACGCATGGCCGCACTTATATATGGCGATTGGCGCTTTATTTAGTAGAAAGAGACGCACTCCACCCATGTCGTGGTACTTTTCGGAACAATTTTGAAGCGCGTGTGAACATTCCGGGTAGAATGTCACTTCCTTGAAGGTATCTAGTGAACCACTCGAATGTACACAAAAGTATAGTATAAAATAAATCTGATTATTAGGATATCAGTGACAAACCGGTAGTAACACACAACTATATGGAACTAGTTGATCGTACTATTTCTGCCGCAATAGCGTTATTACTTGTCGGTGTCGTGTTCCGGTTTGGCGGGTAAGGTAGCCGGCAAACTTATGCATGTGGCATTAGAACTCGCCACAAGATAGCAACGCACCATTAACATCTTTGGTATCTATAGGCAATGGTTGACTCTTTCCGGCAGGAGACCCATTGCTTGTTTGCTATCTTATGTTTTAAAACAGACAAAACTCAAAAATTTATTATAACCATTTCTACCATTTAGAAGATTAGTGACGAACCGGTACCCGGTAGCAACGTCACCTACGTTGCTACCGGGTCCAATTTTAATTACTAGAGGCCCAGTCTAATGTACACAAAAAAATGATTAATATAATTTCTGGAAATTTAGAAATTAGGAATTCTGGCATACAACAGCAACGCTAGTAAGGCACCATTTTTTTAAATATTATAAGATAGCAAACAAGCAGATGGGTCTCCTGATGAAAAGAGTCATCCATCCTATAGACAGTCCAGCCTATAGACACCAAAGATGTTAATGGTGCGTTGCCATCTAGTGGCGAAGTCTAATGACACATGCATACCGCATAAGTTTACCGGCTACCTTACCCTCCAAACCGGAACACGGCAGTGACAAGCACTGACGCTATTGCGGCAGGAATAGGTAAGGTGGTACCAGACCCGGGCAAGACAATGCAGAACTTTACCACCATTTTCTTTAACCATTTTTTAAGTAAATGTCACCGTGTTTTTACCCTATTCGAGAACTTTATGATAGTCTAAGTATGTGTTTACTGTGTAAGTACATAGATATTATGTATGTTTGTTCATATGTGGCGTTACAGAGACCAAACGCGTGGACCAAATTTGATGATTGTTATGTCAATTATTTCGTCTTAACCTTGCCAGCGTCACTAAAGACATGACAGTGATCCAAATTCACCAAAGGACAACCAGACAAGATTTAAAAAACCGATTATGTCCATTTGGGTGTTGTTGAATAGGTAGGTATTTAAAAATCGTCTTAGGTTTTTTCATCATTTTTACAGATCAACTACAAAAATTCGGATTCCGGGTAGACTTAGTACCTGTGGAATTTGTGAACTATTGCGTGCTGGAAATGTGTGGTCATGAGGTCTGAAAATTCGTCAGTATTTATTATACAACACTTTATTATGCACAAATAGTATAAATACATTTAGCAAACTTTATTGCTAACTAATCGAGTTGGTTCAGGCCTCCATTGGAGAATAGACCATCTGCCGTTCACCATATTATTGTTACGAATAATCTAGAAACGTGTAGAGTTGGAACGCTGGAGAGATCTAGAAATAAAAGGAAAAGATAGCTACTCCTATTGACAAACAAATACTTGATCTAAGCTATACCATAATGAACTTTGTGGTATAGAGCATAAGGTTGAAAGTAGCGTGTACTAGGATTATACTAGGAGAATTATATATTACTCAGAGTGCTATATAACATGTTAGAATTTGCATATAAATTGCGAGATTTTTCGAAGATTGAAAAGATGGTTGTCTCGTCAAAACGAAGCGGTTCACAAAAATTCAGCTTGTTATTAATCAAAAAAAGTTTGTTCGTGGGACCACGTTCTAAACGGGGTGGTCAAACAGATGGTGATACTATATTCGTACAAGGCGACCAATTAGTTAAACATATTACCATCGTAATTAATAAGTGGTAGAGTTCCCGGAAAATAAAAACTTTCCCGGGGTTCACCAAAAACTTTTATAATGCAGCGGCCTGCACGGCGCAGTTAGTAACTATATATTTGTTTTACCACTGATCCGCGCTTGGGAAAATGTATATGTATAAACAAAGAAATTCCAAAATCAGTTTTGCCAAGTTTTTACAATCGTGATATTCTAATCGCACTTGCGTCTATCGTCCCGAAGTTATATGCGCGCTAAGGCACACGCGGTCCGGAATGTATGCGAAAATAGCCGATAATGGCCGGTCACATCTGCATTTATCGTGTCATTGCACGAAGCTTTGTGACAATAGATGCAATTGCAGCTGAGGCATACGTGTAATCATAAAATGTGTAAAATTGTTTTTCTAAAATTCCAGATATTCAGATGTAACATAAAGAATCTCTTATTCAATTCGCCACCAGAAAATGACCCGGTGTGTATCAGGGCGTTGCACGCAGTGCTGGATTCTTACGAAAAGTTTATAAGAACTAGGAATTACATGTGGTTCTGGTCTCTCTTAGAGGAACAGATATTCACTAGGGGTGATTTCACTCCAAAAGAAGTGTGGGCGTTTGAAGTTGATTCTAATTTCGAAACGTATTTAGCATGTACTTGTTGCGGCATTATACGGAAAAAATGATTTTATATAAAGTCAAAATCACACTAAGAGTTTAAATATTTATTGAAATCAGTCTATATCTAATATAATATGTAGGTATAGGTATATATATATATATATATATATATATATATATATATATATATATATATATATATATTTTATTTTTATTTTTTTAATTTATATTTTTTTATTTATATTTTTTTTCTTTTTCTAGTGCCGAACATTCGGCACTAGAAAAAGTATCTTTTTTGCACTGTTTTGCTTAAAATCTACGCTAATGTTATAAAGAGGAAAGATTTGTATTCTATATTTTTGTATATTGTATCATCTAAACTCAAAAACTACTAAACCGATTTAAATATATATATATATATATATATATATATATATATATATATATATATATATATATATATATATATATATATATATATATATATATATATATATATATATATGTGTATATACATACTACATATATATATATATACTACAGCAAACTTAGCATTTTTATAATGACTTTCAGACTAATATACCGATTGACTTAAAAGTCTAATCAGCTTTTCTTTCTATAAATTGTGTCAAATAAGCAAATTGCATCAAAATTGGTCGATTTATCTGGGATTTAGTAATATCGAAAATTCAAAAAAAATTTTTTTTTATATTGCTTCGACATTTCTGAGTCTGTAGATTACGTAGCTATGAAAACATTTTAGAGGTCAAAAATTGCGTTGAATGCCATTCGAAAGACCAAAATCAATCATCGTTTATAAAATATGGAGCATTTCAAAAATTTTGAAATTACTGTCATTATATATATATATATATATATATATATATATATATATATATATATATATATATATATATATATATATATATATATATATATATATATATATATATATATATATATACATATATATAATTGGAATCTCGGAATCGGCTCAAACGATTTTCATGAAAGTCACAAATTAGGGGTTTTTCGGGTCAAGGAATCGATTTACCAAGGTTCCAGGTCCAAGAAAAGCTCGGTTCCCAAGATATGGGTATGTGAAAAACCGAGCAGAACTCGGTCAACCAGGTACAGAAAAAAAATTCTATAGGAATCGATTTATCGAGGTTCCAGGTCCAAGAAAAGCTCGGTTCCCAAGATATGGGTATGTGAAAAACCGAGCAAACCTCTGTCAACCAGATATTTTTAATAAACCGACAAACAAATCAATGGAGAATGTTTATTTCGCGGGGTTTGACCCATTTTACAGTAGATTGTTACAACTACGTAGGTCACATAAAAATTTGATAGTAGGTACGATTTTATGAAACACATATAATTTGTAGGGAGGTGGATGAAGTCCCTTAGCTAACCCCCTTCGCCTTTCTCCCTAGAAACCGACTCTATTTCGATGCCCCCTGCGAATATTCCGATTATAAACTATTACTGAGTTTTTCGTGTTATGTATTTTTCAGCATTTAGAGTTCATGATTCACCTTGTGAATTTTTTTCACAATTTTTCTATTGATATTTACAAAGATATGAAAATACTATTTATCTTTATGCAAACAAATAATAAGGTTTTAATCTAATTTATACTCTCCATCGACGAAAAACATATCAAACTTTTGTAAGTAAGTGTATTTTGCCTTGATATGAAGACACCTTAAAAAAGTTAGCTTTCTTTTGAGATACAAAACTATTCGAAAACGCTTCTATTACTGTCAAAATTTCATACATTTGTAGGTTATATTATATTGTGAAAAAATATAACCATATTGTACTGTTTTATTGTACCGAATGAGATGACAAGGTTTAAAAATTACCCTTGAAATGATTTTATTTCATAGGTAAGTAGTTATAAACTCTATATTTCTGTATGTAATTGCAAGCTACACTGACAAATTGTGTAAGAAGTTGTCATGAAAGGCGTATCTATTTAATCTGAGCGCACCTATCTATCTTTACGCAACGATAACTTATTTTAAAAAAAAGACGTCTGCACTTCTGCTGGAAAGAGATGATTCTCCAGATCTTTGAGTCCAGATGATATTTAGTTATTCGTTATCGCAGATATTATTTCTCAACCATTGCATGAGTTTGTGTGAAATTGGTAGTTTATGTTTGAAGCTTAGGCATATGGTATATATAACATCCTTGCCACATGGGCAGCAAATCATCATTGACATACATCAACAATCAAATGATGTCAAAAGTTACATGTGTGGTACATATTACATCCCCACAACAAGCATCATTAACATGCATCAAGTACCAAATAATGTAAAAAAAACTTAAGCATGTGGTTCATATTATAGATCTATTCCTGCCACACATGTAGCAAAGCATCGTTAACATGCATCAATTATAAAAGAGCAGCAAAGTATCATTAATAATCATTACCTAACTACCAAATGATGTCAAAACTTATGCCTGCAGCACCTATATGTGCTCAAACTAGATGTCGAAGATGATCTCAGCGATCTGCCGCACCGCAAATCGCCAAGTTCCAGTTTGAGCCCTAACATTCGTGTCACATGGGAAGCAAAGCATTATCATTTTTGGTATAGCTAGTCGACGATTGTCTCTTTTCCCCCAAAGAACCATTTTCTTGGTTGAAAGAATAAGCCTTTTTCAAAAACATGGAGTTTTGTCTCTAGCAAACCATTTTTTCTACACGGTTTATAAAAAATGTTTTATCACGTAGTGAGTAAGTGTTAGGGTTGTCATCATCAAATCATAAAAAATCATTAATAAATAAAAAAAATATTGAAAACAAACACCCGACTGCATTTAATCTTTAGAAAAGGTTCATTGCCTGAAATGAAAGCTAAAAAGAAAGAAACAAGCCCAGTAGTTTAGAATCATGTTAAGTAATAATGAATAACTTCACCACTGAAACAGTTCTATAATCGATGTAGGTACATACATATAAAACAACTCATGAATTTTAATTCATCACAGAACGATTAACAGTTGGGGCCCTTTGTGAAAATGAACCTTTTCTAAAGATTAAATGCAGTGCGGTTTTTTGTTTTCAATATTTTTTTTATTTAACACTTTTTAGTTAGGATTCATTAACTTCGATATTAAAATTGTAAGATGGTAAATTACGCAATCTTGTCATTTCATTCAGAGAGTAAATATCGTGGGGATTAATAAGTAATTTATGGTGGTCTAAACTATTTATTATTAGCTCCACTAGAGTCCTAACCCGGCTCAAAGCAACGCATGCTTTGAGCCGGGTTAGGTTCGATTCCGACTTTCACTCCAGGAACATTGTTTTTAATTGCTTTGTCGTCAAATTCTATATAGGTACACAGCCTATGGCAATTTCACTCTATTGTCCTTATAACTCTCATTGCTCCCTTTCCATTGTATAATATTATATTCAATTTACCTCTTTTATTTATATTTTGCATTAATCCCCCGTTGTAAAGGCAGAATAATGAAACATTAATTAAAGTATACGTATAAAGTAGGTACTTGTTATAAGTAGGAAAATGGTTTTAAACAAATTTAAATCGTTATACATAATATGTACCTATATCCTAAACTATTAGGTACCTACCTCTGTTGTACCTACCTATTCAAAATAGAGCATCTTCTTATGATTTCAAAACTCGAGATCTGATAAATACCCTATTTTAAAAATGGGGTGAAATCAAGGACATTCCGAATTTTGAAAATTTTCAGTTACCTAGTGGGAAGTTAAAAAAAAGGTAAAGTAAAAGTATTAACGCTCTATTAAATAGTTAGGTACCTAATAAAACCAACTAACTAACGCCCTGATTTTGCTTAAGTAGCGACCCTAACTACCAATCATCAGGGCTTGGAGACTGATTATAATAATATATTGGCTACTATCGTAACTTGGGTTTGGTTCTAAGCAGGGACAAGTATTTGTTTGAAAAGCACGTATGTTTGTATTTCTGGTTTGAATGCACATTAAATAACCAAGCGAAGCTTTGTGACGATAGACGCAAGTGCGGCCGCAGCATTAGAGATGCCACGAATATACGTCGCCAAATATTCACGTGATTTTGGTGAATATTTGGCGACGTATTTGTTTTCCCCGTGTTGGTTCCGGGCTCCTTTGAAGAATAGGCAAACTGCCGTTCTGCCAGGCAGGTCGTAAAAGATGACCGATTGGCTATACGAGTCACTACCATCGTGGATACTAGGTGGTAGATTTATGCATTGTCTCGCCTAGGTCTGGACTCTGGTACCACCGACTTACCTATTCCTGCCGCAATAGCGTCAGTGCTTGTCACTGTCGTGTTGCGGTTTGGATTTATTAGACCTCGCCACAAGATAGCAACGCACCATTAACGCCTTTGATGTCTATAGGCGATAGTTGACTCTTTCCATCAGGAGACCCATCTGCTTGTTTGCTATCTTATGATCTAAAAAAACATTAGCGAGTTCGGAGTTGATCGTATCACAAGGTACAAGTATTATTTGTTTATGAAGCTTGAGTGCTGTAAGCAGATGCTTCTCCTGATAGAAAGATGAAAAGATAAAACATCGCCTATAGACACCGAAGATGTTAATGGTGTGTTGCTATCCGTGTGACGGGATGGCAATGCGACATGCATAGGTGTATCGGCTACCTTTCCCTCTTAACCGGAACACGACAATGATAATCATTGACGATATTGTGGCAGGAATAGGTAAGGCAGTGGTACTAAATATCCGGGCAAGACGTTGCAGATATCTAACACTTAGTAGTCACGATGGTAGTGACGGAAATAGCCAATGAATCGCCACTTACAACCTGCCTGGTAGAACGACAATTGGCCTATTCTTCAAAGAAGCCCGGACCTGCACGGAGTAAGAACTACTGAACCGATTTTGATAAAACTTAGACAGTTCCCTAAGTTGTTATATAACTTATTTTAAATCAAAAATAATTATCTCGATATGTCTTTTATTTCCCGAAAAAATCCTGGACAAACATACAAATATACATACACTTACGCAATTTTGGACACATTGGACAATTACACATGCTTGGACGCCTAAATACATCATCATACCTACTCAAATGTTATCCAATTCCAACAATATTACATACATACATGTCAAACTGAAAATATTGTCTAATTGATGATAAATACTGATTAATGAAATGAATACCGAATAAGAAATACTGAAGTAGGTAGGTATATAGGTGTTTATAAAGTACGTGAATATAAATAGGAAAATTAACTTTAAATCGTTATATATCTTAAACTATTATTTAAAAAGAAAAATGATGAATAAAACCCAAAATTATTTTTAAATGCCTATTCAACGATACTCCACATAATATTGTTCATCAATATATTTTTTTTTAATTTTGACAATATAGCGCCTGGTGGTTTCCATGGTGGGTTTTAATAAATGTCATGTCTTTAGTGACACTCGCAAGGTTAAGACGAATCGATTGACATGCGAATCATCAAAATCAGCCTACGCGTTTGGCCTCTAGAATGCCACATAGGAACAAACATACATACATACATATATATATAGACTGATAAACACAATACCCTCCTGCAGTCGGGTAAAAAGCCTAACTGCACTGTATAAGGCTGGATAATTAACCCTAAAAGCCTATCTTCTTTAATAGCCAAATATGTTCGGCGTTGTTTAGCTCATTAATATAGGGTACAGGTAATGCAGTACAAGATATTTTTTTAGGGAACAGTATTATACTTTTACTAATAAATTGATAATAAATAAAATGTTAACACTACTTGTAAAAATAAATATCACGTCGATTCCCTAGTGATTAGCAGTGAATGGAACGTCAGTAGATGTTTTGGTTCACCAAGATTCACTGATTCGTGTCAGTGTTAATTTCACTTGCATAAATTTACCGGCTACCTTACTCTTCAAACTGGGCAACGACAATGATAAATATTAACGCTATTGCGGCAGGAATAGGTAAGGCGGTGGTACCAAATACCCGGGCGAGACGTGTCAGAACTCTACCAAGTCAAGATGGTAGTGACACGTACAAATGTATAACGATGACAGCACAAATATTTTAATGTGTTGTTTTATTTGGATCCATATAATAATCCATAGGAGATTAAATACACAACTTTAATAATCACAAAGTAATATTTAATAAACATTCCAATTCCTTAAAATAAAATAAAAATACATTTTGCAATATATGTTTTATTGCCGCTAGATAGAGTTCACAACTGCTTGCCAGTTTCAGGACCATCACTCCAGAGTATATTATAACAGAGCTAACTCATATAAAACATTTAACACTAATAAATTTACAATCGAATATCGAATACACATAAATAAATTTAAAGTAACAATAATTACATGCAAGGGCGGATCCAGGAAGGGGGGGGGGGGGGGTCATAAGGTCATGAGCCCCCCCCCAGGCAGGAGTCTATGTATGGATTATTATTGCAACAAATACGAATTAGAGCCTATCTTGACTGATCCTCAAACATGTGACACTCCCCCCCCCCCCCCCCCTAACCCTGACCCGAAGGCTGGATCCGCCCTTGATTACATGCCCTTATACCAAATATGGCTGGATGCGTATTGGATTGACATGACGCGTTGTCTCGTTGTTACCGCTATCAGATACATATGTTTAGTATTAAAGCCTTATTACTCTTTCATTTCAGTCTACGAGCATAAAACCGCACCTAAATCTCGCTTCCTCACGCAATTACTGTATGTCTCATTTAAAACAAAGCAAGTAGCCTTTGGAAAAAATAAAACGTGACATTTTTAAACTAATCAATATCAATCATCAATCAAATGTAATTTTTAAGTTAATCAAATTTTTGTCAGAAAATGTATTATTCAACAAGATTTTAAATGGAATATTTATTTTTTTAAATTTCATTTTATTAACCACATGTTAGCTTCTGAATACCTAAAAAAAAGTTGTTTCTGGGAGTGTTTCTGGGAGCGAACCATTAAAAATTGTTAGTCAATCTTTACTCAAAATTTTGAAAAAATTAATAGTCGTATAGCGTTTCTGATAGGGGCAGTGAATCTTGTTGTAAAGGTAAGGCACGAACTCGCACAACAAAATATTATGTAAGTCTTCACAATGCTTAGATATCTTTCTGACAAAAGCGTGTCAATCCAATCTGAATGCAGCCTTAAACGTCGATCAACATACATGTCAGTGTCGAGAAATTCAGGTATTTCCCCGCACGCAACGCCTTTACTAAAATAAATAAACACTCACCATGCCTTGAATAAATATAGTAGTGCAACAAATGCAACCACATTTTTCTATTTTAAAACCACTTAAATTACACCATTTTTTTCTACAAATGCAAGTTATAAATAAGAATCTATTCGTAAAAGAAAAGTTTACCTACGGTCCAGAAGCAAAACGCTATTTCAATTACTATGAGTTTAATAAGCAGACTCTCAATTTCTATCACTGATATTGAAATATCTTCACACTTCGACACTGCCCTGACATTTTAGGACACTGTACGGCTATATGTGGATCGATCTTATGGGATTATCCATTCATTTTGTCACACATTACGTTGCTTTGTGACATCACATATAAAATATAAAAAATAGACTTTACAAAATAACAAAAAAAAGTAACGTGTGATGTCACAAAAGAGGCAACGACATAAACATTGTGGACAAACATAGAAGCAACATTAAGACAAAATGTGTTTTAAAATATTAGATACAACATCCAATTAATTGTTAAAAATCATGTCATGTGACAAAATAAATGAATGACCTCTTAATAGTAAAATACCTTATTGCATGGATACCACATTCCTTATTCAGATTGTTAATGCAAGAAAAATAATGTGAGATACAAAGTAACCTCAAAATCTCAATAAATCATGTAAAAATCGATGCGACTGGCTTACTAACTGAGCTATTAACACAGCACAAAGCACTGGACAAATCAAAATGAAATTTAGGTAAGTTATTATGACGTAGGTGGCGTCCACTAAGGATTTTTGAAAATTCAGTCCCTAAACGTAGTAAAATACTATATGCATACATCTTCACGAAAAATCCTTTTCAGGTAGGCAGAGAGATCCAAGTGCCATCACGACCCAAGCAGACTTGGCTTGCATCTATATTCATAACTTTCTTCACACAAAACACCATATTCGAAGAATCAAATTGATTTCATTTTGTCCGTAGGTACTTTCGGACAATTTTATCCAGGTACAATTTTAGTCTCCCACAATACCTAAATCTACTTTCATATGCCATTCCTTCTACTTGTCCGAAACAATGAACATGTTCTACTGAGACAGGTGCGAAAGAGTGCAAACTGAGCGTTTAACATATCGTGCAAGTAAAGCCGTTGTCAAAAGTTTAAATAAACTAAATGCTTCATATATTATTAACGATTGTTAGTGCGTTATACAATCCGCGTGGCTTGAATGTAACGTCACATGCATAAGTCATACCAGCTACCTTACCCTTCAAACTAGAACACGAGTGACAAGCACTGACACAGGTTTTCTTTACCACTTTCTAGTCATGAATATAATAACACGTTTAGCTATACTTTCGCTTCTTACGAACTGCCTGACATAAGGACAATCTGTAGGTCACGCCTATTCATATAAAAAAAATGATGTGGTGTCGCGGGACACCAGGTAGGAACGAACTTCCTTCGGCTAAACGGCACTACTCGCTTGTGTATGCAACTGTCGCGCCTGCGCACGTCTCATTTAACGCTTTTATTCCACGCATTTTTCTTACGGTTTTACTATCACATTTTTTTCAGTTCGGTCGCGCAGCAAAATCCCTATCCCCTCCAAGCCTGCCGTAAGGAACTTCGTTCCAATATGTCATACTAGCTGACCCGCGCAGCTTCGCTCGCGAATTAATTCACATGTCCATATAGTTTATCATACAAACCTTCATCTACTCTTAGCAATTTTTTATCTTCATAGTCTCTTAGCAATTTATTTTTGAAAAAAATAGCCTATATCATCTAGTATCTCCATGCCAAATGTCATCGAAATCGGTTTAGCTATTAAGTCGTGAATGCATAACGGACAGACTGATATACAGACAGATTTTTACATTTATAATATCAAATTGGACACATAGAGGATTCATAACAACTTAGTACCCATAGATATTTAAGACATAATTAAATGAAAGTCTTTATATAACTTATGAATAAAAAAGATTTCCTCTCACTTTGTTTTTATACATCTTGCATTAACAATCAGATAATTACCGACACGCCCCAATAAAAATGAAATAAAAAAATATACACATAAAAATAAACTGCCCTTTGATTGTCCCTGTCAATTTATATATCAAAAGAGATACAATACTATGTATGTTTTAACTTATGACGTAGCAGTACTTATGCAATATTACGCATAGTTACGTCAGTCTCAATACAACGTGACACCTACAGTTCATTTATCTTATGACGTCACAACAATAAACCTGGAATATTACAAATAAACTCACTTGTAATACTAGTTCACATATTTATTCTTAGTTAATCATTGAGTAAACAGATTAGAAACCTAACAGACTAAATGTGTCAACACATCAGACTAATAGATCTTATAATATTTCCAAAGAATTGGTACCGACCAATCCAGTGAACGGTAAACACGCGCGAGAAATCTCGAACATCGATTTTGAATTAACCAATTGAAACACCGTCTTCCTTTTCCCAGCACATAATATCACCTCGATCAATTTAATTTGGTGCCAGAAATCAAACATTTGTCTGGTGTAGGTTGTCAATGTAGTTTATACATCTAACCGGCAAGGTAAAAGTATTCATGAGTACACTTGTAATATTTTAAGATTCAGTTCCACCAAATCTCAAAAATGGAAATTATCCAATTGTTTAAAAACCAGGATTTTGTGACGTCATATACAATATCATGACGGGATTTGCGATAGTCATCAGTTTTCCTAATTATCCAGTCCGCTTAGGATAAACAGCGCGTGATATTTCGTGTGCAATAAAGAGATAATAAGATGAATTTATATCTCACTTATTCAAGTTAAACTGCCTTTCGCCATGAAACTGATCAAATGAAAAGTGTGCCGGTGAAACCAAAGGTTGAAAATGCCTGCATTAGAACAATATCGCAACTTTTTTAAAACAATAATTACTCAATTTGAAGTACAAAAAAAATTGTATCATCACGCCGGTTCGTTTTCGACATGACTAGTGAACTGAGTGCTAAGTGTGAGTTTTTCTTTTCGCATTCGATCGTGAGCGCGTTTTGAGTTTACTAGGAATTTGTATGTGATTTGTACAGCGCCACCTAGTAGTAAACGTGAGAAACCAGTTTACCACTAGGTGGCGCTGTACAAATCACATACAAACTCCTAGTAAACTCCAGACGCGCTCACGATCGAATGCGAACAGAAAAACTCACACTTAGCACTCTGAACGTCTATAAACTTTCCGGTTCACCACGTTTTATCGATTCGTCGGTTGGCGAAAACGGTAGTGATACCCCATCGCCGTATTTCACCAAACTGATAACTATAACCGCCTATGAAGAATAAGCAAAACTTATTCTTCATAGGCGGTATAAATTTTACAGTATTTAATCATAAAACTATAACAAAATTAATTTCCTCAAGTGCCGGTCAAAATACTGTGATGGTGTAAAGCAGCAGCATATATTATTATTTTAAACTTTTTAATTTCAAATACAATCCAGATATGTTTGCCGTTAAAAGCTGTGCGATAGATAGAGTCCTTAGTACTAAGGCATAACCATGGACGTAAGCCGCGATGAGGCCAAGACAAGAGGCCATTTGATGTATGATTCCGCCAGCAATTATAACCGTTATTTGCTTCAGTTAGTTTTCTACCGCGACTAAATTTGTCTCGCTCTTGCAACGCAAGTTGAAGCGAGATAGACAACTTTTGATGGAGTGGCCAGCTAGTTTGCCAAGGACAACCACGAAGTTTTACCGCAACAGCTAACCACGAACTTCTGAAGATAATGTAGCCTCGACATAATGCATGCTTGTAACGTACCTACTACACTTACAGCCTGCTTAAGTATTATACTACGCACTGTTTGCATGTCGCGCGCGAAAGAAGAGAGATTTGACGAATAAGAAGAAGTAATATCACGTTTCTATTTCTATGAGAAAATCTTTGTCGTTGCATACAGATTAGAATGAGCGTGATATTAGTTCTTATTTGTCAAATCTCTCTTTTTGGCGCACGCTGTCTACGTGCTAAGCGAGCACATAACATGAATTACCGCTGCGAACGTCCTCTGGCACTGTACAGCACACTATTTATGATCGCAACGTTTGTTATTAGAAACGGTAAACTTATCTGAATCGTATTGTAGTAAAGAATTATACAATCACAATTTCTTCAATATTTGCACTATTTTGGTTACATTTTACAATTAGAGTGCAACAATGTATTTTACATAACATCATAATGGCCAATAAAAAAAAAAACGAACATTTAATACGGTCTAATTCATACTATGTGTTATGTCGAAAATTCCCACAACGGGAAGAGAATAACTTGTGCCTATAAACAATGGGGGCTACCCTTAAAAGCTTAAAAATATAAAGGGCCTTCCAGTTAGTTAAGTGAAAAAAGGTGTAACAACAAAATTGTACTAAAATGTGAATCGAATATTAGTAGACTCAGGTTTGCCACGATTTATTATTATTGATAGGCGAAATAGGTCATGATTCTCATCATTGCATTTGTCAACTTTTAAAAACCATCCCTTCTTATTTGCGATAGCGGGGCCAACGGCGTTTTTTACGTCATTTTCCAAGGTATATGAGTCGTAACATACCTTCAACAAACTTCAGAATACTACTGAATTTTTCTAAATAAAGATACCCAATAGTGTTTTACCCAACCCGAGACCCCAAACCCAACATCTTAACAGTAGAGGACCCCAAGATGCTAAATCTGTAGTTACTCGAGCGTCACAGGGACCTATTGGATTTTGTAGATTAAATTATAGGAAAAATAAAAGTTTATTTAATGTTTTTTATTTCAACAGCGGGGAATAAATCTACAGATTAAAAAATATCAAAAAAATCAGTGACATGGAAACACTGAAGCGCGTCAGATTAAGGTAAGGTAAGGTATTAACCCACCAGGTTAATTGCCAATTAAAATTTAGAAAATCTGACGATTCGAGTGTAGCGTGAGGGAGTGTGAGGGTCACAAGTTGCAAAGAAAATGTTGACATTCTCGAGCGTGTATGTTTTATTTTTATTTTAGAGGAAATTATGTAAGAATAACGAAAAAAATATGATCTGACAATTTCCACAACGCCGTACCGGATGTACGTATGAATAGAATGCGGGGTCCCCCCCCCCTCCTCTCCCCGCCCATGTTAAACTGACGTGCTCAAGTAAATACCAAAATCCTCTCTTGGACTCCCCTACTATAACATTTGTTTCGAACACTAAGAAATAGTACTAGAAAAAAACCAATAGCATTTTGTCCAGTCCGAAATTCCAAGCCTAGGAACTTAACATTTGTTCCGAACAAAGAAATAGTTGGATCCATTCGAACATTGCAAGATTTAGCTTATACATAATTTTTGAAAAAACCCTTTAAAAATTCAAAAATTATATTCTCTTCTCATCTTGTTTACACACTTTTATAACGAGTGTGCATACTTTAACTTCCAGATATGTTTGCCTCAGAGGTTAACAAAAAAAAAATGCACTTTCGAATAAAGAATATTGGCATTGCACCTTTGCGGTTACTTATGGTAGTAATAAATTTCTTTCTAACCCAGTTTTATTGGCAGAAGCTATTAGTTTTAAAGATAGAGAAAATTTACATCCTTCAACTCATTGAGCTAGCTATATTACTCTGTATAGAGAGAACACTATCAACTAAAATCTTACAAAAAAAATTGTCAAATTATTGCCACTCTTTAAGGATTTGAAAATTCTTTTTCTTTTACATTGAGATTCTTTATGCCGGAAACCAACAGTTTTTATGGGTATAAGACAGTACTATAAAACATAATTTTATCGTACTTGCTCAAATACCACATGTAATAATGGAAGTGATAAAACAAATGGGTTTGATTTTCTTCAAACATATTTATTGTAAGTCTTCTTAACTGAGACAATTCCAGCAGTATGCTTGCAATGCACAATTAAACATTTGATTTGGTGGCGTGAATATGGTTCAATATTGTCTTCCGTGCTACATGAATAAAAGTTGGCTTTAACAATTGGCAGCAAATTGTAAAAAAACATATCAAAAATTGTGTCAGTTATCGAAACATTTTTAAAATAATATGTTTAATACTAAAAAAAAAACAAAATATGTGATTCTGATTTGTTTTTGTAATTTAAAAATGTTTTGGCATTTTTTCCTGTTTTGATTACAATGTTTGCAAATGCATGTACATACCAAATGTACATACATTTGGTATAACTGGATATTTTAATGGAGAATTAAGACATAGATGCGCTTAAGGCATAAATATTTAACATAGTTTTTAGTTGGTCCTTATTTGACACTGTGGAAAATTTCAAATGAATTATAATATAGAACTAAACCTAAATGCATTATATTTTATCAATGACAAATAACATATTCTTATACTTCATTCCTTAAAAAGAGAATCTAGACTGAAATCTAGACTGAAAAAACCAAAGGCTTTTGGCAGAAATCATGATCTTGCTACGTTAAGCTTTTCAAAAAGTTTAACTATCCGCAATAAATTGCCTGCTAAGGAATCGAACCCCGTACCTCCCACATATGGACCAACATCAGTACTGTGAAACTAATTATAATAATAATTTGCTTACTTTGGGGTTAGATCAGTAAGTGTAATAACAAATTTTGTTTTCTATTTCATTGAAGGAGTATAATAAAATCAAAATATGATTTTTGTAAGTAATAAAAACACATCAGTTGATCTAAATGTGTAATAATCATTGTCACTCAAATTGCAATTGTCACAAGAATGAAAGTGACAAAGTGGCAGAACATAATAATTATAAATATTAAAATATTTAAATTAGTTTTTTCAAAACATTTTTATTTTGACCTCAACTTAAAATACCCCTCGCCTATATTATAAGCCCTGTCAATAAAAACATTGCGATTAAAGTCAACAAAAATAAAAGATTTGTTCAGATTGACCCCTCTACACAAAGTAATAAATATCTCAATAAGCTCTACTAAAAATGGTCATATCTATGTCCTACAACATGTATTGTCTTACCTTGAAACATCAACAAGATTCTTAACATTAGGGCAGTGTCAGTATCCTGATCCTTTGGCGAACCTCACTCACTTTCACGCACTCACTGTGTCTGAGTGAAGGGTAAACTTAAGTCACTTATAAGTCACTTGTCACTCATTTCACTTGACTTTTGACATGTTGTAGAAATTCGTAGTATGAAAACGCGGATTCGACCCGATCGTCGACTAGACGTTCTGTGAACAGTAACCTTGATGGCGAGTTGTCCCTGAAAAGTGGTAGAAAACACTTTAGTATTGTGTATTAAAATTAATATCTTATATATAAAATTCTCGTGTAATGTTAGTGACCATACTCCTCTGAAACGACTTGACCGATTTTTATGAAATGTTGAATGCATATTCAGTAGGTGTATTTCCGCCGTGTTGGTCCCAGCCTCCTTTGTAGAATAGGCCAACTGCCGTTCTGCCAGGCAGGTCGTAAAAGGCGACTGATTGGCTATTGAGTCACTACCATCGTGGCTACTAGGTGGTAGAGTTCTGCATTGTCTCGCCCGGGTCTGGTACCACCGCCTTACCTATTCCTGCCGCAATAGCGTCAGTGCTTGTCACTATCGTGTTCCGGTTTGGAGGGTAAGGTAGCCGGTAAACTTATGCATGTGGCATTAGATCTCGCCACAAGATAGCAACGCACCATTAACATCTTTGGTGTCTATAGGCGATGGTTGACTCTTTCCATCAGGAGACCCATCTGCTTGTTTGCTATCTTATGATATAAAAAAAAAAATAGGTCTGAGAATCGGCTACTATCTATTTTTCATACCCCTAAGTGATAAGGGTTGTCGACCCCTAGCATTTTATTTTTTGTGCATTTTTTTATTTTTATTCTTTTATAATGTGGCATTAAAAATACATACAACCCTAAATTTTCACCCCTCTACCATCAACCCCTATTTTCAAATTCAATCATTTATATGGCAAAACAACGTTTACTGTGTCAGCTAGTATTGTTTATAAAAATCTCACTAGATTTGATAACTTATACAGGCTGATTGGTAAAAGTTTGTACATGCTGAAATATATGATGGTTAATGGCCACAAGTAAATAATAAAAATATAATAAAAAGAAAATATTGCTTAACCACATAGTAAACCTCAACGAAATTACTGTAATAATATTTAAAAAGTATGGTCACTGCACGATGTATTAACTCTCATTACTTGCAAGCTCAATAAATCAACTTTTGTAAACAATGAACACGTAATGAAATGTGCGCGTGGACTTCATTTAATTCGCATAGCTTCCCCCCGTAGGTGATAGTGTGATAATATGTAGCTTATATGTTGACCCGACCTGTTAGTAATATTCATGCAAAATTTGAAGTAAATCCATGCAGTACTTTTTGAGTTTACCCCGGACATACATACAGACAAACAGACAAAAAATCTAAAAACTAGACTAATTGTAGATCACGCCCCAAGTATTCTTTTAAAAAATATTCAATGTACAGTTTTGACTTTCCTACGATTTTATTATATGTATAAATAAAATTTCAAATTACCACCCCAACAAAAAATTATGGAACGCCTTATTACTATTAAATTGGTTGCTAATGGTTACTGTTACGAATGACGGATCGCTTAATATAGGAACCCGGCATTAATTGTAACTCGGGTACATACCTACCTTTAGACACAATTTGAATCTTTTTACAGAATGACAATTGTGAGAACTTGTTATTTTTAATTTTTAATAAACAAACATTTTTAACACAAACTTCACAATCAAATAACATTTTAAGAAATCTACAATTAATGCACTAATAAAATCAAATCACTACAATTATTATAGAAACTCAGTAATACACTTAAATGTACAATTTTTCAAATGTTAAAATAAAAAATGTGACGCAAACAAAATAATAAACAATGCTTATCACACGTGTTACGCAAGTCTCCACTATAGAGATTGCTGAATGCGCACCGCTTGGAACATCACGGCACGAGCCACGACACCTGAGTCGGCGCAACGTGCGGCGATCTACGTCAGAACCGTGGTTTCATTTTTTTTTATGTCATAAGATAGCAAACAAGCAGATGGGTCTCCTGATGGAAAGAGTCAACCATCGCCTATAGACACCAAAGATGTTAATGGTGCGTTGCTATCTTGTGGCGAGGTCTAATGCCACATGCATAAGTTTACCGGCTACCTTACCCTCCAAACCGGAACACGACAGCGACAAGCACTGACGCTATTGCGGCAGGAATAGGTAAGGCGGTGGTACCAGACCCGGGCGAGACAATGCAGAACTCTACCACCTAGTTCGTATGAATTAATTAGTTTAGCTAGGTTACTTTGTGTTCACACCTCGAACAATGTTACCATTAGGTTAGATTAGGTCTTAGCTATATTGTAATAGTTTTAAATTTTTTTTTTTTTTTAGAGTCTTCGCTGCGACCACGCATAATTCACGAAACAAGCAAATGGCTTCCGAGTTTCAGAAAACACAAATACATTTCTCCTATTTAAACAGATAAAACCTTACTAAACAAAAATGCATAATGTGCAACCGTGATTTATTAGATTTCCATCTATTTAGTCGGATAATACGCTATAGTAACATTTTACGATACGCAACGATTACTCTCGATAATTGCCGAACAGTACGGACTGCCGCAGTAGTTTACGTCATCGCTGCTTACGAAATTCATAGATACGAGATTCATAGAATACAAACACAAAAATTACTACACACATTCTAACAAATATCCTGCTGATAATGAAATGCCTTACTTCGTTGAAAACTGAAGTTGCCAAACGCCTGGCAAACATAATGTTTGTGTGCTTGCAAATAGGTGCTATTTGTAAAATATTAGGCGTTTTTTTAATTAATATATTTTGTTTATTCATTCATTTACCATTAATTAAAGTCATGAATGGCAAGTAAAACACTGCTTAATTGCCTTTATAGACTACACGCCACTGGTGTTCAGCGGATTTCAAACACTAAGGTAATGTATTTTTTTACTTTTCAAATATATTTTAGACAGGAAATATCTTTATTTATAAATATTTGCTAACAGAATGATAATACATTGTATGGCTTTAGTCTATTTACACTTTTCGCGAAACACACTACTTGACCCGACCCTGAAAAATGGCGCGAGGGGCCTTTTCAAGTTGATATAAGGCTTCGCTCACGTTAAATTCATTTTAGGGAAGTGGGGGGTTAGAAAGAGACAAAAAGTAACCTATGTCACTCTCCATCCCTTCCACTATTTCCACTCAAAAAATCACAACAATTTGTCGCTTCGTTTTGCTGTTAAAGACAAACAAATACACTTTCACATTTATTAGTATGTACTAGCTGAGCCTGCAACTTCGCTCGCGTGGAAAAGTATCGAAAATAAAAGCAGCCTAAGTTACTCCTTATCACATCAGCTATCTGCCAGTGAAAGTCCCGTCAAAACCGGTCCAGCCGTTCCAGAGATTACCCGAACCAAATAGATAGATAGACACACAAAACTTCTAAAAAATGTTATTTTGGTATATATAACGTGTATACATCCATATTCATTTAATAAAAAGCAGTTATTTTAATATTACAAACAGACACTTCAATTTTATATATTTGTACAGATGTATAGATATTAGTATGGATAATTTTTTATATACTAGCTGCAGCGTGCAGCCCGCTGCATTATAAGTTTTTGGTGAATCCCGCGGGATCACCAAATTTTTCCGGGATAAAAATAGCCTTTGTACTATTCCAGATCCATCATCTATCTGTGTGCCAAATTTCATTCAAATCCGTTCAGTAGTTTTTGCGTGATTGAGAAACAAACGTCCATCCAAACATCCAATCTTTCGCATTTATAATATTAATATGGATATATTTTTAAAGAGGTATAGTGGTTAATTTGAGTGTGTTGGTCACCTGAGTATGAGTATAGATGAGGGTACGGGTCGGTCGTCGTTGAGTTTGTCGACGAAGGCCCGCAGCAGCTCGTTCCCGTCGGTCTCGAGCTCAGGCAGCGCGCGCGCCTCGTCCGGCAGCTGCGAGAATGCGGCCACGCCGAACGTCTCCGACAGGTACGCCGCGCTCACGCCGTGGCACACGTACACCAACAGCGTCTCCCCGTCGTCCAGCAGGTACGCGCCGTTCGAGTTTATCCTGGAATTGCATGTTTTATAGAAGAGGGGGCAAATGGACAGAAGGCTCACCTGATGGTAAGTGATTACAGCCGTCCATAGAAACTACACTACCAGGGGTCTTGTACTTGCGTTGCCGGCCTTTTAAGAATGAGTAAGCTCTTTTCTTGAAGGTCCCTAATTCGTATCCGTTTGAAAAATATTCTGCCGATAGCTAGTTCCATAAGGGAAATACGGGGCAAGAAGTTCCTCGAAAATCGTACAGTTGTGGATTTCCAGACATCGAGATGGTAAGGATGAATCTGAGTTTAACATTTTTGAATATCACATTGTACACGGTCACAAATATAATAGACCGTACAAGATTGACCTTCTCTCGTCTGATAAAAATGACAAATATTTTTTAAAGAAAAACGTACTATACGTTCCAACTGAATAGGACTATCAGGATAACATATTGCTCCACATTTTGCAAGAACTTCATAAGTGATGAGTAAAGTGTGCAAAAAATTCTAACAAGAAATACTTTAACATTTTTTTTTTTCATTCTAATTGGTACATTTTTTATTTAAATTCCCATCAGATCATGTTAACGTGTATTAAAATAAGGTGTAAAATAACCAACACGTTCGATATCGCTAGAAGCAAAAAATATTTAGGAAAATATTAATAGTACAGTTAATAAACAATATGTACGTACTTTTTTTCAATCTTGCACTTATTTTTAGCTTATGAAAAAAAACCTATTTTTAAAAAAAAAGTGGCATCCTAAATACGATATGATTATTAAATATGATGAAAAATAATATTATTAAAATGGTATTTGTTGTTTAATAAATCAGCAATATTTTTTGAACAAATATTTTTTGCTGACATTACTAATTTCACACTTGTGATGTGAAGTTGATAACAAGCGCGTTCCTATTCTCAGTTGGAACGCATAGTACAAAAAGTTCAATTACAATCCAATATGCTGATAATACCAATCGTTTGCTTCTTACAAACTACCTGGTAAACAACATATTATGGTCTGATCTTACAAAGGGGACCCGAACCAACATGAGGGATAATAGTATCTTCGTATTTGTTAATTACATAGGGTTGATATCGACTTATATATATTTTAAATATTTTAGTATGGTTTTTACTGGATTAGCTGGGTAAAATTGCTTTTTTAGATATAAGCTAGCATTTTGTATTAATGTTTTTAAGTTTCGATTTACTATACTTGTATATTTGCTGTATTATATATATATATATATATATATATATATATATATATATATATATATATATATATATATATTTATGTATGTATTATATATATTTCACTAGGTGGTAGTTCTGCATTGTCTCGCCCGGGTCTGGTACCACCGCCTCACCTATTCCTGCCGCAATAGCGTCAGTGCTTGTCGCTGTCGTGTTCCGGTTTGGAGGGTAAGGTAGCAGGTAAACTTATACATGTGGCATTAGACCTCGCCACAAGATAGCAATGCACCATTAACATCTTTGATGTCTATAGGCGGTGGTTGACTCTTTCCATCAGGGGACCCATCTGCTTGTTTGCTATCTTATGAAATAAAAAAAATATAGCTTTCTCGTCCCCTAGACGTTGCTCTACGTCCCACCCCCCTAGACGTTGCTCTACGTCCCACCCCCCTAGACGTTGTTCTACGTCCCCGCCTCCCTAGACGTTTTTCTACGGCCCCGCCCCCTAGACGTTGTTCTACGTCCCTGTCCTCCTAGACGTTCTTTGTTCCTGTCCCCTAGACGTTTCTCTACGTCCCGCCTTCTAGATGTTTCTCAACGTCTTGCCTCCTAAACGTTTCTCTACGTCCCGACCTCTAGACGTTTCTCTACGCCTAGCCCCCCTGGTGAGAGCTTCTGCTCTATAGTGTACTAAAGACCGGAATGAATGTGTGGCGAGTAGCGGTGGGTAACCTTTATTCCTCGAGGTGAATTTATTCACTTACTCCAGCTCCAGGTATGGATATAATTTACCTTATTTATTCATTTACTTCGTCGTTTTTTATTGCAGCCTATGATCGTATCTTTAAATCAACGTTTCCCTTTATATCTTTCTAGCTCACATCAATTGCGCAGTATTGTCGCGTGTAGACATCATCCGCAATTCGCAATATCACTCTCTTATTCTAATAGCAGTACGCTCAGTCGCTAAAGATTCTGAACGGAATAACTAATTCCGTGGAGACGATAAGGATTTGAAGGAATAAATAAGCTTATTGTATCTAGCCCCGGAATCTGTACCTTTGATTCAGTACTTCCGGACACAATACTGGAGACTAACAGAAGTCAATGTACATACAAGTAATATTCGAGCATAGCACACATAGACACCTCTCACAGACGCGATATCTCGGACTGGTGCGGAAATAATTGTCCCGAATATCGCGTCCGTGAGAGGCGACTATGTATGCGTTAACTTACAACGTAACATTGATTTCTGTTAGTCTTTAGTATTCCGTGCTCCGGAGTTACACACCGCTAGTGACGAGCAAACGATACCTTTCAGCAGAGAGGTGCATCCTTGGAAGGTCCGGGGCCTCGAGCGAGTCGCGCGCGTATTCCTCCAGCCGGTGCACGGCGTACAGGTCCGGGTACACGGCGCGCAGCAGCTGCCCCAGCGGCGCACTCTTCATCAGGCACATGTCCATCACCCGCTCGTCTAAGCGGGTCGATGTGCCCGTACGGAATGCTTTCTGCAATGGATGCCGAACATTTTTTTACTATTTCATAACATATCAAACAAGCAGATGGGTCTCAGGGAAAAGATTATGTGGAAAACCTTAAAATCGCTAGCTTGGCGTTGTGACAGAAGATATGAAAACCAATGACCTTACTTTGGAAGATGCTGAAGATCGGTCAAAGTTGAGAAGTAAAATAAAGAAGGCGGAACCGGGCCCTTATCGGGATTAACGCCAGGATGGTGATGATGAAAGTCAAACAAGCAGATGGGTCTCCTGATGGAAAAAGTCAACTAGACACCAAAGGTGTTCATGGTGCGTTGCCATCTTGTGGCGAGGTCTAATGCCACATGCATAAGTTTACCGGCTACCTTACCCTCCAAACCAGAACACGACAGTGACATGCACTAACGATATTGTGGCAGGAATAGGTAAGGCTATGGTACCAGATCCGGGCGAGACAATGCAGAACTCTTTCACCTAATAGTCACGACGGTAGAGACTCGAATAGCCAATCCTTCCCCTTTTACGACCAGTCTGGCAGAATGGCAGTTGGCCTATTCTTCAAAGGAGCCCGGGACCAACTCTATTTTTAAAATTCTACTAGGTGGTAGAGTTATGCATTGGCTCGCCCTGGTCTGATACCACCGCCTTACCTATTCCTGCCGCAATAGCGTCAGTGCTAGTAAATTTATGCGTGTGGCATTAGACTTTGCCACAAGATAGCAACGCATCATTGACATCTTTGGTGTCTATAGGCGATAGTTGACTCTTTCCATCAGGAGACCCATCTGCTTGTTTGTTATCTTATGATATTAAGAAAAACATATTAATACCTAAATCATTAGATAGTAAACAAGCAGATGACTGTCCTAAAGGAAATAAAATCCATCAAAGATGTTAAATTGTGAATTTCTTTCCGTGAGGCTGGATGGCAATGCCACATACATAAGTCTACCGGCTATATTACACTTGAACCCGGAACACAACCAGAACAATAATTAATACCACGGCGGAAGGAATAGGTAAGGCGGTGGTAAAGGCGAGACGTTCCGGAAATCTACCACCTAGTATTCACGATGGTAGCAACAAGTATACCCAATCGTTCGCCTTTTGCAAACTGCCTGGCAGCATAGATGGTCAGTTTTTCAAAGGCAGCTCGAACCAATTGGTACACATATGATTAAATTATACACCTGTTATAAATAATACTGTTTAGTAATCCAGTGACTGACATGCTCAGCTGAGATACGAGTTTTTAGGTTCGATTTCTATATCAAGTTGTTAAGTTCTCTAGAAAATTCCAATAGCATTTTTTTTATATTCATTATAGCAACCAAGCAGTTGTTTCTCAAGATATAAAGAGGAAACCATCGTCTTTATACACCAAGTACGTAAATGAGAAGTTGCTTACAGTTTGGCGGAGTCGGAATACAATATTCCTGAATCTTATTATCCTAACTGAAACATGATAGCAACAAACAACGACGCTTACAGCGCTGTGTTCAGCTCCTTGGTCTATGCTATAGTGTCAGACTCACCCGTTTCATAGCGCTAGTGTGTAGAGCGGCAGTAGTCTTAGCGACACCAGCGCTTGCAGTGCTGTGTTCAGCGCCTGGTCTATTACTACAGTGGCAGACTCACCCGCTTCAGTAGCGCCAGTATGTAGAGTGGCAGTAGCCTCAGCGACACCGGCGCTTGCAGCGCTGTGTTCAGCGCCCCCGTCGGTAAGTTTTGCGCTAGTCGGTGCGCCGAAAGCACATCTACTGCTACATTTATTAATGCTTCTTTAGCTTCTGACATTGAAGCTGACGCACATCGATCGACCGCTGCAAAAAAATATCGATCCCATATGATACTCACATCATTTCAAAGGAATGAAAATGACGATAATAGTATATTATTGCAAAGGCCGGAAAACAGGCAATTGCAGATCGAGTACGAGTTTAAAAACCGAGCCGTGGGCGAAGCTATCAATGATAAGAAACAGGCAATTGCCATTTCCGCCGAGGCATATTATATAGTGCTTTTCTAAAAAAAATGCAAGGAAAAAAATCTTTTTTTATATTAAATTTCATTTGTGGCTGTAAAGCTACGTGAACGCAATTTGTACCAATATAAAAGAATTCTTTATTCAAATTACCTAGCAACGCCTTTTCATTCAATTGAACTTGTTACGAGTATACAATTCTTCTTCCCCGTGTTGGTCCAAGGCTCCTTTGAAGAATAGGCCAACTGCCGTTCTACCAGGCAGGTCGTAAAAGCCGACCGAGTAGCTATGCGTGTCACTACCATCGTGACTACTAGGTGGTAGAGTTCTGCATCGACTCGACCGGGTCTGGTACCACCGCCTTACCTATTCCTGCCGCAACAACGTCAGTGCTAGTCACTGTCGTGTTCCGGTTTGGAGGGTAAGGTAGCCGGTAAACTTATGCGTGTGGCATTAGACCTCGCCACAAGATAGCAACGAACCATTAACATCTTTGATGTCTATAGGCGATGGTTGACTCTTTCCATCAGGAGACCCATCTGCTTGTTTGCTATCTTATGTTATAAAAAAAAAATTGAATTTGTTTCATACAGTTTAAAAACAAAAAACGCTCCGACAATGACTTTTCAAATGTAATGACACTATTTCTGCGCATGTTTGAGAAAAAGATAATCGTATGGAATTTGCGATAACCCTCCCGTCAGTTCGTATATTTCAAGAGTAACTTATCTACTGTCCTGAGACATTTCAGGTGTACAGCGAAACCTAGTGTATCAATAATAACAAATCCTTATTACATGCAACAAAAGAATAATAGAAGATATTAAGTATGGCAGTAGTATTGGCACTGGTCATGACAGCTCCCGTTACTATGATAAGAGACAATTATCGCTTTATACACCAAAGATATTAATGGTGCGTTTCTATATTGCCAGTGGTATTTTTTGTAACTTATCTTTGACTGCGTTAATTATAAAACTTTACTGACTAAACTCTGCAATTATTAAAATCTTATTTAAGTTCAAGAACACAAAAGGTTTGAAATAAATGGGGCCCAATCTAAAGGTGCAAAAATAATATTGGGTGTACCGCAAGGCTCAATTTTGGGACTATTTCTCTTTTTAGTTTATAATATTACATATTTATCATTGATAGCAAAAAACCTATGCAACATTATTTTACTAGCAGATGACACATCTTTAATTTTAAATATCAGCAAGCGTAAACAAAACCTACACATAATAAATAATGCCCTTTCTCTAATTTTAGACTGGTTCAATGCAAATAATTTATCAATAAATCCGAAAAATAACTAAATGTATGCAATTTATATTGCCTATTTCAAATTCAAAATGTTATTACAAAAGAAACGTTAAAATGTGTCAACAATGTAGAGTTTTTAAGTCTTACAATAGATTCAAAATTGCAATCGAGTCTTCATATCACAAATTTAGCCGAAGACTTAGCTCAGCCGTCTATGAAGTGAGAAAAATAAGGCAACTAACTGATGTTCAAGTGACAAGACTCACTATTTTAGTTACTTCTATAGTATTCTTTAATACGGTATTGTATTATGGGAATACTGAGCTCATGTAGAAACGGTATTCATTTTAAAGCTATTTTATTTCTACCTCAAATTTATACATTTATATTTTATAAAGATTTGATATTTATTACATTATATTTAGTATAATTGAACCCTTTGACATCTTGTCTTTAATTGAGGTTATGATTAATATTTTATACTTTTTTTTATTTCTTTATTTGTTCTTTTTTAAATTAATATTTTGATTAAAATGTACAATTTACGTACATTTGTTTATTGATAACTATGCTATGACTGATAGTTAAACTTTTATGTATTCTTGTATTGCGTGTTATTTTTTAAAATTGATGTTCACAAAATGTGTCATTGCAATAATTGTTTTGTATAATCACTACATAGTATAAAACAAAGTCGCTTTCTCTGTCTGTCCCTATGTCCCTATGTATGCCTAAATCTTTGAAACTACGCAACGGATTTTGATGCGGTTTTTTTAATAGACAGATTGATTTTTGAGGAAGGTTTTAGTATATAAACCTTTTCGATATTCCCACGGAAACAAAAGCTACGCGGGTGAAACCGCGGGCAGGTCGCTAGTTATAGGATATAATAATTCTATTTTTCTCTATGTGGCGGGATAGTAATGTCACATGCGTATGTTCACTGGCACCTTACCTTAAAAATGATGGCCTATTCTTCAAAGGGGATATCAGATCAACATGGGGACATATCCCTCCTGGAGTTACAATGAGTTAGTTACAAATGTTACAATTTATACGAACGAGTTCATCATAGCTTTGCTGGAGATTCCAGTGTCCGGATGCACCTGTTTTAGCATTTTGTTAATGTAAATATCGTAACTCAAATCAATCAATTTAAGGCCGGCAACGCAACTGCAAGGCTTCTGATATTGCAGATGTCCATGGGCGGCGGTGATCACTCAACATCACGTGCACCTCCTGCTCGTTTGCCCCCTCTTCCATAAAAAAAAACTCTCCTGACTCTTGTGCTTTTTCTTTTTCTTATCAGACTTGGATATGTTCCTCTGGGATTTTCCCGAATTCTTTGCTGCCCTTCCACTAGTCTCGGGCGGCATGACGATAGACTTCAATTTGTATAATGCTATTTCAAACGAATCTCTTGTAACTACTACAATGACTATATAATATTGAAATAACTTACCCATCTTACTAAGTAACCCTATAATACACTGCTGGTCGGCCGCGTGTAACACCTCTGGCAATGTGTTCGCTATCGGCAACGCGAGCGTGTGGACGCGTATCCGTCTCTCGCCTGTAACAACATTATAATAACAAACTACTAGTGGGAAAATCTAAGACAGGATTTTAGGGTTTACTTGAGCGTAGTGTTGTGTTACCTCGCATAGTGTTGAAGTTCTCCATCAAATATAATCCCTTTATATAGAACCGGGCATCTAGGGCAATAAAAAACAAAATTCTAATAATCTAGGCTTGTGGAAATTGTTAGGTTATATTTTTTTCGTCATTTTAACGTAATTTCCTCTAAAACAAAAGTAACTTCAACCGCGGTCGAGAATATCAAGACAAGGTTTTTTTGCAACTTTGTGACCCTCCCACTCTTCTGCGTTACACTCATATCGTCAGATTATCTTAAGGTATTGAGACTTTTTAGCTCGCAATTATTAACCCCACACATTTTAATCTGGTGCACTTCAGTATTTATATATTACTTGTTAAATGTCCCCATGACGCTGGAGTAAATGTCCATTTGACATATTGGATTCCTACTGCAGGAATTGCTTAACGTTCATTAGTAAATAATAAATATAAACCGTTCCAATTACATAATATATTTGTTGTTGGCTAATACAGTGCGATTAAATATATTTTTATCAAACCCGAATCAAAAGTTAATATTTCGACCTGCTTTCAGGGCCGAAAATGCGCCATCGTCTTTCATCTAAATTAATTAGTGTGCATGCTTTAATTTTTTTGCACATACGTAAATGTATAATTTTGTATTAAAATGTCAAAAGCACTTAAATAAATGTTAAACGTCAACAGTTTTAACATATTATCTTAGTTCAACAATTTTAAACAATTTATAGAGCTGTGCAATATGGACTTCCAATTTAGCTTTTAAATAAAAAATATTATTCCACGGGAGAAAAGTACGACATTGCAACCCGTATTCTTACCAGTTATCACCCTCGCCTTCGGTTCGATAATATCTCCTGGGTTTCAATACAATACTTTCCTCCTTAGTTCCATGATATACTATTGGTGATTTTTAATAATAATAAATACCTTTGCTGCTTGTATACAACAGCGCGGCTTGGAAACAAACTTGCTGTAAGTCGGCCAAGGACTCTTCTATCGTGAGCTGCATACCAAAGCCGGCGTCAGGCGACACGTTGGGGAGGGAAAGAAGATCCGTAGACCGCACGAAGAAATTGCCGTGAAACGTGTGGATTGCTATTCCTCTGAAACAAAAAAAAAATTGATATATTTTATAGATTGCATTGTGGAAATCCATAACTCAAAGTTGACATCAATTTACTTTGCACCATTCATATGAGTTCACTGAATACAAGTCAAAGTGACTCTGAATTGTGAGTGAGGAGGTGTTTGTTTCTCCTGAATATGCTTCGGTTGCAAACTGAGATGTACTTTGAGTTATTAATATATTTTTAGTTGACAAAAAAATAATAAAAAACCAGAACGATTAGTTGACATTGCTAACTTTTACTAGACAGACTGTTTACTGACCGGAAAAGGAAACCTTCACTCCCTATTTCAACCCTTTAGAGGATAGTGCTAAAAGGTTAATTTTAATTTAAAAAAATGATTTTGCCGTGGAAATAAAGCCATATTCTATCCACAGCCATAACCTGTTAACATGAGATAACAATTAAACATAAGTTTTACCTTGTACACCGCACTCGCATGACTGCCTCGAAGCCGATCTTTCTTGTTAGGTATCTGGTGAACATATTTTTCAACTGCTCAGCTTGCCATGGTCTCTGCGCTCTGAACAAAGGTATGTGATGTACAGTTCCAGCGCTGAATTTTGACATTCCGCCTGAAAATATGATAATTGGAATATAGTAAAAAAAAATTACAAATTTAGCGAATTTATGATATGATATTAAAAATAGGTTTCTATGTACTTTTTAATACACATTGCTAGTTAACATTTTAATATATCATTTTTACAAACAACAAAACATTTTTTAGTATGTGCTTGGTTTTGTCGTAGTTGTTCTGTATTTGAGGAGTAAAAAAACAAAATATCTATGTAAAATTAATTTAGATTTATAACTACATTATTTACACGCCATTTTTGTTAAATTTAGGTCCACGGCCACCTGCGCGCC
Organism: Apodemia mormo; assembly: GCA_036924255.1. Classification (NCBI taxonomy): domain Eukaryota; kingdom Metazoa; phylum Arthropoda; class Insecta; order Lepidoptera; family Riodinidae; genus Apodemia; species Apodemia mormo. The sequence continues at coordinate 8,905,210 of JAUPFN010000007.1, read as the reverse complement.
GCTGCAGTCCAGCTCTACAGAGGTACAGTAACACTCACTGAGAGTAGCGAGGTCGCAGTACTGCGCGCTGAGCAGGAACAGGTCCACGGCCACCTGCGCGCCGCTGCAGTCCAGCGCCAGCCGCTTGTAGAAATCAGTGGCCGGGTTCAGGTGGGACACCTCCTTAGACGACCGTGCGTTTGGATCCTCCCTGTGACCATTGCGTACATAAAAGACAGTTACACTTATCTATGAGAAAAATAAAAAACGAAATTAATAATAAATATAAAAAATCAGTTGGAGATGTATCGGTGCGTACGATCCTAGTTTTTACCGTGAAAAGTCTGTGCCAGCGGGTCGCTTTAAGTGTTAAAGATTGAAACAAATCAAGATTGAATATTTTTAAGGCGCTCCCGAAACCGCTTATTCGGTTCAATGGTCCATATCCCCGTCTTTTTGATGGTAGTCCTAATTTATAATTTTTATAAAAAATTATAAATTAGGACTACCATTAGGTAGTATTAGTAACAGTAGGCTTAGGTTAGAAGCTAATATATAACTATCAAGATACTTTTAGTTTTATTTATATGGATTATTCTTATTTAAACTCATAAATACACAAAAGAATCCTTGTGAGTAATGAATTATACTTAATGGAAATGAGCAAAAACGCTGGTTTTCGTCATTCTACGAAGCGCCTCTAGACTGCAACTCTTAATAAATAGCCCCAATGCCAAACGTAAGTCACAACATCAATCTAACTGTATGAGATAAATAATGACACTAGATTCACATACGAATGTAGACAAATAAAGCTTATTAAACTAGAACTTGTTTTGTAAATCAAAATAAAACAATAAATTTAAATAAAATTTTTATAGATTTTTATTGATATAAAAAAGCAAGGTTTGGCAATTATAAATGAAAAAAAAATCTAATATATGTCCACCACGACAAGGGTAAAAAGTATCAATTCTTTCATCAAATTTTGAAAAAATGGTGGGTCTCTTTCGTAAATCACTTCACGAGTTTTGAGTTTTAAGGCTGCAATTGATTTGCTTAGTAAAAACTGACTTTAACATGGATTCACCAAAAATAATCCAGCAGTGTAAAATCACGTGATCGAACTGGCCACTTAAAAGCTGAATTTAGTGTAAATTAAGCGATCAGGAAATCTAGTTTGCAATAAATTCATTCAAGATTGATTTTTTTTATATCATAAGATAGCAAACAAGCAGACGGGTCCCCTGATGGAAAGAGTCAACCATCTCCTATAGACCCAAAGGTGTTAATGGTGCGTTGCTATCTCGTAGCGAGGTCTAATGCCACATGCATAAGTTTACCGGCTACCCTTCAAACCGGCACACAACAATGACAAACATCGAAGCTAGTGCGGCATGAATAGTTAAGGCGGTGGCACCTGACCCGCGCAGGACAATGCAGAACTCTACCACCTAGTAGCCACAATGTTAGTAACTAGTATAGCCAATCGGTCGCCTTTTTTATGTCCTGCCTGGAAGAACGGCAGTTGGCCTATTCTTCAAAAAAGCTCGGGACCAACACAAGGAAGCACGGGACAAACACGGGGAAAAAATAATTTAAAATTATATATTAACAAATAAATAAATAAGCACTGGACCAATTACACCAATTAATCTAACCCCAAAAAATCAGCAAATAATTTGCTTGTAATATGGGTGTTATTGAACAATAAAAATACATAGAAACACATGAATAGTAGTAAAAAATAGCGCTTTGACCATCTTAGTACCCTTTTTGGCCACTTGAAATTTGAATCAATGTACAAAGAAAATAATGTAAAATAATAATTATCTTCATTTTCAAACTTTCGCACTTACATGACTCAAATTTATAAGGATATTGTATACACATAGAATTATTTGACACTGCACACAAATGGCACATAAGTCATAACCGTTACTTCCAACCTTGAAGTATGTGGTATCGGTGGAGCATATTAATCAATTGAAACAAATATTTACGTTTTATCTATGTCTATGAGGTCTCGCCATCCCTTTTTATACAGCTGTGTTAGAAAGAAAGGGTAAGACCTCAGAAGATGACAGCAGTATTTAAAATTTGGTTTCAAGTAGGTATTAGAAGTGTTCCCTCCAGATATATTATAACTTCATGCTTCCAACTTATAAATGCTAAAATTATCACCACGAGAACTATCAGCTTGTTTGCTCAATGTACTGTTGCGAATAATCTGGAAACGTTAAGAGTTGGAACGCTGGAGAGATCTATTGATAAACAACAGGAGCCATTACCCTAACAGCTATGCCATAATGGATCTTATACATAACGGTGAAAATAGCGTGTACTAGGACTTGTTTACATTAAAATAACTTGTTTACAATTAGCATTGTTTACGAGATAATTTCGGAATATTCGGGATTGTAATAGAATTTTACCTCGGCTATAAATGGGGATGTGTTGGTGAATAGTGTGCAGTTTTATACAGTGATCTGAAGCAATAGTACGGCCGACCAATGTAAATGAATAAGAGAAGTATTTCCGTTCAGCGTAGTCGGTTAAGTTTAGTGTTAGTACAGTGAGTGTGACGAGTGTATAGTGTATTTACGTATTGCATTATGGTATTTTGTATATTTGTGTTGTAAACACACGGTTTTAATATGAGTGGTGTTTTCTTGCACAAAACGAACCCGAAGCACGTAACAGTACTTTATTATATCTTTAAAACAAACAACTGCCCAATGCTTTTAATTACAAGTAATTATGGTCAAGCCTCTTAAAGAAAAAAATTACCTCGACTGTAATGCACCTGGTCCAATATTAGGTAGGCATGTTTGGAAGACTGTCACACGACCGCCGGTTGGGGCCTGCGGATAAAGAGAGCACAATATTAACATATCATTTATACTATACTATCGATAGCCCTGTGGTCGATTTTCGAACATAAACTAAACAATAAAATACTCTTTTAAATTTGACAACAGACTTTAGTCGTAAAGAAAATAATGTGTATGACAATATACACCCATATTATCATTAGGTTTTGCCCGCGGCTTCGCTCGCGTTAAACCCATTTTAGAGAAGTTGGGGGAGGGCGGGTTAAAAAGAGACAAAAGTAGCCTATGTCACTCTCCATCACTTCAACTATCTCCACTTAAAAAATCACGTAATTCGTCGCTCAATTTTGCCGTGAAAAACGGTCAAACAAACACACACATACACTTTCTCATTTATATTAGCATGGATATATGTCGCATGAGTGTGTGTAATGTTTGAAGCCGTGGGTATAAGCTAGTTTAGTTATAAATTGTGAAATAATCCAAGTCTCTTTCAAATTTGAGTGTTTGGAACACGCAACGGATTTCACCGCGACCCACAACGGAATGAAGTATGTGTGTTCCATGGACTGCACTAGTGGCCCACAAGTGACGTAGCACATGCTTTATCTAGTACGCTAGTTTATTATATCATAAGATAGTAAACAAGCAAAGGGCTTTCTTGATAGAAAGATAAACCATCACCTATAGATATCAATGATGTCATTGGTGCGTTGCTATCCGTGTCGCGGGATGGTAATGCCACGTGCATAAATTTAGCGCCTACGTTACTCTTCAAACCAAAATACGACAATGACAATCTCTATTGCGACAGGAATAGATAAGGCGTTGTACCCGGACGAGACAATGCTATACCGCCCAGTATTTACGATTATAGTGTATAGGCAATCGGTAGCCTGTAACGTCCTGTCCGGCAGAACGACAGTTGGTCTATTTTTCAAATGAGCTCGGACCTACGAGTTCATGGGGTAAAACATAGTACTTAAGCTGGATATCCATTTGAGGCAGCTTTGGCCTGAGCAGCTGTTGTGGAGACCGTGCCGGCCCTTATTTTTTGTTACTATGATTTATTTCTTACAACTGAATATCTAAATACAATAATCATAAATTAAGCAAACCTTTTATTAACTTTTTATAACAAAAAAAAACACAGTAATTATATGCGATAACCCAAAAACCCCAAGACACACACGATACTGACTTTTGGCGCTAAAGTGAAATCATTGTACAGACTAAATAATCATAGACTATTTAAATATTATAAATGAACGATGAAAGAAATATACCAAAGAGTGTAAGCCACATAACTTCTTCATACTAAAGTAGTTTTTATTATTAGTAATTGAAGATTAAAAATCAAATGAAAATGCGGCTCGATCGGGCCTTTTGGGTGTCAACCGAACTCTACAAAATATTGCGCAGCTCGATCAAGCCTCTTATTTCTAGAAAGGTAAAAAGTATTTGTGGTAGTTACCATAAGTTTGTATGCGGCCTGCAGCGCGGCCCCCAGCGCGGAGGCGGGCACCCCGGGCGCGCTGTACCGGCGCGGCAGCAGCGCCAGCAGCTCGCCCACCATCTCGCGGTTCTCGCCCACGTTCACCAGCAGCGACTCCGGCGACGGCAGGAACACGTCTGCAAACAAACAAACACCACTTATAAATAAACCCCTAAAGTGGTAAACACAGAACAATATTACTCCACGGAGAATAACACCAACTTCATACCAAAAAGGCGGTTACAAAATATGCCATCTAGCGACACTAGTAGGACCCTTTGACAACTTTCTAGACGTGCAAATATTAGAAAATCTAGGTACTTCCTTGCTTGCATCTACCAGATTATTCTTGCAACAGAATAAATCACTAATTTTTCGGTAAGCAAATAAATTTCAGGTTTTAAAAACTTGAAATTAGTATTAGTGATTTATTTGAGAGATTTTTTTGTATCATACGATAGCACATAAGCTGAGGTTTGTAGTGAAAAATGACAACAATCGGCTAAACACTAAATGTGTTAGTTTTGTGTTGCTATAAGTGTAGCGTGATCGTGCATACATGCATACAGGAAAACGACAGTGACACATCGACACTTGCAGCAGGAATAGGTAAGGTAATTGGTATCGAAATGGTGGACGAAACTTTGTAGAACTCCTAGTAACAGTATGTAGTATATGAAATTTTCTACTCAACGCACTTTGCAAAGGAGAAACACTAGAAATATCACTGATACTGAAAATGCCACCAAAAATACAATAATCGGTTGCAGTCTAATCGGTTGCAGTCCGATTATTGATTTTCATTCAAATCAAAATGTTGACATTCTCACTCGCTGTGTTACTATTTCTCTAACAAGAAAAACATATTTTTTTAATGCTGGCCACTCTATAACAAAACAACTCGTATGTACCAACTGCACAGAACATAGTTGACTGTACCTGGTGGTAAGACTTATGCATGTAACGTTACATTCATGCCACACGAATTGTACAACGCACTTATAAGTTAACTAGCTGTTGCCCGCGACTTCGTTCGCGCGAACTTCGTTTAACCCGCACAACTCCTCCCCCGTAGGTGATAGCGTGATAATATGTAGCATATAATATGTTGACCCGACCTGTTAGTAATATTCATGCAAAATTTGAAGTAAATCCATGCAGTACTTTTTAAGTTTACCCCGGACATACATTGACTTTCCTACGATTTTATTATATGTATATAGATAATATAAGAAGCGTAGTTAGTTTAATTATACTTTTGACCGCGACTTCAGTTACATTGAATTTACACTCTCATTTTACACCCTTTCGCACCTGTCTCAGTGGAGAAAGTTCGTTGTTTCGGACAAGCAGAAGAAATGGCATATGAAAGTAGATTTAGGTATCACGGGAGACTAAAATTGTACCTGATCAAATTGTCCGAAAGTACATCATCTAGGGACAACATGAAATCAATTTGATTCTTCGAATATGGTGTTTTTGTGTGAAGTTATGAATGTAGAAGCAAGACAAGTCTGTTTGGGTCTCAATGGTTAAAGCCCGTCATCAATGTAGCATATTGGTGGCATGAGGATGAGATCATTTTATACCGATTAGTTATCTGTAGTTAGATAGATATATGGCTTACCAGTCAGTTAATTGATTAAAAACTTTGATGAAGCGAATATGAAGCGAACACCGCCCCGTTGGTCGAGTAGTAAGCGACCTGACTACGCAATCGACGGGGCCCGGGTTCGATCTCCGAAGGGGACAAGCATTTGTGTGATGAGCATAAATGTTAGTATTTCCGGGTTCAGGTGTTTATTAAATATATTGCAGTATTTATATACGTATTTCTATGTATTAGTATCGTTGACTAACACCCATAACACAAGCAAATAATTTGCTTACTTTGGGGTTAGATCAGTAAGTTTCTTTCGAAACTTAACTAATGGGACAGAAAACTTTTTTAGCTTTTGTGTAATAAACTGTCATGTTATAGTATTAGTCTCTTTTTCCACATAAAATATGGTGATGTTACTTTTCTCGTGAAAATGTTACTTTTTGAGCTGCCTCGTGTTATATTTTGCTATCTGTCACTGGCAACACCGGATATAACGTCCTAGACGTATTTAAGACATCCAAAAATGTGGAGACTGAGAATAAATGGAAAAAACAACTTTATGTAATTCATATAATGTATGTTTTGCTTTATTATAATAATTTACAAAATATTTGTAAAACATGTTTATCTATTTTAGATTCTATTACCTTGAATTGAGTTTATTTTTTCTTTACTCTCATGAAAAGTTACTTCTTAACTACTTTTCCTTCTTCATGAGAGGCATCTATTGTTTTTTTATTTTAAATTATTTAATTTAAACTGATCACGTGTATGTGATTGAATACTCATTTTTTTGTCAAAAAATACCCAAAAGGTGTTGATATAAGGGATGAAAGATTATATTGACAACATATTACTCTACTCGCGGGTAAGTCAGCCCGTGAGTTAGTATCTAAATGCCAATACATTAAATGTTGAAAATTCATGTATCAGTAGTTACCATCAATATCGAGGATGGTCATCTCCTTAGGTCTCGTTAGGCCCTCGCTCATGAGGTAGTAGTGTATGTGCTCGTCGTAGCAGATAAACCCGATCTGCATCCTCGCGTCGCCAGGAAGTTGGTCCAGATTCTCCTTCAGCGTGTCACATACTACCTATACGGAAAGTGACAACATCAGACAAAATTAAATCTTACATAAACAACGAAATATTAAGAAGTTTAATAGGAACTGCCTTGATTATACCTGAGACCATCATGAGGTTCTAGGTACGATATCAAAAACGGGCAAAGTGTTCTTCTCCAGCTGGAAAGAGATTATATTGCTTTAGACTATAGTATATAATTGTTCGTTATATTCTGTGTAGTGAATTTCAAAGCATATGTAAAGTTTGTCGTCTTCCTTACCCTTCAAGTTGATACACATGTGACAAGGACTTACATTACTGCTACAGGAAATTTTAAGACAATGGTGGTACCAACGGATTAAATTGGATACGCCTTTCAAGGCGTAAACATTTACATACATTTGCTCATATGAGCGGCTACGCATTTTTTTTATGTCATAAGATAGCAAGCAAGCAAATGGGTCTCCTGATGGAAAGAGTCAACCATCGCCTATAGACACCAAAGATGTTAATGGTGCGTTGCTATCTTGTGGCGAGGTCTAATGCCACATGCATAAGTTTACCGCCTACCTTACTCTCCAAACCGGAACACGACAGCGACAAGCACTGACGCTATTGCGGCAGGAATAGGTAAGGCGGTGGTCCCAGACCCGGGCGAGACAATGCAGAACTCTACCACCTAGTAGCCACGGTGGTAGTGACCCGATAGCCAATCGGTCGCCTTTTACGACCTGCCTGGCAGAACGGCAGTTGGCCTATTTTACAAAGGAGGCCGGAACCAACACGGCGGAGACGCGCGCAATTTTGCGCCGAACACAGTGTCTATTGGTATTTGTGTGGTCTGTGGCGGTACCAAACCCGAAAGACATTGCAAAATTCTACCATTTGGTAGTCACAAATCACACGTATTCAATTGTTCGCCTTTTACCAACTAGCTGAGAGGAAAGGAGATGTACTCTCCAAATGGGATCCGGAACAATACTAAAAGAAATGAATTTAAAAAACGAGCGAGCCGTACTGTAACTTTATATGATGTGTAACATCTGTGTAAAAGGGGGGTTATGGTTTTGGGTTGTGGTTACCCCCTTTTTGGTGATTGATTATGAATGGTTACGGAGACTAAATAAGGAGACCGGAACTTGTGGCTATTATTATGTATTTACACTGGTTTACACTATCTTTACAACAATCGGTTAAACAATGGTAAATGTGGCAATGGTAAAAATGGTAAAATACTCGTAAATGGTGTGAGCACGAGGTGTCACAATAATATCTCGCGTCGGACTCCACAACTTATTCAATTGAACATCTATATTTATTTATATTAATATTATAAATGCGAAAGTTTGGATGTATGGATGGATGTTTGTTACTCAATCACGCAAAAACTACTGAACGAATTTGAATGAAATTTGGCACACAGGTAGATGGTGACCTGGAATAGCACATAGGCTACTTTTTATCCCGGAAAATTTAAGTAGTCCCGCGGGATTTGCCAATAACTTTCATAATGCAGCGGGCTGCACGCTGCAGCTAGTAATATTATAAATGCGAAAGTTTGGATGTTTGGATGGATGTTTGTTACTCAATCACGCAAAAACTACTGAACGAATTTAAATGAAATTTGGCACACAGGTAGATGATGATCTGGAATAGCACATAGGCTATTTTTTATCCCGGAAAAATTAGGTGATCCGCGAGATTCACCAAAAACTTATAATGCAGCGGGCTGCACGCTGCGGCTAGTAAAATATAATGAAATATAAAAACGATGAGCTGTTCGATTGCGTAGCACTCGAACATACATTTTTTAGGTGGTAGAGTTCTGCATTGTCTCGCCCGGGTCTGGTAACACCGCCTTACCTATTCCTGCCGCAATAGCGTCAGTGCTTGTCGCTGTCGTGTTCCAGTTTAGAGGGTGAGGTAGCCGGTAAACTTATGCATGTGGCATTAGACCTCGCCACAAGATAGCAACGCACCATTAACATCTTTGGTGTCTATAGGCGATGGTTGAATCTTTCCATCAGATCCATCTGCTTGTTTGCTATCTTATGATATAAAAAAAAATACTCCCGCGCCTGAGATAAAACGAATACATAAACAGACTATTTCTTATTTAAACAACTACTGATTAAACATCTATTTATAACTACTCTTTGTATATAAAAACAAAACAAAGTAAAATACTAAAAAAAAAATATAAAATATCCTATGTAAAAACATAAAAAGGTAATAACATTATGTGAAATTATTATTGTTTACAAAATAGTCAATATCAGTCGGTGATTAATTATTAGACTAAAGAGTCTTCAACCGTCACAGGTTTCCGCGGAATAGGTGACGTTTGTACGTCCTTTTTACCCGCACTAATATTACGCGTAATACTGGGCCACCGCATAGCAAAGCCTTGTAAACGAACCCGGACACTGTTATTGGTCTCACTTGATCGCAAATCACGAACACTGTGCTGTCGGTACACTTCAGTATACACTGGAGCTGGTAACACTGGTTGTGGTTCTGTCACGTCCACCTGGTGGCCGCGACCCTCCTCGCGGCGGCGCAGCGCAGTAGTCGCCTGTGTCCGATGACTGCATTGTTCACTCCTCCAATACCATACCACAGCCATGATCAACGCCAAAGTCAGCAGCACGTATGTAGAAGTGTAGTGATGAACTGAACATCGTGTATTGATATACCGACTACTTCTGATCTGAGTGCTAAGTGTGAGTTTTTCTTTTCGCATTCGATTGTGAGCGCGTTTTGAGTTTACGAGGAATTTGTATGTGATTTGTACAGCGCCACCTAGTGGTAAACTGGTTTCTCACGTTTACCACTAGGTGGCGCTGTACAAATCACATACAAACTCCTAGTAAACTCCAAACGCGCTCACGATCGAATGCGAAAAGAAAAACTCACACTTAGCACTCTGAAGCTACGTGAATTCACATAGCGCGCGCTCATTGGTCACTTCAAATAGCGCGTTCATTGCTAAATTCAAATAGCGCTCGCGTTGGTGAATTTAAACATCGCGCACTTCTTCGGCATTTTGTCACATTTCGCTCGCATGCCAAGAAATGACTTCCGGAAAAAACAAGAATTGCAAGAAAACTAAAGAAATCGAAAAGGAAAGTACTATCATAGCCCTGAAGATGCCATAAAAAATGAAAGCGGTTGGCTCAATAATGGAATTTCACCATGTGCCGACGGCAAAAAGTATAAAATATGAAACGAAAGGATAGATGTTACACACTAAAAATCTTTTTTGCGACCTACCTGAAGGTATCCAGAATCCCTGGCGATATGCGAAACATCCAACAAAAACAGATACACTGCTGGTTGCGGAGGCCGTAGCATGTATTCACTGGGAGCTATGAACTCGATGGTTGCCGACTTAATCTCTGGCCGTCGAGAAGGATCGCCGTACGACTTGCTTACGGGATCATATTGGAATTCTTCCGGTACTGAAATATTAAATAATAGTTTAACACTGCAGTATATCATCACGCCAGTTCTCTTGCGAGGTAAGAAACGTAAACCTTAGGTACACCACGATTGACCGGTTCGTCGGTTATTTTTTATTTATTTATTTATTTCATCAAAAAAATTAACATAAACTTACAAATTTTTTCAACATCCTTAAACCTCGTTGTAGGTTTGTGTGGATGTTGCACACTTCACGGTTTAAGTATTGATTGATGTTTTAGCGAAGCTACATTACACTACATAAAATTTTAACATTACCATCGCTCATATCAGTTGAAATAAACTAGTACCTATCTTTAATAAACTTGACGAGGTAGGTGGTGATTCGTGATTATGCGATACATATTACTAGCTAAGACCGGGACCGATTTACGTGCTCATCCAGGACACGGAGTTTTTTACTAGACTTGGAGGTGCCACTGAAAATTGAATTTTAGAGGAAAACTTCGGAACTAAACTCAATAACAATTATACTAGATCCGGAATTGAACCTTGGACTTTTTTATATCATAAGATAGAAAACAAGCAGATGGGTCTCCTGATAGAAAGAGTCAACCATCGCCTATAGACACCAAAGATGTTAATGGTGCGTTGCTATCATGTGGCGAGGTTAAATGCCACATGCATAAGTTTACTGGTACTGGCTACCTTACTCTCCAAACCGGAACACGATAGTGACAAGCATTAACTAATGCAGCAGGAATAGGTAAGGCGATGGTACCAGACCCGGGCGAGACAATGCAGAATTCTATCACCTACTAGCCACGATGGTAGTGACTCTCATAGCCAATCGGTCGCCTTTTACCACTGCTCTAAGCCGAATAGCTTATCCACTAGACATATCATGTCAGTTGGCTCAATGGTTTAATGGTTGGCTCAATTCGTTCTAAATAAGTTTTCCTGTCAAATATAACTTGCTTAAAATTAGGGAGATTTATTGGCGATTCAGCGACACACAACAGCAGTTGTTATTAAGGTAAATATTATCACACTGGTTCTGTTACTGAAGTCGGGACTTGAAATTGGTTTAAAAAATACCTGTTTAAGGTGGACTTTCGAGCCAAACGTCAGTAGCGTCAGTATCGCTGCGTTAGTGGCGCCGCGACAGAGCGTCAGATGAATGTACTATGTAAATCTAGGAAACGGCATTCGAACACGGCGTAAGCACAGTATACTGGAAACTAACAGTAGTCAATCTACATACATGTGATATTCGAGCAACGCACACATAGACACCTCTCACGGACGCGATATCTCGGAATGGTTCGGGACAGTTTGTACCGCACCAGTCCGAGATATCGCATCCGTGAGAGGTGTCTATGTGTGCTGTGCTCGAATATTACTTGTATGTAACATTGACTTTTGTTAGTCTCTAAGTATTCTATGGCGTACGTGACGTTGACACTGTGGCGCCACAATCGCAGCGGCACTGACGCCTCGCTTTTTATAATACGTTTCGCTCAGAGAATATCTGAGATGAGAGCGCTTCATAAACCTATATAAACCGGTTTAAGTCAAAACCGTGAAATTGTACGTCACGCACAATACGTTTTTGCACACACAAAAATTGGGAGCGGCCAACATCAAAGATCTTCATTAAAAAATCTCTATAAATCAGTTTATTGCTTCAAAACCCTTATAATTTTGCTCCATAAGGAAACCGCTGTATTCTTGATTTTACGTAAATATAAGCATTTACAAAACGCTCCTTATGTACTTGCGTTGTTTAAGGTTTCAAATTAACCGGTTAATAAACCCTGACAAGGTGAATTAAACGACCTTAAAACATTTTTTCCCTTGGCGATATGGGCAGTGATTCCAATATTTCTACCCACCTCAACTCTATCGCTTTAATCGCGATAAATTAGAAGTAAAAAAATAATCAAAGTCCAAACTGATGTATCAATAGATAAAGAACCACTAGCGATCTTTATCCATACCAATATTATAAATGCGAAAGTCTAGACAGACTTAGTCCGTCGGTCTGTCTTTTCTGTTACGCTTTCACAGCTGACACGCTGAACCGATTTTGATGAAATTTGGCATGGCTAACTTTTGTTAAAATTCAACCCCTAAGGGGCTGAAAAAGATGATGAAAATTTGTATAAAAAACCATATCGACGACACGCTAATAATCTCGCGGACGAAGCTGCGAGGGTCAGCTAGTATAAAATAAATATAATCTTAGTCTACTTTGAGAACAATTAAATCCGTTCTAATATTATAAATTCGTAAGTGTCTGTCTCTTACACTTTCACGGCTAAACCACTGAACCGATATACAGTACCCGGCGATAAATATTGCACATCGAACTTTGGAAAAAGACAATCGGATAATTTCGGCTTCGTAAAGCGTTATCTCTGTCCCACACTACCTATGTGACGTTTAGTCAGTCGTTGTTCAAGTACGATAGAGTGCAGTCGCGTCCCGAAAAAAAATATATATTTAGAGTTGATAACACCCACAAATTTAAATAATTTAAAGTTGTAATATGGCATCTTTCGGAAAAAGAGGGAAACCTTTACGAGGTCAGTCACGTGAAATTATCTACAATGTTTATAAATACTTTGTAAGCGAAGCTGATAGATTTAAAAAAAAAGTAGATGAAAATGTAAGTTGTTATTTTAAGAAGATTCAAGAGCGAGTTGCAAATGCCACTGGAATTTCAAGAAGAACTTTGAACAATATATTAAACGAAGTCAGTACTGAAACACATTCGACTGAAATTAAGTTCAGCACTCCAAAAAAAGGGAGACCAAAAAAGCAATTTCGTTTGGATATGGACGATTTTGATTACGATGTTGTTCGAAGAATGGTGTATGATTTTCACTTACGATTTAATGAACTGCCAACAATAAAATCATTAAAAGCTAAGTTATCTGAAGCTATTAATTACAATGGGTCTGAAAAAACGTTGAGAAAAATACTTCATGACATGGGATTTCAGTTCACTAAAATGGAAGATAATCGAAAAATTCTAATGGAAAAGCACGACGTTAGTCTCAAACGAATGGAATACCTTGATAAAATACGCGAATTTCGCGAAACAGGAAAAAATATCGTCTACATGGATGAGTCATATATACATGCATCCCACACTAAAGGGAAATCTTGGAGTGACGATAAGAAAAAAGGAGTAAAAAAGCCAATTTCAAAAGGTCAACGTTTGATAATAGTTCATGCGGGAAATGAAAAAGGCTTTGTACCCGGTGCTTTTTTAACGTATAAATCCACGGACACTACAGGTGACTATCACAATGAAATGAATAACGATAACTATGAGAAATGGCTGGTTAACCAATTAATCCCAAATATACCCAGTGATTCTGTTCTAGTTATCGACAACGCACCCTATCACAACAAGTATGTTGAGAGACCCCCCAACTCAAACACCATTAAACGGGAAATGATCAACTGGTTAAACAGACATGAAATTCCAGTTGATCCAAAATTAACAAAAACCCAGATTTACGCTATTATATGTCAGCACAAGGAGAGGTATACAGAGTTTTCTGTGGACAAAATACTTGCCGAACATGGGCACACTGTGTTGCGATTGCCACCATATCATCCGGATTTTAATCCAATTGAAAATATATGGTCTCAACTGAAAGGCTATGTAGCCTCTAGAAATGTGGGTATGAACTTGACTACAGTAAAAACATTATTGACTGAAAAAGTAAACATGATCGGCGCTGAAGAGTGGAAAAAGGTTTGCGATCATGCAATCAAATGTGAGAATGAATATAGAAGCATTCAACACAGTTTAGACAATTACACTGATAGATTAGTAATAAATACAGCTGATAGTGACAGTGATATTGACCTCTTTGAGAGCACAGATAGTGAAATGGAAGTAATTGAGAATTAGAATTATTATTATTTTTATTGCAATGTCTCATTTTAGCAATAGGTATAATGGTGTTTATTATGTACACTAAAGCTGTAATGTTCCAAAATAATTAAATACGTAAACATAATGTAAAAATGTTTTTTTTATTTTATTTTACCCCAACCTAAAGCCATCACTTATAGAAAAATTAGTGTATTTTATACAAAGAATAAAAATATCAAAAGAAGCAAATCATACTTGTTTTAACAGCTCCTAATAGGTACCGGACTGTTTGTATTTTGTGCGACAGAGATAACGCTCTACGAAGCCGAAATTAGCCGATTGTCTCTTTCCAAAGGTCGATGTGCAATATTTATCGCCGGGTACTGTAAATGAAATTTGATATGAAGACTGTTGAAGATCCAGAGTGCGACATAAGCTTTGTTGTTAAAAATCAACCCCTGTGTGGTTCAAACAAGAGATGTAAGTTTATATATTTGAGAAATTATATGGACGACAAAGATCTGACAGAGATAAATGATTAACGTTCTTTCACATTGTATAGGTGGTTACAATAAGCTTGTTTATAATAAGAATGAATCTGATATAACGTAGTTTTTAATGATTAATCATGGTGTTGAGATAACAAAAATCTAAAATATTTATTTTAAAAAACATGGAATTTTTAGGATATAATTCAGGCAAAAAAATACATTACTGGCCAATTGTACTAACATTGTTTTAGCTAAGGACAATCCTAAATAGTATACTGTCACATTCTTTTCATTTAACAAGTGACAGCATACTATTTAGGATTGTCCTAAGATAAGACAATATTAGTGCAATTGGCCATAAGGCACGTAACAGCAAACGCGTCTGGTACATTAGAAGTATTACGTCATCCTGTGATAAAACGTCATATTGTTTTTGAAATTTTCATAAAAACCACAGAACGTGCGAGAACCACGGCATGGTTTCATTCAAGACGCCATGACTATCCAGAGCATTTTCGCGCTTTTAAATTTAAATCATAAAACGCGAATTTTTTATTATTAATGCACGATATTAGAAAATAAATAGTGTTTTGTTTAATACAACTAATAAGGTAAAGTATTATCTGCAAAGGCACCGTTAACCGACAACACAACTGCAAGACTCCTGGTAGTACACTTGTCTATTAGCGGTGACCACATTCATCAGGCAATCCTGACTTTATAAAATAAAATAAACAAATTATGGCTTTTTAATGTACTAAACTCACAGTCATTCACTCTGTAGCACAGATTGCATTTCCACCGCTTGGAATCGACGAAGTACACAAATGGATTGATGTAGGTCCGGCAAGCGCGACATCTTACTATAGTCGTACATTGTATCACCGGCAGATGCTGAAAACACACAATTTCATTACATTTTAATTATTGACAACCTACACTAATAACTAATAATGTTTGATTTCTTGCAACAATTAAATTTTGTTAATAATCTTAGGCGTGGGTAAAGGAACACGGTGTTCCGATTGGTTAATTATTCAAATTCAAAATCGGTATTCTGTCGCGCGTGTTTACTGGCTCACTGGATTGGCCGGTACAAATTCTTAAGTTTCAGCGCTTACATGGTGGTGGTAAGATATACACTAATTTTATTCGGCATTTTTGAAATAAAAGTATAGTCATAAATTTAATATATTTATATAAGAAAATTGAAATTAAAAAAATATATAATAAAATAAGAACCTATTATAAGAAATACATTATTTCGGTAAAAATATATGAATCACACCGTATCTAAAAACATTTTACAATGCCTGTGCTAATGGGGCCTGATAAAGGCTTAAGAACCCAACTTCCCCTTACCGTGCCAAAACAGGCATCTCGTTAAAATTATATGAATGTTTTTAGATTGCGAATTGGTAGTAGAGTTCTTCAGTCTCTCGCTCAGTTTAATGTCGCCTTATAATTACTATGGAGCTACTCCATTATCGCTCCGAAGATTCGAGTTGTCAAGATGTGTGTAGCCAACCACATCGATGAATCGCAAATCTTCGGACTTCTGTAAATTTTGTCAATCAGCGCCGTTAAACATAAGCTAACCGCCCAAATAAAGGTACGGTCAACGTAACATTAATTTCTGCCACAAAACTTTTGTGATAATCGATGATTAACTCTTTCTGTTCTGTCAAAATTGCTATCTTATGAAAATTCCGGCGTTGACTGTACTGAGACTGATTATTTTTTACACATATTTTATCTAAGGTACATTACTATCTGTCCTACAACTTAGAACAATAACGTGGAGTTGCAATTGCTTTATTTCTAAATAGATAAGAAAATAAAGATTCAAGATTTAATTCAATCTGTTCTAGACAGGTTCTAGAACAAAAAATAAAAATCTTTCTCTATATCATTGGTACCGAAGCTGAGAGTATTTGCCCCCGCAAGGAGAAATTAGCTACGTAGGCCACACTATAAGTTTTGCGTAACTTAAAAAAACAACATGTTATAACCAAAATATTGTGTTTATTGCTTTTCAAAATAATCTCTTTTACATTTTAAACATTTTTTCATGCGATCAAACCATTTTTTAAAACAGGAGAACCACAGAAGGCATGTTTTCTACGTGCTGATTGAACGCTATCACTGCCTCTTCGGAGTTGGTAAAAGTAAAACCTCTCATCAAATCTTTGATCAATCAAAATACGGAAATCACAGGGTACTAGGTCGGGGCTATGCGCAGGATGAGTGACGAGATGTACTTTTTCGGAAGCTAAAAATTACTTTGTTTTGCTGGTCGTGTGTGAAGAAGCGTTATCATGGTGTAGGAGAATGCGGCTTTTGGGTCGTATTTCGCGAACTTTTTCTAACACCCTGGGTAAACAAATGGTAGAATACCACTCGGCATTAACACTCTTTTGATCTTCAAGTGGAATTGTAGAGATGGGACCCGTAGCTGAGAAAAAAACGCGATACATTTTTTTACCAAAAACAATTGACAAATCATTTCCCGCCAATTGTGGTTTTTTTATTACTAAAAAAGTTGCAACGTTTTAAAAATATAACATTCGAAATACAAATAGTTCCGATTAGCTAGAAGTGCAAAACTTTTAGTGTACCCCATGTATTTAATGGGGGTAAGAGATTGAGTATCTAGAGCAAATGAATGGGAAGTAATATTTAAAATGATACCTAATAATATTTAAAATGATCTTCACACTTGCCCATTTTAATTTTCAAACTAATCTAGTCAGTGTATCAAAGTTTTTTGCAAATTACCTAACTATAACTGTAGATGTCAATAGCTTAAACAGTAATAAAGACTAGCGTCGCCCTGTGGTCGAAATTTGACCATAAATTGAAACAATATAATCTCTTTTAAAGATAACCAACTTTAGATGCAAAGAAAATAGCATATATGTGTGTACGTTATCATGTATATCACACGAATGTACTATGTGTAATATTTATTTTTGTTAATTTATTGAACACTAGCTGTTGCCCGCGGCTTTGTTCGCGCGGACTTCATTTACTCCGAACAGCTCCTCCCCCGTAGGTGATAGCGTGATAATATATAGCCTATATGTTGACCCGACCTGTTAGTAACATTCATGCAAAATTTGAAGTAAATACATGCAGTACTTTTTGAGTTTACCCCGGACATACATTGACTTTCCTACGATTTTATTATATGTATAGATATTAGGTTTCTGAAGTTGTCCGCAAAGAAAACGTTAACTGTGCCATATTCTATACTCCACCGTTCGTGTAATTGGAAAAATGGGTACAAAGTTTTGCTTCACGTATTACATAGATACTAGAAATCCCGCACAGCCGCAAGTAGATAAACATGTCGTCGATATAGTTTAACATACAAACTTTCATTACCTATTTCCGCCCCATATTTAACTATCTCCGTGCCAAATTTCATCAAAATCGATTCAGAGTTTAGCCGTGAAAGCGTAACAGCCATACTGACAGACTGACGTTTGCATTTATAATATTTGTGTGTATTGTTTGATTGAAACCATTTTTAGTTTTTATTTAAATTAAGTTCATTTACGAGTATCTATAAAAACCTTACGAATCACTGCATTCTACATTTAGGCATACCTCACACGACACTGCGAACAATCGCGGTAGGCGGTGAAGTTTACATTGGCTACTACGTAATGCGTCAACAGCTTATGGCCCCTCTTCACAAAGGGCCATGATAGTCGACTAAAGGCATGCACGTTAGTGTAGAGAGCATAAATGTCTATGATTGGCCATCATTGGGTACCTATGATCAAGCGCAATCGCCATGGTGCCGGTACATCAAAGAAATGATGCCCATGATTGCGTACAATCGCCGATTAATCAGTACGAAGTTGTCTCAAACGTAGTGATAATATACTATTTGGTTGTCTCTGGTTCTAGACGGTGTAGACTTTAAGCAGGTAAATGATTATAAGAGCTAAATAAAAATATTTCCGTATCCGCGATCACCTCGATATCCAATATCCATCTTCGATAGACGTCATAACATAACGGTAAACAGTTAATAAATGAGTATTCACGATTGTGTGGAGAGTTGCCCGATCATGGCGGCGATGCTGGACGACTATTTGATAGATATTGACCATCATGGCCCATTGTGAAGAGGAGCATAACCCATGAACATCGCCTAACAGCGCGGACAAGCGTCTATTTGTATTGAAATTCTGACCTCCGTTTGTTTTTGCATGTGTAATAAAAAAAACACTCCGATTGTACAAAGAAAACATAACAAAGATGGTAATTGACCTCTATTAATAATAGATAACTCTTTTTGTCCTTGGTTGGAGATCTGAACAACTAAATTATCAACAAACACTACTAAATTATCAACAGTCATTATATACTTGTATATGTTACCCGCCAAACCCGATTTCAGGCCAAACCAGTTTCTGCTAGGCCAAACTGGTTCATCCTAAGCGTGACAGGATATACTAGGATAGCATAGAACAATCTGGTTTGGCTTTAATACTTCAGGCTAAACTTGTTTGGCCTAGGCCGAACTGTTTTTGAATTATCATTGTACTGATTCAATCATTGCAAGTGGCAAAATAAACACATTGTAACCTCTGAAGGCGGAGATACCCCTTTCGTGTCCCTATTATCACGCTGTCGTTATCCATATATTGAATCTCATCAATTACCTTGGATAGTGAGAGTGCTCGTGTGCTCGTATGTATGAATGTTTGTATGTTTGTAGTTTGTGTTTGTATGTTTATATGTCAGTGTTTTTTGTATGTTTGTGTGTGTATGTCGTGTGTCCCTATGTCCGTGTGTCCGTATGCTCGTAAGTTTGTCCACAAATTTCTCGGGAACTAAAAGCCATATCAAGATCACTCTTTGTTATTATATTACGTATATTCCGACTACTCCAACTAACAATCCCTACAGTCCAAGTTTCATCAAAATCGGTTCAGTAGTTTTTGAGATATAGGAATAGTTTCCATATGTTTGAAGTCAGTTTAATTTTTCAAATTCCATTTCAATCTCATTTTTTCCAAAATTACAGCAAAACAAGATTTCCGTCTCCAATGGCCTTGTTTTATTTCACTTTCAAACTATTTTTCGATTGTCTGTCAAAGGAGGAAATTGATGTCAATCAAGATGAATAAAATATTTCACTTTTAGTTTGATTCTGAATTTTCGTGAATATTTTCGAAATATACTTTTTATAAGCAATACTCTTTTAATAGTTACACAATTTTTGAATTAATATTGGCCATATAATTATGATTTTTTTAGGCCTTAATCTACTTGAATCATAATTTAAAATCAGTCAGTTTAAAACTAGTTAAGCCTAAAGTATTTAGGCCAAACTAAATTGCCCTAGGCTATACTAGTATATCCTGACACGATTAGGATGAAACAGTTTGGCCTAGGACTAACTAGTTAGACCTGAAATCGGGTTTTGCCGATAACATATTTTTTTTATGTCATAAGATAGCAAACAAGCAGATGGGTCTCCTGATGGAAAGCGTCAACCATCGCCTATAGACACCAAAAATGTTAATGGTGCGTTGCTATCTTGTGGCGAGGTCTAATGCCACATGCATAAGTTTACTGGCTACCTTACCCTCCAAACCGGAACACGACAGCGACAAGCACTGACGCTATTGCGGGAGGAATAGGTAAGGCGGTGGTACCAGACCCGGACGAGACAATGCAGAACTCTACCACCTAGTAGCCACGATAGTAGTGACTCGATAGCCAATCGGTCGCCTTTTACGACCTGCCTGGCAGAACGGCAGTTGGCCTATTTTACAAAGGAGGCCGGGACCAACACGGCGAAAAATATAGAGAGTTTATTATATTTTCTCCATCGGACTTTATGTAGAATAAATAATCCCAAAATTTTTTATGTTCTACATTCGTTGACACAACACAACTTTTACACAGTTTTGATTTAAACATTTTTTAATCTGTTTACTGGTCAATCTCATAGCTTCGAAAAGCGTGTTGTTAAAGCGTAAATTATCCTATACAATAAGTACTTATTCCACAGAAACAAGATCACGAACATTAAAGGTGTTATAATTTCTTTATTCACATAATTAGATCTTATTAAACAACTAGCTGTTGCCTGCGACTTCGTCCACGCGGACTTAGTTTACTCTGCACTGCTCCTACCCTGTAGGTGATAGCGTGATAATATGTAGCTTATATGTTGACCCGACCTGTTACCAATATTCATGCAAAATTTGAAGTAAATCATGCTGTTTACCCCGGAGTTTACCCCGGACATACATACAAACAAACAGACAAAAATTCTAAAAACCATATTTTTGGCTTCGATATCTATTGTAGATCATGCCAAAAGTATTCTTTTAAAAAAATATTCAATGTACAGTTTTGACTTTCCTACGATTTTATTATATGTATAGATATGTTGTTCTTTATTCTTATTCTGCCCTTTTTGTGGCATGCAAATGTTACAATTGTGCTTATTATCATTACAGTTAAACTATGACATTAGTCAGAATACTAGACACTTAACAAAAATTAGCACTTAAAAGCTTAATATTTTACAAACGAGTCCCTTAATCGAAACATATTTTAAAAACCTATCCAACGATACCTCACACGATGGGGTACGTGAGAAAAAATTAACATCCCTTCTTTACATGTAGGGGAGCTACCCTGAAAAAAATTATTATTCAAGTTTTAATGTCACCATTTTGGTTACGTGACTAATATGCTAATATGTATGTTCTTGCCAAGTTACAGTTTTCTAATAATAATAAGGATCTCTTGAGCAATCGTGCGAACGGACGGACATAGCTAAACTATAAGGGTTCCTAGTTTACTTCGGAACCCTAAAAACCGAATAGACCACTAAAGAATCTTATCTTGTTCATGCAAAAAGATAAAGGTTTGCAATAAAAACATTTATTGGAAACGCATGTTTTAGAACAAATTCTTCCAGGGTACTACTACTCGATCGATTTTAAAAATTAAACAGAGCATTAGAGCCATTTTTGTGAAAAAAAAAAACAGTGACAATTCCTAAAGAAATTTAAGATGCCGAAACGTTATAAATTTATGAATAGCACTTATACGCGCGGTCATATCTTTGGAAGTACAGCTAGTCTGAAATTATATCGCTGTACAATTGAATTCAATAATACAACATGAACAACATATTATACGGCGATATTCATACGAATATACGACGTTGGCAGTACCTTATTTATACTGCAAGATTATAATATCCGGTTTGCGAACTATCCTCAGTAATCAAACAATGTCCAAGGTTCAGTAGACCTTAATATATAGCATAATTTAAAATTATATTGAAAACTACATAATATGACACATGTGTGCATAGTCGCAATGATTGAATGATCGCTAGGCGACCGAGCTTCGCTCGGATGATATGCTTTCACGTGAAAACAGTAAATTACATACAACATTTCGTCGAAATCGTTAGAGCCGTTTCAAGAAGTAAACAAGAATGGCTTATTTAAAGAATAGAATAATTTAAACGCAGTAATACTGCAACAACCGACTTCCCATTTTCTGTTTCTTTGAAACTCTATCTGATCTTCCCCAAATTAAAATGTGACCGCACGGGAAGGATAGCCTCTCGAACACAAAAAGTTTTTTTTTAAATCCATACGAATATTATAAATGCGAAAGTATCTCTGTCTTTTTTTTAATAGGTATCGATAGGGCTGACCACGATTTCGCCTGATGGTAAGCTAAGATGTGGCCTAAGATGAAAAGTCTGTATATAAGTCTCTTCTTCACGCGTAAACTGCTGAACCGATTTGAATGAAATTTTGTATAAAGATAATTTGGGACCCGAGAAAGGCATAGGATAGTTTTTATCCCAGAAACCCCGGGACTATCTTTTAAACCACGGTTATACGGAATAACTTCGGCTACTATTGGATTTTTTCCACGTCGACGAGGTCGCGGGCACAGCTAGTCGGTTCATAAATGACCGTTACGAGGGAACAAATATAAAAAAATACAGCCGAATTGATAACCCTCGCATTTTGGGGAGTCGGTTGAAAATAATGATTTTCGTACGCTTTAAGCCCGACTTGAATAAATCATATAGACTTTAATTCGTTATAATCTAAACACAGTAAAACAGCAACCACTGACTTTCAATCTCTTGTATGTCTGGACCCTGGACCAGATCTTTACCAAATTTATATGGCACCAAACAGAAAGTCGCACTCTCAACCAAAAAAATCCAAAGACAGAGTTCTAATATAATAATCATAAAAAATATAACCGAATTAGATACTCCTCCCTTTTGGAAAGCGGGATAAAAATAAATATTTATCTTAAATACATAATAATACGCTCCAACACGTTTTCAAACAATTTATCCTTATATTTAAAATCATCTTGTTTACAAAAATATCTCCTAACACCTGCGCTAATACAAACAAAGCTATCATTAAAGATAATTGAAATCTAAGTAAATAAGCCAAGCAATTTTAGTTCTTATTTGTACAGACAAAAGTTTCTTATCATCAAAATTATAAGGTTTTAAAGTATTGAATAATAAGAATGGAGACTTATTTAAAAATTCATGTTATCCAGAGACGTAGAAAAAAATGATATTTGATCTATTTAAATGGGAATCTCATGCATAAATGAGAAATGACTAAAATTTTGATGATATTTTGTATTACGAATAAGAATATTCAGACAAGGTTCTCCCTTATAAGTTTACCTATTACATTTACACGCAATAAATACACGTAAATAATTACGGAAGTAAAAAAAAGAGAACGTAACTCTCGTGCTGACAATTTCAAAAAGGGCCTTTTCGTTAAATTTTTACCTCAACATTTTGTGAGACGATGCTACGTGATATGTTCATTTTATCCAGCGCGTTTTTTATATCATAAGATAGCAAACAAGCAGATCTCCTGATCTCCTCCAGGGTCTCCTGATGGAAAGAGTCAACCATGGCCTAGAGATACCAAAGATGTTAATGGTGCGTTGCTATCTTGTGGCGAAGTCTAATGCCACATGCATAAGTTTACCGGCTACCTTACCCTTCAAACCGGAACACGACAGTGACAAGCATTGACGCTATTGCGGCAGGAATAGGTAAGGCGGTAGTATCAGACCAAGACGAGACAATGCAGAACTCTACCACCTAGTAGCCACGATGGTAATGATTCGTATTACCATTTTACGACCTGCCTGGCAGAACGGCAGTTGCGTGATTCGCATTTAAATACGTTTTACGAAAAAACGATTTCATAAAAATCTCGAGCGAAGTCTATCGCCTTGATACTTAATTAAAGTATTCTAAGTTTTAGTTCATATGTTTTTTCTTGGTGCCTAAACTAAAAAAATCTGTAAACCAGTTATCCCTGCAGACCGTCCCTGAAACTACCCGCTAAATTGAGATATTTTAAGCTCAAATGAACAAAACTAGGTATAGTTTTGTTCATCTAATAAGATTGTTTTCAGAATTCTAAATTCTAAATTTTGTTATAAATGAAAGTAATTTCGTTTTTAAAAAGCTGTACGTTTTAGTAACGTTGATCGATTTTGATCTTTCGAATGGAAATCTACACAATTTTTGAGCTTAAAATGTTTTCTTATAGTAAGGGAGCCCGACACAAAACATAGTCCCATAAGACTACCGGATAGTATATACATCATTAGATACGTCATTAATGGTGTATATATACGAAATGGCTATGCTGAAATATGAAAAACCTGGCGGCGCTATTAAAAAAAATAATAAATTGGTCAGTAGTAAAGTGCGTGTCGGGCCACGCGCAATGTAGGGTTCGAAGTTGGCCATCACAATAATGCGGAGTCAGAAGAGAGCTTTTACAGTTTCATACTATGAACATTTAAGCTATTCAATGTCAATGATAAATATATATTCGCAACACAGGTTCACTTCCACCACAGGACACGCTCGGCCAGTTTTTTTTTTTGTTGCGACAGGGTTTTAGGGAAATTGAGGGAAAACATAAGTTGATGTGATAACCATCTGTTTATTTTATGATTTATGCACTATTACTACTATTAAGATACCTACTATAACAATCTACAAATTGGTACTGGAATTGGTTTCCCATGGTACGACCGTCTTACCTATTCTTACCAGTGGGTGTGACTGTCGTGTTCCGGTTTGGAGGGTAAGGTAGCCAGTAAACTTATGCATGGCCCCACCACAATGATCACACGCCATTAACATATTTGGTGTCTATAGGCGATGGTTTCTCTTTCCATGAGGAAAGTCATTTGCTAGTTTGTTGTCCCATGATATCATTACATAGTATAAAACAAAGTCGCTTCCGCTGTCTGTCCCTATGTCCCTATGTATGCTTAAATCTTTAAAACTACGCAACGGATTATGATGCGGTTTTTTTTTAATAGATAGTATGATTCTTGAGGAAGGTTTTAGTGTATAAACCTTTCAGATATTCCCACGGGAACAAAAGCTGCGCGGGTGAAACTTAAAAACTTGATATAATGCCAAATGTTATAAACAAAGTATATTTTATAATCAATTAAGTATGAAAAATGAGAGGTTGGTCTCAATGGAGCTGACGTTTAAAAGGACAATATAACATGTCTAATTATAGAAAAAGAATAATTGCATACGAACACCAAAATTAAAAAGAAAGAAACTATTAATGTAGAATCTATTAATGCTTAAAAACTTACGTTTAGATCTTTGAATGGATGTATTAAAATACCAAGTGGTAGTCTGGACTTCTGCAGCAAAGAATTTGTCTCCGGTATTCGATTGATTGTACTCCTAAAAATCCTGTAAATAAAACAATTTTAATTTATAACTTTTATGAAAATTTTAGCATATAAATTGTGACATATTTGTTACGAATAACTTGTGAATTATTTTTTTAGTTTTGCTGTGTCTTTTAATAGAAGCTAGCGATCGCCCTCTGGTCGATATTAGACTAAACAATAAAATCTCCTTTGAAACATACTTTAGCTGTAAAGAACACAGAAATTCTTAATTCCGTGGTAAAGAATATGACAAGAATATTTGTTTCTATTATGCATATTAGATAAAAATATTAGGTTTCTGCCCTCTTCCGCAGCAGTGTAAACTTTAACTGTGCCAAATTTCATGCTCCTCATCTGGCCCATGCTCATGCATGCGGTCATGGCCCGCATGCATGAGCATAGGCCCAATTCACGTAACTAAACGCCAATCGAGTCCAAGTGTTTAACAACCGATTTCCGAAACGCAAATTAATTTTAACAAGTAATTAATCTATGTTTAACTGATCATTTGCGTGTAAAAATTATGTTATTACTTGTTAAAATTAATCTACGTTGAGAAACCCGCCGTCAGGCTCTTACACATTATGCTGCGTCGTAGCACGACGTGACGTTGTACCGTGTTTAAGTGTGTAAGAGTCCTAAGCGCTTCGAATCGATTGACGCTGTATTTTGGGCAGATCAGTATGTGTGGAAATACTATACTACTAATACTCATAACTGTTGTATCTACACCGAAAAGAACACATACAAAAAGGGAAACGTCAAATTTCATAGTAGGTACATATATATATTTTGTCGGTATTATCGCCTTAAGCTTTATCTACCAGACAAAGGGCAACATATATATATATATATATATATATATATATATATATATATATATATATATATAACATGGTATTACAAATATATAGCATTACAACTATTTGACTGCTGCCACATAAATAGAATGTTTATATAAACATTCTATTTATGTTCACCATAGTTCATAGTTAGAACTATCTACATTGCAATCGATCTGTAGACAGTTCAATCAAACAATATTTAAAAAATAGTTTGCCTTGCTTTACAACAATTATACGAACTAGACAAAACTGCTTCAGGTTAGCTTATCAACCGACCAAAAGACAGAGGAGGCTCTTAATATACGCGTATATTTTTCTTATGATAGAGCATGCTTAACTTTATTATATAGAGTTGAAAGATTTTGATAATTCTTTTTTGTTAGAATAGGCACACCACAAGAATGGCCGTATTTAATTTTTTTAAATTCCAATAAGGGTAAGAAACCAGAGGATGATTGATTATTTACACACTGATTTTAACCTAGTAACCTAGTAACCACGATGTTAATAAATCGCATAGCCAATCGGTCAGCTTTTACAACCTACCTGACAGAACGGCATTTGGCCTATTCTTCAAAGGAGGTCGGACCAACACGAGGATAAAGGACCCCGGACCAACACAGGGCATATTAATTGTTTTAAATCGTGAGATCCCAGGTTCGATCCTGAGTCGAACTGAAATGTGTTAACTTTTAATAGTTAACACAGTTTAGTTCACCTATATAGATTTTTGGGTGTTTTTCTCGTACTTAAAAACAAAATATGTAGCAACTCTTGAGTATGGTAGTGGTGGAACAATCCCGTGCCTCCGATGAGCGTGTAAGCTGTCGGTCCGTAATCGCTAGTCATTATCAGGTCGGATAAAAACAGTCATGGAGATCACCACCACTATTTACCTATTCCTGCCGCAATAGCGTCAGTGCTAGTCACTGTCGTGTTCCGGTTTGGAGGGTAAGGTAGCCGGTAAACTTATGCATGTTACATTAGACTTCGCCACAAGATAGCAACGCACATTTAACATATGGTGTCTATAGGCGATGGTTGACTTTTTCCATCAGAAGACTCATCTGCTTGTTTGCTATCGTTTGATATAAAAAAAAACCATCTTGCTAACCGACAAACTGTTGATTCTGGTTTACAGAAGTTACAGTGGTGGGAACGAGAGGTGGGCCCATTGCCCTTGAATAACCGACAAACTGGTAAATTGTGGTAAAACGGAAAGTCTTCAGACATTCAATTTACTATGTCTACCCCATAAGCGTAATGATACTTTTTTTTACTAAATAAAAGATAGTTCGTAAGAGGCTAACGATTGCTTATGCGAATCACTACCATCGTAGCTAGGTGGTAGAATTCTCATCGTCTCATCCGGGTCTGGTACCATCGTCTTACCTACTCCTGCCGCATAGTCAGTGCTTATCACTGTCGTGTTTCAGTTTGTAGGGTAAGGTAACCGGTAAATTTAACCGGTAATGCATGTGACATTATGACCCCACCACAAAGAAAACAACGAACCATTAACCTATTTGATTTGAATAGGAGATGGTTGTCTCTTTCCATCAGAGGAGCCATCTGCTTGTTTGTTATCATATGATATAAAATAATTAAAAATATACAATTTCATGAGCAAAATACCAGTACACTTAAACCTCGATATTAAGGAAACAACAAGCAAGGTCAACTACAATTATAGCAAAAGGATTATTCAGAGTTGTTTTAAGTGTTTATTGTGCCATGGAAAATCAACTATAAATGTATTCACAGCCTTTCTGGTCTACTAGCTTCCGTTTAAAAATCCCAGGTCAGGTAATTAATTCTAAATTAAGTTTTTCTGAACATTACTTGTCCAAAATTGAATTTATGTCTTAATGTTGTGCAAAGGGGCGTCCATTAATTACGTAGGGTAATTTAGATGGGGGAAGGAGATGAGCAAATTCACCAAATCTCACGTAGGTAATGGAGTGTGTTTCGGCAAACATCACGTAACTATAAAATTGGAGCAAAACTGGGTTTAATTCAAAGACTGTACTGCGGGTTTAATTCAAACATCACGTAATTATAAAATTGGAGCAAAACTGGGTTTAATCCTATAGGTACTAACGTACTAGACAAGGCATGCGCCACACCACATGTGTTTCAATAAGATGCAGTCCACCTACGTCATAACTCGTTGAATGAAACGCGTAAGCGCCACGAAATTAACAGCGGTTACGACGTTTTGGTCGCGAATATATATTATACAATATACTATTTAATACGCTGCAGGGCTGCTTAATTTTGATTTTGGTTGGACGATTTATTATTATTTTAGCGTTGCAGCGAGTGTTATTATTGTTAGCGTTGTAGCGAGTATGGAACACACTTTTATACACGACTTCTACGTAGCATAGCTTCTCTAGCACGTAATACATTAAACTCTCTGGGTAAATTAGTAAAATATGTGTCGCCAGTTTCCACTAATCACTCATCGTATTTAATAGGAATGTTAATAGTTCCATTTGAAGTTTAGCGTAGAAGTGAGGCATATTTGTCGTAATAGATATAAATCACAAGTTTTTTGTAAAATACTAGATAACAATTGTTCCTGTGATATCATAGGTATATCTGTTAAAAAGTATCATCATTCATAATTTCCAATACTCCATCACAATTCACATTATAATTATGTATTACAAATAAACTCACTTGTACTTCCAGTTCACGTATATTTAAATTTTTTTACTGTTCACATCCAACCGGTTTCGCTTATTAAAGCATCATCAGAGATGTGATTTTATTTGTAATACATAATTTAAAATGCAGTTTCACCAAGTGCCGACGATGGAAACTATCCAATTCACATTATAATCTTTAGTTACAAGTACTCAATAACAGCTATTCGTGTTGTCTGTTATTTCTTTTTCGTATATGCCGATATTTAATCTTGCTTAAACGAGAAGCACCTCATATTATTATCAAAAACTTCAAATTGTAATCTTACAAGATACCATTCTTGAAAAATGACAACCATTTAAATTGTATAATTTGTTAACAGTTCCTAGTTTTCAATTTGGAAATCTGCTAGAGTAATGCTAACATTATTAGGTATATAATTTCACAACATTGAAGTATTTTTTCTTTTCATAAGTATTTAATAGAAAAAGACAAATCTCTATTACATACATAAAATTATCAATTAATACAAGATTTTACGTGAAAGTTTAAATGAAACACTAAATAATAGCGAATTTTCGAGCATCTTTGTTAGCATGCACAACATTGGTCACAAAATGTTCAATGATGTCGATGGTTCAATATAACTACGACTTTAACATGTAATGATAAACGTAAAATTAAATTGATATTTACTGAAAGACAATGCTTAGAAAAATAGCAGGCTGTTGTTAAATAACAGAAAATGACATCTGTTATTATTGCGTAACTGGATTAACAGTTACTTTGTTTGACCTGTTATAACCCAAGACTAGTTTACCGTTCGACTTTCTCACTTTGATTTTAGTCCTGAAACCTCATGATCGAGCTCGGGATCTGTTGCTACAAACTCATAAATATATTCAGATCCTCTTTAATTAGGCTTAAACAAGATAGAAGACTGATAAAAGGGGGTGACCAATAAACCTTAGTACTTCAAATTGCAACCTACTAGACACACAGTTATGAGGTAAAGAAGGTTCTTATACACACAATGGGCATGTTAGAAATGAAGATAGTAAAAACTGAAGAATCACACATGAATTTCGACATTAAAAGGATTTTTAATATTCTAACTTGTCTTATCAGTAAAACTTTTGGGATCTTGATATCACATTTAAAGATTAACAAAACATTTATTAAACCAATTAATATTTTAAGTGTGGAGCTTTATGCTTGGCCTGTAATATGTTAGAGAAATTACAATAAAGATATAGTTAGAAAATCTCCAAGACAGTTAAAAAACTGGTCAAGCATGAGTTGGACTTGCATACCAAGGGTTCCGGTGAATGATCATATCTTTTTATCGCATTTTACTTGTGATGAAACTAAAAATTTACGGTTTTCGGATTTTTTCCTTTATATGCAGTGTACAACATTGCTTCTGTAAAATTTCATATTCCTAAGTCAACGGGCAGTATCTACCCTAAAGGCTATGTTTTCCTTTTGAAATTGCATCAAATAACTGTCAAAAAGTGAAAAATTACTTGCATGTCTGGGTTTCGATGTTTGATTGTTTGATTATAGCACTTAGTTCACTCTCCCTACCCAACAAGAAATATGGTGTGATAATTATGTATATACACCACTCGCATTTAAGCTTGGTTTATTTAACATAATTACACTACCACAAGTACATTTAGGTATATTATTACTACATTCAATTTAATTTCAAGTACACAAGTTACATTAATTAAGCATTAAAAATACGCAAGCCCCATTAATGAAACCCAAGCCTTTACAGTTCCATTTTTGAGGAATGGATATGTCACTTTAAGTTTTAATTACCATTTACACAAAAAATAAACAGTATTCATTTTCTTATTATTAAACGAATGAATATAGTTTGTATTAGATTATAAGCTTTTCTTAAGTTTACAACAAATCCCATTCAATTATTTATTTTGACAGTTAAAAACTGGCAAAGTTAACTACAATTGTATAATATAGGTCCAGTGTAAGTCTTATAAGTTACTGGGCGTAAATTTATAGTAGAAAGAAACATGCTCTATCTACACTCAGGGGTGGATCGCGAAACTGTGGGGCCCTGGGCTAATATTATAATAAGGGCTTTCCTGATTTCTTTACATATTAACATGAAATTAAAACATTGTTTTCTATAGTAATGTTAAAAATAAATTACAAAAAAATAACACATTATTTTTAATTTATATCCAACAGTCGCTCACACGGGTTTATTTGTGACCCGCCACTAAATTCAATTCAGCGTCAATGGTCGGATTGTTTTTTTTTTACAATATCTTTTACCTTTTTTAGTGGAATTCAGGGGCCTTTTACCTTCGGGGCCCTGGGCTGCAGCCCAAAAAGCCCTTAAGTAGATCCGCCCCTGTCTACACTATCAGGTATTTTCACTGTATACCAATTTCATCCACATTGATCAAGCCATTCTTAAATTGTAACAAAAATTTCAAAATTGTAAAATTGAAGTCAATGAGTTATCTAATGAATAATTATAATCAAAAACATTTGTATGTTTGTATGGAATAAACTCAAAAGCTATTAGACCATTAGAAAGCTAGGAGTGAAACAGACACTGTCCAGGAGTGAAAAAGACTATTACTTTTTCCCCATGTTGGTCAAAGGCTCCTTTGAAGAATAGGCCAACTGCCGTTCAGCCAGACAGGATGTAAAAGGCGACCGATTGGCTATACGAGTCACTACAATCGTAGCTACTAGGTGGTCGAGTTCTGCATTGTCTCGCCCGGGTCTGGTACCACCGCCTTACCTGTTCCGGCCACAATAGCGTCAGTACTTGTCACTTTCGTGTTCCGGTTTGGATTAGACCTCACCACAAGATAGCAATGCATCATTAATACCTTTGGTGACTATAGGAGATGGTTGACTCTTTCAATCAGGAGACCCATCTGCTTGTTTTCTATCTTATGATATAAAAAAAGACAACTTTTTATCTGACTGAGCAAAAAGAAGCAATGATTTTAGGTCATGTGAATGTAGTCACGAATAACAGCTAGTAATGTGACACAAGTAGTGACAAAAAAAAGTGTATGTAGAAAAACTACAGATTCATAAGTAGTATGTTTTATACAACCTTAACAGACAGAATTAACCTATGGATGATAATTGTATATATAAAAAAGGTTCAAATAAAATTCACAGACAATCTGATGTTAGATAAACAAAAACAGTAGGTAACCAATTAACTCACTCTTTATTAAGCATGCTCACTGCTCAGATGTGCTTATGTCTTTAATCAAAATTTAGATACAAAATGTGGGGTTTCTATTTACGGTTCACCTCTATCATGGGATTCATATCTATCGAGGGTCTACTGAATTATCAAGAAAGGATTTTTGGAAATTTAATTCCTAAGAGTTTTAATGTTAATGCCAACTTTTAATCTGATTTGTCTATATTGTGTTTTGTTCAATTTATTAATTCAAAAAGTAACTTTCTATGATCGCCTCTGAGGTTTTAGTGATCCAGTGTTGGTGTTGATTACATGAGATCCTGGGTTTGATTCCCGGGTCAAAAAATTAAAAAAGTGTGTTTTTTTAGCTTTATGATTAACACCAGCCAGCCTATCGTCAACCGAGCACTTTTTACAATCCCAGGCAACATTGTTTTTGTCAGAAAATTGAAAAACACATATTTTTTTCAATTGCCCAACCCAGGAATTTAACCTGGGACCTCATGTGGTCAACTCCGACACCCGACCATTAGACTACAGAGGCGATTAGTATGGTAAGCATAAATATTAGTACTTCTGGGTCTTGGTGTTTAGTTAATATATTTAAGTATATTGTTGGTTATGATCTATACCATGTTTGGTTTAGATCATGAGATTCCGATTTTAACCCTAGATGAAGTAGAAAATGATATTGAGGATAAACAATAAAAAGTCTGGCTGTGGTGTATTACCTTAGCGCATCTCATGTGCATGCATAGCTATTCGCAGCGGCGTACACAGTATTATGCCACTGGGTAAAAATAAAAACTTTTTCTTTTATAGATTTTTAGCATAGCCAAAGTCACGCGACGGATCTCCAAGTCGAAAACCAAGCCAACAGAACAAGTCTTAGATGTACTACTATTTATGTACAACTTCTACAGCAACACAGACAAAACAGCGATCAATCGTCGTGGTGGAAGAAATTCTGATAAGTAAAATAATAAGTTTTTTATATATAGATATATAGAAGAGGGGGCAAACGAGCAAGAGGTGCACCTGATGGTAAGTGATCACCGCCGCCCATGGACATCTGCAATACCAGAGGTCTTGCAGTTGCGTTGCCGGGTTTTTAAGAATGAGTAAGCTCTTTTCTTGAAGGTCCCTATGTCGTATCCGTTCGGAAAAACCCCTACCGGTAATTGGTTCCACAACAGAGTAGTGCGAGGTAAAAAGTGTCGGGAGAAACGCACAGTTGTGGATTTCCACACATCGAGATGGTGAGGATGGAACTTCAAGTTTTGACGCGATGTCCGATGGTGGAATTCGGCGGCAGGAATTAATCCAAACAACTCGTCGGAACACTCTCCATGATATATACGATAAAAGACACAGAGAGAACCTACATCTCTGCGCAATGCCAAAGAGTCAAGCTTTTTCGAAATGGCCTGGTCGTCAACGATTCGAACCGCTCTACGCTGAATGCGATCAAGAGGAAGAAGCTGGTACTGAGGAGCTCCGGCCCAGAGATGCGAACAGTACTCTATGTGAGGCCGAACCTGTGCCTTATAAAGTTGAAGGCGATGGACCGGCAAAAAGTACTGTTTCGCTCTGCTGAGCACACCGAGCTTTTTGGAGGCTAGTTTAGCCTTGCCTTCCAAATGACCGCGAAACTGAACGTAATTCGATATGTCAACTCCCAGGATTCCGACACTAGCTGAGGCTGTCAGGAGAGTATCCTCAAATCGAGGTGATATGACAAAGGGCGTCTTTTTTGCGGTGAACACGCAAAGCTGTGTCTTCTTGGGGTTAAAAGTAACCAGGTTTTGGCGACCCCATTCCGAGACATCGGTAAGTCGATTCTCGACTTCAGACACAAGCTTGTTTCGGCACTCTTCGACGTGTTCCCGAGAAATACTGCTTCGGCCGGAGTATGTAGCATCACCAGTACTGTCATCCGCATAGCAATGTATGTTGCTAATTCGCATCATATCATTGATATGCAGAAGGAACAGTGTCGGTGATAGCACGCAGCCTTGGGGAACACCAGCATTGACAGATTTAAGGTCGGAGCACGCACCGTCGACAACGACCTTGATGCTCCGGTCAGCCAAAAAACTGGTGATCCACTCGCATAATTTCTCAGGAAGCCCATAGGAAGGCAGCTTCGCGAGAAGCGCTTTGTGCCATACCCGATCAAAGGCCTTCGCTATGTCCAAACTAACTGCCAATGCCTCCCCCTTGGACTCAACTGCTTCCGCCCATCGATGAGTTAGGTATACTAGAAGGTCACCAGCTGAGCGGCCGCGACGGAAACCGTACTGACGGTCGCTAATCAGCTGGTGCTCTTCTAAATACTTGAGGAGCTGAGAGTTGATGATTGTCTCCATAATTTTGGAGAACAAGGAGGTTATGGCTATGGGCCGATAGTTAGACGGGTTAGAGCGATCTCCTTTTTTAGGGATGGGATGCACCAAAGCTGTCTTCCATGAATTCGGTACCACGCCGAGTGAATAGGAGAGCCGGAATAGGCGTGTTAATACTGGTGCCAACTCTGGAGCACACATTTTTAGCACAATCGGAGGGATGCCATCCGGCCCACTCTACTTGTGGATGTCCAAGGAAAGTAGTGCTTTACGCACAGATGACTGCCGAAATTGTAGTTCTGGCATAGAACTATCACACTGCAGGATAGTAGGCGGTGCGTTCCCTTGGTCATCCAGAGACGAGTTGGCCGCAAAGAAGGAGCCCAGGAGATCGGCCTTCTCCTTTGCGATATGGGCCAGAGAGTCATCGTCTCCGTGCAAGGATGGAAGAGAGGGCTGCGAGAAATTCCCTAAGACAGCCTTGGCGAGAGACCAGAACGCACGAGTGCCCGAAGGAAGGCGAACTAATTTCTCACCAATTCTGCCAATGTGTTCCGATTTTGCTTTGGCGATAGCTCTTTTGAAGTACCTCGAGGCGAAATTGTACTCCTTACGTAATGTGCTGGTTTTTTCATCACAAGATGCGGACGCTGCAGCCCAAGCCCGGTAGCACTCCTGCTTGCGGCGCGAAGCCGTTTTACAGGAGCGACCAAACCAAGGCTGAGACTTACCACCAATTGGTACCGCAGAAAATGGAATGAAAAGTTCCATGCCCTGCAGCACCACATCGGCAATAGAGTCAGCGACGACATTCGGATCATCCAGCGAGAAGCACAACCGCCCCAATGGGTAGGACGCAAAAAAGACCGCATCCCGTCTGAATCTGCTGACCTAAAGTGCCAAACGCGACGACAGCCTGCTAAAGGAGGCCGTGATAGGCGCGAAACCGGCACTTTACTCCGGATCAGGCAGTGGTCTGACGAACCAAGTGGGACGTCCACCGATACCTGATAATGGTCCGGATGAGAGGTCAGCAGAAGGTCCAACAGTGAAGGCATATGGTCATCCACGTCGGGAATTCGCGT
Source organism: Apodemia mormo (assembly GCA_036924255.1). Lineage (NCBI taxonomy): Eukaryota > Metazoa > Arthropoda > Insecta > Lepidoptera > Riodinidae > Apodemia > Apodemia mormo. The sequence goes on along the minus strand of JAUPFN010000007.1, from coordinate 8,869,514 downwards.
GGGCGAAGTTACCAGTTGTGTAAGACCATACGCCAAGGCAAAATCGTGAACAGACCTCCCCGCGTGATCGGTGGTGCGTGAACAAAGCCATTCGGCGTGGTGGGCATTAAAATCGCCCAAGATCACGATCTCTGTGGAGGGGGTCTGCTCTAACACGGAATCTACAGCCGTTTGTAAATGCTCAATGAGCCGGTCAACTACAGTATTCCCGCCATGGGACCTGTATAGGCACGCGTAGCTGCTTGGATGGTCGTCGCAAGCTACGCGTAACCAGAGGATGGATAGGTCCTGACCTTCAAGTCTGCCGAGGCGCCGGTAACAGAAATCTTCTCTGACGTATGCGCACACCCCAGCCCGCGGTACAAAGGAATGTTCCAGTTTGTACCCCGGGTAGGAGAGGTAAGAAGTATCAGCCGGAGAAGCTATCTGTGTCTCGGTCAAAAAGAGCAAAGCTGACTTCGCCGTCTCGAGATGGTAGTGGACGGCGTTCAAGTTGGAATGAAGCCCCCTGACATTACAGAAATCCACAGTAAGCGTAGTAGGGAGTGCCATGGCTTTCTTGCCCTGTTTGCCCCGGACAGGATTGTCTATGAGCGCAATTTTGCCCGCCCCAGAATACGCAGGGCAGCCTGAGCATCCATAACCTGGCTGGAATCCAGAGCACGGACGCTCAGGGGGGGATTCTCCACTGCTGGTGCAAGTGGTACCCCCCTGGGGTAGATTCTCTTTTGATTGCGCATTCATAGTGTGCGGTAGGTTAAATATTATAACTACTCAGATGAGTAGGCAGTCAGCTTCAATTTTCACATATTCAATGTGCCGTTACTTGAGATTACTATATCCTTTGAACTTGTTATTTTTAATTTTTATTATAAACAAACATTTTCAACACGAACCTCACAATCAAATAACATTTTAAAAAAATCAACAAACGCACTAGTAAAAAACAAATTGCTACAATTATTATAGAAACTCAGTAATAAACTGTTAAATGTACACACTTTCAAATGTTAAAATGAAAAATCTTTTAAGAAAGCTATAAATATACTGGCACAATCAAAATGGCACCCGCGAAACAAAAACATTTCTGCTATTTAGACAAATAAAACCTTACTAAACAAAAATGCATTATGTGCATACGTGATTTATTAGATTTCCGTCTGTTATTTTTACTCGGATTATAGGCAACAAACATTTCCGATTACTCCCGACAATTGCTGAACTTCAGTAGCCTACTGCTGGAGTGAAAGCCGCGAGGCTTACGATATCCATGGGTGTGTGCATTTGTGAACTGTACACGGACACCAAAATTACTACACATATGTGAATAAATGTCCTGCAGGACGCAACAGCATGAGTTGGTTGATTAGGTACATTATTTTGCAGCGCCGTTTGATTGTCGCTAATTGTCTGGCAAACATAATGTTTGTTTGCTTGCAAATAGGTGATATTTATAAAATATTAGGCGTTTTTAAGTTAATATATTTTGTTTATTCATTTATTTACTATTAATTAGAGTCATCTAAAACGTACAAACGTTTTATTAAAATATCTGTGAATGGCAAGTAAAGCACTGCATTTCTGCCTACAAGAAGCGCACACCCTGGGCTACTGGTCTTTGTTATCACAAGAAATAAGTCATACTTTGTAGTATTAAAAAAAATTAAATAAAAAGATTAATAATACTACGGTGTCAAATGTAGTATTTGGAAAATTAAACTAAACGTCCCAAATGTAATATTAAAAGGAAATATATTTTAGATCTTAATATGGATTAGTAATGATATGGACATTTTACTAAAGGTAGATAGAGATTTAATTATATAAGTGGACCATACATATCTTGTACTGAAGCGACAAGTTGTAATATATAAAATTAAGATTTATTTAAATTAAAAAGTATAGGAAAGAATCATGTAGTTTAATGTATGCGACGAGGTATGTATGATTCCTTAAGATAGGAAAATATATGCTTAATTTAAATATAATAAGATTATATTTACAAAAGGAAGACAGATGTGCCGCAAAGTGTAAGAGCACGGTACAAGTCATTAAGGCAGGAAATTTGTAATAGGGCGCCTCCTACCATATTCACATCAGCCTATGGTTGCACACAGGATAGCCAAACGGCAAGTATTGAAGCCTCTAATCAAAAGGGAGGGCAAGGTATCACTTCCAAATAAGGAGGAGAAAGAAAAAAAATAGCTGGTCTGAAGGATGGCATGTTCTTTTTACAACCTTAGCGACAACCTAGCAACTTATAAAATGGCAATAGGAACCTAACTTTTATGATTAATAATTGATACCTATTCACATTGACTTCAGGGGTCACACAAATTAATACTTAAATAAGAAGAATGTTATAACATCTTTGCTTTGTAAACTCTTAACTAAGACATTTCATTAAAGGTGAATCTTTATATTAACTTAAATATTTCAATAACAAATATTATCTTACGTTCCCTGGACATTAATGTGTAAATTTACATATTGGCATTGATTGCACTTCTGATGTCACAACACTATTGATGCAAAGATTTGTTAAACCAACTCTTATAAGTTCACAGGTATATGCAACATACCTTGGTGGTCACTCTAAGTACTGTTGACTATTAGAGAGGTTTATGAGAAATTAAAAGCATTATCTTGCAATACATAAACCTCTTAGTGATTTGTCCGGACATTATCAATTTGCTTCTTGTAAATGCAAATCCAATGTACTCAAACTATTGATAAATCTACCTCCTTGATATCACTACCATTTATGGTTTGTTCTATTGAGCAATTAATAATTCCTCAATGAAAAGATTCAAATACAAAACCATCCGCCATCAGGATAAAAATTTGCGGATGTGAACTACAAATACTTTAGTAATTGGTTCGTTATATAATTCAGTTTGTAATTCGACTTGCATTTATGTTTTATGTTGAAACAGACTGTAGTACATAACACTATTGTGAGATGTTTATTAAGTATTCGCGGCGATTTTATTGTTTTTACGTCAAAAACAAAAAAAGTTATAGTGGGGTCATGATGTACCCAAGTGTACATCATGACCCCACTATAACTTTTTTTGTTTAATATACTCATAAATTACCCTTTTTTTGGGTTTTAAATGGATAGCGTCGTTTTACTTGGCGCGACCATTCTCACAAAGCCACAGACAAGAGACGAGACTCCATACATAAACAAAGTTACACATACATTAGTTAATACATGGACACTTCAATATATTTTTCCTTTGGCAATAAATATAAGGCAAAGAAAAGTACATTCAGCCTACTGTGTTTCATTTCACATTTATTTGGTATTTTTGAAAATCTAAGTTAAGAAAAAAAAATTGTAATTTACGAAAAAATGTTTACGAATTATTGATGTAATTTTCGGGAGGAAAAAAGAATTTAAATGAATTGACCATTCGATTGTAGGGAAGGCGAAATATACGCGTTACAAGTTGTAACATACTAGTAAAACCAGACTCCCTAACGTAAAACTGATATGAGCAACAATTGAATATGGTTAAGATATTTTCCTTTAAATAAACGTACTAACATTTTGGGCTTAACAGATCGTCTCTTGTGTATGGTGTGCTAACTGATGAGGAAATCACACCACATGTTGTCAGATTGCAGGGTGTTGAACTACCTAAGAGCTCTGTTTCTCAAGGAAGGGGTTATGTATAAGTAGTTGTTCAAGTATCCCCTTACAATTGTAAATCTCTCTTATCTCTTAAAAGAACTGGGTTAGCAGAATTAGCGACTATACCATATACATACAATGGGCCAAAGTATGGCCAAGTGCGGAATAGCTCGCCTTGATAGATAAATAGCTATAGGATAGTAAAATCCGCTAATGAGGATCACAAACATCTTGCCAACTAAGAAACCCATATCAGGTATATTGATTTACAGTTATAAGTATGAGAGCCTCTGTAGTCTAGTGGTCCGGTGTCGGAGTTGACCACATGAGGTCCCAGGTTCGATTCCTGGGTCGGGCAAATGTGTTTTTCAGTTTTCTGATAAAAACAACGTTGCCAGGATTGGAAAGTGCCCGGTTGGCGATAGGCTAGCCACCTATCACATTGTGGGACTAAGTATCTTCGGCTAATCGTGGGTGCACGTGTTGTACCTCTGCCCACCTCTTCGGGGATACGGGCGTGAAGATACTTTTTTAAGTATGAGAACTGGGATGATGTCTTCATTTTTGCTATTGATTTTGATATTGAACTTTGTATTTGTTAATATTGACCCATATCAGATGTAAATAGCTTAGTTAAACTTAATTAGAGTACATTGATATTTCACTGTTATATATTCTCTTCTGAATTCCAGCTATCAAATGTGAAAGTCTGTATGTGTATATTTTTGTTACTCATTCATGCAAAAACAGCTGAACCAATTTGCATGAAATTTGGCTCACATGTAGAAGATAACCTGGAACAGCACATAAGCTACTTTTTATACCAGGAAAAATGAGTTGTTCTCAAAGGATTCACCAAAAACTTTTATATTGCAGAGGACTGCATGATGCAACTAGTATTACTTACATATGTATCACCCTGACAACCCGTTTTCTTGTCAGTTGAAAATAACGTAATATTTTATGTGGTGACACTAATATTTTATTCCTTAAGTAGCTGGGCCTGCGACTTCGCCCGCGTTAAAAATTTTCAAAAATAAAAGTAGCTTAAGTAATTCCTAAAGCTATCTGCTAGTGAAAGTTCCATCAAAATCGGTCTAGCCATACCAGAGATTAGCCAAAACAAACAAACAGACAGACAGACAGACTGACAGAGAGCCAAAAATTGTAAAAAAAATATTTTGGTATATGTTTACAACCATGCGCTTAGTAAAAAGCAGTTATTTTAATATACAGACACCCCAATTTATTTATTTGTATAGATAATAATAACAATAATAAATAGTTTATTCTCCTTTATTAATAAAATAATACTTGATCTATCTTATGGTCCCACAAGGCAATTTAAAATAACTTCAAAGTTCAATGTGTCTCTAGCATAATATCAACTACTAGATAGTAGTGAACTGCAATTTCAATAGGACTTGGCCTCGCCTCCTTATCTTTTACTTATAATTGTGTTTTAGCACTCAGCCTGTACTTGGGAAAACTTAAAACACCAAAGGAAATTTCCTACGTGTCAAAAATTTTACTTTGATGTTTCTAAGTTTTTCAAGTTTACCTTTTACTGTGCTATTATGCTATTGTGCATAAGAACTTTTATTACTGTGTCCAGTCTAGTTAAATAGCTGTGATACTTTTACATGTGCCGTTAAACTGATGCAGACACACAGAGCAACATACCAATAACATTACGGGTTTTACATAGAAAATAATTATCTCTTTCCACAAGGGGAGCTGTCTGCATGTTTGTTATAGGCAATATATTTTACCTGGTATAAACAAGAAAATTTCTTATATTTTAATGATAAGACATAACATCAACTTTAATTTCTAGTTTTGCTGGGTCGGCATCCATACCATTTTAAATGTGAAAGTAACTCTGTCAGTCTCTTCTTCACGCCTGAACTACTTAACTGATTTGGATGAAATTAGGTACAATAGTTTGACCCGAGAAAGGACAAAGGATAATTTTTATCCTGGAAATCCCACAGGAACAGAAACTATGCGGGTAAAATCCAGGGACTGTCTTTAGAATTTTTTACATGCACAGCTAGTATGATTACAAATGCACAGATTCTAGATTTATCTATATTACATATAATAAAATTGTAGGAAAGTCAAAACGAAAAGTCAAAACTGTACATTGAATATTTTTTTTTAAAAGAATACTTAGGGCGTGATCTACAATCGATATTAAAGCCAAAAATATAGTTTTTAGAATTTTTGTCTGTTTGTCAGTTTGTCTGTATGTATGTCCGGGGTAAACTCAAAAAGTACTGCATGGATTTACTTCAAATTTTGCATGAATATTACTAACAGGTCGGGTCAACATATAGGCTACATATTATCACGCTATTACCTACGGGGAGGAGCAGTGCGGAGTAATCGAAGTCCGCACGGACAAAGTCGCTGGCAACAGCTAGTATATATATATATATATATATATATATATGATAATATATGAAAAGCCAAAAAAGATAATGGCCTTCAACTTATAAAGTAAAAAATATATCTACTCACTCATGACTACAGTTGGGTGACTCAGCAAATTGATGCCCCAATCTTATCTCTGGAGGGTCTTCAGGATATTCTGGTAACACATTTCTACACTGTAATAAGTCAACACTCTGGTGTCCCCACAATTGGTCAAATCCTTGCTTTGTCACACTAAGCTGTCCCATTTGTTGATTTAAACCATGCATTTTAGATGCTGGGAATTGCTTGGCAATATTTTGCTGCATTTGCATCTGTTGTTGAGGTGTTAAATTGTTCTGTGGCATTGGCATATTGTTCTGAGGCATAGGCATTTGAGGAGGAAAATTACTCTGTGGCATTTGAGGATATCTGTTCTGCATGTTAGATCGTGGTGGACCTTGTGGTAGTTGTGGCATTGGATGTTGAGGCATCATGTTTGGTCCAGAAGGCATATTTGGTATACTTTGAGGTCCACTCAACGGATAGTTATTGCCTTGCTGAGTACTTGGTCCATTATTTTGTTGATTTTGTGATTGTTGTGGCAATGTTCCCATTGTTGGTGGCCCTGATGGTATACTTCTAGGTGGCTCCATTTGTGATATCGGTGCTAATGGACCATTCATAAGATTTCTTGGTGGCCCTCCTTGGGCACCTGGACCAGTGTAAGGTGCCCTTGACGTTGGTGGTAATCCAGGAGGACCGGGAACTATAGGACTGTTTCTAGAACCAGATATGGATAATGCGTTATGTGGTAGTGGAGGTTGATTAACCATAGGAGCGGAAGGTAGCCCTTGTTGACTTGGAACTGTATGGGATGTGCTTGATATTGGTGGATTACTAGGAGGCCCAGGTGCTACAGGGCTATTTCTAGGACCAGACAAGGATGATGGATTATGTGGCATAGACGGTTGATTAACCATTGGACCTGAAGATAATCCTTGTGGACCAGAGCCAATATATGATGTACTCGTCATTGGTGGAATGTTAGGAGGACCGGCTATTAAGGGACTATTTCTGGCACCAGAAGTAGGTAATGTATTTTGTGTCAAAGGTGGCTGATTAGACATTGGACCTATAGGCGGCCTTTGATTCACAGATAGAGGATTTATTGGTCCATAGGGAGCTTGAACAGCTGGTTGATTCATTGGGATAGGGCTAAATGAACTGGAAGGTGCAGGATACTGATTTGATAGTTTATTTGGACCAGTAGAATATGATGGAGGACCATTCACAAGAGGTTGGCTGTATTGACTAGAAGGTATTAATGGTGGTGCATTATTGTTAATCTGGCGTTGCGCCATGTTTGGAGGATAATAGGAGGGTGTATTTGATACAGAAGAGCTAGCTAAACTTTGTGGAATGTTTTGGGTATTCTGCACAGGAGTGAAACTAGGATTAATAGGAGGCTTTGTAGGTCTCATCGGCGATGACTGCAAACTTGTTGGAGGTGGCATCATTCCTGACTGATTAAAAGCTGGCGAACTATTTGCACTTTGATTGAAATGGTTTATTTGATTAGCCATCGTCACTGCACTATTAGGATTTCCATCTTGCTTTATAGATCCAGGCAACTGACTTGACGGAATTTGAGTAAATTGCGGAAAATTTCCTGTGTTTGGCTGGTGGAGCCCAGAATTATTGTTGTAAGGATTAGGTGCTTGAGACATGGCTTGTCAATCTGAAAACGTAAATAGAATCACATTTATTGTTGACACATTAGTATAACCATGAGCTAGGACTATATTTGTTTTGCGATAACTGATGAGTATGTAATTAATGTAAGTCACAAAGAATGACAGACGACCAAATTAATCGTAAAACTTACCAGTATTATGATGGAACAACAACATAAAAATTGTACACACACTAGAGTTTAGTTAAACCATTATCACATAATACTAAAAACATAAAATGGACACGCTAAAATAAATTTTAGAAGTAAAATACGACCCTGACTTACGTGGCCGAGCGATTTTAAGCGCCCTCTAGTGGCAAAAAATATTTTTTGACACAAATTGTCATCGTATTCGTATTGTCACAGACTATACTTTATCAGTGTTGACAGACCCGCGAAAAATTATAATTATAAAAATTATTGTATTTTCAATAAAATTATTTACATTTTAAAATTAGATTTAAGGCCTCAACTGGATGTCAGCGATCTGCGGTGCAGCGGCGAAAGCGGCGCGATTTAGCTCTCTGACATAAAGATGGGCGGTTGTTACTGATTCCAATAATCGAATGGTTTGATATTACTATCATTAATATTCGAATACAAAAACAATCGATCGCTAGTTTGCAAGTTCGAATGAAACCGCTAGTTTCATTCATTTGCTTTTCCATACAAAACTGGCCTATATTCACTTACAATAAAGTCTACTTTTAATTTATATTCGTAATAATAAATAAGTAGTTACTGATTTGCGAACCACTAGTTTACTCATTCATTTTGCCATACAAAATTGAATGTCTTTTCGTACTATTACGTAACGTTCGAAAAAAAAACGGCATTCAACGTATTTTTTTAAGCTCCAAAATATTGTCTTAGCTACAAAATTGGTTGCAAAATCTTGAAGTATTGTCGAAACAAAACTTTTTTTTCTAAAAGTTTCGTTATTGATAAATAGGGCCTGGATAAATATGTGAATAAATATTTTTAATTTACACGATTTTCGGCCTGGAATTTATTGTCTACTACGATAGGCGTACTTGGATCGTGGAAAAACTATATTTTATTTTCCATATTTTTCCATATTTTAAGGTTTAATCCATATTTCACAAAATACTAATATTATGATCCATATCTTCAATTTTTATTATAGTTAACAGTTACATCATAAAAATAGGTAGATATAATATGTATCGCGTTCCCGCCACCACGCCACACCACATGACCACACAACATACAGTACCCGGCGATAAATATTGCACATCGAACTTTGGAAAGAGACAATCGGATAATTTCGGCTTCGTAAAGCGTTATCTCTGTCCCACACTACCTATGTGACGTTTAGTCAGTCGTTGTTCAAGTACGATAGAGTGCAGTCGCGTCCCGAAAAAAATATATATTTAGAGTTGATAACACCCACAAATTTAAATAATTTAAAGTTGTAATATGGCATCTTTCGGAAAAAGAGGGAAACCTTTACGAGATCAGTCACGTGAAATTATCTACAATGTTTATAAATACTTTGTAACCGAAGCTGATAGATTTAAAAAAAAAGTAGATGAAAATGTAAGTTGTTATTTTAAGAAGATTCAAGAGCGAGTTGCAAATGCCACTGGAATTTCAAGAAGAACTTTGAACAATATATTAAACGAAGTCAGTACTGAAACACATTCGACTGAAATTAAGTTCAGCACTCCAAAAAAAGGGAGACCAAAAAAGCAATTTCGTTTGGATATGGACGATTTTGATTACGATGTTGTTCGAAGAATGGTGTATGATTTTCACTTACGATTTAATGAACTGCCAACAATAAAATCATTAAAAGCTAAGTTATCTGAAGCTATTAATTACAATGGGTCTGAAAAAACGTTGAGAAAAATACTTCATGACATGGGATTTCAGTTCACTAAAATGGAAGATAATCGAAAAATTCTAATGGAAAAGCACGACGTTAGTCTCAAACGAATGGAATACCTTGATAAAATACGCAAATTTCGCGAAACAGGAAAAAATATCGTCTACATGGATGAGTCATATATACATGCATCCCACACTAAAGGGAAATCTTGGAGTGACGATAAGAAAAAAGGAGTAAAAAAGCCAATTTCAAAAGGTCAACGTTTGATAATAGTTCATGCGGGAAATGAAAAAGGCTTTGTACCCGGTGCTTTTTTAACGTATAAATCCACGGACACTACAGGTGACTATCACAATGAAATGAATAACGATAACTATGAGAAATGGCTGGTTAACCAATTAATCCCAAATATACCCAGTGATTCTGTTCTAGTTATCGACAACGCACCCTATCACAACAAGTATGTTGAGAGACCCCCCAACTCAAACACCATTAAACGGGAAATGATCAACTGGTTAAACAGACATGAAATTCCAGTTGATCCAAAATTAACAAAAACCCAGATTTACGCTATTATATGTCAGCACAAGGAGAGGTATACAGAGTTTTCTGTGGACAAAATACTTGCCGAACATGGGCACACTGTGTTGCGATTGCCACCATATCATCCGGATTTTAATCCAATTGAAAATATATGGTCTCAACTGAAAGGCTATGTAGCCTCTAGAAATGTGGGTATGAACTTAACTACAGTAAAAACATTATTGACTGAAAAAGTAAACATGATCGGCGCTGAAGAGTGGAAAAAGGTTTGCGATCATGCAATCAAATGTGAGAATGAATATAGAAGCATTCAACACAGTTTAGACAATTACACTGATAGATTAGTAATAAATACGGCTGATAGTGACAGTGATATTGACCTCTTTGAGAGCACAGATAGTGAAATGGAAGTAATTGAGAATTAGAATTATTATTATTTTTATTGCAATGTCTCATTTTAGCAATAGGTATAATGGTGTTTATTATGTACACTAAAGCTGTAATGTTCCAAAATAATTAAATACGTAAACATAATGTAAAAATGTTTTTTTATTTTATTTTACCCCAACCTAAAGCCATCACTTATAGAAAAATTAGTGTATTTTATACAAAGAATAAAAATATCAAAAGAAGCAAATCATACTTGTTTTAACAGCTCCTAATAGGTACCGGACTGTTTGTATTTTGTGCGACAGAGATAACGCTCTACGAAGCCGAAATTAGCCGATTGTCTCTTTCCAAAGGTCGATGTGCAATATTTATCGCCGGGTACTGTACATTACATTACATTTTGAAAACGAAACTCTCGATGACGATTTTTTTATAAATGTGATTATTGCTTTTTATCGCACAAATTACAAGCACTAGAAAATCCTTCAAGATCACTGAATGAAAACCTGAAAATAATTGAAGAAATAGAAAAAATATTGTTGAAATGGCAAAACAAAAACTTAAATATGTTTTGGAAAACAATAAAAGATTTGATAAACCAAAAAAAAAATAACAAAATACTGTGCAGTTTTGCAAGCACTGTAGACGTGGTTTACACACTTCCAGAAGTATGCATGTTTAAGTATGCTCCAGCCACATCATGTGACGTGGAGAGATCATTCGGCCAATATAAGGCTATATTAAGACGAAATCGGCATAATTTTAATTTTCAAAATTTTTGTTTTGTTGTTTTATTTCTCGGTCATAAATTTCTGGGTTTAAAAATTAAAGGTTTTCAAATATAACTACTACCATTATAAATAATTATTCACAATAAAAAAGTTTAAAATGAAAGAAATTGTTATTTTATACTCCATACTTTTTCCATATTCCCGATTTTTTGATCCATATTATATGTACATATTTTGAATTTTTTAATCCATATTTATCCGGGCCCTATTGACAAATTTTTAACGGATAAATCGATTTTGATCCGGTTGACGGTATTTGAGTTTCTTAGGAGGTAGAGCTGATTAGGTTTTGAAATCAATCGACGAATTAGTCTGTTGTATAGATACTTTAAAAATCTGAAATAAGTTTATTTTAACATAATTTTAATATAAATATGTAAGACAATATTTGCTAGCTGATAACACTTGTACTGTTTCACAATAAGATAATTATATTTAATTTCCGACCGGTTTCGCTTACACAAGCATCCTCAAGGTATTTACAATAATTATTAGGTAACTAACAACGAAATCTAAATATCACAAATAACAGATTTGAAGGCAAATGTACATCCTACCCTCAATAAATATTATAGCAATACCAATGTAAGGTTGTTTGCACTGTGGGTACCTCCCCGCAAGTAGGGAGAAATCATATGTGTTGGTATAAACTTATGTAATGTCATTAAAATTAAATACAAATTAATTAATTTGTCCCCTAGTAGTTAAATAAAGTCACAAATTAAAATAATCATAATAAATCTATCTTAAATGTCCAAATTTAAATCTTTAGTCAATTCATTAAAATAAAGTTATTAGAAAAATACTAAAGTCAAGAATTAAATTCATTGTACAATATACAAAACAACCTAATTAAATCATAATCAAAATAAAAAATAAAAATAATAATAATTAAAAAATACAAATATTACCAATAAGATTACAATTACTGTCAAAATAATTACATGATTTAGAAATAAAATTGCACTTCCTGTCAAAATAATTACTTGATTTGGAAAATAATTCGGGAAATGGTTCCGCAGCTAAACTGAGTAGTTTCAGGTATATAAATAATGATAATAATAATCTACTATGAATAAGAACATTAAAAATAGAATTAAAATAAACCATGATTAAAAATATTAAGAAGTGGAGAGCTGTTGATATCTAATTGGTCGTTCAGTAGGTTAGGGCTATGTTTTCGCCTATTTATTTCTAACGCTTCAAGTGCGTTAAGTCTCTTGCCTTTGCTATACAAATGGATCAGTTCATGGTGTATCCGAGGGTCAAAAGAATGCCCTTCGTCCACCAAATGTCTAGCAAAGGCCGAGTCTCTTTTACTTGAACGCCAACTTCTCACGTGTTCCTGTAACCTTACTGAGAACGATCTGCCTGTTTGTCCAATATAGTCGCAATCCTGGCATTTTAATTTGCACACTCCACTTTTTGTTATTTTTTGGACCATTTCCTTATTATTAAAAATAAATTTTTTAGGGATTTCGTAGTATAAAAAGCAGGTTTTTTATCTTTGAGAAATCGGGAACTTTTATGTGAAATTTGACCTAAGAAAGGTAATCTAACATATTTATGTACTTTTTTATCAATACTGGCACCAGGTGAGTATAACAATGGCTTTACTTGGCTTCTTAATATTTTCGTTACCATGTTGTCTATCAGCCCAGCGTTGTATCCATTATTTGTAGCTATCTCTTTTATGGTTTCTAATTCTTGCCGACATTTTTATGAATAAGTTGGAAAAACTCATACATAATTTCTGATTTCTCCCTACTTGCGGAGAGGTACCCATAGTGCGGACAACCCTACATTGGTATTGCTATAATATTTATTGAGGGTAGGATGTACATTTGCCTTCAAATCTGTTATTTGTGATATTTAGATTTCGTTGTTAGTTACCTAATAATTATTGTAAATACCCTGAGGATGTTTGTGTAAGCGAAACCGGTCGGAAATTAAATATAATTATCTTATTGTGAAACAGTACAAGTGCTATCAGCTAGCAAATATTGTCTTAAAATGGAGTTTCACCAAGTGCCGACGATAAAAAGTGTAGAATATATAAATATGTAACCTTTAAAACAATTCTTGATTTTCAACCTCCTGCTACCTTACTTGTAAAAGAAAGTTACTGATTTTACCCCGATTTTCAGGCCCCCTAGGTCCTAGGTATCTGCGATTATTTTCACGATGAGGTTTGTATGCGTGTGTGTATGTATTTCATAACTTTGAACGACTTCACTGATCGAATCGCGGTTTATTGCATTCGTTTAGGTTTCGCCAAACTCAGATTTTCCAAATACTTTTTAAATGTTTCATATAAAATACCTACCTATATTTTTATTGACACACTTGCACTTTCTATTTTCTAATTTTACACTCGTAGTAATTACTTTAAGCATTAATTTATCGAACAAAATTTGTCCTAGAATTTTTGAACTACGTGAAAGATTTCGGGTTTTGTCCATAGTGAAAAATAAAAAAAAGTTTTCTGCAAATCTTCGGAACTCAAAATAATGGGCATTTATCTTAAAAACTGTCGTGGACGCTCATATTACAATACAAGCGTGAACAATCATATGATACTGCCGAAATAGATACTAAATTAGCCTCGATTTTCAAAAATCGAGTTTTCACTAGATCCCCACGTTTTGAGGCCCTAGGAACCTTTTCCGACATTTTCACGATGGCGTCAGTATGTCTATAAGTATGTATGTGTGTGTGTGTGTATGTGTGAGTGTGTGTGTATATAAACATATCAACTTTTGAACGGCAGGAGTCAGGACCGATGTCAACGCCGTTGATGGCATTCGCTTAGATTCCACAACTTAGACTTTCTGAGAATTTAAATCAATTCGGTTCGGGATTTTTGATAAATTTTATTAAATCTCAATAAAATTTTAACGAAATAGTACTTTTTTAATATAACATCCAGATGAATAAACTGATTGAGTACAAAATCTAATTAGCTCTTTTCCTCAAAAAACTGCGCCCAATTTTATCCGTTCGGGCGTTATCGTTGACGAAATTTTTTAAATAAAAGCTTTTTCGACACTGCTTCGAGATTTTTCAACTAGTTATTTTTTGACTTTTTACAATATTTTAGTACCTAAAAAACTACGTCTAATGCAGTTTGAAAATTCAAAATGTAATCAGCTTTCCTGTCTAAAAAACTGCGTCAAATACCATAAATTGGATTAAAATTAATTGATTTATTTGGGATTTATTAATAACGAAAAGTTTTGAAAAAAAATATTTTTTGATATTACTTAGAAATTTTTCAGTCATTTTACGTACCTCAGATTACGTACCTGCCTAAGAAAACATTTTAGGGAACAAAATTTTGCGTTGAATACCATTCGAAAGATTAAAATTGATCGTCGTTTGACCTAGGGTTGTAACGGAACTCCGCCTCCGCCTCCGTTACTGCGGAACTTCCGCAAATAATCGAACCTCTGCTTCCGCATCCGCCTCCGCCAAATTTATGCGGAGTTTTAACGAAGGTTTATTTACGCTAACATACAACGCGCAAAGAGCGACGCTGGGAGACGCTGCGTATTTGCGAGTGAAATCTATACATATTTTTTTTATAATAAAATCGTAGGAAAGTCATGTATGTCCGGGGTAAACTCAAAAGTACTGCATGGATTTATTTCAAATTTTGCATGAATTATTACTAACAGGTTGGGTCAACACATAGGCTATATATTATTACGCTAGCACCTACGGGGGAGGAGCTGTGCGGAGTAAACGAAGTCTGCGCAGTCTAAGTCGCGTCGTGTAGTCTTCTCGCGTCCCGGCAACGGGACGGGGAAATGGTTTCGGGGCGAATTGCCCCCTGACCATGGGATCAAACGCTAGCCGTTAAAACGGCTAGGTCGTTGGGTTTGTGTGGGGTGATAAGGCCCCTTGCACATGGGTTAACTTGTTTATACATGACACTCGGTTTGGGTAAAGGTAGGTCGTTGAGGAATAGGTATTCAATAGATTATACTCCCCCCCCCGCTGTCCACACACCACCACGTGCAATCCGCCCCGCAGGTCGAGTCCCCGCGGGGGATTAAACACGCAGCAGCGGCTTGAGCAAGAGGGAGTGGTGGGGGTTATTTTAGGATATCCCTAGGGTACTTTTTGGCGTCCGGTGGACGCGCGTGGTAGGGCGCTATGTCTCTTAATTGCAAGTGAGATGAGGAGTCTGCTCTGCTGTACATATTTTGGGCTAATCGTTTTATAAATTCCTCTAGGCTCTCTATCTTAAGATCGCGAGCAATTACGTCATTTCTGACGTACTTAGGTGCTTTGGTAATCCTACGCAGCGCCATGTTTTGCCGCTGCTGCATGTTGTTGCGGAGATCTTGTGCGGTTAACTGGTACCAGGCGGCTGCTGCGTAGGTCAGCCTTGTTCTAACGTAGGTCTTGTAGAGTCCTAATTTCATCTTCAGAGGGAGCCTAGAGTTCATCACTGGTTTTAATGCTGCCATTGCTGCTTGTGCATTTCCTGTCACTGTCCTTACGTGGCTTCTCATCGTGAGTGCTCTGTCAATTTTTACCCCCAAGTATTTGACGGTGCTGGACCACTCTATCTCTTGGCCATCAAGTTTTAGAGCTGGGGGTGCTCCTTTTGTTTTTTCTTTTTGGGTAGTAGAGCCTGCGTTTTCCCTACATTAACCGTTAGCCGCCAGTTGTTCAGCCAGTCCGGTATAAGGTCGAGTGTCCTTTGGATCTTCGTAACGGCGTTCCTAGGTGACAATGATGTTGTTATGTAGGCCGCATCGTCTGCGAATAGGGCTAGTTGGCAGCCATCTCCCACCGGGATGTCGTCGGTGTAGACCAAGTATAGTTTGGGAGAGAGACAGCTGCCTTGCGGTACTCCTGCTGTTATAGGTCTCGGTGTGGACAGCTTGTCTTCTACTATTACTTTAAAAGTTCTGTCCTTGATAAAAGATGCTACTATTTGGGTCAATCTTTTAGGTAGAGTTGTGTGGGCTAGTTTATAGAGAAGGCCTTTGTGCCAGACACTGTCAAAGGCCTTCTCCATATCTAAGAGCACTGCAATAGCTTGCTCTTTTTTATTACGTGCCGCTATCAACATATGCAGCACTCTTGAAATCTGAAGCATCGTGCTATGTCCAGCCCTGAACCCATATTGCTCAGCGCGGGGTGTTATGTGCGGTTCCATCTTTTGAAGGAGGAGTCTCTCGAACACTTTTGAAAGCGTTGGTAACAGGGTAATAGGTCGGTAACTCTTTGGGTCTAAGATACTCTTCCCTTGTTTTGGCAGCATTATTATGTGACCCAACTTCCATATTTTGGGAAATTCCCCCGAGCGCAGGATTCCATTATATAGCCTTTTGATTGCTACAATTGTTTTGGTTGGTAGGTGGCGTAGAACTTTATTGGTAATTTTGTCTGCGCCCGGGGCCTTCCTGGGTTTGGTTTGTTGAATTTGCCGCTTTACCATCTGTGGTGTTATAAAGATGGGGTCTTCATCTGGTCTGAGCTCCGGATTAAAGTAGTTGTCTAGAAACTCCTCAATCATCCTTTCATGTGTCTGGTTGTGGCATGGGTTCGGGCTGAACTGTCACTCTAGATGATCAGCGAATATCTCAGCGCGGTCTTCAGCTCTATATCGAAGATTCCCGTCTTCGTGACGTAGTGGCCGGACTGGCTGTGGCGCTTTACTTAATTGTCTGCACAGGCGATGCAGGGAATTCCAATCTTCAGCCGCTTCTTCCAGGCGGTTCTCCCAGTTCTCCACATTCCTCCTTTCCAGGTCTGCTTTGATCTCGGCCGAAAGCCTGTTCAACGCGTTCTTGGTGGTGGGGCAGCGGTTTTGTTGCCATTGCCGGCGAAGGTTCCTCTTCTTTAATATTTTATCCCGTAAAAAGGGTGGTAGTGAGGGGAGGATGCGGTTAGGTCTTTCTTTTTCCGCTTGCTGCATAGCTTCCTGGATTTTGCTTGTTAGGCTTTCGGCTAAGTGATTTACTTCCTCAGGAGTGGAGGCTGGTGAGTTTGGGGTGGTTCTTTCCATGGTTTCGTGGAATTTTGTCCAATCCATCACCATCTTTGGGGCTGGTGGAGTGACTCTGGTTGGAATTTCCTGTATTGTGGCCAGGACGGAGATGTGGTCTGAGCCCATGTCCTCAGGGAGTGCATCGAGGTGTATTATCTGAGTCAAGTTCTTGTGTACTACGAGGTCTAGCACATCTGCTCTATGATCGTCATTTGTAGGGAAATGGGTTGGTCCACTTGGTCCGCAAATTGAAAGGTCCTGTTGCTCTGCAATGTGGAACAGTTTCCTTCCTACTGCTGTGATGGTGGTTGAGTTCCATGCCGTGTGTTTCGCATTCCAATCGCCGGCTGCGATGGTAGGCAGGGGAGAAGAGAACTGAATATTTCGAGGATCTCATTGGTTGATATGTTCCCTTGCGGTGGTCTGTAAATGCTATATATCCTTAGGGGAGAGCCGGCGATCAGGATCTCAATCCCCATGGTGTACATGGAACTCGTCTGTGGGTTGGGTAGGAGTTGGTGGATTATTCTCCTGTGGACCATGATGGCTAGACCTCTATACGCTCTTTGTCCTGTATGCTCGTCTCGCCTGTAGGTATGGTAGAATGGGATCTTTATTTTGTCCTCTGGGCCAAGGAGTGTTTCGCTGATTAAGGCCACATCAATGTCCTGCTCCCTTAGTAATTCCCTTAGAGGAACGGTCCTGCCTTTCAGACCGTTAGCATTCCAGTAGACCGTCCTCAGGGTCTAAGTCGCGGGCAACAGCCAGTGATCAATATATGCTTGTGCCGCGGGAACACGGGCGGGCGGACGGTGGTGGGGGCGTGAATGAATGACAGAAGTCAACTTGTCGAATCGTTCGGTACCGCGTAGTTGTTTTGTGTTTGAGCCGTGATTGTTTTAAGTGATTTAGCATGATTAATATGATGTACCCATTTGAAATAAATATTTTTGACTTTAATAAACCATAAATTTCTATTTTTTCTACTTCAAATTTCACCTCCGTTAACCTCCGCATCCTCCTCCGCCTCCGCTAACCTAGCCTCCGTTACAACCCTAGTTTGAACGTCGTCGTTCGTTGATTGATATGCAGCTTTTCAAAAATCAAATTACTGTCATTCTTAATCAAGTTTTATTTTTGAACTCTGAAAAAATCTATGCTTAGGTAAAGTTTTTATTCCCTCTTAATAAACCTCCATAAGCTTATACATACGGTATTATCATTTCACCTCACGGATAGCAACCACAATCAACATCTTTGGTGTCTGTAGGCGATTGTTGTCTCTCCATCAAAAGGGTCGCCTGCTTGTTTGCTTTTCTATGATATAAGAAAACTCTTAGTAAATTGTTGGGTCGTAAAAATAATCTAAAAACCTGCCTCTTGTAGAGGTCGGTAGGGGCGGCAAAATTATAATAGCCTACTGTTGGCAAACGTGTAATTCCGCCACTGGGCCGAAGTCTCCTAAGAAACCCGCCAGTCTCCACTTGTTCAGTAAACAAGCAAACCAACACCCGAACGTCGACTAAACGCAAGATCTGCCAAAAACTCTGCCGCTCTCTCCCGTGTTGGTCCGGGCTCTTTTAAAGAATAAACCAACTGTCGTTTTGCCAGGCAGATCGTTAAATGCGACCGATTTACCATAATACGTGTCACTACCATCGTGACTACTAGGTGGTAGAGCAACATCTCGCACGGGTATTTGGTACCACCGCCTTACCTATTCCTGCTGCGATAGCGATTTGGAGGGTAAGGTATTCTACCTTATGCTGGTAATGTAGCATGTAACTTGTGCATGTGGCATTAAGACCTCGCCACAAGGATAGCAACGCACCTTTGGTCTCTATAGGCGATGGTTGGCTGGAAAACGAATCATTCCAGCATACTAACATTCAAAACCTAACTTACAGAATAAGTTAGGTTATTTTATCCAGTGTTCTGTTTTACTAGATTACATATTGTGTAATCTATCGGCTTGAAAGATTAAAGCCGATGAATTGTGCATATGGCTTAATTGTTATCCGTTTACGTGCATATCAACATATTTTTATGTTAGGCAGAGCAGGTATCTGCTTCTGACAGGAAAGCCGTCTGCTTGTTTGTCCTTTTCTATAAAAACCGCACTCTCCAACATATATCTATGTTATTTCTGTCTTATACAGAATTAATTTTATGATGAATTAAAAGAACAGTAAGGTAGCCTTGTGTATGTGGATTTGACATCCCGCCACACGGATAGCAACGCACCATCAACATTTTTGGTGTCTACAGGCGATGGTTTCTCTTCCCGTCAGGGGAGCCATCTGCTTGTTTGCTATTTTATATTTAAAAAACATTGCCGCTGTTCGTGAAGAGTGTGCAGAAAAATCCGAGGCAGACGACTTCACATCGCTCGCAAGAACTTTGCAAATTTTGCATCTTGACTTAGGTCTGAACCCGTACATACATTTCAACTGACCCAGGAATCAGGAGCTAGAATTAAACGACTATAGACAAAGACGTGTGTTCAGTGTATGGGCTCTGGAGCAATTGGCAATTGGCCCTAATTTTCACCGAAAAACCATCTTCAGCGATGAGGTTCTTCACCCTACTTCTGGGTGAACAACAAACAAAATTGTCGAATTTGGGACGAAACCACTCTACATGGGATCCAAGAGCGTCCAATGCGGGATGCATCGGAGGTCACACTTTGAACTGGCGACGTCATTCCATATTTCGTTTAGAACGATGTTGGTTAGGCCGTCATCGTCAACGGTGAGCGCTATAGGTCGATATAATTATCAATTTTTTTGGCCTGGACTGATTGATGCCACATTGGACTTGGTGCACAATCGATTTGAAGGCAGTCATCTTACGTGGTGATGTGAACTGGTCATCGAGATTGTGCGATTTGACCCCATTAGACTTTTTCTTGTGCGGTTTTTAGAAGTCGCAGGTCTATGCGAAAAAGCCACAAACCTCAGCGGCTCTCAAAGCCAACATAATTTATGCCATCGGTCAAATTCATCCTGATTATGTACTAGTCATGTAAAATCTGATATTTTGAATACGCGCCACACAGAGAAGCCACGGTGGATATTTGAACGATGTTCACACTTATAAGCATCGATAGACCTTTCAAACGAACAAAAATATTCGACATGTCCCACACACTTTGTTTTGAAGCGCTTAATGAAAGACTCTTAATGCTTATTTTCTCTATGCTTTGTATTCATCTTATTCTAAGTAAACAATTTAAAACAAAACACAAAATATATTTCAAACATTTCTGTATTTCAATGACAGTTCAAATTATTGATTAAAGTCGAAAACAAAAGTATAACAAAACGTTAAAAACTGCGGTAGTTTTATATTTGATTGGACTTGGATATTGCCACCAGCAAAAGTTAATTTTGAATTTATATTGAAATTTGTTTCAAGGAAAATATCAACTAAAAATGCCTGTGGCGGAGTGTTTTCCAATCAATATATTCGCAGGGTTACAGTCTAGCAGGTCTACACTTAATATTATATCAACACTTTATTTTCAGCAATATAAAAGTATTCAAACTGATCACATTAATATGGCAGTTCCATGGAACCCCATGCAACACTTAACCAACATAGCACAAAGCCACGATTCCACCTCAACGGTTATCACATCTGCAACTTAGAAAAAATATATTAAAAAGAAACTAATTTGTAATAAATCATTGAGTTATAGAACCGGTGTGCAGGTCAAAAATATATGACATTTACATTTTAGTTCACGAGTGCCCCTTTAAAGAATACAAATCACCATTTTGCACAATCATTCACTTGTAACCATCAGAGGAAATGTCACATATTGCCTTAATGCATATAAACATTCGATTCAATCATAATGAGATGTTATCATTGTCGGTGCAAAAATGCAAAATAATAAACAGACTAGTATCCAAAAACTATATAAAGTAACAAAATGTAATTTATTGCATAGGATAAGCCACAAACAAAGGCAATTAGAAATATTAAAGACGGATTTCATAAATCCAAATATATATGTTGGTATAAAGAAGGATCAAGCACAGCTATCTCAGTATAATAATAATACGATTTTATCGACCGAGGCCGGTCTCGGCGGCTCGACACCGCCTAACATAAACTCACAAATACTCTACTTTGATAAAACTATTCAGTCGTTTTATTTACTCATAAAAATATATCTTTACAAGGCTCAAACAAAATGTTACAGCTCTAAGTACCGTTCACACAATGCGATCGGGTCTATCACTGGAGGTATTTTATCCATTGGCACAGAGTCTATAGATATTTCTCCATCTCACTGCAATAACTAACGCCACACAACCAATCACAATATCAGTAGGTTTACTGATTGAAGAAAAATTTGTAACCTCATATTCCTTATCGCCACAGCTGGGTGTTGTGATGGCATATCTCCTATTTGACTTCTTATCAATCTGGCAATCTTAAATTAAATCATAGCAGAAAAACTTTTACTTAAATCCAAGATGATGGTTATTTTGTTATTTATTAACAGTCCATATATTGTAAAATATAATTTGATTACAATTGTTCTAGTGACACATCTAAGATTGAGGTAATCATTGATATAAAAAATCCAAGATGCACAGTCCCGGACAAAACTGACACTCAAAACTGTCGCTAATTGCAATCAAGTAGTTATAGATATGGCAAAAATATGTTTTTGCATATCGGACCTTAAGCGCAAGGCTTATAGTTGTTTTTACAAAGCAATGTACAAAAAATAATAAAATTGACGGTATCGCGGCCGACGCGATTCTATTTGAAATGAGCGCACAATTTAAAATTTTGCGCTCATTTTTAGAGGACGTTTTTGAGACATTGATTGTGTATCTTGGTTTTTTTATATCAATGGAGGTAATGTTGATAATCTTTTTCAAAATATGCTCAAATATCTGTACTCACACTATTACCATTTCTTTATTTTCTCGATGACAGATCGACGCCCATGTAATTTTGTGTTGTTTACGTTAAAATGTCTCACAAATAATACTGTACTTCATGGACGGGTAGTGATGTATAGTTATTGTTATAGTTATTGCTTCAAAATATTTTTCAATAAATATTTACAATTATTGTTATTACTATGTTGTCACTTAAGTGAAAAATAACATAATAGTATCAATAACTATATATATAACTGATTAAAATATTTTCATAAAATACCTTAAAATTAGTAATGCGGCCATCATATTGGATTTATTTAAATTACTTCTCAACTTTTTCTTTTCAAAGTGGTGTGAGTGTTGTAGGAGATTACCACACTGAGTACAATATTAAAATCTTAATTGCTTTCAGATAAATGCAACAAGTTTTGAAAAATACATACACACTTCATTCGTTTTTATGTCCATGGGAATGGACTAATTTTATACATATATTTGAAAGCTATGAACATTAATGTCCTCTTAGTTTGTTATGACATAATTCTATCCAATAAACAATATCTTTGCCTTTGCTTTTGAATTATTTTATAACTGAATTGTTTTTGTTTCAGATATTTATTAAAATTGTAGCAAATGTTATATCATCTATGTTTAAAAATATGTAAATTAACACATAGAAAGTAATAGTTTAAGTAATTTTTTACTTGATATGAATGATAAGAATCAGTGGGTTCATAAAATATTAAAGATACCTGCTATAAGTATCAATAAGATGGCAAAATTTCAAAGGCTAAAATATTAATTTTGTGACCTGATTAAGACAGACGCAAACATATTTTTGGTGACACGTTTTTTTGAGAGAGAATAGTTTTTTAACCCATGATATTTTTTTTAATATTGTACTAAACTGTATCTTACTGTGGTGTGATGGAATTTGATTGGGTTACTGCACCAACCGCATATACACTAACATACACAAAACTGGAAACGCGAGTTTAAATGCGTTCATAGTTCCCTGTCACAGATTATAATCCAGACGATTTGAAAAGTCACCTACATATATCGCACACTCGGGTTACACTGTCGCACATAAATCGGAGTCGTAGGGCACCGGCGTCTGTCCAATCCACAGAAAATTCTCTTCAGGTTCCTTGGATGCGTGTGATCACCAGCAGACTAGTCTATAACATCTCGAAACCATAGACAACTTTAACTACTCTATAGTTTAGATTCAGTATTAGAAATGTAGCGCGCATTTTCAAAAATGATGCGTGGATTTTTGGAAATTTCGATTTCGCCGGTTTGGAGGTTTGCTAATGTACGGGCAGGGGTTTCTCAGCGGCGATTTGTAGGCGACGTTGGATAAGCTGGGACTCGGTGGGTGGGGAAAGGCCGAGTGGAGCGCAGTAGTCGTCTCCACAGCGTTCGTACACCGTCATGCCTTGCATCGCCGCACTAGTTCGCTCCATTTCATCTTCGAGAATGCTTTCTCGAGCGACGGCGTCTGGGCTCGGGTGGCAAGACTTGCTGCAGCGTAACGCAGCAGTCGGCCGCTCCATGTACGAGTAGTTCATAGAGAAGTGCTGCTGGATCACCCGGTTCACCGCCATTGCAGACTCCGCGAAATTTGACAGATTGCGTGCCGACATGTTTCTGTTGAACAAAAATTAGTAAATTAAATTTGTGTACATACTCGACTGAGTTGAAAATTCCATGTGCTATTTTGGGTGTGTGAACTATTTGTCTTCCTAAAGAATCAGAGTAAGGTTTTTGGTTTTACCAATTCCTATTATAAAGTTAATACTCTTTCGTGTACTAGTGCGCGCGAATGTTATTACGTGTACGTACGTTTAAATTCGTATTTTCTTTTTGCGTTTGTATGTATGTGCACATGCGCGTGTATAGTGTGTAGCGTGTGTGTATGTGTGTGTGTGTGTGCGTAACGTAATATGTGTGCGTGTGTGTGTGTGTGTGTGTGTGTACGCACCGGCGGATGTTGATGGGCGTCAGTAGCGGCGGGTGGTCGGCGCCGGCGGGCGGGCGCCGCAGCCAGGCGTGCTGCAGCACCCGCTGTGTGTGTGTGTGTGTGTGTGTGTGTGTGTGTGTGTGTGTGTGTGTGTGTGTGTG
The DNA here is from genome assembly GCA_036924255.1 of Apodemia mormo. NCBI lineage: Eukaryota > Metazoa > Arthropoda > Insecta > Lepidoptera > Riodinidae > Apodemia > Apodemia mormo. The sequence goes on along the minus strand of JAUPFN010000007.1, from coordinate 8,845,104 downwards.
TACGCACCGGCGGATGTTGATGGGCGTCAGTAGCGGCGGGTGGTCGGCGCCGGCGGGCGGGCGCCGCAGCCAGGCGTGCTGCAGCACCCGCTGTGTGTGTGTGTGTGTGTGTGTGTGTGTGTGTGTGTGTGTGTGTGTGTGTGTGTGTACGCACCGGCGGATGTTGATGGGCGTCAGTAGCGGCGGGTGGTCGGCGCCGGCGGGCGGGCGCCGCAGCCAGGCGTGCTGCAGCACCCGCTGTGTGTGTGTGTGTGTGTGTGTGTGTGTGTGTGTGTACGCACCGGCGGATGTTGATGGGCGTCAGTAGCGGCGGGTGGTCGGCGCCGGCGGGCGGGCGCCGCAGCCAGGCGTGCTGCAGCACCCGCTGTGTGTGTGTGTGTGTGTGTGTGTGTGTGTGTGTGTGTGTGTACGCACCGGCGGATGTTGATGGGCGTCAGTAGCGGCGGGTGGTCGGCGCCGGCGGGCGGGCGCCGCAGCCAGGCGTGCTGCAGCACCCGCTGTGTGTGTGTGTGTGTGTGTGTGTGTGTGTGTGTGTGTGTGTGTGTACGCACCGGCGGATGTTGATGGGCGTCAGTAGCGGCGGGTGGTCAGCGCCGGCGGGCGGGCGCCGCAGCCAGGCGTGCTGCAGCACCCGCTGTGTGTGTGTGTGTGTGTGTGTGTGTGTACGCACCGGCGGATGTTGATGGGCGTCAGTAGCGGCGGGTGGTCGGCGCCGGCGGACGGGCGCCGCAGCCAGGCGTGCTGCAGCACCCGCTGTGTGTGTGTGTGTGTGTGTGTGTGTGTGTGTACGCACCGGCGGATGTTGATGGGCGTCAGTAGCGGCGGGTGGTCGGCGCCGGCGGGCGGGCGCCGCAGCCAGGCGTGCTGCAGCACCCGCTGTGTGTGTGTGTGTGTGTGTGTGTGTGTGTGTGTGTGTGTGTGTGTGTGTGTGTGTGTGTGTGTGTGTGTGTGTACGCACCGGCGGATGTTGATGGGCGTCAGTAGCGGCGGGTGGTCAGCGCCGGCGGGCGGGCGCCGCAGCCAGGCGTGCTGCAGCACCCGCTGTGTGTGTGTGTGTGTGTGTGTGTGTGTGTGTGTGTGTGTGTGTGTGTGTGTACGCACCGGCGGATGTTGATGGGCGTCAGTAGCGGCGGGTGGTCGGCGCCGGCGGGCGGGCGCCGCAGCCAGGCGTGCTGCAGCACCCGCTGTGTGTGTGTGTGTGTGTGTGTGTGTGTGTGTGTGTGTACGCACCGGCGGATGTTGATGGGCGTCAGTAGCGGCGGGTGGTCAGCGCCGGCGGGCGGGCGCCGCAGCCAGGCGTGCTGCAGCACCCGCTGTGTGTGTGTGTGTGTGTGTGTGTGTGTGTGTGTGTGTGTACGCACCGGCGGATGTTGATGGGCGTCAGTAGCGGCGGGTGGTCGGCGCCGGCGGGCGGGCGCCGCAGCCAGGCGTGCTGCAGCACCCGCTGTGTGTGTGTGTGTGTGTGTGTGTGTGTGTGTGTGTGTGTGTGTGTGTGTGTGTGTGTGTACGCACCGGCGGATGTTGATGGGCGTCAGTAGCGGCGGGTGGTCGGCGCCGGCGGGCGGGCGCCGCAGCCAGGCGTGCTGCAGCACCCGCTGTGTGTGTGTGTGTGTGTGTGTGTGTGTGTACGCACCGGCGGATGTTGATGGGCGTCAGTAGCGGCGGGTGGTCGGCGCCGGCGGGCGGGCGCCGCAGCCAGGCGTGCTGCAGCACCCGCTGTGTGTGTGTGTGTGTGTGTGTGTGTGTGTGTGTGTGTGTGTGTGTGTGTGTGTGTGTACGCACCGGCGGATGTTGATGGGCGTCAGTAGCGGCGGGTGGTCGGCGCCGGCGGGCGGGCGCCGCAGCCAGGCGTGCTGCAGCACCCGCTGTGTGTGTGTGTGTGTGTGTGTGTGTGTGTGTGTGTGTGTGTGTGTACGCACCGGCGGATGTTGATGGGCGTCAGTAGCGGCGGGTGGTCGGCGCCGGCGGGCGGGCGCCGCAGCCAGGCGTGCTGCAGCACCCGCTGTGTGTGTGTGTGTGTGTGTGTGTGTGTACGCACCGGCGGATGTTGATGGGCGTCAGTAGCGGCGGGTGGTCGGCGCCGGCGGGCGGGCGCCGCAGCCAGGCGTGCTGCAGCACCCGCTGTGTGTGTGTGTGTGTGTGTGTGTGTGTGTACGCACCGGCGGATGTTGATGGGCGTCAGTAGCGGCGGGTGGTCGGCGCCGGCGGGCGGGCGCCGCAGCCAGGCGTGCTGCAGCACCCGCTGTGTGTGTGTGTGCGTGTGTGTGTGTGTGTGTGTGTGTGTGTGTGTGTGTGTGTACGCACCGGCGGATGTTGATGGGCGTCAGTAGCGGCGGGTGGTCGGCGCCGGCGGGCGGGCGCCGCAGCCAGGCGTGCTGCAGCACCCGCTGTGTGTGTGTGTGTGTGTGTGTGTGTGTGTGTGTGTGTGTGTACGCACCGGCGGATGTTGATGGGCGTCAGTAGCGGCGGGTGGTCGGCGCCGGCGGGCGGGCGCCGCAGCCAGGCGTGCTGCAGCACCCGCTGTGTGTGTGTGTGTGTGTGTGTGTGTGTGTGTGTGTACGCACCGGCGGATGTTGATGGGCGTCAGTAGCGGCGGGTGGTCGGCGCCGGCGGGCGGGCGCCGCAGCCAGGCGTGCTGCAGCACCCGCTGTGTGTGTGTGTGTGTGTGTGTGTGTGTGTGTGTACGCACCGGCGGATGTTGATGGGCGTCAGTAGCGGCGGGTGGTCGGCGCCGGCGGGCGGGCGCCGCAGCCAGGCGTGCTGCAGCACCCGCTGTGTGTGTGTGTGTGTGTGTGTGTGTGTGTGTGTGTGTGTGTGTGTGTGTGTGTGTGTGTGTACGCACCGGCGGATGTTGATGGGCGTCAGTAGCGGCGGGTGGTCAGCGCCGGCGGGCGGGCGCCGCAGCCAGGCGTGCTGCAGCACCCGCTGTGTGTGTGTGTGTGTGTGTGTGTGTGTGTGTGTGTGTGTACGCACCGGCGGATGTTGATGGGCGTCAGTAGCGGCGGGTGGTCGGCGCCGGCGGGCGGGCGCCGCAGCCAGGCGTGCTGCAGCACCCGCTGTGTGTGTGTGTGTGTGTGTGTGTGTACGCACCGGCGGATGTTGATGGGCGTCAGTAGCGGCGGGTGGTCGGCGCCGGCGGGCGGGCGCCGCAGCCAGGCGTGCTGCAGCACCCGCTGTGTGTGTGTGTGTGTGTGTGTGTGTGTGTGTGTGTGTGTGTGTACGCACCGGCGGATGTTGATGGGCGTCAGTAGCGGCGGGTGGTCGGCGCCGGCGGGCGGGCGCCGCAGCCAGGCGTGCTGCAGCACCCGCTGTGTGTGTGTGTGTGTGTGTGTGTGTGTGTGTGTGTGTGTGTGTGTACGCACCGGCGGATGTTGATGGGCGTCAGTAGCGGCGGGTGGTCGGCGCCGGCGGGCGGGCGCCGCAGCCAGGCGTGCTGCAGCACCCGCTGTGTGTGTGTGTGTGTGTGTGTGTGTGTGTGTGTACGCACCGGCGGATGTTGATGGGCGTCAGTAGCGGCGGGTGGTCGGCGCCGGCGGGCGGGCGCCGCAGCCAGGCGTGCTGCAGCACCCGCTGTGTGTGTGTGTGTGTGTGTGTGTGTGTGTACGCACCGGCGGATGTTGATGGGCGTCAGTAGCGGCGGGTGGTCGGCGCCGGCGGGCGGGCGCCGCAGCCAGGCGTGCTGCAGCACCCGCTCGGCGCTGAGCCGGTGCGACGCCTCACGCACCAGCAGCGCCGAGATCAGATCCTTCGCCTCCGCCGAGATGTGCGCCCACTGCTCCTCGGGGAACGAGTAGCGACCCTCCTGGAGATAACACATACACATTGCATATCTATTATACATCCTTTTTCTGGCAGCCAGCGACATGAAGTTAGCTGATATAACGATGTTCACGCGCACACCTAGCCCATATTTTGTAAATATTTAATAAAATTATAACTGTAAAATTATTGTAACACAATCTAACGCAAGGGTTATTTTAGTAAAATTATACTCCAAAGGGGGCCCGGACCGATACTAATAGTTTCAATACTTGTCACTCTCTTAATTCAGTTTGTAGGGTAAATTAGCCGAAAAAACTTAAGCATGTGACATTACTGTCCTGCAGCTACATGAATTACAATGCATCAATGACAGGTGTCTATAGGCGATGGTTTCTTTTTTTCAGCGGCAGAGCTATCCGCTCGTTTGCTATCTAATGATAAAAAAGTCGTTTGAAAGTGTATGTGTGATACCTGTATGGAAGTGAAGAGCAGGTCCTGGCAGGCGCGGCAGTTGTCGCCGCGCTCCCAGCCGCAGTCGGCGCCGCAGTCGGCGCGGAAGGGCGGGTACCCGCACAGCAGGATGTACGCGATCACGCCCAGCGACCACAGGTCGCAGCGCTTGTCGTAGTGCGTCGCCGCCGAGCCCGCGAACAGCGACACCACCTCCGGAGCCATGAACTCCGCACTGCCCACCTGACCAACAAAAAACAAATCAATACATGTTGAAAAGGTCCTCGTCCTCTTGGTGCTTATACAAAGTAACTACATAAAAGCTATAACGAAGTTAGAAAAGAATTAAATGTAGGGGATTAAAATAAGCCGCACTAAATCAAGGGATCAATCGTCATCGGCAACCTTAGTATTAAATTTCACTGGGAAACCACTGCGGCGCGAGCAATTGCGCTACCAGTGGTGTTCATAAGCTATAGTAGGGAGCACAAAAGGAGGTTTTTGCATTTACTCGAGCGCGTCAGATTAACATAGAGGGGGTACCTAGCATACTGTTGGGTTTTCCACAAAAAATAAGCCCTTTACATGGAGGCGGGTAAGTGGGGCAGAAAAAAACAAAATAACTAACTTCGGCGATTATATTGTTTTCGTTATTTTTATATCCTTTCCTATTTAATAAAAGAAAATTCAGAGGCGCTCGAGAATGTCCAAACGTTTTCTTTACAACTTTATGACCCTCCCACTCCCTTACGCGACACTTGAATCGGCAGATTTTCTAAATTTTAGGTGGCTATTAACCCACCATATCTTAATCTAACGCGATTTAGTGTTTGATGTCACATTTTTTTTATCTGTAGATTTTCTACCCACCACAATGAAATTATATAACCATTATTTTGCTTATCTTTTTTTGATCTACAAAATCAAATAAGTCCCTACGACGCTTGAACAACTACCCATTTAGCATCTAGGGCTCCCCTACTACTAGCAAGTTAGGCACCAGAGTTATCACACCACACTGAGACAGTATTAAAATTGACCTCAAAAGTATAGCACTACTGTATGTACCTACGTAGGAAAAGAGAGTTCAAGAGAAAAAGAAACATTGGTGGGTTCATCCTTACTTAGCCGATTGCTGTAAAAAAGAACACTTCGTCAACGTATATGACGATCTAAGAAGATATTAGGATAAGTTTTTTAACTATGTGAGGATGTCCGTGAGATCCATTCATGAGTTTGTGTCAAAAGGATTTGTTGAAACAAGATACAAATTAAGGAAATCAGTCAGTCAATAATTTTTGACAATAATAGGAGAGTTTGCTCATAAATGCGCGGCGACACGATTTGTTCCCAAAGGCGTGTCTATTAGTGTTCATGTGGTCTGTGGGTGATAAGAATAAAGTTTCTTATGCTTCCAGATATAGATTCGAACACGAAAAAATATTTACATACGTTCAAAATGCTAACTGAATAAACGAAGGGAACTGTTTTGTTTTGAAATACAAGTTCATCTACATATTTCCTAAGCCGAATTCTGGATCAAATCGCTACTTCACTCTTTACATTGTAGTAGTGCACGTTCACTGTTATGTACTGGTTGGGATGGTAATAAACCAGTAAACTTTTGTGATGTCTGTGTACAGTTTAAGATGAGTGCAGAAGATATCACATATGTTCTGCACTCATGGAGTCAGTGTATGAGAAAAACCCAATGAAATTCTTTCACTGATTTATTATTAGTTATTACAAAAATTATGAATAAATAAAAGTGCAACTGTAACAATGTGTATGTGTATAGCTAATTTTTTTAAATGTAACCTAAATAAATGTCATTGACTTCACTTATTGTGCGGTAAACCGAACCTCTTGCGGGCCCAAAAAGGAGATAAAGAACACTAAGTATAAAAAAAATGCAAAGGAAAAAATTTAAAAATCCTCTGGCCATTGTGGCACAGTCTATCCTGGCAACTCATTATTTATTTATATCTTTGGTGTCTACAGCTAATGGCTCTTTTTCCATCAGGAGAACCCCTCTGCTTGTTTATTCGCCGAAATTTTGCAAATCATCCGTCACCTCTGACTAGGATTTGTGCCGAATATAATCGAGCATGTGCGTCCATCAATATTGACATTTTTCACGACACTTTATTAGGTTTCAAAAAGAAGTTGTCTGCGTACTTGCTTTATAAGTAGGTAATTACAATTTTTTTTATATAATTCTATATAATTTTTGTTATTGTTATAGTATATTAGTTAATTTACCGTTTTTAATTTTTACTTCTGTTATCTGCAATAACATGTCGTAGTTTTTAAGAGAATGTTGTACACGTCTTTTATTGGCATGCATACAAGAGCCTACTTTCATGTAAGATCATATTTAAATGAATTGTGTGTACTGCTGTTGATGTGTCAAATAAATAAATAAATATACTACCATTACAAAGAGGAAAGATTCGTTTGTTTGTTTGCGACGATTTAACTCAAAAATTACTCAACCGATTTTAAAAATTCTTTCACCTACAGAAATATACTCTATCCAGGAGGGACATAGGCTATTTTTGACCCGATTGAGCAAAAGGAAGTCACGAGTAACAAATGGTATGATATGAAAAAAATCTATCTTACCGGCGTCATGAGTTGCGGTGTCGCCAGCGGGCTCGCGAGGCTCGAAGTGAAACTAATACCACTTCCAAGGTCGAAGTCACAAATCTTCACAGGGCAGAGACTGTCGCGGTTCACACACAAGATGTTCTCCGGCTTGAGATCACGATGGGCCACGCCTTTGCCGTGCAGGAAATGCAAGGCGTTAGCTAACTCGCGAACTATCTCTGCTGCTTGCGGCTCAGAGAAGTAATGGTGCTCCTGTATACGAGAGAGGAGCTGTCCGCCGTTGATCTGTAACAAATAGAGAAGAGTATGATTTTTGATCCAAAAAATTTAAATGCTGTAAAACATCAATCAACTTCCAATCTCCTATATCTTTTTCCCCCGTGTTGGTTCGGGCTCGTTTGCAGAATAGACCAACTGCCGTTCTAACAGGCAGGTACAGAGGCAACCCATTGGCTAAACGTGTCACTACCATCGTGAATACTAGGTAGTAGAGTTCCGCAACATCTGGCTCGGGTATTTGGTACTACCGCCTTACCTATTCCTGTCCCAATAGCGTCAATGCTTGTTACTTTCGTCTTCCGGTTTGGGGATAAAGTAGCCTCTAATCTTATGCATTTTAGCATCCCCTTCCTGCCACACCGATAGCAATGCACCATTTACATCTTTGATGTCTATACGCAATAGTTGTATCTTTCCAGGATAATTTTAGTCATATACTTGTTTGTTATCCTATGAAATAAAAGAAAGTTTCATATTACTTTTGTATTACACAATATTGCCGGCACCAAGCCGGTTATGCTTGTGGCAATGTCACCCTGGTACAAGGATAGCAACAAATCATTAACATCTTAGTTGTCAAAAGACGATATAGTCTCTTTTCTTACTACTTGCATGCTATTAAAAAAATCTGTAAGCTGGTTGACCTTGCAGGCCAACCCTGAAACTTCTCGCTAAATTGAGGTATTTTAAACTCAATGAAGCAAAAGCTATACCTAAGCATGAATTTTTAAATTCAAAGAGTTCAAAAATCTAAAGTTGTAAAATTAATAGTATTTTATGTTCGAAAAGATGTATATTTTCAAAATGATGTTCGGTTTTGATATTTTGATTAGCATTTAAAGCAATTTTTGAGCTTTAAGTTGTTTTATTAAGCTACAAAAACAATAGGTTAAAAAATGTTGAAGAAATGTCAAAAAAAATTTCTGTCATTGTTAAAATCTCGAACGAATCAACCGATTTCAATCCGATTTACGGTATTTGAAGAAGTTTTTTTAAAGTAGAAAAGCTGACTAGATTTTTAAGTAATCGTTAAGTATATTAATTAGCTCAAGCTATTTATTGTGTTTTAAAAATATTAAGTTTTCTGTAAACAAGCTAATTTTTATATTTGAAAAGCTGTAACTATTGAAAATTTAATTTTTAATTATTGATACGGCATTCGACGTAGTTTTTTAAGTACTAACATATTGTAGAAGGTCGAAAAATTATTCGTTGAAAAATTTCGAAGTTAGATCGAAAAAACACTTTTTACCAAATTTTTCGTTGATTTTCCGCTATTTATCGGATTATCAGTTTACGACGGATCCCTATCGGCCTATTTTATACTAACAATATAACCGTTAATTGCCACGTGCTTTTTTAAGACAAGATAGTGACAGAAGTTATTCCAATAAAACATTACAATTAGGCCTTCGCCGTGTTGGTCCCGGCCTCCTTTGAAGAATAGGCCAACTGCCTTTCTGCCAGGCAGATCGTAAAAGGCGACCGATTGGCTATCGAGTCACTACCATCGTGGCTACTAGGTGGTAGAGTTCTGCATTGAATCGCCTGGGTCTGGTACCACCGCCTTACATATTCCTGCCGCAAAAGCGTCAGTGCTTGTCGCTGTCGTGTTCCGGTTTGGAGGGTATGGAAGCCGGTAAACTTATGCATGTGGCATTAGACCTCGCCACAAGATAGCAACGTACCATTAACATCTTTGGTGTCTATAGGCGATGGTTGATCTTTCCATCAGGAGACCCATCTGCTTGTTTGCTATCTTATGATATAAAAAAAAATCGTTTAATAGATTCATAATTAAATTTACGATTCTCCAAATATTTTTTTCTAGAATATTTGAAGTGAGATTTGGTATTTGTTATTATATAATAGGACATATAAGTTACTAGCTGACCCGGCAAACGTTATTTTGCCATACAAATTACTTGTGTTCAATATTTTGGTGGGGTACTTGAGGGAGGGTTAATTGAGATAAAAACTATCCTCTCTTTTAAGTTAGACCAAACAGTAGATAATAATCTACTAAATTTCATTGAATTCAGTTCACTAGTTTCGGAGTCCATCGCGGACAAACAACGTGACACGTAATTTATATATATTAAGGTTATATTATTATTTTTATTATGATATTATTTTTATTTTATTATGATTATAAAATTTATATACAACAATTGTAACGACCTACGACAATATTTATTGGACAATGTTTATAAAACAATCGAGACACAGTGTTCGAGACATCATAATATTATGGCGTGTACAAGAGGCGAGGAACGACAAAGCGTAGCAAAATTGTTTTTCCTGTGCACTACGTTTCCGTATTCAGTTCTACTGATTGTTTAATTACAATCCAAAAACGTACCTTACACAATTAGAGTTAAATTAAAAAAAACTTAGCGTGGACTACATAGACCCGTGACATAGACATTAAATAGATAATATTTTAAATATAGAATATTGTATGATGGATTCTATCTCATTTGCCCGCCGGCTTAATATACATTTATGTGTTTGTTTCAGTTTCATCGAGTTTGAAATCAGAATAATTCTCGTGACAATTCTAAAGAACTTTAATTTCGAAAAGTCAAAGGAATGCAGCTACATAGACAAAGTTGGATAAGCATTTATATTTTAGAATAATTTATATCATATTTTCATTTAAACATAGTCAGTGGACTACGGTTCATATGACCTTGTTATCGACTTAACGATATAAAGCTTGTGTATCTAGAATAAACCGGCTCCCGTTGCTTCTTGAAATCCAAAAGAGTTATCTCCTCGATGTGTGTCTACAATTATGGTTCATATTACGTGAGGCGTAAATGTAATAGTTCAATGAACATCTGTGAGTGGTGTGACAATTTTGTCCACGTTTGCATTTAAATGTTAAATATAGATGCGTGTCGTTCATAAACACATGGAGGAGCCACTTCTTTTAGTTTTAGATAGAATCGTAATCAAATATATTATTATATCGTGTCTAAAATCTCTGTGGTCTAGTGGTCCGGCGTCGGCGTTGACCACATGAGGTCCCGGGTTCGATTCCCGGGTCGGGCACGTTAAAAAAAAAGTGTTTTTTCAGTTTTCTGATGAACACAAAGTTGCCCGGGATTGGAAAGTGCCCGGTTGGCGATAGGCTTGCCACCTATCACATTTGTGGGACCAAGTATCTTCGGCTAATCGTGGGTTCACTTGTTGTACCTCTGCCTAACCCTTCGGGGATATGGGCGTGAAGATACTTTTTTTTTTAAGCAAAAAGAAAAAGGAAGATTTAAATCTTCCTTTTTCTTTTTGCTTTTGAACTGCTAAGACGTTGCAGTGGTGGTAGGTGGTAGAATCACTACGTAATCATGATGGTAGTGATAAATTAAGCCTTCATTCGCTTTTACAGTGTTCAAGCAATATTTAAAGCTAAAACAATATACAAAGATCGAGCAAAACCTTAATTGCGCTATAGCAATAATATCTTGTATTATAGTATACTAGCTGTTGCCTGCGACTTCGTCCGCGCGGACTTCGTTTACTCCGCACAGCACCTCCCCCGTAGGTGATAGCGTGATAATATGTAGCCTACATGTTGACCCGACCTGTTAGTAATATTCATGCAAAATTTGAAGTAAAGCCATGCAGTACTTTTTGAGTTTACCCCGGACATACATACAGACAAACAGACAAAAAATCTAAAAACTATATTTTTGGCTTCGATATCGATAGTAGATCACGCCCCAAGTATTCTTTTAAAAATTATTCAATGTACAGTTTTGACTTTCCTACGATTTTATTATATGTATAGATTATACAAGTTTCAAGGCTTCTCATGTGTATTGCCTAGAGACTTCGGTCCCCAGTACACCATGCTTCGCTGGGAAGATCTTCATCAATCTTCAGTAACTGTAACTGACTGATTTATGACTTATTTGAACTTCAATTATCAAGCAAACAGCTTAAATATCACCTCGGTGGTTTAGTGGTCCGGTATCGTTGTTGACCACATGAGGTCACGGACTCGATTTTCGGGTCGGGCAATTCAAAAATGTGTTTTTTCAGTTTTCTGAAAATAAATACTCGGGACTGGAAAAGTGCCCGATTGGCCATAGGCTTGCCACTTACCACACGTGGGATTAAGTATCTTCGGCTCATCGTGGGTGCGCTGGTTTTGCCTCTGCCTAACTCTTCGGGGATACGGGTGTGATGTGATGTAAAAATATTGTTGAAGGATGGCTAAACGCTAAGCTTTTAATAAGCTGCTAACAGGAAAAGGCACGTGGTGTGTTATTAAAACGACTTCCGGTCATCAAATTTTTCTAAGCACATGTTTTTCCATGCTTGTCTTTTATAACGTTAGGTATGGTTTGTCCACTAACCGTATCGGAGCTTAAAATAGAAAATACTAGCAATTTTACAGTAGCGGTAGATACAGAATAATCTTCACGCCCATATCCCCGAAGGGGTAGGCAGAGGTACAAGAAGTGCACCCACGATTAGCCGAAGATACTTGGTCTCACAAATGTGATAGGTTGCAAGCCTATCGCCAACCGGGCACTTTCCAATCCCGGGCAACTTTGTGTTTCTCAGAAAATTGAAAAAACACTTTTTTTAATGTGCCCGACCCGGGAATCGAACCCGGGAACTCATGTGGTCAACGCCAACGCTGGACCACTAGACCACAGAGGCGACAAGGCGACAAGGCGGTAGATACAGCTAAATTTAAATGCTCTATTACGTTGATCCGGGTCTAATAATTTTTTTGTCTTAGATGCTGAGGTGAAGGATTAGCTTTGAACGTGGATATACATTTTTTAATTCACAGGATAATAGACAGATAGTAGATGGCTCTCCTGTTGAAAAGGGTAACTAACTACCGCTTATAGACACTAAAAATGTTAATGGTGCGTTGCTATCCTCGTGGCGGGGTCTTACTGCCAAATGCATAAGTTTACCGATTAGCTTACCAAACCGGAACACGGCAGTGAAAAGCACTGACTATTGCGACAGGAATAGGTATAGCGGTCCACCTAGTATTCTCTATATATAATGTTTACTAGTCACGATTTTTACTTTACTATTCAGTTAAAAAAAGAGAGACAAAATAATATGTAGAAACTTCATATTACTCTTCAGTTAAAAAAAAAGAAAACATAATACTAGTTAGCAGTTTTCTGGATCATCTCGCTCGGGTCTGGTACCACCGCTTTGCCTATTCCTGCCGCAATAGCGTCAGTGCTTGTCACTGTCGTGTTCCGGTTTGGAGGTTAAGGTAGCCCGTAAGCTTATGCATGTGGCATTAGACCTCGCCACAAGATAGCAACCCACCATTAACATCTTTAGTGTCTAAAGGCGATTGTTAACTCTTTTCATCAGGAGTCCAATCTGCTTGTTTGCTATCTTATGATATTAAAAAAACTTCATAGGTGAGCAAACTATAACTTTTAAACACAATTATTATTATTGCTGGTTTGTGTATATCTGACGTAATACAGTCCAATTATGGCTCATTTGTGAAATGATTATAAACACACGAAACATGGAAATAATAAAATTATTAACATGATAACACTATCAATTGTTTTGCTATACAAATGAAACAATATGTCAGCGACCTTTATTTTATCTCAGTGTGTATTGATACGGCTCGATTGCTGCTTCATATTCGCAATTGATTTCTATTGTTGCAGAACTAGAAATCGCTTAAAACTTCACTTGCGTCACGTGTCAGTTCTATTACATAATATTCTTATCATCATTACATAGTATAAAACAAAGTCGCTTTCTCTGTCTGTCCCTATGTCCTTATGTCCCTATGTATGCTTAAATCTTTAAAACTACGCAACGGATTTTGATGCGGTTTTTTTAACTAGATAGATTGATTCTTAAGGAAGGTTTTTATTGTATAAACCTTTCCGATATTCCCACGGGAACAAAAGCTGCGCGGGTGAAACCGCGGGCAGGTCGCTAGTTAGAAATTATTGATAATCGTTACCTAATTCTTAAAATACGCGTCATCACTCAACTCGCCAACCGTAATTCAATGAGTTGAGGTCTTCAGACCTTCGGTTCAGTTTAATCCGCTTGGTGACAGGCGTGAAGATAAGTTTAACTTGCCATGTAAATCCAAAACGCGACATTGACAAGAATCGATACTATAGCATAAAAATAGATAGCTTGGTGGTACCAAGTTTCAGGCGAGACGTTACAGAACCTTACTAAATCTAACCTTCTCTCGCTTTACAGATATGCCTAACAGATAAGTAGTTGATCTATTCTTGGGGGCCTAGATTAACAGAGAAATATTTTAGGATATAAATGGGTAAAATATACCAAATAGATAGTGGTCCTAGGAACAAACTTTTTTGATTAATAACAAGCTGAATTTTCATTAATTTTAACGAGATGCCCATATTACTATCTTCGGGAAATCTCGAATAGGGTAACTGATAAAGATAAATAAAAAAGATAACTTTAGAGTGTCGGACTAAGAAATGTTCCCACTTTACGTGTACAACAGAGTAACCCTAGAATTATTATAATAATAATTAACAACCTGATGTGAGAAAATTGGGTTGTTTTCAAATTGATTAATATCATTTTAAAAATCTCATTATTCCGAATCAGTGGAGGACTCGTCGGAAAAACCATCGCATGTGTAGGACAAGTTTTTTGTGTTTTTCATAAAATGATCAAGCGATTAAAGCAAAAAAAATAATTATTGCTACTTCACCGAATTAAAATGTTCGAAGCCCCCTAACTCCATTAGTTACGTTAAAAGTTAGTTAAAAAATTTGCGTCTCGTCAAAACGTCAGTTTGTTTCTGAGACCATGGTCTAAAAGTAATGAACGCTTACCTTCTCAAAGACAAGATAAAACTTGTCGGTGTCTTCAAAGAATTCAATGAGCTGGATTATGTTTGGGTGTCCCTGGCAATAGTGGAAGGTCTCCACCTCACGGAACACCCGGGCGCGGGCGTGCCCCGGCACTTTGTCGATGATCTTGACCGCGAACTCCTGCCCTGTGTATATGTTGACGCACGTCTGTACCGAGGCGTATGCGCCCTCGCCCAATACCTCTCCTGTGAGTTTGTAAAGGTCTGCAAAAAAAGCAATTAGATGGTTTGGATATAAAAATAACAAAATGGCGTTTCGCTTGAGGCAGATTAAACCGAATGTCTAGAGAATTAAAAAATATACTATACTAGCGACCTGCCCGCAATTTCACCCGCGCAGCTTTTGTTCCCGTGGGAATATCGGAAATGTTTATACACTTAAACCTTCCTTAAGAATCAATCTATCTATTAAAAAAAACCGCATCAAAATCCGTTCCGTAGTTTTAAAGATTTAAGCATACATAGGGACATAAGGACATAGGGACAGACAGAGAAAGCGACTTTGTTTTATACTATGTAATGATAATAATGTTATTTAACTTTGTAATAATCATGTAACCTTCAACAGTATTTTCCTCCAAGCCAGTTCAACAGTTTACAATTAATATGTCAACCCTACCTCACAAGTTTGAAAAGAACTAGCGAAGGACAAACCCAAATCATAATTTTTTGTGCAGTCCCAAACATCTGTTGAGAATTAAATTGTTCCGGTATAGGTTCGTAAAGTTGCGTTCCTACATAAAAACTAAAAGAGATTGGTTTTTTGTAGACTTAAGGTCGGGTTTACGGAATTCCATAACGCTCGACTTGTGCGTTAAATTGAAGGTATAGTTTTGAATTTGGATTTAAGTTTTTAGTTTTATCTATATAACTCCGATTTGAGGTGCTAGGTGCGGGTTGAGCAAAAGCGTTAATAGAGTTTTGGGGAAAAAGAACTCAATAGCAAACTCGTTGGTGTTTTTCCAGGTGCTTCGGAAGGTTTAAGTGAAGCCGTCGGTTTAAGTTATCGCACGGAACAAGTGATAGTCAAAACAAGTGTGTATAACGTATCATCGTTCATCTCGCCAACCGACCAATCGATAAATAGAAGAAAAAGTAAAAAAAAAAGTATCTCCGCGCCCGTATCCCCGAAGAGGTAGGCAGAGGCACAACTAGTGCATTAACGAGTAGCCGAAGAGACTCTGTCGGAAAATGTGATAGGTGGCGAGTCTATAGCCAACTGGGCAATCAAATAGTATGTAGTAATGCATTTAAAGATGTATCGTTAAATGCTACGTTGTACTTCTAAAATGAATACGACAGTGGCAAGCAAGGACGCCTTTGTGACTAGAATAGGTTTAAATTGAGTATCGAACCCAGGCGAGACGTTGCAGAAGTCTACCATCTAAAAATGTTGATCGTACACAACCGTTACGACGTATACTAAATACCTACATATTTTCATCTGCTTGAAACCTTATCCCTTGTATATTTGGTTATCTAATAACATGCGACAATCGTGAAAGCTGACAAATCGGCCTGTGACAATAATTATCTATCCAACACAATTTTGACCCTTTGATATAAAATAGCGATGCTACGAATATTCAGTTACATTTCGGTATTCGGCCAAATATTGGTAATTATTCGCCCGAATACCGAATACCTAACAGTGGAGAAAAACCGCACATATTACTCAAAATTTATCAGAGGTAAGATGCTATTTATGAAAACATTATTTTCAGCATATCTCGACGAGGACAATACAAGACTATAGGTTATTCAGTCTGTAATAAGCAAATAATACGTGTCTTGACACGATAAACTCGCTAATGAAATAAAACGCCGCCAAATATTCGATATTCGACCAAGGTATTTCCCGGATTTTCGGCATTCGAAAAAATCACTATTCGTGACACCTCTAATATACTTTTTCTCTCCATTTCCACAGGCATTGTTTTAAAAAGTGGTCAATGTTCTTTAGGCTTATTAAACAATCTGCATATTCAATTTTATCATAAGTGCATCAGCGGTTTGGCCGTAAAATCGTAATAATCATAAAGACAAGCTCATTCGCATTTACAGTACTAATATA
The DNA here is from genome assembly GCA_036924255.1 of Apodemia mormo. NCBI lineage: Eukaryota > Metazoa > Arthropoda > Insecta > Lepidoptera > Riodinidae > Apodemia > Apodemia mormo. The sequence continues at coordinate 8,829,049 of JAUPFN010000007.1, read as the reverse complement.
GATTTGAGTATTTACTGTATATCAAATCAAATTTAATCAAGCATTTCATACAACGCATGATATAAATTGTTACAGCGTTATGTTGAAACGTAAATACGTAATTAAATCGAATTTTACGGTTTTACACATAAATATTTTCCCCGTGATGGTCCAAGGCTCCTTTGAAGAAAAGGCCAACTGCAGTTCTGCCAGGCAGGTCGTAAAAGGTGACCGAGGTACACGAGTCACTAACATCGTGGCTACTAGGTGGTAAGAGTTCTGCATTGTCTCGCCCGGGTCTGGTACCACCGCCTTACCTATTCCTGTCGGAATAGCGTCAGCGCTTGTCACTGTCGTATTCCGGTTTGGAGGGTAAGGTAGCCAGTAAACTTATGCACGTGACGTAAGACCTCCCCACAAGATAGCAACGCACCATTAACACCTTTGGTGTCTATAGGCGATGTTTGACTTTTTCCATCAGGAGACCCATCTGTTTGTTTGCTATCTTATGACATAAAAGAAAAGTAAACGTATAATCTACTAGCATTTACTCGGGCAAGTTATGTGTTTAAGGAAGTTTGAAACTTTCTTGAACTTGTAAATATTTGTAATCATAGTACAGGACAAAAAAAAAACGTAGAAAGTCGCAGAAAATAGAAATGGCTACGTTTATTTTATATCATAAGATACCTAACAAGCAAATGGGTCCCCTGATGGAGTCTACAATCGCCTATAGACACCAAAGATGTTAATGGTGCGTTGCTATCTTGTGGCGAGGTCTAATGGTACATGCATAAGTTTACCTTACCTACGTTACCCTCCAAACCGGAACACGACAATGACTAGCACTGGCACTATTACGCCCGCGCCAGGAATAGGTAAGGCGGTGGTGCCTGAGAGAGGCGAGACAATGCAGAACTCTACCTCTACGTAAGTATATTTTTAGTTTCAATGTTTTAAAGCTTTTATTCGTTAACTGTATTTATTGGTTTTTGTTTATGATTTGTCTTATTTGTATGTTTGTTTTGTCGTATCCATACTAATATTATAAATGCGGGAAACTGTTAGTCCGTCTGTCTGAAGCTTTACGTCTAAACCGCTAAACTACTTTTAATGAAATTACTACTTTTTTTTCAAAAAACAACCTCTGAGGGGTAAAAAAGGGGACGAACTAGTTAATTGTATGAGTTTTTAATATTTCTGTGGGATTATAACTACAGTAATACCTCGACTTACGCTACCCCGACTTACGCGAACCCGGAGTTACGCGATTTTCAAATCTCGTTGATTCATCTTTTATTTGACTTAGTTGCTCCACACTATTGCTTAGCCAATGTACGTATTCAGACAATTGAAAGACAAATTGTAGAAAATATGCACTCTAATGAAAGCGTAATTCTTCTACAAAACAAGGAATATATATTTTTTTGGGTTTGGAAATTTTGCGGAAAAAAAAATCAAGTCGACAAACTACTTTGTTAGATTTTATGAAGCCTTCTATATCAACATAAATTTGGCTGGCGATTTTATACTCTGCTGATTTTATGCTCTGCTATATAGTTTGAGATCTTAATAAACATTTTTTGTCTACGTGTATTTTTAAAAGCCTTAATCAAAAATATTTTTTTGGAAAATTATACCCCGATTTACGCGAATTCGACTTATGCGGTTGTCGCTCAGTCCCACCTATCGCGTAAGTTCGGGGTATTACTGTACTACGCACCTTGAAAACATGACGTGACCACCGAGCTGCCGGAGCGCTTCTTCCTCCGTCGCTTCCTTCGCGCCTCCTCCTTCCTCCGCTGCAAGTCCTCGCTGTCGGGGATGGGTACTGGAGCCGAGGCCTCGGGACCACGAGGTATCTCGTCTGATTCTCGCTCACTCCCTGACTGACTGCTGCCTCGACCAACGCCTGGAATACAATAAATAAGAATAAGATATTGTAAGAATTTATTTAACAATTTTTAAAAGTTAAACGGCTTTCTGCTTATAATATTAATATATTAAATTAAATCCACACTAATATTATAAATGTGAAAGTAGCTCTGTCTGTCTTGTCTTTTCTTCTTCATGCCTAAACCAATAAACCGATTTGTATGAAATTTGGTACAAATATAGTTTGAGACCCGAGAAAGGACATAGGATAGTTTTTATCCCGGAAATCCCGCGGGAAAGGGAACTATGGGGGTAAAACTCCGGAACTTTTATTTTACTAATTTTCATTCACGAGCACAGATGGTTATATATAATTTGCTTAGTTATTAATTAATTTAATCACAGTAGAATTGCGAACAACAGACTTCACATTTTTTGTATCCCCAGAATCCTGCTTCGTTATCCGGATTAGATCTTCACAATGACCTTAGAAGATCATTGGATCTTCACGAAAATACTCGTAAAATGGTACCACCTGGGAAGTCTTTTAATAAAAAAATAATTTTCCAAATCGGTTGAGACGTTTTCGGGTAATCGGTGAACATACATAAAAACATTCTGATGAACTGTTATCTTCCTCCTTTTTAGGAAGTTGGTTGAAAATATATGTTATGAAAGACATTTAGTCACGTTGCACAGTGTGCTATCTGAGACTATCGGCTATATTATTTTATTACACTTTTATCTGTTTTTTACAAATCTATGATGCATGGAACATCATAGATTAGTAAAAAAACCGGCCAAGTGCGAGTCGGACTCGCGCACTAAAGGTGGTATCATCATAGTAAAAAAAAAACGAAAAAAACACGTTTATTGTATGGGCAGTGTAAATGCAAGCTACTCTGACAAACTAAGAAATTGTCTTAATAGGCGTATCTATTTAATCCGTTGTCACTTGTCACATACCGACATAATAGGTATGTTCACTAGCTACTTTGCTTTCCCAAAGGGAAAACAATAACAAAGCACTGATGCTGTAAAGTATAGATACCTAGCTGTGTTGAGCAAAGCCGAGGCGTTGCACTTACTTATTACCCAATAATATAAATTGTGACCTTGGCTGAATGGATGTTTGTTAATTAATCACGCCTGAACTGCTAAACGAATCTCGATAAAATTTTGCACACAGATAGACGAAGCCTGGGAAAGAACAAACTACTTTTTATCCCGGAAAAATACATTGTTCTCGTGGATTTCATCAAAAAGTTCTAAACGTTAGCTAGATTTAATATATGTACAAGAATTGCGCGTTTAAAAGTATAAAGTTATATTATGTAATGTATTTTTATGACAAAAGATATTCTAATGATGTTTATAGACCGTTAAAAGTATGAGTAAAAAGCTATGTCATCGACGATAATACTCAAAGCATGCGCAGTGCAGCTGAGTTGGCAAACAAAGCCGGTTCATCGACCTACATGGCCGCACCTACTGCGTATGCGCCTACGTTACGCGATCGTTTCAACTCGACCTCTCTTAGTTTTATAGTTCGGTTATCTAGCATTCGACTTAGTTTTGCATTTGAAACTAAATTTTGGCTATTTTTTATCATGTGATAGCAAATTTCCCCGTGTTGGTCCCGGGCTCCCAGGTACCTGGTACCCGGGTAGGTAGTAATAGGCGACCGATTGGCTTTACGAGTCACTACCATACTACTAGGTTGCGATGATTTGTCTCTTTCCATCAGGGGAGCCATCTGCTAGTTCATGATAAAAAAATTCAAGTCCGGAGAAACTTTGAAGGACTCCACCGCCTAATGTATTCAACGGCTCATTCACCAATGGCCATGGCTTTAACCAATACTTTTTCGTGGGACACTCGGGATCATATGTGAACAGAACACTCGCGACTCGGCCAGAATTTAATAGAGATTGGTTTAATCGAGCATTTCCCATTTAGTGGTTTGCGAGCCGGCACCGAGCCACTAAAATTATACATATACATGCTCACTGAATTGCCTGATGCCTCATTGATCTAATTCTATCACTGTTCGCTGCAAACTTGGATTCCCTGATCAAAAATAAGAAGCTTTTGATTAATAGTCAAATATTTAATCTAATAGCATCAAGTACTTCATTATCTAATACCTTTAAACAAGCAATTCTTGTGTGTATAATTGGAATCTCGGAATCGGCTCCAACGATTTTCATGAAAGTCGCAAATTAGGGGTTTTTCGGGTCAAGGAATCGATTTATCAAGGTTCCAGGTCCAAGAAAAGCTTGGTTCTCAAGATATGGGTATGTGAAAAACCGAGCAAACCTCGGTCAACCAGGTACAGAAAAAAAAAAATTTATTCTATAGGAATCGATTTATCAAGGTTCCAGGTCCAAGAAAAGCTCGGTTCCCAAGATATAGGCACGTGAAAAACCGAGCAAAGCTCGGTCAACCAGATATTTATAGTTAAAAATTATAAGTAGAACACTCTCTTCTATAATAGTAACAATACATATATTCATAAGTACTTCTATTATAAATGAATGTCTTTAATTTTACCTAACTAATTTATCAGGTGTTTAAGATCTCTTGAATGGGTCATTAAATTTAAGTATGAAAATTACCAGGTTAGAGGAAAACAATCTTTGGGAAACTCTGGTTTAAGCTTTTAACCATAGAGTATACAATCACTACTCTTTGTCTCTCCTTTAACCTTTGACCGCCTCTTTGGTCGAGTGGTTAGTTACAAAGTTACGAGCTACGAATCGAGGGGGCTCGTGTTCGGTTCCCAAAAGGGACAAACATTTGTGTAATAAGCATAGATGTTTGTATTGCAGGGTTTGGGTGTTTATTATGTATGTAACAGTATTTATATATGTATTTCTATGTATTAGTATCGTTGACTAACACCCATGACACAAGCAAATAATTTGCTTACTTTGGGGTTAGATCAATTCGCGTAATTTGTCCAGCAGTATTTATAAATTATAATAATTTAATTTAAGTTATTCGTACTTACAAGTATGCCCGACCGACTAATATGTACTTAAATCCCGGCGTAGGGATGTGACGACCCCATCGCCCACTGGTGGAATAATTTTTGTGACAAAAATTATTTAACACCGGTGCAGTCAGTCAACCAAATTAGTGGTAGTGCCATACTGCTTTTGCAACTGAATAGGCCGGCACGCCCGGGGAGATACCACTCTCTCACTTGACACCGACGTAAAGTAGCAGCCCTGCTGCTGCGTTTCGTTTGGTTTGTGAGAGTCCCGGAGGCCTAACCCCCCCCCCCCCGCACACTATGAATGCGCAATCAAAAGAGAATCTACCCCAGGGGGGTACCACTTGCACCAGCAGTGGAGAATCCCCCCCTGAGCGTCCGTGCTCTGGATTCCAGCCTGGTCATGGATGCTCAGGCTGCCCTGCGTATTCTGGGGGGGGCAAAATTGCGCTCATAGACAATCTTGTCCGGGGCAAACAGGGCAAGAAAGCCATGGCACCCCCTACCACGCTTACTGTGGATTTCTGTAATGTCAGGGGGCTTCATTCCAACTTGAACGCCGTCCACTACCATCTCGAGACGGCGAAGCCAGCTTTGCTCTTTTTGACCGAGACGCAGATATCTTCTCCGGCTGATACTTCTTACCTCTCCTACCCGGGGTACAAACTGGAACATTCCTTTGTACCGCGGGCTGGGGTGTGCGCATACGTCAGAGAAGATATCTGTTACCGGCGCCTCGGCAGACTTGAAGGTCAGGACCTATCCATCCTCTGGTTACGCGTAGCTTGCGACGACCATCCACGCAGCTACGCGTGCCTATACAGGTCCCATGGCGGGAATACTGAAGTTGACCGGCTCATTGAGCATTTACAAACGGCTGTAGATTCCGTGTTAGAGCAGACCCCCTCCACAGAGATCGTGATCTTGGGCGATTTTAATGCCCACCACGCCGAATGGCTTTGTTCGCGCACCACCGATCATGCGGGGAGGTCTGTTCACGATTTTGCCTTGGCGTATAGTCTTACACAACTGGTAACTTCGCCCACGCGAGTTCCCGATGTGGATGACCATATGCCTTCACTGTTGGACCTTCTGCTGACCTCTCATCCGGACCATTATCAGGTATCGGTGGACGTCCCACTTGGTTCGTCAGACCACTGCCTGATCCGGAGTAAAGTGCCGGTTTCGCGCCTATCACGGCCTCCTTTAGCAGGCTGTCGTCGCGTTTGGCACTTTAGGTCAGCAGATTGGGACGGGATGCGGTCTTTTTTTGCGTCCTACCCATGGGGGCGGTTGTGCTTCTCGCTGGATGATCCGAATGTCGTCGCTGACTCTATTGCCGATGTGGTGCTGCAGGGCATGGAACTTTTCATTCCATTTTCTGCGGTACCAATTGGTGGTAAGTCTCAGCCTTGGTTTGGTCGCTCCTGTAAAACGGCTTTGCGCCGCAAGCAGGAGTGCTACCGGGCTTGGGCTGCAGCGTCCGCATCTTGTGATGAAAAAACCAGCACATTACGTAAGGAGTACAATTTCGCCTCGAGGTACTTCAAAAGAGCTATCGCCAAGGCAAAATCGGAACACATTGGCAGAATTGGCGAGAAATTAGTTCGCCTTCCTTCGGGCACTCGTGCGTTCTGGTCTCTCGCCAAGGCTGTCTTAGGGAATTTCTCACAGCCCTCTCTTCCATCCTTGCACGGAGACGATGACTCTCTGGCCCATACCGCAAAGGAGAAGGCCGATCTCCTGGGCTCCTTCTTTGCGGCCAACTCGACTCTGGATGACCAAGGGAACGCACCGCCTACCATCCCGCAGTGTGATAGTTGTATGCCAGAACTACAATTTCGGCAATCATCTGTGCGTAAAGCACTAATTTCCTTGGACATCCACAAGTCGAGTGGGCCGGATGGCATCCCTCCGATTGTGCTAAAAATGTGTGCTCCAGAGTTGGCACCAGTATTAACACGCCTATTCCGGCTCTCCTATTCACTCGGCGTGGTACCGAATTCGTGGAAGACAGCTTTGGTGCATCCCATCCCTAAAAAAGGAGATCGCTCTAACCCGTCTAACTATCGGCCCATAGCCATAACCTCCTTGTTCTCCAAAATTATGGAGACAATCATCAACTCCCAGCTCCTCAAGTATTTAGAAGAGCACCAGCTGATTAGCGACCGTCAGTACGGTTTCCGTCGCGGCCGCTCAGCTGGTGACCTTCTAGTATACCTAATTCATCGATGGGCGGAAGCAGTTGAGTCCAAGGGGGAGGCATTGGCAGTTAGTTTGGACATAGCGAAGGCCTTCGATCGGGTATGGCACAAAGCGCTTCTCGCGAAGCTGCCTTCCTATGGGCTTCCTGAGAAATTATGCGAGTGGATCACCAGTTTTTTGGCTGATCGGAGCATCAAGGTCGTTGTCGACGGTGCGTGCTCCGACCTTAAATCTGTCAATGCTGGTGTTCCCCAAGGCTGCGTGCTATCACCGACACTGTTCCTTCTGCATATCAATGATATGATGCGAATTAGCAACATACATTGCTATGCGGATGACAGTACTGGTGATGCTACATACTCCGGCCGAAGCAGTATTTCTCGGGAACACGTCGAAGAGTGCCGAAACAAGCTTGTGTCTGAAGTCGAGAATCGACTTACCGATGTCTCGGAATGGGGTCGCCAAAACCTGGTTACTTTTAACCCCAAGAAGACACAGCTTTGCGTGTTCACCGCAAAAAAGACGCCCTTTGTCGTATCACCTCATTTGAGGATACTCTCCTGACAGCCTCAGCTAGTGTCGGAATCCTGGGAGTTGACATATCGAATTACGTTCAGTTTCGCGGTCATTTGGAAGGCAAGGCTAAACTAGCCTCCAAAAAGCTCGGTGTGCTTAGCAGAGCGAAACAGTACTTTTTGCCGGTCCATCGCCTTCAACTTTATAAGGCACAGGTTCGGCCTCACATAGAGTACTGTTCGCATCTCTGGGCCGGAGCTCCTCAGTACCAGCTTCTTCCTCTTGATCGCATTCAGCGTAGAGCGGTTCGAATCGTTGACGACCAGGCCATTTCGAAACAGCTTGACTCTTTGGCATTGCGCAGAGATGTAGGTTCTCTCTGTGTCTTTTATCGTATATATCATGGAGAGTGTTCCGACGAGTTGTTTGGATTAATTCCTGCCGCCGAATTCCACCATCGGACATCGCGTCAAAACTTGAAGTTCCATCCTCACCATCTCGATGTCTGGAAATCCACAACTGTGCGTTTCTCCCGACACTTTTTACCTCGCACTTTTCTGTTGTGGAACCAATTACCGGCAGGGGTATTTCCGAACGGATACGACATAGGGACCTTCAAGAAAAGAGCTTACTCATTCTTAAAAGGCCGGCAACGCAACTGCAAGACCTATGGTATTGCAGATGTCCATGGGCGGCGGTGATCACTTACCATCAGGTGCACCTCTTGCTCGTTTGCCCCCTCTTCTATAAAAAAAAAAAAAAAAAAAATGTATATTTGAACCAACGTATCACTGGTATATTTAAAAACTTATTTCAGGGTTTCTTCAATAAACTTTTTGTAGAAGGTTATTTGTTACATTTTAGATCACCACGGTCAAGTTGTAATAGTCCACTGATTGAAATACGTATGTATTATAAATATACTAACTGTTACTCGCGACTTCGTTTGTGTGACCCAAAATGATTACTTCCCTTTGTTCATTCGGGTAGAAAAGTAGCCCATGTCACTCCTGAATAGAGTAGCTTGCGAATGGTAAAATAATTTTTGAGTTCAGTACCGAAGTTTTTGAGTCTATTAGTTACAAACATACGAAAATACAAATGTTTTAATTTTATAATATTTACTAGCTGCGCCCGCGACTTCGTCCGCGTGAAAAAATTTCGTAAAAACTAGCCTAAGTTACTCCCTGTCACATCAGCTATCTGCCAATAAAAGTCCCGTCAAAATCGGTCGAGCCGTTCCAGAGATTAGCCGGAACAAATAGACAGACAAATTGTAAAAAATGTTATTTTGTTATATCTACCGTGTATACATCCATATGCATTTAGTAAAAAACGGTTTAATATAAAGTAAAATAAAGGAGTGTCTGCTTGTAATATTAAATATTTTAATCTTACAAACAGACACTCCAATTTTATTTATTTGTATAGATTAGTATAGAAGTATAGATTAGCTCACGCCTTCACTTTAAATTTTTAAATTAGTGCATATATATTTTACGATGCAGAAGCTATCTGAAACGTCGCGGCTACATTATCGGGATACGGTGAAGATCCGCGTTGTCGCGAGGTATGGTCAACCAATTCGCTAAATCGCGAACCATTTGGCCTAACAGGATACGATTAAAGGCTTCAGTCGGTTTTGTACCGCGACAACTAAAAATATTAACTTCGTTTTTGGATTGGTACGTATAGAAAGTTGAAGTTTGATAGAAGATCTAGTGTTCACACACATAATATTTGCCCGAAATATTATTAACCGAGCATATGTGGCTACGTAGTTCATCGTAGCACGATCACATATTTATCGCTACAACGCTTCACGAATCTTATCTTACGCACCCGATAATGTACCCCCGGAGTATGGCTTAACCCTAATCCTTTTAGAGGTTTACGGCTTACGCTGTAGTTTCATAGTAAGTTAAGATTAACGATGTTACAATACATATTGTGTACATCGAGTAGGTAAACACTTTATATTTGATACTAATTACTATAGTAGTTTGTTCACCAAGGCGAGAAAATGACCGATACCTTACGAGCTGAGGCCCTCAATTCACTTAAGTTAGGTATCGCATTTTCTCCCGAGTGATACACACTGCTTTATACTACACCAATGAGGAAAATAAAAACATTTTAGTTAAAATTTATACTAAAATTATTACAATTATTGAAACTCCATAATTTTTTCATATGTTTTGTTGTACTTATGCTTGGACTTTTCTGGCAAAAGGTTTAAAATGACTGTTTGAGCAGCTTTTTTTAATTCAGGCGGCGTAAATAAATCTTTATTCTCGCTACTGGACATAGACATCAGCCCCCCAAGACAAGTGGCATCAACGCTAGGAGAATAGAAAACAAAATGTATGGATTTGACATAAGCTGTTGATACGAGCGTAAACGAATTTGTAATTGGTAGCCAAGTGTCATTCGTGAAACGAAACGTTATATTGTATCGATCATCTTTGATCAATTTCATACAAAACCTTAGCCAAGTGGCACTTTTGACAAGCAAAATTGGTGATGCAATGATTAGCGAACGCTAGAACCCTGTAAATTACGCTAAAAATGGCGGATAATCACTATTATTTAATCAGCTGTTCTAAATCGTGGATAATATCTGTTAGAATTTTTGATAATTTTAAAGTAAAATGAACGCAAATTGCCATAATTTAAGAGTCCTAACCTAACTAGGGGGTTTTCAATACATTTTCTTTTTTTAAGTCGCAGACGCCTTTGTAATGAATTTCGGTTTTCATCCCCTAACTCCACGGGGAATTAACTCAGAGCAAAGTGACCTTGACAAAAGTTGGTGTCCCTTACCCCCTCCACGTAATGGTGCAACAAAAAAGGGGTGTTATATAGGGTTGAAATTTTCCATCAAAATTTTTCTAAGTCCTGCGCACGCTCTGACCGCCAACCGAGCTCTCTGTTCATTCTAATATAACGCATTGGCGTCATTTCGACCAAATTGGTAGCCAAGTGGATTATGGCTTGTTTAACGTTCGTTCCATACGAACTTTACGAATTATATCGAATATTGTCTCTGAATTGAATATAATAAAAATAAGAACAGAGTCGCTATATCTGATTCAATTTTGATTGTATGTACCGCGTGAGTGCGAATAAGATAAAATATACTATCTTTTCTTCTTAATTACTGTCATGCCGTAAGTTTCTATATAGCTAACATGTTAATTGAACTCTGTCAGTACTACGGACTACCAATTTAAAGAGTTATAAAATTAAATACTGTCACCAAGATTTATGTATTTATCTTCATTGCTATCAAATTTGATTGTTTTAACATATTTTAAGTAAATCCTCTTTACCTACCTTACAAGTGAACGTAGAATTGTGCAAAATGTTATCGATAGTCACATTTTAAAACTTATGTTTTAGATTTATGAAAGCTGATGATAAATTTATTATTAAAAATGAACAAAAATATGCAAAACTGAACATATAAAACTTCTTTTTTACGTATTTTTTGGCATACATATTTACAGAAATGTAAAATTGATCGAAATCTATTGCTACACTGAAAAATAAACTATATTTCTTTGTTTCATTAAATTTACAAAATACAAGGGTTGTAACAAGAATATAGTGTTTATAACTTGAACTTATAGTGTCTGTAAAATATTTAAAGACGAAATATTATATTTATCATCATTAAGACATTGTCAGCATTTTGCAAACCTATCACTACTTACAATGTGTCTAGGCAGTTCGTTAGAAGCGAACAATTGGGTAAACGAGTCACTAGTATTGTGGCTTCTAAGTGGTAGGGTTCTGCATTGTCTCGCCCGGGTCTAATACCACTGACCCACCTATGTTCCATGCATGTGACATTAATACCCCCCCCCCCCCCCCCCCCGCCACAAGGATATCAAAGCTCAATTAATAATGTGCCACCAAAAGCCTTCTTAATTTGCGTTAATTTTACTTTAAAATTATCAAAAATTCTCACAGATGTTATCCACGCTTTAGAACAGCTGATTGAATAATAGTGATCAACCGCCATTTTAAGCGTAATCTGCAGGGTTCTAGCGTTCGCTGATTATCGAATAATTCGCTACTATTTTGCTTGTCAAAAGTGCCACTTGGCTACGGTCTTGTACGAAAATTGACAAAAATGATCGATGCAATATAACGTTTCGTTTCACGAATGACACTTGGCTACCAATTACAAATTCGTTTACGCTCGTGTCAACAGCTTATGACAAATCCATAAATTTCTCTTTCTATTGTACTAACGTTGATGCCACATCTTGGGGGGCAAGTCTTTTTTGCTTTTAATGCACTTTTCATATAAATAAAACTTATAACCTCGGTGAAAATAATACTTCAAAGTGACGTTTACCGTCATTTCAGAGACAATATTCGATATAATTCGTAAAGTTCGTATGGAACGAACGTTGAACAAGCCATGATCCACTTGGCTACCAATTTGGCCTAAATATCGCCAAAGCGTAATATTTGAATAGTTACTGAGCGTTTGCCACTTGTCTAGGGGGGCAGAACAGAATGTAAAAAGAAGATACAATAAAAAAGAAAATTCGCGCGTAGAATCGTTTTTTTTTTTAATATTGAGGAGGCAAATGAAATAAAGCACATACTGCCAAGTTTCCTTAGTAAATGCTAGTGGCCAGTAACATTTTGATGTACTTCGAGATAAAAATTTATGAATTTTAAAAAGTTAAAGGAGGGGAGAAAATTATTTCTCCCCAAGGGGAGAAAGTAAATCCCATACATTTTTGGCGTCCGCATATTGATTAGCTTGGAATTAGGTACTTTCTTCTCGTTTTTCAAGTAAGAACTGATGTGCTTTCCGAATAGGTGTAGTATAAAAGCTTATGTTGTGCTTCTACATTGTGAATACGAGTAATCTTTAAATTTAATTGAAATAAAAATTTAATTTAACTTAAATTTCGCCGTGTTGGTCCCGGCCTCCTTTGAAGAATAGGCCAACTGCCGTTCTGCCAGGCAGGTCGTAAAAGGCGACCGATTGGCTATCGAGTCACTACCATCGTGGCTACTAGGTGGTAGAGTTCTGCACTGTCTCGCCCGGGTCTGGTACCACCGCCTTACCTATTCCTGCCGCAATAGCGTCAGTGCTTGTCGCTGTCGTGTTCCGGTTTGGAGGGTAAGGTAGCCGGTAAACTTACGCATGTGGCATTAGACCTCGCCTCAAGATAGCAACGCACCATTAACATCTTTGGTGTCTATAGGCTATATCTATATCTTGACTCTTTCCATCAGGAGACCCATCTGCTTGTTTGCTATCTTATGAAAAAAAAAAATTACTGGCGATCCCACAGAAATCCACATAACTAGTACAGTTGGCAAAAGAAATACTTAAGTCGTCTGTATGAAATGACATCGAGGGTGGCTTAGGCGCAATTCACAACGAAGGTGTTCATTTATATCATAAGATAGCAAACAAGCAGATGAGTCTCCTGATGGAAAGAGTCAACCATCGCCTATAGACAACAAAGATGTTAATGGTGCGTGGAAGCAGAAATACTAATTTATATGGTACTAGGTGACTCGCGCAACCCCGCCTTCGAGTGTAACATGCCATCAATATAATTTTTTATTCCCTTAGGGGTTGATTTTGAAAAACAAAAGTTAAGTATAACCCCGGTACTTTAACTATATCTTCGTCAAATTTCACCAAAATCTGTTTATCGGGGAAAACGAAACTGACAGACAGACTGACTTTCGCATTATAACAGTATGGATATACATTATATAATATTAAAACAAAATCCTCCGTTTTAGTCCGGGCTCCCTTTGAAGAACAGACCATCTGCCGTTCTGCCTACCTGGCAGAACGGCAGATGGTAATAGCGTCAGTGTTTGTCACCATCGTGTTCAAATTTGGCGACCGATTGGCTATGCGAGTCACTATCATCGAAATTACTAGGCGGTAAAGTTCTGCATTGTCTTGCTCGAGTCTGGTACCACTCTACCTATTCCTGCCGCAATAGCATCATGATCATAAGATAGCGAACAAGCAGATAAATCTCTTGATGAAACGAGTCAACCATCATCTATAGACACCAAAGATGTTTATGGTGTGTGGCTATCTTGTAGCGAGGTCTAATGCCACATGCATAAGTTCACCGGCTACCTTACCCTCCAAACCGGAACGCGACAGTGACTAACACTGAAGCTATTGCGGCAGGAATAGGTAAGGTGGTACCAGACCCGGTCGAGCCGATGCAGAACTGCCGGCCGCAAAGATCATTTTTATTGTTTAAATTACCATATCCCCTAAACTCTTGTTCAACCATTACACACAATAACGGGCTAAAGAGTAACGTAGTACAGTAGTCACGCGCATCGTGTGGCTGCTCACGGCGCGGCGTCGCCTTGAAGTCGTAATCCTTTGTTGTAAACGTGAACTCGCTCTTGCATTTAAAAACATGGATACGGAAGCAGAAATACTAATTTATATGGTACTAGGTGACTCGCGCAACCCCGCCTTCGAGTGTAACATGCCATCAATATAATTTTTTACTCCCTTAGGGGTTGATTTTGAAAAACAAAAGTTAAGTATAACCCCGGTACTTTAACTATATCTTCGTCAAATTTCACCAAAATCTGTTTATCGGGGAAAACGAAACTGACAGACAGACTGACTTTCGCATTATAACAGTATGGATATACATTATATAATATTAAAACAAAATCCTCCGTTTTAGTCCGGGCTCCCTTTGAAGAACAGACCATCTGCCGTTCTGCCTACCTGGCAGAACGGCAGATGGTAATAGCGTCAGTGTTTGTCACCATCGTGTTCAAATTTGGCGACCGATTGGCTATGCGAGTCACTATCATCGAAATTACTAGGCGGTAAAGTTCTGCATTGTCTTGCTCGAGTCTGGTACCACTCTACCTATTCCTGCCGCAATAGCATCATGATCATAAGATAGCGAACAAGCAGATAAATCTCTTGATGAAACGAGTCAACCATCGTCTATAGACACCAAAGATGTTTATGGTGTGTGGCTATCTTGTGGCGAGATCTAAAGCCACATGCATAAGTTTAACGGCTACCTTATTCTCAAAACCGGAACATGACAGTGACAAGCACTGACGCTATTGCAGCAGGAATAGGTAGGGTGGTGGTACCAGACTCGGGCGAGACAATGCAGAACTCTACCACCTAGTAGCCACGATGGTAGTGACTCGCATAGCCAATCGGTCGCCTTTTACGACCTGCTTTGCAGAACGGCAGTTGGCCTATCCTTTAAAGGAGTCCGGACCAACACGGGGAAAACGTAAGTAAGACCATTTTCATATATAGTCTGTTGTGCTTTTCAACAATCTGTTGCTCAAAAGAACAATCTGATTGTTCCATTCTATCTTTATTACCTTGAAGATATTTTAAACAAACTTTTTAGCTTGTACAAGTCTCATTCTACCCGAATAACGTAAAATCAACCGTTTCGTCCCACTCACAATGCAGTTATTTTAGAATGTCGTTCAAGTAAGGCTGACATTGAGACAATGTTACAGCGTACGGTTTTGAATATTTATTAACAGTCTGCTAAATAAAGTCCATGGCTGGACGTAGGCCCCTGGAGTCGTGAATAAACTTTAGATTTCTTTAAATTCATTTCTGTGTCAGACAGGAATAACATATATGGTGTAGAGCGCGGTTTTTTTTTACAGCAAAAGACAGCAAACAAGCAGACGGCTTTCCTAAAGGTAGCAGATACCTGCACGGCTATCAACATAAAAAAATATGTTGCTATTCATGTGAATTTTATCGGCTTTCATCTTTCAAGCCGATAAATTACATAACAAGTAATCGAGTAAAACAGAACACTGGATAAAATAACCAGGATAAGTGAGGTTTTGAATGTTGGTACGCTGGAACAATTTGCCAACCAACCATCGCCTATAGCCAAAGTTGTTATGGTGCGTTGCTATCCTTGTGGTCTAAATGATACATGCATAAGTTACATGTTACCTTACCCTCCAAACCGGAACACGACAATGACAAGCACTGACGCTATTGCGGCAGGAATAGGTAATGCAGTGATACGAGACCCAGGCGAGGCAATACAGAACTTTATAGTAGCCACGATGCTATTGACTCTCTTAGTCAATCGTTGTTTGCTATCTTATAATATAAAAACGTTATTTTGTCTTAGTACTTCACACTGAAATTTGTATCGAAATACAGTGTATGACTGTATTTCGATACCAGTATGATATAAAGCATTGGTAATTCTTTGTTGAAATAAACGTTCTTCGTTAAAATTGTTTAAACTTCCTTCATGATATTCGTCTCACTTCCTTACAATTATCTTAAGATATCCTTTTATAACAATATTTTAAGGAGTTTTGTTACATACCTAATATGTGAATGCTATGCTGTTGTTTTACAAAAGAAATGTACATTCGTTATGAATAAAATATATGTGCGAATTCATTCTTTGTTCTTTGTTTATCGAAGATAATGTTTTTGTAGGTATTTGTAGCTTTATTTTGAAGTATATCTTACATATATAAAAATCAATTGCTTTTTATTAGTCTCGCTAAAACTCGAGAACGGCTGAACCGATTTGGCTAATTTTGGTTTTGAATTAATTGTTGAAGTCCAGGGAAGGTTCAAAACGTGAGAAAATATAGAAAAAAAAAATAAGAGTAGTTAAAAAGGCAGAACAACGTTTGCCGGGTCAGCAAGTTATAAATAAATAATTATACAAATAAATAAAATTACAGTGTCTGTTTGTAATATTAAAATAACCGCTTTTTACTCAATGCACATGGATTTATATACGGTACATATACCAAAATAACATTTTTTACAATTTTTGTCTGTCTGTCCGTCTATCTGTCTGTTTATTCCGGCTAATTTCTTAAACGGCTGAATCGATTTTGACGGTACTTTTACTAGCAAATAGCTGATGTAATAGGGAGTAACTTAGGCTACTTTTATTTTAGTTTTTTTTTTGGGCGCGGACGAAGTCGCGGGCACAGCTAGTATATCATACAATTTAATTTTTGTGCATATATTAACATATTTTTGTTATGGCCAGCTAGACTACAATAATCCATAGGTGCCGAGGTGTTCTGTGGACATACACATAAATCATTATAGGTACTTCTGAAGCTCTTTGATATAATTTTTATAACACTCCAGAGGATCTTTGATTCTAAATGTTTATATTTATTGACCTAATAATGACACAATCTATACATATAATAAAATTGTAGGAATAAGGAAAGTCAAAAACTGTACATTGAATATTGTTTTAAACGAATATTTGGGACGTAATCTACTATCGATATGGAAGCCAAAAATATAGTTTTTATAACTTTTGTCTGTTTGTCTGTATGTATGTCCGGGGTAAACTCAAAAAGTACTGCATGGATTTACTTAAAAAGTTGCATGAATATTACTAACAGGTCGGGTCAACACGTAGGCTACATATTATTACGCTATCACCTACAGGGGAGGAGCTGTGCGGAGTAAACGAAGTCCGCGCGGACGAAATCGCTGGCAACAGCTAGTTAGTAATAATATAATTTCACCAACTGCTGACGTCGATAAGTCTTTTATTATTAGATGAAAGCTAGCAGGTGGCTCTGCTGATAAAATGAGAAACCAACGCCTGTAGACACCACAGACGTTAATGGAGGAGAATGACAACGCATTGATTGCGGCAGGAAAAGGTAAAGCAATGGTACCAAATAGGACAAGATGTAGCCAAACTCTACCACCTGTTAGTCACAATGGTAGTGATACGTATAGCCAATTGTTCGCCTTTTACGAACTGCCTGGTAGCATGGAAGAGTCTATTATTCCTTTTGAAGAAGAGACCGAAACAAAAACGAACGAAATCCTTTTCAAATTTCACGTTCATAGAAATTTTATGCTGAACAAATTCAGTTTAGGAAGCGTACTGTATTTTTATAGCTCAGAGTGCTAAGTGTGAGTTTTTCTTTTCGCATTCGATCGTGAGCGCGTTTGGAGTTTACTAGCAATTTGTATGTGATTTGTACACCGCCACCTAGTGGTAAACTGGTTTCTCACGTTTACCATTAGGTGGCGCTGTACAAATCACATACAAATTGCTAGTAAACTCCAAACGCGCTCACGATCGAATGCGAAAAGAAAAACTCACACTTAGCACTCTGTTACCAAGCCCAGTCGAAACGACCGAAACAATTTAAACAATGAAACACAAAGCGGGGTAGGCGGCAGGATGGTAAACACGCAATAATAGCGGCTGGCGAGACACGCCTACAACGACAATCTATTTGAACCATATCACTTCCTGTTTTTAGATTATATCTCATACCAACCAGTTGTATATCTACATAAGGACTAGACTGCATAATGTGAACTAGTTTTAAAATAATTCATGTCTAATTTATTACTAGCGATGGCCATGTGGTCGAAATTTGACCGAAGACTAAACAATAAAATCTTATTTATGTTTGACAGCAAACTTTAGACGTAAACATACGTAACGTAGACGTAATACGTGCATTGCTTGCATTTTTCCCCGTTTTGGCTCCTTGGAAGAATAAGCCAACTGCCGTTCTGCCAGGCAGGTCGTAAAAGGCGATCTGTTGGCTATACGAGTCACGACCATCGTGGCTACTAGGTGGTAGAGTTCTGCATTGTCTCGCCCGGGTGTGGTACCACCGCCTTACCTATTCCTGTCGCAATAGCGTCGGTGCTTGTCACTGTCGTGTTCCGCTTTGGAGGGTAAGGTAGCCGGTAAATTTATGCACGTGGAATTAGACCTCGCCACAAGAGAGCAACGCACCATTAACACCTTTGGTGCTATAGCCGATGGTTGACTCTTTCCATCAGGAGACCCATTTACTTGTTTGTTACCTTATGACATAAAAAAATACGTGTGTATATTCATGTACATGTCACATGAATAATGTTTATTTTTATTTATTTAATATATTTCTAATGCATATTATTTAAACATAAGATTTCTACAGGCGTCCGCAACGTAATATTTAAATCTGATAAGTTTTATACTACATGGTTCGCGTAATTGTTGTAAAAAGGAGTACAAAGTATGTGTCACATAGAATAATATCGGGAGAAAAATTACACAAATTGATCTAACTCTAAAGTAAGCATTATCTGCTTGTGACATGGGGCTTAGTCAACGATATTAATACAATATACAATTAAGTTGACTAACCCCCCCCCCCATCTTTCTATAGACTGCAGAAACCTAATATTTATAAATAACTAGCTGACCCGGCAAACGTTGTTTTGCCTTACATATTAGGAATCCATAGCGGACAAACAACGTGCGTGACACTTAATTTATATAAATCTACGGGATTAAACTTTATATGGTGGTTAAGTATTCTTAAATTTTCTAATTTTCCGCGCAATTTTCTTAATATTTTCTTTTATAAGAATCTTCTCCTTACAATTACAAACACAATAAAAAAAAATACCGAAATTGGTCCAGCCATTCAGGCGTGATGTCGTGACCAAGGAAAATTGGGATTGATTTTTATATATGTGAGTGGTTACGCAAAAAGGGACCTCAAGGGAAAATAATTGATTTCGAGTAAATCACGTTTAAAATGTTGAGTCAAAATGAGTTTCGCCACGAGTGCGGGAGAGAGGCGCGGGGTGTTTTATGTTAGTGTCGTTAGTGAGCGACTTCGTCAGTGAGAAATAGCACGTGTTTGCGATAGCTGTATTATTGGTGACTTATTTATTCGTCTTTTACTTGTCTTTATGTGCGCGCTAGAAAAAGAAACTAGTGTGCGCTGTGTATAAGGTGTAATATTTTCAAAACTGCCTCGGCTTACATAAAAAATCATTTAAAAAAAACTACGGCACCTAAAATTATTTTGATTAGAACAAAACAAAGATGAAGGGCCATAGAATCAGAATTTATCAAAAAAAAAAAACCGTTTCCAATCCCTTCAGGTCCCTTTTTGCGTAACCACTCACATATATAGATATGCAATAGAAATACATAATAAAAATAAACACATTCATGTGACATTAATAAAATGCGCACATGTATGTATGTCAAACTTAAGCTCAGAGTATGGTTTAATTCCTCTGAGAACTTAAGAGACTTTTTTATTGTTTCGTCTATGGTCAAATCTCGACCACAGAGCGAAAGAAAGTTAGTTATTATTATGAGTCATATATAATAATTCATTCATTCGATAATTATCGCACGAAATGTATGTATGTATATTAGTAAATAAAATGTGTTATCAGCATGTCACATTAACATCGCTCTTTATTGAACACAGCTGAGTCGTGGTTGAACGAACTTTCTAATTACTCGTACAATTTAGTTAGTACAGTTTATATTTGCGACTAGATGTGTGCAGTAATATTGCATATACAGGCATATATTGCACAACTAGCTGTTGCCAGCGACTTCGTCCGCGCGGACTTCGTTTCCTCCGCACAGCTCACCCCCGTAGGTGATAGCGTGATAATATGTAGCCTATATGTTGACCCGACTTATTAGTAATATTCATGCAAAATTTGAAGTAAATCCATGCAGTACTTTTTGAGTTTACCCCCGACATTCATACAGACAAACAGACAAAAATTCTAAAAACTATATTTTTGGCTTCGATATCGATTGTAGATCACGCCCCAAGTATTCTTTTAAAAAAATATTTAATGTACAGTTTTGACTTTCCTACGATTTTATTATATGTTAGTATAGAATATTAAAACAAATTTCCCGTGTTGGTCCTTCGGCTCCTTTGAAGAATAAACCAACTGCCGTTCTGCCAAGCAGGGCGTAAGAGGCGACCGATTAGCTATACGTGTAACTACCATCGTGACTACTAGGTGGTAGAGTTCCGTACTATCCCGCCTGGGTATTTGGTTACCACTGCTTTACCTCTTCCTGCCGCAATATTGTCAAAGCTTGTCATTGTCGTGTTCCGGTTTGGAGGGTAAAGCGGGGAATTCACTAGACATACATGCCCGCGGACAAGTCTGCAGAGTGCAGACATGCCCACCGGACTTTGCCTCTATAGGTCTGTGCAAATGTCTGTCAAGCGTATTACCGACGCGGACGGCCCGGCCTATAGAAACAAAGTCCGGTGGGCATGTCTGTCTAATGAATCCGCTTAAGGTAAACCGGTAAACTTATGCATTGCCATCTCGCCACACGAATAGTAACGCACCATTAACATCTTTGGTGTCTATAGGTGATGGTTTCTCTTTTCATCAGGAGAGCCATCTGCTTGTTTGCTATCTTATGATAAAAAAATAAAAACAAATGCTTGAAGAAGTACGGGGCAACTCCAAAATTTGTTTATGTAAAATAGTAGCACTCACCTGCCTTTAATCGTATAAAGAGCAGGTGGTAACAAAATTATCAGTAGAAATTATAATAAGGCTAACAAAATGTTCCTACATCACCCCAATTATTTCCGCTTCGCTGGTTAAAAAACTGGACAAATGCAAATCGGATTTGCCCATCGAGGGTTCCGCACAAATTTGTGGATTCCAATAATAATTAGTTCAGAAATCGAAACTAACAGTTTTTTCATTATTTAATTACAAATGTATAGTTTATAAATATAAATTAAGATCACGACTTTGAAGAGCAAGGCGATGGGTATCTCTTTCAACCAGAAGTCCTTGTTGAAAGTGATAGAATGTTTGCAATCTACACAAATAATTAAAATTGGAGTGTTTGCTTGTAATATTAAAATAACTGATTTTTATTAAATGCATAATATGGATGTATACACGGTACACATACCAAAACAGCATTTTTTTTGTCTGTCTATTTGTTGTGGCTATTCTCTGAAACTGCTGGACCGATTTTGAAGGGACCTTTATTGGCTATAACAAAAACTAAGGGTAATTTTATTTTAGATTTTTTAGGCACAGCTAGTCTATACTAATATAAAGAAGGTAAGTATGTTTGTTTTTAGGAGGTATTTTCTGGAATTACAGAACTGGTTTAAATTTTTTTTCTCCAGTAGAAAGCTACACTATACGGTAACGCGGTGGTACCAGACCCGGGCGATACAATGCAGAACTCTACCACCTAGTAGCCACGATGGTAGTGACTCGCATATCCAATAGGTCGCCTTTTACGACCTGCCTGGCAGAACGGCAGTTGGCATATTCTTCAAAGAAGGCCGGACCAACACGGCGAATCCTATGCGGGTTATGCCGCGGGTAACGATTGGTCTGATAATATGATAATTTAAAGAACCACCGCCTTATTTATTCCTGCCGCAATAGCGTCAATGCTTGTTATTGTCGTTACGGCGTGTCACTTCAAAGTGGCTGCATCAGCTTCATCATAAGCGGATCGTTAACAAGACTTTTTCCCCGTGTCGGTCCCGAGCTCCTTTTAAGAAAAGTTCTACCAGGCAGGTCGTAAAAGGCGACCGATTGGATATACGAGTCACTACCATCGTGGCTACTAGGTGGTAGAGTTTTGCATCGTCTCGCCCGGGTCTGGTACCACCGCCTTAACTATTCCTGCCACAATAGCGTCAGTGCTTGTTATTGTCGTATTCCGGTTTGGAGGGTAAGGTAGCCGGTAAGCTTAAGCAGATGGCATAAGACCTCGCCACAAGATAGCAACGCACCATTAACTTGGTGTCTATAGGCGATGGTTGGCTCTTTCCATCAGGAGACCCATCTGCTTGTTTGCTATCTTATGATATAAAAAAAAACTTGCTGCTAAACTTAGCAGAGATTTTATAGTTTAGCGAATTTCGCCCAGAAGCCAGAGGGCGATCGCTAGAACACACAATTGCTTAAAAAATAATTCTCTTAGTAGGTACATTCGAATTATAATATCTAATTTAATTACTAGCTATAAATAACTTTCCCGTATTTCCTAGAATATGTCTAGATTCTAAAACGTAAACGCGTCATATGTCAGTCTTGTAGAACATATTAGGTACTTCAGTCTTCACGTGGCACACTTAGCTTGAATAGGAGGCCATTACGTAAACCGAATGCGTAAATAAGGCACTAAAAACTTGCTTCACGAGAGAGTATTAACTTAAAGTAAATTTACCCTTGTGAACAGAATTTATTATCTTTTAGCTAATAACCACATCTTACGAGTCAGATTTTTTTATCATGTGGGATAGGAAACAAGTATGTAGATGGTTCTCCTGATGGAAAGGGATAACCATCGCCTGACGCCTATATACAAAGAAGATTGATTCTTTTACATTCGTGTGACTAGTTGAAATTCCATAAGTTTATCGGCCAATTTAACCTTGAAACCGGAAAATGATGCTATTGGGACGGGAATAGATTTGTACCCGTGTAAAGGTATAGACTATCATTCTGCCAGTTTGTGAACGACGAAAGATTTTCTTAACGTGTCACTACCACCATGACTACTTGGTGGTGTAATTCCGCAATGTCTAGTCCGGGTATTTGGTACCACCCACATCACCTGTTATTGCCGCAATAGTTGCAATGTTTGCCATTGTCGTGTTCTGGTTTGGAGGGTAAGGTAGCCGGTAGACTTATGCATGTGGCATAGCCATCCTGTCACAGTAAGTAGAACAATTTGTGTAATGGCAACGTATCATTAACATCTTTGGTGTCTATAGACGATGGATTATTTTTCCATAAGGAGATTTGCTTGTTTGCTATCAGCGTATGTATGATATGTAAAAAAATAAAAACACATTTAATTAATAAAAATAAATATTACACACACTATCAGTTAACACACATCATCTATACATATAATAAAATCGTAGGAAAGTCAAAACTGTACATTGAATATTTTTTTAAAAACAATACTTGGGGCGTGATCTATAATCGATATCGAAGCCAAAAATATAGTTTTTAGAATTTTTGTCTGTTTGTTTGTATGTATGTCCGGGGTAAACTCAAAAAGTACTGTATGGATTTACTTCAAATTCGCGTGAATCTTACTAACATTTCGGGTCTGCACATAGGCTACATATTATTACGCTATCACCTACGGGGGAGGATCTGTGCGGAGTAAACGAAGTCCGCACGGACGAAGTCGTGGGCAACAGCTAGTCTGCAATACAAGAGAAGAACCCTTGTATTGCAGATGTTATGGGCATTTAAACGCATTAAAAAAAATTTGATTTTTATGTCTTAAGGTATCTTCAAACCCGAAGAGGTGGACAGAGGTATAATTAGTGCATCCATGATTAGCCGAAAATACTTGGTCCACAATGTGATAGGTGGCAAGCCTATCGCCAACCGGGCACTTTGCAGTCCCGGGCAACGATGTTTTTATCCGAAAACTTAAAAAACACATTCTTTTTAAATTGCCCGACCCGTGAATTGAACCCGGGACCTCATGTGATCAACTCCGACACTGGACCACTACACCACAGAGGCGAGCTTTTATGTAATTTTATTTTAAATGTTTTAAATATCTGTTTTTGTTATAAAAGTGACTAAAGTTGAACAATTGCTTGCAAAACGTGATTTTTCGTAGCTATTATTAAGATTTTCGTTATTTTATTTGAAACTAAATGTTGCCTGCGACTTCGTCCACGCGGACTTCGTTTACTCCGCACTGCTTCCCCCTGTAGGTGATAGCGTGATAATATTATAGTAGCCTATATGTTGACCCGATCTGTTAGTAATATTCATGCAAAATTTGAAGTAAATCCATGCAGTACTTTTTGAGTTTACCCCGGACATACATACAGACAAACAGACAAAAATTCTAAAAACTATATTTTTGGCTTCAATATCGATTGTAGATCACGACCAATGTACAGTTTTGACTTTCCTACGATTTTATTATATGTATAGATTTACCAGTTCTTTTAAATATGTAGTAACTAAAATATTCGTAATCATTAAAACATTTTAGTCTGGGAATTTTCCTGAAATATTTCAAATAAACAAAACTCTTTGTAGCTGCCGACAAGCCGTTTCACTGCCAATGTCCACTAATGTTGATGCTAAAATTTGTTTGTTAATTTGCTTGTTCCGCTTTCACAGGCCTAGGTACAGTCGATTTCCATTATATTTTGCATACCCATATTGTGTATGTGGAAACATATAACTTTATTAACATAACTAGCTGTTGCCCTCGACTTCGTCCGCGCGGACTTTGTTTATTCCGCACCGCTCCTTCCCCGTAAGTGATAGCGTGGTAATATGTAGCCTAATGTTGACCCGACCTGTTAGATATATATATATATATATATATATATATATATATATATATATATATATATACACACAGATTTGAATTGGAATAATAACTAAATTTAAGTGTAAACAAAGTGAACCAAACTTCTAAATTTTTCAAGTTACCACAATTCACCGGTTTGCCGTTTTCTAGCGACAATCGGGATCGACAGCTTATGTGCTTATCCGTGGAGCAGTACCACATCACCTTTAGACTTCGAGCTGGTGAGATTTTGTATTTTTCAGAAAAATCTCACTAGCTTTTTGCCCGCCTCGGGGATCGAACCAATTCAATCTAAGCCAAATAGTCAATAATCCACCCTCTTCTACGGTCGAGAAATAACCTAATATGTATCTTCAAGTCCATATCCCCGAAGGGGTAGGCAGAGGTACAAGTGCACCCACGATTAGCCGAAGATACTTGGTCCCACAAATGTGATAGGTGGCAAGCCTATCGCCAACCGGGCACTTTCCAATCCCAGACAACTTTGTGTTTATCAGAAAACTGAAAAAACACTTTTTTTTATGTGCCCGACCCGGGAATCGAACCCGGGACCTCATGTGGTCAACGCCAACGCTGGACCACTAGACCACAGAGGCGATAACCTAATATGATTACTTATAAAAGCCATTACAATATATTATGTAGTCAATCCCCATTTTTTCTTTCTAATGGTTATCACTACATAGTATAAAACAAAGTCGCTTTCTCTGTCTGTCCCTATGTCCTTATGACCCTATGTATGCTTAAATCTTTAAAACTACGCAACGGATTTTGCTGCGGTTTTTTTTTAATAGATAGATTGATTCTTGAGGAAGGTTTTAGTGTATAAACCTTTCCGATATTCCTACGGGAACAAAAGCTACGCGGGTGAAACCGCGGGCAGGTCGCTAGTACATAATATACGTTTGGTAGCTACATGCAAAGCAGTGCAGAATGAATTGCCAACATGAAATGTCGCTTGAACTAAACTAGTTGTCGTGGTGAAACTATGATGAGGGCGTTACGAACTATTTCCACTCTAACCGCTTTCACTATACGGATTAGCCCCGAGATTATATCTTTAGAATATTTAAAATCAATTAACAAATTAACATGAAAACACGTTGTGTTATTCGACTTCTATTTCAATTGTTTGGCTTTCAGAGGAAGTTGAAATAAAGAACTTTTTTATTAATTAACTAGCTGTTGCCTTCGTTTACTCCGCACAGCCCCTCCTCCGTAGGTGATAGCGTGATAATATGTAGCATATATGTTGACCCGACCTGTTAGTAATATTCATGCAAAATTTGAAGTAAATTCATACAGTACTTTTTGAGTTTACCCCGGACATACATTGACTTTCCTACGATTTTATTATATGTATAGATTTAACATTTTCAGATACCCTTAGATTACAAATTCAACAAAATATTCAACAAAATATTCAACAAAAATTGAATTCGGTCTTTCATCACAACTCAGTGATAGCCTGCTAGGGTAAACCCCTAAATGTCTATAAATTCTATCTACGTGGGGGCCTTAAAATTATAAAGCTTTTCGTCTTTATTATTTATACTAGCTGTTGCCCGCGACTCCGTCCGCGCGGACTTTGTTTTCTCCGCTCCTACTGGTCGTGGCGTGATGTTATATAGCCTATAACCTTCCGCGATAAACAGGCTATCGAACTCAAAAAGAATTATTCAAATCGGTTCAGCAGTTTTCGAGATTAGCGCGTACAACCAAACAAACAAACAAACTCTACAATTTTATAATATTAGTATAAATTAACAATGAAGTTAAGCAAGAACGATATCCGCTTAAATTTTAGAGACCGATACAAAAATTTTTGAATAAGTTTTAACGTCAATTAGGTATATAATGTAGATTGATCAAAAATTACAACACCTTCCAGAACTAAACAACGAGAAAAAGGCTGAGTTAAACCGGTTGTTCGTATTTATTTTCAAACAAAGAAAAATTCGATTTTGAATGATGCAGTGTTACTGCTTAGTAAGTGACAATGATTAATTATTATTGCCATTAAAAACAGCCCGATTTTAAGTTGTAGAGTAATAATTTATAGGAAAAGCTTTTTATTTACTTATTTAGGTACGAGATTTCTAGCTGAATCAACCATAACATTTGCTTTTTAAATCTATATCTATGCATATAATAAAATCGTAGGAAAGTCAAAAAACTGTATATTGAATATTTTTTTAAAAGAATACTTGGGGCGTGATCTACAATCGATATCGAAGCCAAAAATATAGTTTTTAGAATTTTTGTCTGTCTGTATGTATATCCGGGGTAAACTCAAAAAGTACTGCATGGATTTACTTCAAATTTTGCACGAATATTACTAATAAGACGAAGTTGCGGGCAACAGGTGGTATAATAATATTTAAATTAATGTAACTACACTATTTTTTTTGAATTACTGATGTTGACTGCCTTGAAGTCTGAGGGTTGGCCTATTCGACTTAGATCATAGCTGTTAAAATTGGTAAGGCGGTGCTACCTGACCCGGGCGAAACCATAAGGATTACTAGCCACGATGGTAGTGACTCGTATAACTAAACGTTCGCCTCTTACGAGCTGCCTGATAGGAAGGCAGATGGTCTGGTCTTCAAAGGAAGCCCGGATCAAATAATAAATGGTATTTAATATTATACAATTATGACAAAATCCTTACTTTACAGATGTCTCTTCACGAAAATATCGACGAGTCCTACGTAAATTGTCGTAACTTAAAAAATGCATATTTTGTTTTATTTATGAAAATGAATCCATTTTTATAGATATTTTAATAACAAAAGGAATAAAAATGTAATTTTTATCAAATAAATCCAACTTCTAATAGAAATTTGATTTTTATTTTTCATGATATTAAAAGATCTATAAAAGTGGAGTCATTTTCATAAATAAAACAAAAGTCGCATGTTTTGAGTTACGATAACTTACGTAGGACAAACGAATATAATAGCTTAAATGTTCATAGTATGAACATTTAAGCTATTATATTAGTCTTAGTCCCAACTAGATGGGCAACTTCGGAACCCTACATTGCGCGTGGCCCGACACCAGTTTACCAATTTATTATTTACGCGTAAGAGTACCCCTTTTTTCCTTTCATTAATGCGATAAAAAATATCCTTACTAACTTTATTTATGTAAACAGACATGACATCATCCGTATTATAATCTTGTTCCATGATAATAATTGTAAACATGAAACTTGAGATGCTGGCCGATAAGCCATGAGATTACTGCAAAAACAAATAATAGGTACCTATTATTATAACTAAATCTTTGGATTTAATTATAATAATTTTTTTTTTGATTTTGGATAATTTGTTATTGAAAATCATCATGATCGTCATTTTTGCAATATTGAGACAGTATCTTTACGCCCATATTCCGGAAAAGGTAGGCAGAGGTACAACAAGTACACCCAAGATTAGCCGAAGATACTTAGTCTTACCACCGTACAATTACCTAATCCCGGGCAAAGTTGTTTTTAATAGAAAACTGAAAAAAAAAACACATTGTAGCTCATATTTTTAATGACAAAATTAGCCAGTAGCCACAAATATCTCTCAATTAACCGGCCCTTTAGTCGAAAGGTTAACGAACCTAACTACAAATCGGTGGGGGTCGGGTTCAATTCCCGACAGGGACAGATATATATATTGAGTTAAATCCAGTTGATGATGTTCTGTAATTAACTATACTAGTCAGTCGGTACTTTCAGTGTTTGTCCGTCAGTCGATAGGACGTGTAGACCATGTGTATTGTGTGTATTAGCTTAGTGCGCAGTTTAATGTTAGGTGACCTTGACAATGAACGGGGACGGGGCGTCGCGCTCCAGCGGCCATATTGAAACAGAAGCGTGGAAAGAATAACATTTTAAAATTTCATTTCATTGAATTTTAAACGCATTCCGAAATGACATTCCACAATCAACTATTAATCAACGTTCGTTAATATCGTACCACAACATCGTTAGTACGAAGCCAATTGTAGATATATATTTGCAATCAATGTTTGATTAAAAATCAATAATCGTTAAATTCCATAAGTAAATCAGGTTCACCAATACAGATAAGACATTTGATGAAGTTGTCCAAGTTAATACGCAGATACACCTGATAATCATTAAACATATTAACATTAACAACAAGAAATTCTTATAACATAGGTAGGTATCTATAATGGTAGACTATGTTCAAGATTTATTTACATACAATAAGTAGGTAGAGGGGTAGGTATCTCGTGAATTTGTATTATGTTGTAACTTTCAGCCGACAAAAAAACGGAGGTTATCATTATGACATGTATTTATTTAATACTAACTGCAGCGTGGAGCCCGCAGCGTTATAATAGTTTTTTGACAAATCCCGCGGATCACCCTGATTTTTCTGGGATAAAAAGAAGCCTATGTGCTATTTGAGGTCATCATCTATCTACCTATGAGTCAAATTTCATTCAAATCCGTTCAATAGTTTTTGGGTGATTGAGTAACAAACATCCAAACTTCGCATTTATAATATTAATAATAATATAGATTGTTGGAATTGGTTAATAGTTGATGGACTGAGTATGATGATTTATTTAGGTGTCCAAGCACGTGTATTAAATTTCGTAAGTACTCTTTGCCAATTTCTCCAAGTCCAAGAGTTTCTCGGGAATTAAAAGCGATATCGACAATGACATTGAGATAATTCTTTTTGATTTAAATCAGGTAGGTATAATTCCAACTTAAAAACAGTCCAAGTTATATCAAAATCGGTTCAGTAAAGTATCATCACACCCGGGCCCTTGCGGCAGTGTAAGCCGAACGTCTATACTTTTCAGTTACTACGATTCTCCGGTTTGTCTTTTGGCGTCATGAGTCTCATTCTACCCAATCGCCGCATTTTACCGACCTGATAAAGATTATCGACTATTTCTAGCGATAACCGGGACTGACGGTTTTACGTGCTCATCCGAGTGGTACATACCACCTGCTAGACTTCGAGGTTCCTTGCTACAGTATTTATTATGAGTTTAACTGTGTAAAATTTAAGCTAAGCGTTCAGAGTACATATATGTATGTATAGGTAGGTATACCACCTACTCGACATGCGACTACAATATTACCAAGTTATAATGTTGTACAAAATACTTAATGACTAAATAATTTCTACAAATATTAAATGCTTATAACTGTCTTAAGAATTGGAGGCAATAATTGTAAAAAAAGAAGTGGGTAAGTAGGTATATAATTAAATAATACTAGTTGCCAGCGACTTCGTCCGCACGGACTTCGTTTACTCCGCACAGCACCTGGCCGCTAGGTGATAGCGTG
The DNA here is from genome assembly GCA_036924255.1 of Apodemia mormo. Taxonomy (NCBI): domain Eukaryota; kingdom Metazoa; phylum Arthropoda; class Insecta; order Lepidoptera; family Riodinidae; genus Apodemia; species Apodemia mormo. The sequence goes on along the minus strand of JAUPFN010000007.1, from coordinate 8,798,973 downwards.
ATAATATGTAGCCTATATGTTGACCTGACCTGTTAGTAATATTCATGCAAAATTTGAAGTAAATCCATACAGCACTTTTGAGTTTACCCCGGACATACATACAAACAGACAAAAATTCTAAAAAAAATATGTATTTGGCTTCGATATCGACTGTAGATCACGCCCCAAGTATCCTTTTAAAAAAATATTCAATGTACAGTTTTGACTTTCCTACGATTTTATTATATGTATAGATAGATATTTTAACTGTGACTAGTCAAACCATATAGTCAACCCTGTCGAGGAACTTAAGACTCACATTTCCTAGGTTTTTAGTCAGCCAATTCTGGCCCATCCAAGCTAGAAATCTGTCGAATTTGACGATGAATATTCAGCTGACTAAAATTTCACTCGCATTAAGAATGGTGCAAAGCAAACCTCGTGGTCTAGGGGTTAGCCTATTCGGCTCAGTTCATCAGGTCCCGGACTCGATCCCCAGGTCAGACAAAAATGCTATTGAGGTTTTTCTCGAAAATCCAAAATCTCAGTAGCAGCTTGGAGTCTGGCGCTTGGTGTCTTACCACTTTCGTGCCTCGGTGAAATGCGTATGCGACGATGGGGAGCATTACTTATCTCGCCAACCGACAAACTCGTGAATCGTTGTGAACTGAAAATTCTATTGAAGTTCGTTTTATCTGAGGTAGGCAAATGTTAGGGAGCCGGGCGTTATGATCCTTTATTATTAAGTATAAGTTTGTGACTTTTGATTTTTTTAATTAAGTATAATTTGTGCGTGATGATACTTTATTAAGTATACTTTTATACGTAAATTGTTTGAAATTTACTCAGGTACTTACGAGGTCAATCACATCACAGGTTAATTGGATATACCGGTGGAAGCCATCTGAGCTATACTAACGAATTATCAAGAAATAACTGCTACCTATATCCAATATTCACAGTAAAACAGTAACCACAAAGTTACGATAGTAGTGGGGTTATTATAGGTAGGTATATTCTAAATTTCTAATGTAAACACTAAACAACAATGTAGATACACATTTGGAATATTATTGAACTATGATTTTATTTTCGGAATAGGTAGATACGTACTTTTACGTATTTTATCACCAGTCCATCGTAAATTATCTTATATACCTATCATGTTCTAATATATGTAGATAAAATGCTATAACATACCTATTCTTGTAAAATAGCAGTGCGGATGTCACAAAAATCTTAATTTTCAACCGACTTACCAAAAGGAGGTGATAACCTCCTCCTTGTTCGGCTGTATGTTTTTTTTATGTGGTACATCAGAAATAGGTAATTTAAGAACAAATTGGTTTTTTTTTCGTTTTGAGGGAGTACTCCCCGTAAGGTCCCATATTATTTTGTGAAGCTCTGAAGCAAGACTGGTAAAATAACTGACAGTCCGTGTGTTAAATGAAATTTAAAAAAACAATAATATTAGCCTTTGTTGAAACTTGTTTGGTAAATAACAGTTTGTGAAGTGAAAAAAATATGAATTAATACTAAAAAGTTAAACCGCGGTCATAACGTGCTAAAAGAACTTACCAAATGAAGTTTACATTATTCTTGTTATGACACCTACCTATCTTGACCTTACAACTTATTATTAACAACTTATATTAAACCTAATTATGTATGCAATATTAATTCATAGTGCGTTATTAAATAGATTAATTAACCGATTAACTTTAGATAACAGTTGTAATTTAAACAATATATTGATGCGTAATGACATTTGGTGGAAAAGAAAGAATAGTAACACTTAATAACACTTTAATATTCAAGAATAGTTATATTCTTAAGTATTAAAGTGTATGATCATGTAGATTCAATAACTATTATAACTAAATTTGTGCTTTAATTCTCTTTGTATCATTTATCACTAGTCCCTACTAACATAATTGCGAATGTTTTTGGGTTGATACATTTTCACGCGAAAACTGACCCTAGTCCCTGCTAATATTAAAAACGCCAATGTGTTTAAGATTGTTACGTTTTCACCAGAAAACTACTTTTCCGATCATCATGAAACTTAGTACACATATTTTTGGAAGTATTACAAATAACATAAGATATTTTTTATTAACAAAATACTTATTTAATGGCTTAAATGCGAGCGAAGTCGCGGGTTTTTATTTAATTAGGGGTTTTAATTTTATCTCTCCTACGCATGCCTTGTGCCTATTCTGTATTTTTTGTATGGCAAATGCTTTTGGGCGTTAAGTCAAGTCTGTGTGAAATTTTTGCAAAAATACCTAGCTAAAAGGTTCTATTTAAATTTGAATAATACGAAAATCGTTAGACTTGTTTAAAATTCAACGGGCAAGTAATAAGTACCCTCACAAAAACAGCTGGGCATCTAAATATTTTGAATTGTAAGTTACTACGTCATAGCCGACGATAAACATATGTATTAAAAAGTACTACTTACCGCTATCTACACTCTCCTCTGATATCTTCTTAACCATCCTGATAATTGTTTGATGCGTTTAAATTGTAATAACAAAATTGAGTAGGTGTTACTACTCAAAAGCCGCTTTCAAACTTGTGCGGCTGCCTTCTCGACTAGAAATCGGAACGGCGTTTTGATTGTAGGGTGAAAAAACAATAAAACGCCAGAACTAAAAAAAATTTAAGCACGAACGTCAAAAAGGATATACGGAAAGTATGCCGGAAGGTATTAAATAAACACTTAGAAGGCGGAATAATAAACTACTATGTCCTTATCGATCCATTCTACACACGCCCGCCCGTTCGATGTTCTGAAATCCAACTAAAGAAAAGAATCGCCGGCTTGGCTTGGAACGAATTGGACAACTCATTCCGCTCTCCTCTCTTCCTCAACCCCGCGTACATGTGCGTCGTTCCCCGTCGGTACTCGGTGCGGTGCGGTGTTGTGGCCTCTCGGTCTCGCTTGCGCATGCGTGATCGCCCAACCCGCGGCGCTGACGTGTTTATATTTTTTAATAATATTATTCTCTAGAATCTCTACCATGTGATTTCTGAGCACATTCTCAGAAAAACAGATTTCTACCCAATACATTGGTGTACCATAATTCTTTTGAACTGAACTGGCCCATTTTAATCTTATACTAAGTAGGTACCTAGCTAGTTAGTAAAAAGTAAACGTGATTCAGTATTTTTTCCATTCATTCGGATGTCAGTTGCATCATCCTCGCTACTCGGTAGTCGCTAAGCCCCAATTATACAACAAACATGACTAAATGCGATTCGGTAATTTATAAAAACTAATTTATATAAAATCTCTATGACTAGAATAAAATAACCTACTACAAAAAAAGTATCATCACGCATACGGGGTAGGCAGAATGAACCGAACCCCCTTGTTGGTCCCGGGCTCCTTTGAAGAATAGGCCAACCTGCCAGGCAGGTCGTAAAAGGCGACCGATTGTCTATACGAATCACTACCATCGTAGCAGATTTGTCTTGTTTCTACCACATTCATTACTCTCTTCATAGAAACACGCCGGTTGAGAACTCTTGACACTACCTTCGGACAGTACTCGATCAATCTTATCATGGTGTGTCAGTCTTGGTCTTCCCCAGTACTTACATCCTTCCACATTCGCATTGTATATCTGTTTTGTTGACCTTTCATCTACCATTCCTGCTACGCGTCCGAACCAACGGAGCATGGTTTTTGTCATTTTCACACCAACACATTCATTCAGGCCTAACCTTTATGTCACTTCAACATTACAAACCCGGTTTGTGAGAATTATGCCACATAATATTTTCCGTAGTGATCTCATCTTAATTACGTTAATTCTACTATCATGCCCTTTCTGGCATACCAAACTTACATACAATATCGTAGTAATAAGCACGTAATTATGCAGGGCAAGACGTAGTTATATACTCGTAAAACAGAATCTACGAAGTTTGTTTTTTTGACGGGTTGACTCTTTAAATATGTACAACAAAGACCTACAAAAAATATTTTTTTGTAAGTCTTTGATGTACAAGATCTAGTTAACTCTAGTTAAGGAGATGTTTGCTAAAATCTACCTTTGATAATGTACTAATGGCATACCTAGGCACCTAACTTAAATCCACCCTTCAAGTATCGCCTTGAAACGTAACTGCCTATTTAGGTAAGCTCTTTAAGCTAGTCTTCCGAGATTTTGTAGGTAGTTAGGCATAAAACCGTAATCTGATCAGATTTAAAGGTATACATACCTACTAGGTGTTCGAATATAAAAGGAACCTGCACAAAGCTCTCGAACTTCGAATTCTGGATTCCGCTTTTTTATTTCGTGTTTCGTTTGGAATTATGCAATCGGGAATCCTTTGTCTTCGTAGCCCTTCTACCAATGACCTTCACCGGGCATTTGTTGACAAACATTGTACGGGAGTTTGTGCACGACGCAATACGCACGTGGTACGGACAACCAGTTCGACCGGCGCGGCGCCCGGCGTCGCCATGTTTGTTGTCACGCCATCATTCCATCTCATTCTATTTGTGGTCCTCTTCCAAAGCCTTCTCACTCAAGCATTCCACATACCGATGCTCTATCCTTCTTACTCACATGCCTACGTGACTAATAAGTGTTTAAATTATAGACTATGTACATAATATTATATTTTCAATAAATTACCTAAGACTTTGTAGTTTGTAACATACAACAGTTATAATTTAACTATAAAATATACTTTATGTATGTACGTACGTACCTTATATGACATTTCATTGTATATTATGTACATACAATAAAATGTCATATAAGTAGGTACCTATCAGCAAATGTGTATAACATTTCATGCAAAGACCTACAAAAAAATATAGACGTAGCCAAGCGCTCGTATAGTGAGTCACGAATGTGATGACGATGCGGCAATATGAAGCCGGCGGTTTACTAGTCGGCCGCGAGCTAGAGAGAGTGAGAAACGTTATTTTTGTGACAATATTTATTTTGAAATCATGCCATCCTGTGTGATAAACAATTGTTAAAACAATTCATGTTTTGAAAAAAGTTTTCCGGGATCACTTTTCACAAGTAAGTATCCAAATTTCCACAAATTTAACAAAACTGAAATAATATTTGATATAATTTCTCAGAACACAAATTTGACGCGGCATTGTGACAGTGTGGTAAGTTAACATACGAATAAATTTCCCCAAAAATTGGGGAAACGTCCTTTTTATTTAGAAAATATATGTTAATGTTAGACTTATTGTTTTAATTGGATTCACCGTACTATATATGTATATACTACATATATACATATTTATAAAACATAGCTCGCCGTGTTTCATGCTGTTTCGTGATTGATTCGCCAACTAGCGCTAGAAGATAACGTCATAAAATCATATACCATAACCAATCACGATTTTCACTGTTTGTGTGTATTTTTTTTAAATCATTTAATTTTTAAATAATTAATAAAACTTTACTGTCTAACTATATCTATCCATTAAAACTACAAAAAATGTGCATTTTCATGTTAAAGGTGGAAATAAGAGTGGGCCTTATTTTGTTTTGAGTAGTTTTATAAGCCTATGTAATATATATATATATATATATATATATATATATATATATATATATATATATATATATATATATATATATATATATATATATATATATATATATATATATATATATATATATATATATATATATATATATATATATATATATATATATATATATATATATATATATATATATATATATATTTGTGTATTTATTCCGTTTATTTTTCATTTATAGTAGTATTTTGTTTTCTTATAGATTTAATTTTATTCCAATTAATTCATTGTATGTCAAGTCGAAAAATATCTTTGTTTTTAAAGGGCTGACAAAACCTAATTATTTGAAATTTATGTTTTTAAGCAGTTTTTTAGGAAAACTATTTGTTATAGCACATCAAAAAAAAATGTTAATATTCATTATATTTCAAAGACCGTAGCCGGACTCGATACATAATTAAAAAAATTGGCTCGATAGAAAATAATTACGAAGATTAGTCTTAAAATCATCATTAACGGTTCTATATCTTTATTTCTTTGACGTATGGGTCTGCAATTGAAAACATGAAGTCATCTTATTCATACCTAAATCGCAACCGAATCATATTTGACAAATAACCTACACTTTTTTTAATTTCAATATTTATTCATTTTAAGACCCTGGCCGCCCAGTTACACTGATAGTGTGGTCTCGTTTACTCCGATTAAATAGACAGAGTGAGCGATTTTGGTGTTGACAGCTTCTTAATATTTCCTTGTTACGGGTTGGCTGGAAGAAATCTCTATTACTAGAGATAATCTCGCCCATTGTACTTGTTTTCTATTATTATTGTTATGTTAGTGTTTACTGTGTACAATAAAGAATTAAATAAATAAACTCGTATTTTATTTTTCATTTTATTTGTTAGTTTGCCAATTATCATTCTTGTGTGTGTACTTTCAGTTTAGAAAATAAGTTATATATTACTATTAAAGATGAGTATTAAGAATGTATAATAAATAGTTAGCATTATAAGTAAAAAAAAATATTAAAAACCTATTGAATTATTAGTTCCAATTATTTAGAGTAAAAATGTAAAATATGATGAAAAAGGTTCGTAAAAATATTATTCATATTGTAATTAGTGCATATTTACATGTGTAAATATGCATTAACATAATGGCATATGTACAGTAGATAAAATAAATAAATTTCAAGACCTTCTAAATTTGTTTGTTTTTGACGTAGGAAATAGTAATACAAATAAAATACCAAATATAATTAATATAAATAAAACGCATTATAATTTATAAAATGTAGTAAAATATTAAATCAGTAAATGGAAATTTGAAAGTCAATGCTTGCAACACTATTCTCTAGCACACGTACGTAATGTTTTACGATGCTTGCAAGTGTCGGCGTTGGCTTACGCACACATGTACAAAAGTTATCTTCACCGATTTCTTTCTAATTGTTTACAATGGCTACGTCTATATTTTTGTAGGTCTTTGATTTCATGTTAAAGATATCGTAACAGTATGATGATTTAAACGCGGTAGGTAAAACTGCAACACCTGACTTCTAACTTTCTGTACCTATTTTTGAAAGCCTGAATCAGATCTGCATTAAATTTCTATGACTTGCAGTATCAAACATAAAAAAATACAGGCGAGTTGATAAACTTCCCTTTTTTGGAAAGTCAGTTAAAACAAGTTCTGTCCAATAGCAAGGGATCAGTTTTCAGGCTTATGATTAGGTTACAACCTCCCCGGTTAATTAGGTGCTCTCCGTGTTGGTCCCGGGCTCCTTTGAAGAATAGGCCAACTGACGTTCTACCAGGCAGGTCGTAAAAGGCGACCGATTGGCTATCGTGGCTACTAGGTGGTAGAGTCGCATTGTCTCGTCCGGGTCTGGTACCATCGCTTTACCTATTCCTGCCGCAATAGCGTCAGTGCTGGTCACTGTCGTGTTCCGGTTTGGAGGGTAAGGTAGCCGGTAAACTTATGCATGTGGCATTAGATCTAGCCACAAGATAGCAACGCACCATTAACATCTTTGGTGTCTATAGGTGATAGTTGACTCTTTCCATCAGGAGACCCATTTGCTTGTTTGCTATCTTATGATATAAAAAAAATAACCTAATATTTCGCGTTATAATTAACTCGGTAAAATCTCGTAATAAAATCGTTCATGCAGAAGGCATTGAAGTAATAGGTATGTACGAGTACAGAAGGTTGGGTCCACTAGGACCGCCTTTCTAAAAGGTGGAACAGTGTCCGCCTACTTAGTACCTACAAGCCCCTACTTAGTCGCAGCATATTCTTGGCTAATACCTAAGTAGTAAGTACTTATACAACTAATTTTTCGAATCGCACGCCATATACCTACTTAGGTAAAAATTTTTTTCATCACAAGATAGGTTACAATTTTTTTACGAAAAAAAGGCAAATTAAAAATCGCTTATATATAGTTGGTAGAGTTACGGTAGAGTTCTACACATTTAACATTTCTCCCAGGATAGTAGGTAGGTAGTAGGTACTAGTGCCGTACCTTTAACCTAACTAACTTAGTCATCTGTTTTTTTTGCTGTTTTATGATATAAAAAGCTGTAGTAGTTTTAACTTTGTAATGGATTTTAATTTTTAGTAATGAATTACTAAAAAATATCAAATAAATTAAATGATTTTAAAAACAAAAATCGTTCTATGTAAAAACTGTTTAATTAAATAAAATTAATTAAAAAAATAATTATATACTAAAGGAAAAACAAACACTACACAGGAAAAAAATATACCGACGATGTATAATGCACATACTCTCACGAAAACTTGCGCTCATAGCGCACCTCTAGCGCACAGAGTACTTTGTAACATACCTCTAGCGTTTTAAGAGTGGGAGGACTCATGAGTAAATAATCCCGAAAAGTTTTGGAAATTAACAAATGTTTAAATATTGCATTATTATTCCTAACCTTACCGGCAAATTGCAGCAATTTAGGTAAGGAAACTCCTAGTTAGCTATCACTTTTTGTCTTAATGGAAAAAATGCGACAGCTAGTCAAGACTGTCCTAAGTTAAGACAAGTTTGGTGCAATTAACTTAAGTACCATAATGTGTTAGGTGGCAAGCCTATCGTCGTCTGGGCACTTATAAAATCCCGGGCAACTTTATTTTAATCAGAAAACCGAAAAAAAACCTTTTGATTTTTTTTTGAATAGATATTTGTTTTTTGTGAAATGTTGACCTTACTGGTCGTTACTGCGTCAACTGCCGTTCTTTTTTTTATTAAAAAAGGGGCAAACGGAGAGGAGGCTCACCTGATGGTAAGTGATCACCGCCGCCCATAGACAACCACACAATCAGAAGATTTGCAGTTGCGTTGCCGGCATTTTTCTTAAAAGGCCGGCAACGCAACTGCAAATCTTAAAAATTAATAAATTAATAATTAATAAAAAATAATAAATTAATAAAATTAATAATCAATTAATCTTACGACTTAGGGACCTCTTTTTTAAGAGTACACTCTTTTCTTGAAGGTCCCTAAGTCGTATCCGCTTGGAAAAACCCCTGCTGGTAGTTGGTTCCATAGAGGAATAGTGCGGGGAAAAAAGGGCCTCGAGAATCGCACAGTTGTGGATTTCCAGACATCGAGACGGTGAGAATGAAATTTTGAATTTTGTCGCGATGTCCAATGGTGAAATTCTAGGGCAAAAATTAATCCAAACAGTTCTTCGGAACACTCCCCATGATAAATCCAGTAGAAGATCCAGAGCGAAGCCACATCTCTACGTAATTCCAAAGAATTAAGCCAATCAGAAATAGTCCTATTATTGACGATTCGAGCCGCTCTACGTTGAATGCGGTCAAAAGGAAGGAGCTGGTACTGAGGAGCCCCCGCCCACAAGTGAGAGCAGTACTCCATATGAGGCCGGATTTGCGCCTTAGGTATAAAGTTGTCAGCAATAGGCCGGCGTGAAGTACTGGCTGGCCTTGCTTAGAACACCCAGCTTTTTTGAGGCTAATATGGCCTTGCCTTCCAAGTGACCACGGAATTGAACGTAGGCAGGTCGTAAAAGGCGACCGATTGTCTGGTTATACGTGTCGCTACCATCGTGACTACTAAGTGGTAGATTTCCGCAACGTCTTGCCCGGGTATAAGGTACAATTGCCTTACCTATTTCTGCCGCAGTAGCGTCAATACTTGTCGTTGTTGTGTTTCGGTTTGGAGGGTAAGGTAGCCGGTAACATCTGGCATTAAGACCTCGCCACAAGGATAGCAACCCATCATTAACATCTTTAAAGTCTATAGGCGATGGCTTTCGCTTTCCATCAGGAGCTTCTGCTACTTGTTCTCTCGTAAGAGTAAATAATTTCTAAAATTGTTAGAAATTAAAAAATCTGTAAACGGTTGACTCTGCAGAACATCCCTAAAACTTCCCGATAAATTAAGGAATTTTTAGCTCAAAAGAGTAAAAACTATACGCATAGATTTTTTCAGTTCAAACATCTATTTTGTTAAAAATGGCAGTATATTGATTTTTGAAAATCTGTATAATTTAGGAACGATGATCGATTTTAATTTTTCGAATGGCATTAAACTCAATTTTTGAGATCTAAAATATTGTTTTAGCTAAATAATCGATAGGTTAAAAAATTTCGAAGCAGTGTCAAAAACATTTTTTTCAAAATTTTCGTCATTGGTGAATCCCAAACAAATTAACCGATTTTGATTAAGTTTTTAAAGAACAAAGCTGATAAGTTATTTCAAAAAGATTAAGCAAGTTTCCTAAAAACAACGTAATTTTAATATTAGAAAAGCTGTAACTTTTGAAAATTTGATTCAATTTTGATTATGAAACGGAGATCGACGTAATTTTTTTAGTACTAAAATATCGTAGAATACCAAAAAACTATTGGTTGAAAAATTTCGGAGTTATGTCGAAAAATCACTTTTTTCAAAATTTTTCGTCAACAATTACTCCCAAACGGATAAACCGATTTTGATACAATTTATGCATTAGCGCAAATTTTCGAGGAATAGAGCTGATTAGTTTTGTTTTCAATCGGTACATAAATCTCGAAGTTATATTAAAAAAAATACTGTTTTGACAAAAAATTTTTGGGGATTTTTCAAAATTTCTCAAAATCTCTTGGGCGGACTTGGTTCAAATTTTCAGAAAGTCTAAGTTGAGTGGAATCCGATTGAATGCCATCAACCGCGTTTCGATCGGTCCAGCTGTTCAAAGTTATGAGATGTTTACTAACACACATATACACACACACACACACACACACACAGAGAGAGAGAGAGAGTAAAACAGGAAAAGGTTTCTAGAACCTCAAAATGTGGAGATCTGGTGAAAACTCGATTTTCGAAAATTGGGGCCAAATCAGTACTTCCTTATCTACATACATACGAGTACCTACATATCTACTACCTACGTAGCGGGAAGTTAAAAATGATTAAATATTGACTTAGTCTTTTCAAACGTTTTGCATACTGAAGAATAGGCAAGAAAAAGGCGAATGATTGGCCAAACGTATTAGCTAGGTGGTAGAGTTACCATAAATTGGATACTTTCCTCGTCGGCACTTGGTGAAACTGCATTTTAAAGTATGAATTATAAGTGAACCCACTTGTAGGTACTTCCAGTTCACGTATATTTAAATTTATGCTTTTCACATCCAACCGGTTTCGCTTATTACAGCATCATCAGGGATGTTTTGCACATCTATATATATAAAAATCAATTCCTGTTCGTTAGTCTCGCTAAAACTCGAGAACGGCTGAACCGATTTGGCTAATTTTGGTTTTGAATTAATTGTTGAAGTCCAGGGAAGGTTTAAAAGGTGAGAAAATATAGACAAAAAGTAGCTAAAAAGGCAGAACAACGTTTGCCGGGTCAGTTAGTTGTTAATATTTTTAACAGATTTTAGAGTTACCATCCTCTGACATACAACAAGAGTTACCATAATTGCATTATTTCGCGTGGTAATACCAATAAAGTACAAAAAAACGGATGGCTCTCCTGATAAGTAACAGACAACCATCGCCTATAGTCACTAAAAATAGTAATGGTGCCTTGATATCAGGCGCGTGCGCTCCTTGTAGGCAGAAAAGCAGTGCTTTACTTGCCATTCACAGATATTTTAATAAAACGTTCGTACGTTTTAGACGATTTTAATTAATAGTAAGTAAATGAATAAAATGTGTCATAATCATGTGCACGCCGCTGAAATCTATAAAAGAAAAAGTTTTTGTGGCCGAGTACTCCGTCGCGTACTCAGTATCATAATCCTGTGCACGCCGCTGCTTGATATAGCTAGCTATAGCATAGCTAGCTAGCTAGCTATAGCATAAGGATGCTTGAGCCTTAATGCCACTTGCGTAAGTTTACCAGTTACCTTACCCTCCAAACCTGAACACGACAGTGACAAGCCTTGACGCTATTGCGGCAGGAATAGTTACGACAATGATACCAGATCCGGGCGAGACAATGCATAACTATACCAGCTAATAGCCACGATGGTAATGAATCGCCTATCGGTCGCCTATTACGAACTGCCTGGCAGAACGGCAGATGGTCTAGATTTCAAAGAAAGCCCAACTAACACGAGGGAAATTCGAAAACAATTTTACACCTCTGAAACACGTCCGAAAACAATTTCATTTTATTTATCGTTATCTCTAAATTTAATTATTGCACTAAATCTAGTTAACACTTTGAGATGATAAGTAAATAATTGTGTCGGTAGGTCTTACTGATAAAAGTGTTAAAACCAGATAAAAATGTGTGAATAGTATTAAATAACACATTTTCAACGAGTTGTCCAAAGAGTGTTATTTTACCTACACGGTCTGTGGTTATATATCTATACATATAATAAAATCGTAGAAAAGTCAAAACTGTACATTGAATATTTTTTTAAAAGAATACTTGGGGCGTGATCTACTATCGATATCAAAACCAAAAATATAGTTATTAGAATTTTTGTCTGTTTGTCTGTATGTATGTCCGGGGTAAACTCATAAAGTACTGCATGGATTTACTTCAAATTTTGCATGAATATTACTTATAGATCGGGTCAACATATAGGCTACATATTATCACGCTATCACCAACGGAGTCATTTACTTCGTCCCGCGGACGGGCCCGCGCGTACGAAGTCGTGGGCAACAGCTTGTACGGATAATAACCACAGACCACATGGGTGGTCTGGACCCTGTTTAAAGATCAAACACCGCGTGTTTTAACCACGCCATTGGTCGAGTGATTAACGAACCTAACTATAAATCGAGGGGGCTCGGGTTCGATTCCCGTCACGGACACACATTTGTGTGACGAGCATAGGTTATTAGTTAAAACTAGGTTATGATCACTTGTATTTTAATTTCACTACAAATACAGACAAATTATTTTAAATTAATCGACCGGTTTCGATTCTTAAAGCATCTTCAGGACGTAATATTCTATATTAAAGCATCTTCAGGACGTAATATTCTTTATTAAAGCATCTTCAGGACGTAATATTCTTTATTAAAGCATCTTCAAGACATAATATTCTTTTGTAAAGAGTATTACGCCTTGAAGATGCTTTAAAAAGCGGAACCGGTGGATTTATTTAAAATTATTTGTCTATAGTAGTAAAATTAAAGTATAAGTGATCATAATCTAGTTTGGACTAATACCAATGGAATTTCACCAAGTACCGACGATTGAAAGTGTAAAATGAGCATTGATGTTTGTGTTTCTGGGTTTGAGTGTTTATTATGTATGTAACAGTATTTATGTATGTATTTCTATGTATTGATATCGTTAACTAACACCCATAACACAAGCACATAATTTGGGAGTTGGGGTTAGATCAATTTGTGTAATTTGTCCAGCAATATTTAAAAATAAAACCACCTATCTATCTAAAATAAAAAATATATATTATTTTATTTTTCATAGGATAGAAAAAACACCCTATAGGACAGAAAAAACAACCAATCTATCTGCGAGGTATCTTATGGAAAGTTATACCCATCGTTTACGGAAAACAAAGATATTAATAGTGCATTGCTATCCAAGTGGCAAGGTCAGAATACCACATGCATGTATTTACAGGTAATCGTACTCTCTAAACCGAAACACGACAGTGACGAGTACTGACGCTACTGAGGTAGGAATAGGAAAGGCACCAGACCAGCCCCTAATTCACGTAATTGAATCAAAGCGCTTAGGGCTCTCACACACATAAACACGATAGAACGTCGAGACATGCTGCGACGCGGCATAATATGTAAGAAAATGTATAAGTATCTTAAATGCTTCGACTCGCTTGCCGCTTGATTACGTGAATTAGGCCCGTCGAGACGATATTTACGACTTTATCTCCTAGTTAGTAGTCAAGATGTTAGTGACATCTATTAACCTTCTCTCGCTTTTTACAAGAAATCTGTCATTAAGGTATTAGACTTGTTCTTCAAAAGAAGAGCTCTGGTCAACACGGGGAAACTTTTCGTAAAACTTTCCACGTGACCATACTGACTTTTAGATGATAGAGCTACGCACGTTCAGCTTGGGTTTGGTACGATTATTTACTTATTTCTTCCGGGTCTCTGTCCCAGTTCTAGCTTAGAGGGTAAAGTAGACGGTAAACGTGTGCTATCGTGTGCATAGCACATACCTGCCGTTCGAATGTCAACACGCTGCGCCGTTAGCGGTTACGCAATGTATGCTATTCGATCGAACTTTATGATTTTTCGGTGTATGCCGGTTAGGTTGTAGTGAGCGCATTACCGTAACGGCTCTTAAAATCTTCGGCGTCTATCTTATCTCTTTCTATCGAAAGATTGATCTGCTTAATCACTATAAAAAATATTTAAAGGATGGTGCATTCGGCTGAATATGATCACGCGAAGATTTTGCAAGTGCATTTTCAGCCTTTTACGGGCGAATTTATTATGGTTAAAATAAAACTACTACCAATAACAAAAATGAAAAAACCTAGATATAATAATGAATCGTTATGGTTATAACAGAAGTCATCACGCCCGGTTCCCTTGCGGGGTAATCAGAGTAAGCCGAACGTCTATAAACTTTCAAGTTCACTGCGATTCACCGGTTTGTCGGTTGGGGAGATAAGTGGTTATCCTCATCGCTGCATTTACCGGCATATTAACAGACGACAGTTTAACGTGCTCATCCGAGGTACGAGAGTGGTAATACTACTCCGCCAAACTCTGAGCTGTTACTGAGGGTTAAATTTTTGAGAAAACCTCGAAAAAACCTCAATAACACTTTGCCCGACCCGAGGATCGAACCCGCGACCTCACGTTCTGAGCCGAATACCCTAGACTACAAGGCAGTCGTATCATATTATATTATTAAATAAATAAATATTCACGGGACAAATTACACTTACTGATTTAACCCCAAAGTAAGCAAATTATTTGCTTGTGTTGTGTGGGGTATATTTAATAAACACCCAAACCCGGAAATACAAACTCATTATGCTCTTCACACAAATGTTTGTTCCTGTCGGGGATCGATCCCGAGCCCCGTCGATTGCGTAGTCGGGGTCGCTAACCACTCGACCAACGGGGCGGTCAAATTATTATGATACAATAGTATCATATTATTCAGATAATGACAACGATAATCGTTTCGTTCAAAAGTATTGTAGTTATGTATTGTTATTATTATGTCATTGTTATATTTGTCTTTAAAAAACCAGTAGCGGAACATTTTATCAAATTGTAAACAAAAACCAACATTATTTTATGTTCAAAGCTATGATATCTAAATATGTATAACATATTTGTCTTAAAAACCGTCTGATTTGCTTTGTGAAATGGCGGAACATTTTACCAAGTTTCAAATATTATCGTCTAACGTGATTTTTATCTTTTCATTTCCATTGAAATTCCATTCCATTCTCGATGGTCGTGTATGTAATACCTGAGTCTTCTCTCATCTCTCTCGTCACTGGTCATTTAGAAGGTATGTCAACCCTTTATAAATTCACCAAACCATCGAAAAATTCCCCTAATGCTGATTGTTAACTTTGTAAAAACTTGTCAATTAAACCAAAGTTAAAATCGTAAAATATTATAGCACGCAAATGTTCACGGTTATAATAATTAACTGGAACATTGTTATTTTTTTAAATTAAGCTAACTGAATACTTGTCTTCTATTTTTTTTAATAAATTTTATTTTTATAAATATACTAGCGGCCCGGTACGTGCTTCGCTACGTATAAACTGAAATATTAAAAATGTGATAAATAAAGAACCGCTCTACCGATTTTGTGCAAACTTCACATAAACTATCTACAATAGTCCGAACAAAGCCTGAATATTTGGTTTGGATAGGTGAGCCCGTTCTTGAGTTATAAAATTACAACGAAAAGTGGCATTGATTTTTATATATAGATAGATTATTCTCCAGTGCGTTCCATTTTTAAATTTCGAACATCTCAAAAACTATCGGGTGGCCTCATTGACTAACTACACTGGTCATCAAAAAAATCGGCCCACCCTGTTTTTGTTCGTTATTTCTCAATTATTTCGTAGATAAGCCATTTCTCACAGTTGTTTTTTGTTTTGAGGGTCGGATAAGATGTTTGACACTCTGTTTGTCATAAATCCTATGGCACTTAACGGTACTTGATTATTTTTTGTTCAAAAATACTGCTAATTGCTGATTTGACGGTTTACGTCGGTACAAATTAAGCTCGTGTTTCCAGTCCGAAACAAACTTTTCTCGGGATATCTTGTTATTTACGTTAAGTTTATTTACTGAAGCTGTAGTTTTGATTAATTTTGCCTGAAAATAATGGATACTACTGAAGCGGAGCCAGCGCAAGTTGTGGCTCTACTGCAACAGGGCTTAAGTCAACGTGTCGTGGCTAGAAGATTGAATCTCAGCCGTTCTGCAGTTCGACGAGTTTACCAAAGGTTTCTAGAGACTGGGCAGTATCGAAGAAGATCTGGATCTGGCAGACACAGGGTGACAACTCAAAGGGACGATCGCTTTTTAGTGGTATCGGCTTTAAGAAATCGACACCTTTCTGGCGTCGATCTCCAACAACGCTTACGTGAAGATCGGGGTGTGGCTATAAGTGACAGTACTGTTAGAAGGAGACTTCGAGAGCAGAATTTAAGACCACATAAACCAGCAACGGGACCACTTTTGACCACAGCTCATCGTCAAGCAAGACTTCAATTTGCGCAAAATCACATTAACTGGACTATAGGTCAATGGGAGTCAGTTCTTTTTAGTGATGAGAGTCGAATGACTTTATACGGTTCTGACGGACGTCGTAATGTAATGCGACGACCGGGTGAACGTTATGCCCAGTGTTGCATAAGAGAAACAGTCAGTTACGGTGGGGGCTCTGTAATGTTTTGGGGCGGGATATCTTTAACTGGACGAACGGAGCTGGTTTTCATAAGTAGAGGTGCTTTAACTGCTGCACGATACATTACGGAGGTTTTAGAAGACCATGTGGTGCCTTATGCTGGCTACATCGGGGAAAACTTTCAACTTATGCATGATAATGCACGGCCACACATAGCGCGCAATGTCACCCAGTATTTAGAAGAGGTCGGCATTCGTGCTATGCAGTGGCCCGCCCGAAGCCCTGATCTAAACCCGATAGAGCACATGTGGGACACCTTAAAACAAAAGGTAAGAGCACGGAATCCAGCCCCTACCACATTGGGAGACCTGGAAACCGCCATCAAGGAAGAATGGGAACGAATTCCTCAAGAGACCATTAAAACCTTGATTAAATCTTTAAAACGGCGAATGCAAGCCGTTATTCGAGCAAGAGGAGGAAATACCCAATATTAAGATGAAAAAATGGTGACGATAACTTTAATGATTAAAAAAATAAGTGAGTTTGAAATTTTAACTAAAAAAATGTGAAATTAATGATTTTGACTTCAAATCCTAATTAAATTGATTTTTTTTATAATTTGAAGGTTTAAAGTACTTAAATTAGTGTAAATAAACATGATTAGTAAATCATTTTAGTTATTAAACAATATGTTTTCTTTTGCCAATGAAAACGCATAATTTGCGGTGAAAATGCAGGTGGGCCGATTTTTTTGATGACCAGTGTATTATAAAGTCAATGGGTGGCCTACGTAATTTCGTTATAATGTCTATTTTTAATTTATTAAGTACTAAAAATAGGTATATATCTGACTTTTGTACTTCACTCGATTATGGGTCCGGTGTTCCAATCCAGCTAAAATTTCGAAAAAAAATGTTGCCTTACCTCCGTTAGAAAGTAAGTGAAAGACTTATTTTTTCACTTAATAATTCGCCTTTTGTTTGCTAGACTGCTTGGTTGAATGGATGTTGATCTATTCTTCAAATTGGATCTGGACTAACACGGACCAGAAATTTAAGTTAAACAGACTTATTATTGAGTCTGTTAGATCCAAAAAGGCCCAAAATTTGTTCGTGTACCAGAGAAACAACACAGGAAAATTGCTTCAAAAGTCAAGTCATATTAGTGAGCATGCCTTTATCAAGAGCCTCCCGAACGGTACAGTAAAACTCTAAAAGCGGGAATAGTAAAAAATCTATAATCTAACCTTACATCCTGTAGATATAAATAATATTGGGGTAAACTCATATATTACACTATAGGTCATTCTAGCAGAGCATGAACAAATTATTCCTTTATTAAAGTATTTTGTGTACGTGACTGGTGACCCGTCAGTCGCCGCACAACACTCAACAGTCAACAGTATGTCGAACAAAGAATATAGAAAATTGTACTAAAGAAATACCCCTAACTGCGTTATTCCTCTAAGCCCCTAACCTAACAGATTTGGTCGTAAAAGGTAACAAGTCTAGTAAAAAATATGATAAATTCAAACCAAATTTATTCTTAAATCTTTCAAAATACGGCTCATAGTTATATGGCAGTTCATAGCCTATAACATAAATTGTAGAAGTTTGAAGCTAGGGAGCGAGAGTGAATCGATTTATTATTGCATAATTGTGCGTAGAAATAATTTATTCATTGAATACGGCTATGGTCGTTTGAAAACAACGTAGAAACCTGTATACGACCATTACGAGTATAATTGCTGGTACTTTTACATTATTTATAAACTAGTCGAGCCTTAAAATAACGGTCACTTTGTAATTAATTTTTAGGGTTCTATTCGAAAAGTGACAGAATCTGAACCCTTGTGTTTTTTAATGTATTGTCTGTAATTTAAATAATGATTTAATAATAATAATTAAATTAATATCTCTGGACAATTTTAAACGAATTGTTATAACCCCAAAGTAAGCAAACTATATATATATATATATATATATATATATATATATATATATATATATATATATATATATATATATATATATATATATATATATATATATATATATATTAGGGATGGGCCGACATTCGTTTTACATTCGGTTTAACCGAATTTCGGCAACTTGAACCGAACTTCGACATTCGGCCGAAATTCGGTTTAAATGCTGAACATTCGGCACTAGAAAAAAGTATTTTCTTGCACTATTTTGCTTGAAATCTACGCTAATGTTATAAAGAGGAAAGATTTGTATTCTATATTTTTATATATTGCATCATCTAAACTCAAAAACTACTACACCGATTTGAAAAAATCTTTCACCATTAGAAAGATATGAAATCATCCCCGAGTAACATAGGCTATAACTATACTTTCGTAAATAATCCGTAAAACGCTTGACTCAGCAGGCCATCCCTGAAACATCCCGGTAAATAAAAAAACATTAAAACGAAAATGAAAAAACTTCAGCATAGATTTTTTAATTCGAAGAGTTCAAAAAATATGTAAAACGGTTGACCCGGCAGGTCATCCCTGAAACTTCCCGCTAGATTTTTATCTATATCTTAGCATATCACAGATTTTTTCAGAGTTCAAAAATCTTAAATTTGTTACAAATATTCGTTAGTACATAGAAGTCGTTGTAAATGACAGTAATTTCAAAATTTTTGAAATGCTATATATTTTAGAAACGATGATTGATTTTGGTCTTTCGAATGGCATTCAATGCAATTTTTGACCTCTAAAATTTTTTTATAGCTACGTAATCTAGTCTCAGAAATGTCGAAGCAATATCAAAAAAAATTTTTTTTGAATTTTCGATATTACTAAATCCCAAAAAAATCGACCGATTTTGATGCAATTTGCTTATTTGACGCAATTTATAGAAAGAAAAGCTGATTAGACTTTTAAGTCAATCGGTATATTAGTCTGAAAGTCATTTTAAAAATGCTAAGTTTGCTGTAAACAACAAAATATTAATATTTCAAAAGCCGTAACTTTTGAAAACTTGATTTAATTTTGATTTTTGAAACTGTATTTGAAAAAAATTCGAATTTATGTCTAAAACACTTCCAAATTTTTTCGTCAATAATAACTTCCGAGCGGATTAACCGATCATGATACAATTTAAGAATTAGACGCAGTTTTTTAAGAGAAAGCGATTTTTTCAAAATTTCTCAAAATATTCTAGTCCGAATTGGATAAAATTTTTGGAAGTCTAAGTTGAGCAGAATCTAATTCAATGCCATTAACCGCGTTTCGATCGGTCAAGCCGTTCAAAAGTTATGAAATGTTTTCATACACACATACATACAACCATACACTCTCTCATACACACACACATACATACAGACATACTGACGTCACGAAACTAGTCAGAAAATGTTCCATATGTAGCGGGAAGTTAAAAATCTAAAGTTTGATATAGATGAAGATGCATATATTTTAAAACATAATGATTTAGATCTTTTTAATTGCATTTAACGTAATTTTTACCTTTAAATGGTTTTATTAGCTCCAAAATCGGTAGGTTAAAAATGTCGAAAAAAAGCCGCGGTAGTACGTACTACCGCGGCTCTCATTGAGTGTAGTAGTGCTCGTGTCTCCTGAAGATGCTTCGGTTGCGAAGTGAAACGTGCGTTGAGTGCGTCAATTGTGTGCTTTTGTGTTTGGTGCTGTCGTGGTATAAAGTGTGGTGTAAAGTGTGGTGGACGAGGGTGGATAACTGTGCCGCTGGGGTCTTCATTATTTTCAGACCTACGGAAGTTTGTTCCATTTCTTACACCGCTTTTATATGTTTTCCTTTTCAGTAACATCACAAAGGTACACTTAAAGTTCGCGGAAAATTGCAAAATAACTAGTTTTCTTCGTCTTACTAAGTTATGTCAAAAAACACTTTTCTAAAGTTTTTCGTCAACGATAGCTCTTGAGAGGAAAAACCGATTTTGATGCAATTAATGCACTGAACGCAGTTTTTGTAGGAATAGAGCTGATTAGATTCTGTACCTAATCTATACATTTATGTACTTAGATTATACAAAGTTATTTATTTATGTATGTTATTTATGTACAAAGTTATGAGATGTTTATAGATACACATATATACAGACATGCTGACCTCATTGTGAAAATAGTCGGAAAAGATTTCTAGGACCTCAAAACGTGGAGATCTGGTGAAAATTCGATTTTCAAAAATCGGGGCAAAATCAGTAACTTCCTTATCTATATACCTACATAGCAGAAAGTTAAAAATAAAAATCCATGCCTAAATTGGAACAATGTAACTCAATGTATCAAAATTTTGCTGTTACGTCATTAATTCACGTGCGTTGCGAAACCCACTAACGATATCCTATATATCTATACTAATATTAAAAAGTTGTAGAGTTTGTTTGTTTGTTTGGTTGTACGCGGTAATCTCGAAAACTGCTGAACCGATTTGATTAATTCTTTTTGCATTGGATAGCCTGTTTATCGAGGAAGGTTATAGGCTATATAACATCTTGCTACGACTAGTAAGAGCGGAGTAAACAAAGTCCGCGCGGACGAAGTCGCGGGCAACAGCTAGTCCATACTAAAATTATAAATGGGAAAGTGTATCTGTTTGTTTGTCCGTCTTTCACGGCAAAACGGAGCGACGAATTGACGTGATTTTTTAAGTGGAGATAGTTGAAGGGATGGAGAGTGACATGGGTTACTTTTTTCTCTTACTTTACGAGAGTGAAGCTGCGGACAATATAATAGCTAGTAGTAAATAGTAAAATAGGTAAATAGCTAGTATAAAATAATTAAATTTTAAGCAAATTCGTAAAAAAGTTACGACGTGTCGCTCCGCTAAGAAAGCTCCCCAAAATTAAACCGAAGTTCGGCCGAAATTCGGCCGAATTTCTTATTTTCACCGAATGTTCGGCCGAAGTTCGAATTCGGTTCAAACCACATTCGGCCCATCACTAACATATATATATATATATATATATATATATATATATATATATATATATATATATATATATATATATATATATATATATGTGTGTGTGTGTGTGTGTGTGTTGTAAGGCAGATTATCTATTCTTAAAAGGATCCCAAACCAAAACTGAGTATTATCTTAATAGTACCCAAATGTCGGCCCCCTAACGAAAAACGCAAATTTCGGACCTTACTAGGCTTAAACCGTTATCGTTTAAACATATCAATTTGTTTTTTCGTATTATTTAACTTTTAAATTTTAAATACTGTAAAATTTAAAAGTTAAATATTACGATGATTCGAATTGACTTCAACAGCAAAACACAAATATATAAGCGTTTTAACTTTCAAAGTGTCTATTTCTCTATTTTCGGCCAGTGTCTCCCTAATTTCGGCCTCCTTTTTCCCTAATGTCGGCCGCCAGCAAAGTACGTTTTAAATTGAAAACAACAAATAAATCTGCATAAAATTTTAATTAAATCTAAATCAAATATTTTTAATAAACATAATACCTATGTACTTCATTTTTTATCAGTTTAAAGATAACAAAAATCTTCCACCAGTCTATATGTATGCTAATAAAATAATGAGGAAATATTTTATTTTTTGTTTGTTTGTTTGTTACGATTAAACTCAAAACCTACTCAACCCATTTTAAAAATCTTTCACTTTTAAAAAACTACTCTATCCAGGAGTGACTTAGGCTATGTTTTTACTCGACTACACAAAGGAAAGTAATGATTTTAGGTCATGCGAACACGAATAAAATCGAAAATTACAACAAAAAAGAATCAAGTAGTTTTATTCATAGGATAGCCCAGAAATACAAACATATGTGCTCATCACACAAATGTTTGTCCCTGCTGGGAACTGAATCCAGCCCCATCGATTTGTTGTATGGAATATTTAAAGGACGTCGACATTAGGTTGTTTGAATTCCCTAATGTCGGCCGTGACTTAAAATGTTTATTATTTCAATATATGTAATAGATAAAGGCGGCCGCACTTTGGTAATTAAAGTAACGGATTCAAAACGCTCATAAAAACAAATTATTGACCAAAAATATAACTGTATCTTGAAATTCTGTAGAGTTCTAAATTTGTATCTTTCGGCTTAATGTCGATCGGGGGCCGACTACAAGATTTTGTATCAAAATGAGTGCCCTAATTTCGGCCGCTGTTATTTCTTAATATAAAATGGAAATATTTAACAACATTGCAAGACATAATGTTCTAAGCCCTTTTATTTTTCTGCAGAAGAGAAATAAAAGCTATTGGAAGATATTTATGGTCAAAAACACAATACCCATGCATGGTCTCCTCTAACGTTTTTAGCTAAATCGGAGACAATACAGCTCTGTGTGACGACTCGTTGGCTTCTGCGTGGTTATAATATTGAAGTGTATGACACAAATTGGTTAAATTGTGTGTTAATACACAGTTATATGAGTAAAGTTGTGATTCTCAACACAAATTTAACCTAAATGGAATTTAAACTTAATTATCACCATAAATATGTTAGGTGGCCGACATTAGGCGCCGGCTGACTTTAGGGCACTTTACCCTATATGCGTTTAAAAAACATTAATTTATGTTTAATATGAACGTATTATAATGCATTAAAAACCCATAAATAAACAGAACACAACACAAGTACTTAATTTAGCAAAGTTAATAAAGATATTCACGAATGATGTAGGCAAAGTAGATCGAATATAGTAATCTTAATTTTATAATGCAACAGTACAAATGTATTTAGAATAAATATAATTTGACTATAATTTAAATCTTAAATTAATATTTTATAACATAATAAATTAATAATTTTTATTTTATTATATTTCTGTACTTTTCTCTGTGATTGTAACTATTAATGTGATACGTATAAAAAAATGGGAAGGAACTATCATTTGAAACACAGCTCACGCTAACTCAAATGATAGCAGCACATCGTCAACGTTTAAAATTAATTGTTACAATAAAGATTATTATTATTATTATTATTATCTTTTTATTTACATTAAATTCTTATTTGATTACATTTGTAATTATAACATTATTAAAAAAAATACAATATTATAAAAATAAATATAACAAAATAGGTTATCCGCCAGCGGGAACGTTATAGTTAAGCCACCGGTGGTCAAGGTGACAGAGAGAGGAACCTCTTCATTATTATTATTATTATTATTAAATATATTTTCAATATTTTCTATATTTCGTATTCCTATCATACACATTGTTGACTAACACTGCTTATAATAAGCAATCTACTTAATAATGGAGTTAGTTCAATGAGTGCATTTTGTCCAGTAATTAATACGTAAAGCAAAAACTTTGCACCCCTTTTAAAGACACTTACGTAAACGAAGGGGTGTGAAATATTGGCACTGTAATAGAATTTAAAAAAGTTTTAATTTTTTAAAATTCTTTTTTTTTTTATAGAAGAGGGGGCAAACGAGCAAGAGGTGCACCTGATGGTAAGTGATCACCGCCGCCCATGGACATCTGCAATACCAGAGGTTTTGCAGTTGCGTTGCCGGCCTTTTAAGAATGAGTAAGCTCTTTTCTTGAAGGTCCCTATGTCGTATCCGTTTGGAAATACCCCTGCCGGTAATTGGTTCCACAACAGAGTAGTGCGAGGTAAAAAGTGTCGGGAGAAACGCACAGTTGTGGATTTCCAGACATCGAGATGGTGAGGATGGAACTTCAAGTTTTGACGCGATGTCCGATGGTGGAATTCGGCGGCAGGAATTAATCCAAACAACTCGTCGGAACACTCTCCATGATATATACGATAAAAGACACAGAGAGAACCTACATCTCTGCGCAATGCCAAAGAGTCAAGCTGTTTCGAAATGGCCTGGTCGTCAACGATTCGAACCGCTCTACGCTGAATGCGATCAAGAGGAAGAAGCTGGTACTGAGGAGTTCCGGCCCAGAGATGCGAACAGTACTCTATGTGAGGCCGAACCTGTGCCTTATAAAGTTGAAGGCGATGGACCGGCAAAAAGTACTGTTTCGCTCTGCTGAGCACACCAAACTTTTTGGAGGCTAGTTTAGCCTTGCCTTCCAAATGATCGCGAAACTGAACGTAATTCGATATGTCAACTCCCAGGATTCCGACACTAGCTGAGGCTGTCAGGAGAGTATCCTCAAATCGAGGTGATATGACAAAGGGCGTCTTTTTTGCGGTGAACACGCAAAGCTGTGTCTTCTTGGGGTTAAAAGTAACCAGGTTTTGGCGACTCCATTCCGAGACATCGGTAAGTCGATTCTCGACTTCAGACACAAGCTTGTTTCGGCACTCTTCGACGTGTTCCCGAGAAATACTGCTTCGGCCGGAGTATGTAGCATCACCTGTACTGTCATCCGCATAGCAATGTATGTTGCTAATTCGCATCATATCATTGATATGCAGAAGGAACAGTGTCGGTGATAGCACGCAGCCTTGGGGAACACCAGCATTGACAGATTTAAGGTCGGAGCACGCACCGTCGACAACGACCTTGATGCTCCGGTCAGCCAAAAAACTGGTGATCCACTCGCATAATTTCTCAGGAAGCCCATAGGAAGGCAGCTTCGCGAGAAGCGCTTTGTGCCATACCCGATCAAAGGCCTTCGATATGTCCAAACTAACTGCCAATGCCTCCCCCTTGGACTCAACTGCTTCCGCCCATCGATGAGTTAGGTATACTAGAAGGTCACCAGCTGAGCGGCCGCGACGGAAACCGTACTGACGATCGCTAATCAGCTGGTGCTCTTCTAAATACTTGAGGAGCTGAGAGTTGATGATTGTCTCCATAATTTTGGAGAACAAGGAGGTTATGGCTATGGGCCGATAGTTAGACGGGTTAGAGCGATCTCCTTTTTTAGGGATGGGATGCACCAAAGCTGTCTTCCACGAATTCGGTACCACGCCGAGTGAATAGGAGAGCCGGAATAGGCGTGTTAATACTGGTGCCAACTCTGGAGCACACATTTTTAGCACAATCGGAGGGATGCCATCCGGCCCACTCGACTTGTGGATATCCAAGGAAAGTAGTGCTTTACGCACAGATGATTGCCGAAATTGTAGTTCTGGCATACAACTATCACACTGCGGGATAGTAGGCGGTGCGTTTCCTTGGTCATCCAGAGTCGAGTTGGCCGCAAAGAAGGAGCCCAGGAGATCGGCCTTCTCCTTTGCGGTATGGGCCAGAGAGTCATCGTCTCCGTGCAAGGATGGAAGAGAGGGCTGTGAGAAATTCCCTAAGACAGCCTTGGCGAGAGACCAGAACGCACGAGTGCCCGAACGAAGGCGAACTAATTTCTCACCAATTCTGCCAATATGTTCCGATTTTGCCCTGGCGATAGCTCTTTTGAAGTACATCGAGGCGAAATTGTACTCCTTACGTAATAATACGTAATTCTACTACAGCACAGCGACCCCATCTTTCTTAACACTGTTTCAGAGACACTTATTTCACAGAGATATAGTTATCTTTCCATAGTACTCACCAAAAGGTTTCGGTTTCAATTTAAGAATAAAATGAGAGTCAGGGAAGAACTACGAATACCCTAATCTAGGCGTCGCGATGCCTCGGTTGGCGATGCATGCGACAGTAACACATCATCGACGCGTCGGTGATGTGTTACTACGTTCCTTAGCTACAAATTTCTTTATAGCTAGAAACGTAGTAACAAATGTAGTACAAAGGTACGCTTTACTTTACATCAACTTTATTTTATGATCTGCACTACAACGCAAGGGTATTGAAGTGATGACTTTTTTAAATGTCAATCAAAGTCTGGTTTGGATTAAAGGCCGGACGTGTTTCGAAAAATCCGTACTACACGTGAAATTTATACTTACTAAGATAATATTTTGTTAGTTATTAATACTAAACCAGTTATTCTGGTCTGCAGTGTACGATAGCTTTCAAGGTTAAGGAAAAATAAATTAGCAAATCTGATGCGAAATTTTTGCGCAGCGTATGAATAAAGCATTTGGGGCCCCAGGACATGGTGTCAACTTCAACGATCAGTATTATTAGGCATTATATCAGTGCACAAATTGTCAGCTAAGGTTGCCACTATAAGTGATCATAGATCCATAGAATAAAGTGGAAAGAAAAATATTTATTGCGGGAATATGGGTGTTGCAAGTTATTAAAAATTAATTAAAAGCTACCAACATATTCTACTAAGATATGGTGTGCAAATATTTAGAAATGGTCATATTTAATTCAATAAACTTTAAAAGATTATCAACTATTAATTTACACTACATTAAGTTATTGAATTGAAATTGTATTAATCACCAAATTAAAAAATTTGCCGGCGTCGGGACGTGACGACCCCATCGCCCGCTGGTGGAATAATCTTC
This sequence comes from Apodemia mormo, assembly GCA_036924255.1. Taxonomy (NCBI): domain Eukaryota; kingdom Metazoa; phylum Arthropoda; class Insecta; order Lepidoptera; family Riodinidae; genus Apodemia; species Apodemia mormo. The sequence continues at coordinate 8,771,812 of JAUPFN010000007.1, read as the reverse complement.
TTCTGTGAAATTATTCTACCGGTGCAGTCAGTCAATAAAAGTGGTAGTGCTATGCTTAGCTGAATGGGCCGGCACGACCGGGGCAATACCACTACCTCACTTAAAACCAACGTAAAGTAACAGCTTTGCTGTTGCGTTCCGTTTGGTCTGTGAGGTTCCCGGAGGCCCTTTCCCCCCTCCCCCTAACACTATGGAAGTGCGATTCAAAGGTAGTAGTTTACCCCAGGGGGGTACCACTAGCGTTAGCAGTGGAGAATCCCCCTCTGGACATCCATGTTCAGGAATTTGTCATCAACCTAATCATGGATGCCCAGGCTGCCCTGCGTACTCTGGGGGGGGCAAAATCGCGCTCACACACTTCGCTGCTCGGGGCAAACGGAACAAAAATCTTCAGGCATCCCCTACCACACTCCACGTGGACTTTACTAATATTAGGGGTCTACATTCGAATTTAAATGCCGTCCACCACCACCTTGAGACGGCCAAGCCGGCTTTGTTCTTTTTAACCGAGACGCAGATATCTTCTCCGGCTGATAATTCATATCTCTCCTACCCTGGGTACAAATTTGAGCATTCATTTGTACCCCGGGCGGGAGTTTGTGCTTACGTCAGAGAGGATATCTGTTCTCGACGTCTCAGCAGCCTTGAAGGCAAGGACCTATCCATCCTCTGGCTACGTGTAGACTGCGACGACCATCCCCGCATCTATGCGTGCCTGTACAGGTCCCACAGCGGAAATGCCGAATCAGACCGACTCATAGAACACATCCAAATTGCAACAGATTCCGTGCTGCAGCAGATCCCCTCCGCAGAGATCGTGATCATCGGTGATTTTAACGCCCATCATGCCGAATGGCTCGGTTCACGTACTACCGATCATGCGGGGAGATCTGTTCACGATTTTGCTTTAGCGTATGGTATGACACAGCTGGTTACCTCGCCTACGCGTGTTCCAGATGTGGACCACCATCTTCCTTCCTTGTTAGACCTTCTGCTGACCTCACACCCAGACAGTTATCAGGTTTCTGTAGACGCTCCACTTGGTTCATCGGACCACTGCCTAGTACGGAGCAAAGTGCCGATTTCGCGCTTATCACGGCCTCGTTCTTCAGGCTACCGTCGCGTTTGGCACTACAGGTCAGCAGATTGGGACGGGATGCGGTCTTTTTTTGCATCTTACCCATGGAGGCGTGTGTGCTCCTCACTGGAAGATCCAGATGTCGTTGCTGACTGCGTCGCTGATGTGGTGCTGCGGGGAATGGAACTTTACATTCCGTTTTCTGCTGTACCCGTTGGTGGCAAATCTAAGCCATGGTTTGGTCACCAATGCAAAACGGCTTCACGCCGAAAGCATGAATCCTACCATGCCTGGGCTGCGGCATCGGCATCTCAGGATGTAAATACCAGCACACTCAGAAAGGAGTACAATTATGCCTCTAGGTCTTTTAAAAGAACCATCGCTAAAGCAAAATCCGAGCACATTGGCAGAATTGGCGGGAAGCTAGTTCGCCTTCCTTCGGGAACTCGTGCGTTCTGGTCTCTAGCCAAAGCTGTTCAAGGTAATTTCTGTATGCCCTCTTTTCCACCTTTGCACAAAGATGATGGCTCTCTAGCCCATTCTGCAAAAGAGAAAGCTGATCTCTTAGGCTCATTTTTTGCAGCCAACTCGACTTTGGACGACCAAGGAAATACACCACCTACTATCCCGCGGTGTGATACTTCCATGCCGGAGGTAAAGTTCTTGCAAACTACAGTGCGTAAGGCACTCTTTTCCTTGGACGTCCATAAGTCGAGTGGGCCTGATGGCATCTCTCCAATCGTGCTAAAGATGTGTGCTCCAGAGTTGGCACCGGTTTTAACGCATTTGTTCCGACTCTCCTACTCAAAAGGCGTCGTGCCCATAACTTGGAAGACTGCCTTAGTGCACCCAATCCCTAAAAAAGGCGATCGATCGGTCAAGTCCAACTATCGGCCTATAGCGATAACCTCCTTATTCTCCAAAATAATGGAGTCCATTATTAACTGCCAGCTTCTGAGGTATCTTGAGGAGCACCAGCTGATTAGTGACCGCCAGTACGGTTTCCGTCGCGGACGCTCAGCTGGTGATCTTCTGGTTTACTTAACACATAGATGGGCAGAGGCAGTCGAGAATAAAGGAGAGGCATTGGCAGTTAGTTTGGACATAGCGAAGGCCTTTGATCGGGTATGGCACAGGGCACTTCTTTCCAAGCTTCCATCCTATGGGCTTCCTGAGAAATTGTGCAAATGGATCACCAGTTTTCTGACGGATCGGAGTATAAGGGTCGTTGTTGATGGCGCATGCTCTGACCTTAAACTCGTCAATGCTGGTGTTCCTCAAGGTTGTGTGCTATCGCCTACGCTGTTTCTTCTGCACATTAATGACATGTTGCGATCGAGCAGCATTCATTGTTATGCGGATGACAGTACGGGCGATGCTTTGTACTCTGGCCGCAGCGGAATTTCTCTGGAACACGTCAACGAGTGCCGGAACAAACTAGTGTCAGAAATTGAAGCACAACTTTCTGTTGCTTCGGAGTGGGGTCGATTAAATTTGGTCCAATTCAACCCCATTAAGACACAAGTTTGCGCGTTTACCGCTAAAAAATCACCCTTTGTCGTATCACCTCGTTTTGAAAATACTTCCCTGAAAGCCACAGCCAGTATTGGAATACTTGGAGTCGACATTACGAGTGACGTTCAGTTCCGCGGTCACTTGGAAGGCAAGGCTAAATTAGCGTCTCAAAAGCTGGGAGTTCTCAGTAGGGCCAGGCAGTACTTCACACCGGCCCATCGCTTATTACTTTATAAGGCACAAATCCGGCCTCATATGGAGTACTGCTCTCATTTATGGGCGGGAGCTCCTCAGTACCAGCTCCTTCCTTTTGATCGAATTCAACGTAGGGCGGCTCGAATTGTCGAGGACGAGACTCTTTCAAATCGGCTTGATTCTTTGGCGTTACGTAGAGATGTGGCATCACTCTGCATCTTTTATCGGCTCTACCATGGGGAATGTTCCGAGGAACTGTTTGGATTAATTCCTGCTGCCGAATTTCACCATCGGACATCGCGACAAAATTCGAAGTTCCATCCTCACCATCTCGATGTCTGGAAATCCACAACCGTGCGATTCTCGAGGCATTTTTTGCCCCGCACCACTCCTTTGTGGAACCAGCTATCGGCAGAAATTTTTCCAAATGGATACGACTTAGGGACCTTCAAGAAAAGAGCTTACTCATTCTTAAAAGGCCGGCAACGCAATTACAAGACCTCTGGTAGTGTGGTTGTCTATGGGCGGCGGTAATCACTTACCATCAGGTGAGCCTCCTGTCCGTTTGCCCCCTCTTCTATAAAAAAAAAAAAAAATATATATATATATTTTTTCTTTGCGTGTAGGTACTTTCAGAAATCGATTTCTTTAGAATTACTACCGATTTGGAAACACACTGAAAAGAACCGGCGGAAGAATCTCAGTGGGCTAGTCCTTTCTTTTCTATTCGATATTGGGTAACGTGCCCTAAAGTCGGCCATCGCGTCACCTAATGTCGGCCACCTAACATGTTTATACTAATAATGAAATTTAAATTCCATATAGGTTTAAATTTGTATTGCGAATATAACTTTACTCATATAACTGTAAAATAACACACGATTTAACAAATTTGTATCATATACTCCATTGTTATATCATGTACAAGCCAACGAATCATCACACAGAGCCGTATTGTTTCCAATTTAGCTAAAAACATTAGAGGAGACCTCGCACGGGAGTTGTGTTTTTGACCGTAAATAATCACCCAATAGCTTTTACTTTTCCTCTGCAGAACAATAAAAGAGTATAGAACATTATCTCTTGCAATTTTGATGAATATATCTATTTTTTTTTATATCATAAGATAGCAAACAAGCAGATGGGTCTCCTGATGGAAAGAGTCAACCATCGCCTATAGACACCAAAGATGTTAATGGTGCGTTGCTATCTTGTGGCGAGGTCTAATGCCACATGCATAAGTTTACCGGCTACCTTACCCTCCAGACCGGAACACGACAGCGACAAGCATTGACGTTATTGCGGCAGGAATAGGTAAGGCGGTGGTACCAGACCCGGGCGAGACAATGCAGAACTCTACCACCTAGTAGCCACGATGTTAGTGACTCGATAGCCAATCGGTCGCCTTTTACGACCTGCCTGGTAGAACGGCAGTTGGCCTATTCTTCAAAGGAGGCCGGGACCAACACGGCGAAAATATTTGTTATTAAAAAATAACAGCGGCCGAGATTAGAGTACTCAGCCTATAATCTGCCTCCGGCCGACATTAGACCGAAATAACCGAATTTATAACTTTACAGAATTTCAAGGTACAGTTATGTTTTTGTTCATCACTAGATCTAAATTTTGTAATTATGACATTTAATTGACATATTTTATTAATTTTATAAATGTCCGTCTTCATGTTTGCTTAAAATTATAATTTTAAAATATATATTTTATTTAATTTTTTTTTTAAATAATTGGTCATTTCTGTAAGCAAAACAAAATTCTCTCTGGTTGACGTGATTTTTATGAATCGTATTTTACAAATATTGTATAAATTGTCTTTTATATTTTGTTGTGATATGTTTTTTTTGACGTCGACAAGTGTTCTTAAATGTACCTACGTCGAATAAATATTATTTGAATTTGAATTTGAATTTGAATTTGTTCAATAATTTATTTTTTTAAGAGCGTTTTTGTTATTGTTGTTTAATATATAAATTCAATGCATCATATTGACCCCCCGTTGGTCGAGTGGTTAGTAAACCTAACTACAAATCGATGTGCCTGGATTCGGTTCCCGGTAGGGAAAAAGATTTGTGTGAAGGGTATAGGTGTTTGTATTTCTGGGCTATTCTATGAATAAAATTACTTGATTCTTTGTTATTGTTGTAAATTTTGATTTTATTTTAAACTATGTCACTCCTGAATAGTGATATTTTTTAAAGTGAAAGGTTTTTAAAATAAATTTTTGTCAGTTTCAAAATTAAAAGTTAGTCAACTAAATAACAATGTAACTGAGAATAAACTATTGAGCTCTAAAAAAATTACTTACAGTGAATATAAAGAAAATTTGGAAAAGTTGGTATCTAATAGAATTAATATAAAAAATAGTGACAAATCTATACAAAAGCCGAAGAAAGGTACTATACCATATTTTTTTAGTATTAAACCAAGAATTAAACCGGAAAATAATTCAAATAATCTTTTGTGTAATAAAACAGTCAGGAAGGGTACAATACCATACTATTTTACTTTGAAAACCAAAAGTCTAGAAAGTATGAACAACAAAAACCAGCTTTTTCGTCAATAATTACCAATTTAAGCTACTTCACCAAAACATAGCAGGTGCATTAAAAAAGCGAGATTATTTGCAAGTAGCTATTAGTGAGCTTAGCAAAACACTAGGTAAAATTGATGTTATATGTCTTTCTGAAACTTTTCTTAAGCAAGGTTCTGAAACAAACTTTAAACTTGACGGTTACACTATGGCATCTCATTTTTCTCGTGACAATCAGCGTAGGGGTGGAACTTGTATTTTAGTGAGAAATGAACTTGATTTTAAAATGCTAGATTTACAAATACGCTTACCATTTTCCTTTGAAAGTTGCGCTGTTGAAATTATTAATTATAAACTAATAGTAATTTGTATTTATCGTACTCCCAGCTCAAATGTTGATATATTCCTAAATAAATTAGAATTATTATTAGAAAATATTATGATAAATTCAAAAAAGAAAATTATTTTATGTGGAGATTGGAATATAGACCTGATGCAGGATAACTGTACACATAAAAATTTAACAAGCATTCTTTCAAATAACAACATAAATCAACATATTTTAAAACCTACTAGGAAGCATGCATGTCTGGATGTAATAGCAAGTAACATAAATAATGTTCAGTCTAACACTCATACACTTGCTTTGTCTGATCATGAAACTGCTCAGAGTATACAAGCCAATATAGAGTCAGTCTTAGAATTTAAACAAAAAAGATCTTTTTGGTTTGAAACAAAGCGGATATATGGGCAGGAAAATATTAAAAAGTTTCATGAATGTTTATCAAGTTTAAGTTTTAATGAAGTTTTTACAAAGTCAAACTGTGAAGAAGCATTTAATGAATTTCATGATATTTTACTGTTGTTTTTTGAGTGTAAAAGTGTAAAAGTTTCAAATAAATGGTTAACTAAAGGTCTTCTAAAATGTTGCAAAGTAAAACGCCAGTTGTACCTAAATTATCGTCATGCTCAATCTAAAAAAAAAGAAAATAAATGTAAATATTTACATTATAGGAAAATTTTGTCTAAATGTATATTAGAATCACAAAAACAGTCTGCTTTGAAATATATTGAAAATTCCTCTAATAAATGTAAAGCTTCATGGAATCTGATTAAAAGTACATTTCAGAACAAAATAAATATTAGAGAAATAGGAAAAATCAAAGTAAACAATTTAAAGTACACAAATACTCAAACAATCTGTAATCTATTTAATATTTTTTTTATAAACCAGACAAAATCAAGTAGTGTAAAAGTCAAATCTACAAATACTTCAAAATCATATTTTTTACCAAATTGTAGTAAAACCATGTATTTGGCACCAGTAGATGAACATGATGTGAAAAAAGTTATTCATTCATTGAGAAATACTTATGCTACTGGCTATGATAATATTAGCACAGAATTATTGAAAAATGTTGCTAGTGTAATATCAAAACCTCTTAGCCATATAATTAATTTGTCATTTTTGGAAGGTAAATATCCAGAACGATTAAAAAAGTGTATTGTCAAACCGTTGTTTAAAAAAGGAGATATGTGCGATATGAACAATTATAGACCTATTACTTTAATTCCAGTCATTTCAAAAATCTTTGAAAAAATTATGTATGAAAAGCTCTATAATTATTTACTTGATTTTGACCTACTAAAAAATAATCAATATGGATTTAGGAAAGGTAGGTCTACTACATTAGCATGTTTTGATTTAGTAAAGAGCATAACTGAATGTCTGAATAAGAAAATGTATCCACTTTGTGTATTTTTGGATATGAGTAAGGCATTTGATTTTGTTTCACACAATATTTTATTATCAAAACTTGAAAAATATGGTATTAGAGGGAAGTCTTTAGATTGGATAAAGAGTTATTTAGAGAATAGGAAACAATGTGTTGAAATATCTAAAATATGCGGAAACCGTAAAAAAATATATACTTCAAACTACCTTGTTAACAACTGTGGTGTACCACAGGGCAGTGTTTTAGGACCCTTGCTATTTTTAATTTATATCAATGATCTTCCTGATAGTATAAAACATGATTGCTTTTTATTTGCTGATGACACTACCCTACTTATTAAATGTAAAAATAAAAAAGACTTGGTAAATGAAACAACCGAAACCTTATTCCAAGTTTCAGACTGGTTAATTAATAATAATTTAAAAGTTAATGTAACTAAAACAAAATTAATTGAATTTCAGAACTACCACAGTAATATTACCAAAAACACAAATATATTTTTAAATAAAGTAAATATAGATGATGTAGATTATACAAACTTTTTAGGAATAATTATTGACAAAAATTGTAATTGGAAAGCACACATTGAATCTCTATGTAATAAGATTGATAGATTTGTCTATGTCTTGAGAAGACTAAGGGAAGTAGGAGACGCAAAAGCCTCCCTATTAGCATATCATGGATGTGTCTCTTCTAATTTACAATATAGAATTCCTATTTGGGGAAATTCTGTTGAATTGGTACGAATTTTTAGAGTCCAAAAGAAATGTATTCGAGCAATATGTGGTGTTAATCAGTTACATTCCTGTAAACCACTTTTCAAGTCTCTTAAGGTACTTCCCTTACCATGTTTGTATATTTTAGAGGTATGCGTATTTGTAAAAAAGCACCAAAAGTTATTTAAAACAAATGCTGAAGTCACTGGTAACTCATATTTTAGGAATAGTAAGAAATTATATGTGCCTAACCAAAAATTAAATATTTTTACAAAAAATGTGTATTGTATGTCTATTATTATATATAATCATATTCCTGATAGTCTTAAATCATTGCCTATAAATAAATTTCGCAAAAAGTTGTTTGATTTTCTGTTAGATAAAACTTATTATGATATTAAAGAATTTTTAGCCGATAAAATTAAATGTTAATGAATAGAAATATAAGTTTGTTGAATTGTCCTTAAAAAAAATTTCAATGTAGTAAAAATTTTGTAAATGGTGAACATTATGTAAATTATAAAAAAAATAATTACTCAAAATATGAAACTTGTAATTATAAAAATAACTTTGTAATATGGAATCATCCTTGTATATTTATAACAAGAACATAAATTAGAGAAAAAAAGACCAACCCGCTGAGTTTCTTCCGCCGGATCTTCTCAGTGTGTGGCCGCGTTCCGATCCGGCAGTAATTCTGAAAAATCGATACAATTTATAGTTTTAAATGTAATATTATATAATGATATTTTTTTTAAATATTTGCACACCATATATTGGTAGAATATGTCGGTAACTTAATTTATTTTTAACAACTTGTAACACCCATATTCTTGCAAATAAATATTTTCTTTCTTTCTTTCTTTCTTTCTTGAATAGGTTTTAATTTAATCGTAACAAACAAACAAAAAATCAAATATTTCCTCTTTATAATATTAGTATAGATATAGATCGATAAAAAATAAGTAAATAATATTAAGTTTATATAAAATATTAAATTTAATTAAAATTTTATGCAAATTTATTGCCTTGTTTACAATTTAAAACATCCTTTACTGGTCGCAGACATTAGGGAAAAGGAGGCCGAAATTTGAGAAACACTGGCCGACACTAGGGAAATAGACCCTTTCAAACTTAAAACGTTTATATACCTCTTTGTGTTACGTTATTGAAGTCAATTCGAAACATCAATACCGTAAAATTTAAATATTAAATAATACAAAAAAGCAAATTACCTATAAGGGATTTATAAGAATAATTTAATTTTCCCAATATATAAAATTCCATTCTTTGTTCAATCTTTTGATTGATCCCGAAAAAAACAGCAATCTTGTGAATGGGTGTTTGAAAATGAGAACAGGCCAACAAAAGTGAGACAGGCGAGAAACTGGTAAAAAAATGATCGCGTTTTTTTTTCTCAGCTACGGGTCCCATCTGTACAATTCCACTTGAAGATCAAAAGAGTGTTAATGCCGAGTGGTATTCAACCATTTTTTTACCCAAGGTGTTAGAAAAAGTTCGCGAAAGACGACCCAATAGCCGCATTCTCCTACACCACGATAACGCTTCTTCACACACGGCCAACAAAACAAAGTCATTTTTAGCTTCCGAAAAAGTACATCTCGTCACTCATCCTGTGCATAGCCCCGACCTAGCACCCTGTGATTTCTGTATTTTCCCCAAAATCAAAGATTTAATGAGAGGTTGAACTTTTACCAACTGCGAAGAGGCAGTGATAGCGTTCAATCAGCACGTAGAAAACATGCCTTCAGATCTGTGGTCCTCCTGTTTTAAAAAATGGTTCGATCGCATGAAAAAATGTTTAAAATGTAAAGGAGATTATTTTGAAAAGCAATAAACATAATATTTTGGTTATAACATGTTGTTTTTTTAAGTTACACAAAACTTATAATGTGACCTACGTATTTAACCGAGTTCTGAGGTAACTAATTTGATAACCTCCTTCTCAAACTAGAATTTCAATGTACTCCCGTTAGTTTATCAAAATAACAAAGAACTTCTAATGAAACAAGTTGTAGATAGAGCAGAAAATGTATTTAATGATAAAGAAATACAGACACAAAACGAAAATTCTATAGCCTTATTTAATTATTTGAGGTTTTTTATATTATTTTAGGCGCAAATTGAGCCAATTTTATGAGTAACTTTGCTTCAAATACATAATCAGAATATAATTTATCGACTAGTTGTACAATTGTACAACTAGTCGATAAATTATATTCTGATTATGTATATAAATAATTAAATAAGGCTATAGAATTTTCGTTTTGTGTCTGTATTTCTTTATCATTAAATACATTTTCTGCTCTATCTACAACTTGTTTCATTAGAAGTTCTTTGTTATTTTGATAAACTAACGGGAGTACATTGAAATTCTAGTTTGAGAAGGAGGTTATCAAATTAGTTACCTCAGAACTCGGTTAAATACGTAGGTCACATTATAAGTTTTGTGTAACTTAAAAAAACAACATGTTATAACCAAAATATTATGTTTATTGCTTTTCAAAATAATCTCCTTTTCAAAATAATTTCGAATTCCCAACTTCTAAGTAAAATAAGAAGCAATTGTTATGTACATTTTGTCGCGCACCCCCAACAATTGTTTAACGTCATCCAAGAGGTATGCGTACTCCACTTTGAGAAACTCTGTTCTAGAACATAGCTCATTCTGTTTGCCATTGCATCGACTGTGTATTTAGTATTGCAATGACAAGTAATTGGGTCCGTAGAACCTAAATAAATAGTTTTAGAATTAACATAAACGTGAGGCGCCTCTGGTAATGTTAATTATGAGCTTACACTGGTCTACCACTAATACATTATTCAGCCTTGAGCCCACGCACAGTTAATGGACCGATCACAGCGTTTGACTTGGGTCTTGGCCTTATAAGATTTCAATTTATATACGAGCTCGGTGCTTAGATTAAATATTACAATTAATTATGTAAGATAGAACTATTCTGATATAAAAGACATAATATATATCTTCACGCCAAATCCCATACACGTTAGGCGGTAAGAACTGAGTATCATATGTCAAGATCCTAGCTGGTTTGTCTGGCCTCCTCCATATTAATTACTTTCTTCATAAAAAAACCGGTTGCGAAGACTTTTGATACCACTTTCGGACAATAGTCAATCGATCTGATCATAGTATGACTATTTTGGTTTAAAATGGCACCTACATCCTTCCACATTCGCATTATATACAAATTTTTTAACTTACCGTTATATATGTAGATAAGGAACTTAAGAAGTTGCTGGTGTGTGTGTGTGTGTGTGTGTGTGTGTGTGTGTGTGTGTGTGTGCGTGCGTGCGTGCGTGCGTGCGTGCGTGCGTGCTTGCGTGCGTGTGTGTGTAAACATCTTATAGCTTAAGCTTGATCGATGGAAACGTGGTTGATGGCATTCGATTGGGTCAAACTTTGATTTCCTAAAAATCTAAATCAATTTGGCCTAGGAGATTTTGAGAAATTTTGAAAAAACCTCCTAATTTTTTCTGTAAAACAATATTTTTTTATAAAATCTTCCAAATTAATGTGCATTAATGTGCTCATTTTAATGTTTTGCCAAATTATGTGCCCAAATTAATGTGCACTGAAACTAAATGGGCACTAAGGTGTCCATTGCACATTTGGAAGTTATTATATATTGATTACAAAATCTAATCCGCTCTATTTCTTAAAAAAAAACTGCGTTTTATGCCCTAAATTGTATTGTAATTGGTTAACCCGTTCAGGGGTAATCGATGAAGAAAAATGTTGATAAAGGTGTTTTTTGACATAACTTCGAGAATTTTGAACCAATTAATTTTTAATTTTTTAAAATATTTTAGAACTTAAAAAACTGCGTCTAATGCCATTTTATAAATTAAAATCGAATCAAGTTTCCAAAAGTTACAGCTTTTCAAATATCAACATTATGTTGGTTACTTACAACAAACTTACTTCATATATTGGAAGTACAGAATATAATTGTTACTTACTATTGTTGTATGCATCCACACAAACAATGTTACTGTTAGATCAATGTCGCAAAACACGTGCACGTGTAAATTTAAATTTAAACTGACTAAGGTTAAACCAATTACTTGCTTGATTAATAATTAGGAACTGCAATTAATTTGTTAAATAGCGATTAGTTTTTGTAAGCGTTAAGTACTTTATTATATTTCATCGCTTCATTCTTCAGATATAATTACCATGTAGTTCCCTTTTTCAATGCTAGCAACTACGCACGCCTTTAGATATTAGTTTTTTTTTTGAGGGTATCACTAACTCTTGCCCGTATGACCCGTCGTCGATATTTCATTCCTTTTTCGTGCGCCGCACCTTACGTACGTCCTAAAAAATAATAACGTCACTATGCCCAAACGAAGTTCGGAGAAAAAAAAATTGATTATTGCCGGAAGAAGAATTTAAAAATTAGAGGAAAAACAACATCGCCGAGCCAAACGATTATTATCATCGACATCGGAGTCTGAACAAGGAACATGTAAGTACCAAAAGTTATTTGTATTTAACTTCTGCATAAACTATATGTATTATTTAATACGAAGAGTATAAAATTAATTAGTTAATTTAATACCTGGAGGCTGCCCGAGATGGTATCACGAAGGTTACAAAATATACTTATTTTTATCATTTATAACAAATAACGGCTGTTTTATACCAGGAGGATGTCCGTGATGGCATCACTAAGGGTATTTTTCCATGGTTATTCTAATATTAAATATCGGGTATAAAAATAATAATTAGTTAATTTAATTCCTGGAGGCTGCCCGCGATGGTATCACGAAGGTTACAAAAATATACTTATTTTTATCATTTATTACAAATAACGGCTATTTTATACCAGGAGGATGTCCGAGATGGCATCACGAAGGTTATTTTTCCATTGTTATTCTAACATAAAATATCGGGTGTAAAAATAATAATTAGTTAATTTAATACCAGGAGGCTACCCGAAATGGTATCACGAAAGTTACAAAATATACTTATTTTTATCATTTATTTCAAATAACTGCTATTTTATACCGGGAGGATGTCCGAGATGGCATCACGAAGGTTATTTTTCCATTGTTATTCTAATATTAAATATACCCGGAGGTTATCCGAGATGGTAACACAACGGTCTTTATATTAATAAAACTGTTTTTAATATTAAAAACTACTTACACCGCTAAATATATATTTTTATCTACCCTCGATAAAACGATTTTTGTCGTTATCAGGTCAAGGAGCTCAAATCACCGAAAACATGGTGATTGAAATTGATCCTGACCCTGTAACTGGAACTGACCGCTGTATCAAACGAGACGCAGTTCGAAATAATCGAATCGCCTCTAAAAGGGTCTTACCCTGCAGTGGACCTTATAGATTCGGATCCCAATATTTTTTCAGATTTAGGAAATGTATCTGACGAGGTTCTAGAATATGGTGAAAAAATCCATAAAAACCTCTCAAAGCTGTGGTTGCCGATCCTCAAAAAGTGGGTTTCCAAAGAAAATTAAGATTTTTTTTTTTAAAAAAAAGGCTATGTGATACCCGCAAATTGCACCTTACTCAGGCCCCAACATTCAATCCAGAGATTCAAGCTGCAATTTCCGATTTCGGCAGGTTTCGTAATAAAAAGAGCCGGAATAACTGCAATCAATAAGCGACGGATGTTGTATACTATGCGATCTTCATTTCCAAAACACAAACTAGAATAAAATTCATAACGTCTTATTTAGATAAAGCCTTTATGCTAGTCGCAGAGCAGTCTGAAAGAGAAAAACCTTATTCGGAAGTAACCTTCCTGATAAAATAAGATCATTAAGACCTATAAATAAACAAGGTTAGGAAATCAAAAAATTAACAACATCGAATCCACAATATGCTAATCGAAACTGCAACCAGGGAAACTGGCAGACACCTTCTCGCTTACACTCGAATGGGGGGGGGGGGGGGGGGGGCGAGGAGGTTACAAGAAGATCAACCCTGCTACTTATCGCAAAACGACCACTGCTACTTCTCAGCAGAAGACGTCAAGCTCAAACCACCATCCCGTTAAAGATGAGTTTATCTCAAATATTTTCGTAGCACCGAAATCCGGACGATAGTAAGAAATTTATATTAAATCTTAAAAATCTAAATAAATTTATAGGAAAATCTCATTTTAAGATGGAGAATTACAGGCCTCAAAACTCGTTCCTAAAAAAGTTTTTTTTAGCCACAATAGACCTCAAAGAATCTTATCTCTTGGTCCCAATCGAACTCTATTTCAAAAATTTTTACGTTTTCATTTTGTAGATCAGGCAGGCAAACAAATAACATACGAGTTTAAGGCGATGCCTTATGGTCTTTCAATTGCCCCAAAGGTATTCACTTAGTTAATGAAAGAAGTTATAACATTTCTCAGGGGTCGAGGTTACAAATCAGTCCTGTATCTAGACTATACTTTATGTATACTGAGGTAAAAGTTACTCCGATTGCCTTGATAACCTAAACGAAACCATAAAATTATTGTCTTGTCTTGGTTTTATGACAAATTTTGAAAAAAAAAAATAAAGTTTTTAAAATTACCGCGATGCATGATTAGAGAATCTTCGCACTTGATTGGTGTCCTTGTTGCTGCTTGTCCTGCCATTAAGTATGGCTGGCTATATACTAAGATACTTGAGCGTCAGAAATATTTATTACTCGAGCAACATAATAATAATTATGATTCTAAAATTTCTTTACCAAACCACATACTAAGCGACCTCAATTGGTGGTCACAACAAATATTTTTCAATTCAAATTTCATGAAAATCTCAGTTTAAATTAAAAATATTTTCGGATGCGTCAAGAACAGGCTGGGGTGGTTTTTGCAACAATAAACGTGTGCATAGTTGGTGGAAATAATGTGAAAAATATTTCATGTAATTTATTAGAAATAAAGGCCGCATTTTTAGGTTTAAAATAATTTGCAAAAGACATTACAAATTTTGCAATATTGCTACGCATAGATAACAATACAGCCTTAAGCTACATTAATAGGATGGGTGGTATACAATTCCCCCACCTTAATAACCCAACAAAACAGATCTAGAAGTGGTGCGAGAACCGAAATATTTGAATATACGTATCTTATATTAACACTAAAGATAATATTGAAGCTGACAACTAATCCAGAAGAAAAAACCCAGTCATTGAATGGAGCTTATCAAATGGAGCATATGAAAAGATTATTAAAAGTTTAGGTAAACCATAAAGCGATTTATTCGCTTCTCGCACCAATGCCAAATGTAACATATATGTATCATGTGGACGCTTTCACTATAAATTGCCATAGCAAATATTTCATATTAATTTTAAAATGTTTGCAAAAAAAAAACATAAATGATGATGCATGTGGAATACTTGTGTTTCATGGTGGCCTTTGCAACCATGGTTTCTTTTTTTAAAAGACTATCATTTCAAAAATCATATTTTTTAAACCTGATATTAATCTATCACAACCTAATTTCAGAGAACTGTCGCACCTAATCCACAAACACCTTAGGTTGGCTGCAGCGAGATTCTCCGGGAGGCTCTCCTCCGGAGAAACATCCTGTCGCAGGCAACGGAACTAATGCTGGTGTCGCTTTGGATAACGTAACGTACAAATTGTGGTGACAGTTTTGTGAATGCAACATTGACTTTATTTTTAACAGAAGAGTTCCTAAAAGGGGCTTCTTATTATAAGAATAGTCATAGGTCGGCACTATCTCTTCATGTAGGAAATAATATTGGCTCCGATGAATGTATAAAAAGACTTCCAAAAGGAGTATACATACTAAGGCCCAGTATACCTAAATATAATTATTTGTGGGACTCACAGTTGGTCCTTAATTACATTTCAAACTGGTACCCAATTAAAGATATCGGCCTTGAACAGTTTACTAAAAAATTAGTTGTCTTATTAGCACTATGTACGGCGCAACGAGTTTAAACACCATCGCTTATAAATTTGCATTTTACTGAGGAAGAGCTGAAATTTTTTTATTACGGACCTAGTAAAAACCTCTGGTCCTGGAAGGGAACAACCTTTTTGGTTGTACCTTATTTTAAAGGAAATACTAGTCCTGTACTGTCCCGCTACAACACTCTTGGATTACATAATTGCTACAAATAGTCTTAGGGCTCAGAATGAGACTAAATTAATTCTTACAATTAAAAACCCAACAAACCGGCCACCACCCAAACGATTAGTCGCTGGATATAAAACGTATTATCGGAGAGCTGCGTAAATATATCAATTCTTGGTTCTCATAGTATGCGTTACGTATCAATATCTAAAATTTGTTCAG
This sequence comes from Apodemia mormo, assembly GCA_036924255.1. NCBI lineage: Eukaryota > Metazoa > Arthropoda > Insecta > Lepidoptera > Riodinidae > Apodemia > Apodemia mormo. Next base: position 8,755,693 of record JAUPFN010000007.1, on the reverse strand, counting down.
TTAGCGTTTGCAAAGACACCATACGCAAAACCGCCGGTTGGACAAGTCGTTCACAAACTTTTGCAAAGTTCTATAGACTTAACTTAGTCAACGAAAATGAATTTGCGGAATCGGTCTTTGCGGAATTAGAGCGTAATGGCATGTTTTTTTTTTGGCCAATAAATTAATTATTTACACATATAATCCTTAAATTGTGATGTGTCATGTCAATTGTATTATATATACATATAAAAACCAGATTTTGCCAAACTTATCTCTTAACATCTACATGGTAATTATATCTGAAGAATGAAGCGATGAAATATAATATATGATCAAACGAACTTCCAAGTGAAGTTCGATCATTATTATATGAATCGCTTCATTCGAAGATATAAGAACCCACCCTCCCTTAGATTCCCAGAAGTTCGGCAATATCTATCAAGTCTCTAAAAATAATGAAATATCGACGACGGGTCATACGGGCAAGAGTTAGTGATACCCTCAAAAAAAAATCTAATATCTAAAGGCGTGCGTAGTTGCTAGCATTGAAAAAGGGAACTACATGGTAATTATATCTTCGAATGAAGCGATTCATATAATAATGATCGAACTTCACTTGGAAGTTCGTTTGATCATATATTATACCATAAATAACACTAAACAACATTAAACCGATGCGACTGTTTCACTGGTGCAGTTGCTAGTAGATTCGTCTATAGGTCATGAAACTTCGGTTCGATCCCGGGAAGGAAAAATATGTTATCGACTTTTTAAGATTCGGAAGCTTTTAGCTCCTCTACGTGTAGGTAATGTGGAGACGTTAGTTTTTTTTGTCATTTACTTTCTAAAAACCCTATGCAACGATACCCCACACTATGGGATATCGTTGCATAGGGTTTTTAAAAAAATATTGTAGGTTTCTGGAAACAATTTTGCGATGAAGGGACTCGTTTGTGAAATATTAAACTTTAAATTACTAATTTTTGTAAGTCTTAAGTGTCCCCTTCTCTGTCAGCTAAAGGGTTTTTTTGGGTGTGAAAATTTACGATGATAGTAAATATATTAACTTAAAAGGAAAGTTACCACGGCTAAGTAGGCTTCATAAGTTTTTGAGTAATAGTCGATCAACTTATAAAATGTATTTGGAGAGTTTTTATTTGCGGTGGCCTGCGGTGTGGATATATCCGTCATCGACGTTAAATAGGTTAAATGTTCATAGTATCTATACATATAATAAAATCGTAGCAAAGTCAAAACTGTACATTGAATATTTTTTTAAAGAATACTTGGGGCGTCTACAATCGATATCCAAGCCAAAAATATAGTTTTTAGAATTTTTGTCTGTTTGTATGTCTGTATGTCCGTTTGTCCGTTGGTCCGTTGGTCCGTTTGTCCGTTTGTCCGTTTATCCGTTTGTGCGTTTGTCCGTCTGTCCGTCTGTCCGTCTGTCCGTCTGTCCGTCTGTCCGTCTGTCCGTCTGTCCGTCTGTCCGTCTGTCCGTCTGTCCGTCTGTCCGTCTGTCCGTCTGTCCGTCTGTCCGTCTGTCCGTCTGTCCGTCTGTCCGTCTGTCCGTCTGTCCGTCTGTCCGTCTGTCCGTCTGTCCGTCTGTCCGTCTGTCCGTCTGTCCGTCTGTCCGTCTGTCCGTCTGTCCGTCTGTCCGTCTGTCCGTCTGTCCGTCTGTCCGTCTGTCCGTCTGTCCGTCTGTCCGTCTGTCCGTCTGTCCGTCTGTCCGTCTGTCCGTCTGTCCGTCTGTCCGTCTGTCCGTCTGTCCGTCTGTCCGTCTGTCCGTCTGTCCGTCTGTCCGTCTGTCCGTCTGTCCGTCTGTCCGTCTGTCCGTCTGTCCGTCTGTCCGTCTGTCCGTCTGTCCGTCTGTCCGTCTGTCCGTCTGTCCGTCTGTCCGTCTGTCCGTCTGTCCGTCTGTCCGTCTGTCCGTCTGTCCGTCTGTCCGTCTGTCCGTCTGTCCGTCTGTCCGTCTGTCCGTCTGTCCGTCTGTCCGTCTGTCCGTCTGTCCGTCTGTCCGTCTGTCCGTCTGTCCGTCTGTCCGTCTGATTGTCTGTATCTATGTCCGGGGTAAACTCAAAAAGTACTGCATGGATTTATTTCAAATTTTGCATGAATATTACTAACAGGTCGGGTCAACATATAGACTACATATTATCACGCTATCACCTACGATGGAGAAGCTGTGTGGAGTAAACGAAGTCTGCGCGGACGAAGACGCTGGCAACAGCTAGTGAAACAATAAAAGACCTCTACTTAGTCCGCATTATTGTGATGGGCAACTTCGGAACCCTACATTGCGCGTGGCCCGACTCGCACTTTAGCATTTTTTGTATTTAGAAAAATTTATGGTTTATGTATGGTATGCTCGTAAGTAAAATTCGCATAAACAGTAGAGGCACTAGGGTTATATACCCAGGGTTAGGGCCCCAGTATTATGAGAGCCCCTTTGAGATTAAAAAATATGTAAACGGTTGACCCTGCAGGCCATCTCTGAAACTTTAAGGCATTTTAAGCTCAAAAGAGTAAAACCTAAAAGCTTAGACTTTTTCAGTTCAAACGTCTATTTTGTTAAAAATGGCATAGATATTTGATATTTGGAATGCTGTCTATTTTGGAAATGATGATTGATTTTGATCACTCAACTCAATTTTTCAGATCTGAAATATTGCTTTAACTAAATAATCGATAAACTGAAAAATTTGAGGCAAAGTAAAAAAAACATTTTTTTTTTTAAATTTCGTCATCGATAAATCCCAAACAAATTGACCGATTTTGTTCTAATTAATGGTATTTGACCCAATTTTTAAAGGACAAAAGCTGATAATTTTTTTAAGTCAATCGGTGTATTAGGCTGAAAATTATTTGAAAAGTATTAAGTAAGTTTGCTAAAACAACGTAATTTTAATATTTGAAAAGCCGTAATTTTTGAAAATTAGATTCGATTTTGATTTTTGTAACAGCATTCGATGTATTTTTTCTTACTAAAACATCGTAGAATTCAAAAAAATAATAATATTAAAAAATTTCGAAGTTATGTCGAAAAAACAGTTTTAATTTTTTTTTGTCAACGATTACTCCCAACCGGATGAACTGATTTTGATGCAATTTATGCATAAGATTTGAGGAATAGAGCTGATTAGGTTTTATACTTAATCGACACATTAATCTGGAAGACATTTCGCTTCAATTACTTGACTACTCAATAAAAGCCGTTGTGTTAGCCAAAGTACTTTACTGTATTAAACATATGAAAATATAGCGAGCTTGCCATTTGTCTTTTAAAATAATAAGAATGATAATAAACATATTTTGACAAAGAGTACTTCATTATAATAAATGAATTACAGTCAATAAACTGAAATGTATTGTCATATAATGACATTGTTTGTAATTTTACATTACATTTATATCTAATTTTATTTTCAGTCTGTGGCAAACTGTTACTTTTTTTTTCACTGTTTTTTTCAACATCCAACAAGGATAGCTGATCAAAATATTTCTTTAAACAGTGTAAATTAGTATTGGCTCTTCTTCCTATATACAATACATATATACATATCTTCACGCAAGATCCCTTACAGGTTAGGCACGATCATTATCACGATCCATGCAGGTTTGTTTCGCTTCTTCCACATTCAAAATTCTCTTCATACACACACGCGTTTAAAATAACCTTTTCTATTATTTGTGAAAAATTAGCATTAGGCATACAAAAGTTAGTTACGGGTGATCCGAATTACCTAGTTAAATGTCTCACATCCTTACGAATTTCATCATTGTACATTATAATATTTCTAGTTTTGGAGTTATTTTGTGTTTCTAGTTGGGAAGAAAGTTCATTAAACATGTCACACACTTTTCTTCGAAAAGGACCCGGACTAGCATGGGGGAACATTTTTAGGGATAATGAATTTATACTCAACAAAGCAGTTATATGTTTATTAAAATATATAAAACTAGCTGACCCGGCAAACGTTATTCTGCCTTTTTAACTATTTTTATTTTTTCTATATTTTCTCATCTTTTAAACCTTCCCTGGATTTCAATAATTAATTCAAAACCAAAATTAGCCAAATCGGTTTAGCCGTTCTCGAGTTCTAGCGAGACTAATGAACAGCAATTGATATATATATATATATATATATATATATATATATATATATATATATATATATATATATATATTGGCTTCAGTAATACGCGTTATAATATTAATGATATAGGCCATATTTGTTGCGGTTAACCGCAGTTAGTTTGTTCCAATTATAAAGCTAAATATGTATCGTTTTGATAATTATATATTATTGATAGTGTAATTAACTAATGGTAAACATAAACGTTGAATATGATTAAGATCCGCTTGCATCAAACTATTTAAATACTTTTAAAACAATTTAATCGTATTAAAAGTCATTTAAAAAGTATTTAAAATAATTCGTAACACAACTCCTAACATACTATTTAAAAATAGTATATTATGAGTTATCTTACGAGTTTTTTGATATCGTCTATAAGAAGACTCGTGACGGAGAGTCGTAGCAGAAAATTCTTAAACTTTTTCTGCGTAGCCGTATCGTCCAATAAAGAACTTTGTTCCAATACATAGCTTAAGAATTTCGTTATGTTTTTGTTCTATAAGCAACCCTTAAAGGAGTGAAAGAGGGGGAAGGGGGGGGGGAGTGCGAGCTAAACTTACATAGTTACTTAAATGTCAAAACGAATCTCATCTGTGTAACGATGCAGTTCGTTCATGTAGTTCTGTTCTTTGCGGGCAACAGGCCCACTTCTTGATCCTACTAATGAACTGTTAGCTAGAATCAAAGGTGGCATCCCCCTTATAATCATTGCGTTTCGAGCTCAGGGATGCCCTCGGAATACACCATCGTGCAAGGTGGTAGAGTTCCACAACTTTTTAATACCACCCGCCTTATCTAAGCCTGCAACAATAACGTCAATGTTTGTCATTATCGTGTTTCGATTTAGAGGGTAAGGTAGTCAATAAACTTATGCATATGATATTGCTATCCCGCCACGCGTGTAGCAACGCACTATTAACATGTTTGGTGTATATAGGTGATGGTTCTCTTTCTATCAGTAGAGCTATCTGCGTCTTTGATATCTAATCATATAAAAAAGGTCCCAGGTTGAATTTCGGATAGGAGTAAAATTATAAAAAAGACTTTTTTAAGAAAAATCTGTCACCAATCGCCATTCCCGCACACTTGTATCGCCATATTTACTCCAGACTCCAGCCAAACACTTAGGTTTTTACTACAAGTAAACGCTTTCTTCCTCATAATTAAAGAAAAAGTAAATAAATAATAATAAATAAATATGGGCTCATAAAAAAATCATAAAAAACTGGGAGCTCAGGGAGAACCTGCAACGAATTTAATCACAAGTACATAAAGAGAAAAATACATATATATAGTTTTTCTCTCTTTACGACAGGAGAATGCAAAAGCGTAAATATATATATATATATATATATATATATATATATATATATATATATATATATATATATATATAAAATAAAAAAAGACGTGTGGCTGTCGGAGACTGCCGCAGTAAAGCTATTGCATAGCATTTTTTATCAACTTATGCAATTACAATTATATATTTATTTTATTTATGCAGTATTTTTTTTCTTTGTTTATTCATATTTAAAACACTTTGTACACAAATTATACGAGTACAGATATTCACTGTTGTACGTAGATGATAAATACCTATACTTTCTCACAAACAGCTGATTTGATAAAAAATGTTTAATTTTCGGACAATAAATATCCAGGACGCAAAAAAAAATACCAACGACTGATTTTACCAGCTTAAATATGATTTCCCAATTTACGCGGTAAATAAAATGGTAAGCTTACGTGTAACACCCGTCACCCCCTATTTACACTGTTGGGGGTCGACTATTAATATCTTAGGTGTCTATGCGGCTGCCTATAAATTACGTCATACAACTTTTAGGAATTTTGGACCCACCCTTCCATCTCACAGTTGTCACACTTGTGAAAAACCTTCCCCCAGGTGCGACGTTATATATTTTTCAATTTTATGTTTAAAAGTAGTTAAAACAGCAGTTATTCGACCAATTCGATGAAAACTTAAACCTATATAAGGTCATACTAATTTATATACATATAGATCGAGTTATTAATACTTTTGAGTTTTTTATTAAAGTAAATAATAATTTACACTTTAGCTTTTAACATGTGACGTCACAAATCTTTGACCCTCCCATCCCTTGTCTCACAATGTCAACGTTGACCCCCCTCACTTAACGTGTGACGTAAGTTACGGATGGTCCGTAGTATAGGATATGTTTGTAGGTTGAAAGAAAATGTATGGCTTAACCAACTTAAATCACACTCAAGTATTAAATTCATACACTAATTTGATATAAAAAGTATATGATTATTAAGAGAAACCTGAATTCTTCAAATTCTGTATAACTTTAAGCCTTTGAAGAGAGTTAATTACTCTAAAAAATCTCGTCGAAAAAAAATGTTGATGGTCGTCAGTTGATTATTTTATAGTAGAGGAGCCCAAGAGGGAATTTTGGTATTTACTCCAGCGCGTCAGAAGGGAGTTGCCTCGCATACTGTTCAGGCTCTCCACCAAATGTTAAGCCCGTTATATAGAGTGGGTAACTATAGCAGAAAAAAAAACAAATTTAAGATTACTTCGGCTTGTGGAAATTGTCATATTATATTTTTTTCGCAATTATAAGATCATTTACCTTTTACCTTTTACTTTTACCTTTTACCATATTCATAACCTTTTATTTTTCCTATAATTTAGTCTACAAAATCCAATAGGTCTCTACGACGTTCGAGTAACTACCCATTTAGCATCTTGGGCTCCCCTACTATTATGTCTGTAAACACGAAATAGAAGAACGAACGAAATAGAAAAGATTGGATTTATAAATTCTCGTTATTTTATTATCAATATTATCTAATCCACTCAGAATAGATCCCTATTGAAAATCACTTCATTAGGATCTGTTTTTTTTTTAATTTAAATAATTTAAAGAAAAAAAAACGTTGCGGCACGCACTTTTGGATTTTCCAAACGTTTTTCTGTCAGAAGAGCCATCAGCTTGTTTGCTGATCTATGATACATACAGTGAGTAACAATAATCCTGTCAGATCACTAAAGAGTCAAGGCGTTTATTTCTGTAAAACTTTTACAGCTACACTTACGTAGTAACTATTTAGTAATCTGAGCTTTAAGTCCAGCAAAATGGTTGACCTTGACATGTAGAGACCACCATGAAGCTGTATTATATCTGGAGGCAACACTTCTAATACCTACTTGAAACCAAATTTCAAATACTGCTGTCATCTTCTGAGGTCTAACCCTCTCTTTCTAACACAGCTGTATAAATAGAGATGGGGAGACTTCAGAGACAGAGAAGTAACGTAAATATTTGTTTCAGTTGATTAATACGAGTGCTAGCTCCACCTATACCTAATACTGCATATTTTAAACCAAATTTCAAATACTGCTGTCATCTTCTGAGGTCTAACCCTTTCTTTCTAACACAGCTGTATAAATAGAGATGGGGAGACCTCATAGACAGAGATAGAACGTAAATATTTGTTTCAATTGATTAATACGAGTGCTAGCTCCACCTATACCTAACACTTCATGGAAAGCATTACCTCAACTTCTTTCGCCGGATCTTCTCAGTGTGTGGCCGCGTTTCCGATCCGTTAGTAGTTTTTAAAAAATATGTTGACGTGTCAGAATAACTTCTTAAAAGTTTTATTGAATAAAGAACTTCTGATTTCAACGCTACGCCAGGGTAAGATTATATACATAATATTACCGTGGCTCCGCTTATTTGGCGTGCAAAACGATAACATTTTTATTCATATTTCGTAATTTTGTTTGATAACGTCAGTAACCTACCAATATGCCTACTTCGGGATGGATAGTTTTTGTTATTTATAGTAATAAAGCAAATCATAAATATATTCCGGGGAATATAGGTAGGTATATATATATATATATATATATATATATATATATATATATATATATATATATATATATATATATATATATATATTATAAGATAGTAAACAAGCAGATGGGTCAGAATGGAAACCAACACCAAATGTTAATAGTGCGTTGCTATCTTGTGGCAAAGTATAATGCCACGTGCAGAAGTTTACCAGCTGCCTTACCCTCCAAACCGGAACACGATAATGTCAAGCACCGACGGTATCGCGACAGGAATAAGTAAGGCTGTGGTACCAGACCCAGGCGAGACATTGCAGAATTCTACCACCTAGTAGCCGCGATGGTAGTGTATCGCATAGCCAATTGGTCGTCTTTTGCGTCCTGCCTGGCAGAATGGTGGTTGGCCTATACTTCAAATAAGCCCGGACCAATACGAGGGAATTTTGTTTGATAGTGTCATTATCCTAATATATGTATGCCTTCTTCGGGACGGTCATAGTTTTCGTTATTCAAAGTTTAAAGAAACATAGACATATTCCGGGGAAGATAGGTTACAAAGATGTTCTCCTAACCATCTTAACCACCTGCATTCTCTTACACGGGTTTAGGCCCGGGTCAAGGACACACACATACGCAATTCAAATATCCAAAATAACCTTTTCGTGGGGAGAAATTCAAATCCAGGTCATTGACCCGAATGAGTGATGCAGCGAACACGTCTAATGTACGAAAACATCGGGATTATTCTAGGGGTCATCTCGTTCATGCCCGTTTCAAGGCGAACATCATTTGTAATATTTGATATTATGCAGAAGCTTCTCAAATGCCACAAACTAGTGTTTTAGGGTTCCCATGTTATTTTGTTTTATTGTTAGTAGATCAGTAAGTAGGTTTAATGGCTTTTAAGTCTCAGCTCGCCTGCTATCAGGCTTTTCATTCTCACTAGCCAATCTTGACAAGTGAGGGCCCCGCTTTGAGCCACTAGTTCTTTCTTTCATAAGAGAGCGGGCACACATGCTACTTTTAACATCCAAAACGCGCGTTTTAGCGACTGCATCGATGCTGCGTCGCGTTTTAGCGACTCTCCGCGATCAGTCGCGGCATCCGAATCGCGCGTTTACGGCCCGTTCACGACTTTCGGTCTTAGCGGCGCGCAGTGCTGCGAGCGGGGCAGGGAAGCATTGGCACGTCACGTAACTTCAGTAGCGATAGTGGCGCACATTAGCGGCAGCGGCTAAGGTGGACGTATTCAGAACGTGCCCAATAATATGGCGTTATCTAAAATATCCCTTCTTTGTTTTGAAAACAGCACATTTTTTAAAAAATATATTCTTAATGCGGGAAGGAGTAAATGAATTGAATAGGAATCGATATTCAAATGGTGAAATCCATTTATTTTGGGGATGTTTCGACATCCATATTGGTGGTCGATTAATATAACTTTTGTGATAAAAGCTTCTGTGTTCATACTCGCTACAAAAATCGTCTAAATTCTAAAATATTTTATTCTTTGCTTCGCTGCTGAATACTTCACTCATACGCCGCTGTCCGTGCCGCTCTGTCTCGACTCTCGTGGCGTCGCACTCATTTGCTTGTACGTTTGTTCCCGCCGCTCCTCACAACTCGCGCCGCTGCAGCGAATTCGCTCGGACAAAACCGCGCACGATTTTGCTATAAGTGGCATCAAGCGACGTGCTAGAAACATTTGTATGATTTTGATTTTACCGCCCGCCGCTCCGCGCTAAGCTGCCGTTCACAGCGGCAAGGTTGTGAACGGGCCATCATCTGCTGAACGGCGGGGTGATCACGTAACTCGCAATGCGAAATTATCGTGATTGTTTAGTTATTGCAAGACACATAACAGCCTTGATCATTAGTGGTAGTCGTTGCCGCTTGATTAGTTTTGATGCAATTGCAAAACATTGCAAAAAGTGCATCTAGTGACAAGCAAGCAATTGGCGACGTTTTTGATGATTTTTTCATTACGTTTAAGAAGCATCGCTGATCGCTGGCGAATTGCAAACGTTAGATACGCCTACCGACTGCATCGATGCTGCATCGCGTTTTAGCGATCGAACGCGGCATAATTGTTACCGCTTTAACTGTGACTTATATATAATTTTTGTTAGAGATTTCTGGTAAATATATGAATGTTTGTATAAAAATGTTAGCTAAATGATAAGATATATCTCGAAATCACGTTTCATTCACGCAATGTATGTTCTATCTGATGATATCGTTACATGTTATCGTAATTTCTTATGATAAAATAATTAAGTAATTTTTGGCTCGCGACTAAAAGCCGCTTTTAAACCTTTGTACACATAAGTAAGCTATTATAGAATCATCAGTATAAATAAAAATAAACGAAATAAGTTTACTAAAGTTTCTTTTTATATCATAAGATAGCAAGTAATAAGATGGGTTTTCTGATGGAAAGAGTCAACCATCGCCTATAGACACCAAAGGTGTTAATGATGCGTTGCTATATTGTGGGAGGTGGTAGAGTTCTGCATTGTCTCGCCCGGGTCTGGTACCACCGCCTTACCTATTCCTGGGGCCTGGGGCTTACGATATGAGAGACCTCATTGTCGGCGACATACAGTTCCGAGCCATGGACTCAAACACATGTCTACATCCAAGTCTATACTTATAATGTGAAAATAGTCTGCAAGAAGTACATTAAAGAAGTATCAAGCTTGTATTATATTTTATTTACGAAATGTATGTCCATCTATTTGTACTAGCAATCACTTGTGGCCGAAATTCGACCATAGACTAAACAATAAAATCTCTTTAAGTTTGACAACTGGCTTTAGTCGTAATGAAAATAAAATACATGTGTGTATACAGGGTATAACAAAAATAAGCACTAATACTGAAGGAGCGTTCAGGATGTGTGGTTAGCTCTTTAATTATACATTTTTAATAAATAAAAATTATGAAATTTTTGAGAAAATGAATGTCAAAGTTTTTTTTCAAAATGATCTGTGGCAGCCCTGAAGTATAGCACGCAGTAACGTACGCGCACGGTTTACGCAGCTATGAAAGGTCACAATCATATGATAGATGTCAATGAACTGCTAGACGCACAACAAAGTACTAATTACTTGACAGAGTAAATAATGTAGATATTATTTAAAGAGTTTTTTTATATTTTTTTCTACCAGGACTGATGTTGGAATAAACCCATGAGGGTCCTTAGTTTGATTACCAGGCTGGACAATTTGATTCATAGGTAACTTAACTGGGTTTTGATAGCCATAATTATTACATTATGTTAAAAAAAACACTGTCCGACTATTGGTGTCACTCGATAGCATATTACGATCATATTAAAATAATTGTTAATTACTATACTCATATTCAATAAAAAAAATCTCATAAAATTTTATTAATCGTAAATACCTACCTAGTAGTCTCATACCTAGTTTACGTAAGGCAAACCTGCGGCTATTAGGCATTTCATGCAGGAAAATCTCCCGCCTGGCAACAAAATTATATCAGCTGTGTACCTAAAATTTATTGTGACCTGGATTATTATTTCTAACTCTGAGTGAAACTATTAGTTTGGTACATACATTCTAAAACAATCGTGGCAAATAATCCAATATAACTAATTAAGGTATCTTTTTGTTATGAAAACACATTACATAAATTACTTCATCACACAATATCCACCTTCAAAGTCAACTATTCACATGTGTTTTCAGTGTAGGTACCTAAATCTATTCCGTGATTCATAGGCATTTTACAATGTATTATCTGGCATGGTTTCAACTTACAAACTGTTTTAATGGCATAATACTTACCTCTAGTACCTACCCTGTTTGCTTCTAACTTCACATAACAAGGTGTCTAAATAGGTAATTAGTTTTTGAGCAGGTAAATCATAGCTATTATCACTTTTTTTACACACAATTCTAAAAACTTAGTAAAACTTTCTCGTTGATAACACGACACTTCGCAAAATAAATATGCATTATCATTAAGAATTAAGACACAACACAACCTTTTATAAGCATTTTTGACAAATAAACCTACGCATTGATTAGCCTAGAAGTCCTTTGATTTGAAGTATTACCGACATCGCGCTAGGCGTCTCAACACCAAGCGCCCGACTTAAGGCCTTGCTCACACACACTACTGAATATTTTCCGCGGGAATTTTAATTGCGCAAATTAATTTTCGTTACATATGAAATTTGACATGGCTAGCACTGCTAAAAAAATGTCAAGAATCGGAATGTTCCCGGTGAGTTGATAGGCTCGTTTGTCACTATCACTACATGGCTGATGGAACTTAGTACCAACCTAAAGTTTGTTTTAGGTGCGCCTCTTCTTACCTTTTTTTATGTTATTGAGATAGGCAAACTAGCAGACGTGCCACCTGATGGTAAGTGGTCGACGTCGCTAATGAACAAAAATGGGATACCTGGGCTGGAACTAGCCCAGGTATTCCATTCATGTGTTAGAGACATAAGATGTTAAAATCCTGAGACATAAGATGTTAAGTCTCGGTGCCAGTAATTACAGTGCCTGTCTTGCCCTTCTCTCCGAAACACAGCAAAGCTATTTCACGGGAGAAATTGGCAAGACCTTTCTAAGTAGTAGTTATTTCAGGAAAAAGATAATTTTTGACTACGTTTTTTTGATTACATTTTAGATCAAAGATTTTATAAAATACTAGCCGTTGCTCGCGGCTTCGTACGCGTGGTTAGAGTTTTTTGTGAATGTCAAAAATAAACCACGCAAGCGAAACCAACGAAAACTATTGCTAATTTTAGCGATTGCCGGGATTACATATCAACCTGTTCATTCATTCAGAAAAATTAATCTTTTTCATCAAAATATTGTTTATCATACTGGAAATGAAAAAGTATTAAGTTAACTTTAAAGCCGCCGCCGGTCGTTTGTACAGGCCTTTAGAACTTACACGTGTTTTGCGGCTTATACAAAGTGCAACGAAACGCTTTGATCGGCGAAAAGACCACTTTCGGAAAGAGACAAGACACTCCCTTTTTTCTGCCATTTTGTTTTTATGTAAAATCATACTAATATGTAGTTCCGTATAGTTTTAGTCAACATTTTTGTCACTTTTATGATAAGAGTGATGCCGGTTTAGGCGTTTCTTCGTAAGGTACTGGGTTCGATTCTCAGTTCGCCTGGTAGAATGGAGGGTAATTCTTCTTAAGGCACTCAAACTAACACGGGAAATGATTTTTTTTTATTTATGGTGCAAGGGGTCCCACCACCACCTTCGGGACCCAAGACAACCTGACTGCTGTACAATGAAAGAGGTCCTGGCACCGGCTTCCTCCAGAGAGGTTCGGAGGTTAGACGACAGTCGCTACGGCAAACTCAAACTCGTTCCTAGCGCAAGCGTGGAGAATAACCGGAATAAACTCTAAGATGAAGAAGATTATTTTTAAATTTGTTTCACTGAACCCTAATTAGTTCGGAAAAGTACCTAGATAATTGTAAAGGAATTTTTATTTTTTTATTCAGTTGCCGTTTGTCTTTGGAGAGCGTAACTATTGCTATTATTGCCGATTTTTTATGAATCTTACTTAATACCCATTGATTGGAAATCGCGATTTTAAAAATGCCACGTAGAAATAATAATGACCGTCACCTTTACACTAATAGTGAATTTTACGAAATGATGCTATGTGTTGGTGCTGCTAGGAATGGTAGCATTAATGAAGCGAGGGAGATTTACCGACAACGGTTTATTGATGGAAGGCCACCAGCAGAACAACGTCATTTACCTCCGTACTCAGTATTCCGTAACATGTGTTTACGACTTCAGCGTACTGGTTCCTTCCACCGCGAACGAAACGTTGGACGTCCTAATTCAAGAGTAGGTACTGCTATTAAGACTCGATTTCTAAATCATTTTGACGAGAATCCTCGGACCAGCACACGCCGATGCAGTGCTATGTTAAATGTAAACCATATGGTGGTGTGGCGTACTCTGCAGGATGATGGACGACATCCCTACCATTTTTCAAGGACTCAGGAGATAGGACTTGCAGACCATATGCCCAGAATGGACTTTTGTAGGTGGTACCAGAACCGTGCTGAAGCAAATCCCGAATTTGCTTTTAATATTTTATGGACAGATGAGGCTTCTTTCACAAGAAATGGTGTGCTCAATTTGCACAACGAGCATGTGTGGGCACATAATAACCCGCATGCCTCGAGTGAAAGTAGCTTTCAGCACCAGTGGAGAATTAATGTCTGGGCAGGCATCGTTGGGGACTATGTTTTGGGGCCGACTATTTTACCTCAGGGTCTTAACGCTCAAAGGTACCTACAACACCTGAGAGAGGATTTAGAAGAACATCTGGAAAATCTTCCACTGAATGTATACCGTAATATAATTTTTCAGCACGATGGAGCACCCGCTCACTTTGCACGCCCTGTGCGTGATTATTTAAACGATCGATTTGCAGAGTGGATAGGTCGAAGTGGCCCGGTGCCTTGGCCACCTCGTTCTCCAGATCTCACGTGCCTAGACTACTTTTTATGGGGTTATGTGAAAAATAAAGTTTACTCTGTGGAATGTCATACACGTGAAGAGATGGAAGGTAAAATTAATGCAGCATTTAGGTCCATAACCCCACATATGTTGCATAATGTAAGGTTATCAATGTTACGCAGAACTGCTCTTTGCATTGAGAAGGGTGGTGGTCATTTTGAACCTTACTTATAAATTAATTTGAAGACAGTGTTGTTTTATTATTGCCTGTAAATAGTGAATTTGGATTAATGTATAATAATTAATCAGTGACGAAAGTGATATGTAAAAAATTGCTTATTAAATGTGTGTAAGTACAAGTACGCGGTATTCTTCATGTCTATGTGTGCGTCACGCTATTCATTCAACGTGTTGCTGACGTCACATCACTTCCATCTTCAAGGTAGGGGTGTGAAAATAAACTTTAATTTCTTATTTTACTAAATTTATATGAAACAAAAAATGTGTGCCTTTTGGTATAATATTTTACCAGGTGTTTGTTTAGTTCATGTACACGTATACCCTTGAAAGTTAGTGCTTATTTTTGTTATACCCTGTATATATTATCACGCATGTCACATGAATTTAATGTGTATAATGTTTATTTTCCTTAATTTAATATATTTCTAAAGTATTTTAATTAAAATTATTAGGTTTCTGCAGTCCTCCGTAATATAAACGTTAGCTGTGCCATACTCCACCATTCGCGCAATTGTCTTGAAAAGGGGTCGAAAATATTTACTTCATGTATTGATATATATGTAGATGTCACATGAATAAAGTGTGTGTAATGTTTATTTTTATTAGTATGACACACTACCAGCATTATACTGAGTTCATTCACAAGACTCGGTGCATCGAATTCATGAATTTAGTGGGATATTTTCAAACGGATATTTTTATGTTATTTTGTAATCTTTTAATAATTTTACATTAATAATTAAAACGCACTTTCAATTCAATATTTAGTTCCTAATTTTAAAATTTGTTCTGACCTTTAAACCCTGTATGGATATATTGAGTTAATCATATATTTAAGTTTTTATTTGCATATTTTCGCGTATTAGAATTTTAGATTTTAGCATGTAACGATGTAATATTATATTATTGCGTGTAGATTTTGATACAATGTCATATTTTGTCGCCTCCCCAATCCGCCCTTAACGTTTGGCGTAATAGTAATTTATGAGTTCATAAATGACGTCTCAGAAATTGCGCAATATGCATTTAACCATAAAAAATACTCAAAACTATTGGAAGTTAACAGAATTCAATAGGAATATCGCATTAGCCTTACGAGGAAAAAACTGCTGAAAAACAAGTCATGTGTTTTATTATACACGTAAATTTAGTCTTTCAATCGATTTCCAAAAAGCACGAATACCGTTTTACTTTTTATGTCTGCACCTACCATAGATCTCTGTTATTTATCAACCGATTTGCTTTTTTTAATTTGGGACTGTATCCTTACCGTTGGTTCCAATAAAGCCCCAATGGTTCTGAATGTACTATTTTTTAGATTATACGATGGCGAATACGCACACAGTTCTACTAATAGAAAGGAAAACCATTGCCTGTGTCTACAGGAGTTTTCCATAGATGTTCCATAGGTATAATAAAACATATAAAACGAATTAAATGAATTTTATTCGTTTTATATATTTTATTTTATTTACGTAGGATAAAACGTGGTACCTGTTTTAGCTACAATTTTTTTTATCCTTCCCATTTCAAAAGTATTCTTCCCATTTTTAACCGACTTCAAAAAAGGAGGAGGTTCTCAATTCGGCCGGTATATTTTTTTTTTATGTATGTACACCGATTTCTCCGAGGTTTCTGAACCGATTTACGTGATTCTTTTTTTGTTTGATGCGAAATTGTTTCGAATTAGTCCCATAAAAATTTGAATCAGGTAGGGCCAGTAGTTTTTATTTTATAAGCATTTTTTTAGTTATTTTACCTATCCCGATGTCTGAATTTAAATCTCGCAAGTAAATTTGATCCACTTCCCGGTTACCGATTGAGCTGAAATTTTGTATACATATGTAAATTGGATCACAATGAAAACTTATTATGGTATAGTGCTGATCTGATGATGGAATCGGAAGGTGACTACAGGAACTCAGTAATTAAATGGTTAAAAATCGGTTAATGACAAGATTCTATCGAGTTTGGACTCGTCTGATTCGTGTTGACGAGCGCTTAGGTGCTTGGTGGTAACTAGGATCCTCCAGGGTCCGACGATGAAGCCGGAAGGTGGCCATAGGTGATTAGTAATTAAATGACACAACTCTATCGAGTTTGGGCTCGTTTGATTTGTGTTGACGAGCACTATGGTGCTTGGTGGTAACTAGGATCCTCCAAGGTCCGATGATGAAGCCATAAGGTGGCCATAGGAGCTCAGTAATTAAATGACACAACTCTATCGAGTTTGGTCTCGTTTGATTTGTGTTGACGAGCACTTAGGTGATTGGTGGTAGCTAGGATCCTCTAAGGTACGATGATGAAGCCAGAAGTTGGCCATAGGAGCTAAGTAATTAAATGACACAACTCTATCGAGTTTGGGCTCGTTTAATTCGTGTTGACGAGCACTATGGTGCTTGGTGGTAACTAGGATCCTCCAAGGTCCGATGATGAAACCAGAAGCTGGCCATAGGAGCTCAGTAATTAAATGACACAACTCTATCGAGTTTGGGCTCGTTTAATTCGTGTTGACGAGCACTTAGGTGATTGGTGGTAGCTAGGATCCTCCAAGGTCCGATGATCAAGCCAGAAGCTGGCCATAGCAGCTCAATAATTAAATGACACAACTCTATCGAGTTTGGGCTCGTTTGATTCGTGTTGACGAGCACTTTGGTGCTTGGTGGTAACTAGGATCCTCCAAGGTCCAATGATAAAGCCAGAAGGTGGCCATAGGAGCTCAGTAATTAAATGACACAACTCTATCGAGTTTGGGCTTATTTGATTCGTGTTGACGTGCATTTTGGTGCGGTTGGTAACTAGTTATAAAATAAAAGGAAATACTCTTGACAAAAGTCTTCGTTCTACGTCTGTCAAGTCGATCAGTTCAGGAGGTAAAGATATAACTTCCACGTTTTTCCAGTAGGCCTGTGAAGGAACTCATTTTTTTTATGGTAGTCGAGCAACGGTAGCTGCTCCGGAAGTAAATTAAAATGTGCTGTGACTGATGACGTCTGTTGTTTTGGATATTATAATTTCTTACAGATTGTACATTCCACTTCATCGTATTGACTTATGGTGGTTATAAAATTACGCTCAGTCATTGAACGAAGTCCTTGTGACGTCTTACGTGCTGCCGCTAGCCGGTTCGGTTCGTTGCTGAGCAGCTTTCGTATCACTTCTAATCTATGAGCTCTCTGCTTGGCGGACTCCTTAGATAAACGCTCCTCAATGGAGATCAATTCTATGAGCCTTCTGTTCGGCAGACTCGTTCGATAGAGGCTTATTAATGAGATCAAGTCTATTAGCTCTCTACTCAAAAGACCCATTCGCTAGACGCTCTTGGATCTTACCGAGTCTAGAATTATATTGTTCAAAAGTTGACGTAAACGTGATTTCATATATTATGCTTTCATGGCCAACAAACGTTTTTCACGATCTTTAATAGTCTCACAAGAACGTGACATTGTGTTACGAAGAACATTTTTAAGGAGACGACTACTTTTATTTCAGTAGGGGAGACCAAGATGCTAAATAGGTAGTTACTCGTGCGTCGTAGGGACCTATTGGATTTTGTAGACTAAATTATAGGAAAAATAAAAAGTTATATAATGATTTTCATTTCAATGGTGGGGAAAAATCTACAAAAAAAAAGTTTAAAAAAATCAGTGACATGGAAACACTAAAGCGCATTAGATTAGGGTATGGTGGGTTAATTGCTGCTAAAATTTAGAAAATCTGACGATTCCAGTGTAGCGTAAGGTAGTGGGAGGTTTACAAATTTGCAAAAAAAACGTTGTCTTGACATTTTCGAGTGCGTCTGAATTTTCTTTTATTATGGAGGAAATGATGTAAGAATTACGAAAAAAATATAATCTGACAATTTCCACAAGCCGAAGTTATCTTTTGTTTTTTTTTTTCTGACATAGTTACCCCCCTCTATAGAAAGGGATTATATTTGGTGGAGTGGAGAGACTTAACAGTATGCGAGGTACCCCCTCCTATGGTAATCTGCCGCGCTCGAGTAAATACCAAAATATCCCCTCTTGGGCTCCCCTACTATTTTATTCGTTCCCGTTTCTTGAGATCTATATTTGTTAAGGCGCGCAGCACCTGTTGTAGGTCTACCCAAAATAAGTTGACAATACAACAATACACTAAAAAGTATTAAATAAAAATAACTACGTTAAAAAAACCGACTTAAAAAACTAAAAAGTAAAAAAATAATAAATATTTAATATTAATCAAATACTACCTATTATTTATATGTGCTATTTACTAATAGGTTTGAAGTCGGTGCCAAGCCTTAAGCAAATAATAATGTTTTAATTACTTAAATGAATACGAGCAAATTAATACAATGAAATTCCTACTTTAAAGATTAAGATACGTAAATCATTACATAGTATAAAACAAAGTCGCTTTCTCTGTCTGTCCCTATGTCCCTATGTCCCTATGTATGCTTAAATCTTTAAAACTACCCTACGGATTATGATGCGGTTTTTTTAATAGATAGAGTGATTAAAGAGGAAAGTTTATATGTATAATAATATTCAATATATTGTAGAGAAATACTGCAATTTTTGAGTTTTCTGATGTCATGTCGTAAATAATTATATTTTTTTCCGCTTACATTGCAAACGCAGGCTAAACCCTACGAGATTTATCAAAATAATGTACTAAGTATTTGTACACCTTGAAAAGGTCTACAGAAAACTCCGCGATGGTATATGTCTATCTCTTATGGATAAGCCACAATAGCATTTTTTTGTCATTTACTTTTTACGAGAAATAATAGCTTTTTTTCGAAGCAATTTTAAGCAATACAGCACTAATCCTTATCCAATTAAATACCTTAAATATATTGCTGATTTAATATAGATCAATATGGCCGTTTACAGCATGTAATTTAAATGAATATTTTCGAAGATATTACAGATTTAAAATGCAGGGGCATAGCTGCTCCGGGTTTAAGGGCCTGTGGCGGCGCGCGCACGGTATGTTCTGTTAAACCGCCGCGTTGGGAAATCAAAATTTAGTACATTCTTTTTTTTTTAAACTAAATATTACCATATAAAAATCATGTCGAAGATTAGAAAGAGTATTAACAAATTATTTGTTTTAGAGATTTATTTAGCCTGTTTTCGGAATTTTATATGATCACGTAAAGTACATTCTATCATGTCAGGTATATCGTATAATTTTTGTAAAATTGTTATTTAACAATTAATGTAAAAAAACGTGATTAAGCAAACCAGTTTTTAACTTCCCACTACGTATGTAGATAAGGAAGTTACCGATTTTACCCCGATTTTCGAAAATCAAGTTTTCACCATATGTCCACGTTTTGAGGTCCTAGGAACCTTTTCCGACTATTTTCACGATGACGTCAGTATGTCTGTATGTGTGTGTGTGTGTGTATATGTGTGTATGTAAACATCTCATAACTTTTTAACGGCTAAACCGATCGAAACGCGGTTGGTGGCATTCGATTGGATTCCGCTCAACTTAGGTTTCCTGAAAATTTGAACCGATTCGGTCCAGGATATTTTGAGAAATTTAAAAAAACGCCAAATATGGCGAAACAGTATTTTTTTTAATATAACTTCCAGATTTATGAACCGATTGAGTACAAAAACTAATCAGCTATATTACTCAAAAAACTTTATCTAATACATAAATTGCATCAAAATCGGTTTATCCGTTTGGGAGTAATCGTTGGCGAAAAATTTTGAAAAAAGTGTTTTTTCGATGTAGCTTCGAAATTTTTCAAGCAATCATTTTTTGGTGTTCTACGATATCTTAGTACTAAAAAAACTACGTCAAATGCCGTTTCAAAAATCAAAATCGAATCTAATTCTCAAAACTTATAGCTTTTCAAATATTAAAATTACGTTGTTTTTAACAAACTTACTTAATGTTTTTTAAATAACTTTCAACTTAATTTACCGATTGACTTAAAAATATTATCAGATTTTGTTCTTTAAAAACTGCGTCAAATACCGTTAATTTAATCAAAATCGGCCAATTTGTTTGGGATTTATCAATGAAGAAATTTAAAAATAAAATGTTTTTTGACATAGCATCGAAATTTTTCAACCTATCGATTATTTAGCTAAAACAATATTTTAGATCTCAAAAATTGAGTTGAATGCCATCATCGTTTTCAAATATACAGCTTTTCGAAAATAAATAATACTGCCATTTTTAACAAAATAGATGTTTGAACTGAAAAATCTATGCTTATATTTTCTACTCTTTTGAGCTTAAAATACCTTAATTTAGTGAGAAGTTTCAGGGATGGCCCGTAGGATCAACCATTTACGCATTTTTTCCCGTTTGCTCCGATTCCTTGCCTTAATATATCGCAGGGTCAAACCGTGGTCAAACCTTCAACGTTGCGGGCTTAGATTCGAGCGTTGACTGTTTTTCACAATGCCAACTATATATCGCTCTTTCAAGAGTAACCTCTAAAGAAAACATGTTTGTATTGTCTAATGGCAAGAAAGCTGTGAACGTTGTATATAAAGACATTCTGTAATATATCAATTGTAAAAATAAAATAAATAGGTAAGAATGTTAAAACTAAAAATGTAACCTATATGACCTAACCTATATGAATTTAGATATTCCAAAACATAGCAGGAAATCTTCATGGTATAGGGAAACATGTTTGTATTGTCTAATGGCAAGAAAGCTGTGAACGTTGAATATAAAGACATTCTGTAACATATTAATTGTAAAAATAAAAGAAATAGGTAAAAATGTAAAAACTAAAAATGTAGTACCTATATGAATTTAGATTTTCCAAAGATAGCAGAGGGAAAGGGGA
This sequence comes from Apodemia mormo, assembly GCA_036924255.1. Lineage (NCBI taxonomy): Eukaryota > Metazoa > Arthropoda > Insecta > Lepidoptera > Riodinidae > Apodemia > Apodemia mormo. The sequence goes on along the minus strand of JAUPFN010000007.1, from coordinate 8,734,188 downwards.
ATTGTTTTACTCCAAATTTAACGCGTGCGGGCCACGGGCAGTAATGAATAAATCAAAACTACTGGATCGATTTTAATCATTTTTTTTCCCGTGCGAAGCCGGGGCGGGCCGCTAGTAAACCTATAAAACGCAATGTTAATATTACAAGCAGCTTCAATCAATACGAAGAATACTGAAAAAAATAATTACGAAAATGTATTCAACAGAATTCCTATACTAAATGGTCGTGTGAATTAATGTAGAATTATCAATTAAACTAAAAGGCAAGGCAAAATTTTTAATTTCAAATTGACACCATATAATAGAAGAAAATGTTGGTAGCTTAATTAATTTTTAACAACTTGTAACAGCCATATTCTTGCAAATAACTATTTTCTTTTTTTCTTTCAAAAATTTTATGTACTTATTCAAGACTTTCGTCAACGACGTCTGCTCGCACGTGTCTGCCGGTGTAAGTATTAAATTGGCTTTGCACCGACTTCAAACCTATTAGTAAATAGCACATATAAATGATAGGTAGTATTTGATTAATATTAAATATTTATTATTTTTTTACTTTTTAGTTTTTGAAGTCGGTTTTTTTAACGTAGTTATTTTTATAGATTATGCAGACTCATGCTATCCTGATGCTACAGAGGAACTTCTCAATCGTTTAGAACGTCTCCAAAATTTATGCATCAGATATGTATTTGGTTTACGAAAATTCGACCATATTTCCAGCTTTAGGAGCCAACTTGGTTGGCTACCTATTCGCCTTCGTAGGAATTTACGGTTATTGTCATTTTTATATAATATTTTATTCAATCCTTCTTGTCCTTTTTATCTACGCCAAAAATTTGAATTTCTTCACCCAATAGACCGTCCTTGTCGTCCTTGTGTAAGAGCTCTCTTGCGAGTTCCGGTACATAAGACGACCTATTTCTCCTCTTCTTTTACTATTCGTGCCGTGAGGCTCTGGAATTCTTTGCCTCATTCCATTAGAATAAGTGAATCTCAAGCTACCTTTAAGAGTCGCCTGAAACAGCACTACTTATCCATTTCATAGTTTGTTTAGTTTGTAGACATAGTAAGTAGTCATAACAGTTGTATTAGTTTAGTAGTTAAGTTTCTTTGTATTTTGTATTCTTTGTCCTATAGTTTTGTACACGTGTTTTTCTACCTTATGTTTTTTTTTTCCTCTTATTTTGGGCTTGCTGGAAGAAATTTCTTTAGAGATAAGCTTGCCTTTTGTACTAATTTTGTCTTTAGTTTTACTTTTGTTATTTGTGTACAATAAATGGTTAAATAAATAAAAAAATAAATATGTTTTCTATTTTAAATATTTTATTAAAAATAAAGCAAATGGCCAGCGTTTGTACGAAATTGTAACATCACATTGGTGTTACAATACTATCCATATGGTTACTAAACGATGGTGTTCCGCAACGTCTCGTCCGGGTATTTGGTATCACCGCCTTACCTGTTCCTGTCGCAATAGCTTTAAAGCTTGTCATTGTCGTGTTTCGGTTTAAAAGGCAATGTCGCTAGTAATGTAGCTGTAAGTGTAGTATGAAAGTGGCATTGCCATCCCGTTACACGGATAGCAACGCACTATTAACATATTTATTGTCTATATGCGTTGATTTCTGTTACCGTTGGGAGAACCATTTACTTGTCTGCTATCTAATTATGGCTCGCTTCGCTCGCCCTACACTATTATTATTTAAAAAAACAAAAAGTAAACCGGTGGTACCAAATCAGCGAGTTTAGACAAGTAGCTTAAACGCTGGTGGAATAGAAAGATAATTTGTATGGATTTGAAATTTAAGCATCAATTTCGCTACGGATTAACCTGATTATGCCTTTAAAGGCAATTTCTTAGGTTGTCAGTAGGTTGTTAGTGTAGCTTACATTTACACACAGAAATACAGATTTGTATTATTTACCTAATGAAATAAAATCACCCCAGGGATATTTTTTAAACTTTTGACACCTTATTCGGCACGATATAATGTTTTAAAGCAGTAAAACTGCAGTAACCGACTTTCAATTTTCTGTATTACAAACCCTGCAATAGATCTTCACCACATTAAAACGGGACCACATGGGAAGTGTAAACTCTCTAACAAATAAAATATTTTCAAAATCGTTTCATAAATGAATGATTTCCGAGTTAAAAAACAAAAACATACAGCCGTATAGATAACCTCCTCATTTAGGGAAGTCGGTTGAAAATTACACAACATGACGTATTCATATTTTTTACGATAAAATGAGAGTTTGACAATTAGAAGCATTATGCTCATATGAGCGACTACATATCCCCCGCTCGTCACCGTGTCTGTTAGTATTTGTGTGCTCTTGTATTGTGCGTCAAATTCATGGATTTGTCTATTTTACTAACATTTGTAGCACTACTACACCCTCTGGACGAGAAGTCATGGAACTCAAAAGTTGCAAACTTTACGAATTATACCCTGTTTCTATATTGGTAAAACAACTCGTTTTATAATTACGAGTTGTTTTACAGAATAGGAACAGGTTATAAGCCGTAAAGTTTTGAGTAACCGAGTAGTAACATTTACTAAGAGGCGCTTACGCCACGTAGTAAATGTTCATCAACTGTTCGTCAATGTAACACTATTTCTATATGTCAAATTACCAATTATTGTCCATTTGGTAGTTTTTTTTTAGTAGAAGTGGAAAGAAGAAGGACGTAAATTTAATACATCGCATCAATCTAGATCTGTTATTAAATTTTCTTTATTATATTTTTAATTTGAATAGTTTTCTGAATTTAATAGTTTGATATATTTAATACTGTGGAACGCCTTGTTATTATTAAATTGCTTACTAATGGTTACTGCTACGAATGACGGATTGTTAATTGTTGACCTGGCATTAATAGTCACAATGACATTTACAAGTTTGGCCAATTTAACTTATATAAGAAAGAATGTCTTTAATTCAAAATATGTTGTTATAGGTTATTACAAATAATATTTGTAATATACAAATATTTATATAGCTGCTTGTAAGGTGGGTAGATTGTTTATTTTTCAAAAGAGGCCTCACCATTGACATGTATAATATTACCACTGGACTGGCTGCTGTCACAGAATTTTTGTGCCTATTTGAATATCGCCATTTTGGCGCTGTAAACAGATGTGAGCGTCCGTGGAACTAAAATTAGTGATGCCCTCTTGTCGACAGCTTGGATAAGTGTATCGATCGTTCAATATTTACAACCAGGTGGGCTGTGGTTCATGTAAATACTTTTTTAATTATTGTATTATTAACTTGCGCAAATGTACAAAATTAATAGGAATACTATGAAATATAGTGATTGCAGAGGAAGATTTATATGTACAAAATATTCTAGTATTTGGTATAGTTGAGAAATTGACTCCTGCGAAGCAGGGACGGGTCGCTAGTAATATTATACAGTAGAAACTCGATTCACCGGACTAATTGATAAGGCATCCATATACTTGAAAGTCCGGATAACTGAATATATTATGTATAAAGAAAAGTAATTGCACATAATATTAATATGTATTGTCTAATCTAGGAAGAGTCTGGCCTCGCCCAATTGCGAGAACGGCTTTAAGACTCACCATATATATATATATATATATATATATATATATATATATATATATATATATATATATATATATGTATATGTATATGTATATGTATATGTATATGTATATGTATATATATATTAGAAGAATAAAAAGATATATAATAAAAAGAATATTATTATTAATTATAATAAAAAAGGACACAATTTTTACTTTACCTTAGATCCATATCCTAGATCCATAGTGTTATTACAGTAGTGAATACACTGTTAGAGTTCTTCATTGTCTCGCCCGGGTCTGGTATCACCACCATACCTATTTCCGTCAGAAAAGTGTCTGTCATGTTCCGATTTGGAGGATAAGATAACCGGTAAACTTACGCATGTGGCATTAAGACCCCGCCGCAAGGATAGAGATGCACCATTAACATCTTTGGTGTCTATAGGTGATGGTTGTCTTTTTCCATCAGGAAAGATATCTGCTTCTTTGCTGTCTTATGATACATAAAAAATCATAGTGACTACTAGGTGATAGAGCCCGTTAAAGACGTCGCCTTATCCTTGGATGAGAAAACCTGTTGATGATAAGTTTCTTGGTTTTACCTATTCTTGATGCAAATGCATCAATGATTGTCACTATCGTATTCTTGTTTGGAGGTTAAGGTAGCTTAAACTTATGCTAGTGGCTTTAAGACTCACCAAATATATTTTTGCCGGTACTAAAAATATATTCGCAGGTTACTTTCAAGATTTGAAGCGGTTTCGCACGAGATGAGCTCATAAAAGTGTTTTATGGGTCCTAGTTATGGTGGGTGTGCTAACAAAACATTATTTGTTTGTGGTCTGTCCGGATAATCGCGAATCCTCTGTATTCGCGCAAATCGGGTTTCCACTGTAAATTCGAACTTTTTTGTTTCGCTTTTGCGCAATATCGACTTAACATATTTTGATGAAATTTGGCATGGAGGTAGACTATGAGTAAATTAAAGAAAACATCAAATATTCCAGAAATATAACTTTATAAAACTGTAAAATCTCTTCGGGAATTTTGTTATGTTTTTGTGTATTAAAAGTAAATGACTCGTTTTCCTATTTTTCTTTGACAATCTTGGCCTAAAGTAAGCCAATGGTTTCATCAATTTGTTCTGTTCATCAAGCTGTTTACGAATTCCAATTTATCAAAAAATCTGTAAACCGGTTGATTTGTTGTTCTTTGTTTATCTTTGCTTTATCCTGTAGATCCGTAGCTGACTTGTCTGTTGCACTTGGGTCTGAAAAGTGAGTTATATAAGTAGATGGCAAAAATTCAAATTATTGGTCAGAATAAAAAAGTAACCACCGTGGTGTTATAGTCAAATAACAAGGCTTACTAGTAAGTTCCTACAATGTGTCAAACAACTTTTTTGTTAGTATAACAAAATGGTAAAAAAGCTCAAGAACTACTTTAATTATTCCTGTGACGGTTCTCTTTTTGCACTTAACTCGACACGAGTAGTCTTGCCGCATGCAATTTAAGTTTACAATTACGTTTACTAGCGCACACATACAATTTAAATTTACTTACTTAAATGAAATTTATTTTCCCCCAGATATTTTCGCTTAGCAATCTTTTGACCCCACATTGCTTTTGCGACTGGTGCTTTAATACAGAAGAACTTGTGCTCGAATTATTTTGCATTAATAGTTGCGCTTCTTCCATTTCCATTCCTTTTTCTTCGGACACCTTATCGTTTGTGTCAGCTATTTTAACTGCTTTTAAAACTTTGGGTCTGAAATAATTTTATACTTAATTAGGTATATTGATACTTCTTAGCACTAAAATTAATCCGGTTTTGGACTATATGAACCTAACATAAAACCAAAATGGCTGCCAAACAATGAGTGGGGCTTAGAGAATAGACCAACTGTCGTTCTGCCAGGCAGGTCGTGAAACGCGAATGATTGGCTATACGTGTCACTACCGTCGTGATTACTAGGTGGTAGTTTAGCAACGTCTCATCTGGGAATTTGGTACCATCGCCTTTCCTATTGCCTACCTGCCGTAATAGCGTCAATGTTTGTCATTATCGTGTACTGGTTTGGAGGGTTTGGAGAAAAAAATGTGTAAGTGGTTGACCCTACAGGCCATCTTTGAAACTTCCCGCTAAATTAAGGTATTTTGAGCTCAAAAGAGTAAAAACTATAAGCATATAATTTTTCAGTTCAAACATATATTTTATTAAAATGACAATATATTTATTTTTGAAAAGCGGTATATTTTAGAAACGATGATCGAAGTTGATCTTTTGAATGGCATTCAACTCAATTTTTGAGATCTGAAATATTGCTTTAGCTAAATAATCGAAGGGTTGAAAAATTTCGAAGAAAAGTCAAAAACATTTTTTTTCAAAAATTTTCGTCATTGATAAATCCGGATAATTGGTTGGCAATTATCCGGTTTTGATCCAATTAACGGTATTGACGCAGTTATTAAAGGAAAAAAGCTGATAAGATTTTTAAGTGAATCGGTGTTCGACCGCCCCGTTGGTCGAGTGGTTAGAGACCCTGACTACGCAATCAACGAGGCTCGGGTTCGATCCCCGACGGGGACAAGCATTTGTGTGATGAGCATAAATGTTTGTATTTCCGGGTTTGGGTGTTTATTATATATATTCTAGTATTTATATATGTATTTCTATGTATTAGTATCGTTGACTAACACCCATAACACAAGCAAATAATTTGCTTACTTTGGGGTTAGATCACTCAGTGTAATTTGTCCCGTGAATTATTATTATTATTATTATTATTATTATTAGTCTGAAAGTTATTTAAAAATTATTAAGTAAGTTTGCTAAAAACAACGAAATTTTGATATTTGAAAGGCTGATATTTGAAACCTTTGAAAATTAAATTCGATTTTGATTATAGAAACGGCATTCGACGTAGTTTCTTTAGTACAAAAATGTCGTAGAATACCAAAAAATGATTGGTTGAAAATGTATGCATTCGACGTAGTTTTTTTAAGGAATAGAGCTGATTAGTTTTTGTACTCAATCGGTACATTAATCTGGAAGTTATATAAATATTGTTTCGCCAAAATTTTTTTTGAGGTTTTTTCAAAATTTCTCAAAATCACTTAGGCCGATTTGGTCAAATTTTCAGGAAGTCTAAGTTGAGTAGAATCCAATCGAATGCCACCAACCGCGTTTCGATCGTTCAAGCCCTTTAAAAGTTATGAGATGTTTACACACACACACACACACACACTTTTTTATATCATAAGATAGCAAACAAGCAGATGGGTCTCCTGATGGAAAGAGTCAACCATCGCCTATAGACACCAAAGATGGAAATGGTGCGTTGCTATCTTGTGGCGAGGTCTAATGCCACATGCATAAGTTTACCGGCTACCTTACCCTCTAAACCGGAACACGACAGCGACAAGCACTGACGCTATTGCGGCAGGAATAGGCAAGGCGGTGTTACCAGACCCGGGCGAGACAATGCAGAACTCTACCACCTAGTAGCCACGATGGTAGTGACTCGCATAGCCAATCGTTCGCCTTTTACGACCTGCCTGGCAGAACGGCAGTTGGTCTATTCTTCAAAGGAGCCCGGAACCAACACGGGGAAAAACACACATACATACATACTAATGACATCGTGAAAATAGTCGGAAAAGGTTCCTAGGGCCTGAAAACGTGGAAATCTGGTGAAAACTCGATTTCCAAAAATCGGGGCAAAATCAGTATCTTCCTTATCTACATACGTAGCGGGAAATTAAAAATCCAATCCGAAACCGGACATGATGTATATTTATTAGCATGTTATATTGTTCAAAACTGCACTGGTCCAGTTGCTAAATTATCTGCATAATTACATACAAGTATACATTGCTCGGCATGTTAGATTAGATGAAAACCAAACAAAATGTACTACTCACCTTCACATAATCCTTCAAATATTGTTGGCACACTACCCAATTTCGGTGTTGTTCTATTGTAATGTTTGATAAAACATTTGTTATCAAAATATTTTGAACATAGAGTATCTGACTCTTTTGGAGTCCAATTTACTGCTTTCATATTGTAAAGCCATATGTTTCTAAGCGTTGAATCTACTGGAAATCTACAAAAATAAACTGAATTAATATGCGAAGGAAATAAGGTGACATAAAGTGACTTAAATATATGCAAGCATGTATAAATATAACCGCGTGGACTATTAAAGACCTAAAATAGAATATCGATATTGAAATTATCGATATGACCTCTTGATATCACTAGCCAATTCTGAGCAAAACAATATTAAATAAATATTATAAATTCTGCCAAAAATATATATCGTTCTCGCTAATATATATTAAAATCAGATGCTTAAAATACAATTTCACTCAATTTTTATTAAAAACAGCAACTAAATGCACGTACCTGTGAAACGTCGTTTTGCTCCCCTTTTGGTATCTATGTTTACAAACTACACAATTCTTCATTGTTTAAACTCCATAGTACACAAAATATGAACTTAAAAATTCACTATAATGTCCACAAATTAAAAAATAAGCTACTGTTTTTATTAATTTAAATTACCGCGGCAACCATATGCAACATACGTCAAAATTAGTTCTCGGTACCCCCGCCGATAGCGTTTCAAACTGACATATAAAATTAGCTGTCATTTGTATGGGATAACCTGTCCAGTGGTAATATTATACATGTCAATGGGCCTCACCCACAAATTTACCGGCTACCATACCCTCAAAATCGTTACTTCTATTCGCGGAACACTGCAAAGCATATTTGCGACTAAAATTATATTTCAAGACGGTTAAAAGTATGCTTTATGAACATTATAGATTCCCTGTCTGAATCTGCCAAGTGATGTTTAATTTATAAATCGCACCTTTTTTGAATAAAGTGCGCATTTAGTTTAATGGCCTCTACACTCGTAGACATGTAATGGAACGTTGTGGAAAAATTCTATATCACAATGTTTTTGAAATTTACATCTGTCTTATAGGTCAGGGCTGTCCAAGCTAGATACCATCCTGAGCTCAATATGAATTACTAAAGAGATTGGAGGGCCGCAAAGACAAATCACAATAAAAATTAAAAAAGTAATTTCAAGGAAAACTGATAAATAAGTATATAGTTACAGTAAAAACCATGGAACAGAAAACAAGCGGAATTGGCAAGTACAAACATTTGTATCAGGACCGCGATCGCCATACTCACATATAAAATAAGCATTATTGCATATAAACTACTAATGCAAACATTGTTTCATTGGTCATTGGTCGGAACATTTAAAAATATACCAAACTGCGTTACAATAAATTTTATTTTGCTACAAAAAAAAAGAGTATTTACGTCCTTTTGTAGTCTATTCAAAATAGACTCATCTATTTGTACAATAGTGAAACTTAAGATCGTAATAGTTTCGCTATTCTACAATAGATGGCAGTATTGATTTTTCCGTAGTTTTCAGTTGGTCATATTTGAGTAGAGAACTTTCTAGAACGATAGACGTAATGACTGTCATTACGTATATCTTTCTAGAAAAATTAGGTTAACCTAAAATGAACTTTATATGTAAGGTGTACGGCTGATTTTAGCTTGACCTTCTATTATATCATTAGAGATTATCAGGAATTTTATTAAAATAAAATGAAAATTGTACTTTCGGATGATATGAAATATCTCCATTTTTAATCATCTGTATTCTACTATCATTTCTGCATTCAAGGATGGCACAATACGGCATAATTCAGTGTATAATAGATTTTCGCACGACGACTATCTCCTAAAGATATGGTAAGTATCACTAAGGCAATTTAGAGTAACAGCGCATAATAGTGATGCACACGGCACGCCCACTCTTCACTTCCACTTGTTTTTTTTTTGTTTCATGGTAAAAACGCAGAATAAGTAATATACAGGTAACGAAACTACAAAAGGCAAGCTAATATCGTAGTGAGATTTCTTACAGCTTACTTGCACGAAGACAATAAATTGTTGTGTGTGTTGCGTTAGATTAGAAATATTTCGCGGGCCGTACAATCACTAGTTGTGGGCCGCACGCTGCCCGCGTGCCGTGCGTTGGACAGCTCTGTTATAGATTGTTAAAAAATTTGGTGCCTTGTATTCAATGAAACATTGTTTATTATTCGCTAGACTTGGTCTGAGACTTCTCCGCATATTTATTGTATTACATATGATAAAAAATTATCTAGCTACTCTGGCTATAAATACTGTTAGGTATATAAAATCTTTTTAAATTCTTTTATTAGTTTTTTATCTGGAATGCGCCCATTATGTTTAAAGTTCTTTTGGTTTTCCGCAATTTTACATATTTTTTTTGTAAATTAATGTAACGTAAAAAAATTAATTCTTAAACTAGCTGACCCTCGCAGCTTCGCACGCGAATAGATTGACAGGTCATCATTGTGAGAAATTCCATATAAGAATAAGAAATTATTTATTAATGGAAATTACTATACAAAAACAAAAAAGAAACAAATCGAAGCTTACATATGCTAAAAAAACTTACTTTTATCTAAGACAAAGTGCAAAAGGTGAGAGTAATAGTGAGTGGTAAATTGAGTCCATTAAAATAGAATAACCCAGTATTTGTTGAGGCTTGGTGAACCTCAACACTGGTTTTCAGTATCCCCTATTTATACATATAACAGCAAACGAGCTTACAGCTTATCTTCTACTTTATATGTAATAAAGCATTTAAATATAGAGCATCCAATTCAGTTTTAATCGATTATGATATAGCGGGAATGTGGATGATTTTTTAAACGAATTAATATTAATATTTATTTTATCAATGCGTAATTGTTATTACATTATTTTTATGTTTGCTAACATGTTATTTAAAAATTTTAATTGAAACACCTCTATGTGATGATATTGAGGTGATTAAGGTATCTCATGAGGGCGTAATTTTCAGCCGAAACGTCGCAAAAATAATCAGGTATCAATACTAATGTTTTTAAAAGAATTTACATGCCCGCTATATCACAATCGAATAAGGTAGTATACTTTTTCCTAAAGTAGCTTATGTTAAATGTTTGATGCCATGTCTACATATCTATCTTCTTATCAAAATTCACCGGGTTCACAGGGTGAAAGCGTCAGACAGGCCGATTTACGCATTTGTAATATTAGTTCTTGATATTGAAGATCTTCCTCACTATTTTATCTCTCGCTCTTTTACTCATTTTTCATATCAGTTATAAAAACTTTCCCTAGCGGTTTTTATACATCTTCTTTCGTGTAAATCTTGTGCTGTCAATAAAGAACACATTTAAAAAAAATATTCAATTTTTTGCATTAATTATACGCGTACAAAAATTTTAGTTAGAAACAAAACAAACAAAACAAAAAAAATTAGGTACGTACAAAAATTGTACTTATTTACTTACTCCGTTGGTTCAGTGACCCGAAGTGGATCTTGGCCTACGAAACAAGAGTCTTCCATCTTTCTGTGTCCTGCGCTACTTCTTGCCAATTGACGACTTGAAGTTCGCGCAGGTCAGTATCCACCCGATCTCTCCAGCGACATCTGGGTCATCCAACCGGTCTTCGACCACTTGGTCGACCCAAATATGCTCGCTTCACACTCCGATCCCCGCCAATTCGTTCAAGTTGACCGAGCCAACGAAGTCGATGCGTTTTTATTTCGCCCATAATGTTTGGTCGGTCGACTAGGTCTTCTATTTCGGAGTTTTCTCGAATTCTCGATGACCCATCTTTTCTTTTCTTTCCGTCCAAGATTTTACGGAAAATCTTCCGCTCGGTCACTAACAAAATGTTTTCCGCCTTAAGCATGAGTGTCCATATTTCGGCTCCATTCATTAAAATGGGACGTATCACCGTGCTGTATATTTGCAGCTTGGTATTTCTGCCGAGGAATTTTGACGTAAATACTTTATGCAAGCCGCGCAGCATTTAAGAGTGTTCTGGATCCGGATGTCGATCTCTTCCTCCCTGGTGTTAGTATCATTTAAAGTACATCCTAGATACCTAAATCAGACAGACTTTCCACCTATCGCTTTGTGGAATAAAGTATCTTCGGCTAATCGCGGGAGTACTGGTTGTACCTCTGCCTCTCTCTTCGGGGATACGGGCGTGAAGATACTTAACCATTAACTGCTAACCACTCGACCAACGGACAATAAAAACGTTTTTTTTATATCATACCATAGCAAATAAGCAGATGGGTCTCCTGATGGAAATAGACATCCTATAGACACCTAAGATGTTAATGGTGCGTTGCTATCTTGTGGCCAGGTCTAATGCCGCATTCATAAGTTTACCGGCTATCTTACCCTCCAAACCGGAACACGACAGTAACTAGCACTGATGCTATTGCGGCAGGAATAGGTAAGACGGTGGTACAAGACCCGGGCGAGACAATGTAGAACTCTACCACCTGGTAGCCACGATGGTAGTGACTCGCATAGCCAATCGGTCGCCTTTTACGACCTGCCTGGCAAAACGGCAGTTAGCTTATTCCTCAAAGGAGCCCAGGACCAACACGCAGAAAATGATGGGGGGGGGGGTTTAGACTTATATTGATACCAAAGTCTTTCATTTTAGCTCTACCATTGTAACTCTGCGTAGAAGGTAAAATAATGTTAATATTTCTAGTAGAAAGACATACAAAGTAGCTTTCTCATGTAGAATCCTAGTGTATTCATGGCAGTGATCGTCGGATTACATCGTTTGGTCACGTTTCAACTACCTACTACACTCCCACTTGCTATTCAATTCATTGTTAGCGCTACCATATGCATTTATACAGAAACTGATTTATTTAAATGCATCATACTTAGGTGTAGGGTAACCATGGTATTAATGGCTTCAAACACAAAATACCCTCTTTATTATTAACTAGCTGACCCGACAAACGTTGCTCTGCCTTTTTAATTACTCTTATTTTTTTTCTATATTTTCTCACATTTTAAACCATCCCAGGACTTCAACAATTAATTCAAAACCAAAATTAGCCAAATCGGTTCAGCCGTTCTCGAGTTTTAGCGAGACTAACGAACAGTAATTGATTTTTATATATATAGATACGTGAATTAAAAACTCTGTACTTCTTTTTAAGACTAAGACGCGTACGGTGGAGTATGAAATCTGGCACATTTAAATTGATTTAAATACAATATAGCCCATCGTTCGCCTTTTGCAAACTGTGTGTATGAACCAACACGGGGGATAATTGGCAGATGATAATCAGATGCTGTCAATCAGCCTTTAAAATTAGACTGTTTTATAAAAAATGTAGAGTGGGTGAGAGTTATGTGGACGAAGCAACGCAGAAAGAAGTTCTAAATAGCAAACAAGCTGATGGCTCTCCTGGTAGAAAAGAGATCATCGCCTATAGTCAGCAGAGATGAGCGGTTACCTAACCTTCCTAGCTGGAAAATAACAGTGACAATCATCGACGCTATTCCAGCGCGAACATATTGTTACGAATAATCTTGAAGCGTGTAGAGTTGGAGCGCGCGCACGCTAACTATCTAGAAATAAAGGAAAGAGATAGCTACTCCTGTTGACAAACAAATAGTTGACCTGGGCTATGCCATAATGAACTTTGCGGGATATGGCATAAGGTTCAGAGTAGTGTGTACTAGGATTTATGACTCATAACATGTTTACGATAAAAAGTGATTCATTGTTTCCCGATACATTTAGATTTTTCTGGATCCAGCTAGGACTTTACCCTGCCTATAAATAGAGAGGTATTGACAAACATAAGGCAGTTTTCATCAAGCGATCGAGAGCGATACATCAAGTGACCAGTGCGAAGCGAGAAGTGTTTTATTGTGTAGTGTTCTAAGATCAGTGATAGTATAGCGAGTGACTAGGGTGTAAAGTGTATTTTAGTATTACGTTGTGTTGTGTTGTGTAAATACACGGATTTAATATAAGTGGTATAAAATCTAGTACATGTAAAAATATGACGTTTCTGCACATCTCCATAATCAAAACTAAATGTGCTAGATTCTTTCCAGTTCTATCAGGCAGGTTGTAAAAGCCCACCGATTGGTTAAGCGAGTCACTACCATCGTGGCTACTAGGTGGTAGAGTTCTGCATCGTCTCGCCCGTGTTTGGTACCACCGCTTTAGCTATTCCTGCGCGATAGCATCAGTGCTTGTCAGGTAAGGTAGCCGGTAAACTTATGCATGTGGCGTTAGACCTCGCCACAAGATAGCAACGCACCATTAACATCTTTGGTGTCTATAGCCGATGGTTGACCGTTTCCATCAGAAGACCGATCTGCTTGTTTGCTATTTTATGATATAAAAATGTGTATTTTTTCTTGAACTAGTTTAATAATAAAATTCAAGAAGAGATACCTTGAGCTCTAATTCTAGGATGCGAGCCAAGCAGTCTTTGTAATTGCAAGCACTGATGCTGCACTATGGAGACTGGGATTAGTTAATATGGTAGGCTAAAATTCGGGCGTGTCATCATGAACTCTATCACGCAGTGTTCGCAATACAATGTCGTATTAGATTATACTACAGTAATGTACTGTTCGATGCCTTTATAATGCCCTAGGCTACTTTAACAAGGAACCTTAAGAAAGGTCCAATATTATTTTGTATGGCTAACCTAATATTGATAGTGTTGTTTACAGTCGATGACCCGTTTATCATAGGAATGTTTTTGCTCGATCACAGTAATACAAGGATGTTCTAGAATAGTCCACAATTAAGGTTCCCTTTTTTACTTTTATAGTCGATGATTTTCCATCAGAAATTAAATAAAATTAAAAGGAGAAACTTAGACATTTCAACTTGTAAGGGTTTGTTTGTGTATCTATTATGTTGCCATCAGTAGTACTGATACAGTAAGTAGCACTTGTAATTATGAATTTATATATCTAGAATAAATAAAATAATAAATTATATATCTATATTAAACTGTGTAATTCAAAAATTTCTACAGAAGCGAAGTGAGAACCAACGTCTCCTCGCCACGTCAAATAATTAAGGCTGGTCAGAAAGAACCCGTCAACGATTATTCAAGTCGCTCTTCGTTGCATGCATTCAAGAGAAAGAAGCTACTGTTCATACGATGAGAACAGGTCTTAACGTGAGGTCTAACTTGTGACTTTCAGGGATACAATTTTGGCCCCACAGGTTGACCGCCCCGTTGGTCGAGTGGTTGGCGACCCTGACTACGCAATCGTCGGGGCTCGGGTTCGATCCCCGACGGGGACAAGCATTTGTGTGATGAGCATAAATGTTTATATTTCCTGGTTTGGGTGTTTATTAAATAAATTCCTGCATTTATATATGTATTTCTATGTTCTAGTATCGTAACACAAGCAAATAATTTGCTTACTTTGGGGTTAGATCAGTAAGTGTAATTTGTCCCGTGAATATTTATATTTATAACCAGCTGTGTCCGCGACTTTGTCTGCGTGAAAATTTTCTAAAATAAAAGTAGCCTAAGTTACTTCTTATTACATCAGCTATCTGCCAGTGAAAGTCCCGTTAAAATCGGTCCAGCCTTTTCAGAGATTAGCCGGAACAAACAGACAGACAGACAGACCGACAGACTGACAAAAATTATAAAAAAATATTGTTTTGGTATATGTACCGTGTACACATCCATATTATGCATTTAGTAAAAAGCGGTTATTTTAATATTACAGACACTCCGATTTTATTTATTTGTATAGATGTATAGATTGATTGACTAACATAACGTATTGTTTCACCCTGTTTATTACGCCTATCTTCGTAGGAGTCCGTTTTATTATCAGCTTCTAAATTATTATAAAGTGATTTGGTATGTCGATAACGCTGACTAAAGCAATCAAGAGGGTATTACGAGAGTGAAACAATAAAATACGACAAGAGATTATTTTTAGCGGGTTGTATTGGACTGTCCTTGCGCTCCAATTCTGCTCTAGCGTAGATTCTTTTAACAGACCCTGAAGTAGAAATGCACTCTTTTCTGAGTAGACTTTTTGCATCTGACAGCACTCTTGCTTTCGACCAAAGCCAGACCACACAAGGGTTGGGCTTGCCACCGATTGTTACTATTTACCTCCAACGATTTTGCATCTAAGTACAATTTCGCCATCCCTCACGGTACGAACTCAGTTCTGAACAAACAGCATAGCTTTTATTTTAAGTCAGTATCTTTGAGGCCGTGATAATTTCTGTCCTAATAGCGTCAGTGCTTGTCACTGTCGTGTTCCGGTTTGGAGGGTAAGGTAGCCGGTAAACTTATGCATGTGGCATAAGATCTCGCCACAAGATAGCAACGCACCATTAACACCTTTGGTGTCTATAGGTGATGGTTGACTCTTTCCATCAGGAGACCCATCTGCTTGTTTGCTATCTTATACTATAAAAAAAACTCTGGGCGTGCCGAATGTATATTCGGCTGCAAACATAGCGTAAAACTAGTAACTGGTAAAACTGGTTGGATTGACTGTACCTGCTGTGGAATTATTTTTTATCATGAAAACTATCTTAAAACAAATCTACTTGATAAAAGAAGTAACTAATAAATAGAAAAAAATGGGTTAATGCGATTGTCACATCCCAATGCTTTTGCTGAATCTACGATTCATGTCGACTTTTATACTAAATAAGAGATATTAAAAAATAAGATATGGAGAAAACAACATAAAATATGTACCATAGGTTTTTCCGTGTTGTCCAGGCTCCCTTTAAATATTAGACCACCTGCACCACACCAAAGATTGGACCACTTTCTGCCAGGTAGTCCGTAGGAGTACCTGGTAGAACGTGGTCCGGTGGACGATAGAATGGCTAAGCAAGTCACTAGCATCGTGACTACTAGGTGATAAAGTCCTGCATTGTCTCGTGCGGGTTTCCTGCCGTAATAGTGTCCGTGTTTAGTACTGTCGTATTCCGGTTTGGTAATTGGTAGATAAGGTAGTCAGTAAACTTATGCTTGTGGCATTAAGACACTGCTACAAGGATAACAATGCACCATTAACATTTTTGGCGTCTATTGGTGATGATTGTCTCTTTCAATCAGGAGAGCCTTATGTTTGTTTGCTATTTTGTGATATAAAAAGGCTATAGGCATAAAGTCTTTGGCTTACTTTCTAGGACAATACTTTTGTCACATTACTATTGAGATGTTCGATTATCTGTTTTATTAAAAAATTTGCTTTTCTTTACTTTTTGCGCTACTTCTTTTAATTGGCACTAGTCTACTTATCGTAAGACGGCGAATGGGTCTCAATATAGTCTGTTATAATGGCTAACATAATAATACTAATGTTGTATACAATCCATGACCCACTTAGCCTAGGTACGAGTATGTTGTTGGCCCAACACTGTTATATGATTCTATTGAGAATTATTTGTTTGTTGTTCAAGAATCATCCTTAATAGGTTCCTTCATTACTTTATCACTAAAATCATTTATAGCATACATTGCTAACAATTAAAAATAATTAATTATATTCGCAGTCCCACGCAGCTTCTCTTGTGAGTAGAGAAACATCAACGTCAATGGGTGAGTTCAGTACAATTATTAAACTCAGAAATATTAATCAGATTGACAGAATTTTTAACTAAAATTTTAGCAGGACACTTTAAAGATACTAAAGCTCTTGATCAACGAAAAAATAGTCAACCTAACGTTTGCATATTTTATAGGCTTCATACTTTCGATTGGTACGGAATTTGTCTATTAATCAAACCAGTGAAATGTTGAAAAAAATGTTCTGGACTGAAATTTTTTAGTCAACCCATTTGCAATATACCAATATAAATGTCATTAAATTATTGGCATATTTAATTGGGGATAAAATAGTTTTCATCCATTAACCAGCTCGGAGACGGTCGTTCTATTGAGATCTTAGACTATGAGACATATTTTAATGCCGCCATTTCACTTTGTAAGTCAAGGTGTCATTATACAATTTTGACATGTATTCTATAGGTTTTGGCAGTTAAAGATAAGAATTGTGGTCTGCCGGAAACGAGCTAAACTCTCAGAATAAAAATTTGTTTACTCTGACAGGTCTGAGTAAGTTTGTTAGACATCTTAGGTTAGTAGTTATTCTAAACACACCCAATATAATCTTTCATATATGAGTATACTCTTATCTCCTGTTTCAGCTCCTTAGGGGCTTTGAAAAGAAAATTGTTTGGTATGGTTCCTCAACTGTCTACTTTCTAAGTTTTATCAAAATTGATTCAGTCGTGAAAGGGTAATTGTCTGACAGAAAAACAGATTTTCGCACTTATTATATTAATATGGATTGCTTTGCGTTACCTTCACAATGTTGTCTCAAGTTTATCTACTACATAAAAAAGATAAAACCTAACACAGACTGACTGACTGACAGACAACGTACAGTCTATCTTATTGGGCCTAGAAACGTGATACTTATCTTTTCTTTTACCACACAGTGGTACTTTTACCTGTGGAATCAATTACCGGTGGGGGTGTTTCAGAACGGATGCGACTTAGAGACCTTCAAGAAAAGAGCGTACTCATTCTTAAAAGGCTGGCAATGCAGTTACAAGAATTGATGTCTATGCAGCAGGTGCTATGGCTGTATAAGGGCAATAGTATCACTGAACATCAGGTGAGCCTCTTGCTCGGTTGCTCATTTTTTCTATAAAAATATTTCTTATAAAGAGGAAAAAATATTTCTTATAAACGGATGTAATGTGAAGTGGTGAGGGTGGGGAGGATGAAGCTTATATTGACAAAAATATTCTGACGGCAATCTAGTTTCTATAGTAACTGCGTGGTCTCGTTTAGAGAAGCGAATCAATATCTCAAATAATCTATCTATATCTATACATAAAATAAAATCGTAGGAAAGTCAATGTATGTCCGGGGTAAACTCAAAAACTACTGCATGGATTTACTTCAAATTTTGCATGAACATTGCTAACAGGTCGGACAACATATGGGCTACATATTATCACGCTATCACTTACGGGGGAGAAGCTGTGCGGAGTAAACGAAGTCCGCGCGGACGAAGTCGCGGGCAACAGCTAGTAAATCTTATAAATGCCTTTCCTTTTGGGTAAGTATGAGTTATTCTCTTAACTATTAAATAGTAGGCTATGGCTTGTTGAACTGCTACTTATTAAGGAGCTTTTTTATATCATAAAATAGCAAACTAGCAGATGGAACATTCCCCTGTGTTGGGCTCTTTTAAAGATCACATCGACTGCTGTTCTGCCAGGCATTTTGAAAAAGGCGTCCACTTGGCTATACATGTCACCACTATCGTGACTTAACTTGGTTGTAGAGTTCAGATACGTCTCGCCCGGGTATTTGGTAGCACCGCTTTACCAATTTCCACCGCAATAACGTAGCCGGTAGACTTATGTATTGCCATCTCGCCACCAGGATAGCAACGTACTAAAATCTTTGATGTCTGTAGGTCACGGTATCTGTATGTGTAGCTTGTTTGCCATCTAATAACATAAAAAAATAACCATCACGAGAAAAACATTCAAATAAATTTTAATCCATACTAATAATATAAATGCGAAAGTCTGTCTGTCTGTCTGTTACGCTTTCACGGCTAAACCGCTGGACCGATTTTCATGAAATTTGGCATGAAAGTAGTTAACGAGCCGGGGTCAAACATAGGCTATTTTTTTTTTCAAAAATTAACTCTTGAAGGGTTAAAATAGAGGATAAAATTTGTATGAAAAGCTATCTTGACGACATGTTAATCTACTCGCAAACGAAGCTGCGCGGGTCAGCTAGTAATCTATATATTGATACGTGAAGGGAAATGTTTGTACCCCTTTTTAAGACAATTGCGCAATCAGTGGAGTATGGAATTTGGAACAGTTGAAGTTTACATTGCGGAGATTTGCAGAAATCTAATATTTTTAAATAAATGCATTGTAAATGCATTAAATTAATAAAAAAATACACACACTACATTCTTGTGATATACACATTGACATACTAATATAGATATACATGATATTATACATACACGTAAAGGTACTATTTTCTTTGCGGCTAAAGTCAGTTGTCAATCTTAAAAGAGATTTTATTGTTAAATCTATGGTCGAATTTCGGCCACAGGAGATCGCTAGTATATTTTATACTTTCCTCTTAATATTGTCGAGTGATAAAAGAATAGTGATAAAAGTTTGAACAAATATTGGAAATAAAGTCTGGCTGGGCATTTGCGTTTTTGTGTCAGTACAAGGTTTGTTAAATGTTTGTATAAATGTGTGTACAACCTTTGTTTACATGTGAACCAGTATAATACATAACACGAGATAAGCTTTGAATGGAGTTATCTCCATAGGCGTATATAGAGGGGGCCGTGCCCACCCCAAAATGGTCTAGTGTCCATCCAAAGATGTTGGTTTACCGATTCGAAATTCTAAGCGGGGCACTCAAAAACTTCACAAAGAATCATTGAAATCAAATAGTTATCTAGTAGGTACAACCGAGAAATCTACATATGTACATACTTCATAGGTAAAATAGCAAAAGTAGTAAAACCAAAAATGTTGTTTGCTGTTTACCAAATGAAATCTGAAGGGGTCTAGGTTATATACCTAGAAGGAGATTTGGATTGCAGTCTGCAACAGTTTGAAAAAATGTTCTTCAATGCTGCGATTTTTTAACAACTCAAACCCCGGTTCATCAGTTAGTACTGCTGAATCATTACTGAAGCAATGTGTAAATAAGTGCGATAAAACTTGTAAATTTTCACTATATTGAATCAATGTATCTTAAATGCCTTTAAAATATTGGAACCGAAAAAAAACTTAAGTAGATTTATTTTATTTATTCCGTTAGAATCATTGCTTCAGTGATAAATGTTATTGTATGGTACAATCACATTTAATTTTATATTTAGCAGTAATATTTGTCACATGGTGTATTTCCTGACTTGATGAAGTCACCTGACAGTTTCCTGACTTGAATTCAGCAAAGTTATTTTAATTTTCAAGTTTGGCTTTTAATGTGATATCTCCAATTTTCGCCCTATCTCGGTTTTGCCAACCCTAAGTAAAATATTTGAAAAAATTATACTAGACCGA
Source organism: Apodemia mormo (assembly GCA_036924255.1). Classification (NCBI taxonomy): domain Eukaryota; kingdom Metazoa; phylum Arthropoda; class Insecta; order Lepidoptera; family Riodinidae; genus Apodemia; species Apodemia mormo. The sequence goes on along the minus strand of JAUPFN010000007.1, from coordinate 8,713,575 downwards.
TCTATTAGATACTATAAAATAAAAAAAATTAATGGTGTGTTGTTACCCGCATGGTGGCGTTTGACTTCCAAACTCTTTTGCTTTTAGAAGCCTGAATCAGTCTTCACCTTTGTATGCGACTTAATGAGAAAAAAGTATCCTTTTGAAACAAAAATAATTTTCCAAATCCCGTAATAAATAAAACAGATATTAAAAGTCCTCATTAAAGCTGAGGAGCCACAATTCAAAACGTCATCTGCGTAAATGTTTTATTTGTTGTTTCTTTTTTTTTCCAAATGTGCTAAATCAATTTCGATAACATCTGATCTAACAAATTAACTTACTTCCCGAAAAAAGGATCTAACAAGCAAAAACACTAAGGTGTGCTAAAGGGGAGGTAATTAACCTTTATTATGTTATGTGAATGTTTAAAAAACATTAAATCGCTAAAGGACCTGTGTCGGTCCCGGTTCCCTTTGACGAATAGACCAACTGCCATTCTGCTAGGCAGGTCGTAAAAGGTGAACGATTGACTATACATGTCACTACCATTGTGACAATTAGGGGATAGATTTCTGTAACGTCTCGCCCGAGTTTATGGTACCACCACCTTACCTATTCCTACCGCAATAGTGACAAGGTTTATCACTGTCATGTTTTGTTTTACAGGATTAATATAGTCAGTAGACTTATGCAGGTGGTATTGCCATGCCGCAACATGGACAGCGACGCACCATTTATATCTTTAGTATCTATAGGTGATGGTTTCTCTTTTCAGCAGGAGAGCCATACATTCGATATTCAATGATATAACATAGAAACTTGAGTTCAATGCGATGGAAGTCGATAGAAATATCTAATCTAGTATTTGACTGTTTAATTGATTTGACTGTTGTACTTAAATATAGAGCAACCTAAAATAGGTAGGGCACATGTATTACATGTTTATGCTTAAATAACATACGTGTTGTTCGACCTTCACAAAATACGTTGTGTTCGTAACAGAACGTATTTTTTGACACTGCTACGTTAAAAATATCTATAGACGGGGAGAATATTCAAAGTCATACATGTATAATCGCACGTGAGTGCTGTAGCACTTAAAACTATAGACATTTGTTTATTAGAGTTAAATAAATAGACAGATATCGTCACACCCTTTCTTTTGCAGGGCAGACTGTGCCGAACATCGAGATGTGGTAGAGATCTACATTGTTTCGCTGCAATAGTGTCAGTGCCTGTCACTGTCGTGTTCTGGTTTGGATGGTAAGATAGCCAGTAAACTTATGCATGTGGCATTAAGACCCCACCACAAGAATAGCAACGTACCATTAATATTTTTTTTGTTTATATATGGTGTTATAAGCACAGACAACATGAGTCCGTGGTTACAATCTAAAATACTGCTATAAGACGACCTTCACAGAGCTGGTTAATGGATAAAAAGTATTTTTTTATCCAATCAAATATGTCAATAATTATATTGCAAATGGGTTGACTAAAAAAGTATTTTTTATCCAATCAAATATGTCAATAATTATATTGCAAGTGGGTTGACTAAAAAGTATTTTTATCCAATCAAATATGTCAATAATTATATTGCAAATGGGTTGACTAAAAAACTTCAGTCCAGATTTTTTAAATTCCCGCTACGTACTAGTCAGAAGTAGATAAGGAAATTAGTGTTTTTGCCCCGGTTTTCGAAGATCGAGTTTTCATCAGATCTCCACGTTTTGAGGTCCTAGGAACCTCTTCCGACCATTTTGACAATGACATCAGTGTGTGTTTGTGTGTGTGTGTATGAACATCTTATAAATTTTGAACGGCTTGACCGATCGAATCGCGGATTGGATTCCACTCAACTTAGACTTCTTGAAAATTTGAACAAATTCGTTCCAGGAGATTTAGGAAAAAGCCTCAAAAAACCTAGAATGTGGTCAGTTTCAGTGGGGAGGGGGGTTCCGCTCTGGATATCATTCAATTTTAAGGTAAAAAATGTAGCTTAGGAAGAACGATTTAATGTGCTTTTCAAAGCACGGATAGCGAGCGGTGATTAGTTACATTAATCAATACATGAGAAAACATGGATACCTATTACTACTTGGCCACTGCCGCTTCTTCAACGCGTTTTACTACCAAAGTCAGCTTTCTAAGTAAGGGTGACACCATAATGGCTGCACTTAGGTGCGTCCATCCTAACTGGGTCACTGGTCAATTAATTGAGATTTCTTAAATTCATCTAGAAAACTTCAGTTACTTGACTTTGAATACATAGCTGACATAATTTTTAACAATATGGGATGTAATACTAGCAGATCATCGCTAGTTTCAGCTCTGTTCAAGTATTTATTGAGAGCTATGTCAAAAAAGACAATTTTTAAATGACTAGTGATGAATGTATTGTTAGTAGAGCAACACATGATTAGTGTCATGTAATGTCAAGATAAAACGATGTGTTCGACTTGTTTCCATCTGGGTTGGCTGTTCCACTAATTGTGTTATTTACCTCAGACCACAAGGTTGTCCCAAACAAACATTACATCAGAGTCAGACGATTTGTATTCACGTGTGTATTGATAACATAAAGTTATCCATCATTAACATTATAGCTACCATTATCTCGTCTTGTATTTTTACCCGACTTTATGAAAAGGACGAGGTTTTTAATATGGTTTTAAAGTAAAGTATCTTCACGCCTGTATCCCCGAAAGGGTAGTCAGAGGTACAACAAGTGCACCCACGGTTAGCCGAAGATACTTAGTCCAACAACGTGATAGGTGGCAAGCCTATCGCCAACCGGCCACTTTCCAATCCCGGGCAACGTTGTTTTTATCAGAAAACTGAAAAAACACATTTTTGAATTGCCCGACCCGGGAATCGAACCCGGGACCTCGTGTGGTCAACTCCGACACCGGACCAATACACCACAGAGGCGATATGGTTTTGTTTTAATATAAACATATAATAGCACACCATGACAGTAAAGACGTATGTCGTAACGCCAAATAATATGACGCTCTCTTATATCTCCACGCATCGCGTGTCGCACGTGCGTGTCGCACGCATCGCTACGCAATATATAATATTGGAAGTCAGTTGTTGCAGTATCAATTATATTTTTAAGAAGCTAATAGTCTATGATTGACCCCGGATCATCAACTATCTCCATGCTAAATTTCATCACAATTGGTATAGCAGTTTAGCCGTAAAAGTGTAACAGGTAGACTGACAGACTTTCGCATTCATAATATTAGTATAGAATTGATGATTGATACATGGATGTGAATATGGATTTATATCAAATGCATGGTAGTTTGTGTAATGTTTGTTTTAATTAATAATGTTTAAATAATTTAAAACTTTAATTGTGGCAAACATACTCTTCCATCCGCGTAATTGAGACAGGTGTTAATGGTGCGTAATTCCTATCTTGTGGTGAGGTCTAAAGCCACATGCATAAGTTTACCGGTTACCTTACCCTTTAAACCGGAACACGAAATCGATAAGCACTGACGCTATTGTGGCAGGAATAAATTAGGCGGTGGTACCGGACCCGGACGAGACAATGCAGAACTCTACCACCTAGTAGCTACAATGGTAGTGACTCGCATATCATAGTCAATCGGTCGCCTTTTACGACCTGCCAGGCAGTACAGCAGTTGGCCTATTCTTCAAAGGAGCCCGGGACCAACACGGGGATAAATGTCGATGGGGATTCGAATCGCGAAACGGAGATCGTTTCTCCTGAAGATGCTTCGGTTTCGAAGTGAAACGTGCGTTGAGTACATACATAAATTGTGTGCTTTTGTGCTTGGTGCCGACGTGGGACGTGAGTGTAAAAGTGTAGTGGATGTGGGTGGATAATTTGGCCGCTGGCGTCTTCTTTTCGTCCATTATTAAACCTACGTCTTTCTTTTTGGTACCATCGCGAAGGATACATAGAACAGTTCGCAGATAATAGCAAATTTAATTGATTTCACCTTTTTAATATTTTTTACAAGCAAATTATCCGTTAAACACAGATTAAGTGCTTGTTGAAATTAATTTGCGTTTCGGAAACCTGGCGTTAAACTACCGACTTAAACTAATAACTCTTAAGCAGGTGAATTGATGTCACAGGATTGTACGATGTACCTACTATACCTGGTTCTACACGATCCCCGTTCGAAGATCATCAGCTAGCTATTTTCATGAATTAATACTCTTCAATTGATGCACTTGAATCAGAAAAATAGTCTAGATAATAATGAATAATGATAGATGTGTCCGGTTTCTTATTTTTTATTTAAAGTTATTAGACCAACAATATCACAGTTTACATTTTATAAACTAATTTATTATATCACATGACAACCGGCTATCGTAAAGTGAATTAGAATTCGGCGTAGTTTCTGTTAAAAACAAATACGAAAGATTAGGTTTTTCGATATGACTAAAGCGGCGACCTTGGGCCGAGGTGTACAAAACAAACCGGAAAGTTATGTAAACGTGATAACACACAATTAATAGCTGATTCCGTCTGTTTATAAGTCTGTTTACCTACAGTGGATTGCGTAATACGTTTTTATCATAGTTGTGATAGTTTTCCAAAAGGGCAAGAAGTTTTATTCATTAAGGCCATCTGGTGACTACTGTCACATGTTGTTTTCTTTCGTATAAGCCCTAGTCCCAGTAGATTAAAAAAAAAAAATGAAAACATTACTGTTTACCAGTTACACCACACCATTATCTTAACCACCACAATTAACAATGCGCTCATACTTAATTTCACTTTACAACATTTATATTTTTAACTTCCCGCTACGTACCTATTTAGATAAGAAATTTACTGATTTTTCCCAAGTTTCGAAAAGTGAGTTTTCACCAGAAACCGGAACACGACAGCGACAAGCACTGACGCTATTGCGGCAGGAATAGATAAGGCGGTGGTACCAGACCCGGATGAGACAATGCAGAACTCTACCATCTAGTAGCTGCGATGGTAGCGACTCGATAGCCAATCGGTCGCCTTTTACGACCTGCCTCGTAGAACGGCAGCTGGCCTATTCCTCAAAGGAGCCCGGGGCCAACACGGGGAATTCCTGCCGCAATAGCGTTAATACTTCACTGTCGTGTTCCGGTTTGGAGGGTATGGTAGCCGATAGACTTATGCATCTAGTATTATGACCTTGTCAAAAGAATAGCAACGCCGCGTTGCCAACGCGCCATTAGTATCTTTGATGTCTATAGACGATGGTATTCTCTTTCTATCAGGAGTGCCATCTGCTTGTTTGCTATCTTATGTTTTGCGGCAGGAATAGGTAAGGCAGTGGTATCACACCCGGGTGAGACTATACAGATCTCCACTACCTTGTAGCCACGACGGCATTGACTTGCATAGCCAATCGTTGGCCTTTTAAGATTTGCCTGATAGAACGGTAGATGGTCTATTCTTCAAAAGGTGCCCAGACCAACACGGATGAATACAGTTACATTCTATAAGTAGTACATTTCATACAGTGGTACGTTATAAGCTAATATTGACACAAAACAGATCACCCTGAAATACCCATGGACAGAAGATGTGTATAAAATCGTATCAAATTTGATCCGCCACGAGTTTCGAGCGCCGGTGTCTTGTGTTGGAATGCATACATGAATTTTATGGCCGTAATATAAAGTAGCTTTTCACAATTTCAAACACGTACTATATCAAAACAATTTATCGGTATGCACGTTAAATCTAGAGTGTTCGATGACGGGTTATATTTTTATATTCTATTACATAAAAAGTAGCATCACGCTGGTTCCCTTCCGGGGTAGGCAGGGTGTACCGAACCTGTACAGACTTTCCGTTTTACCACGATTCATTAGTTTGTCGGCTGGCGGGACGAGTGGTCTCCATAGACCATTTCACAGGACCAGTTAACGATAATAGCATTTTTCTAGCGATAACCGGGACCTTAAACTTGTCATGCTTATTCTAGACGCGGGAGCAGTAACCTGTAACTGGCCAGACTCTGAGCTGCAACAAAGATTTTGGATTTTTGAGAAAAACCTCAACAACACTTTTACTCGGAAAATGTATCGAACCCAAGACTTCGAGATCCTAATCGAATACATCTTCAAAAAATTTTACAAGAGGGAAAGAGAACTACTCATAAACGTCATCACGGTGGTGGAGACTTGCTTTGCTTTCTCCACATTTAATCCCATTAACTAAGGTTTTTTTTAATATCATAAGATAGCAAACAAGCAGATGGGTCTCCTGATGGAAAGAGTGAACCATCGCCTATAGACACCAAAGATGTTAATGGTGTGTTTCTATCTTGTGGCGAAGTCCTCCAAACCGGAACACGACAGTGACAAGCACTGACGCTATTGCAGCAGGTATAGGTAAGGCGGTGTTACCAGACAGAGACTATGCAAAACTGTACCACCTAGATTGATAGCAGGGCCCGGATAAACATATAAATATTCACGGGACAAATTACATTTACTGATCCTACCCCAAAGTAAGCAAATATTTGCTTGTGTTATGGGTGTTAGTCAACGATACTAATACATCACTCTCAGGTCGAGTCACTACCATCGTGGCTACTAGGTGGTAGAGTTCTGCATTGTCTCGCCCGGGTCTGGTACCACCGCCTTACCTATTCCTGCCGCAATAGCTTCAGTGCTTGTCGCTGTCGTGTTCCGGTTTTGAGGGTAAGGTAGCCCGTAAACTTATGCATGGGGCATTAGACCTCACCACAGGATGGCAACGCACCATTGGCATCTTTGGTGTCTATAGGCGATGGTTGACTCTTTCCATCAGGAGACCCATCTGTTTATTTGTTATCTTATGATATAAAAAAACATAGATATACATATATAAATATCAGAATATATACATCTATATACATATAATAAAATCGTAGGAAAGTCAATGTATGTCCGGGGTAAACTCAAAAAGTACTGCATGGATTTACTTCAAATTTTGCATGAATATTACTGACAGGTCGGGTCAACATATAGGCTACATATTATCACGCTATCACCTACGGGGGAGGAGCTGTGCGGAGTAAACGAAGTCCGCGCGGACGAAGTCGCGGGCAACAGCTAGTAGAATATATACATCTTATTATTTAAACTTAAAAGTTTTAATATGTACCGGATTGTAAACTGATTATATAATCACTCATGAATATAGACACCCCAAAACTAACAACAACAGCCGACAGCGCGGCGCGTGATAAGATAAACGATATGCGCATTAACACCTATTTTGGGATATGAACAGTCGATGCGATAAGGGGGAAAGTGGGTTAGTACATTATAGTGCATTGTGTGGTACTGTAGAGTGTAGACACAGTGGCGACTCAGAACATAATACAAAGCACTAGCATATTTGTACACTATTAATATAATTGTATTGTGTGCGACCTCCATTTCACGTAACAAAACGTCAATCAAGTCGAAGCGCTTAGGGCTCTTACACATATAAACACGTTACACGATACAGCGTCGCATCGTGCTACGACTAGGGATGCAACATCGCTCACGCGTAGGGCTCTTACACACATGAACATTATATAACGTCGCGTCGTCGTGCTACGATAAGGGATGTAACATCGCTCATAATAAACATCGACATTAAGACATCGATTTTTTCTAAAATGACACATCTAAACTCTACTCGTGTTGGTCCGGGCTCCGTTGAAGAATAGGTCAACTGCCATTCTGCCAAGCAGGTCGTAAAATGCGACCGATTGGTTATAAGAGTCACTACCATCGTGACTACTATGGTAGAGTTCTGCATTGTCTCGCCCGGGTCTGGTACCACCGCCTTGCATAGGTATTAGAATAGTGCTGCCGCAATAGCATCAGTGCTTGTCACTGTCATGTTCCGGTTTGGAGGGTAAGGTAGCCGGTAAACTTATGCATGTGGCATTAGACCTCGCCACAAGATAGCAACGCACCATTAACATATTTGGTGTCTATAGGCGATGGTTGACTCTTTCCAACAGGATACCCATCTACTTGTTTTCTATATTATAATATAAAAAAATGTCGACCTCATGGCAACTTAGCACACAACTAAAGTCACCCATACTATTCGAAACTGTGTTATATTTTACTAGTTGTTGCCCGCGATTTCTTTCGCTTTTTTATATTATCAGATAGTAAACAAGGAGATGGCTCTTCTGCTGGAAAGAGAAACCATCGCGTATAGACATCAAAGATGTTAACGATGCATTGCTATTCCTGTGGCGGGATGGCAATACCACATGCATAAGTCTACTAGCTACCTTACCTTTCAGTCTGAAACACAGCATTGAGGCTACTGCGACAGGAAGAGGTAGGGCGGTGGTACTGTATACCTGGGCGAGACGTTGTGAAATTCTACCACCAAGTCACGATGCTAGTGACACGTATATAATCGATCACCTTTTACAACCTACCTGGCAGAATAGCAGTTGGTCTATTTTCCGAACCAAAACGTGTTTAGACAGTGTAGTTGAATTAGTCATGATCCCTAGCGCCTTAGGTATTTGTCCTAGCTGATGGTACTTAGGTACTATCGCTTGTATCGCAGAGAAGCTTGGACCGACAGCTTTACATTCTCTTACCAAGACTATAACACCACCACCAGACTCTGAGCTGCTATTGAGATTTAGATTTTCACATATACTTTATTATTATTATTACATTATTACATATTATTATATTAATTCACATAATACCCCAAAACACCTAAACAGCACTTGCCCGACCCGGGATTGAACCCGAGACCTCACGACGAACCTAATAGTCGAAACGCAAGACCACGAAGCAGTCACGTTATTATTAATTTAATCTTAATTGTTATTTAATTGAAACAATAATTATTTTGCATAACGCTACTCAATACGTTGCACGTAAGTAGGTCAACTGAAGTCATTAGCGCTCTACAAACAGCTGATGGCCGCGGGTCAACGACCTTAAGGTTGCTAGGACGATGAACCTCACAGTACAACCCTTAGCAGGTAACATCGATTTGTTTTCATCCCCTTACCCTCTTTATAAATATTTATATGTAGATTAAAGATTTACTTATTTTTGTAATCTTTGTGTGTGTGCGGCATAGAACGTCACTAACACAAGAGTAAACTGCATGTCTATTTATAATAATATGACCTTTGAGAAAACAGCGCTGAACAAAATATTATTCTATAGGAATATTCACGTATTATGGCGCTATTAATAAATGCTTACACCTGATGACTGTTGTGATCTAATGCGGCCGTATTTCAAACGTCAATTGTCATCAGAACAGAATGTACTGTTTCACGATTTCTATTTGAAGGCTACAAAAAAAGGAGTTCTTTGGCATTTTGATTGCTTATATATCTATTTAATTATTTATAGTTCGATTTAGTGATCGACCACAAAGCGGGGCTACCTCGTGATCAAGTTAGCGCCTATTGGCCCTACAAATTTCCTGTGTATTGGTAGAGTTCTACAGTCTCGCCCGGATATTGTATTACCTCCTTGACTAATCGTGCAACAATATAGTAGAATCAGTATAGCTGGAGTGGAAAATGCTTCCTGAGTCTGTGTTCCCCGACGAGTACAAAATCTTTAAGAGAAGAGTGAACAGGTACCTTCTAGGGAAGCGCGTTCCATCTTAGGCCTCAGCTTACCATCAAGCGAGATCGAGGTCAAGAGCTTACCTGTCGATAATTAAAAAAGTATCAATATTCGGTTGTAAGGGTAAGGTACCTAGTAGTGTAATAAGTATGTGGTATGTCCGTCTCGCTACACGGACGGCAACGAACCATTAATATATTTGGTGTCTATATGGTTCCTTTTTCCATCAGGACAGTCATCTGCGTGTTTGCTATACTATAATATAAAACTTCTTTGGAATTATGTAGAGATGTGGCTTTGCTCTGCTTCTTCTATCGGATCTATCATGGGGAATGTTCCGAGGAACTGTTTGGTTTCATTTCTGCCGCAGAATTTCACCATCGGACATCGCGACAAAATTCAAAATTTCATCCTCACCATCTCGATGTCTGTAAATCCACAACTGTGCGATTCTCGAGGCACTTTTTCCCCGCATTACTCCTCTGTGGAACCAATTACCGGCAGGAGTTTTTCCAAACGGATACGACTTAGGAACCTTCAAGAAAAAAGACTAGTTTTTCTTAAAAGGCCGGCAACGCAACTGCTAGTCTTCTGATAGTGTAGTTGTACATGGGCGGCGTTGATCACTTACCATCAGGTGAGCTTTCCGTCCGTTTGCCCCCTTTTTCTATAAAAAAAAATTATAATAAAATTGTTATCATCATAATGATGATAATGTTTAGGTAAAACCTTTTCTGAAACATGTTGAATACAATCATGTCAAAATATTCAACGTTTTGTAAGTGATGCGCGCTCAAAAAAATACAGCTATACTTTTATAGATATACTAGATACTTTGAGTCAAGAGATATTATTTAATATACTCATTTAAAACTACAGCATTATGACTGAAAATCGCTAAGATGACATAACTCCGTCATCCCCGTTTTTCTATCGATCGTCGATGCGCACAGATACTACAATGGCATGTAGGCATCGCCATATGGTAGACGTTCCACGTACTCGGACAAAACGGTTCGACTCGACATTCTTGTTCCGAACCACAAAGGACTGGAATATACTTCCTGAGTCTGTGTTTCCGTTGAGTACAACCTTGGGATCTTCAAGGGAAGAGTGAACAGGTACCTTCTAAGAAAGCGCGTTCCATCTTAGGCGGCATTAATAATATTGTGATCAAGCGCTTCCCTATCGATATTAGTGAATACTACGCAAACCTTTATGTAACCTGTTGACTATCATTTTTAAAACATATAATCGGATCAAAAACGCGTACATATATAGAACTTACTTGGAAAGCTCAACGTTTCGGCCAAATTACATTGACCGTGATCACAAGCAGACTGGCTGTACGCGTTTTTGACCCGTTTATATGTTTTAAAAATGATAGCAGAACGCGTTAGTTTAAAAAAACCTGCTGATGGCTGACTAGTTGAAAATTATAATAATAAAGAAAAAAAGGTGTGATAAAAATATATGTATGTCAAAAAAGTGTAAGTATGAAATCATCCTGTGTTAGTCCGGCCCCTTTTAATAAATAGGCTACCTGCAGTTCTGCCAGGCAGTTCGTAAGAGGTGAACGGTTGACTACGCGAGTCACTAGCATCGTCGCTACTAGGTGCTAGAGTTCTGCATTGTTTCGCTCTAATCTGGTACCCCTTCTTACCTATTTCTGCTGCAACAGCATCAATAATAAAATTATTATCACTGTCGTGTTCCTGTTTGGAGACTATTTTTTAACTTTCCGTTTCCACGTTTTGAGGGCCTAGGAACCTTTTCCGACTATTTTCACAATGACGTCAGCATGTCTGTATGTATGTGTGTGTGTGTGTGTGTGTATGTATGTGTGTGTGTGTGTGTGTGTGTGTGTGTGTAAACATCTCGTATTTTTGAACGGCTTGACCTATCGAAACATGGTTTATGGCATTCGATTGAATTCGCCGCTCAACATCGGTTTATCCGTTTGGGAGTAATCGTTGACGAAAAATTTTGAAAAAAGTGGTTTTTCGACATAACTTCAAAAATTTTTAACCAATCTTTTTTTGTTATTGTACGATATTTTAGAACGAAGAAAACTACGTCGAATGCCGTTTCAAAAATCAAAATCGAATCAGATTTTCAAGTTACAGCTTTTCAAATATTAAAATTATGTTGTTTTTAGCAACATAATTTTACATTTAATATTTTTGAAATAACTTTTAGGTTATTACACCGATTGACTTAAAAACCTTATCAGCTTTTCTCCTTTAAAAACTGCGTAAAATACCGTTAATTGGATCAAAATTAGTCAATTTGTTTGGGATTTATCAATGATCTGTAAAACGGTAGACCCTGCTGGCCATTTCTGAAATTTTCCCATAATGGAAGTATTTTAAGTTCAACGAAGCAAAAACTATACCTAAGCACGAATTTTTGAACTCAAAAAGTTCAAAACTCTTAAGTTTGTAAAAATAATAGTATGATCTCTTATAACAAATGAATGATCGGTTTTATGTTTTGAATGGCATTCAAAGCAATTTTTGAGCTCCAAGTTTTTTTATTTAGCTACAGTATCAACAGGTTAAAAATGTCGAAGAAATGTCTAAAATGTTTTTTCAAAAATTTGCGTCATTGATAAGTCCTGAACGAATCAACCGATTTTAATGCAATTTACGGCATTTGACGGAGTTTTTTAATTAAAAAAGCTGAATAGATTTTTAAATAAATCGGCATGTAATAGAATCTGAAAGTTATTTCAAAAATATCGAGTTAGTTTGATGAAAGCAACGTAATTTTAATAATTGAAAAGCTGTAACTTTTAAAAATTTAAGTCGATTTTAATTTTTGAAACGGCATTCGACGTAGTTTTTTAACTACTAAAACATTGAGGACGATCAAAAAATTATTGGTTGAAAAATTTCGAAGTTAAGTCGAAAAAAACACGTTTTTTTAAATGTTTCATCAAAGATCAACAGATAAACCGATTTTGATGCAATTTATGCATCGGACGCACTTTTTTGATAAAATTTTTTTTTGAAAAATTTTTTTGATAAAAAGAGCCGATTAGATTTGGTATTCAATCGGTACATTAACTTGGAAGTTATATTAAACAAGTACTGTTTTACCAAAATTTTGTTTGCTGACCAAACGAGAATGGATGGTAAGGTAGCCAGTTAACTTATGCATCATATGCGGCATTAAGACTCCGCCACAGGGATAGCAACGCATCATTAACATCTTTGATGTTTATAGGCGATGATTTTCTCTTTCCATCAAAAAAGCCATCTGTTTCTTTGCTATCTCATAGTATATAAATGAAAAAGTTTGAATTAACTCTTAATAGAAGTTTTAGATCAAGATTGCTTTATGGAAACCGACTTTGTTTTAACTCGAAATTGTTTAAGCGAAGTTTGCGTACACTTTGTTTAGTGTACTCCAGTATACTTGTTAATTAAGGACTAATTACACAGTCCGCGAAATAAAGTTTTATTGGTATATACGTAATTTGTTATGTATTTTAGGTCACTGAATAAAAATTTTTTTGTTGGCACCGTTTTCATGTTGTCTAACGTTGAGAATTGTCGAATCATTTTTAATATGTCAAATTTTATTTTCTTCACTAATCACTTTACATTTCCGCTTCGCTTTGTGTGCCCCAATTTTAGCTGTTTGGCAATTTGTTATAAATTTTGTAACTGTCAAGTTTTACGTAATACACCGCGTTCGTCTTTCTACTTTCTACATTTGCTGTCTAGTGCTTTCAGCGAGGACGTAAAATAGTTACAGTTCACTTACAACAGTATCTATCTAGATTATGAGTTATGACGAAGTGAGTTCGGCCCACTGGGATGGGCCGCAACGGGTCGGGGTTGACCGCATCGCAATGAAAAATATTATCTTAAAGACCTATTACACTATACGGTATTCAGGGACCCTTACCCTTATTTAGGGCAGTGTAATAGAATTCCTGGAGTAAGGATCTTTAATTAGGGCGAACGGACGGTCCCGGCAAGCCTTGCTCCCTAATCGCCCTTGTGGTGGAGCACCGTAACAAAACTTTTGGCGATTAGGTTAGATATATATATATATATATATATATATATATATATATATATATATATATATATATATATATATATATATATTTTTTTTTTTTTTTTTTTTTTTCATAGAAAAAAGGGGCAAATGAGCAGGAGGCTCACCTGATGGTAAGTGATTACCGCCGCCCATGGACAGCCATATCATCAGAGGTCTTGCAGCTACGTTGCCGGCTTTTTAAGAAGGAGTATGCTCTTTTCTTGAAGGTGCTTAAGTCGTATCCGTGCGGAAACACCCCCGCCGGTAATTGATTCCACAGAGGAGTAGTGCGTGGTAAGAAGTGCCTAGAGAATCGCACATTTGTGGATTTCCAGACATCGAGGTGATGAGGATGGAACTTTGAGTTTTGCCGCGATTTCCGATGATGAAATTCAACAGCAGGGATCAATCCAAACAGTTCGTCGGAACACTCGCCATGATAAATGCGGTAAAAGATGCTAAGCGAACTTACATCTCTGCGTAAAGCCAAGGAGTCAAGCCGATTGGAGACTGCTTGGTCGTAAACGATTCGAACCGCTCTACGCTGAATGCGATCAATCAATCAATACTATCAATCAATCAATATACAGAGCTACTGAATTAAATACGTATTCAAATGGCTCCTCTCCCATTCTTAAATATCTTTTAAAATCCACTGGTACAAGAGCACTGAGTATCCGTATATTGAATTGTATTTCAAGTATTGCTTGACCCAGATCCTTCTGCTCCTCTTTTTTTCTTCTAAAATATTTATGGATGCAACCAAAGCAATAAGCAATCACTTTATCACAGTTAAGGTAAAAAAGGTGCCGTGATAGTTCTCTATTCGCGTTCACATTCATACTTGTACAGTACAAGAGTGACAGTACAGAGAGTGAGGGGCCGGTGTTCAGTGCAGAGTAATAACCGACGCCCTTGCAAGGGGTTACGCGCTGACTATGCCTATTATATTAGCATACCGGAAATAATTAATGCTCATCACACAAATACTTGTCCCCATCGGCGATCGAACCCGAGCCCAGTCGATTGCGTAATCAGGGTCGATAACCATTCAACCAACGGGGCGGTCAATCACTACATAGTATAAAACAAAGTCGCATTCTTTGTCTGTCCCTATATCCCTATGTCCCTATGTATGCTTAAATCTTTAAAACCACGCAACGGATTATGATGTGGTTTTTTTTTGATAGATAGAGTGGTTAAAGAGGAAGGTTTATATGTATAATAACATTCAATATAAAGTCGAGAAATACTGCAATTTTTGAGTTTTCTGATGTCATGTCGTAAATTATTTTTTTTTTTTTCGCTTACATTGCAAACGCTGACTAAACCCTACGAGATTTATCAAAATAATGTACTGAGTATTTGTACACCTTGAAAAGGTCTACAGAAAACTCAGCGATGGTATATGTCTATCTCTTATGGATAACCGACAATAGCATTTTTTGTCATTTCCTTTTTCGAGAAATAATGGTTTTTTTTTCGAAGCAATTTTAAGCAATACAGCACTAATCCTTATCCAATTAAATACCTTAGATATATTGCCGATTTAATATAGAGCAATATGGCCGTTTACAGATTTAATTTAAAATGCAGGGGCATAGCGGTTGCGGGGTTACCGGCCGGACGGCGGCGCGCGCGCGGCATTTTCTGAAAACGTTGGGACACGTGATAATTTTCGGATAAATAAATCGACGGGTCCCAAGAACAAAATCGTATCTACAAAATTACCAAATTACAATATGTTTGTTTGTGGGAGTACATTGTAGATAAGATGATGTTCACTTGAGTATTTCCACAAAAAAAGACCAATAAATATAAAAAGTATATTGTAGATTTATGCTTGTTTAATGCGAATTTTATTATAAAACCAATTTAGTCTGATCTCTCCATAAGATTTTGTTCTTGGGACCCGTCGTTAATATGGGACTTCAGCTGAAAATCAAAATTTAGTACATTCTTTTTTTAAACTAAATATCACCATATAAAAATCATGTGGATGAATAGAAATAGTATTAACAAATTATTTGTTTTAGAGATTTTTAGCCTGTTTTCGGAATTTTATATGATCAAGTAAAGTACATTCTATCATGTAATAAGTTAGCACATTCCTTACATAATATCTTCAGGTATATCGTATAATGTTTGTAAAATTGTTATTTAATAACCAATGTAAAAAAACGTGATTTAGCAAACCAGTTTTTAATTTCCCACTACGTATGTAGATAAGGAAGATACTGATTTTACCTCGATTTTCGAAAATCGAGTTTTCACCAGATGTCCACATTTTGAGGTCCTAGGAATCTTTTCCGACTATTTTCACGATGACGTCAGTATGTCTCTATGTACGTATGTGTGTGTGTGTGTGTATGTGTGTATGTAAACATGTCATAACTTTTGAACGGCTAGACCAATCTAACGCGGTTGATGGCATACGATTGGATTCCGCTTAACTTAGATTTCCTGAAAATTTGAACCGATTCGGTCTAGAAGATTTTGAGAAATTTTGAAAAAGCACCAAAAGAAACAGTATTTTATAATATAACTTCCAGATTTATGTAACGAGTACAAAAAATAATCAGCTCTATTCCTCAAAAAACTACGTCTAATACATAAATTGCATCAAAATCGGTTTATCCGTTTGGGAGTAATCGTTTACGTGAACGAATACGAAAAAAGTGTTTTTTCGACATAGCTTCAAAATTTTTCAACCAATAATTTTTTGGTGTTCTACGATATTTTAGTACTAAAAAAACTACGTCAAATGCTGTTTCAAAAATCAAAATCGATTCTAATTCTCAAAACTTATAGCTTTTCAAATTTAAAATTACGTTGTTCTTAGGAAACTTACTTAATTTTTTTTAAATAACTTTCAAGTTAATTTATCAATTGACTTACAAATATTATCAGCTTTTGTTCTTTAAAAACTACGTCAAATACTGTTAATTTAATCAAAATCGGTCAATTTGTTTGGGATTTGTCAATGAAGAAAATTAAAAATAAAATGTTTTTAGACATAACACCGAAATGTTTCAACCTATCGGTTATTTAGCTAAAACAATATTTTAGATCTCAAAAATTGAGTTGAATGCCATCATCGTTTTCAAATATACAGCTTTTCAAAAATTAATAATTCTGCCATTTTTAACAAAATTGAACTGAAAAATCTATGCTTATAGTTTTTACTCTTTTGAGCTTAAAATACCTTTATTTAGTGAGAAGTTTCAGGGATGGCCCGCAGGGTCAACCACTTACACATTTTTTCGCCTTAAGGCGATTACACCTGCGAACGACCTTGAGTTAGTGACAGGAGCAGCGTAAGTACTATTCCGCACGACGACATCTCCAAAAGTCAAAGAATATATATAGTGGGTGCAGATACGTTTTAACATTTTTGTTTACCTATATGAATTTTATCATCATGAATCAAATGAATGTTGGCAAACTCAAAACCCATAACCGATAATCGGTCATTTATCGATTCATTTTATAAAAACGATAAATATCGAAAGGAAAAACAGTAAATATCGAAAATCGACAAAAGAATTATATGACAATTTTACACAATAATGACTATTACGTATCCTATTATCTTATAATACACAATACATCTCGTGTAGCACTTTATTTTAACACATGCAATTAACAATTTTAACAAAACCTTTGAAAATGTGATTTTGTAAAAAGTGATTTCTTAAATAACCTTTAAAAATTTAAGTTTTTGTTTCGAAATCTCGTAAGAAAAAGTAGAGATTTAATTTAATTGAAACCATATCTGTATGCTTTCAATTAAATTAAAAGGAAAATTTTAAACAGGTTGATTAATTTAGACTATTTGTATGTATAATATATTTAATTTATATTTATTTCATTCCTTATGATAGCAAACAAGTAAACAGTTTTCTTGATAGAAACATATAAACATCACCTATAGACACTAAAAATGTTAATGGTGCATTGCTATTCATATAGCAGGGTTAGAATAAAATATGCATATGTTTACCTTGCCCTCAAAACCAAATCACGACACTTAAAAACACCGACGCTATTGCGGCAGGAATATGTAACGCGGTAGTTCCAAAACCGGGTTGATGTGTTGCAAAAAACCAAGGTCGAAAAAAATAAACCTTTACGAAGTAGGCAAAGAGAACCGAGTGCAATGTGTCACGATCCTTGCAAATTTTTCTTGCTTCCTGCACGTTCATTACTCTCTTCACACAAACATGCTGGTTGCGAAGACTTCACTACCTTCAAATAGTGCCGGTTATTTATCTTTTTTCTTCAGACTTTTGCTTTTTAGTCGTTTGCTTGAATTATATTCGTTGTTTATTTGTTTTATTTTTTTGTACACTTATACAAAATATTTACAACATACTTGACCATCTAAAGCCATTAAAACATTCAAGCGTAAATGTAGGTAAGTACCTGAATAGTCTCAAATATTATTCAGCGTCCCAATTATTATTAAGCAGCAAACAAAGTTGTTGATAAAGTACTAGCTTTCAGCCCCTTAATACCCTCTTTTACCTCTTTAGGAGATAAAACTCAAAGTTTCCTTATATGCACGTTTATGTAATTGAAGTAAAGAGCATAACTTATAAATTTGAAAATATTTTGATGAAACAAATTTTATTTGTTATACAAACTTAACCACATTTTAATCCTTTTAAGGGATGAAATTTAAAAAACCTTAAACTCGTATTCATTTAATTGTGTTTAAAAACATAAATACTAAGTTTTAAATAATTTCTACAATATTCTACAGTAAACAATCTATTTTTCATATAATTCAACGCTTTTTTACCCTTTTAAGGAATGAAATGTATGAAATCCCTAAATATATAATTTTTAAATTGTGCTGAAGAACATAAGTACCAAATTTCAAGTTATGTTGACTATAAGCGTTTAATTTTTCATATGAATTGTAACACCCACTTTTACTCCTTTAAGAGATGAAACTCCGAACTTCATTACGCGCATGTTTCTTCAATTCGGATTGAATTGAATAAGCAGGTACTAAATTTTATGAGAGTTTACATAATATAAACTTTTTATTTTAATACAAACTTTATACACTTACCCTTTTAATGGATGAAATTTAAAAAAATCTAAAATATGAATTTCTTTAATTGTATTAAAAAGCATAAATACTAAATTTTTAGTAATTTCTACAACAAACAATTCATTTTTCATACAAAAATTAACTCTCCTTTTACCCCTTTATGGGATGAAATTCAAAAATGCGTATTTATTTAATCGTATTAAAAAGCATAAATACTAAATTTTAAGTAATAAACAATTTTTTAATACAATCATTAACGCCCCTTTTACCTCTTTAAGGGATTAAATTACATCATAAGAACAACCTCTGTAAAAAATCAGCCTTCCCGCTCCAAACTCATTATCTACTATAAAAAACGTTCAAGCGTAAACGAAATGTCCAATTTTTAAACAGCACAACCTTATTACTGTGCCAAACGCACTATCTGTATTATTACTCTTTGACTCTAATATGGAGAGCGGTATACGCTGACGTGCGGCACAACCTCCCCGTACGAACGCTACCGGGAGACTGACTTTCGGAGCGAGTGCTGTCCGCGAATGAAATAATAAGGTTTTTATTGATTTAATGGCACACTATAATGATTTTGTAAAATGTTGAACTTAAATTTTATAAAGCAATAAATTGTCTGTAATAAAGTGAAAAAATCATCAAAATCGTTTCAGTAGTTTAGAAGTTATAAGAAAATTCTTGCGTAAAAATAAGAGAGATATTCGATTTTTTTCGTCAAAAATAACAATAAAATTTGAAAAAACGAACTTAAAATTTAAAGTTAATTATATTTTACGTACAATGTATATTTTTTTTAAATTATTGGATTAATGGTTTAGAAGAAGTAGGCTTTCAAAGAGAAGTATATTTCGTAGTTTGGCGTATGTTATCGCCTTAATAAATCGCAGGGTCAAACCTTCAACGTTGCAGGCTTAGATTTGAGCGTTGACTGTTTTTCACATGGTCAACTTATATGTCGCTCTTTCAAGAGTAACCTCTAAAGAAAACATGTTTATATGTCTAATGACAAGAAAGCTGTGAACGTTGTATATAAAGACATTTTGTAATATATTAATGGAAAAAGTAAAAGAAATAGGTAAAAATGTAAAAACTAAAAATGTAGTACCTATATGAATTTAGATGTTTCAAAAATAGCAGGAAATTTAGAGGTTCCAAAGATAGCAGGAAATCTTCATGGTATAGGGAAAGGGGAATTGTTTGCGGGCCACGTGCAGTAATGTATAAATCAAAACTACTGCATCGATTTTAATCATTTTTTTACTGTGTGACATAGGCTGTATATTTTATACCCGTGCGAAGCCGGGGCGGGCCGCTAGTAAGTTATAAACAAACAAATGGTTCTCCCGATGGAAAAAAACAACCACCGTCTATAGACACCAAAAATGTTGATGGTGCAGTGCTATCCGTGTGACGGTAAGTTAATAGCATGGGTCTGTGTACTGTGTGTGTACCGGCTACCTTACCCTCCAAATCGGAATACAACAGTGACAACCAGGCGAGACGTTGCAGAATTTTACCTAGTAATTTCACCATTCGAATCATATAGATGATTCAAATGAGGGAAATAATTCAACATTTCTCGTAAGTATTCCAAAATCTGTTTTTTAACATGGTCAAATTGACCAAAATAATTTTAAATGTCTAAACCTTAGTATTTAAGTAAGTTATAATAGTAAATATCCCTTTACATAACATAAGGTATACATTATTAAATATCAACCAGATTATTAAATGGTTTTATTGAAAAACAATGTTTGACCTTCAATCTGGCCTAGTTGTGTAAACAACTAAGGCTACGCCGCCAGATGCGTAGCAGTGCTCGCTAACGATAAATATTAACCGAGAACAAAACATTTAACAGGCTAATAATAAAATAACACACAAGGTCTATAATAAAATAAATAAATAGTGTAATTTAAGAGTCTCTTGAGCACTCTGTGGTATTCTATAATTTCAGACCTTGGATAAGTTTGCCCTATTCCTTACACTACCTTTCATTTCTGTTGCATCACGGCAGTTCCATATAACATTTCGCGGAAAATTTGTAAATTAAATACCATAATTTCGGCTCGACCGGGTCTGGTACCACCGCTTTACCTATTCCTGCCGCAATAGCGTCAGTGCTAGTCGCTGTCGTGTTCCGGTTTGGAGGGTAAGGTACCCGGTAAACTTATGCATGTGGCATTAGACCTCGCCACAAGATAGCAACGCACCATTAACATCTTTGGTGTTTATAGGTGATGGTTGACTCTTTCCATCAGGAGACCCATTTGCTTGTTTGCTATCTTATGATATAAAAAAAATTCTTCTTTAAGTTATGAATTTCCGTAAAGTAACGCCTGAATCTGTTAAATATCTTAATGAACTGAACTGAATTGGACACAAACATCACTAAGATGACCTAAACCAGTACCTACTTCTACTATATTTACTGTTAGTATAATATTGATCGATGAGTTTGTATATCTTGGATGTGCTTTTAGCCGGGATGGAAGGTACCGCTGATATAGAAAGAAGAGTGTGTGCGGGGAACAGAGTGAACGGAGCGTTAGGGAAACTACTCTAAAGCACTGTCCTTAGTCGGGGGCCCGCCTTGTCCTGTATAATTCTGTGCTTGCCTCAACGCTATTGTATGGAAGTGAGAGCTGGTTACGTAAGAAAGTGCATGAAAATAGAATTAACGCGGTCGAAATGAGATCGTTACAAAAAATCTGTGGTGTAACACTCGCGGATCGCGTTCGTAATAATGAAATGAGAGAGAGGTTGAGATTGAAAGAAAGTATCCGTGTAAAAATGAGAAAGGGCATGCTCCGTAGGTTCGGACATATTGAAAGAATGGCAGATGAACGGTTAACAAAACAGATGTACAATGCGAATATAGATGGATGTACCTACCCGGGGAGACCAAGACTGACGTACCATGATCAAATCGGTCGGCTGCTGTCTGAAGGTGGTGTCAAGAGTCTTCGAAACTGGCGTGTTTGTATGAAGAGAGTTATGCACGTGCAGGAAGCAAGACAAGTCTGTCTGGATCGTGACATATAACACTTAATTCTCTCTGCCTATCTCGTAAGGGATTTGACGTGAAGATGTGTTGTTGTTGTTGTATAATATTGTTTTTTTACAATATATCACTTCATTGGCAAAAATCTGAAAGTTTGCTGTGAGTTTCCACTTTATATTTGTTGTGTTTCCATTAGACGATAAGTTTTACTCACTCAGCGTGGTACTAAATTCATGAAAAACAGCTGTAGTGCATCCAATTCCTAAAAAAGAAGATAACTCTAATCCGTTTAACTATAGTCATAACCTCCTTGATCCCCAAAATTATGGACAAAATCAACAAATTTCAGCTTCTGAATTAGGTATTTAGAAGAGCATCGGCCTATTAGTGACCTTCAGTACGGTTTCCGTCGCGGCCTCTCAGCTAGTGATCTAGTATACTTGACACATCGGTGGGCGGAGAGGGAGGCATTGGCAGTTAATTTGGACATAGCTATGGCCTTTGATCGGGTATGGCACAAAGGGCTTCTCGCGAAGCTCCCTTTCCGAGAAATTATGCAAGTGGTTCACCAATTTTTTGGCTAATTGGAGCATCAAGGTTGCGGTTAACGCTGCGTGCTCCGACCTTAAACCTGCCAATGCCAATGTCAATTTGCCAAGGCTGCGTGCTATCAAAGACACTCTTACATAGCTGCATATCGATGATATGTTGCGAATTAATAATATACATTGCTATGCAGATGATAGTACTGGTGCTTCTTCATACTCCGGTCGTACTGGCATTGCTCGGAAATAGGTTGAAGAGTGCCGGAACAAGCTCGTGTCTGAAGTCGATAATCTTTTTTCTTTTAAAATAAATATTTTAGTCGCCTCTGTGGTCTAGTGGTCCAGTGTTGGCGTTGACCACACGAGGTCCCGGGTTCGATTGCCGGGTCGGGCACATTAAAAAAAAGTGTTTTTTTTTTCACTTTTCTGAGAAACACAATGTTGCCCGGGATTGGAAAGTGCCCGGTTGGCGATAGGCTAGCCACCTATCACATTTGTGGGACCAAGTATCTTCGGCAAATCGTGGGTGCACTTGTTGTACCTCCGCCTACCCCTTCGGGAATATGGGCGTGAAGATACTTTTTTTTTTAGTTTTATGTTATCTCCATATCATAAGTTATAATTAAAATTGGAAACGAGCCTGTTATTGGAGCGTATATTTAAGTAAAAAACACTTATTTTTAAGCTAAAAATAAGAATTAGTCTTAATTATTTACTTAATTAAAGAAAAATTTTTGAGGTTCTGAATTTGCTAGCAATAATAAGACAATAAGACACACTAATAAGGCGCTTTAAAAAGCCTCTAGAAATAAAACACAATAATAACTAACAATCATAATTTAATACAAATTTTCATAATTAATTATTTAAAATACCTATATCTGTTCATTAGTATTCTATTAACTCAGATAAATCTCA
The DNA here is from genome assembly GCA_036924255.1 of Apodemia mormo. Taxonomy (NCBI): domain Eukaryota; kingdom Metazoa; phylum Arthropoda; class Insecta; order Lepidoptera; family Riodinidae; genus Apodemia; species Apodemia mormo. The sequence continues at coordinate 8,690,411 of JAUPFN010000007.1, read as the reverse complement.
ACTCAAATTCTGAGGTAAACTTCAGAATATAACTAGATATAATTACCAAAATATTTAAAAATTTACATCAAATTTTGCATGAATATTATTAACAGGTCGAGTCAACATATAGGCTAAATTTTATCACGCTATCACCTACGGGGGAGGAGCTGTGCGGAGTAAATGAAGTCCGCGCGAACGAAGTCGCGAGCAACAGCTAGTAATCTATACATATAATAAAAAGGAAAGTCAATGTATGTCCTGGGTAAACTCAAAAAGTACTGCATGGATTTACTTCTAATTTTGCATGAATATTACTAACAGGTCGGTCCAACATATAGGCTACATATTATCACGCTATCACCTACGGGAGAGGAGCTGTCCGGAGTAAACGAAGTCCGCGCGGACGAAGTCGCGGGCAACCAGCTAGTAATAGATTAAATTAATAAAAAGAAACATACAGTACATTCATGTAACATACATAATTATATACAGTATACACTCATGTATATTGTTTTATTAACGGCGAAAGTCTGTTATCAAACTTTATAGAGGTTTTATTGCTTATTATTGCTTAGTCTGTACTCTATAGTCGAACTGCGAACGCAGCGCGATCGCTAGTACCAAAATAGTTAAAATTCAAATAGACGTTTACTGCATTTGTCAGTTTTGTTAGTTGACGAAATAACCAACAGGTACTGTTCCCTGTTGCTGCAATTTTAACGACTATTGCTATTTTTATTAGCGACTAGCTGAGCCCGCGACTTCGTCCGCGTGGAAAAATTTCGAAAAAAAAAAGTAGCGTAAGTTACTCCCTATCACATCAGCTATCTGCCAGTGAAAGTTCCGTTAAAATAAGTCCAGCCGTTCCAGAGATTAGCCAGAACAAACAGACAGACAGACAGACAGATAAAAATTGTAAAAAATGTTATTTTGTTATATGTACCGTGTATACATACATATGCATTTCGTAAAAAGCGGTTATTTTAATATTACAAACAGATACTCCAATTTTATTTATTTGTATAGAAGATTAGCTGTGCAGGCGGCTACCACCTCATCGGCTCAGTCTGATAGTGGTTCTATTTTTTTGCACGGAGCCCCAAATATCTTTCTAAAATAAAAGAAGCCGAAGTTACAGACATACGACAAATTTTAAAATTATTTTTTTTGTTGGACAACGTACAACAAAGTAATAACTAACGCGTAAACATTTATATGTACCTAAAAACTGTTATGTACCGCCCCGTTGGTCGAGTGATTAGCCACCCTGACTACCCAATCGACGGGGCTCAGGTTCACTCCCCAACGGGGACAATTTGTGTGATGAGCATAAATGTTTGTATTTCCGGGTTTGGGTGTTTATTAAATATATTCTAGTATTTATATATGTATTTATTAGTATCGTTGATATATATATATATATATATATATATATATATATATATATATATATATATATATATATATATATATATATATAACTTTCCAATACCGGGCAACTTTGTGTTTATCAGAAAATTGAAAAAACACTTTTTTTATGTGCCCGACCCGGGAATCGAACCTGGGATCTCATGTGGTCAACGCCAACGCTGGACCACTAGACCACAGGGGCGACTGGTTTTATATTTATTTATTATTTATTATTTTGACATTAAAGTGACTTAACACTTTAATTTTATTTAAATTTTAATCTGACTCCGGAACTTTCAGGCTTTTCGGATGGATCTAGGGATAATGGTAACACACCACCACTAGACTCCTGATTTTTCTAGATAGAAAAAAAAGAATGGTTAGTCCCGCCGTTAATCGAAAACAGGACTTCATAATTTAATCCGAAAATCGAACTCTAAAATCAACGAAACATTATTTCATAAACAAATTGTAGAATATTAAGACGGTAAATATTCTACAATAATTATAAACGGTAGAGTTCAGAGTAAACACGTTATGGGGGAGGGAGGGGCCAACGAAGTGTGACATTATGTGACATTGTTTTATCCAAATCCGTTTAGTAGATTGAGTAACAAACATATATCCAAACGTCCATCCATCCAAACATCCACACTTTCGCATTTATAATATTAATATAGATTTTCAACGCCACGAACACCTGCCGTGTGATCGAAGTTTTTTTGAAAACTCCTTAAGGAACGTATGCACTTACTCTGGGTATGGTTTAATGCAGGTGCTTAGTATTAAGAAAAAAACTTTTAGTTAGTTGTTCACACCTTGGTTAGTACGAGCGATTACGAGTAGTAATCAGCGTCTATTTACTTTACTACGCTGATTACTCGGTTTTGCCCGGGTGACCTTCAACAAACCCGGGACTGAATAATAGTGATAGAATTCCTTTGTACCTTTTGGGGTTAGTGCTTGTCACTGTCGAGTTCTGGTTTGGAGGGTAAAGTAGGCGGTAGACTTATACATGTTGCATAGCTGTCCTGCCACACGGATAACAACGCACCATTAATATATTCCGTGTCTATAGGCGATGGTTTTCGCTTTCTATCAGGAGAGACATCATGCCTATTTGCCATCTTATGATATACAAAAGCTATCTAGGAGTCATATAAGGCCTGCCAGATTGAGCAAAAGAAAGTTATGATATTGGACCAAGCAAGCGAAGTCGCGGGTAATATATACTAGTGAGGCCATCATTTATTATAAACTAGGGCATCTCGAATTGTTTTTTAATGTGAGCGATAATCAAAGAGCTATTCAATACCAATTTTCATGAAGTTAAATGTTTTACACAGCGGTGAGCTGCGCGAGACGCGAGCCGCCTGTACACAAGGTCGGTGCGTACGTGCCCCTAGCAACGCAGCCGTAGACCGCGGCCTAATTCCTCGATAGCCGACATTTGTATCTGTATTTAAACGTTCCCGTTCCTTTATTAACCAGCTTACACAAAAGAAGAACTAAGAAGATTAAAATGTTAGTCTTCTAATCTGTGAAAGATACACCATCAGTTATTCTATCAGCCAGCTTGTAAAAGGCAAACGATTGTCTAAACATGAAATTACTTGCTAGTTACCACCATTGTCACGATTAGGTGGCAGATTTCCACAAAGTCTCGCCCGGGTTCAGTAAGACTGCTATATACCGTACCATTTTACCGTACAATTGTACTAACAAAACTACATAGTTTTGTTAGTACAATTGTACGATTTCGCCTTCACGGCATCTTTAGAGCTACGACTCGTAGCCCTGAAGATGCCGTAAAGACGAAACCGGTTGGCGATATTAATAAACCTAGCTATCGCCTGTGGCCGAAATTCGACCACAAATTAAACAATAAACTCTTTTTTAAGTTTTACAACTGACTTTAGCCGCGAAGAAAAAAGTTTATACATATGTGTATATTATCATGTATGTCACGTGAATGTAGTGTTTGTAATGTTTATTTTTTTGTTATTAATTTAATGTATAATTAATGCAATTTATTTTAAAATATTAGGTTTCGGCACTCCTCCGCAATGTAAACTTTAACTATGCCAAATTTCCTCCGATTCTATCCTCCACTGTTCGTGCAGTTATCTTAAAAAGGGGTCTCAAGTATTTCCTTCACGTATTTATGTATGTATATATATATATATATATATACATATATATAAATATATATATATATATATATATATATATATATATATATATATATATATATATATATATATATATATATATATATATATAAACGCGCCCATAAAATCCTGGCGTCTATAGAAGAAGATTGTTGTCTCTTGGCATTCTTCTCCTTCATTATACGAATGGCAATTATCAGAGAATGGAAAACCATCTGCTTGTTTGCTGTCTTGTGAATGATTTAAAAACAAAATACGGCGACCTCATGGGCATAGGTACTTCTTACACGTATGTTTCCTGAAAATCGATGTTTAAGTTTCAAATTTGAAGTTTGTTTGTTTACAGCTTTTTTGTTTCCAGCGTATAAAGAAGTATATATCGCCGACTTGTCTGATATGAATGTCAATGTAAAATCAGTCATCTATCAGTTTTTCTGGGAAAATATTAAAAAAATTCAATACTTAAATACTACCTATTATGGGCTCCCTAAATATAATAACTCATTGTAGCAAAAATATTTACAATTATGCATAAAATTATTTAAGAGATTTGAACATTAATTACGCTCTCCTGTAAACCTCAGTTTTTGACATGTCTCTTTATACCTACGTAGGGACCGTCGAAATGGTCTAACACATCATAGTCTAGTCGCACCACCGGTCATCCAATTCCGGCAAATTAGAAGGTAACTGAATTATATGCTGGGGCGACACTAACGAGTAATGCCGTTAATTATCGCGATAATGGAGGTTTAATGTAGATTCACATTGCCGTTTTCCGTTCTTTTCGTTTGTATTTTTTTTTGTTCATTAATGATAAAATATGTTCATGTACTTTAACCGCCCAGTTGATCAGGCGGTTAGCGACCCTGACTACGCAATCGACGGGGCTCGGGTTCGATCCCCGACTGGGACAAGCATTTTATGAGCAATAATGTTCGTATTTCCGGGTTTGGGTGTTTATTAAATATATTTTAGTATTTATATATGTATTTCTATGTATTAGTATTAGTAGCTTACTTTGGGGTTCGATCAATAAGTGCAATTTATCCCGTGATTATTATTACTATTATACAATAAAAATCTTCACTCATCAAACACAGAGTAGCACCCACAACCTCCATCTTGCTTGAAATCCAAAGAACACTAATTCAAGTGTGGTCACTCTATTTAATGCGTTAATAATTAACGGCATATTTATCGCGAAGATGGAGATTGACATTTCCTGTTAGTGTGGCCCTAGAATAATATGTCGAAGCCACATTATCATGAGAAGATTCGTTGAGCGTTGTCGCGATAAAACGTCGTGACTGTGCTAAGGAGAGTTAGGTGGCCACGTACGCACATATATTCGCATATGTGTATAAAATACTTCTCGTTTTAACTTGTAATGCGTATCTATGAACTCAATATTTTTGAAACAAAATGAATTTAGTTGCGGTATGTCAGGGCCACATTATCGCCCGAAGGTCTCGTTAAAATTTCGTGACGGCTACGGCGAACTAGATGGCCACATATAATCCAGTAACAAATGTAACAATAATCTGTCTCCTTTCAGCTTTCAATGTGCATCATTGCAAAGCCAAATAACTTAGTCGCGAAAGAAAACTTGTAAAAGCCACAACATTCGCGATTTAATGAACTGATTGGCCACAAACATCGTGACAACGTGAACTTTCGCCGTAGAGAGATAATGTAGTCGCGATTAAGCGCCCTTCCATTGATGATACTGAAAATTTTGTAAATTGGCTTTACGACAGACTGGCATATGAGGGTTTTTTTTTGTCAAAATTTTGTAGTAACTCTCCTAAAACTTAAGTATCTGGGAAATTTTAAAGCTAAAGTTTGAAAAATCCAAAACTCTACTCATAATGCTCCTTGGATCGTGAAAAAAAATTAATAGACAAAAAACAATGAAAAAATGAGTGTAAAGAAAGATTTATAAGAAAATAATAAAAAATGTGTTACGGAAAACGTACTTTTTGTCGGTAGTACCGATAGTCGGTAGAGTTCTGCAACGCCTCGCCCTAGCCTACTACGACCGCCTTGCACTGCCAGGATAGCGTCAGTGTTTATCACAATCGTGTTCCGGCTTGTGGAGTAAGTTAGTCGGTAAACTTATACATGAGGCATTACCTCTTATTATTACTTACCAAGAGTAACAACGCACCATTAACATTGTTAGTTCATAAATGATTTATGTAGTTCTGATGTGACAAACATTATAAAATAGATGAATTGAGAATCCTTTTTGGGAAGTTGGTTGTAAATAGCTCTTGCCTCTCTAACGTTCCTCTTGAAGCACAGGTACAGCGAGAAAATGCACTTTTGTTATGAAAGCGTCTCGAGTATTTTCGACAAGTAAAACGTTCGCTCTGCTAAAAGAAAAATGGAAATAGGCCAAGGAAACTGTCAAACAAAAGCTCAACCGCGTCACTACTGGATAATTATTTACTAACTTTATCTTCATGTTTACTAATCGTGAAAAAATATACATGTTTTGACCATCGACTACAGTAAATATTATTCTTCTTTTATATATCACTAGCTGTGCCCGCGACTTCGTCTACGTGGAAAATTTCTAAAATAAAAATCCCGTGGTTTTACCCGCGTAGTTCCCGTTGCCGTTAGATTTCCGGGATAAAACTGTCTTTTCTCGGGTCTCAAACTATCTTCGTAACAAAACTCATCCAAATCGGTTGAGTGATTTATGCGTGAAGAAGAGACAGACAGACAGACAGACAGACAGAGTTACTTTCGCATTTTTCATATTAGTATGGATAAGATAGCAAACAAGCAGATAGGTCTCCTGATGGAAAGAGTCAACCATCGTCTATAAAAACCAAAGATGTTAATGGTGCGATGCTATTTTGTGTCGAGGTTTAATGCCACTTGCATAAGTTTACTGGATACCTTACCCTTCAAACCGGAATGCGAAGAGATAAGCATTGACGCTATTGCGGCGGGAATAGCAAGGTGGTGGTAACAAACCCGGGCGAGACAATGCAGAACTCTACCCTCTCATAGCCACGACGGTAGTGACTCAAATAGCCAATCGGTTGCCTTTTAGGACCTGATTGACAGGACGGCTTATTCTTCAAAGAAGCCTGGACCAAGACGGGGGAAAAACGTTACTAGGTGACCCGCACAACTTCGCGCGCCAGTAGATTAACATGTTGATATAGTTTTTCGTACAAACTTTTATACCCTGTTGATTTTGTGATTTTTGAAAAAAGGTAGCCTACATATGTTTGACGGTAAATCTTCAACTACCTTCATGCCAAAAAACAAGGGTAGATCCATATGTGGTATTTAAAATGATCGTATTTAGTTAAATCAAATACTGTAAAAAGCCTTGTATTTAAAAAACCGCTTGTATTTAATATTTAACAAGGCATGTGAAAAAAGATAATATTTTTCAAATGTAGTCTTTATATTATGAGCTATTTTAATTGACATCCGTGTTTTGTTTTATATGTCCTACTTAAAATGATGCCATCTTAAATTAAACAAGATGGTAGATTTCTGATGAAAATTTCAAGTGTCTACATATCTCTCTCTGTTTAAGAGATAGATTCCTGTAATAGACAGTCAGAGGAGGGATATTGATAGGGTTCCGTTTGCCACCTTTTGAGTACGGTACCTTATAAAACTTTGCTAAATAGTTGCACCAGTCCAGTGGTCTAGCGGTACCAGTTTCCATGTATGGAAGAGGTCTTGGATTTGAGCCCCAGGCCAGATGATTCGTTATAAATAAGTTTTCCATTTATTCTGTAAAATATAATTTGCCCGAAACCAGGATATATTTCGACATATGTGTTTTAGCACTTATTTCGTGCTAGTGTAAACTTTAAAAACTTAACGCAGAAAATGTGTAACACTCTATCTAACTGAGCCACTGGTCGCGTGGTTTAATGTGGTAAGATTGTGAGTCTGCCGTCAAATTCGTGAATGTAAGTAGTAAAATATTTTATAATTTTAACGTTTAAATTACTTAATGAAAAAAGTCCCATCACCAAATTGTAACGTATGCGATGTAGTAGAAGATGTACAACATGTTCTGATGGAATGTGCCCGGAACGCAACTTTGAGAAGAAGGTTATTTAGCAGTCAAGAATTAAATGTTGGGCTCGCGAACAGTGTCTTAGCTGAGCCGTTATCCGACAAAGCTAAGATACTTTTCGGTTTAGCTGACGCGGTGCTAAGTAACAGATAACAATATTGTGTATGTTGAATAAGAAATGTGCCTTATAGGACGATGTGGTCGCTCAGCGACAAAGTCTTTAAATTAATTTTTTAAAAAAAAGTTTAATTTTTTTTTACATTAATAATAAAAAAAAAATATCATTACGCAATTGTGAACGGGGGTTTTGCTTCCGGGTCCATATATTGACACTTTTATACAAATAATTCAGTTTGTACATCCAGTTAAACTAAATACCTTCTTAAGTCACAGACTCAGACACATCCATGAAGCTGTATTATATCTGGAGGCAATACTTCTAATACCTACATGAAACACAACTTTTAATACTGCTGTCATCTTTCGAGGTCTTATTCTCTCTTTCTAACACAGCTGTATAAAAAGAGATAGCGAGCGCTCATAGAATGAGATGTGACTTAGGCATTTCTTTCAATTGATTAAAACGAGTGCTAGCTCCACCTGTACCTAACTTCATGGATACATCTAACATCTCAATTTTTCAAATATATTTAATTGTAAACAAAAGTATAAACAAATCTGCTCTATATTGTGAAAAAAGTAGAATAGATTCTCTTTTCCATTTAAGTATAGGTTCAGTTCCCTTTTATGAAAGGTTGGTTAATGGACTTGTGTCATGGGCGTCTGCTTATTGGCGAGATTACCATACAATTAGCATAATACAGGTTGTTTTGTCCGACCTTGTCGTCATTCTTCAATAAAATGTTTCTACGACGACTAGCTGTTATTCGCGACTTCGTTCGTGTGATGCTGCGGCTATACTTGCGTCTAACGTCACAAAGCTTCGCGCAATGACACGATACATGCAGTAACCGGCTATTATCGGCTATCGTCGCAAAACATTCGGACTGCGTTTGCCTTAGCGCGCTAATATCTTCGGGACGATACACGCGATGCGGCCGAAGGGTGACCCAAAATTATTTCTTAATTTTGTTTAGTCGGGTTAAAAAGTTGTTATGTCAGTGTCACTCATGGATAATCTAGTATTCTAACGGTCAAAGAATTTTGATAAAAATGTTAGAACTATTTTTTAAGTTTCGTTAAAAAGATACAAAAATACGAAAATTCGAAAATATGAGAATACGAAAACACGAAAATACAAAAATACGAAAATACAGAAATACAAATATTTTCTCTTTACAATATTATTAAGTATAGTTATAGAAGTATATAGAATGTGTTCTTGTTTGATGGGTAAGGTAGCCGGTGAACTTATTCAAGTGGCGTGTTCCAGTTTGGAGAGTAAGATAGCCGATAAATTTATAAGTAAGTACTTGTGGTATTTTAGCTCTCCACACGAATGACAATCCATCATTAACATCTTCGGTGTAACATTGGCGATGTTTTTGTTTTAACATCTTGTGAAGAATCTGCTTGCTTGCTACTATATATTAAAAAACTGGTCAAGTTCGAGTTGGACTTGCATACCGAGGGTTCCGTATAAACTTTTTTTTTGTGATATAACTAAAAATTTATTGCTTTCGGGTTTTTCCCTTTGCATGTACTGTAAGTAATTGGTTCTTGCCAAATTTCAGAGTCCTATTCTAGATCAAAAGGTACCCACCCTATAGGTTTTGATTTCCTGTAGAAACAGCAAGAAATCGCAATACATGGGGCACACTAAAAGTTTTGCACTTCTAGCTAATCGGAACTATTTGAATTTCGAATGTTATATTTTTAAAACGTTGCAACCTTCTTAGTAATAAAAAAAACAATTGGCGTGAAATGATTTGTCAATTGTTTTTCTATCACACATCAAAATTCTACGTACGTAACGAAAATGGAATTAAGTCGAAAAGATTTTAGACCGATAATTTTTTATGATTTTAAAAGTTCTCTTTCTCCACAAGACTATGCTGCTCGTCTTTAAAATGCTTTTGGGAGAGAAGCGCCTTGTTTGAGCACCGTGAGGCGATGGTTTGCTGAATTTGAGAGAGGTCGAGTTTCTTTACATGACGAAATTCGTGAAGGGCGGCCTTCAACTGCTGTCAACGAAAATAATGTGGCTACTGTTAAGCGGTTAATTGAAGAAAACCCCCGGATTACCTATGAGACAATTCGAGGACTATTGGGGATTGGTATGAGCCAAATTCAGAAAAATTAAACGAAGAATTGAAAGTTCGGAAACTTTGTTGTCGTTGGATCCCTCATGAAGCAGAAGCGGGCTCGCGTGGAATGGTGCTCACAGATGCTACTGAAGTAGGACCACGGACATTCTAATGCTGTTTATTTGACATTGTCACAGGAGACGAAACGTGGAATTATTGTTTTGAACCCGAAAAAAACAGCGATCTTGTGAATGGGTGTGTGAAAATGAGAACAGGCCAATAAAAGTGAGACAGGCGAGAAACGTTGGTAAAAAAATTATCGCGTTTTGTTTCTCAGCTACGGGTCCCATCTGTACAATTCCACTTGAAGATCAATTAATGCCGAGTGGTATTCTACCATTTGTTTACCCAGGGTGTTAGAAAAAGTTCGCGAAAGACGACCCAAAAGCTGCATTCTCCTACACCGTGATAACGCTTCTTCACACACGGCCAACAAAACAAAGTCATTTTTAGCTTCCGAAAAAGTACATCTCGTCACTCATCCTGCGCATAGCCCCGACCTAGCATTACTATATTTTCCCCAAAATCAAAGATTTGATGAGAGGTTTTACTTTTACCAACTCCGAAGAGGCAGTGGTAGCGTCCAGTCAGCACGTCGAAAAATGCCTTCAGATCTGTGGTCCTCCTGTTTTAAAAAATGGTTCAATCGCATGAAAAAATGTTTAAAATGTAAAGGAGATTATTTTGAAAAGCAATAAACGTAATATTTTGGTTATAACATGTTGTTTTTTTAAGTTACGCAAAACTTATAGTGTGACCTACATATAATGGTAATAAATGGTCATCTCTACCATGTCACAATTTTATATATGACACAACCTCTTTCGGCGCGTGGCAATCACTATAACTGTCAAATAAGTTCCTCATCTCAAGCCGCCGACATGCCGCCGACAAACTTTTCCGACTTGCAATGAGTAAAGCCGCCAACTAACCCGCCAACAAAAAGTTGCCGAGATAGGTCGGCGGCCCGGCGGGCTCAGTGTGTATTGCGCTTAAGAGGCATCCGCGCTTCGACTCGATTAACGTTTTGTTACGTGAATAGAGGGGGACTGACAGGTTTATGTACTCGTCTTAGGTACGGGGTGTTAATACACCATCATCAGACTGAAAACTGTTACTGACATTTAGATTTTCAAGAATAACTCTTATTAACCTCAATTACACAATTGCCTAACCAAAATATCAAAGCCGGGATCTTACGATCTAATGTGAATAGCCTAACACCTAGGCTACAAGAGTCAAGTTTTTGCGTTTAACTCGGCTAAAAATAGCCGAATATAATAAGCTGAAAAAACTTTATAGTACACATCAGAAGGAATAAAAAAAGGCAGTAACAAAAATTTGTCCAGATGGGCTTATGGTGAAATTAGATATAGTAACACTTACTTATTTAATAAGTTATAGCAGAGATTGGCGGAGATTTCTTGCAGTTAACCCAAAATAATATGTAGTTAGGATTATTAAATGAGAAGGCTTTAATGTGCTCAACAAAGTATAAAAACAAAACATTTTCTCATTTACACATAATATATATAAATTAAAAATACACGCACATTGTATTATTAAAAACACAAACACGATATAAATTTAAAATTATAATAATATACAATCTTGTTAGCCAAATATAATAAAATTAAAACCTCTAAAAAATTTTCTTAGTTTTCGAGATGGTTTTAATCAAATGTATTAAATTAATTGCTAATGTTGAATGTTCTTGACCCCCTTTTTAACAATATAATTATCATAAGTACATGCCTTTTTTATTATACTACTAGCTGTTGCCCGCAACTTCGTCCGCGCGGACTTCGTTTACTCCGCACAGCTCCTCTCCAGTAGGTGATAATATGTAGCCTATATGTTGATCCGACCTGTTGGTAATATTCCTGCAAAATTTGAAGTAAATCCATGCAGTACTTTTTGAGTTTACCCCGGACATACATACAGACAAACAGACAAAAATTCTAAAAACTATATTTTTGGCTTCGATATCGATTGTAGATTACGCCCCAAGCATTCCTTTAAAAAATATTCAATGTACAGTTTTGACTTTCCTACGATTTTATAATATGTAATAGATTAGTTGTTCCCCGCGACTTCTTTCACGTGGAACACATATTTTCTTTTACATATTTTGTTACTCAGTGATAATGACAGCTTTATATTAAAGTACTTCACGACGGCATCTTTTTTTTATGAAATGATAAAAGTGATGACCACGGATTAAACTGGATACAACATTCGAGGCAATTTCTTACGTCGTCAGTGTAGCTTGCATATTTACACCCAGAAATATAATACATAATACGAACCGATGAAATAAAATCACTCCAGGGGTATTTTTTAAGCCTTAGCTTCTGATTCGGCAGGATAAGATAGCACAACGCGGGATATTTCTATTTATTATGATATAATCTTATATATATATAAAATTATCATGTCACAACTCACAAAGATCGTTCTTGTACTCTTCCGAAACGGCTTGACCGATTCTCATGAAATTTTGTGATCATATTGAGTAGGTCTGAGAATCGGCCAACATCTATTTTTCATACCCCTAAATGCTAAGGGTAAATTATTTATTTTATTTTTAGATAATTTTTTTTTGTTTTTATTTTTTTATGATACAGCATTGAAAAATATATACAACCCTTAATTTTTAACCCTCTACTATCAACCCCTATTTTTTAATTCAATAATTTATATGGCAAAACAACGTTTGCCGTGTCAGCTAGTACTAATCTATATTTAATATTTAAATGCGAACGTTTGGATGTTTGGATGGATGCATGTTTGTAACTCAATCACGCAAAAACCACTAAACGGATTTAAATGAAATTTGGCACATATGTAGACGATTACCTGGAATAACAGTTAGACTACTTTTATCCCGGAAAAATCAGTTGATCTCGTGGGACCGCCAACAACTTTTGTAATGTAGCGGGCTGCATGCTGCAGCTAGTGTATCCAGTGTATCTATAAGCGTTTGACATTTACATACATTTACTCATATGAGCGGCTACGCATTTTCCGCTCAACACCGTGTCTATTAGTATTTGTGTGGTCTGTGCTGATGACCTCAAGGCCGCAACACCTACACCGGGCTAGCACCGACTAAGGGGCGAATAGAGTGCTCAGCCAGGGTAGAAGGCCTAGTTACGACAGGGATAGGTAAGGCGGTGTTACCAAATATCCGGGCGAGACGTTGAGGAACTCCACCACCATATAGTCACAGTGGTAGTGATACATATAGCCATGGGCGTACCCAGGTTCTGGGCCAGGGGTGGGGTGGGGGGACAACCGTAACATATTAAGACTATATTTGGACGTTGTTAAACGAAAAGGATCCAATCCACTTATACTATACATACTAAACATCAATACAATTGGCCAGTAAAAAACATCTAAGCAAAAATATTCAGTGATATGTAAAAAAAATATAGATGCGTTGCCCGTGTTTTATAGTTATAGTATGGGTCTCAGGTAATTTGCCTGAAGGAACTTAGTTATGCGCAGTATTGTCACGTGGTAAAACACCTCTTGAATGTCAACTGTCACCAGTCAGACGCGATAATTATTTTGATATTCTGAGGGAAATGTATTGTTGCGTCTTTAGGCAATGTACAAATAAACGACTACAGCTATAAAGCGAAAAATGTTTGATTTAATGCGTAAGTATGTACCTTATTTAGCCAAAATATATTTTATAATATTTTATTTGGCTATCGATTACTATGGATACTTAGAGCGAGATATACTCTGTCTTACGTGTAAGAGTGAAAGAGATGTCGCACTTAAGCAAGATAGGGGAAGATGGGATAATTACAAAATTAGAAAATTTCAATAAAAACTGTAGTGTACTGTAGTACTTACTGTACATATTATATAGTGGCTCTACAGTTTTTCTTGAAATTTTATTTGTTATATCATCATGTAATCATCCAATTGTATTGCATTTCACATATTTCTATTGATTTAAGAATACTTAATCATCGGATGATCAAAGGAAAATGGCTAATTTTTATTAGAAATAAACAGGATAGGGGGAACTTGATGTCAACTAGTTATTTTGCAGTTTGCTTGGAGCTTTTCAGTCAAATCGTCTTTATTAAAAAAAAAACGAATACTAAGATTTCCAATTCCTGTAATTCGAAAAGTAATTATAACTTGTAGGAACTGTATTCTTGCAAATGAATGAATTTTTTCTTTCATCATAAATTTTTTGACAACCTTACCCTCTGAGCCAGAACACGACCGTATGTAATACTAACGCTATTTTTTTAAATTTATATACCATTTAAACAATATGTTAATCATTACACAAAAACTACAAAGGTTTATATTGATGCACTGTATTTTTTCCTGACAATACTTATTTTATATATACAAGTTTTATAAATACACATCCCACACGTTATGAATATACACACCAAACAAACACATACTAATACATACATACATGCACACGTACACATACATACATACATATCTATACTACGATTAATTAAAACGCTAGTAGTTTTCTCTTATTTTCTGTCGCTAATCTCCACGCGTAAAGTGTTTTTTTATTTAGTTTTAATATTGTTAGGTGACAAACTATGTCGTAACTCAAGTGGTAAATTGTTTATAATCCGCGTCGCGCGGATAAAATATATGTATTTGCTGACACACATATTTTTCGACTATCTTATCAATCGACGATCGAAGGATAATGGGTCGAAAGTTAGAAAATTCATTTTGTTTACCTTTTTTATGAATAGGCCTTATACAGACAACTTTTAAATCATCCGGATATTTGCATGTTTTGATACTGCTGTTTATTAAATTAAATCAGTGTCAGTTTATTAAATTGCGGCAGGATTCAGAATCTGCCCCTCCCTGCCCTCCCCTTGGTGTTATCGGTACGCCCATGCGTATAGCCTTTTATAATATAATAAGTCGCCTTTTATGACCTGCCTGGCAAAATAGCAGTTGGTTTATTCTTCAAAAGAGCCTGTAACATCACGGGGGAGAATAATAGCTATAAGTTTAACTTAAATAAAAAAAGTTAGAGACGCTGTTTATATCTTACGTACCATCAGCAGAGCCCTCTGCTTATTTGCTAACCTATGATATAAGTAAAACTTAGAAAATTGTAGTGATTTGGTTTGTTTTGTTTACAATACCTTGCATCATATACGTTGTATTGCATCACTTCATAGAACACGTATGCAGGAAATTAATATAACGTAGGTGGATGTTTGTCTGCTGAGCCATTATTACTCACCGGTCCGCCATGTCAAACTCCTTGGTAATGTAAACAATATTAATATTTCTGATAATATGATTAATTAAAATTTCGTCATGATGATTTGCGATAAAACAATGATATGTCAATGGTAGGTATAGTGGTGTCGGCTTCGATAAAGACTTCGATCATTAGGTCCTGGGTTCGAATCCCGGATCAGGCAATTGTTTTTAAATCTTTTCAGTTTCTTTTTGGTAAGCGTAACTTGCTCTAAGGAAGAAATTAAAGCAATTAGTTTGCAAGTTACCCCGAAATTTTGTATATATACTTCTCCAATACAATTGAAACAAAAAGTTAAAAAGTTCATAAAAGAGACAAAGTTTTTTGAAACAAACAATCAGTTTCTTTATGTTTTATAGACTATAGTCTTTATGATTGTGATAAATCGTTCATGAATGGCACTAATTTTAACTGAACGAAACTGAACAAAACTGAACTGAATAAAACATACCAAAACTGAGGCCAATTGAACGAAAAAATACATTCACAGTTTACACACACCTTTATCCCCGGTAACTTATGTAGAGGCTAAACTAGTGCACCAAGAATCTCCATTAATTTCCAGACATTAGGTAAGTTCATTCCATTCTTTGTTTTAACAAACTTTTTCTCTTTTATGAACTTTTTAACTTTTTGTTTCAATTGTATTGGAGAAGTATATATACTAAGTGGTAAAGTTCCGCAACGTCTCGTCCGGCTGTATGGTACTACTACGTTCTTGCCTATTCTTGCCGCAACAATGTTAATACTCATCATTGTGTTTCCGGTTTGAAGGGTAAGGTAGCCGGTAAACAATGTACCAAGAATATATTTGATGTCTATAGGCGATTGTAGTCTCTTTCTTTCCATCTAGAGGGTTACAAAAAGTAACATGATTTCATAGCGAAACGATATAGAAATTCGTCATCGTCTCTGAGATAATGGAAACAATTTCCTAGCCAATGAGACAATATTGCTGCGATCGTTGTGTGGAATCGTATTTTTGTTATGCTGCTGCCGCACTTGCGTTTATCGTCACAAAGCTTCGAGCAATGGCGCGATAAAAGCAGATGTGACCGGCTATTATCGTCTAGTGTCGCAAACATTCGGACTGCGTGTGCTTTATCGCGCGGTTGGCGGTATGCCAGAGGGTTTTAGCGCACTAATATCTTCGGGACGATACACGCAGGTGCAGCCGAAGAGTTAAGAAAAAGAAATAAAGCTAATGTGAATGCCAATCAAAACCTAGACAATGTAATTATGTGTTCAAACAATTTGTTATTTATGGCTTCATTTAGAATTATAACATTGTCTAGCAACTTGCGTCGTTGATGACGTTTGACCACGTGATTCATCGCGGTTTACTTCGTTATCGTTTTTATACTGTTACTTTGTCTAAGCCCCAGGAGAGTCATCTGTTATATGCTATCTTATGATATAAAACATATTGTTACGTTTAGTTCAACTCAACTAAATTGAACTAAACTGAAATAATTTATTTTATTGCCTTGTGGTTAAGTGATAAGCTTAATGTACTCAAATCATGGTTCGATCTATTTCGGGGTCGGTCTCTAAACGCTGTTATTAGCAAATAACTATAAGTAATAAGCTGTTACAGAATAGCTGCGAATATTTCGAGCAAAGCTGTTATTAATTTTTTTACAAGAATATTCGATTACAAAAAATTAAAATATCAGTAGCAGTGGAAGTCTGAGTCTGACTCTGATGAGCGAAGTTCTTCATCTCACCGCCGACGGACAAACGGTTGAATTGCGGTGAACCGGAATGTTTGTTGGCAAGTACCGCATACTTCTACTACTGAATCCTTGGGAATACTGCTGGATCTAAGAAGTTAAAATTTGGAACAAGGCTGATTTCAAAACAAGTATTCAC
This sequence comes from Apodemia mormo, assembly GCA_036924255.1. Taxonomy (NCBI): domain Eukaryota; kingdom Metazoa; phylum Arthropoda; class Insecta; order Lepidoptera; family Riodinidae; genus Apodemia; species Apodemia mormo. The sequence goes on along the minus strand of JAUPFN010000007.1, from coordinate 8,673,362 downwards.
AATGTAGATAAACTCCAAAATCGTGGGTGCATGCAAGAAACTATTTCCCTCCTCCCTTTCCCTTTCAATAAACCCCTTGTGAATGTTTACTGTTATATCCCTAATCAGCAATATTTCTGTACAAAAACTCTCCCAATTTTCCTGATTTCGATCAGTTAGATATTAATTATTCTAATTTCTGTTCAACTACGAACCCATTTTAGTAGAGAAACTAGTTTAATATACACCGGGCCGAAACTTACCTTCAACAGGGTATCGCCAGGTGTTTTATTACAGTTCTAAATAAACGAATGTGTCCAATAAAGTGTTATTTTAAAAGTGTTAAGTGAGACAATTTTAATTTGTAAAATAAGCCGTGTTTCAAATTTTAACTTCCTAGATACAATACTCCGTAGTATTGGTAAGGATTTAGTAGTAAGAGTAAACACATGTATTGCTTAAACAAACAAGTTGGTAATTTAATTTTGTTCAATCTAGAATCGCCATTTTAAGTATACTGGGAGGTTCTAATGAACAAACAAATAGAAATTTGACATTCTAGTGCTAAATAAAATGTTTATAAGAATAGTTCAGGTAACAGATTATTAAACATCCATATTTTATTTTTATTCTTATAAGACTAACTTATTCGGGATTAAATATTCGGGACTTAGCACCAGGGCAGATCCAGGGGGAGAGGGTCATGGGGGGGTCATGCCCCCCCCCCCCTCTCTGGGTACGGGTCTAGGTATGAATTTATTAGATTTAGATAAGGATTAGAATCCATCATGACAAAACCTTTAATATGTGATCCCCCCCCCAAAACCGAAGTCTTGATCGATCCTTGTATATGTGAACTCACCTGAACCGAAGGCTGGATCCGCCCTTGCTTAGCACCTATAATAGATGCTCCACACATTTGAGATATCTCGGCGAATATAATATAACAAATGTGTTGCTAGAAAATCTTGCTTCACATATTACATTTTTTTGAGTTGCGTCTAAAGTCGACAATTAAGCAAAACAATGCGAGGCCGAACGAGAATTCAAGACTGCAGACTAGACGGTCTTTAACACGCTAGAATTGAGCAACTACCGGCACGTTTCAGCGAATGTGTGTAGTGTCATTAATAGTCGGCGCATTATATGCACAAGCACACTCCTCTGTTCTTTTACAATATGCTCGACGGTACGTAGTAGTGCCCCTTTAATAATTATAACTAAGTACATAACCTAGTTATTTTTATTTTAGCGGCAATTTATTCCTACCAGTATAGGTCCCACGCCTAGCAAAAGGGGCTCCTTTTGGGGGTGGTACGTGAACTAAGCTATTCAACATGATGGGCTTTAAAGTCACCAAGGATCACGATCTCCGCTGAGGGGATCTCCACGGATTCTGTTGCTATTTGAATATGCTCTATAAGTTGGTCTACTTCGGCATTTCTACTATGAGACCTGTAAAGGCACGCATAGATGCGTACCTTTTCAGGTCCCATGGTCGTCGCACTCTATGCGTAGCCAGAGAATGGATAAATCCTTACCTTCAAGGCTGTAGAAACGCCAGGAACAGATATCCTCTTTAACGTAACCACAAACTCCCGCCTAGGTTACAAGTTAATGCTCTAATTTGTACCCCGGGTAGGAAAAATATGAGGTATCCGCCGGAGAAGATATTTGAGTCTCGGTTGAAAAGAGCAAAGTGGGCTTAGCCGCCTCAAGATGGTCAAGCATAAAACACCGACGTTATTTAAACGCAACCGAATAGATAATGCGGTGGTACCGAAACCCAGTCGAAACGTTACAGGACTGTACTACTTAGTTAGTGATCACATTGTTTGTGGTACGTATTAACCTTCTCTGGCCTTTTACGAGGTGCCTTGCAATAAGACAACAATTGATCTATTCTTAAAAAAAGGTCAGGGTTCATCACGGAGAAATCGGTTAGTCTTTGAGTTGTACAAGACAAACAAACACTAAAGATGACATTACATTATAGTAGGAACATGTCTTTATTTGTCGTGTACGAGCTACCGCCAGAAATGCATAATATAATATAGTATTATATTATGCAATAATGGTAGGTATAATCATTGAAAGAGGCCAAGATCGATACAGGTAAAAATCTCGTTTGTTTTACCTACAAAAAAATACATTTAAATATCGTATAAACTCGCTAATGATTATACAATACATTTCATTTTGTGGCTATATTGTCTGTAGACAAATACAGACAAGTATTATGATTTGCGCTGAAGGTCGACAAAGGGCGTATTGAATATACTTACCTACATTTTTTGTGTACAACTTGTAAGAAACGAATTTAAACAAGTCACAAACTTAAAATGTCGGCGTAATGGTTTACTTCTAACAGGAAGCAGATGATCTGTTGATAAAAAAGATCCATCAATACGTAATTCCACTAGCTACCTTACCCAATGCCCGAACCTCACAATGGTAGTGACACGTATAGCTAATCTTTCGCCTTTTACAAACTGTGGCTGAATGGCAGGTGGTCTTTGCTTAAAAAAGAGCCCGGACCAACATTGGGCATCAATATATTGGTCGTCGAAAGTTCGAATGAGTTCTAATTTTGATTTCATTTGCAGGGTAAAACTAAATAAGCATCTAAGAAACGAGAAGTGCCCAATCTATGAAAAAACTCTGGAACGACCTTCCTCACGTGGTGTTTATAAACAGGAGGATTAACAGCTTCGTCGGAAGTTGGCATCGCAATTACGACCAGCCATTTTTGTTGTAGATGTCCATGGACACTAGTGTCAACTCCACTTCGTAAAAGGTATAAGATTTTTAATTTAAACAACAAGCGATAAAGTAAAGAGTAAAGTCCCGTTTTCACTTTGATTAGTGCGAGTGCGGGTTTTAATGCAGGTGCTAAGTATTAAGCCCCGTTTTCACTTTGATTAGTACGAGTATGAGTGTTTAATGCAGGTGCTTAGTATTAAGATAAAAATACGTGAAGACAGCCGTTGATCAGTGCGAGTTATAAGTAATCAGCATCTATTTACTTTTACTACGTTGATTGCGAATCACTCGCATTGAACCACGGCTATCTACAAGTATTTTTGGCTTAATACTAAGCACCTGCATTAAACACTCGCACTCGTACTAATCAAAGTGAAAACGGGGCTTTAAGCAAAAAATACGTGAAGACAGCCGTTGATCAGTGCGAGTGATCAGTATTAAGCGTAGTAAAAGTGAATAGCCTCTGATTATTAATCATTCGCACTGATCAACGGCTGTCTTCACGTATTTTTTGCTTAATACTTAGCACTTGCATTAAACATTCGCACTTGCACTAATCAAAGTAAACACGGGGCTTTATATTAAATACAAAAAATCAAACCTGATTACGCTTTATTGTATACTAGCTGCAGCGTGTTGCCCGCTACATTATACATTTTTTGGTGAATCCTGCGGGATTGCCTAATTTTTCCGGGATAAAAGTAGCCTATGTGCTATTACAGGCTATTATCTACCTGTGTGCCAAAGTTCATTTAAGTCCGTTCAGTAGTTTTTGTGTGATTGAATAACAAACATCCATCCAAAAATCCGAACTTTCGCATTTATAATATTGATATAGATTATGGCATTTCAGTTCTCAATTTCACAAACACGAAAGTCTCTAGAACATATTTGTCAAAGCGTTTTCTAATGTTTTATTTTAGTCGATTATTGTCTTAATTATTAGCTTGATGAAATAGTACCTGATTTTACTTTAGACAAAAGGTAATATTAATTTAAAATAGGTTAAATGATGATTAATTCTAAACATTTCATAAGATAAACGAGTTATTTAAATAATAAGTAAAATAACACACCAACTTTATTTTGACATAACAATTTAGAAATTGATGGCCGCGTATAGTCATTTTATATATGTTTGTGTAAAATATAGACAACAGAGTGCTAAGTGTGAGTTTTACTTTTCGCATTCGATCGTGAGCGCGTTTCGAGTTTACTAGGAATTTGTATGTGATTTGCGCAACGCCACCTAGTGGTAAACGTGAGAAACCAGTTTACCATTAGGTGGCGCTGTACAAATTACATACAAATTCCTAGTAAACTCAAAACGCGCTCACGATCGGATGCGAAAAGTAAAACTCACACTTAGCACTCAGTAGTGACTGTTATATATGAGGTGGCCCACTTGCTTATATGTAGCTCATTTCTTTAAAAAATACACTTTGCATTTAATTTAATCCAGCATACACGTGTGTGTATATTACTATTTAAATTGAATATTAAATAGATATAATGAATTTTGGAAATACAGCTTCTCCGTTGCTTGTACAGCTTATTTAATGCAAAAAGCGGTATAATTCGGGGGATCCTTTGCTCTTATTTCGACTGACTACGAATACGACTTAAATATATAGTTTCAATATATTATATATTTCCCGTGTTGGTCTAAGGCTCCATTGAAGAATAGGTCAACTGCCGTTCTGCCAGGCAGGTTATAAAAACGACCCAGATTGGCTATGCGAGTCACTACCACCGTGGCTACTCAGTGGTAGAGTTCTCTGCACGATCTCACCTGGTTCTGGTACCACCGCCTTACCTATTCCTGCTGCATTAACGTCAGTGCTTGTCACTGTCGTGTTCCAGTTTGGAGGGTAAAGTAGCCGGTTATTATAAAACTTATGCATGTAGCATTAGATCTCGCCACAAGATACCAACGCACCACTAACATCTTTGGTGTCTAAAGGCGATAGGTGACTCTTTCCAACAGGAGACCATCTGCATGTTTGCTATCTTATGATATAAAAAAAGCTTAAATATACAACCTACTGAAATTAAGAAGGTTAAAATAAAAAACTAGAAAATACTGCTCCATGGCATTGATTTCAATATAAACTTCAAGTTAGCTGCGAGTCAACTAGCTAATATTATAAAATTATTCCTCTTTAAATATAATACAAAAATGTGTTCAACAGCATATAATAATAATAAATGTCTGCATTGCAAAGTTGACCCGTATAGAATTGCGGCCTGACCTGAGTTGACCTGAGATAGCAAAAATGAGATAAAATACCTTACACACCTATCACAGTCACGTGTTCCATACACGTGCGTGTACGCGAAACATGTTAGCTGTGTGTGTAATTAATAAAATTAAGAAATAATTTGCGAATTAGTAAACATGGTAAATTCATACAATAGCGCAGTTGAATTAATATAACTCACAACTTGTGAGTAGTAGAGTAGTAGTGAGTACAATAGCGCAGTTGAATTAATATAACTCACAATTTGTGAGTAGTAGAGTAGTAGCAGTAGTAGTGAGTACAATAGCGCAGTTAAATTAATATAACTCACAACTTGTGAGTAAATGGGTAGTTAGATACTCGAGCGTCGTAGGGAAAAATAAAAGGTTATATGGTGTTTTTCATTTCAATGGTGGAGAAAAAATCTACGGAAAATAAAAATCTATGACATGGAAACACTAAATCGTATCAGATTAAGGTATGGTGGGTTAATTGCCACCTAAAATTTAGAAAATATGATGGTTCAAATGTAGCATAAGGGAGTGGGAGATCACAAAGTTGCAAAGAAAACGTTGTTTTGACATTCTCGAGCACGTCTGAATTTTCTTTCATTATATAGGAAATATATATATATATATATATATATATATATATATATATATATATATATATATATATATATATATATATATATATATATATATATATATATATAGGAAATGATGTAAGATTAACGACGACGATCTTCCCAGCCAGGCAAGGTGTACTGCCTGGGGACCGAAGTCCATTTGAGAAGCGTTGAAATTTGTATATAGTGTCTACAAGATAATTGTGATACCGCGATTGAGGATTTAATTTTTAATTTCTGTTTTTTTTCTATTTTTTTTTTACTATTTTTTTCTGGTAGCGTTTGTAGATTGCTTGAACCGCTACAGTGGTATAGCTCAATGCAAATTGCGTAGTCTTACGACACTATGGAGCAAAATTTTCTAGTCTTTTCATTTAACCTACTTAATTTCAGTAGGTTGTATATTTAAGTTTTTTTTATATCGTAAGATAACAAACATGCAGATGGTCTCCTGTCAAAAGAGTCAACTATCGCCTATAGACATATTTATGTCAGTGGTGCGTTGCTATCTTGTGGCGAGGTCCAATGCCACATGCATAAGTTTACCAGCTACCTTACCCTCCAAACTGGAACACGACAATGACAAGCACTGACGCTAATGCGGCAGGAATAGATAAGGTGGTGGTACCAGAACCTGGTGAGACCGTGCAGAGAACTTTACCACCGAGTAGCCACGGTGGTAGTGACTCGCAAGGCCAATCGGGGACGTTTTTTACGACCTGTCTGGCAGAACGGCAGTTGACCTATTCTTCAAAGGAGCCCGGTACCAACACGGGGAATTCTGTTTTATGCATCACAAGCAATTAATTTACTTTCTTTGGAGTTCGGTCCAGTCGCATAATTTCTCAAGCGATATAGGTATAAATATTTGGATGTTTGTACACAATAGTAACTATTATAATATAAACGCAAACACACAAAACTTGCTTAACACGTAAAACTGTTTTTTCCTCAGCTTGTTTTGTTTAATCATTTTTCCTTATGAATTCCGTACAACTACGTAATTAAACATTATTTATTATTTCTATCTAGCTCGTTATATTTAACAAATTACGTATTTGCAAATTAATGAATATTTATAATTAAGTTGTAGCCAAATTGCTTACATTTTTAAAGTAGGCCGGAGACAAGGACAGGACAGAAAACTTTGATAACATGATGTTTGTTAAAATAAAAATATATATTTAATGAAAGTAGGTTGCACCTGAACTTACTGTGCTCAATTTTATTACTGCTATTTTAAAGACAAAAATATAAGATTGAATCATTGATAATCTTTTTTAACATTAGGGAGTTAAATATGGTGTCGTGAAAGACTCGAGAATTTTAGGCTTAATATTAAATTTTAGGACTCGAATGTAAAAATAAATCTGCTGAATATAAGCCCTTAAAAGTTCAGTCTTTTAAGGCTAGTAGGAGTTCTGATGGATCAGATACTACCAAAAAATCTTGAGAAAGGACAAGCTCTTTTTAAATAGAAAAGGATAGATGTAAGATTTAATGTGCACGTGAGAAAAGACTTCGTCCATCCCTTAGGTGGCGTGATATAATTTTTTAGACCTGTTTTCTCGTCCTTGAAGACATTATCTTTACATGCTACCGTTTTGGATACATCATACGCCTAAAGTAGAAATAATAATCACTTTAATTTTTCAGTAATCTTATTGTCTATCGACTATAAAGAGTCTCTGTAATTATATCGAATTTGACACTTCGTTAAGACATATTTTTTGTACTTTTTGATGTAATTACAACGAAATTTAGAGTAATAATGTTTAAGCTCAAATTAAATACACCTATAAAAATAAATTGCCCGAGTCTGGTACCACTACGTTATCTGTTCCTGCCATCACAATTATCACTGTAGTATTCCGGTTTGGAGTAGCCGATAAACGTACGCATGTGGCACACACACCACACGGATAGTAACGCAGCATTAACATCTTTGGTGACTTCAAGCGATTGTTGTTTCTTGCTATCAGAAGAGCCATCTGCTTGTTTGGTGAGTTAAAAAACAACAATAAAAATTATTTAATAATGTATAAAACCTCTGATTCCCTTAGCAGCCGATACACGCTAGGGTATACTGGACCGGTTTGCCTGTACAAGTAAGCTTGTGCTGAGCTGAGCTTGGTAAGCGCATGTGGCATTACACACGCCACCTGGATAACAACGCAGCATTAATATCTTTGGTGGCTTTAAGCGATGGTAGTTACTTTCTTTTAGGAGGGCCATCTGCTTGTTTATTATACGATTAAAAATTTAGAACAATAAAAATTATTTAATTATATGTAAAACCTCTGATTTGTTTAGCGAGCCTTACATGCTAGGGTGTTACAGTTAAGCTTGACCTGAGTAGAGAACAAATCCTGTACAGTTGTATAACATACACACCTAACCCTGTCAGGTACACCCTAACGTGTATGACCTGCTTTAGATAACCAAGCAATGTAAATCCCTTATCAATTCCCTTGTGAACTTTTTTGGTGTGTACAGGTGATGGTGTTATCTTTTAATCAGGAGAATTATCTGCTCGTTTACCTACCTATGAAATAACAAAAAGCTTCCCGGGATAGGGTTACGATCTGATCAAATAAATTCGGTCTTGACCGGGTTTGAAGGTTATAGACCGGACTCCGTCCGGGTTCGAGGCCGGGTTTTCATTTATGTCAATAAATAGTCAATTCATAATAGGCGACAACCGCGCGATTGGCGTGCGCCGTGCATAATACATTTGCTGTATTACTAAGGATTTGTCACTATTTTATAGGGTTCGGAAGTAAACTAGGAACCCTTATAGTTTCGCTATCTCTGTCCGTCGCATCGCGTCCGTCCGTCCGTCCATACGCACAATAGCTTACAGATCCTTAGTAGTAGAAAGCTGTAATTTGGCACGAATATACATATTAGTCACGCCAAAAAAGTGGTAACATAAAATCTTGAAAAACATTTTTTTTCAGGTTAGCTCCCCTTTATTTAAAGTGGGGGTGTTATTTTTTTTCTCACATACCCTAGTGGGGTACGTGAGAAAAGAAAAATGTGTAGGCGGTTGACCCTACAGGCCATCCCTAAAACTTCCCGCTAAATTAAGGTATTTTAAGCTCAAAAGAGTAAAAACTATAAACATAGATTTTTTCAATTCAAACATATATTTTGTTAAAATGGCAGTATATTGATTTTTGAAAAGTTGTATATTTTGGAAACGCTGATTGAATTTGATTTTTCGAATGACATTCAACTAAATTTTTGAGATCTGAAATATTGCCTTAGCTAAATAATCGATAGGTTGAAAAATTTCGTACCAACGTGAAAAAACATTTTTTCAAATATTTTCATCATTAATAAATCCTAAACAAATTGACCGATTTTGATCCAATTAACGGTATTTGATGCAGTTTCTTAAAGGAGAAAAGCTGGTAAGATTTTTAAGTCCATCGTGTATTAACCTGAAAATCTATATATATAAAAATCAATCCCTATTTTCCTTGGTCACGACATCACGCCTGAATGGCTGGACCAATTTCGGTAATTTTTTTTTTGTTGTATTTGTAATTGTAAGGAGAAGGTTCTTATAAAAGAAAATATTAAGAAAAATGCGCGGAAAATTAGAAAATTTAAGAATACTTAACCACCATATAAAGTTTAATGCCCTTTTTGCTGCGTGGAAGGACAATCCCGTAGACTTATATAAATTACGTGTCACGTTGTTTGTCCGCTATGGATTCCTAATATTTAAGGCAAAACAACGTTTGCCGGGTCAGCTAGTTATTTAAAAAATGTAAAGTAAGTATGCTAAAAATGACGTAATTTTAATATTTGAAAAGCTGTAACTTTTCTCCCAAACCGATAAACCGATGTTGATGCAATTTATACATTAGATGTAGTTTTTTGAAGAATAGAGCTAATTAGTTTTTGTACTCAATCGGTACATTAATCTGGAAGTTATGTTAAAAAAATACTGTTTCTTCAAAATTATTTTTGGAGTTTTTTCAAAATTTCTCAAAATCTCATAGGCCGACTTGGTTCAAATTTTCAGGAAGTCTAAGAGTTGAGCAGAATCAAATCGAATGCCATCAACCGCGTTTCGATCGGTCCAGCCTTTCAAAAGTTATGAGATGTTTACATACACACATACACACACACACATACATACATACATACATACATACATACATACATACAGACATACTGACGTCATCGCGAAAACAGTCGGAAAGGATTCCTCAAAACGTGGAGATCCGGTGAAAACTCGATTTTCGAAAATCGGGGCAAATTTAGTAACTTCCTATCTACGTACATTACGTACTATGCTACGTAGCGGGAAGTTACAAACGTGTGAGGTATCATTGGATAGGTTTTAAAAAATATTGTAAGTTTGTAGAAACAAGTTTTCGATGAAGGGACTCGTTTGTAAAATATTATGCACTTAAGTGCTAATTTTTGTTAAAGTCAAGTGTCGCCCCCTCTCTGCAGGTTAAGCGGTAGGTTTTGGGGTGAGAAAAAATTCATATTAGTAGTAAATATAATGGAGTTAAAAGGAAAACTTTCACCGCTTAAAAGGCTTAAGAAATTTTTGAGTAATAGGCGATCAACTTATAAAATGTACTAAGAAGTTTTTGTAGGCTTGTGGTAACTTTGACTTAGGTAACTTGTGGTGGGATATATTATATTTGTCATTGACGTTGAATAGCTTCAATGTTAATAGTATGAAATATAAAATCTCTCTTCTAAGGCCTTCCATTTCCGGTGCACGCAAGTCCGCATTATTGACTTGATTATTGCATTGCATTATTGATATAGGAACCCTACATTGTGCGTGGCCCGGCACGCACTTTACTAAACGTGCTCCATAACGCAAATGTGGAAAGGATTTTTTCTCTCATGACTTCTTAGTGGACGAAATAGAGAAACAGATTGTCATCTGTCTGTAGAGTCAAGCAATAAAACTTACACAATATATGTATTTCGAACATATTCTGACGTGTGAAGAATTTTATAGTGAAATTTCTACAAAAGATTTTTGAAAGCTATTTAATAGATTTAGGCGTTACTTTGCGGAAACCCATAACTTATAGGAGAAATTATGGTATTTAATTTGCAAATTTTATATGGATAATGTTGAAATGGCGAAATGTTATATGGAGCTGCTGTGATGCAACAGAAATGAAAGGTAGTGTAAGGAATAGAGCAAACTTATACAAAGTCTGAAATTATAGAAGACCACAGCGGCACAATAGTCCACCCGCTTCCAAGACACTTTCTTCCACGTCAAAAGCAAAGGCAGTAGTAACACACAAGTTATGCATTCAACGCACGTTTCACTTCGCAACCGAAGCATCTTCAGGAGAGTCGAATAGCAAGTTTCACTCTTTGAAGGGTAAAGCATTAATGCTTCACACTTCATAGAGTGAAGTGCTCTCACGAAATATACAAATCAGATGTTTGAAATTAAAGTGTGTGAGTATTATGTACAAATAATATTGTAATAAACGATAATAAAACGTAGTTTTATTTACGACCATTACTGAGGTTTATTTGCGACCAAAGAACGGAGTTTTTAAGAGAAATCAGGATGTTTTAAGCGGTCAGTTATCCGGGGATAACTGACCGCTTCATTTCAAATAAACTACATTTTCGTCCTCACTATAAATGAATAAACAAGCTCCATTTTCATGTTAGTTTATTGTAATGAATTAGCCAAAACATTGCTTTGTTTGTGATTATTTCGGATGGATTCAATACAAGAATCTATTCCATGAACTCGGTGATCAGTAAATCTAGTTTGAATAAATAAACATATCAATCGATTGTCTCTCAACTGACGTTTTAAATAGACGCATTTATCTGTGGTAGCGAACTGATTTAATTTTAGAAATTTATTTTTGTATACTGTGCTAAACGTGTACCTGTTATCTACATTAATATTATAAATGCATAAATTTGGATGTTTAGATGGATGGATGAATGTTTGGATAGATGGATGTTTGTTACTCAATCATGCCAAAACTACTGAATGGATTTGGATTTAATTTGGCACACAGGTAGACGGTGACTTGGAATAGCACATAAGCTTTTTAACCCGGAAAAATTAGGTGATCCCGCGGGATTCGGAAAAATCTTTTATAATGCATTGGGCTGCTAGTATACCTATCTATATATTAATATGTGAAGGAAAATATTTGGACCTCTTTTAAAGACAATTCTTGAAAGGCGGAGTGTTCGCACAGTTAAAGTTTTCTGCTGCACAAACATTTTTAAATAAAAAGCATTAGAAATATATTATAAAAATAATTATTACACATACCACATTCATGTCACATACATGGTAATACTTATACACACATGTATACTATTTTATTTACAGCTAAAATTAGTTGTCAAAGTTAAAAGAGATTTTATTGTTTAGTTTATGGCCGAATTACGGCCACAGGCGATCGTTAGTATAAATATATACCTAACCCGGCAAACGCTGACATTCTGACTTCATCGTGAAAATAGTTGGAAAAGATTCCTAGGACCTCAAAACGTGGAGATCTGGTGAAAACCTGATTTTCAAAAATTAGGGCAAAATCAGTAACTACTAACTTTATCTACATAAGTAACGGGAAGTTAAAAATCGAAAATCGTTTGAGCCTTTTCGAAGGAGTGCAACCACAAACACTACGATGCCAGATTTTTTATACAGGTTGATTGGTAAAAGATTGTTCATTTCTGATACCGAATATGTAAAACAAGATACTTCAATTTTGACCTAAATCTATACAATATTATAAATGCGAAAGTAACTCTGTCTGTCTGTCTCTTCTTTAGGCCTAAACCACTGAACCGATTTGTATGAAATTTGGTACAAAGATAGTTTGTGACCCGAGAAAGGACATAAGATAATCCCACGGGAACAGGAACTATGCGGGAAAAACTACGGGACATTTATTTCTGAAAATTTTCTACGCGGACGAAGTCGCGAGCACAGCCGGCACAGCACGTACACAGGTGCATATATATCGAAGTTCAAAGTATACGAACGACGATTTGAATCCGCGTCACGTTGTCATTGAAATCACTCGCCTGTTACCCGCGCGGTGACAATATTTTTTACCAGTCAACATGTATATGTGTTTTTATCTAAGTATTAGTTAGCTAATGGCCAAATTACAAGCAAATTATTTTCTTACTTTGGAGTTAAGCCATCCATTTGTTTACTATACGAAAAAACAAGTAAACACATTTAATTGCATAATTAATTAAATCAACAACATGTTATTTATGGTGTCTCTTCGTTGTTCGTCATTTTGGCAACGAACTCAAAAACATTTCTTGATGTAAGCACTATAAGTGATTCAGCATAATGCAACAATAAATTTTCATTGTGTAACATTTGTCGACACTCGATAGATTTAACATTGTCGATGGATTTCAATTTATTTTCTATTGACTTCAAAAATAAAAAACCTCATTTCCAATTTGATAACATATATTATATTATATTTTGTGCAAAAAAAAAATACATATAACACATATTATATTTTATGCAAATAAAGATGTTATTATTAAAAAAAAATGATATATTTTATATCTGTTACACCTAGCACTTGATATTTATAGTAGGGGAGCCTAAGATACTAAATGGGTCATAAGTAACTATTGGATTTTGTAGATTACTTTCATTCACTCGAGCGTCATAGGTAACTATTGGATTTTGTACACTAAATTATAGAAAAAATAAAAAGTTATATAATGTTTTTCATTTCGATGGTGGAGAAAAAATCTACAGATAAAAAATGTTTAAAAAAGCTGACATGAAAACACTAAGTCGCGTCAAATTAAGGTATGGGTTAATCGCAACCTAAAATTTAGAAAATATGCCGATTCAAGTGTAACGTAAGGGAGTGGGAGGGTCACAAAATTGCAAAGAAAACGTTTTGACATTCTCGAGCGCGTCTGGATTTTCTTTTATTATATAGGAAATGACGTAAGAGTAACGAATAAAATATAATCTGACAATTTCCACAAGCCGAAGTTATTGGAATTTTGTTTTTTTTTCTGCCATAGTTACACCCTTCTACATAAAGGGCTTGTATTTGCAGAGCCTCAACAGTTTGCAAGTTACCCCCCCCCCCCCCCCCCCTTATGTCAATCTGACACGCTAGGGTAAATACAAAAATCCCCTCTTGGGCTCCCCTACTATTATATTTAATTAAGATTTTAAGAGTTAATTATTATTGTACACCGCGTCTACCTTATTCTTCAATGTACGAGTATATATTTTTTTGGGACAAATTACACTTACTGATCTAACCCCAAAGTAAGTAAATTATTTGCTTGTTATGGGTGTTAGTCAACGATACTAATACATAGAAATACATATATAAATACAGTAATATATTTAATAAACACCCAAACTCGGAAATACAAACATTTATGCTCATCACACAAATGCTTATACCCGTCGGGGATCGAACCCGAGCCCCGTCGATTGCGTAGTCAGGGTCGCTAGCCACTCGACCAACGGGCGGTCGAGCGGTAAGCGACGTTAGTATATTTTAATTTTCTCTGTCTTAGGTTAGCTGTAAGACATCTCTTTTTAGTGATAAGCTCGCCTTTTGTACTTTTTAGTGATAAGCTCGCCTTTTGTACTTTTTAGTGATAAGCTCGCCTTTTGTACTTTTTAGTGATAAGCTCGCCTTTTGTACTTTTTAGTGATAAGCTCGCCTTTTGTACTTATTAGTGATAAGCTCGCCTTTTGTACTTTTTAGTAATAAGCTCGCCTTTTGTACTTTTTAGTGATAAGCTCACCTTTTGTACTGTTTAGTGATAAGCTCGCCTTTTGTACTTTTTAGTGATAAGCTCTCCTTTTGTACTTTTTAGTGATAAGCTCGCCTTTTGTACTTTTTAGTGATAAGCTGACCTTTTGTACTGTTTAGTGATAAACTCGCCTTTTGTAATTTTTTACTTATTATCTCCTTTTTTATTAATTTTATGTGTGCAATAAAATGTTAAATAGCTAAATAAAAATTATTTGAATTTTAATTAGTTTTTAACATACACTTTGTTATAGGTTGCTTTCAGAATGTGGTCAAAATTCAACGATCACATTGCAATTGCTATGATTGATTAATGCCTACATCACAATCAAATAAATTGCTTACTATGAGGCTAGATCTATTTGTGTCTGAATTTATCCAACGATATTTTATTATTGTTACGAGAGATTATTTTTCTCGAAACTTTTTTTTATACCATAAGATAGCAAACAAGCTGATGGCTAGCGGATGGAAAGAGACAACCATCGTCTATAGACACCAATGATGTTAATATTGCTATCTTTGTGGAGAGGTGTTAATGTCACATGCATAAATTGACCGGCTAACTTACTCTAACCGGAATATGATAGTGACAAGCACTGACGCTATTGTGGTAGGTTACCTACTGTAAGGCGGTGGCACCAGACACGGACGAGACTCTACTACTTAGCGAAACTTTAAGAGTGTCAGTGGTTTTATGAAAACCACGGGCTCAAGTCAAGTGACGATCATTTTCCAGTACTGTGTCTGTTGTTTGTTTATCCTGCAAAAAATTTCTAACTCTTTTTTATTTTTTTTACTATGGAAATTAAGCAGTCTTGCGGCTTAATTTTTGTAATAATAAGTTCTTACAATTTGATACTGTGGTGTAGGTGTTTTGGAATTTATATTATTCTTTTTATTTACAACTATATCTCATTTTAATATATTTATAATTATAACATAAAAGTACAATACAGAAATAAATATAAAATATAGATTTTATCCCGGCGTGAACCAACAGTTAAACCACAGTTAAAATGCAGTGCGTGCCATTCCCAATACTGCTGCCTTTTGTATCTGGTCCTTGATCCATGTCTGAGGCGGAAGCCTCCTTAGATGTTGGTTGAGACTATGCTACGAGACCCTTCACAGAAACAACTATCGATCGAGTCCACACCCCTCATGTCGGTGATCTCATGAGCTAACTCCAAATATTTAGTAATTTTTCTGCTTATTATTATTAGTTATGTTTTTATAAGCGAACAGTGTAGTGTAAAAAAAAACTGTTAAAGCTTACATTTCGGAGGACGGCAGAAATCTAATATTTTTTAATAATATGGATTAGAATAACATTAAATTACTTAATGAAAATTTAACGTTATAAAAGTTTTAGAATGTTAGAATCATAAAAGCTCACTACAGAATAATGATTATAAAGCTTGTTAATTTGTTTGAACGCGCTAATCTCTAAATAAAAAATAATTTGTGTATGATGGTCATGTTTATGAGAAAGATTATATGCTACCTTTACCGAACTGAGCAGAAGCAAGTAATGTTTTTGGTCACACAAACTAAGTCACGGGTAACAACAATATAACCATTTATTATATGTTTACTATTTAGTATTCACATACGTTACACGTTTTGGTTAACCCAAGGAAAATAACCAGATTGGTTTTGTAATTTGTATTATTAACGAGATGTTATATTTATAAATTGCGCAACACTTTAATCAATGCGCTGTAGTCCAATGGTGAGCCTATTCCACTCATATCATAGCTCCCGGGTTAGATTTCAGGGCCAGGAAATTTGTATTGGAATTTATAAGCGTTTGAAAATCGAAATCTCAGTAGCAGCTCGAAGTCTGGGGTTGTGTGTACTGCTAGGAATCTCGTGAAAGGCGAGAAACGCCTTATACATATTAGCAACATCGTGTCCATTAACTAGGTGGTAGAGTACTGCATAGTCTCGCCCGGCTTTTGATACAACGGCGGGGTGATCACGTAACTCGCAATGCGAAATTATCGTGATTGTTTAGTTATTGCAAGACACATAACAGCCTTGTACATTAGTGGTAGTCGTTGCCGCTTGATTAGTTTTGATGCTATGACATTGCAAAAAGTGCATCTAGTGACCAGCAAGCAATTGGCGACGTTTTTGATGATTTTTTTCATTACGATTAAGAGTCATCGCTGATCGCTGGCGAATTGCAAACGTTAGATGATACGCCTACCGTTTTACCTATTACTACTACTAATAGCGTCAGTGCTTGACACTATCGTATTCTGGTTTGGAGGGTAGGATAGCCAATAAACTTATGCATTTGGTATTTCATCTCTTCCACGCGGATATCAACGTACTATTATCATCTTTGATGTCTACAGGCGATGATTGTATTTATCCATCCAGAGAACCATCAGCTTGTTTGCTATCTTATTATGATATAAATAATTTAAACGCAGTAAAACTGCAACAACTGACTTCGCATTTCTTGTACATCCTCTTGAATTCTGCATTAGATCTTCACTAAATTTAAATTGAACCACACGAGAAATATAACTTTCCAAACTAATAAAAATTATTCAAGTATAACAAAATACAGTGGAACAGATAACTTCGTCCTTTTCTGAAGTCGGTTGAAAAAGTAATTATCAGATCAGAAAAATGCGTCTACACAGATCTCACTCATCTCGGCAACCCTGATACAGCTGAATGAATATTGACTATAGGTTCACTGCGAAACCTCGCAACCTATAGCCAATATACTAATAGAAGACCAATTAATGATATTTACTATAAATATAAAACATGGTTGTAATTAAAAGAATTATTATTATTTTTATATCATAGTTTATGTTTGATGCAGGTGGTTGTCCGATTCAGTCAATGATATTATCAAAAATAATAATGAAATAATTCTACTTATTAAACTAAAAATGTTATTATATTTTAAATTAATTCAGTTTAGTACCAAAATAAAGTAACTTTCTTTTAAATTAAGCAAATATTTTTGAAATTTAGCTATATAATAATGACACATATTAATTATCTTTGGAAAACTCAGTAGATAAGTACAGTTTTAGATGATATTGAGTTGTTGATACAATGTTATCAATTTACACTCGAACTTTACTTGGAAAGATTCACTATAAGTCCTTAAGGGGAGGTTAATTTTCGGATAAATAAACATAGGATATAAACTGAAAACCAAAATTTAGCGCATTCTTTTTTGTATTTACAACTAAATATCACCATATGGAAATCATGTGGAAGATTAGAAATAGTATTAACAAATTATTTGTTTTAGAGATTTTTTTAGCCTGTTTTCGGAATTTCATATGATCGAGTAAAGTACATTCTATCATGTAATTAGTTAGCACATTCCTTAGATAATATCTTCAAGTATATTGTGGAATTTTTGTGTAAAATTATTATTTAACAATCAATACAAAAAAAATGTGATTTAGCAAACCAGTTTTTTCCCGTTTGTCGCAATGCCTCGCCTTAAACACATTTTCTAATGATATGATATATGCAAAGGCAAGGCTCATTTACTATATTTAAGAATAAGAACATGAAATTATTTATTATAATGGACAATTACCGTACAAAGCAAAAAAAAAAAAAACAAATCGAAGCTTATGCTACTAAACTTACTTATATTTAAAAGAAAAAACAAAAGGTGATAGTGATAGTGAGTGGTAATTTGAGTCCATTAAAAGGGAATAACTCAGTATTTGTTGAGGCTTGGTGAACCTCAACACTGGTTTTCAGTATCCCCTATTTATTTGACAGGAAACAAACTTATAGCACGTGCAAAACATTATTATATATGCATGTGCGTGTACATTCTCAATTAACAAAAACGTATACATGTGTGTGTACATTCTTAATTAACAAAAAATAATGACAAATAGTTAATAATAATAGTTAATATAATAATTTCTGTCTAAAGCACTGTCACTGTCATAGAAATCTGGGGGTACAGTAGTGACCCTGCCACGACAAGCCAAGCGAAGCGCAAGGGCAAAACCTACCTTTTCTCGAAGCACTTCGTCGTTTTTTTTGACCTTCATACCTTGAGTTTGGATTATACTAGACAAACAAAATTTTTGGGATATGATTAACGGTGGGTTTTTAATATGTAACATAACTGTTATACTTCAGAGTTCAGATTTTACTGATTTCTAAAAAACCCCGATTCACTCATGATCTTCAAAATTCTTATGGTACTTCCTGAAATTTAAGAAAGCTAAAATTTGGTATAAGTATTAATACAAAAACAACAAAAGAATAAGTATATAAATATTAAACCTTATATCACTCAACCCCTTGAACTAGGGGATAGAATTTTGTATGAGACTTCCGCAAACTATGATGCTAGTGGTCTGAATATTGAGATATACGGACTGCTTGTTATAAATAATAAAATACGCATTTCAGACTTTTGAGTACAACCTCCCTTTTTTGAATTAGGGGATGGAAGTTTGTATGGGTTTTCTTCCCATAACTACTTAATTTAATGCTAGAGATCTGATTATTACACCAGTACCATACAATTATTACTCCTGTGTTGGACTCGGGCTACTTTGAAGAATTGGCCAATGCTGTTTTGCCAGGCAGGTCGTAAAAGGCGACCGATTGGTTATACGAGTCACAACAATCGTGGCTACTGGGTGGTAGAGTTCTGAATTGTCTCACCCGGGTCTGGTATCACCGCCTTACCTATTGCTGCCGCAATAGCGTTAGTGCTTGACATTATCGTTTTCCGGTTTGGAGGGTAAGGTAGCCGGAATACTTATGCATGTAGCATTAGACCACGCCACAAGATAGCAACGCACCATTAACATCTTTGGTGTCTATAGGCGATGGTTGTCTCTTTCCATCATGAGAGCCATCTGCTTGTTTATATACTAGAACTTAACACATAGGCTACGTTTTATGACAGAAAAATATATTCTTCTCGTGAAATTAACAAAACAAATAACAAAACTGTAGGGCGCACTTAGTACTTAAATGACAATCCACAAATACATACATATATAAGTATCTCTACACCATATTATGTCTTGGGAGTTAAGTAGAGGGAACCGAGTGTCATACATCCTAATCTAACCGATTTACTTTTGAAATGATATTGCTATACTAAATAATTGATTACGGCTAAAACTCACGTATAAATCGGTATAGGTTCCGACTAGTTTCGGACCTATATGAGGTCCTTTTTATCGACAACAGTACATAGTTTATAGGGAGGTAACCAAATGCAAGGGGGGAGGCGGCAGCTGACCCTCCCTAACCCCCGGTATGCCCGTGGCTATAGCCGAATGATCTATACTTTAAACCAAGGAATGTAAGGAAGCAATGGACTTATTATTTTAATAAAACCTTAATAACACACACTTATTAAAGCCACATTGTGGATGTTTCCAGCCTGCAATCTACATATGGGTCCCAGCTGCACAAACAGATTATAATGAAGTCACAGCACCGCACTTTGTTGTGTGTTTACAGTTTACTAAGAAATTTCACGGGCATGACTCACTGGCCACTGCTTTGATGACTACTGACTAGCATACTTGTAAGTCTTTATGTTACGGTTTAATGCCCATCTGTTATACATTTATGCAAATATTAATAAAAAAAATATGTTGTAGAAACATTACAAAAATATATATTATAAGTTGTCGTTAGCATTTCATGAAACTACACTATTAGTAAATAGAGTCTTTGACTTTATTGATATAAATTCATTTGTGTTTTGAAAACACATTTTATTTTATGAAACAACTAGCTGACCTGGCAAACGTTGTTTAGCCATACAAATTACTTGTATTAAATATTTTGGTGGGGTAGGTAACTGTGGGAGGGAGGAGGGGTTGGGGTTAATCGAGATAAAAACTATTCTATATTTTAGGTTGGACTACACAGTAGATCTTAAACACAACAACGAAAAATTTCGGCACGTCGGGATTTGAACGTACGACCTTCCTCAAGCCGGGACGCTCTAACCAACTGAGCCAGTGACGACTAGTTCAAAGAAGCGATTTTCTTCTTTGCTGTGTGTTCGATTAAGTCGATTGTACTGATCGCTAGATATACACACCTACCGTTAACTTATTAAATGAGTTCATCGTTACAGATAAAATTCACATTTATAATTTAGATCAATACTTTCGTGTTTCTAATTATAAGTGTGGTTTGGCACTCACTTGAAAAACTTCAAAAAAACCTTTTTCTTTGTTGTTTTTAAGTTTTATAAGTTTTCCCAAGCACTGGGTGAGTACTAAAAACATATAAATAGTAGATATTTACAAAATTTCATTGAAATCGGTTCAGTAATTTAGGAATTTTGTCCTCTCGACGCTCTCGATCGCTTGATAAAAACTGCCTTGTATTTGTCAACATATCTCTATTTATAGCCAGGGTAAAGTTTTACCTAGATCCAAAAAAATCTAAATGTATATGGAAACAATGAATCACTTCTTATCGTAAACATGTTATGAGTCATAAATCCTAGTACACGCCACTTTCTACCTTATGCCATATCCCATAAAGTCCATTATGGCATAGCTTAGATCAACTATTTGTTTGTCAATAGGAGTAGCTATCTCTTTCTTTTATTCCTAGATCTCTCCAGCGTTCCAACCCTACACGTTTCTAGATTATTCGTAACAGTATCGTTACTAACACCCATAACGCAAGCAAATAATTTACTTACTTTGGGGTTAGATCAGTACTTGTAATTTGTCCCGTAAATATTTATTTATTATCATTATTTAATCCATAGCGGACAAACAATGTGACACATAATTCATTGTATTAAAATAACCTATGAAATTGATAATTCAGTAAGAAATTGAGAAATGCAGTAATAACCACACATTCCAGTAGCATTTTATGATATTTGCTGTTCAAAATGAAGCAAGACACCTCATAATACGTATTTGCGAAATTCAACTCCCAAGTTAAGCGCTAACTACCTTATAAGTAGTGAATGCTAGAAAGATATGCCTACAATCTAAAGACGAGTTAAACACACTCAGATAAAGATCGCTTGTGTCAACATTAAATGTAAACAAGTCACGGTTATATGTGATCACGAAACTATATCGGCCAACGCTCTTTTATACCATAATAGACAACAGGAAGTCGATTCAAAGAGATAGGTACTAAAGTTACTACAATGTCTTATTGATCGCAGCAATGAATTCTCACAGGTAAACATTATACAGCCTGTTCGAGGATAATAAGGTATCCGATTCTCGTTCCAAATAAAAAATAGGCAGTATTTACGTAACCACCAATTTATATATGCGCGTCACTTGTGCGAACTAATTGGTGCGCATAAATTATGAATTTATTAGATAACTAGCTGTTGCCCGCGACTTCGTTCGCGCGGACTTCGTTTACTCCGCACAGCTCCTCCTCCGTGGGTGATAGCGTGATAATATGTAGCCTATATGTTGACCCGACCTGTAAGTAATATTCATGCAAAATTTGAAGTAAATCCATGCAGTACTTTTTGAGTTTACCCGGACATACATTGACTTTCCTACGATTTTATTATATGTATAGATTAGGTTAAAATTTAAGGATATGTTTTTTTTTTACTTATTTGGAATAAGAATCAGACACCCTATTACCCCCTACAAGGCTTAGGTCGACTTACCTTACCTTGCAGACTCTATATTTACTACTTGGTGGTAGACTTTAACTTTTTTTTTTTTTTTGGTGGTAGAGTTTCGCAATGTTTCGTTCGAGTTTTGGACCACCGATTTAAATATTTCTACCGCAGTTCTTGTTACTGTTGCAGTCCAGTTTGAAGAGCCGGTAAATTTATGGATGTAGTATTACCATATATACGAACGCACCATTAAGGCAATAAAGGTGTCTATAGGCGATGGTTGTGCCTTTCTTTTAGGAGAGCTTATTTGTTATATTATTTGCTATCATATCAACTTGTTTGCTATCTTATGATGGTAAAAAAAACAATTTATGTTTTTTACCTTCATCAAATTTTAGAGCTAGATTTTTTCGCCATTCCACTCTCCTTATTCAATGGAACTTCTATGATCTGCATAATCTATATACAACATATTTATTTTTTCCTTTACTTGTGATGAGCCATCATAACTGATCCTTGACCTTTCTCTACCTCGCTTTACATTCTATCTTTCCTTATATGGTATTGTTAACTGCATGTTGTATTTATATAGGATAGTAAATAACCATACAAGCAATGACTATCTTAATGGAAAGAGCTTGTAACGTGTATTACTAGATGCCCACGTTACGTTTCCGATTGCCTCGGGGGTGGTGACGGTCGGGCCAACGGGGTACCTGCACCTATGTGCTCCCTACTG
The DNA here is from genome assembly GCA_036924255.1 of Apodemia mormo. Lineage (NCBI taxonomy): Eukaryota > Metazoa > Arthropoda > Insecta > Lepidoptera > Riodinidae > Apodemia > Apodemia mormo. Next base: position 8,650,603 of record JAUPFN010000007.1, on the reverse strand, counting down.
TTGTATAAATGCAAGCTGTAGAAGACGCTCTATCTTCAGTAAAAAATATAAAAGCAGGAATACCACAAGGCAGCTGCCTCTCACCGATCCTATATTCAGTCTACAGAGTTGACATCCCGGATGAGGACGATATCGACAATACAGCTTACGTTACGGCATCACTTTTTGCTACCAACTCAATTAAATTAGATCCAAAAATGCCTAAATCTCTTGTCAAAATGGTTAAACCTATGGCATTTAATGGAAAATTCTAGGAAAACCCAAGCACTCTGTCGACCCACGAAAAGCAAGAAATTACCAGATTTCTAATTAAATGACGAGAAAATCCAATGGTCAGGAAAATTTAAGTACCTGGGAGTGACTATAGACAACAGATTCAGCATGGGAGCCATGTCAGAGATGTTGTTTACAAAACCCGGATAGCGATGACAGCCATAAGACCAATCATATCTTCCAGATTCCCTAAGTCCCGAGCGGATGTACGTAGGTATAAGACATACCTACATCCGCTCTTAACTTACCTACGCAGCAGCAAGCTGGTACAACCAAGCCGCACCACCATCTCACCCTACAACAACAGCAAAATATAGCTTTGCGTAAGATAGTAAATGCCCCAAGACACGTAACTGACGCCGTCATCCTGCGTGATTTACCATTGAAGAGCCTGGAAGACTTTATCTAAAAACTAGCCAGAGGTATGTATAACCGCATTGATACCTCATCTCACCACCATAATAAAAACATAGCAATCTGATATGTGCGCCCGCCCTCAAAGCCATTCCCGAGATACCTTATCTTACCATTGTCTCCCTCTCCCGACCCGCTCGCCAAAATCGTCACCATGGTCGCCGCTGATAGACTTGCTGGGAGCTCACCTGGCAGGGTTGATCGCACGTGGTGACGTAAAGAAACTGAATTAATCGAAGCATTTAGAGCCCTTACACATTTTCTTACATATTATGTCATGTCGTAGTATGGGCTGCAAGACGCGCCGTTCTATCGTGCTTATACATATAAAAGTAAGAACGCTAAGCGCTTCGACTTGATTGACATTTTGGTGCTTGAATTGTGGGGCTGATGAAGTGTTCAAATATATGAAACCGGTAGACTTTATACAATTAAAATTACTGTGAAACCAGTACGAGAGTTTTTATAATATCAAGACACAAGTTTAAATTTGGCGGCTTCCTCCTTGCCGTAACCGGAACAGGTCAGTGGCAAGAGTAGACGCTATTACGACTGGAAAAACCAAAGCAGTGATACGAAATTCGGTCGAGACTTGGTAGAAATACTACCTAGAAATCACGGCGATGGAGACTCATTTGGGCAATCGTTCGCGTTTCACGAACTAACTTAGGCTGGTTTTAGTGTCACGCTGACTGCACGCTGACGGGCCAATATGTATGTAGTCATAGGCAGTGTTTTCCAGTCGCGCTGACGGCCGTCAGACTATATAGTACGTTCTGGCCCATCAGCGGCAACCGTCAGCGTGTGGTCAGCGTGATAGTAAAACCAGCCTTACTGGAAGGTAAATGATTTGTTTATCCAATGGTACGTGACAGTATAATATATTACATAGCCACCAAAAACATAAGTACCTTCACGCCCGTATCCGCAAAGAAATAGGCGTATCTCTGCCTACACCCAGTACACCCACGATTAGCCGAAGATACTTCATCCTACAATGTGATGGGTGGCAAGCTTATCGCCAATCGGGCACTTATTAAATCCCGGGCTACGTTGTTTTGATCAGAAAACTGAAAAAAAAACTTTAAACCGCCCGACCCGGGAATCGAACCTGGGAACTCATGTGGTCAATGCGGACACCGGATCACTAGATTACAAAGGCGATTTACCGAAAAATAAATGATGTATTGCTATATGTGTGGTGTAAATGTAAAGCCACATCATCGAGATGCTCGATGGGCCACATGCATATATGAACCGAACCTTCTGAACTGACAAGCACTGGTGCTACTTCAGCAGGAAATTGTAAAACAGGGGTACCAAACTGAGTCAGAAGTTGCAGAACTCTACCACCTAGGAGTCACGATGTTAGTGACTCGTTTGGCCAATAGCGCTTCAGCTCAAACGCCGAAACATATTAGTTTGTTGCTAAGAAAGCAAAGGTTAACATAATCGGCCAATTCGTCGCAACCTTGCGATAACGTGTTATCGTGGGATCACATTCAAAACTTAAATAATACTAAAAATAGGCATTATGGTCTGTGCGCATGATTTTTTTAAACAAACTAATGACGCACGATGAACGCAAATAGGACGTTTAGTACCATGTAATCTGCAGAGTGTGACCTTTACTATTACATGAACGCATTATCATTGAACGCTCTGCCTTAAAAAACAGAAAAGAAGTCATAGGATTTCTGTTAAGAAAAATTTTCTTATGTAATTTATTAGGTTTTTAATGCTTTCACTATCGTGTTTCGGTTTAGAGAAGTAAGGTAACCGGTATACTTATATATATGTGGCATTACCATCCCACCTCCCGGATAGCAACGCACTATTAACATCATTTTTGGTGTCTATAGGTAATGATTGTCTCTTCCCATCAAAATTCCATCGACTTGTTTGCTATCATATTACCTATATTAAAAATTTTAATTAACTGCACTACCCTATAGCGCTTTTGTAATGTACAGCAAAGTAGTCGAACATACTTTTCCCATTTCCGTGTCGCTCCCATTCGCAAAACGCGCCTCAAGGAACTTTGTTTTAAAAGGTTTAATGTTTTTCTCAACAAAATGACCTGCCTACGATTAAAAGACATCGCAACTCATTGATGGATGATATACTAAGCACAGCCAGCGTACCTGTACCCCCCTTTAACTTCTTTTTGTCCTGCTTATTGCTGATCAATCTGTTTTTCACTTGAATTCGTATCGATACAATTACATGAAATAAAAGTATAAGCATCTACTGACACACAGGAAAGCGATCACGAAAACGCGCGTTATCACTTCGTCTGCAAATCGTTGCGAATATAATCCCTAAGCTATGACATTTTGTTTTCCGCAAAAAAGTGACGCTAGCACATTGTTCGAGATAGGTGATAACAGATAACCTCAAAGTTATTGTGCATTTGTTATTGTTATGAATTATTTATCAGGACACGATAAACTATGATAAACTGTCCTGTCTCTAGATACAGATTATGATACGCACATTTCTTGATTGATGGCGGTTTCAGAGAAACACGATTAGGCAGTATTATAGTAAATAACGACGCAGAATTGTATTAATTTCACTTCAGTACACACTTCAATAATAATTCTTTGGTGATATGGTGCTAGTACAGAAAACAGAATACAAAGAAAAAGAAATTGAATAGGTAATTCACTAGTAATGTTGCTAAAGTAATCCAAATTGAAGGACCACGTGCAATACCCCTTGTATTGCACGTGGTCCTTCAATTCGGATTAGATGCTTCAATAACATTTTATTAGTGATATGGATGCAAGAAAACTGTACCACTGTAACTGTGTTTATTTCAGGGAAATACGCAATACTGCAAGACCTCTAGTGTTAAAAATATCTGTAGATATTGGCCGATGCAGACAAGTGACTTTTATCCGAATAGGACAAAAAACCTTGAATCATACAAAAATGTTCGCCCATAACTTGCCATGGACTCAACGAACATGGTGTGCTAATATTAAATGTTTGTCCGATTGTTGTACATACGTACGTTACTCTCGAGCGCTCAACGCGGACAAAGCCTTAAGCCAATGTTTGCTGTGTGCCTGTGTGTTTTTGGCTTCTGCTCCTAATCACGTTGGTTTTATTTTTTTAGAGGATTCTCCCCTACTTTTGTCCAGTCCGGTCTTTCGGCGTCCTCGGTTATTCGGAGGACTTTTTGTAGGAGTTACTTTTATTCCTCTCTGTGCTTTATTCGGCACAGTTTAATAGGGATCTATATTGGTGGACATAAAAGTACAAGTGCAAAATTTTAAAACAATAGTCGTTAAAACACTTTGTTATTTGCCCAACTTTCTAGCTATAACGTTCTGTTCTTCCCATTAAGTTTAACGGTACACCTTATACTTGTTTTCATGTTAAATTATAGATTGTTAATATTGAATCGCTGCACAATATTTGAAAACGTAAAATTCACTTCGTTACACTTATTAACTTTTTATTTCATTTTGAATACAAGTAAAACGTCATTCACAAAAAGTAAGTAACAGTAAGTTTATCCCCGTCATACAAGTGCAAAACAAAAACGGATCAAGAATGGACCCGTGAGGCATCCAGCATAAAAACATTACCGTTTGATTGTATGACAGAAATATAAGCCTTTAAAATTGTCCCATTCAAATAAAAAAATTGAATATAATATGCCGATGTAGCTGCAAACTGTTATTTAAAATTCTGGAAGTTCTACCTTTAACATCATTAGGTATATATTAGGGTAGTATGCTTATTTGTTAAGAAACGCATGTATTATTTTACTACCGTGGATGAATTAAATCACTGTAGTAAGAGTAGCAGGAGGGGGTACAATCTTGTATTACCTAAATGTAGATTAGCTCTATGTCAAAATAACATATACTGTATGGAAATCAAAATATATAACAAATTGTCCACAACTGAGCCACTTAAAGTACCTGTAAACAATTTAAAAAACAGCTTCACCAGTGGTTATTAGAAAAACAATTTTATTTAATTCAGGAATACCTCAATTATACTTTCATTAAAATCAATAATTCCTAGTCAAATTTTTTAATAAATATTTATATTTTCAATTTATTGTTATAATGAAATTTCTATTTTAAATAATAATTGTTATTGTAGACTAGTGTTGTTGACATACTCATAATCTGTAAATTTATTGTTTTCGTTTCTTTGACTTCTAAAATATCTTTACCATAGTTTACTCAAATTGAATTGTAGCACTGATGACTGAAATACTTTAATTAGTATAATACCATTCTGTTATTTTTAAAGCCAATTTAATTTTGTTTAATAACTATTATTGACTTGTGTCCTTGACATCATATTATATAAGTTTTTCTTTTATTTTTCTGTGACACTTTCGTTGATGACAGTTATGCAATTTCTAAAAATTTTATTAATAATTATAATTAAATTTTGACATTTAAATTTTAAGCTTAATGATATGGTTAATTCATATGTGATAATATGTAATGAATGATGTTTTTTAAATATTCGCATACCGTGTCATGGTAGAATATGCTGGTTGTAGCACATATATTCTTGCAAATAATATATATTTCATATTTGATTTCATTTCATTTTAATTTTGTAATTCCATAGTAGTGCAGTTATTTGGGATAATATGATATGACAGCCCGATTTCGTCTTGTGATTTCTCCCAAGTATCATATCTTGTTTTGTTAATCTACATCAGCATCCATGGTTTTGTGACTTACAGTAAAACCATTTTGTTTATCATAAAGTACTGCAAATTTGATAAAAAATCATGTTTTTTCAAAAATATTTTTGTCATATGTTTTACACACAGAAATAAACTCGAAGTTTGATGGATCCAATTCATAGCCTGATTTTTTCAGATTTTTGTTTTCTAATTATTTCTTTGTTGGTTTTTCTGCTTAATTTCCGGATTTAATATTTCGCTTATCTTGTTGTTATGCTTCGGAAGATATTACTGTTACTCAGTAACATACCATATTATGTATCTTTTTATGTTCATTTAGATGAATTTAATGAATATATTATGTTAACATGTTTAATTCAAACACGTCATAAAATCGTACCATTCTACGCTTGATACCAGCTCAGTTATTATTTTAAGGTTTTAAATGTATTTCAGTTTAATTTTAGATATGAGTTCAGCTATCATTAATTAATATACAAAACTTTATTTCAACATTTTTAGTAACAACTGATCTAGTGGTTAGTCGGCTCAGCTTAGATCCTGAAATTCCTGATTTGATTCGAATGTTGGGCTATTACAAGTATTATAATATTCACGATATTATTAGTTTTTACAATCTTAAAAAAACCAGAAGCACCACAAGCGCAATTTCGGTGACACACGGTGACCCGTCTTGGAATGTTTTTGATCCTATTTACTGGAAACAACATGCAATTGTCATTAAATTCAATAATTGAGGCTATGAATCTCCATCCACTTTTTTAAATGGCAAATTGATGAGTAGCTAATCTGCGATTATTAACGTTCTACTCACTCTGCTTACGTACCTATAAAGAACGTAAAGAAACGAAACAGCTTGATCTTGATAAATTTTACGCCATTCTCTAAAGCATAAATTGAAATAAAAAATATTGTTGAATCTTGGCATGTTTTTTTAAATAATATTCCTTCAAGCATACTTCTACTATCTACTTAGATAGATGATTATACAACTAATTCAAAACATAATGGCGTAAATATATTGTTGATTCGTCTTATTAATTAATATTATCAAAACAAGAATTACTTTAAAGGAAGAAGAAATTATAAATTTTCCTAATTTAAACCATGTATTCTTGAACAAAGTTACCTATATACCTAGTTGTTAGCAGCATTTACAGTAACAATAGTTACATTCTCTCCGTATTTATTGAGCCATACGTAGGTATTATGACAAAATATTATAATACACTATGACTATACACCAAATTTTTAAGAAAAGGTAATATACAAATAATCATTACTTCATATACTTTAGTAAATGATATGACCACGTCCTATAATAATATTTATATGACATAAACACACAACTACATAGACATTAAAGATGTGTTTGATATATTTCTATTCTAGTAACTGTGATATACAACGTCATACTCGATTTAACCACCTATCCCACACTACAATCAGAAACCGTATAGCGGCAATGACTTAATTATAGAGACGGGACTTAGTAAGGTGCAACTCATCTAGTCAGGTCTTTGGAGACATAGTTAGAACCCTAAACCTAGCACGGTTATAACAGTAAATTGTCCTTAAATTATATTTTCTTTAAATTTGTACCTGGCAGGAAGACGAGAAAAAGAGATGGTCGATTGAGAGTGTTATATATATGTTAGATATTCATTCAATCTAAAGCCGGCGCCAGATATAGCTTCAAACATTTGAAACACTTGTTTGATTGCTATGTGTGGCACGAGACTTAGTTGTTCAATGTTTGAACACATTTTCAAAGTTCTATGCTACACACAGCAATCAAATAAGTGTTCAAATGTTTGAAACTGTGTCTGGCGCCGGCTTAAGACAAGATTTAAGCTACTTTCCTAAGTTTACATTCTCGTGTTGGATTGGGTCTCACGTTATACAAAAAATCATACGCAGTAGGGTACGGGGCGTAGCTATTGAAAACGATTTCAAAATTGTAAACAATATTAGATTCGCTTGCGATATCAAGCTTACTGAATCGATTAAAAAAGTAAATTTTACGTTACATTCCAATAATTTTACGGAGAAAAACCTTATACCTATTACATTGTTTGTTTTAGTTTTCACATAATTTCATATTACAGTATCATTATTTATATGATTTTATTATTTGTGTTTGTTCAGTATTGGAACATAAAATGAAAGATGTTGGATATTTAGCTGTTTACATATTAAGTGCATTTAGAATTTAGCGAGAAATTTTGTGTCGTCTTTAAACTTGTAACGAGCGTTGAATGACGCGTAGGCTCTGAGTAAATAGTTCTCACGCCGCTCCTCATTCTTCAATCTTCTTACATTATTGGCGCGAACAGTAGTTTATTTTTTTTTTGACAAATTCCAAATTAATAAAAACCATAAATAATATTTGGCAAGATTGTAAAAGTAAATTTACTTAATGAAAGTTTAATTACAATATTAAATGCTTACTTAACAACGTCTGTTAGGTTAGCGTATGTCATCGAGCAAGTAACATAATAGAGTAGCAATATGAGCCATCTAATTCCGAAAGTGATCAGTGTTTTGCCACTGATAAATAGCAATTCACGCTCGCACTAAAGCAGTACCGCACCAACAAGTGACCTGTGTGTACGTCCCCGATATTCTCGAAAATATTCAAATTATACCGCATAATATCGGGTTGTTCTATTAGATGGTGTGGAAAAAACAGCAAAACGTCGAATTATAAAACAGACGGAATTACGTTTCATCGGCATCAATAAACATTGATTTTATTTTAATTTACTTTCATGTAATATGGCTCAAGTTAAACTGGACAGATAACACGAAACACGTGGACACTTGTTTATGCGTCTTGCTATTGCCTAGGTGTAACCTATATACAACTATCTCATTTTATTCAATAAGTGTTTACTATTGCTGCGTCATTATCACACTAACCTTGAGTCGGCCAGTCACAGCATTACAACCGGCGTATTTTGGCGGAATTTGTTTTCTAACAATCAAATAACATTGCCACTCTAACTGGTTACATACTCGATGGCGTATGTATAAAGCAGGCTACTCACACGCCTGCCGCAGGGGCAATCTAGGGAGTAAAAGTGGAGATGACGCTCAATTGTGATGTATGTAGGTAAGCAGGGGCAATTTCCTATATTGACCCTGTGGCAAGGTGGCAGGAGCGCGAGACTACCCTTGGTCCCTAGATTCTTCCCTATATTCCAAGACAGCACACAAGAAGATGGCTCTCCAGGTAGAAAGAGAGAACCATCGCCTTTAGACATTAAATACGTTAATGGTACATTGCTATCCGTGTGACTCGGTGTTGATGCCACACGTGCCACGTGAATGAATTAATTAATACTCTTTATTGCACATCAAAATTAACAAAAATAGAATAAGTATAGCTAATAATTACGTATTTAGGTGTACACAAAAGCGGTCTTATCGCTAAAGTGCGATCTCTCCCAGATAACCTTTACGTAGATATCTTATAATTAATATAGGTATTTTAGGTAAAGGTGCCATTAAATTAAGTGATCTTATTTCCTGAGATTATCTTTATATTTTAGATTATAAAATAAATATGTAGACAAATCAATAATAAAAAATATATATTAAATGTATTAAACATATTTGTACTTTACTGTTGATTAAATAAAAATTGGTTTGGTTAAACCAACCGTTTAGTTCCTGTTTTCCCTTTACATGTACCAAAACCAATTCAATAGGGTTACACTTTACAGTTCACAATCATAAAGAGGCAGTCGTAGGTTGGTGCTTTTCTCGTAGCCGACATGTCAATAGCAAAAGTCTGATTTAAAAAGAACTGATATCATTAAAATTATTATTGAACACCCTTAAATACACCATAATTTCACAAAAACGTTAATATAATATATATAATAACAGGTTTATACTGCAAGCGATTACTAATTGAATAAATACTACTTCATTGATTTTATTTTCCTTTACTATTATGCGAATTATCACTGCAAAGATATTCAAAACCTCAGCGAATTCTTTGCGCAATCACCAAATAAGAATGACCAATACTAAATTTCAGGCCAATTATGGTGAACGTGTTTGTAGGCATTTAGTATCACATGTTAGATAAATGAGATATTAGTCGACATTGACAAATGTGTTCTCTTTTGTGTTCGCATTTTATTCACATTGCACACCTTAAGTGGGCTGATGGTAAATGGTCACCACCGCCCAAAGACATCTGCATTATCGAAGGTCTTGGCAGATATTTGCCTTTAATAATGAGAAGCAGATTAATAATGAGAAATCTCTTTCCTTAAAGGTTTCTAAATCATATCCGTCGGAAAATTCCTCCATTAACTATTACGTTTCCACTAAGGAGTAGTAGTGTAAGGGAGAAGTCTGGTCATAAGTCATCTTTTCTATTTACATTCTTACATTCATAAACAATATTCAATTTACAATCGATATCGACCTTATTGAATCGATTACAAAAAAATGTAACGCACCGAATGATTTCACGGAGGAAATCCAATATTTATTAATCGATAAAACGAACTTGTTTTACATGATGTCGGAATGTAGTAGTTACTTTCTTGGTATGTTTGGATAGATACATACTTTTTTGGCTGATGTCCAACGACGATCGCCTATTACCAGGTCATTCTCGCGAGTCTGAAATAACTCAAGCCATATGTAGCTTAATTATATTTAACACTCGCGACCCAACACGTGCATGATTATTTTTGTGGTGAAAGTCATCGCTGTACATAGTTTATTGTCATTTCCATGGGAACCGCTCATTTTCTCCGTTTTGTTTCGGGCCGCCTTCGAAAAATAGACTTCGAGAAAGAGACAACTATCTTCTAAAGACTTCAAAAATTTTAATGGTGCGTTGCTATTTTTGTGGCAGGCTCTTTATGCTAATTTAGTTGCCTAGTACCTTACCCGCCAAACTGGAATAAGACAGTGTCAAACACTGACGTTATTGCGGTATAAATAGGTGAGGCGGTGGTACAAGACCCGGGCGAGACGATGCGGAACTCGACCACCTAGTAGCAGCCATAATAGTCACTACTCACATAGCCAATCGCCTCTTACGACCTGCCTGGCAGAACGGCAAATGATCTAATCTTCAAAGGGAGCGCAGATCAGCGCTGGGTAAATTATCTGTTATTTTGCCGAGCAGTTAAACAGCAAAGTTAAAAGCAGTTATTACGACTAAAAGTGGTTAAATAAGTGACTAAAAGTGGCGAAGATCTTGACTACTAGGTGGTAGAGTTCCAACATTTCTAACCCAACTACTTTTATGAACTAACGCACGCAGAAGGTACATTAATCTCTTTGGTCTCATTGATGCCACCGTCTTACCTATTCCTGTCGCAAAAGCGTCAGTACTTGTGGTGTTTCAGTTTGGAAGGTAAGGGGTAATCGGTAAACTCATGTATGTGGCATTACCATCTTGATGTACGGATAGCAACGCACCGTTAACATCTTTGGTGTCTTAAGGCGATGGTTGTCTCTTTCCATGAGAAGAAATATTTACTTGTTTGTAATATTATATCGCAGTAGCTAGCGCAATTTATCGGGATTTGGTGACGATATCTTAGCATTAATACGGAATTGAACCCTACTAGCTCTGGCTTACAAGGCAAAACAAAACAAGTGATTTGTCAATAACTGAGTATTTAGGATTTTGTAGGAATTTTGTTGCATTTTTATACTATTTCTTTTTTATTTTGCCGCGAACCTTGATTAAAACTACGCCAATCAAAAGAAAACAATAATACAAATAAAAAACGTTCTAACGTAAATCCCAGTAAAGTGTAAAAGAAGAAAGTTATAGAACTTCAAAAAATATAAATAACACAGAGTAGAATGTACTTGCGAAGCTATGCTAAATAGAAGTCGTTTTCCATTTCATTAACACTCGGTGCAGCGCTGAAATAACAATAAATCGTCCAACCAAAGTCGAAACTGTGCAGCGCTGCAGCGTATAATAACGTACAAATAATATATTCTCAACCAATAGATCGTTGCCGCCGTGAATTTCATGACATTCACGCGTTTCATTCAACAAGCTGTAACGCGGGTGCAGTCCATGGACTGCTGCACTTTAGTTGAACACATTACCCCTTGTTGGTCCCGGGCTCCTTTTAAGAATAGGCCAACTGCCGTTCTGCCAGGCAAGTAGTAAATGGCGACCGATTGACTATACGAGTCACTATCGTCGTGGCTACTAGGTGGTAGAGTTCTGCATTGTCTCGCCCGGGTCTAGTACCACCGCCTTACCTATTCCTGCCGCAATAGCGTCAGTGCTTGTCCCTGTCGTGTTCCGGTTTGGAGGGTAAGGTAGCCGGTAAACTTATGGATGTGGCATTAGACCTCGCCACAAGATAGCAACGCACCATTAACATCTTTGTGTCTATAGGCGATGGTTGACTCTTTCCATCAGGAGACCCATCTACTTGCTTGCTATCTTATAATATAAAAAAAACACAATTGTCTTGTACGTCAATAGATAGAAGTTTTTGAATTAACACCATGTTATTACTAGTGGGACTCAACGGCGTACTTATACGGCAAATATAATTTCAACAAATTGCACTACTTATTTCGATATATGCTTATGATATAAAAAACACCTCCTTCTGCTGTAATCGGTAAAAACATACACAAAGACATTGTTATCTCTTGTGTATAGTAACTAGTAACAAGCGATCACATGATTTAGGATTTAGATTAAAGATACGAAGAATGATTGATAAGGCCAATGTTTACTATTAAGGATTAATTAAAATTAATTCTCTTGAAATCGAAACAATAATAACTCGGAGGATAATACATGATTTTCTCTAAAACGTTTAGAGTGTTTAGTGGTACAATTCTGCATTGTCTCGCCTGGGTCTCGTACCACAGCTTTACCTATTCCTCCCGCAACAGCGTCAATCCTTATAACCAAGAATTTAAAACGTTATCAGGTAACAGAACTTATTTTACGATACTTAACGTTATTACTGTAGCGATACCTCAGTAACAAAATTATTTGCAAACACTATATGTATGGCTACTCAAATAGTAGAACGAAATTCTTAACGCTAAATAACGTTATAATATTATCTATATCTATGCGCGTTTCATGGTGTTTCGTGATTGGTTCCCCGCGTTTCATACTTTTCGTGATTGGTTCGCCAACTACGAAATAGTATGAAACGCGGTAGCGCTAGAAAACAACGTCTTAATCACATATACCATAACGTTAATTTGTAGTGTATAACATAACGTAATGAATAATGTTATTAAACAGTAACAAATTCTGAATTATTTTGGATAACGCTATGCTTGAAAATAACGTTATGTCATGCCGCGAGCAATAACGTTAGCACAAAATACCGATATTTAATTTTTTTATGTCATAAGATAGCAAACAATCAGTTGGGCCCTCCTGATGGAAAGAGTCAACCATCGCCTATAGACTCCGAAGGTGTTAATGGTGCGTTGCTATCTTATGGCGAGATCTAATGCCACATGCATAAGTTTACCAGCTACCTTACCCTCCAAACCGGAACACGACAGTGAAAAGCACTGACGCTATTGTGGCAGGAATAACTAAGGTGGTGGTACCAGACCCGGGCGAGACAATGCAGAACTCTACCACCTAGTAGCTCGTGTAGTGGTAGTGACTCGTATAGCCAATCGGTCGCCTTTTACAACCTGCCTGGCAGAACGGCAGTCGGCCTATTCTACAAAGGAGCCCGGGACCAACACGGGGAAAAAATCTTTGCTTATCACGCTTGTGTTCATATAGATGTCATATAGTGTTCATATAGTGTCGCATAGTTGCGACACTCTCAATTGGGCGGAGGCGGATGGGCGGATCCAGCCTTCAGGTCAGGGGGGTTCACACATTTGAAGAACAGTCAATATAGGCTCTTATCCATTGTTGGCAATAATAAATCCATACCTAGAACCCTGCCTAGGGGGGGGGGGTCATAACCCCCCCTTGGATCCGCCCTTAACAACTATAAACTAATGTAAGCCTATACATGTAGCGATAAGATCCAGCCATAATAACAGCAACACACCATTATCATCTTTGAGGCCTATAGGCGATGGTTGCCTCTTTCCAGCAAGCAAGACAGGTCAATAGTCTTTTTTATATCATAATATAGCAAACGAAATCTTTAGAACTAGACGATCATAAAACGAATGTTTTTTTTCCACTTCTGAAATGTGCCGCGCTGTCGCCAAACTCACAATAATAGTTTTCATTAATTGTATGCATGGCACATATCATTTAAATTCCCACTTAGAAAATATTTACAAAAATTAAATTTTCGTCAGATTTCGACGCTTTGAATGACTAGAAAGTTTTTCTGACTATTTTTACCATTCCACGGCCGTCAGAATGACTGTACGTATATGTGCGTATGTGTGTGTGTGTGTGTTTAAGCGTGTGTCTGTGTTTTTTTATGGAATCAGTTGATAAAACGAGTATGTGGTGATAACTGATGTTAAGTAGACGCACAGACCATGGACATTTGAAACATAAAGGGTAGTTGGCAATGTAATACTGGCTCCTGAAGTTTCTGTTTGTCCGCCCCTTAAAATCTTCTAAATCATAACTCGCCAGGAAAACTGATGAAGGTTATTCCATGGATTATCTGGGCGTACGAGAACCTCTATAACTTTTAAACGACTTGATCGATCGAAACGCGATCAGTGCCATTAACTTAAGACTTTCGGAAAATTTGAAACGATTCCGTTGAATAAATTTAGAGAAATTAAAAAAATATATAGAAGAAGATACCGAAACGTTTTTCTAAAATATCTTCTTGAGTTCTGGAGTTATCGTTGATGGAACATTATGAATTAAGTATTTCTTGACACAACTACGAAATACATTCGATTCGCATTGGTGATCGCACAATCGATTGTTCAACCAATCGATTTTGCGACCACCACCGCCTTACAATACACTATGTATGTATGTGACATGCAAGTTTGGAGGGTTAGGTAGGTGTACCATACCGCTCCACTGATAGCAACTCACCATTTGTCGTTGGTGTCTATAGACGGAAAAAGCCCCAAAAAATCTCAATAGCATATTTACCCGACCGGAGATTGAACCCTTCGAGTCTCAGCGGAATAATCGTAGCACTACGAGGCAGTATTGCTTTATATTTTATACTTTCTATCGTCGGCACTTGGTGAAATTCCATTGTTAATTAGACACTATTGTAATACACTTTTATACTATAGAAGTATATGTATTACATCCTGAAGATGCTTATATTTCTATAATATTATAGAAGTATATTCTCCTGAAGATGCTATAAAAAGTGAAAGTGGTCGAGTAATATATTAAAAACTAGCTGTGCCTGCGCGTTGAAAAATTTCTAAAATAAAAGTAGCCTAAGTTACTCCCTATTACATCAGCTATCTGCTAGTGAAAGTCCCGTCAAAATCGGCCCAGCCGTTTCAGAGATTAACGGAAACAAATAGACAGACAAACAGACAAACAGACAGACAGACAGACGGACAGATAGACGGAGAGACAGGGAAAAAATGTAGAAAATGTTATTTTGGTATATGTTCCGTATATAAATCCATCTGCATTTAGCAAAAAGCAGTTATTTTAATATTACAAACAGACACACCAATTTTCCCGGGATCCCAAGAACAAACTTTTTTTGAATACTAACAAGCTGAATTTTTGTTAACAGCTTCGTTTTGACGAGACAACCATCTTTTCTATCTTCGAAAAATCTCGATTCGGGTAACTTATAAAGACAGATAAAAAAGAAAACTTTAGGGTGTCGGACTAAGAAAAATTTCTACTTTACGTGTAGGACAATGTTACCCTTGAATAACAATAATAATTAACAATCTGTTGTGAGAAAGTTAGGTTGTTATTAAATTTAAGCATCTCATAATTCCAAAACTTTGGAGTGGAGGACTCGCCAGAAAAACCATCAAATGTGTAGGACAAAAGTTTTATCGTGTTTTTCATAATATAATCAAACGATTTAAGTCAAAAAATAATTATTGTTATTAATAAATATTTTTCCTTCACCTAATCAAAATTTTCAAAGCCCCATAACTTTATTATCTACCCAATTTGAGATTTTTCGAAGATAGAAAGATGGTTGTCTCGTCAAAACGAAGCGAAGCGAGCGAATTCAGCTTGTTAGTAATAAAAAAAAGTTTGTTCCTGGAATCCCGGTCTAATATGTTTAGAAGTGAAATTTAAGTACAAGTGCAATAGTAATAGTGTCTAATAACAGTATTGTATTTATTACATCAGAGCATTATAGATTTATAGATAACTAGCTGTTGCCAGCGACTTCGTCCGCGCGGACTTCGTTTACTCCAAACAGCACCTCCCCCGTAGGTGATAGCGTGATAATATGTAGCCTACATGTTGACCCGACCTGTTAGTAATATTCATGCAAAATTTGAAGTAAATCCATGCAGTACTTTTTGAGTTTACCCCGGACATACATACAGACAAACATACAAACAGACAAAAATTCTAGAAACTATATTTTTGGCTTCAGTATCGATTGTAGATCACGCCCCATGTATTCTTTTAAAAAATATTCAATGTACAGTTTTGACTTTCCTACGATTTTATTATATGTATAGATACACATAGGTATTTAAATTATTTTAATTTTAATAAGTAATAACTAATCTAACCGGTTGGTTGGAAGGCGACCACTTTATCATAAATTAACAATAGACCGTCTACTGCGCAATTCGCGCGACAAACAACACTGATAAACTTATCCGTAACTGGATTAATTTAATTTTAAATTAAATGGATTATTATTAATACTATGTAAGCAATAAAACTGGCGGACATTCGTACATTAAACTTCAATACTATTAACTGTTATGTAAATTTTTCCCTTTTACCCCGAATCCAAAAAGGGGTGTTATACTATTGTTCGCTATATGTGTGTGGTGGTGTCTGTCTGTAGACTGTAGCTCAGAAATTATAAATCAGAAATACCTTATTCAATAAAATTTTTTACATGTTATTTTAACGCGTCAACATTTTTTTTAAACTACTAGCGGATCGGAAATGTGGCCACACACTGAGAAGATTAGGTGGAAGAAACTCAGTGGGCTTGTTTTTTCATATCATTTATTCAAGTAAGATATTATACGGGATGGGCAAAAAATCGTGGATCAAACGAAACAGGGTGATAGTTGGGATAATCCCAAGAGAGAGAGAGAGAGAGAGAGAGAGCCTTTTTTTCTAATTCCATAATGGTAGATATAATTTTCTGGTTAATATGCTTTGATGAACACAATAAAAAGCCTTCGATAAATAACAAAATATCCCATTTGCATCCTGTGACTCCTCCCAGGCTTATAAATTTTCTTTAATAATTCTACACCAGCATCAGTAGTTGAGCGACCCTTAAGTAAAACCAAACTGTTTATCATGAGATAATTTAATTTTTTTTAAATGTCTTAACATTTGATCGAGAGTAATTTTCTTAAATATTTTACTCAGGGTAGGAAGAATCTACCTACCCTGAGTAAAATACTTGAGATGCTGACGCTGTTGCGTATCATGATAGATACGCAACAGCGTCAATGTTTTTCACTTTCGTTAGTTATTTTGTGCTATCGTGTTCCGGTTTGGAGGGCAAGGTAGCCAGTAAACTTATGCATGTGGCATTAGACCTCGCCACAAGATAGCAACGAACCATTAACACCTTTGGTGTCTATAGGCGATGGTTGACTCTTTCCACCAGGAAACACATCTGCTTGTTTGCTATCTCATGATATATAAAAAAATATGTGTATATATTATTATATATGTCACATAAATGTAGTGTGTGTAATGTATATTTTTATTAATTTTATGTGTTTCTAATGATTTTTATTTAAAAATATTAGGTTTCTGCAGTACTCCGCAAAGTAAACTTTAACTGTGCCAAATTTCACACTTCGCTGTTTGCACGATTGTCTAAAAAAGGGGTCCAAAATTTTTCCTTCACGTATGTAGATTTCAGCTAGGTATGGTGCAATTACATTTATTAGTGAAGCAATGATTTTTAGGGAATGGTCCCATTAGTCGGAAGTTTATTTAATTTCTAATGTTTTAAAAGCTTTAAGTATATCCTTAATTTCCACAAAAGAAAATTCAAAAGATTTTTCTCGTGTCGGTACATATAGCTTTAGTGATGATTCTGCAGAGCTGGCCGATGAGGTTAGAGCTTTAGCTGTTGAAATAGCTACATTGGTAAAGATTTTTTTCAAACTCCATCGCTACATCTAGATCTTCCTTTACAATTAATCCATCCACTTCCAATTGGCATTCATTATTAAAAATCCTGGAGTTGCCGGTTTCACAGTCAATAATGTTCCATATAGTTTTAATTTTGTTTGAGGATTGCCTCATTATATTTTTATGTACAAGTATTTTGCAGCATTACTAACCCTTCTAAAAATTTTTGAATAGTCTTCACGTATTCCCTAATACAGAACTGTGGTTATAGGATTTTTTATAATATAAATGAAATAACCGTTTCCTGCTTTTATAAATTCTTGTTGCTCGTTCAATAATTTTTCTCTGATTGCACAATAATAGTGCTTTAGGAATAAATATTTGTTTGTATTCTGAATTAATTAAATTAAATAATGCATTATACAAACAGTTTGGATTTTCTTCATAGGGCAACTTAATCAACTTATCAACTAAATTAGTTTTAAAACGTTCTAATCGATAATTAATTATTTATACGAACAAAAACAATTTATTTTTTGAAAGTTTACTTGTTACTCTACGAAATTGAACTAATAGGCAACAAAGATCTGAATTTAATACATTTTGAACTGTTCTACTTGGGGGTTATGTTTTGTAAATGTATTGTTTATACAAGTAGCAATTTGATGAGATAGTCAAATCAATCAGCGAGACCCACGTTTTTATAAGCCAGAGATTTTGTTAAAAATTTTTCAAAAAAAATAACGCCATATAGGCTAAAAGATTGTACGATATTCCTGATATTGATGACCTTTTACTCTACTTGTGGGTAAAGCTTTGCGAGTCAACTACTATTACATGTCACATGAGCTGAATTTGATGAGAAAGTGAAATCATTCAGCGTGACCATCGTTTTTATAAGCCAGTGTTTTTGGTGAAGTTTTTTAGAAAAAATCAAAAAATAAATCGTAACTAGCTGCAACAATGTATGAAATTGATTGTTGGTCAACTAAAAATAAATAAAAGTCACATAACTATTGAAAAACTTCACAAATATTGTTTGTTGAATAATAATTGTTGTTACTGAGACCGACCGCTTAACGTGTTTCCCAAGTTTTTATTACGTAATATAATCCATACTGGATTACAATTCTGTAATAAAACTAGGTGTAATTGCTTAGTGATCAATATCATTTAAAATTGCCTTTTATCAATCCATACAGATTGCTGTTATCAGTTACTCCTTATCGATTACATAATATGCTACTAAATGGGAACAATAAATGTCCTTTCTAGTAATTCACTGTGTTCCTCTAGGTCCCTTGAACAATATACCATCAATCTCTCAGCCAGGCAATTTGTAAAAGGCGACGTTTAGTCAGTTGTGTCTTTAGGCGCTGGCTCTAGTCCTAGATTAGATTTTTTCGTTTATATGTCATTAGATAGCGAACAAGCAAATGGCTCTCCTGGTGGAAAAAGAAACCATCGCCTATGAACACCAAAGATGTTAATGGTACGTTGCTATATGCATTGCGACCGTGATATGTGGGATGGCAATGCTGTACGCAAAAGTCCACCGGCTTTACCCTTTAACGATTCGAAGGGTAAGTGTCGTATATTGAGGCGTTGCGAAACTCTTCCACCGAATAGACACGATGGTAGTGACAGTATAGCCAATCGTTCCCTTCTCACGAGCTGCCTGGCAGAATGGCAAATGGTCTATTCTCCAAATTGGGCCGCGACCAACACGGACCAAAGATTGTAGTTCAGTGCCTTTCGGACGTCGCTTTCACTGTTTACTCACGAAGTCTAGCGCTCCTCAAACGGCCCTATCAAAATATTATGTATCATTCGTTGTAGTTTTTCTTGGAATTACCAGTTAATGCCTCTTACCTCCACCTAGTGTTACTGCACTATCATCTACTAACAATGATATAAAGCCTGTGGTAATATTAGAGTGTGCTTCCTGGCGTTTCACCTTGGCTACATTGTATGGACAGTGCTGCTCGTAACCTCAGTAAACTCACAGTGGGATTTTTGACAAAGGAAGCAACTAAAATCTTAAACCTCGAGACATTACCGCCCTGTTGGTCGAGTGGTTAGCGAACCTAATTACAAATCGATGGAGCTCGGGTTAGATTCCCGACAGGGACAAGCATTTGTGTGATGAGCATAGATGTCTGTATTTCTGGGTTTGGGTGTTTATTATATATTTAACAGTATTTATTTATGTGTTTCTATGTATTAGTATCGATGATAACACCCATAATACAAGCAAATAATTTGCTTACTTTGGGTTTAAATCAACTCGCGTAATTTGTCCAGCAATATTGTATATTTTTGTATATACTTCACTCTCACGGAAGAAGCAAGAATGGATAGAGTAAAATTTATAAAAAAGATGAGCTTAGAGTACCGTTCGTCATTTTTTATAACATAGGTGCCGTTCAATTCGTCGGAGTCCCCGTAAAAAATAATGCACTTTCAAATGCACGTGCCGAAATTTAGGACACATTTTACTTGCGGTTTTTTAAACTTTTATGAGGGCCTCCTCGAAAAAGTACTTTGAAATATTTTTTTGACGCAGTAATATTGCAGAAACCGTCTTCCCATTTCCTGTTCCGGAATCCTGCATTAGATCTTCGGCAAAATAAAATGAGACAAACGTAAAAAAAATACAGCTGAATTGATAAGTCGACTGAAAAAAGTATCATCCGTGGCTCAGGGGGACCCTCTTTCACTGTCATTTTTTTAAAATTACGACGGACTTAAACTTTTTTTTTTTTCATTAACTGGCTATATTAGTCACAAGCTGTTGCCAGCGACTTTGTCCGCGTCGACTTGGTTTACTCCGCACAGCTACTCACCCGTAGGTGATAGCGTGATAATATGTAGCCTATATGTTGACCCGACCTATTAGTAATATTCATGCAAAATTTGAAGTAAATCCATGCAGTACTTTTTGAGTTTACGGACATACATACAGACAAACAGACAAAAATTCTAAAAACTATATTTTTGGCTTCGATATCGATTGTAGATCAGATAGATATTAATAGATTAGATTTATAACTGCAACCAATAGCGTAGTTCCTTGGAGTTACATACAAAGAAAAATTACAACTGCAACCAAAAGCGTAATTACTTGGAGTTACATACAAAGAAAAATTACATTTAAGACATTTGCGAGCATGGTACATAAAGATAACATCTAGGGTCCTAACTTTCGGCATTTTCAAAAATATTCCAAAAGTGACCTTGTTTTTTATTTTTGTCAGAACTGGTATAATCTAGGCTATCAACCCGTGTCCACTTGACGTCAAGTTTTGGGACATCATCAGGGGGGCCCATGCGACTGCATTGGCTGCACTGACATAACCACGCCACTATGGAATGCCGTAGAAACATAAAAGATCTGATTCAGTTTTCCCAGAGATTTTGAAAGCATGAGAGAGATTTTGAAAGTTTACAGAACTTAAAAGTCGGTTGTTGAAGTTTTACTGCATTAAGCCGAGCCACACTGTTGGAAACAAGCTTCCAACGGTGACCTTGGTGGGAGGCTTGTGGAGTTCAGATGAATTTTTGTTGCAAACAAGTGTTTACACTGTTGTAAACCGCCGGCGGAGACACATGTGGTGGGCATGTTTCAAACAGTGTGGCTCGGCTTTTATTATACCGTCAGTCAGAAGTAAGATTACGTTTGAATGAAAGGACTAAATTAATGTTAGTTTACACCCACGATTAATCTGGTTTATTAATAAATCTATTGTAAATAGCGCTGCGAGTGAGTGTGGTGTGTAAAACAAAGCTTCATTGTTTGGATATTTGAGGATTACCCATTAATTTGAACTCATTTCCGGTAGTTTAGATAATTTACAAGGGCATCCGCTGTTTGACGTCATTGCTATGTTTATGTGGTCTGTTTAAATTTAATTTACCGTTGAAGTGAATTTTCTTCAGCCACGTGTGACGTGGAGCGATTTTCGGTAGGGATAAATTTATGAGTCCACGTGGCAGTCTCGCTTGTAACATTAGCCACATTCATACTGTCATTAGACGTATTGAAAAGCATACGTCACGCTAGAGTATGAATTTGGCCGTGTATTGTATTTCATTAATTTGCTTGTTCAGTTTAAAGCTCCGTTTTCACTTTGATTAGTGCGAGTGCGAGTGTTTAATGCAGGTGTTTAGTATTAAGCAAATAATACGTGAAGACAGCCGTTGATCAGCGCGAGTGATTAGTAACCAGCGTCTATTCACTTTTACTACGCTGAATTCTAATCACTCGCACTGATTAACGGCTGCCTTTACGTATTTTTTGCTTAATACTAAGCACATGCATTAAACACTCGCACTCGCACTAATCAAAGTGAAAACGGGGTTTTAGGAAGTGTAATGTAGGGTATTTTTTAAGGGTGTAGACAGACGGACTGCATTTGAACTGAAATCCGACTGCTAAATGGCAGTTCAGATGCAGTTTGAATGCAGTTGACACGACTGCAATTGAACTGCAAACCAACCGTGCAGTTCGTTGCAGTCGGTATGCAGTTCACACGACTGCACGCCGACTGCAATAGAACTGCAAATCAAATCCGATTGCATAGTTTGGTAGGCTTTCTATACATTGCATTCGGTACTAATATCTTTGATTTCCATCTCAATTAATAACTACCAGAAATGTATAGTCATGGGGTTGCTAAGTTGCTTGCTTGCAGCAAGAAGAAATCGACCTGTGAAATTACCGTTTTGTATTTTTTGATCTGCTTAGCATATTTTTATAATAACAACAGAACCACTGATATTATTTATCACTCTTGTTTTATTAATAACAACGTAGAATTAATTAAAACTAGTTTTGTTATGGATATACGTCGCATGACATTTACTAGGGCGACAATGCTAAATGCTTATGACCGATATTTTTGATTGGTATTTGTTACATTTTAATCTATGTTTATTAATAAGAACATAAAAAAATACTTTCTCTAATTAAATTTATTGCAGCAACAACTGCGACAGCACTATCCCCAGCTAATACCTAGATAGTAGATATAATTTATAATCGCATGCGTGTTATAAACTTTAAATTGTGATGGTAAGATTTCAAATTTAAGGCGAGGTCTTTTGACGCGCGCCAATTCTATAGAAAGTGGGCGGCGCGGTATGTTGTGAAACGTTGGGAAACGGTTTAGTTTTCGGATAAATAAATATAGGACTTCAACTGAAAACCAAAATTTAGTACATTCTTTTTTGTATTTAAAACTTAATATCACCATATAAAAATCATGTGGAAAATCACTACATAGTATGAAACAAGGTCGCTTTTTCTGTCTGTCCCTATGTATGCTTAAATCTTTAAAACTACGCAATAGATTTTGATGCGTTTTTTTATAGATAGATTGATTCTTGAGGAAGGTTTTAGTATATAAACCTTTCCGATATTCCCGCGGGAACAATAGCTACGCATGTGAAACCACGGGCAGGTCGCTAGTTAGAAATATTATGAACAAATTAATTGTTTCAGAGATTTTTTAGCCTGTTTTCGGAATTATATATGATCTAGTAAAGTACGTTCTATTATGTAATGAATTAGCACATTCCTTAGATAATATCTTCAGTTATTTCATGTATTTTTTGTGAAACCGTTATTTAACAATCAATACATAAAAATGTGATTAAACAAACCAGTTTTTTCCGATTGTCTTGGTGCCTCGCCTTAAAAAGTACTTAATTATTTATATTAATAACATGGTAAGAAAGTAATTTTCTTTACTTATTTTATTTAGATCTGTGGTAAGTATGTGATTTACAAATAAATATGATATTAATCTAAATGCAATTTATAATCATGTTAATTAATAAACTTAAGTGTGCTGCAAGACGACAAGTTTTTAATGCTATCTGCTTGAGTTCGATAATAAGACTGTAAGAAAATAACTATGTACCTAATCACTAAATAATTTTTTTATTTATCGAAACCTATACAATTTATATTATCTAATAAACTTAAAATTGGTAAATCGTAATTAAGAATATCAGCAGATAATAACTTCCTATACTTGGATTATTATATTTAGACAACTAAGTATATGATGGGCAAATAAATATTTTAATAATTTAAACATGTACAATTTATGTTACGTAATAACTTGAACTGGCGGTAGTGTTAAGACCGTAATCTAATGGAGTATTTACCTACTTAACTTCATAAAGAAGATCAGCAGAAAAAAACATTCCTTTACTTAGCTTTATCATTATAAGATAGCAACAAGCAGATGGGTCTCCTGATGGAAAGAGTCAACCATCGCCTATAGACACCAAAGATGTTAATGGTGCGTTGCTATCTTGTGGCGAGGTCTAATGGCACATGCATAAGTTTACCGGCTACCTTACCCTCCAAACCGGAACACGACACTGACAAGCACTGACGCTATTGCGGCAGGAATAGGTAAGGCTGTGGTGCTAGACCCGGGCGAGACCATGCGGAACTCTACCACCTAGTAGTCACGATGGTAGTGACTCGCATAGCCAATCGGTCGCCTTTTACGACCTGCCTGGCAGAACGGCAGTTGGTCTATTCTTCAAAGGAGCCCGGAACCAACACGAGGAAATTGTTTACTGTATGATGATAACTGTGTGATGTAATATTATATGTATTATACATATAATATTACATCACACATATATAATATGTAATAAATATTTTATTTGTCTTAATACAATTTTGAATCATGTTACGCAATAAACTTTAAAATGTAGTAATAGTAAAACAAAAAATCTAAGAAATTCTTATATTTATTAACAAAATTTGAAGAAAATATCTTCCTTTATCTTTGGTTTATTCTAGCAAGAGCTCTGATATTATCAATAAAATATAATTATTTTATTAATCTAAATATAATTTAAAATTATGTTAGATACGTAATAAACTTAATCTGGCGGTGCAAAACCTTCAAATCAATATTTTATTAATCAAAATCTCTGCATATTATTTTACATAATAAACTTAAAATTGCGGTAGTAGTAAGATCGTAAATCTAAAAGGTATTTTATTAACAAGATCGGAAGAAAATAACTTCCTGTACCTACTTAAATTATTATACCTAACAGGAACTCTGTCACCCGCAATTTTTTTTCACCTTGTAGGTAATCGTTTTTGGGAAAATCTTAAAAATAGCAATATATAACGCTATTTGATTAAAATACCTAATATTGCCTATTATTTTATGCCCTTTTGGTTTTACAAATATTTTTTAACGCAGGATCGAATTCCCATTTTCTGTATCTCTGAAACCCAGCATCAGTTCTTAATCTGATCTGATGATCTCTGAGTTCTGCTATACATATCATTAATATAATCCCCGTGTATTTTCGTGTCAGTAAAAGATTTTTACATTCAATTTACATTTCCCAATTTACAATATTTGTTAGTCGATATACAAAGATTATAGCATTTTAAACGCAAATTTCCTCCTTGATCCACAATAATATGGTATTTGCGGTATCTAATGTGGTATCTAAATAGAAATAATTATATTTAGCGTCCATTTTGTACGTCTACTGCGCAGTTCGTTATTTCGGTTGGAAAAGCAGCTGACAGCCACGATGTGAGCCACATGGCCCTACTCGTTTTTATACCACTTTTATTCAAATTTCATATGATGTAAGTATATTAAACGGACGCGCTGAACTTGACATTTAGATAAATATTTTTCTTGCATATATTCCAAAACTATATAAATAATAGTTTATTTTTATTTTTTGTGTATAAATTTAAAATAATACCGTTGCCACTCGGGAGCATCTCTGCTTTTTTCTACTGCGTACGTTTTCTATAGGTAAAACATAACGGATATTATATAAACATATTATATAAACATTGTCATGAATATTTTACAAAAGGTTTAAGTACTGTACATTCTAATTAAACTGCTGTCCCTATGAGTTATGGAATGAGGTCAACGCAAACATTATTTGGGCTACGCTGATTAAATTTAAACCCAAAAATCTTTAACAACCCTGTTGCTCTAACGATTAGCGACCCAAATTACGCGATCGGCAACGGATCGACTCCCGGCAGGTACAAGTATTTGTGTGATGATGTTAAATATTTGTTTTTCTGGGTATGGGTGTTTATTCTATTGAATAATACCTCAGAATGGAATTATATATCGTTGACATTCATATCGCAAGCAAATAATTTGGGGCAAGGAAGGGAAGGGGAATGGAAATGGGACTAGGAATTGGAATGGAAAGGAGAAGGGGAAGGGGAAGGGGAAGGGGAAGGGGAAGGGGAAGGGGAAGGGGAAGGGGAAGGGGAAGGGGAAGGGGAAGGGGAAGGGGAAGGGGAAGGGGAAGGGGAAGGGGAAGGGGAAGGGGAAGGGGAAGGGGAAGGGGAAGGGGAAGGGGAAGGGGTAGGGGAAGGGGAAGGGGAAGGGGAAGGGGAAGGGGAAGGGGAAGGGGAATGGTAAGGGAAAGGTAAGGGAAAGGTAAGGGAAAGGTAAGGGAAAGGTAAGTGAAAGGTAAGGGAAAGGTAAAGGAAAGGGAACGGGAACGGGAACGGGGACGGGGACGGGGACGGGGACGGGGACTGGGAACGGGAACGGGAACGGGAACGGGAACGGGAAAGTAAAAGGGAAAGGGAATGGGAAAGGGAATGGGAAAGGGAAAGGGAAAGGGAAAGGGAAAGGGAAAGGGGAAGGGGAAGGGGAAGGGGAAAGGGAAGGGGAAGGGGAAGGGGAAGGGGAAGGGGAAGGGGAAGGGGAAGGGGAAGGGGAAGGGGAAGGGGAAGGGGAAGGGGAAGGGGAAGGGGAAGGGGAAGGGAAAGGGAAAGGGAAAGGGAAAGGGAAAGGGAAAGGGAAAGGGAAAGGGAAAGGGAAAGGGAAAGGGAAAGGGAAAGGGAAAGGGAAAGGGAAAGGGAAAGGGAAAGGGAAAGGGAAAGGGAAAGGGAAAGGGAAAGGGAAAGGGAAAGGGAAAGGGAAAGGGAAAGGGAAAGGGAAAGGGAAAGGGAAAGGGAAAGGGAAAGGGAAAGGGAAAGGGAAAGGGAAAGGGAAAGGGAAAGGGAAAGGGAAAAAGGAAAGGGACAATAATAATCAATATATATGTCGCAGTGAAATTGTCAATAACGTTAGATTATAATCTACCTAAGTGATATTATAATTTAACTGCTAACCTAACCTGAGCAAACTATAAAATCCTTAGGTAGATTATAATCTAACATGCAACAAGCCCCTTTTTTACTTTGATTAGTGCGAGTGTGAGTGTTTAATGCAGGTGCTTAGTATTAAGTCAAAAATACGTGATAGGCGAGGATCAGTGCGAGTGATTCGTTAGCAACAGATGCTGATTACTAATCACTCGCACTGATCAACGGCTGTCTTCACGTATTTTTATCTTGATACTAAGCACCTGCATTAAACACTCACATTCGTACTAATCAAAGTGAAAACGGGGCTACATATACATAATATACAGTCAATAACAAGAACATGAGTTTGTACTTTGTTGTACTCATGTATGCTTTTTGTTTTTTTGTTTTATTTGTATAAACACGCAAACTAACAATACACACAAAAAACCTTAAGCCAACAAATACAGTGTACAAAAAAATACATTGAAAATACACAGACATGGATAATTACAATTTATACAGTATATGCATGAAAAAAAAACATAAAATCAACCTGAAGAAGTAACACTCATACACACTGACACACAAACACACACATACAAACTCACGCATTTACAACGTTACTGTAATCTAGTTTAATCCCGATACTAGAGATAAGATAATAAAGGAGGAATATTAATTTAGCCACATACACGGATAACATTTATCACTATTGTCATTGTACTAGATAATGAGTATATCTACGGGTATATAGTAGAGGTGTGTCACTCCGGAGGTACTGAATCAAAGGTTCTGATCCCGGGGCTGGATACGATAAGCTTATTTATTCCATAAAATCCTTGTCATCTCCGCGGAATTATTTATTCCGGCCTGAATGGTGAGCAACTACAACAAACACAAAATTGTTCATTCAAAAAACATATGCAGACTTTACACGCGAAATTCTAAAATGTCGCAATAAAGGGTGTCTGAGAGACAGGCGCTAATTAGTCATCGTTAGTAGGGTTGCCACACCTTATAAATTGCGGGAGGATGAATTTCTGGCAGTTTTAAATTCGCCATAGAAAGAAATAAATTTAGGTATTACATACATTTAAAATAAACTCGCCATAGGCAACATATTAATAAACATTAAAATGTATGCGTATGTGTAATGATATCTAACCTTTAAACGAGCAATTCTTGTATATATATTATTGGAATCTCAAAATCAGCTCCAACGATTTTCATGAAAGTCACAAATTAGGGATTTTTCGGGTCAAGAAATCGATGTATCAAGGTTCCAGGTCCAAGAAAGCTCGGTTCTCAAGATATGGATATGTGAAAAACCTAGCAAAGCTCGGTCAACCAGGTACAGAATTTTTTTTATATATTGTATAGGAATCGATTTATCAAGGTTCAAGTTCCAAGAAAAGATCGGTTCCAAAAATATGTGAAAAACCGAGCAAAGCTCGATCAACCAGATATTTATAATAATACGAAGGATAAAAATTAAATTTCTATTAGATAAATACATCTTCTAATAGAAATGTCATTTTTATTCTTTGTGATTTTCATAGAGTCATTTTCATAAATAAAACTAAAATCGCATTTTTTAAGTTACGACAACTTAGTAGGCGGTAGGACCTGTCGAAATATTGTAGAAAGTAGTGTTAGCAAGCAAAATTCTAAATTTTGACACCTTTAACAATCTCCCCGTATTGGTCTCGGGCTCCTTTGAAGAATAGGCCAACTGCTGTTCTGCCAGGCAGATCGTAAAAGGCAACTGATTGGCTATACGAGTCTCTACCATCGTGACTACTAGGCGGTAGAGTTCTGCATTGTCTCGCGCTGGTCAGGTACCACCGCCTTACCTATTCCTTCCGCAATAGCGTCAGTGCTTGTCACTGTCGTGTTTCGGTTTGGAGGGTAAGGTATCCGGTAAACTTATGCATATGGCATTCGAACTCGCCACAAGATAGCAACGCACCATTAACACCATTTGTGTCTATAGACGATGATTGACTCTTTCCATCGGGAGACCCATCTGCTTGTTTGCTATCTTATGATATATAAAAAAAGCCTTACTTTTCTATCATATTTTACTAACCTATGGTCCTGCACACGTGTGCCCGCTTGTCTCTTCTTCTTCTCTTTCGATCGATAGTTTTTTTGCTTTCAAAGTTTTTTTTTAATTAGTTTTGTGTGATTGTTATTAGATAAATATGATTATTATTAGATAAATATTTGTAACCATTTAAATTATTCCGCTTTAAAACATTACTGTGATTTTATTAGTTATCTAAGTGTTTTCTAGTTTAGTTATTTATGATTTTTTTTAATTACGAGTACAATAGCTTTTTAGTACTTAAAACTGTTATTTTAATGTAGATGAAAAATTAAATTTTCAATAGTTGCAGTGATTATTACAACAATAAAAAAAAATATTATTCTATTTGTTTTTTTATTTTCCTGCCATCTGTACTGAAAAAATCAGTATGGCGAATTTACAATAATTAAAAAAGATGTATGACGAGTTATAAAATTAGGATCGTGAAGAATTTACACATATTTTTTGTCTTTTTTGTGTCGCAAATTTACTGCCGTGACAAATTTACAACAATCCGAATTTTCTGGCTTGGACAAAACTTATTTAAAAATAAGTAAATATTATCACGCTAATACTCTTACAGTGGAAAGACAGAGTCAACCCATCGTTATTAGACTATTCAGCCTATCATGGTACACAGATCTTTATCGATTAGATATGGTTTTGTTCTGCCGGGGAAAAAAATAGGTAGCCGATCAATTTGGCTTTTCCTACACAATTAATCTTTAGATTAGCGCGTTCAAGCAAATAAAAAATACTTTAGTTTTATTATAACTCAATATTTTATATAAAATACACATTTAATATTCTACAATAACCGTGAAACAGTATTTTATATGAAATATTTTACTGAAAATGGAGTTTCACCGCGGGCCGACAACAGAATTTATTTTTCCTGTTTCAACAATTCTTAATACTAAAGCGTGGTGACATTAGTAATGAGCTGCATCTAGGGGAAAGGCTTCTTTCATTTTGAGCAGTACTTACCCGAAAATACCATCCGCGACGTATTAGACTTCTTCAGCTGATTGTATGGAATTACAATTAGTTTTAGACATAATATATCATATGTCTAGATATATGTATGTTCTGTGTTCAAGCTTGTATGGGATATCATAATATCATACTAATACTATAATATTATAAATGCGATATTATGTTTGGATCGATGGATGGGTTTGTCATTTTTTCACGCAAAAAATCTCGACCATTTTGAATGAAATTTGGCACAAATAGATGATGACCTGGAAATAGCACATAGGGTACTTTTATCCCGGAAAATGAGTTGTTCCCGTAGGATTCACCAAAAACTGTTAAAATGCAGCGGGCTGCAGGACGTAGCTAATTCTATATACATAAGAAAAATTATTGTTTTAAATTTTACACTTGTACTGTTTCACAATTCACTAATTATGTATAATATACACTTTTTTATTTAAATAGTCAACCGGTTTCGCATTTTACTGCATCATCAGGACTAAAACTTAAATTGTCAACAAATACGTTGTGTTAGGAATTGTTACTAATGGTCGGTAGATGTGAAATATTGAGTTTGATAGAAAATATTAATGTTGCCAACCATTATTTCCAAATCTCCACAGTACGAAAATACAAAATGAGGCAAACTACCAAATAAAAATTATACAAAATTACAAATGAAATCCAAAACTAATAACGGATCTAAAGTAATAATAAAATCAAATGTCACTTAAATTACTAATATAAAATTATCCAAAATTAAGATATGTCATTGGGTTCAAAATGTCAAAATGTTCAGTAAATACTATATATAATATGTCAAACATAAAATTAATATTATTAAATTGAATTAAATTATATAAATAATGTTAACTTAAATTATATAAATTGAAATTAATTAGTAAAAATATTTAATAAGGGGGAAGAATTTAGATCCCTATGATCATTTAATAATTTCGGATTATTTTTCTGTTTATTAATTTCTAAGGCTTCAAGGGCATTCAGCCTTTCACCCTTGTTACAAAAATGCAAGGCGTTGAAGTTCTTGGCGAGGTCAAAATTGTGCCCTTCCGTTCTGAGGTGTTG
Source organism: Apodemia mormo (assembly GCA_036924255.1). Classification (NCBI taxonomy): domain Eukaryota; kingdom Metazoa; phylum Arthropoda; class Insecta; order Lepidoptera; family Riodinidae; genus Apodemia; species Apodemia mormo. Next base: position 8,619,747 of record JAUPFN010000007.1, on the reverse strand, counting down.
GCCAAACGCAGACATCCCTTGTCCGGACTTCCAAGTCCTGACATGTTCCTCTATTCTCTTTGTAAAGGATCTTCCTGTTTGACCGATGTACTCCGCCTTACATTCCTGGCACTCTAATCTGTATACCCCACTATGCATCATTTTTGGTATTGTATCCTTGTTGTTAAAAAGCAAACATCTTAGAGATTTGGTAGTGTAAAACGCTGGGTTGCTATCCTTTAGTAGTCTTGCTGACTTGTATGAAATATTCCCTAAGAATGGTAACCGAGCGTATCTTATTTTCTCAATAGGTGTTCTGTATGGAGTCCCAGCGTACAATATTTTCCGTACCAAATTCTTTTGTTTTCTTTTCAACAACAAGTCAATTAGCTTAGGGTCGTAGCCATTATTTTCAGCTATTGTTTTTATAGTGTTGAGCTCTTCCCTGTAATCTTTCTCGTCTAGGGGTAATGATACTAACCTATGTAACATTGAGTGAAAGGCTGCATGTTTGTGACTAGTCGGGTGGTTTGACTTAGCCGGAATTAAATTGTCGCAAAATGTATCTTTTCTGTATACCTTGAAACAATGTCTATTATTTGCAATACTTATGGTCAGATCCAGAAAATTAATTGTTTTGTGGCCTATTTCCATTGTGAATTGGATATTTGTGTTCAAGGTATTCATATATGTTAAAAACTTATCTAGTAGTTCTAATGGGCCAGTCCACAAACACAAGACATCATCAACATACCTGTACCAATACATAATGTTTTCTTTGAAAGTTTTACAGGTATTGATTTGTTTTTCAATTTTGTTCATAAAGATGTCTGCGCATAACGGTGATATAGGGCTTCCCATTGCTAGACCATCTGACTGCTGATATATAGTGTCGTTGTAAATGAAGTAATTCTGTTTTAGACATACATTAAAAACATGATTGAGGTCGACAATTTTCTGTGCTTCTAGTTTTGATTCTTCCATAATATTATTAATTTCTTCTTGCAATTCCTTTACCGGCACACTGGGAAACAAATTTTGGACATCGAATGAGACCAAAATACACTCATCTGGTATTTCGATATCTTTAATTTTGTAAACTAACTCTAAACTATCTTTAATTGAATGTAGAGGACGAAATTTAGTAATATCTTTAAAAACTCTATTGGTCTCTGCGGCCAAACGGTAAGTAGGAGCATTCATATATGACACTATAGGCCTTATGGGTGATCCTTGTTTGTGGAGCTTATAATAACCATGAAGCCGGGGTATTATTGGATTCATTACTACCAGCTTATAGACATCTTTTGGTACGGAAAATATTGTACGCTGGGACTCCATACAGAACACCTATTGAGAAAATAAGATACGCTCGGTTACCATTCTTAGGGAATATTTCATACAAGTCAGCAAGACTACTAAAGGATAGCAACCCAGCGTTTTACACTACCAAATCTCTAAGATGTTTGCTTTTTAACAACAAGGATACAATACCAAAAATGATGCATAGTGGGGTATACAGATTAGAGTGCCAGGAATGTAAGGCGGAGTACATCGGTCAAACAGGAAGATCCTTTACAAAGAGAATAGAGGAACATGTCAGGACTTGGAAGTCCGGACAAGGGATGTCTGCGTTTGGCCAACACCTCAGAACGGAAGGGCACAATTTTGACCTCGCCAAGAACTTCAACGCCTTGCATTTTTGTAACAAGGGTGAAAGGCTGAATGCCCTTGAAGCCTTAGAAATTAATAAACAGAAAAATAATCCGAAATTATTAAATGATCATAGGGATCTAAATTCTTCCCCCTTATTAAATATTTTTACTAATTAATTTCAATTTATATAATTTAAGTTAACATTATTTATATAATTTAATTCAATTTAATAATATTAATTTTATGTTTGACATATTATATATAGTATTTACTGAACATTTTGACATTTTGAACCCAATGACATATCTTAATTTTGGATAATTTTATATTAGTAATTTAAGTGACATTTGATTTTATTATTACTTTAGATCCGTTATTAGTTTTGGATTTCATTTGTAATTTTGTATAATTTTTATTTGGTAGTTTGCCTCATTTTGTATTTTCGTACTGTGGAGATTTGGAAATAATGGTTGGCAACATTAATATTTTCTATCAAACTCAATATTTCACATCTACCGACCATTAGTAACAATTCCTAACACAACGTATTTGTTGACAATTTAAGTTTTAGTCCTGATGATGCAGTAAAATGCGAAACCGGTTGACTATTTAAATAAAAAAGTGTATATTATACATAATTAGTGAATTGTGAAACAGTACAAGTGTAAAATTTAAAACAATAATTATGACGGAGTTTCACCAAGTGCCGACGATGGAAAGTATAAATTACATAAGAAAAATGTCTCCAGCTATTTATATGAGAAATAGGTTATTATATCTACTTATAGAATTTGGTAATAATGAAAATCCTGCGCCTTTTGATGATTTCATATATTTTTTGGTTATAGGTACCTACTTTATTAATTATGGTATTTTTATACGCATAAACATTATAAAGTATACACAAATATTGTCAATAGATTAAAAATTTATATAATTTTGTAGTACATACATAAAACCTGTACGAGAAATTTAGATCCCTAGTCTTAGTGGTCAAACTTTACAAATATTCTTGTTTTTATATGATATGAAAAGTTATTATTATTATATTTTTTATTAGTTGTGTAACTAAACCTAAATAAAAAGAAATGAATGAATATATATTTATTTTAATTTAGGTAATATATGACAAATTATATTTCATCTAACCCTATTATTAATAGGTAAAAAGTATTTAAATTATGTGCTGGTGATATGGACGTTATTCAATGACATTATACACTTTACTAGGTGGTAAAACCGCAAAGATTCACTAGGGTATTTAGTACCACCTTTTCCTGCCACAATAGCTTCCATGCTTGTCATTGTCGTATTCTGGTTTAGAGAGTAAGGTTGCCAATAAACTTATACCAGTAGCATTAACGCCTAGCTACCCGGATAGCAACGCACCATTAACATCTTTCATGTCTATACGCAATGGTTGTCTCCTTTCATCAGGAGAGCCTACTGCTTGTTTTCTATCTTTTAATATAAAAAAACACAAATGCTGAAATATATCTTATAAACACCTAAACCTAGATATACATATATCTATGCTCTTGACACATATGTTTGTCACTGTCGGGATTCAAACCCGAACACAATAGCGTAGTCAGGATCGCTAACCACTTAACGAACTGATTGTATTGAAAGATGCATACAAAAATAAAACGGTGACTGCGTGTCACCACCAAACAATAATTTAATAAGTTAGCAAATAAGCAGATCTTCCTAATGGAAAGAGACAGTCATCGTCGCCTATAGACAACAAAGACATTACTGGTACGTTGTTATTCGTGGGGCGAGATGGTAATACCACATGCTTAAATTTACTGGTTACCTGTAAGAGAACCACTTAATGAAGAGTTGATTGAACGTTGCCTTTCGACTCGAAGTTTCGAGTGGCAAGAATTTTATGGCACATTTATAACTTTATTGGCGCGAGAGAATACATGTCGAGCATCGACAATGCGACTGGAATAGTCAACTAAGGAGATTGTATAGAAAGTCTCCATGTCGGACCGTGCCCTCTGACTTCTTTAAACAATAAACAACCATCGTCTATAGACACATAAGTTTACTGGCTACCTCATCCTCCAAACCGAAATACGACAGTGACAACCAATGACGCTATTGAGGAGAAGTAAAGCAGTAGAACCAAGCCCAGACGAGACGTCGTGGAACTATACAACCAAGTAGTCATTCGCCTTTTACGAACTGCCTTTCAGAATGGCGAATAGTCAAAAGATCTAAAAAAATTGTTTTTTTTTGCGAAATTTGGCAAAGTTGACGCTGATGTCTTTCATTATTGACACGTCTTTCTGTTATAAAAATCGTGTCCTGTGTGGTTGTGGAAACATCAATATCAAATATGTTTGGTAAGAGAAAGTCTAATCGTGCGATGAATAATTTTTATTCGTAGTTATAAAAATATACATACTCGTAGTAGCAATTACGGCGCGTCACGTTCAGGAATGAAAGCAAAGACTCACTAGGGTACATGAATGTCTTAAACAATAAAAAAATAACCAAGCGTTTTATTTTATTAGCACACAAGCAGATGACTCTCCCGATGGAAACAGATAACTAAAAAAATAAAAATAAACGAGATAACTTAGAAAGATAATTAAGAGAGAAACAAAAAAAAGATAACTAAGAGAGATAATTAAGAGAGAAATAAAAGAGAAAACTAAGAGAGAAACAAAAGCGATAACTAAGAGAAATACTTAAAAGAGAAATGAAAGAGATACTTAACTAAAGAAGAAATAAAAAAGATAACTAAGAGTGATAATTAAAAGAGAAATAAAAGAGAAGTAAAAGAGATAACTAAGGGAGCTAATTAATAAGGGAGAACTAAAAGAGAAATATATGAGATAACTAAGAGAGAAATAAAATTGATAACTAAGAGAGATAATTAAGAGAGAAATAAAAAAGATAACTAAGAAAGAACGCAAATAACAGATGTTTATGGTACGTATGTGTGGCTGGACGGTAATGTCATATACAAAAGTTTACCGGCTAACTTACTCTCCAAACCAGGAACACGACTGTAACAAGCATTAACGCTATTATCTTAGGAACAGGTTAAGCGGTGGTGCTAAACCCAATACCCAAATTAGCGTTAATTGTTTCTTTCAATCAGGAGAGACATTTTCTTGTTTGTGATATGAAAAAAACTATTTTTGACACCACAGAAACTCATTTCCCACTGAATTATCAAAAGGTAAAGATTATCAATAATTCAGCTGCATGTTTTTTATGTTCGTTACCTCAAAACTCATTCATTTATGAAGTGATTTTTTTTTTTTTTTTTTGAGAGAGTACACTCTCCGTGTGGGCCCAGTTTGATTTGTTGAAGACCTGATGCAAGGTTCCGGACATATAAGAAATGGGAATGCAGTTTTACTGCGTTAAAAAAATATCGAATTAACAATATCAGTTCTCTATCAACAATAAATTCTGTATATTATTTAAAAATGCCTAGTCGTGAGTCATCATACGGTTGATTATAAGAACAATTTCCAACGCATGACTCAGGAAATAGTGCAAGTAATATGAAAGGTTATAAATTGTAGATAATGTATATACAAACTGAGTCATCGCTTGAATTAAAACAATACCATTTTGCATTTTACTTACTTAATTATAATACAGTTTACATTTCTAATTTATACAATGTGAATATTTTACAGTTCGTGAGTTTCTGAGACAACGTGGCTTTGGTGTTTTATTATAGGTAGCTTGTTTTTGTTTGTGGTTTCGTTATTTCGAGAAAATAACACATCATTCAAAGCCACCAATCACGGTCGCGGCGGACGACTACAGGTGCTGATCGATGGGCCAGCCTATAGCGCGGTCTTAATGGTCTAAGAGCCCTCGACACAAAACTTATGGTCAATTGCACAACATAAAAATTGTGATGATACACGGGCGAACTTTACCGACGACCCATAAGACCGCGGTATAGAGTCGCTCGTCGATCAGGACCTTAAAGGTCCTGATCTATCGGCCATAAGTTTTGTGTCGAGTGCCCTTAGACCATAAAGGCCACGGTATAGGCTCGCCTGTCGATCAGCACCTTAAGAGCTCACCACCGCCGCTACCGTGGCCACCATACCTAGCATACACAGACTCAGAAGGCCCCGCCACGTACTTTCCTATCCCGACGATGATTCCAACACATACATATGCAACACACAAGAAGACGAAGACTTTTTTATTACACACTTAACGCGGGGCGCAATGCCACTACTCCAACCGACATTTAGTCCGAACGCCACACTAAGCCGAGATTCAGTCTTGCAGGAGACAGCCCTTAGCGCAGTCATAAAATTTAAATATAAACTCTGGTTTAGCACTCTGTTCGCCCCAAAAGTCCGCTGTCACAGTTACGACCACTAGTTAACTGTAGTTGGGCATTTCGAAAAAAATGTTTCGCTTACGATATTTTTTTTACATTATAAGATAGCAAACAAGCAGATGGAGTCAACCATCGCATATAGACACCAAACATGTTAATGGTGCATTGCTATCTCGTGGCAAGGTTTAATATCACATGCATAAGTTCATTTATCTCTTATTTGCTGACCCAGCAAATGTCGTTCTGTCATAAAATTATTTTTCATAAATATTTTGATCGGTTGGTAATAGAAGGATAAAAATTTGGGGAAGAGAAAAAAAAATCTATTTTTGTTGTCAAGTAAAAAAAAACTAAAAAGTCGTCAAAATAATAGAAAAAATAATAATTGTGTAGGGACACACTTATCATCTAGCGACATGAAATATTAGTTAAAACTAGTAAATATTTGCACTTATACTTTAATTTCACTATACGTATGTATACACAAAGTATGTATACACAAAGTTATTCTGAATCTGAATTAACCGATCGATTTCGCTTTTTAATGCATCTTGACACCTGATACCTGCCAAATATACAAAAAAAAATTAAAAGTCGTTTCAGAGGAATGCGATTACAAACAAAATATCATGAGATTTTTATACATTACATTAATAGATACGCGGAATCCCCATCACTAGGTAGTGAGGTGCTCTCTGCTTGCGTTGAATTTGTAGCCAACTTACACATACCATAGTTTGCAATACTAAATTATCCTTATTATTATTATTAAAAACTAGCTGACCCGGCAAACATTGTTCTGCCTTTTCAACTACTCTTATTTTTTTCTATATTTTCTCACCTTTTAAACCTTCTCTGGGCTTCAAAAATTAATTCAAAACCAAAATTAGCCAAATCAATTCAGCCGTTCTCAAGTTTTAGCGAGACTAACAAATAGCAATTGATTTTTATGTATATATATATATATATATATATATATATATATATATATATATATATATATATATATATATATATATATATATATATATATATATATATATATATATATATATATATATATATATATATATATATATATATATATATATATATACTAGCTGTGCCCGCGACTTCGTTCGCGTGGAAAAAAATCTAAAATAAAAACCCGCATAGTTACCGTTCCCGTGTGATTTCCGGGATAAGAACTATCCAATGTCCTTTCTTGGGTCTCAAACTATATTTGTACCAAATTTTATCCAAATCGGTTCAGTGGTTTGGCCGTGAAAGCGTAACAGACAGACAGACAGACAGAGTTACTTTCGCATTTATAATATTAGTATGGATTTAGTTTTCAATTTAAACTAGCAAAAAGCAGAGCTTTGTAAGGGCTCGCAAAGTTATACTATCTAGTAACATTGTTAGAAAAGTATTTTTATGAGAAATACATCTTTTAATGTACCTATAGAATTTATTTATAATAATAAAATATTGCATCTCTCGCACTGTATATCTGTTTTGTTAATCTTCCACCTTCCATTCTTTCTACATGTCCGAATCAACGGAGCATGCCCTTTCTCATCTTTACACCAACACTTTCTTTTAAGCATAACATCTCTCTCACTTCAACATTTTGAACCCGCTCCGCGAGAGTTACGCGACATATTTTTCATAGCTATTTGTTTCATCGACTGCGTTGATTATACTTTTATGCCCTTATAACATACCCAACTCTGACTTTTATAAAAAATCGTTGGGATAGGCACATGATTATGCAGGGCAAGACGGGCACCCTGACTTACAACTGGGCTTTTAAGTAATCTCTCTAACGCTCTATTCACTCTGTTCCCCGCACACATCCCTGCTCTAGACCTAAAACCCCCTTGTGCCTAACACAACATTCCTTCGGACTTCCCTTGCATTCTCTTTTCCATGTTTCTATACACTTTCGATGCTAAGCTAATCAAACTGATCGCCCTATAGCTATTTAAGTCTATACGTGAACCCTTGCCTTTATACAAGGGCCTGATGACCGCGATAAAATATATAAAGAAAAGTATTTTGTGAAGTAGTCTCTTAATAATTTCAAAAATCATTAATAAAAAATCTTTCAACCGGATGATCCTGCAAGCCATCCCTGAAACCGTGTTCAAAAGGAGGCTGATTTAATTTTTAAAACTTTCGAATTTGATTATTGATTTTGATCTTTCACCGCAAACCGTTTTTCGATCAGCCAGGCCGTTTAAAATCTGTGAGAGATTTAATCATGTGCGCACATACAGATATATACTGACGACATTGAAAAATATAATCACGTTTCAAGAATCTCAAACCATGCAGATCTGATGAAAGCTCGATTTTTGAAAATAGCGGTTAATAATTATAATTTCCTGCATAAAGTTGTAAATCTTTTAAAAATATTTTTAAACATGTTATTTAATATTGCTCTAATAATACTACACAAATATGAGACAATTTAAACGCAGAAATCTTGCAAACAGTTGATTTTCCACTTCCAGTATATCCCGTACTCTGCATCAGATCTTCGTCAAATTAAAATTAAATAACCTGAGAATTATCTAGGTACTCACTGAAACAAAAAAAACCTTATTGGTTCAGGCGTCTTCGAATAATCAGTGAACATACTTAAAAAAAGATTCCGATCAAATAGGAACCTCCTCTTTTTTGGGTAGTCGGCTGAAAATAGTGAGTAGCAAAAAATGCTTAGGTACCTAGGTAATTGCTGGAAAAGTTGAAACAGAGTTTTTTTTATTTATTTTTTTCACGGGACAAATTACACTTACTGATCTAACCCCAAAGTAAGCAAATCATTTGCTTGTGCTATGGGCGTTAGTCAACTATACTAATACATAGAAGTACATATATATATGGTTGCTAACCACTCGACCAACCGGGCGGTGAAGAGTGAAGTTGGTGCTACAGAAGAGCAGCGCAAGGTAAAAATTGTCTCCAGAATTGCATAATTATAAATCACAACTCACAAAACATGAAGATGGCAAGATTTAAATTTTAACATAATCTGTATTATTAGTTACAATTTGCTTACTTATTTTTTGTATCACTAATCGGGAAAAAGTGATGACTCAAAATTTGGAGGCGCCTGCCCTCAATCGATTTTAACTCGTTAGTTTTATAATAGATGGCGTTACTAGAAATAAGATTCTTATACAAAACGTATCTTCTATCGATTTTAACTTGTTAGTTTTATAATAGATATCGTTAGTATTATTACTACTAATTGTAGATTTTACAACAAGTTGTAGGTATCTTCTATTTTTTTAAGGTTTGTAAAATGGTATTTTTATGGTAGATAACATATCTAGACATGAATTTAAACTACTACGTCGAAGCACAAACCTAAAAGTCCGATAGTTTTTTAGTAAAATGTACCACAAAAGTGCATAGAAAGTGGCCTAGTGTAGGGCTCGCTTCGCTCGCCCTAAATATCTTTCTACGTTTAGATCTTTACATCGCCTTTAGATACCGAAGATGTTGATGGTACATAGCCATCCATATGCAAGGATGAAATACCACATGCGTGAAGGTACAGTTCCATGGGCTGCAGACTGCGACGACTGCGACCGTAGGCGACACTGTGGCTATCGGCTGCGGCTGACTGTAGTGCTGCCTGCGTTCGCGGTAGCTTATATTCTGAGCGCGGCAAGGCAAGCAGACGGCTCTTTAGATGGAACGATATGAAAGAAATCGTCACCTATACATCAAAAGTATATTAAAGGTATGGTGTTTATCTATCCACATGGCGGGAAGTCATACACACTCCCAAAATACTGTCTTCTTTTTTAACTCTACGATAGGAAACAATCAGATGATGATTCTATTGATGGGAAGAGTCATCACTTATATACACCAAAGATGTTAATAGTGCGTTGCTTCCAATTTACAAGTTTACCGACTACCTCACCCTCCACCTGCCAGATCGTAAAAGGCGACCGATGGGCTTTACGTATCACTACGGCACGATACTATACACGGCGAGACGTTGCGGAACTCTACCACCTAGTAGTCACGAGGATATCGACACGTATAGCCAATCGTACGCATTTTATGTACTGAGTGCTAAGTGTGAGTTTTTCTTTTCGCATTCGATCGTGAGCGCGTTTCGAGTTTACTAGGAATTTGTATTTGATTTGTACAGCGCCACCTAGTGGTAAACTGGTTTCTCACGTTTACTACTAGGTGGCGCTGTACAAATCACATACAAATTCCTAGTAAACTCCAAACGGGCTCACGATCGAATGGAAAAGAAAAACTCACACTTAGCACTCTGCTTGGCAGAACGGCAGATGGTCTGTTCTTCAGAGGGACCCTGACCAACACGGGAAAGTATCGTTACTACAGGTGGTATTTACTATTTAATGACATTGTAATGTCATCTCGCGTCTGACTAGACCAAGACCTCGAGTGCGAGCAGGAAGAGAGTTGATAACAAGCACGAGCGAAGCTAGGAATAATGCTAGTATAATGGAATAGGTGAACAATTTGACCTTGGCCTTGAAACTAACATACTGCGCACTTAGTCTCAGTAACAAAAATAAACGTAATTGAATAGAAATGAACTTCCTTTGCTTACACCTATTGTCATGACAAGAATATTAACAATAAAGGAGAAATAAACATATTTATATATTGTGCTCGCCAGATATTATTGGTATCAAGATGTATATCTGTGCTGTTCGTCTAAAATTATCCATATACCTACTATCCCATACTAAATATGGATAGATTTTCGTTACTCAATCACGCAAAAACGGCTGAACCGATTTAAGTGAAATTTGGAACACATGTAGAAAATAACCTGGAATAGCACATAAAATTCATCAGTAAATTACCTGAAAGTTATTTAAAAATATGAAGCAATTTTTTGTAAACATAATTTTTATATTCAAAAAGCTGTAAACTTTTTAAAACTTGATTCGATTTTGATTTTTGACGAAATTTGAAGCAGTTTTTTTAAGTTCTTAAATATTGTAGAAAGTCAAATATCGATTGGTTGAAAAATCTCGAAGTTATTGCCAAAACACTTTTCAAAATTTTTCGTTATGATAACTCCCAAACTGATAAACCGATTTTAATGAAATTTACTTTTTATTAAGAACTAGCTGTTGCCAGCGACTTCGTCCGCGCGAACTTCGTTTACTCCGCATAGCACCTCCCCCGTGGGTGGTAGCGTGATAATGTGTAGCCTATATATTGACCCGACCTGTTAGTAATATTCATGCAAAATTTGAGGTAAATCCATGCAGTACTTTTTGAGTTTACCCCGGGCATACGTACAGACAAATAGAAAAAAATTCTAAAAACTATATTTTTGGCTTTGATATCGATTGTAGATCACGCCCCAAGTATTCTTTAAAAAAATATTCAATGTACAGTTTTGACTTTCCTACGATTTTATTATATGTATAGATAATTTAGAATTTATTAAGGAAAAGAGCTAGTTAGTTTTTGTTATCAATCGATACATTAATCTGGAAGTTATTAAAAACAACATTGTTTTGCTGAAATTTTTTGAGGTTTTTCAAAATTGCTCAAAATCTCCACAGCTGAATCAGTTCAAATTTTCAGGAATCTAAATTTGGCGGAAGCCAGTCGAAAGCCATCAACCACGTTTCGATCGGTCAAGATGTTCAAAAGTTATGAGATGTTTACATCCACAGACATACTGACGTCATCGTGAAAATAGTAGAAAAAATCCCAGGACCACAAAACGTGGATATCTGGTGAAAACACGATTTTCGAAAATAAATCATTAACTTCCTTATATAATGTAGGTATTACTAGAGTAGCGGGGAGTTAAAAATAGTGTTTCTGGTAGTGTCTTGTCTCTTGGATTTTTAAGTGATTTTATTTTAAGGTAACAATTGTTTTTTTTTAATAGAAGTGTATAAGCTGTAGAAAGAAGCGCGCAAATGGAATACACCGCATCAATCTAGATCTGTTATTAAATTGTATTAGGTAACAATTGTTAGGAATTTTTATTTATACTCATACAGGGACTAATAATTTTTATTTTTGGTAGTAGGTATTAACCACAGATCACATAAATACTAATAGACACGGCGTTTGGCATTGAACGTGTAGCCGTGAATATGAGCGAATGTACATATACATATACACTGTCAAAATTATGGCAAACTATATAGGCAAATTGACACTAATTGTCATTGAGTTTTTATTGCTGACGTACTGTTGCATACATTCTCGTATTTATGACAGTTCAAAATTTTGCTACGCTTGACGTCTAAAAAATGTCTAAAGAAGGCGCCTCCATTTGCTCGGTGGTATTAACTTTAGTTTTATTCGTTTACCTTATAAGCTTCCGTCCGCATCTTGAAACTCGGGCAGTTACCCGCGCTTTTTCGAAACATAATTTTAGCTTTGCCTATCTTTGTGATCTTACGTAAAATCTATGAAATCTTCCTCCCACCCCTTGTAAGAAAAAATAATTCATGCCTCGCCCCCCTCGCCCTAAATCATCTTGCATATTAAATGAATGGCGTCTCTAATTATCCTTCAGAATATTTTATTTCTAGGGCTATTACTCCAAGCAATAAGTTCTCTACTGAAATAATTATTATGACTTACTGTCTAGGAATTATTAACTTCAAGTGCTAATTAAGTATATATCCAGTGCAAATAATTTATCAGCTATCGATTGTAATTTAATCTGTACTTAATCAAAATAATACAGGAAAATTTGTCAATATTATTATGTACATCAAAATATTAATAAACCACGTGATTCAGTACTTACGTAAAATATTTTTTTCTGACTAGAATGGGCGATACTATTATTTGATTTGATATAGGTACTGAATATTTTTGTGGGGTACTTGAGAGGGAGGAAGGGTAATTGAAATAAAAACTTTCCTATCTTCTATTTAGATAAAAATTAGTTTCGGAGTCCATCGCGGACAAATAACTTTTTTTATATCATAAGATAGCAAACAAGCAGATGGGTATCCTGATGGAAAGAGTCAACCATCGCTTATAGACATTAAAAATGTTAATGGTAAGTTATTATCTTGTGGTGAGGTCTAATGCCAAATGCATGAGTTTACCGGCTACATTACCCTTCAAACCGGAACACTATAGTGGAAAGCACTGACGCTATTGCGTCAGGAATAGGTAAGACGGTGGTACCAGACTCTGGTGAGATAATGCAGAACTCTACCACCATATAAACATGACATGAATTTTATATATATTAAGACTAGCTGACCCGGCACACGTTGTTTTGCCATACAAATTACTTGTATTGAATATTTTGGTAGGATGCTTGAGGTCAAAACTATCCTATCTTTTAAGTTGGAGCAAACATTAGATATCTGCAAAATTTCATTAAAATCGGTTTAGTAGTTTACGAATGCCACCCAGCAGCCGCCAGTACCAGTACCATTAATATATTTGGTGTCTGTGGGCGATGATTTCTCTTTCCATCAGACGAGCCATCTGCTTGTTTGCTATCTTATGATATAAAAAACCTAGAAATAAAAGATATTAAGGGTGCGTTACTATTAGTGTAGATAAACCACATGGATATGTTTATCGACCACATTACTCTACGAACCGCGGCGTGACACGACAGTGACAAGCATAGACGCTGTTGCCGCAGGAATATGTCATGCAGTGATACTAAACTCGAGCGAGACATATCGCCTAGTAGCCACGGCGGTAGAGAAAAAATTAGGCTATTTTTCGTCTTTTACAACTAGGCTAGTTAGCATTCAGGCTGTTAGAAAGGTAGATAGTCTATTTTTTAAAGGAGATCCACACCTCAATAAATAAATAAAATAATATGACGTGTGTCGATAAATTTTAGTTAATATTAATATTTTTGGTTAAATATTACAATACTTAATAGAAAAAAAGAGACAAAAAGAGTAAATCGCATATGGATAACAACAGTAAATATTATTTACTAGCTGTGCCCGCGACTTCGTCCGCGTGGGATTTTTTTAACTTCCCACTACGTATGTAGATAAGGAAGTTACTGATTTTACCCCGATTTTAGAAATTTGAATATTAAAGTTTGAAAAGCTGTAATTTTGAATATTTAACTCGATTTTGATTTTTAAAATTCAATGTAGTTTTTTTAGTAAGTACTACAATATTACAGAAGCTTAAAAATGATTAGTTAAAAAAATTCGAAGTTATGTCGAAAAAACACTATTGTAAAATTTTTCGTCAACTATAATTCCCGGACGGATAAATAAATTTTGATGCAATTTATGCATTGGACGCAGTGTTTTGAGAAGTAAAGCTGATTAAATTTTGTACTATATCGGTTCATTAATCTGGAAATTGTATTAAAAAAATACTGTTTTGCCAAAAACCTTTGTGAGGTTTTCCAATATTTCTGACTGACTGACTTAGTTAAAATTTTCAGGAAGTCTAAGTTGAGTGGAATCCAATCGAATTCCACTAACCACGTTTCGATCGGTCAAGCCGTTCGATGAGATGTTTACATACACACATACACATTCACACGCACACACACACACACACACATACATACATATGTCATCATGAAAATAGTGGGAAAAGGTTCCTAGGTCCTCAAAACGTGGAGATCTGGTGAACACTCGATTTTTGAAAATCGGGGCAAAGTCAGTAACTTCCTTATCTAGATACGTAGCGGGAAGTTAAAAATATATACCTAATTAGAAAGATAAAAAGTTATTTATTCAGGTTTATTTTTTGAATAATTTTTATTTAAGGCAATTTTCGTAACGGGAAGTCAAAAATAAATTAACACATGGCTTTGTAGTTTGTTATTAATAAAAAACAAAATAGCCTTTGACTAAGAAGCTTATTGAAATCATTTTGCAATAAAAAAAATCTTGTTGCACTTTTCTTAAATTTATTATTATTTTAATTCTCTAAAAGATATTTTAATCCTCTAAAAGATATTTTTAATGTAAATTTGTATCATTTTCAATAAGCAAGATAAGCAGTCAAGGGTTTTTTATTATTATAACAAACTACTCTGCCTCGTGGTCTAGGGACAGCCTATTCGGCTCATCATGAATGAATGGCCCGGGTTCGAACCCCGGGTCGGGCAGAGATGTTATTGAGATATTTTCGAAGATTTTCTCGGAAACCTAAAATCTCAGTAGCAACTCAGAAACTGATGGAGTGGTATATATATTACCGCTCTCGTACCTCGGATGAATACGTAAAATTTCGGTCCCAGTTATCGCTAAAAATAGTCGATAATCGTTAACGTGTTGTATGCGGCGATGAGGATTACCATTTATCTCACTAACTGACAAACCGGTGAATCGCGGTGAACCGGAAAGGTCTATAGACGGTCGATTTACTCTGCCTACGCCGCAAGGGAATCGGGCGTGATGATCTATACATATAATAAAATTGTAGGAAAGTCAATGTATGTCCGGGGTAAACTCAAAAAGTACTGCATGGATTTACTTCAAATTTTGCATGAATATTACTAACAGGTCGGGTCAACATATAGGCTACTATCACCTACGGGGGAGGAGCTGTGCGGAGTAAATGAACTCCGCGCGGACGAAGTCGCGGACAACAGCTAGATAATAAACAACAATGCCACGTATTTTTTCGCACATTTTAGATTTTTGATTCTACAAATAAAGGAAAGTTAAGTATCGTTTAATTGAATTTGTTTCGATGAAGTTATATGTGTCTAGTTTTTCTGTAAGATGTTGATCTTATTTTGGACTGAACTTATAAGTACATGTTCGTATATTCTACTTAACAATTTTTTTTAAAGTATTTTGTAGTCCGACTTTAGTGAGTGTACTAAGTAGCTTAGGCACTTCAACATCTACACTTGTTTCATTCATTTTAAAAGTTAACTGATTGATGTATGTATCAAATTTTTGGCAAAAAGGCCCGGTTGGCAATAGGCTTGCCACCTATCACATTGTGTGAGATAGTATTTTCGGCTAATCGTGGGTACACTTCTTGTACCTCTGCCTACGTATTCCGGGAAATGGGCGTGTAGATACTTTTTTCCCTTTTTTACGTTATGCAATGTAAAAACAAAATAGTAAATTTTCGCACTATCCTATCCTTACGTTTATAAAGAACAAATTCTATTAGTATACTCAATTTCGATTAGATGCATATTTTCTGAGATATTAGCAAAAACCTGAAAAATCACCTGTTTTATTTACAAATATATTATAATTATTCTTATATATAAATAAATAAAATGTTTAGATTGATATTTTACACATATTTTACTAATTTTTAAGCTAAACATTTTAATAAAAAGTATACTATGAAATGATAACGCTAACTTATAATGAGCCGTGCGTTCAAAGGCTTTGTATATTTCCGGGTGTCACGTTCAACTGGACTTACCACCCGAAACCGTTGAAACTTGTGATGTCTTAACTTCTAAATTATAAAACTCATGACCTTAAAATTTTTAAGGAATAGTGTTTACAGTACTTACTTTTGAACAAAAAAATAATAAAGGATTTCGGACTACATGTTAATGAATTAAAGCTAAATATACGTTTTTGTTTTCATCCCCTATCCTACGGGAACCGTACTGAATTTTGGGATAAAATATATCCTATAACCTTCTTCGGATTATGAACTCTAATAATGCTAAATTTCATTTGAATCCTTTCAGTAGATTCGGCGTGATGCGCGGCCTTGATACAGACAGACAGACAAAAATTAAAAAAAATACATTTTTCGCTTCAGTATCGATTAAAGAGTATCTTCCAAAAAAAAATTTTAAAATATCTTCAATGTACAGAAATCGACCTCTTACATTTTTATTATATGTATAGATGAAACACGGGCCTTAATGTACTTTTCCTTATGCGATAATTACTACCAATCGAAATTAAACATTATGAGCAATTTGCGCTTTGTTCTAATCAAGCATAAACCAATTTGTCATCAGCAAAAGCTGGTAACCCTACAATAGTAAAATTGCCGCCAATATGGAGGATATTGTCACTTTAAAATAATTCGTTTTTTTCTTTTAATATCCAAGAACACAGCAGGTAAATGAAACCTGGCAATAGTCCAATTGCATGACAAGCAACTATCTAATTAACGAAAATGTTTCGCTTTACTTTTTACTATTCAAAAATAATGAACGCTGGCTAAAGTGTCACTTAATTTGGTTAAATTCTTGACCTTTTTATTCTTTGTTATAACGCAAATGTATTTGAGTATGATTTCGGTTATTTTAAACTAAATACGATTTGGTACCTAACCAAATACGATTACCTAAATAGCGATTCGTTACATTTTATGACATAATAATAAAATTTATTAAAAAAATTAAAACGGCTTAAATATCGGTGCGGTAGCTTTTAAGATATGGGTACATATCTCAAAAACCACTGCACCGAATTTCACGAAACATAAACTGTTTCCTAAGTTGCAATAACAGGAATATATAATGCTTTAAATCAAAAAAGATCATCTCGATACGACTTTTAGTTTCCGAGAACTTCGTCTATAACATCATACATATACAAACATACATACACATGAAATTTAGCACACGCGCTTGGAAGCTTAAATAGATCATCATGCACAAATATTACCCAATTCCAACAGTATATTGTGAGTCAAACCAAAAACCTCCTTTTTTAACGTAAAAAGTAGCCTAACCATATTTTTAAATGAAATAAATAAATAACCGGTCACGCCCATATCCCATAACACGTGGGCAGAGGTGCAACTAGGTCACAACCACCTATCAACTGACTGGGCAAATATCCTGTCCGTGTTGGCCTATGTGGTCGTGACCGGCCGTGATTTACCAGTGGTATTATCATTCCGTCAGATGGATAACAACGCGCCCGGTTGTCTCTTCCCATAAGGAGATCCATCTGCTTGTTTGCTTTTTTATATCAAGATAGCAGACGGCTCTCCTGGCGTTGTGACAATCGTTCTTGTGGCAAGGTCTTAATAAATTAAAAAGAAAAATATTAAAAAGATAATGCAGAACTCTGCCACCTAGTGACCACGACGGTAGTAACACACATAGCCAATTGTTCGCCCTTTCACGAACTGCCTGGCAGAATGGCAGATATTCTATTTTTGAAAGAGAACCCGGACCAACACGAAAAAATGTAATACTTAATTATAAAAAAAGTCTTTATCAAATAGTGTTTTCTAAAAAACTAATAAGTAAACTTATAAAGAGGTGTGAATTGCCAGACTCAGAATTAAAACAGGCCTCATGCGTGGGTACTACAGTGTGTACCAAAATGTCAAAGCCATTAGAACTTTGAGACGACATCCAATGATATTCTAATAATAATAGAATATCATTGACGACATCTATATTTTTGATTAAAAGTAGCTGTCTATATTTTTATGTCTGAGCTTAACAACACATATTAGACCGTAGTCCCAAGCTTTTTTTTGGTTAAAAACAAGCTGAATTTTTGTGAACAGTTTCTTTTTGACGAGGCGCCCATCTTTTCTACATTATTAACAAGCTGTTGTGTAAAAATTACGTTGTTTTTTAATTCGATTAATATCAATTTAAACATCTCATAATTTCGAAACTTGAGAGTGGAGGACTCGTCAAAATAATCAAATGTGTAGGACAAAGATTTCATCGTGTTTTTCATAACATAATCAAACGATTAAATTCAAAAAATGATTAAGTATTGTTATTAATAAATATGTTTCCTTCACAGAATTAAAATTTTCAAAGCCCCATAACTTTATTAGTTACCCGATTCGAAATTTTTCGAGGATAGAAAAGATGGTTGGCTCGTCAAAACGAAGCTGTTTTCAAAAATTCGGCTTGTTATTATCAAGTTTGTTCGTGAGACCACAGTGTATATATTTTATAGAAAATGTAAGGTGATGATAAAAATATCGATCACCTTCTAATTACGATGGTAGCGATACGACCGACTAATAATTCTCTCTTATATACTGTCTGATGGAAAAACGGTTCGTAAAGTTAATAAAGTATTCTTACAGGGTCCCGGGCTAACATGGAAAAAATAATAATTTTATTTTTTATTTTTTTAACTGCTTGTATAAAAATTGCTAAAAGTCTACTATGATAATAAGCAGACAAAACAATCTTTCTCCTGTGTTGGTTCGGGCTCCTTTGACGAATAGACCAACTGGCGTTCTGCCAGGCAGGTCGCAAAATGCGACCGTTTGACTATGCGAGTCACACCATCGTGGCTACTAGGTGGTAGAGTTCTGTATTATCTCGACCGGGTCTGGTATCACCGCCTTACCTATCGGTGCTTGTCACTGTCATGTTTCGGTTTGGAGGTTAAGGTAGCCGGTAAACTTATGCAGGTGGCATTGGAATTCGCCACAAGATAGCAACGCATCATTAACATCTTCGGGCGATGATTGGCTGTTTCCACCAGGAGACGCACCTGCTTGTTTGTTAATATCTTAGGATATTAAAAAAATGTGGCAATAAAGGACACCAACGCATCAATAACATATTTGGTCTACTAGGCGAAGGTTTTTCATCACGAGAACTATCTGTTATTGTTCGATCGTACGATTGTTTTGCTAAACTTCCTTTTTAGGGTTCCAAAGTTAACAAGAAACCCTTATAGTTTCGCCATGTCCGTCCGTCCGTCCATCCGCAGCCTAGCTCAGAGATTATTCGTATTAGAAAGATGTAATTTGTTTCCGATATATGATGAAAAAGTAATGAAATATAATCTTTAAAAATATTTCAATATGTGTTTACTACTCACTAGATTGGTCCATACTAATTTTTCAAATTATTAAAAGATGTATTAGTCTGATGCGTTGACATAACAATTGGTCTATTATTAGGTCCCTAGTCCGTTGACTTAATAATTTGAAAAAGCTTTTACTGGCGGCGAACTTGTGGTGCGGATATATCCGTCATCAGCGTAAATAGCGAAAAATTTCATAGCCTCAGGTTAAAGTTATCATTGCAATATTATGACAGTAACAGAATACGAAATTTCGTATCGATCAAGCTAGTACCAGTTGCTTAATTCCTATTTCCTTCCAACAAAGTAAAAAAAGAAGTTGACCTTAAAACGGCAAAACCAAATTTGGTATAACATTTGATAAACCCAGCTTTCGAATAAAAATAACAGCATTAAAATCGGTTCAGTTATTTAACAGCTAGGATGCCACCAACACACTCGCACATACACGTATACACACACACACACATACACATACACACACGCGTTGTGATCAAACTTATAATGCCTCTTTTTGCGTCGGGAGTTAATAAAGTTAAGTGACATTAACTTTAATTGTTAGTAGTTTTATTATCTGTGATCATTAATAAGGCCGTACTGAATTTGTAGCTGGTTCCCATAATGTGTAATATGTTAAGGAACCAGTTGAGCAGGTGCCGCCTGCCCTAACGGAAACCACGACCACATGACCCACTGCACTCTAAATAGTAAACTTGTAATAATATTTTTTTATATATTGTAGTTAAACTGACCATATTTTTATCTTAAAACGGGACATTAGGTTGATGTAAAACTACACAAGCAATAAATATTAGTAATTACGTTCGCCAGACAGATAACAAGGCACCGCTCAACAGCTTTTGAGTTTGAAGACTATGAGCCACAATAACTTCGGACCTTGGCTGACGGGAATATTAATACGGGATGACGGGACTATACTTAAAAGAATAGAGGACTGAATCAGCCATTACAATGATACAGGGCCCCCGGACTACAGAGGCCCTTAACGTATGTAAGCAAAAATTAGTAAAATGTTATCCACAATGTCACTGAATCTCGTGCTTAAAAAATTACCTAAGGACTTTAATGTGACTGAAACGGCTATTGTCTTTACAGGCAGAAATTTTTGAAAAACTGAAATCGTCGTCGTCTTCAGCTATAGATGATTTAATAAACCGATAAAAGGCAAGAAAAGTGTATATTTAATTTAAATTGTTTAACTAGCTTAATTTCTAGGAGGAAGTGATAATTTTAAATAATAAGAGAAAGCTTTACTTTTCTCCGTCCTCTCTTCTTTTAGCCCCTAAGGTGTCGATTTTGAAAAAAAGATTGCAAAGATTTTTTGCCTAGGTTAGACCCCCACTTTTCAACTATGTCTGTGCTAAAATTCATAAAAATGGGTCTAGCGATTTAGCTGTGAAAGCACAACAGACAGACAGACACACAGAGAAATATAGACAGACAGACTTTCGCAATTATATTATTAATATATATATATATATATATATATATATATATATATATATATATATATATATATATATATATATATATATATATATATATATATCTTATCTGAAACCTTATTGTTTCAGTTTATTTGGCTTTAGCCGTACCAGATGCAGTCAAGATTACAAGTAGAATAGATAAGTCAGAATCCCAAATTATAATTTAACAATGCTTTGGCGTCAGTCATCATCACAAAAACATACCACACAAATATTAATCAAAACGTTAGTAAACTCGAAACATTGAGATTTTGAAATATTCCACAACTAATATAGATACAGGAAACAATCGAAACAGTCGTTTATTTGATAGAAGCGTACGATGTGAACCCACGTATTCGTGTGAGCACCGCCGGGTGCCGCCCACGGCGAACGTCGACCGAGCTGGTGACCCTGACCGAATCTGATAAAACTATTTGGAATTAAACAAACGAAAGCAACGATTTTTTAACTTCATAGTATTCTTACTTTTTTTAAATGTGACGGTAAACAAAAAGGTAGCTCTTCTAATGGAAAGAAATAGCCACCGTCTTTAGACGTCCAAGGTGGTAATGATGTGATGCCATCCGTTTTACGGAAGTAATGTCACATGCATCAGTCTATCGGATACCCTATCCTGTGTGTAAAAGTGTGTGGCGATTGCGGCAAGAAGAAGAAATTCAGTAATATTAAGCACCGGGCGAGACGTTGTAGAAGCCTAATGTTTTATATAGATAGATAGGTTTGTTCTATCGCGTTCACCTTTCACGAACTGCCTGGCAAAAGCAAATGATGTATTCTTCAAATAGGGCCCCGATCAATACGGAGGTAATTACTAAACTAAGAAAAAACACTCTTCGTCAAGAGGTGATCCATTTCTTAGTCAAAGTCGAAGTCAAAACATTTTTATTCAAATTATCCTTTACAGGCACTTTTGACGAGTCAACATTTTTGAGCTACTACCGGATCGGAAACGCGGCCACACACTGAGAAGATCCGGCGGAAGAAACTCAGCGGGCTTGCCTTTTTTTGTGCATATACATATTTTTTAAACAATGTATTTCAATAATTTATGAATAATCTATAATATAAAAATAAGTCGAGTTTTCCTTCCTGACGCTATAACTGCAGAACGCACGAACCGATTTCCACTCGGGCTTCGTGAGGTTTATAGCAAAGAAAATTTAAAAGCAAAGCAAAGCAAAGCCATCTGGTGGCGAAACGGAGTTCACCGGGTTTGCTAGTATATTAAAATTACGATGAGATTGCTATGAGGAGCAATTAATCCCATGCCTTATTATCATCCAAATATTCAGATATTTAAGGGATAAGTAACTATTTCTTTATAGCAAAGGATAGTTCAGAAGCAGTCGACTCTTACAATAATAATATTGCTGGATAAATTACAGGAATTGATCTAACTCCAAATTAAGCACTTTATTTGCCTGTGTTATGGGTGTTGACGACTACATAGAAATACATATATAAATATTGTAACATACACAATATACACCCAAACCCAGAAACACAAAGATTTATGCTCATCACACAAATGTTTGTCGGGAATCAAAGCCGAACGCCATCGATTCGCAGTTAGGTTCGCTAACCACTGGACCAACAGGATGGTCAAGTATATATAGAGTACGTAACTATTTTTTATAGCAAAGAAGAGTTCGGAAGCATTCTACTCTTACAATGCTTATGTATATAGTAAACGACGAGCTTATCTATATATCTATATATATATAAAAGAAAGTCGTGTTAGTTACTCCACTTATAACTCAAGAACGGCTGAACCGATTTAGCTGAAAATTGGCAGAGAGTAGAGCCAGGAGAAGGACATAGGATATTTTAGAATTTTTTCCACGCGAACGAAGTCGCGGGCACAGCTAGTAGAATATATAATATACTAGCTGACCCGTTGTTCTACCAGCTTTGTATCTACTTTTTCGTGTTTTTCTACATTTTTTCACCTTTTAAACCTAACCTGAACCCCCATGAATATTTTAAAACCAAAATTTTCGCCGTGTTGGTCCCGGCCTCCTTTGTAGAATAGGCCAACTGCCGTTCTTCCAGGCAGGTCGTAAAAGGCGACCGATTGGCTATCGAGTCACTACCATCGTGGCTACTAGGTGGTAGAGTTCTGCATTGTCTTGCCCGGGTCTGGTACAACCGCCTTATCTATTCCTGCCGCAATAGCGTCAGTGCAGTGTTCCGGTTTGGAGGGTAAGGTAGCCGGTAAACTTATACCGGCCAAAACGGAACACGACAATACCACGCATTGGCGCTTTTACAAGAATAGATAAGGCGGTGGTACTAAACCAATGTGGAAATGTTTCAGAACCCTCCCACCACGCGCGATGGTCGCAACATATGTGGTCAATCGTTCATCTTTTGTGAACTATCTGCTAGCAAGTTATGGGGTCTATTCTTCAAAAGGGGCAGGAAGCAGTGGCAGAATGGGAAATGGTCTATTATTCAAAGTGAACCCGAATCAAAACGGGGATCTATTTTTGGATTTTTTATTCTATAACAAATATATTTCAGCATTTATATATTTATGTTGTCGCCTCTGTTAGTTATGTTGTCGCCTCTGTTGTCTACTGGTCCAGCGTTGGCGTTGACCACACATTAAAAAAAAATGTTTTTTCAGTTTTCTGAGAAACACAAAGTTGCCCGGGATTGGAAATGCCCGGTTGGCGATAGGCTTGCCACCTATCACATTGTGGGACCAAGTATCTTCGGCTAATCGTGGGTGCACTTGTTGTACCTCTGCCTACTCCTTCGGGGATATGGGCGTGAAGATACTTTTTTTATTTATATTGTTATCTATGCAATAATATCGTTGACTTGCACCCATATTACTAGTAAATAATTTGCTTACTTTGGGATTACATCGATTTGAGTAATTTATCCTGCGATATTTATATTTATTTACTAGCTGTTGCCAACGACTTCGTCCGCACGGACTTCGTTTACTACGCAAAGCACATCCCCAATAGGTGATAGCGTGATAATATGTAGCCTATATGTTGACCTGACCTGTTAGTAATATTCATGCAAAATTTGAAGTAAATCCATGCAGTACTTTTTGAGTTTACCCCGGACATATATACAGACAAATAGACAAACCGAGAAACAGACAAAAATTCTAAAAACTATATTTTTGGCTTCGATATCGATTGTAGATCACGCCCCAACTATTCTTTTAAAAAAATATTTAATGTACAGTTTTGACTTTCCTACGATTTTATTATATGTATAGATAAGATTATTTTCTCTTAGATACAAGATGCCTTAATAGATGGACCCATATGTCTAAATCGTTAAATATTTTATGTTATGTGCCGAATCTTTGGGATTTCAGGTTATTTATATAGTCGACACAAATTGATTACTTCCTCATAACAAATTCTTTTAAAATATTCTAGCGTAGAATATTATCTAAGAGATGATTTATGTAACAAACGCAAAATCATGCTATTTCCTTGTCATTTACGTAAATTTACTATATATTCGCTAAAAACAAATATTGGGTGTTATAACTTCTCATGCAGAGCTTTGACCGATGACGTTCGTCGGTCGGCCGCACGGAAATAGAGCTTCATAGGAACATTGGCAACTCTCACCGTTGCAGGAGACTTGCGCCTAAAATACGTCACATTACACATTTTAAGTCATGACAGTGTCTTTACATATTTTTAGGTGCATTAGGTATATATGTCGCAGTGGAATTGTCAGTACCGTTAGATTATAATCTACCTAAGTGATATTATAATTTAACTGCTAACCTAACCTAACCAAATTATAAAATCCCTAGGTAGATTATAATCTAACGGCTATTGACAATTCACTGCGACATATATAAAAGCAAGTAAGCATGTGGTTCTTTAGATGGAAATAGTGATCAGATATAAACGTAAGATATTTAAATTTGCCAAATTAATTATTGGAAATCTAATTTCACAAACATAAATTTGCTGACAACTTTTTTGTTTTTAATTGGAATAGGCGTTTATCTTCCATCTCACCTGATGGAAAGTGTCGACTAGCCATCCGATCCGAAATGCCATACGATGGCATATTATTTCATAAGAAAATTAAAAAAATATATTTTTGGCAGTGACACTATTTTTTAGTTGGAACAATTTTTTGCCTTCTAAAAGTCCTCATTATATACGAATAAAGGCTTTGTAGTATTGGTCTGACAAACGGCTTTGTAATATTTGTGCCAGTATAATGGTAAAGTCCCAACACTTAAAAAATAGTTTTTTTGCAAAAACGAAGTCAAACGAAAAATTAGGAATACACACATTATTAACTATAATGAAAACAGGTAAAAACAAATACGTGGTAGAATATTTTCCTCTTGCGGCTGGCAACATTTTGAATATCATTCTACTTAGATATTTACAATTTATTTGTTTGAATTTTATACAAAAATATCCGATGCCAAGTAGTTTTTATCTGTGAAATGCGATCTTCAAGTCCTAAATACGCTTTTGTGAAGCACGGTGACAACCTTTCACCACGCAATAACTTACATTTTTTTTAAATTGCGAGATTTGTACTCCGTGTGGCACAAGCCTTTTCAGGCTTCGTTGAAATGGCTTAATACAGCGCGGGTCGACTTGGTTTCTATGCGTTATTATTCTATGAATAACACATTTTTGGTGGCTAAAGGTGCAGATTATCTCACTGTATCAGAAGAACCATCTGCTTGTTTGCTATCCTATAAAAAATCTTTTACCTGTTTGGAGTATAAGCTGTTTGGAGTATAAGATCACTTGGATCAAAAAAAAGCATTTACAATATTTGTGATTACTTTTTCCACCAAAAAAGATATCTGCTTGTCAGCGAAACTGTTACATAAAATCCAATCACTTCTCGGAGACCTACCAATTTGGTATCCTATTATATAAAAACCGATCTGTTATCATACGAGTTTTAGACATGCACCCAAACATACAAACTTGTTTTAAGTTTGATAAATCAACCGGACGTAAGTCATAACGGATATCCAGATCAATTAAACACTTAACCGGTTTTTTGTTGCACAATTATATAAAATTATTTTTATTTACAATAGTCGGAGAGCACGTGAACTATTTCCGTTATATAATTTAATTTCAACCGTACTATGAAGTCTGGGAAACAGCTGAAAAATTGGAATCTATTAAAATTATAAGAGGTTTTAATACACTTACCTACGCGCACACATACAAATTATATTATAATATACAAATTATTATAATAGGATATTATAATATTAATATAATATACATATTAATATTATAATATACTCTGAAAAGCTTCCTAGGACACTTAAACGTCGAGATCTGATGAAAACTCATCATTTATCAATTCCATTTTGAAATTCGATGATAAAATTACAAACACAAGAAGCTTTCCAAACGAATATAGTATGACGAATATTTATGGGAGACGATTGGTTACTAGCAAAGAATACTCTAGCTCTTAGACTATGTTCTATTCAGAAACCCAGGTCCAGTGGCATTTAGCCAAGACGTTATGGAAATGACGATACACAAATTGCTTTTCTCTAATTAATTTCATCATGCGTTGTGAGTTACGCCAGTCTGGGAGATTATATTGATTTAATTAATTAGCTAAATTAATTAAACAAACATTTATCACTACAGTTTACTGTAGAGCAGGCAAAGTTAAACGAACGTCAATAGACGACACGGTTCTCCATTCAATAGGTCCGGACCCTCTTTAAAGTGTATACCATATGCTACCATAATACCTTACCATAGAAGTATTACAACATTGCTGGCAACCTTGTCTGCTTTTAAATATTTTTTTTAAGATAGAACAGTAGAATTGTGCAGATTATTCTGTGATTTGAATTTGTGTAAGAGATAGTTCGATTTTCGATGGGCTAAGACGTATACCCAAATAAATGGAAGAACCAAAATAATATTTTTATTTTATTGGAACGAAGTTCCTTACGGCAGGCTTGGAGGGGATAGGGATTTTACTGCGCGACCGAACTGAAAAAAATGTGATAGTAAAACCGTAAGAAAAATGCGTGGAATAAAAGCGTTAAATGAGACGTGCGCAGGCGCGACAGTCGCGTACACAAGCGAGTAGTGCCGTTTAGCCGAAGGAAGTTCGTTCCTACCTGGTGTCCCGCGACACCACATCATTTTTATAATAGTAAAAGTATTCTGTTTCGCGTACCTCTCAGTATATAATTAGTAGAATCGCAGCAAGCAGAAACGCAAGTCCCCCTAGAGGTCGAGGATCCCTACACTATTCTGCCAGGCAATTTGTAAAATGCGAACCATTGACTATACTTTTTAATACCATCGTGACTACTGGATGGTAAAGTTCCGCAACGTCTGTCCCGGGTATATGTTACCACCGCGTTACCTATTCCTACCGTTGCTTGCCATTGTCGTGTTCCAGTTATGCTGGGTCCGCACTTGCGTCTATCGTCACAAAGCTTCGTGCAATGACACGATAAATGTAGATGTCACATCTGCTTCTCGTCCTAGAAATTTAGAAATAAATGGATCGTCTCGACTTAATTATCAACTAATTTAATTTTGAGTTTTCAGACATTAAATTACTAGCTACTCGACTTAAATACTATAAGTAAGGAAGTAAGTATCTTCACGCCCGTATCCCCGAACGGGTAGGCAGAGGTACAACAAGTGCACCCACAATTAGCCGAAGATACTTGGCTCCACAAATGTGATAGGTGGCAAGCCTATCGCCAACCGGGCACTTTCCAATCCCAGGCAACTTTGTGTTTATCAGAAAACTGAAAAAAAAATGTTTTAAGTGCCCGTCCCGGGAATCGAACCCGGGACCTCATGTGGTCGACGCCAACGCTGGACCACTAGACCACAGAGACTTAAATACTAATCTAGTCAAAACAGTTTAGTCAAAACAAGGCATAGGCCCCGGTTACACTTTAATTAGTGTAAGTGCGAGTGTTTAAAGCCGTTGACTAGTGCGGGTGATTAGTAATCAACGTAGTAAAGTGAATAGACGATGATTACTAATCACTCGGACTAATCAACGGTTGTCTAGACGTGTTTTTTGCTTAGTACTAAGCACCTGCATTAAAAACTCACACGCGCACTAATCAAAGTGAGAAATAGGCTTCAGTTACACTAAAAGAATCGTCTATTTGTTTGCTATCCTACGCTGTAAATATGTTTTATGTCATCACTTACATATATAATACTAGCTGACCCGCGCAACTTCGCCCGCGAGTATGTATATTAATAAGTCATCCAAATAGCTTTTAATAAAAATTTCATCCTCTATTTCAGCCCTCCAGGGACTGATTTTTGAAAAAAAAATTAGCCTATGTTTGACCCCGGATCTTCAACTATATCCATGCCAAATTTCATGAAAATAAATAGCATGGGTTTTGCAGCATACATCCCTAATATTCCTACTAATGTTATAAATGCAAATGTAAGTTTGTTTGTTACGCTTTCACGCGTAAAATACTAAACCGATCATCGTGAAACTTTGTACACATATTCTTGGAGGTATTAGAAGTGTCATAGGATACTTTTATAAAAAAATCTTTTTTAAAGGCTTGAATGCGAGTGAAGCCGCGGGTAAAAGCTAGTTTTTACATGAACCCTTTATACATGCGTCTTGTCGCGTGTGCACAACACGCACTCACGCACGTGAAGAGTTCACGATTCCTGTCTAGATAATATCTGCGTCATATCCGGCTATGAGACGTCTATTTCTAGTGTGTGCGGAAATTTTGTGGGCATTAGACTCACTTCACCGAAAGTACATAGCTGAGTGCGTCGACCGGCAGGCGGGAAGCAATTAAATACCTATTATCCTTACTATTACGCAAAGGCGGTGGTACCAGACCCGGGCGAGACAATGCAGAACTCTATATATCGTCAATCATTCATCTCTTACGAATGCCTGGCAGAACATCTATATCTATACATATAATAAAATCGTAGGAAAGTCAAAACTGTACATTGAATATTTTTTAAAAGAATACTTGGGGCGTGATCTACAATCGATATCGAAGCCAAAAATATAGTTTTTAGAATTTTTGTCTGTTCGTCTGTTTATCTGTTTGTCTGTATGTATGTCCGAGGTAAACTCAAAAAGTACTACATGGATTTACTTCAAATTTTGCAAGAATATTACTCGCAGGTCGTGTCAACATATAGGCTACATATTATCACGCTATCACCTACGGGTGAGGAGCAGTGCGGAGTAAACGAAGTACGCGCGGACGAAGTCGCTGGCAACAGCTAGTATTATATGCAATCGGTGGTGACACCTACCATTGCACTTACTGGTTCCTTTAACGAAATCGGAGCAGGCTCCAAACTAGTCTTAATACCTATAATTTTTTTAAACACTTGACAATAAGGAAAATGATAAAAAATTACAATTATATGCTTAGCACGTGTTTCTAAGACGTCATATCTGTTTACAAACAGATAAAACCATAACCTTTAACAACTAATGCATCAAACAACACATTAGCTTCTTAGTACATAACAAAATGACGTAGGCCCTAGGACGACAATGTATGACAAGCCAATAACATTTCTATTAAGACTCGGGTAATATTAAGCTTAAAATATACAAGTAACAATATATTTAGTAATGAGCCTGTAAAATATAGCGCAGATTTGTGCTTATTATCACAATATCGTTCTAAAATCATATCTCAACTAGATCAAGCCAAGAATACAACTGTCCTGCGACATTTGTCGCCAACATTGTCGCTACTTCACACAATGTGCTCGCTGCCTGCGACATTGTGTGAAGTAGCGTGACGTTGCCGGCCTTCGCTCGACATGTCTGGCAACATCGCGCGACACTAGTCGCCAGCGACGTTGAGTGAAGTAGTGCAACGCGATGTTGCCGGACTTCGCTCGATAAGGCTGGCAACATCGCACTATACGTGTCGCCAACGACATTGAGTGAAGTGGCACAACGTTGCCGGACTTCACTCGACATGTCTGATAACATCGCACGACATCATTAATTCACTGAAGACACTGTTGTTACTTCGCTGTACTGCAAAGTACTTCTTTGTAACCCACCATCTTCTCGTCTTTTTTATTTTTTTTTCTTTGACTTTCAATAATTATAATTATGTACGCCCTTGCTAACAATACTACCTCGGTGAGTATCATAATATCGACTGACTTGTGAAACAAAATTTCGTGATGTCGCCAGATATGTCAGGCGAATTTTCGCGAAGTCGTACGACTTCGCCTGACGTCGCTACGGACATAAGTCGCGCGATGTCGCGATCGCGAAATCGCACGACTTTTTCTGACGTCGCAGCGGACATAAGTCTCGCGATATCGCCAGATATGTTAGGCGAAATCGGCTGGCTTCGCTTGACATGTCGCCGACATATGTCAGGGATATTTGTCCCCTAGTCTATCCTAAGCTTTAATATGTAATTGACTTTTTGAAAATCATTCTAAC
Organism: Apodemia mormo; assembly: GCA_036924255.1. Classification (NCBI taxonomy): domain Eukaryota; kingdom Metazoa; phylum Arthropoda; class Insecta; order Lepidoptera; family Riodinidae; genus Apodemia; species Apodemia mormo. Next base: position 8,589,097 of record JAUPFN010000007.1, on the reverse strand, counting down.
TATATCAATAAAAACTAGTTTTTAGTTAAAAAATCATTATTGCATGCTTTTATTGTAGATTTTGTTACAATATCAAGATGAGCTAGTAGTAGAGCTCTACTAAATCTCCCATGAGTAGATCGTATTGTCTTGTCACGTCCCGTGGTCGAAGAGTAGCTGATGAATTTTTCTCCGTTACATGGATAGCAATGCACCATTTATGCATTTGGTCTCTTAGTCATTTTATTTCACAGATTAGCAAACAAGCAGGACGTGCTATTGATGAAAATAGATATCGTCAATAGATATAAAAGATACTAGTGAGCATTGACGTGATGCTACTTCAATGGCAGAGATGTGCTATCAATGCTCATATCATAAAGAAGTATCTACACGCCCATGTCCCCGAAGAGGTAGGCAAGTGGTACCACCAGTACACCCACGATTAGCCGAAAATACTTAATCTCACTATGTGATGGGTGACAAACCTATTGCCAACCGGGCACTTACCCGATCCCACGCAACGTTGTTTTATTCAGAAAACTCAAAAAACACATTTTTGTTTTGTCCGACCCGGGAATAGAACCCGGGACGACACGTGGTCAACACCGACACCGGACCACTGGACCACAGAGGCGATATATCATGAAGACAAAACATATTTTATATGTTTGTAATGAATAAATTCAAAAACTACTAAATCCTTTTTTTATAACATAAGAATAGATGGTTCTCATGGTGAAAACATAACCATCGCCTATAGACACCAAAAATGTTAATGGTGTTGTAACAGACTTCATCTATCCCTTAAGAGGTTTAGTGTAATAAAAGAAAATAATAAGAATCTATACTATTTTTTTTGTTAAAAATATGTCTGAATTATGTTTAATAAATAATATCAATGGAATTAAAGACGAAAATAAATAAAGAAAACTAATTCTCAATAATATATAAGACCTAACATATAAACATATAAAACCTTAAAAAGGGGGAACGAATATGGAAAAAGAGAATGACAGGATTTGAAAAAGAGATGGAAAAAAGAAAATTTGGGGATATGAAAAAAAGAGAATGACAGGATTGGAAAAAGGGAAAAATGGAAAGGAAAACGGGGGATTTGTTTTAAGGTTCTGGACGTTATAAAAGGGATTTTTCGTTTGAGACAATAATATAGATATATCAGGGATATTCCGGAGTGTAAATAATAATATAAATACTCTTAATGTGAGAAAAGGAATTGGTAAAAATTTTATTGATCAAAAAACCGTGAGTATGTAGAATAGAGATTTATTCAGGGATTACGTATGTACTTATGCAACTTCGTATTTGATATGGTAGTCGTTGAGTTTATTTGAATCTAGCAGTATTGGTAGAATGTAGTTTTATTAGAAGGTAAATCTTTTGAATGTTGACTATACAATTTTAATAAACATATTACCGATAAATATGTGATTAGGTTTACAAGAACGAAATTGTGCAAAATGTTGTGTAAAGGTGGATCGATCCTTGACTGAGTGAAGAATGTTTGTTGTATGAAGAAAGGAAATTATTTATTTTAAGGAATAGCTGTTGAAAAGATGTTTAATAACATAGGAGAAACGTGGACTTGTTTGCTTTATAGAAATTGTGTGATATTATTATTAGGGAAGTCTATTTTGATTTTAGGAAAATAAAACCATAATTTATACTGTTATTTAAAGGTTCTTTTCTTTCCATAAAAATGTGAGCAATGGTTGTGGAGCAATTGCTGTCTTACAGTTTTGCGGCAGGGCTGCTAATCAAGACGCAGTATAAATCGGAATTCTAAACAACACAGGTGATGTAGTTTTCCAATTTAAATTAAATTAAGTTTGTATAACAATACAAGACTACAATTTAAGTTTGTATAACTATACAAGACTAAGTAATGGCTTTACTTTATCAAATTTCAGTGCTTGACGGATAACAGTTTATTAATTAGGAAATGGATTTATGGACTTAATTATATGTATATAGATTTTCATCAACGGTATTTAAAGGAAACCCATTGCCTTTAGACACTATTATTATTATACCTATACCTTGCAAGTGACTAAGATTGCTATGTTTGTTAATTTTCATATAATATAAAGAAAAGGCTTTATATTATCAAATTTCAGGACATGTTGGCAAGACAGTTTATTATTTAACTAGGAAATAGAAATAAATGACTTAATTACTTTATATTATACCTTTATCGTCGGCATTTGGAGGAATCCCGTTGTCGCTAGACACTTAATATTGCATCTATACCTTACAATTGGCTAATATTGCTATGTTTGTTTATTTTTCACAGGAATAAGTAATGGCTTTGCATTATCCAATGCCAAAAGCATGTTGGCTAAATAGCTTATTAACTAACAAGGAATAGATTTATGTGCTTTAATTGTTTATACTATACTTTTACCATATGCATTTGAACTATCATTATTGCATCTTTACCTTACAAATGGCCGATATTGCTATGTTTGTTTATTTTTCATAGGAGTAAGAAATGGCTTTGCATTACCAAATTCAAAAGCATGTTGGCTAAATAGCTTATTAATTAGGAATAGATTTAAGTGCTTTAACTACTTTAAATTATACTTTTCATCTTCGTCATTTTGAAGGAATTCCATTGTTAGATACTAATACTACTGCACCTGAATTAATATTATCAACTAGTTTCAACGTACAACCCGCAACATTATAGCAGCGAATCCTGCTGGATCATTAGATTTTCCCGGGATAATAAATAGCCTATGTGCTAATCCAAGTCATCAACTATCTGTGTGTAAAATTTCATTCAAATCCGTTTCGAAGTTTTGCGTGCGGTTTTATCTTTTAAAATCTACTAACTGGTGATAACTACCACATATCTTTATAGATGAGAACCGGCTAGGAAGTTCCTAGAATAATTTCCATAGTACAGATGATCCTGCTTGTTATTTAAACTTTAGGGATCGAGAGCTGATTCTTTTGGAGTCTTCGAGGCCGCGTGGGGGGGACTTCTTAGCTGTCGTCGGAGCTGAAGGCAGAGCTACTGTAGGTTTGTTGCAGAGTTGGAGGTATGGCAAATACGATTTTAATTTCTGCATTGTTATAATTTTGGGCAGTTATAATTTTTTTTTTATGAAGGAACAATTAGGTGATAGGGTAGGGCGTGTAGATATTAGGTGGAAGAACTGATGCTTTAATATATTGAGGAATTTAAGGAATACTTTGTTTATTATTGACTTTCAATTAAAACTAGGTGATTCAAGCTTAGGAAATATTTATTATAGAAACTTTCTCTAGTTAAAATGATTACTTGAATTAATGCTTCAAATTGGATTAGGAGGAAATAGGATCTTTTAGGAATTGAAGGCAGAAGGTTTTACTGCAGAAGGTATTACTGTAGGAATAATATATTACAACCAATAAGTGGGGGCATAAATCTACACAAAATTCACACGAAAACCTACCTTAATATGAATTATTAAAATTATGAAATGTTAATACGAATTATTATATCCTATTATAAAACTAAATATTAGCTAATACGTAAATTGATTGCATAGGCCAGTCTCTTAAAATCAAATCTTCATAAAACATTATTTTATTTACAATCAAATTTAAAACCGAGTACAAATATTAAACGAGATAATCACAAACTAATACAAATTACTCTCTTCGTGTCTAACAAAGGAATAATTAATATAAACTGAATTGTTGAATTAAATTTGGAGCGAAAATCTTAAATGACTTTAATAAAGCTTCAGGGAGTTAGAGTGCAAGAGAGGAATGAATGAACTTAATTCCAAACGTATTATGTTTATTTAACCATATTTTGTATAAATTATTTATTTAATTTAATTATTTATTTATTTATTTTATTCTTATTTTATATTATTTATATAGGGATTTAGGAGAATAGGAATTATAATATTAAACTTCTTCATCAAATTAATTCTTTTGGATAATTGAAATATTATTGTTTATAGTGACAGTGCATAACAGATCTTTTAGTAAGATAGGAAGTTTACTAAATAAATCTGAAATTAAGGTTAATTACTAATTTTGGATTAGATATTTTTACCTTTTACCTTGGTAAATAGATCATGTCATCTTCATCTCACGGGAATATCGACTTTACGAAGGCAACAAGTTGTGCTGGGTGTATCTATATAAAGACATACATGTAATGTTGTCATTATGGTCATCTTCTCTTCACCAGTGCAGACACACGGTTAATATGCCCCTCTGTCGTGAGCAAGGTGTTTGGGGCGATAACCCAGATATACACCCAACTATACCGCCAAGCAAAGTTGATCCATTTTCATATCTAATCATCTCAGACATGAACTATTTTACAGAACTAGAGTTATTTGTCTAAATTGTTTATCTGTATATATTCATGTATCAACCTGGATTCCACGATTGAATCTCTACATCATAAGGATTGTACAAATGAACTTTACTTATGATTATTCGGGTGGCTAGATGTTTCATAATACTGTTCACTTAAAGCAACAATAGATCTAATAAGCGTTGATTTCTAAAAGTTCAGACCTTATTAAATTCTGAAATTTGATTAAAGAGAAATTGAAATAAGAGTAACAGAACTCTAATAATCTGGAGAAGACATAAATAACTTAGTTTCATTAGAAAACGAGTATAAGACGAATTGTTTGGATTCTAAGATGTATTGAGTATTCAATCACAATATTAAAGAGTTCAAAGATCTTACTAAATTTCATCTATAACTTCAAATCCGATTAATAAGTAATATTTCATTGCTTGTGGTGACTATAAATTATTAGGGTTATAGGAGGAAATTTGACTATAATATCTTTAGAACAAAGGTTAATTTCTCGTTCAGTAATAATTTATTTTAATTATTTGGCCTTTTGATTGGACCATACCTTCGTCACAAGGTAGTGTCGGCTTTGCGAAGGCATCAGGGTTGTATGCATGTCGCATGCATTGTGTATATCTATATAAAGACACACATGTAATGTTGTCGTTATGGTTATCTCCTCGTTACCAGTGCGTGGTATTCGGATAAGCCCTGCCGCAAACAGTGTATTCAGAGGGTTAACCCAGATAAACACCAACTATCTATCGCCTAGCAAAGTTGATCTATTTACATAACCAATCAAATCTTCAACCAGGTATGAGCTACATCACAGAGCTGGATATATTAAATTGCTTGTTTTAATGTATTTTTATACATTAACCTGAGTTCATTTGACTTTCGTCATAAGGATTATCTTAATTGATTTTACTTATGAAATTTTTATGATTTGGACTATTTGAAGTTCATTGCGAGCAATGATTACTTTTATATATGTTTATTTATCGCGTACCGGCAATTAATGTTTCGGTATTGTGATTGAAGACAACATATTATCTTGTCTTAGTTTTGTCAAGTAATTGTTAAAACAAACTTGCACAAACTTTAATTGTAAACTTGAGAATTATATTTATTATTTGGCTTTTTGACTGTGCTCAATACAAATGATGCACCTTTGTCATGCCAATATTTATTATTACTGGCTGTTACTAAAATAACAACAGTATATATTTTTATCAACATTTACTTACTTCAAGTCCATGCTTAATTGTATACTTGAGAAACATATTTATTATTTGGCCTTTTGACTGTGCTCAATACAAATGATGCACCTTTGTCATGCCAATATTTATTTATTATTTTGTTACTGTTTGTTACTAAAATAACAACAGTATATATTTTTATCAACAGTTACTTACTTCAAGTCAATGCTTAATTGTATACTTGAGAAACATATTTATTATTTGGCCTTTTGACTGTGCTCAATACAAATGATGCACCTTGGTCATGCCAATATTTATTTATTATTTTATTAAACTGGTTGTTACTAAAATAACAACAGTATATATTTTTATCAACATTTACTTACTTCAAGTCAATGCTTAATTGTATACTTGAGAATTATATTTATTATTTGGCATTTTGGCTGTGTTCAATATTAATGAAACACCTTGGTCATGCCTATACTCACCAACTTCCAAACAATGTATTCACATATTTGGACATTAAAACTATATGGCTATCACTTTGTGACCCCACAACAGTAATGCCTATCTGCCATTAACTTGGTTCTTCATAATATATTGATTTTCTCTTTGAGATTAAGGACTTTAGTTCCTTTTAGTTCAATATATTTCTGGGGAATACGCTAGGAAGGCCCTCAGCCGGCATGGTATTCACACATGTGAGGCGAGGCGGCGCCTCTTACATATCCCACAATAATAAAATTGCGGCACTAAAGTGCTTTACAACTCTCAACCTAAATATTACAATAATTTTATCCATATATTCTATACCACTGTACCTTTTTCCTTTAAATGAAGTCAATGTAATTATTAATATCATCATATTGCTCTCTTAAACTATATATTTTATTATGTATTTTATGTATATATTTAATATATTACCCCCTTCCTTAAGGTCAAATATCTTTATTATGTATTTATGTATTTATGTATTTATGTAATATATTACTCCCTTTCTTAAGCCAAATATCTTCAATATATTAAATTTTAGTCCTTATATTTCCTAATAAAGTATGAGTGTTTATAAGAGATGAAGTGTACCTTTGAAAAGAATGAATGGGGAATCTATATAACACAAAATGGGTCTATAAATTAACACTAGATGAATTATTTGGCCAGATAATATGATTATAACTCTGTTGACTCCTTTATAAACGAAATATAACAGACAATCTTGTTATATTTAAAATGTGAGTTTAGAGGGTCTTCGGGAGAGTTTGTTACAATTTGGTGCCGTGACCAGGATATGATTTTGAACACAGTTAATCAGATTACAAGAAAAATATTTCTGAAATTAAAAATTATCTGTGACTTATATGACAAAACATAGGTTTTGTCACAATTTGGAGCCGTGACGTGTGACAAAGGTCTTCAAACATTTCATCTCGGTAAACATTTAAGCTAGACAAAAATATTTTTGAGCAGAGACCTTAAATTTATGAACAACTTGGTATTGGTTGCTAGTGTGAAAGGGTAGAATGATTGAGTTCATAATAGAAAATATTATGTTGTAGTAATATTAAAACGAATTCTAAATAGATATTTTGATTCATGGTAAAACATGACAAAAGATAAATATTTACTAAAATGAGTTAATCGAGAACGATCTTAAAGTACAATAAACATAATTTTAATCAAGACATAAAATCAAAATCAACTAGTAATTACTCGTATCTTCATCCAAATGACTAAAAATATTACTTCCTTTTTCTCCGTCGGGTAAGTAGCTTATGTCAATCCTTGCTTACTCTTTTATGGATAGAGTAGCTTCTAATGGTTAAAGTGTTTTAGTTCAGTCCAGTGGTTAGGAGTCTATTCATTACAAAAATATAATAAAAAAACATAAAATAATAATAAAAATTCCGAATAGTATTACATATTCTCAATAAAAAGGATAATTAAACTTTAGCATAATATTTATAAAAATTATAAATAAACTACAATACATAGATTAAGACCCTTAAAATTATATTCTATTGAATTAAATTTAAGAATTACTAAGTTTTAGTTCTAACAATCTTGAATTTTTATTCAATCTAATTTGTTATACACGAATAATTAGTAGTAACTTATTTAATAACTAGCTGTTGCCAGCGACTTCGTCCGCGCGGACTTCGTTTGCTCCGCACAGCACCCAGCCGCTAGGTGATAGCGTGATAATATGTAGCCTGTATGTTGGCCTGACCTGTTAGTAATGTTCATGCAAAATTTGAAGTGATCCATGCAGTGCCTTTTGAGTTTGCCCCGGACACACACATTACATTATATACAGACAAACAGACAAACAAATAAACAGATAAACGGACAAACAGACAAAAATTTATACTAAAATTCATAAAAAACTATATTTTTGGCTTTGATGTCGATTGTGGATCGCGCCCCAAGTATTCTTATAAAAAAAAAAATTCAATGTACAGTTTTACTTTCCTACGATTTTATTATATGTATAGACTTAGTTTGCGTGATCCAAAATCAATACCTCTTTTATTTAGTTGAGTAAAGGAAACCTACAATAGTGTTATAACGAAATTAAGCGATAAGTAATTCACAGCAGTTTATTGCACATTGATTCAAGTGTTGTACTTACATAGTTATAAAAGTTCACCTACAAGTATATTAACATGTAGCTAAGGTAAGGTATATAGTCTTCATATAAACTTTGTTTCTTGTTTGATTTTATCTAAAGGGTTTATCCCTTGTAGGAAAGATAAACAGATATTCATATACATACCCAGACCAAATTTCATCAAAATCGGTTCAGGTGTTTAGATGTAAAAGGGTAACAGATAGACTTTCGCTTTTGTATCAGTTGATCCTGAGTGTCTATATATACCCAGACCAAATTTCATCAAAATCGGTTCAGGGATTTAGTCGTGAAAATGTAACAGGTAGACAGACTTCCGCTTTTATAATATTAGTATGGGAGTATGTACTTATTCATTCGAAGACTTTAAATTATTACTATATAGAGTTGCATCATAATCGACACAGCAGATTGGCTGTGATAGCGTTTAATATAGATAGTTATCTTAGAATTTATAATATTGTTATGGATATTTTTATGTGGATTTATGTTTTATAAAAATAAATTAAGAAATAAAAGTACGCGAGATAAATTATATGTTTAAAAAACGTTTTAAAAACGATCTAATCTTTTTAAATTTTGTTCATAATATTAAAAAAATATATATATATATATATTAGTTTTGTTATTAGTTTCGGGTTGTTAAAACATATCGCGGTAATATATACATATATATAAAACCTTAATGGTGAGACCTAAATTCAATTTTAATGACATTATGGTTATAAATATGATTTGAAGGATACGTCAGAAACTTGAGCTTGATAAAGTTGTCATAATCAACAGTTATGGTTGTTGTCATTTTGCGAAAATAATAAAATTAAAATAGGAAATTTAAATTGAATATAAATAAGAAGAAATACTGACATTATATAAAATTAAAATAGGTAAATAAAATCTTGTTATTTGGTTTGAAATAGGGTTACAAGATTTTCCATCTAATGTTAGTGTACAAACCTATTAGCTGCAGATAACATACGAACCTATAGTTGAACATTTTAAATATATATAAAATTACATATTTTTAAATTTATTTTATAGTTATTTAAATGAAATGAATTGAATTGAACGATGTTGTTGAATCATATTACATAGTATAACTGTAAAATATATAAACATTTACTTTTAAAGTGATTACTTTTTCTTAAAATGAAATTTCAAAGTATCTTCACGCCGTATCCCCAAAGCGGTAGGCAGAGGTACAACTAAATGATTTGTTAATTATAAATTAAAATGTAATAATATAAGGATAATAATCTGACTTTTAATACCTTTTATCAGTGTATTTGATAAAATTTTAAAATAGATAGCTAGGTACATTCAAATCCGGTTATTTATTACTTCTAAAGATGAATGCAATTATTAAATAATTTGGGAATTTCGGAATTCTTATAAAAAAAAGTTTATTTAATACTTATGTAAGTAAATGAGAATCATTATTACACATTATTTTTCGATCTGTAGGGAGAGGTGCACTTATAAAAAACATTTTCGCAACTAACGGTTGTAACATATCATACCATTTTTATTATGAATAAATGTGGTTACAATAATTTAGAAATTCAAGGGTAATTTAATTCAAGAGCTGTTATTGATAATAGAGAACAATGTTTAATGTAAAATTTTCTAAATACTTAATCATTCGTAATTACATAATATCATACCTAAAATATAAATATCAATTTAATCGAAACCCTTCTAAAAATAAACTATATCAAATAAACAAATAATAAAGAATTTCCTAGACTGATTATCAATTAACCTAATGCTAATAAATAAGGATATTCAAGCTATTCAAAGCATTTATCATATTTTTAAATAGAGGCATTCAATTAAATTAATTATATACACAAACTTAATAAAGTAAACCATACCTTAGTTATCAAAAATGTTTGCAAAATTATAGTATACCTACAAAGCTAAAGGAACTTAAGAGATAGTTGTAGAAGTTTTGGGATGTAACTAAAATTACTGTTAAGATGCATAATTTGAGAATAAATTAAGATTTGATAGTTCAATTTTGTTCAATTTTCATCATTTGCATTAGGGAGAATATTTCAACGAATTTAATATATAGAAAGGACTAAATATATTACTTTATATTTAAATACTATAGAACTTTAAATATTTTTACTAAAGTTAGCCGACTAAATATAGGAAATTTTAGAATTTCCGGAGGTTAATTTTTTTATTAAAGTGATTTAACTGTTCTTTTATGTCGATTACGTAAGGAAAATAGGATTGATATTAGGAAACACAAATTATTTGATAAAATAAAATAAATTTTATAAATATTATTACACAACACCAGATTAACAAGAGCTTATCATTTATATACCGATAGTTAAGGAGTAGGATTAGTTAGGGTTATACTATTACAATTATAGATAGAGAAGGAAAGTAATAGGTAGTGTAGAAATTTTAAAATAGTTTGGCTTAGGTTGACAGAAACTAAATAGGGATTTTGAGAAGTAAATTTATAGTTGAAAAAAAAATTATTTAACTTAAGTGGGGCAAGAATTAATCACTAACTCTTTAATTTTTATATTTCTTGGTTTAAAAAGGGGTTATGTCATAGATTGTGGGTCGTCGAATATTACATTTAAAACAGTTGTTACTCCAACAAGAATATTTAGGATAAAAACATTTGCGTAGGTATAGTTAGACAATTGTATATATGTATGTGAAAGTATATAGGTGTAGGTATATATAGGAGCAGATGGGATTATTTTATGATATAAGGGTTTTAAAGAAAGTAAATATTAACTAAAATTTAAAATATTACTCTCATTGAATAAATAAAAAATACTAAAATAAAAAATACTAAATAATTTAGTAAATAATTTTAAATAAAAAATAGTTAAAATTGTGTAATATTTTATCGCTTATACACTTGTGTTGTTTCACAATAAAGCTATTATCATTTATTACCAACCGGTTTCGTTTACAGAAGCATCATCAGGGCACTTTATATATGCAAACTCATTATAGTTACAAAGTTAAAATTGTGTATTTACTGAAGGGTTAAAAGTTATTATAGTAGGTTTACAAGAGGAATAAGACAACTTCATTTATGTTTAAGGAAAAATGTGTTAGAATTGAAAAGGGTAGGTAAAATAAAATAATAATAAAAAAATAAAAAAATAAAAAAATAAAAAAACTTCCAATGACGTGTCACCGTTTGTATTTTTCATGATAAACGGGTATATACTTATGTACGTCGCGATGTAGGAAACTCAGTTTCCATGTCTTGAAATTGGGGCTGCTGACTGTTTCATATTAGTGTTTGAAATTGTGAATAGGCCAAGTTCAGAAAGGGGTTAGTCTTTGCTTCGCTTTGGCACAAAGAGATGCGCGAATGCAGCACTATAGGGGATCAGGGTTATTCTTCCGTATTTGAGCAATCGCCCTGATAACTACGCAACACAGTCAATCAAAATAAAGGTTGTGCCTGAACAAATAGTCCTTAGTGTGAGTTGTTGTGCAGGACTAGCTAAATATTAAGGAATTAGAATATTTATTAGGGACGGATGATATTTGATATACGAATAGATAACATAATAATAAAGCGAATGTTCCAAATTCAGACTATTTGAAAAAAAAAAAGAAGATTTTAACTTACGACTCCTGCTTCGCGAATTTAAATAAATTTATAAAAATGTCATAACGATAAAACCAAGGTCTTTCAATTTTCTTTTAACAATTATTTATTAATTAAATCACAGAGATTTATGAGATAGGGGATTAGTTTATATTTCGGGTTTTGTTTTTAATTAATTTAGTTTAAAGAAAAACTTATTATTATCGCAGTTAAGAGAGTAGGGTGACCGCATTTTCCTTTCTTTCTTAGAAAGTTGGATTAGTGATAAATTTTATTATAACATGATCGTTGGCAAATCATTTATAATAAAATTTAGGGGGCAATTGTAACAGACTTCATCTATCCCTTAAGAGGTTTAGTGTAATAAAAGAAAATAATAAGAATCTATACTATTTTTTTTGTTAAAAATATGTCTGAATTATGTTTAATAAATAATATCAATGGAATTAAAGACGAAAATAAATAAAGAAAACTAATTCTCAATAATATATAAGACCTAACATATAAACATATAAAACCTTAAAAAGGGGGAACGAATATGGAAAAAGAGAATGACAGGATTTGAAAAAGAGATGGAAAAAAGAAAATTTGGGGATATGAAAAAAAGAGAATGACAGGATTGGAAAAAGGGAAAAATGGAAAGGAAAACGGGGGATTTGTTTTAAGGTTCTGGACGTTATAAAAGGGATTTTTCGTTTGAGACAATAATATAGATATATCAGGGATATTCCGGAGTGTAAATAATAATATAAATACTCTTAATGTGAGAAAAGGGATTGGTAAAAATTTTATTGATCAAAAAACCGTGAGTATGTAGAATAGAGATTTATTCAGGGATTACGTATGTACTTATGCAACTTCGTATTTGATATGGTAGTCGTTGAGTTTATTTGAATCTAGCAGTTTTGGTAGAATGTAGTTTTATTAGAAGGTAAATCTTTTGAATGTTGACTATACAATTTTAATAAACATATTACCGATAAATATGTGATTAGGTTTACAAGAACGAAATTGTGCAAAATGTTGTGTAAAGGTGGATCGATCCTTGACTGAGTGAAGAATGTTTGTTGTATGAAGAAAGGAAATTATTTATTTTAAGGAATAGTTGTTGAAAAGATGTTTAATAACATAGGAGAAACGTGGACTTGTTTGCTTTATAGAAATTGTGTGATATTATTATTAGGGAAGTCTATTTTGATTTTAGGAAAATAAAACCATAATTTATACTGTTATTTAAAGGTTCTTTTCTTTCCATAAAAATGTGAGCAATGGTTGTGGAGCAATTGCTGTCTTACAGTTTTGCGGCAGGGCTGCTAATCAAGACGCAGTATAAATCGGAATTCTAAACAACACAGGTGATGTAGTTTTCCAATTTAAATTAAATTAAGTTTGTATAACAATACAAGACTACAATTTAAGTTTGTATAACTATACAAGACTAAGTAATGGCTTTACTTTATCAAATTTCAGTGCTTGACGGATAACAGTTTATTAATTAGGAAATGGATTTATGGACTTAATTATATGTATATAGATTTTCATCAACGGTATTTAAAGGAAACCCATTGCCTTTAAACACTATTATTATTATACCTATACCTTGCAAGTGACTAAGATTGCTATGTTTGTTAATTTTCATATAATATAAAGAAAAGGCTTTATATTATCAAATTTCAGGACATGTTGGCAAGACAGTTTATTATTTAACTAGGAAATAGAAATAAATGACTTAATTACTTTATATTATACCTTTATCGTCGGCATTTGGAGGAATCCCGTTGTCGCTAGACACTTAATATTGCATCTATACCTTACAATTGGCTAATATTGCTATGTTTGTTTATTTTTCACAGGAATAAGTAATGGCTTTGCATTATCCAATGCCAAAAGCATGTTGGCTAAATAGCTTATTAACTAACAAGGAATAGATTTATGTGCTTTAATTGTTTATACTATACTTTTACCATATGCATTTGAACTATCATTATTGCATCTTTACCTTACAAATGGCCGATATTGCTATGTTTGTTTATTTTTCATAGGAGTAAGAAATGGCTTTGCATTACCAAATTCAAAAGCATGTTGGCTAAATAGCTTATTAATTAGGAATAGATTTAAGTGCTTTAACTACTTTAAATTATACTTTTCATCTTCGTCATTTTGAAGGAATTCCATTGTTAGATACTAATACTACTGCACCTGAATTAATATTATCAACTAGTTTCAACGTACAACCCGCAACATTATAGCAGCGAATCCTGCTGGATCATTAGATTTTCCCGGGATAATAAATAGCCTATGTGCTAATCCAAGTCATCAACTATCTGTGTGTAAAATTTCATTCAAATCCGTTTCGAAGTTTTGCGTGCGGTTTTATCTTTTAAAATCTACTAACTGGTGATAACTACCACATATCTTTATAGATGAGAACCGGCTAGGAAGTTCCTAGAATAATTTCCATAGTACAGATGATCCTACTTGTTATTTAAACTTTAGGGATCGAGAGCTGATTCTTTTGGAGTCTTCGAGGCCGCGTGGGGGGGACTTCTTAGCTGTCGTCGGAGCTGAAGGCAGAGCTACTGTAGGTTTGTTGCAGAGTTGGAGGTATGGCAAATACGATTTTAATTTCTGCATTGTTATAATTTTGGGCAGTTATAATTTTTTTTTTATGAAGGAACAATTAGGTGATAGGGTAGGGCGTGTAGATATTAGGTGGAAGAACTGATGCTTTAATATATTGAGGAATTTAAGGAATACTTTGTTTATTATTGACTTTCAATTAAAACTAGGTGATTCAAGCTTAGGAAATATTTATTATAGAAACTTTCTCTAGTTAAAATGATTACTTGAATTAATGCTTCAAATTGGATTAGGAGGAAATAGGATCTTTTAGGAATTGAAGGCAGAAGGTTTTACTGCAGAAGGTATTACTGTAGGAATAATATATTACAACCAATAAGTGGGGGCATAAATCTACACAAAATTCACACGAAAACCTACCTTAATATGAATTATTAAAATTATGAAATGTTAATACGAATTATTATATCCTATTATAAAACTAAATATTAGCTAATACGTAAATTGATTGCATAGGCCAGTCTCTTAAAATCAAATCTTCATAAAACATTATTTTATTTACAATCAAATTTAAAACCGAGTACAAATATTAAACGAGATAATCACAAACTAATACAAATTACTCTCTTCGTGTCTAACAAAGGAATAATTAATATAAACTGAATTGTTGAATTAAATTTGGAGCGAAAATCTTAAATGACTTTAATAAAGCTTCAGGGAGTTAGAGTGCAAGAGAGGAATGAATGAACTTAATTCCAAACGTATTATGTTTATTTAACCATATTTTGTATAAATTATTTATTTAATTTAATTATTTATTTATTTATTTTATTCTTATTTTATATTATTTATATAGGGATTTAGGAGAATAGGAATTATAATATTAAACTTCTTCATCAAATTAATTCTTTTGGATAATTGAAATATTATTGTTTATAGTGACAGTGCATAACAGATCTTTTAGTAAGATAGGAAGTTTACTAAATAAATCTGAAATTAAGGTTAATTACTAATTTTGGATTAGATATTTTTACCTTTTACCTTGGTAAATAGATCATGTCATCTTCATCTCACGGGAATATCGACTTTACGAAGGCAACAAGTTGTGCTGGGTGTATCTATATAAAGACATACATGTAATGTTGTCATTATGGTCATCTTCTCTTCACCAGTGCAGACACACGGTTAATATGCCCCTCTGTCGTGAGCAAGGTGTTTGGGGCGATAACCCAGATATACACCCAACTATACCGCCAAGCAAAGTTGATCCATTTTCATATCTAATCATCTCAGACATGAACTATTTTACAGAACTAGAGTTATTTGTCTAAATTGTTTATCTGTATATATTCATGTATCAACCTGGATTCCACGATTGAATCTCTACATCATAAGGATTGTACAAATGAACTTTACTTATGATTATTCGGGTGGCTAGATGTTTCATAATACTGTTCACTTAAAGCAACAATAGATCTAATAAGCGTTGATTTCTAAAAGTTCAGACCTTATTAAATTCTGAAATTTGATTAAAGAGAAATTGAAATAAGAGTAACAGAACTCTAATAATCTGGAGAAGACATAAATAACTTAGTTTCATTAGAAAACGAGTATAAGACGAATTGTTTGGATTCTAAGATGTATTGAGTATTCAATCACAATATTAAAGAGTTCAAAGATCTTACTAAATTTCATCTATAACTTCAAATCCGATTAATAAGTAATATTTCATTGCTTGTGGTGACTATAAATTATTAGGGTTATAGGAGGAAATTTGACTATAATATCTTTAGAACAAAGGTTAATTTCTCGTTCAGTAATAATTTATTTTAATTATTTGGCCTTTTGATTGGACCATACCTTCGTCACAAGGTAGTGTCGGCTTTGCGAAGGCATCAGGGTTGTATGCATGTCGCATGCATTGTGTATATCTATATAAAGACACACATGTAATGTTGTCGTTATGGTTATCTCCTCGTTACCAGTGCGTGGTATTCGGATAAGCCCTGCCGCAAACAGTGTATTCAGAGGGTTAACCCAGATAAACACCAACTATCTATCGCCTAGCAAAGTTGATCTATTTACATAACCAATCAAATCTTCAACCAGGTATGAGCTACATCACAGAGCTGGATATATTAAATTGCTTGTTTTAATGTATTTTTATACATTAACCTGAGTTCATTTGACTTTCGTCATAAGGATTATCTTAATTGATTTTACTTATGAAATTTTTATGATTTGGACTATTTGAAGTTCATTGCGAGCAATGATTACTTTTATATATGTTTATTTATCGCGTACCGGCAATTAATGTTTCGGTATTGTGATTGAAGACAACATATTATCTTGTCTTAGTTTTGTCAAGTAATTGTTAAAACAAACTTGCACAAACTTTAATTGTAAACTTGAGAATTATATTTATTATTTGGCTTTTTGACTGTGCTCAATACAAATGATGCACCTTTGTCATGCCAATATTTATTATTACTGGCTGTTACTAAAATAACAACAGTATATATTTTTATCAACATTTACTTACTTCAAGTCCATGCTTAATTGTATACTTGAGAAACATATTTATTATTTGGCCTTTTGACTGTGCTCAATACAAATGATGCACCTTTGTCATGCCAATATTTATTTATTATTTTGTTACTGTTTGTTACTAAAATAACAACAGTATATATTTTTATCAACAGTTACTTACTTCAAGTCAATGCTTAATTGTATACTTGAGAAACATATTTATTATTTGGCCTTTTGACTGTGCTCAATACAAATGATGCACCTTGGTCATGCCAATATTTATTTATTATTTTATTAAACTGGTTGTTACTAAAATAACAACAGTATATATTTTTATCAACATTTACTTACTTCAAGTCAATGCTTAATTGTATACTTGAGAATTATATTTATTATTTGGCATTTTGGCTGTGTTCAATATTAATGAAACACCTTGGTCATGCCTATACTCACCAACTTCCAAACAATGTATTCACATATTTGGACATTAAAACTATATGGCTATCACTTTGTGACCCCACAACAGTAATGCCTATCTGCCATTAACTTGGTTCTTCATAATATATTGATTTTCTCTTTGAGATTAAGGACTTTAGTTCCTTTTAGTTCAATATATTTCTGGGGAATACGCTAGGAAGGCCCTCAGCCGGCATGGTATTCACACATGTGAGGCGAGGCGGCGCCTCTTACATATCCCACAATAATAAAATTGCGGCACTAAAGTGCTTTACAACTCTCAACCTAAATATTACAATAATTTTATCCATATATTCTATACCACTGTACCTTTTTCCTTTAAATGAAGTCAATGTAATTATTAATATCATCATATTGCTCTCTTAAACTATATATTTTATTATGTATTTTATGTATATATTTAATATATTACCCCCTTCCTTAAGGTCAAATATCTTTATTATGTATTTATGTATTTATGTATTTATGTAATATATTACTCCCTTTCTTAAGCCAAATATCTTCAATATATTAAATTTTAGTCCTTATATTTCCTAATAAAGTATGAGTGTTTATAAGAGATGAAGTGTACCTTTGAAAAGAATGAATGGGGAATCTATATAACACAAAATGGGTCTATAAATTAACACTAGATGAATTATTTGGCCAGATAATATGATTATAACTCTGTTGACTCCTTTATAAACGAAATATAACAGACAATCTTGTTATATTTAAAATGTGAGTTTAGAGGGTCTTCGGGAGAGTTTGTTACAGTGTGTTACTATCTTGTGGCGAGATTCAGTGCCACATGCATAAGTTTACCGGCTACCTTACCCTCCAAAATCCAAACCGAAACACGTCAGTGATAAGCGCTGACGCTATTGCGGCAGGAATAGGTAAGGGCGGTGGTAACAGACCCGGGCGAGACAATGCAGAAATCTACCACCTAGAATCTAGATTTAGAACCTAGATCTTTTACTATTAGAAAGCTACACTACCCTGGAGTAACATAGGCACTTTTACACCCGACTGAGCAAAATGAAGTATTGATTTTTGGTCGTGCAGACAAAGTCACGAGTAAAAGCTACCTTTCATAAAGTACGGAAGACGACAGTGATAGTACTGAGGCTTTTGCAGTTAATATTCACGAGTCTTCTCTCGTCTTTACTGCAAGATTAAACCAGTTTAATATAAAGTTTTTCCAAAAGTGTAAAAACATTTTCCATTTATGAATTTTGCGAAAATCCTTTTGGATGTTCTGCTTGTTTGATGTTAATTTGATTTTTTCGAGAGAAACTATAAACAAAAAGTTTTGAATTGTCGATTTCGATGTGTTTGTGATTCCACCTTCCCAGATCCCCCTCCAGATACATCGACGTAGATAACCAAAGATTAACAGCTCTATTATTAGTAGCGGTTTTATTTTTACGACCACCAGGAGGGAACTACTCGGAAATGAATTTGACGCAAACTCCTAATGAAATGGGCATTGATCCAAGCGAATTTAAGATATTCAAACATACATGGATATTTCTACAAAAATTTGAAATTAGATGAATTTTAAGAACATTTTCTTCT
Organism: Apodemia mormo; assembly: GCA_036924255.1. Classification (NCBI taxonomy): domain Eukaryota; kingdom Metazoa; phylum Arthropoda; class Insecta; order Lepidoptera; family Riodinidae; genus Apodemia; species Apodemia mormo. The sequence goes on along the minus strand of JAUPFN010000007.1, from coordinate 8,570,210 downwards.
AATATATTTTCCCGACAATTTATCTCCCGACGGAAAGAGAAACAATCGTCTATAGACACCAAAGATGTTAATGGTACGTTACTATACGTGTGGCGGGATGACAATGCCACATGCATAAGTTAACCGGCTAAGTTCCCCGTGTTGGTTCCGGGCTCCTTTGAAGAATAGATAAACTGCCGTTCTGCCAGGCAGGTCGTAAAAGGCGACCTATAGGCTATGCGAGTCACTACCATCGTGGTTACTAAGTGGTAGATTTCTGCATTGTCTTGCCCGGGTCAGGTACCACCGCCTTACCTATTCCTGCCGCAATAGCGTCAGTGCTTGTCGCTGTCGTGTTCCAGTTTGGAGGGTAAGGTAGCCGGTAAACTTATGCATGTGGCATTAGACCTCGCCACAAGACAGCAACGCACCATTAACATCTTTGGTGTCTATAGGCGATGGTTGACTCTTTCCATCAGGATACCCATCTGCTTGTTAGCTATCTTATGATATAAAAAAAAACCTAACCCTCCAAACTGGAACACGACAATGACAAGCATTAACGCTTTTGCTGCAAGAATAGCTAAGGCGGTGATACCAAATACTCAGACGAGACGTTACGGAACGTTACGTAACGTTACGGAACACCTACCATCGTTCTAGAGAACGATGGTATGTGACATGCATAGCCAATCGCTATTCAGGTCACCCACAACCCATCTGGCAGAACAGCGGTTGGTCTATTCTTCAAAGGAGCCCGGATCGAAACCTATATTTGGTTTTTTGTGTTATACTGGTGGTCATTGCCATGAACTTGCTATTAACCTTGGCAAGAGTCCAGGGCTCAACAAGTTTGTAAATCCAAATGCAATATAAAAATACGAATATATCTGTATTTATTGAGACCCCTCATTAAAAATAATTAAGGCAGTTCATGAAATTCACAAGAGCTCGTTTTGCTTCATCCTTTTGAAGAATAGATCTGCTAAGGACATGGGCTAATTTTTGTCTGAAACAACAAAAGAACGTAACGTATTTGGGTCACCTTAACGGATTCACAAGTAGCAGCTACTTGATTGTAATTAGGAACTACTAGGAAAGAAAACTTTGAACTTCACTTATTCTTAAAGCAATATCTGTAATATAGGTTATGTCAATTTCAAACCAATTTTGTTACAATTCAATGTGTCGTTACAATTCATTTGTAACGCCAACTAAGTAATAGTCTAAATTGGAAATGCCTAACAAACTGCATCGATTATTCTATAAGCTTGTGCCACGCCATGGACGGACAGGCGGACGATCTGATGTGAATTGTGACAGCGATTGTCGGACAAATCGCGATTGTAAGGTTTCTATAAGAAAAGACTTAAATTCATCGGAATCATCTTTATATATATATCAATAAATATTTAATAAATTTAAAGAAGAAATTGTGATATTTAATTTGCAAAATTTCCGCGAAACCTTAAGGTTTCGCGGAAATTTTGCAAATTAAATTTTCAGTTGCATCACAGTAGTTAACTACTGTGATGCAACTGAAACGAAAGGTAGTGTAAGGAATGGGGAAAACTTATCTAAGGCCTGAAAATTAGAGGAGACCACAGCGGCACAATAGTCCACCCACTTTCACCACACTTTCTTCCACGTCAGTAGCAAAGGCAGTAACACACAAATTAAGTATGCAACGCACGTTTCACTTCATAACCGAAGCATCTTTAGGAGAGTCGAATAGCACTTCACGTTATTAAGGGAGAAGCAATAATTTATTACTCTATGAAGGGTGAAGCAATAATTTATTGCAACTGCCGTTCTGCCAGGCATGTCGTAAAAGGCGACCAATTGGCTACACGAGTCACTACCATCTTGGCTATTGGCTACTAGGTGGTAGGGTTCTGCATTGTCTCGCCCGGATCTAGTACCACTGGCTTACCTATTCCTGCCGCAGTAGCGTCAGCACTTGTCACTTTTGTGTTCCGGTTTGGTGGGTAAGGTAGCCGGTAAACTTATGCATGTAGCAGAAGACCACAAGATAGCAACGCACCATTAACACCTTTGATTTCTATAGATTGACTCTTTCCATCAGGAGACCCATCTGCTTTTTTGCTATCTTATAATATAAAAAAGTATCTGCATCCACTTTCTGGCTTCGTACTATACGCCGCGCCGTAGTGAAAAATTTTATCCATACCTTGAATCTTGGTCATCTAACACTGTCCACTTTTTACGCATATTCCTGGCTCGAATAGAAATTGTGCAGAGGACCATCTTCCTCATACGGTGTTTCCAAGAAGCTTGGACATGGGTATTTTAAGACAAGGATTAACAGTTTCTTTAAAGGTCAGCATCGCATTAGCGGCTCACTTCTTTTGTTGCTGATGTTTATGGGTTATGGTAACTGTTTTCCATCAGGTAACCCATTTCTTTAAAATATTACAAAAAACAATTAATAAAACTATGTAGGCTATCGCTCATTCTATCGTATCGACTACTACGTAGCAACCTACATATACTTCTATCCATGCTATTCTATTCTGTCGACACTTTTTGCCTCGCACTACTCTGTTGTGGAATCAATAACCAGCAGGGGCGTTTCCGAACGGATACGACTCAGGGACCTTCAAGAAAATAGTTTAATCATTCTTAAAAGGTCGGCAACGCAACTGCAATACCTCTGGTATCGCGGATGTCCATGTGCGACGGTGATCACTTACCTACCATTAGGTGCACCTCCTGCTCCTTTGCCCCCTCTTGTATAAAAAAATACTAATGTTATAAATGCTAAAAGTCTGTCTGTCTGACTGTTGCATTCACGGCTAAACTCCTGAACTGATTTTGATGAAATATAACAAGGAGACAGTTGAAGACCCAGGGTCAAACATAGGCTACTTTTAAAAAAACCAACATCTAAGAGACTAAAATACGACGAAAGTTTGTATGAAAGATTATACTGAGGGCATACTGCTATAATCGCGGACGAAGCTGCACAGGCCAGCTGGTACTAATATAAGAGGAATTGTTTGTAAGTTTGTAATAAATTTAAAAATTACTTAATTGATTTTAAAAATTCTTTCACCAAGGAGTAACATGGGCTACTTTCTTACCGGACTAAGTAAAAGGTAGTAATAATATTGGGTAACGTGAACGAAGTCGCAGAAATTTATTACTAGATAAATATATCTAGCAATAAATTGAATAGGAAGAACAGTTAGCTGTACAAGAGAAGTATCTTTAGTGTTATAGTTTCTTTATACACCGAGTAGCAGTTCTTGTACAGCCTATAACAGCTTGTACAGTTATTGTGCAGCATATATAACGCTTAGCTGTACGCTATATACGGCTTAGTACACAGCTTTAAGTATAATAATGAACCTAAATGCAGCCTATATACAGCTTAACGTGCTACTTGGGGGGAGCGCTAACTTACGGACTGATTCAAAATTTATTACTAAGGCTGAAAATATTTTTGTCGCTCCGTGCATGTCACAGAACATTAAAACTAGCTCTACTGGATTCCATTCAATTCCTGATTCATTATTGCCTATGGATTTACAAGTATATAGTATAAACTTTTAGATATTTGCCGGTTTATGTTAATAATAACTGGTCAATGCTGGCTTGGTAACGGTATTTTATTTATGAAGAAATACAACCTGTCACCCGTGACTTTGTCTGCGGATCATAATTATAACAAAAATTAGGTGATATTATGGAAGGTGACGCCAAAGAGTAGTGATACAGCACCGTAGCGAAACGTCTGGGTTATGTCTTGACCACGATCTCGCCTGATGGTAAGCTAAGACGTGGCCTGAGATGGAACGCGCTTCCCTAGAAGGTACCTGTTCACTCTTCTCTTGAAGATCCCCAGATAATACCCGTCGGGGAACACGGACTCTGGAAGCATGTTCCAGTCTCTTGCGGTTCGAATGAAGAATGTCGAGTCGAACCGCTTTGTCCGGGTATATAGAAAGTCCACCATACGGCGGTACCTAAAGTCAGTGTGCCTCGACGATCGATAGAAAAACGGGGATGGCGGAATTAAGTCGTGCCATTCCGCAGCGCATTCTTCAAATGTATCCGATAAAAGACCGATAAACTAACCACTCTGCGGTGATGAGCGAGACTCTGAAGATTTTTTGCCAACCACGGGCTCTATTGCGTATTTCAAATTGAAAATTAAAGTGATGATCACTGTGCAAAGTTGACATCATCAGTTCCTTAATTTCGTATTGACTAACATGGTTGATCAACGAAAATGACGCGGTGTCGTTGATAGTCACTATTGTGCACTAGAACGACAGTTTTAGTATGGATAGTTTAAGAATTGGTATTACCTATGCTTAGTGACTAACGAGTGGCGTCAAATCGTTGATCACTTTTATGTTTTGAAAGCAACTAGGTAGTCTAGAGTAGTTTTTAATGATCAAAATAGTGATTAACACTACACATCATCGTCGTTTATGAGCCTCTTGGCATGCTCCTCTGTCGCCTTAAGCGTCTTCAGCTGGTATTTGGTGGATCCATCTCAGAGGTGAGAGCAGTACTCCATGCACGAACAGACTTGTGCTTGATAAAGGTAGTGGTCCCGCCGTATGCGGAGGTAGGTTATACCAAAATGCGACGGGACTAGCGGGTTGCGATATGGACTGTATGATAGGATGAAATGTAAGAATGATGAAGGACTCACCTGGTGGATTGCACTTATCGCGGCTTGCGGTTAGCGAGCTCCAGCCACGTCTCGAGTCGAGCGAGCGAACGGCGCATATACGGCGCGGTGTGACGCAAGCGGTTCCGTTTAGGCCTTTGTCAAGACGCTGCGAACGCACTGGTATGCGATCACTCGTGACGCGATCGACCAACGAACTGGCGTATGAGCGTGTGCGGACTGGCAATTCCGCAGCGCCATCTTCCTTCAAGTGAGAGGAACATATGATGAATGCACGAAGGAAAGAGACGGAGAGGACGGGATTAGGATTCCCGCGCAAACAGGTAGAGCAGCTGTCTCGGCCTAAAATACTGTCTCATCTTTGCCAAAATACCAAGCTTTTTTGAGGCCACTTGGGCTTTTGATTCGATGTACGAACCAAAGTTGAGAGTAGGCGTTAAGTTGATACCAAGGAGGTCCATGTGGTCAATTATCGGCACGGACATACCTTGGAATGAAAGAGGTGGAATGGACTCCGTTTAGTAAAGACTAGACACGCCTGTCGCATTAAACTTAACCAGATTGGCAATCGGAGACTGTCTGTAAGGACAGGTTTAAACGATCGCATTGCCTCTCTCATAACATGAGTTTAAAATCTCATGTTATAAAAGTCAAATAAAAGGCTAATTTAAATGTAATGTAATGCCACTACTACTACCACCCACAATAATTAGTCAAAACAACGCACTAAGCCGACACTAAGTAAGTATCACCAGCTTACCTATTCCTGCCACAATAGCATCAATACTTGTAACTGTACTATTCAAAGGTAAAATAGCCGGTAAACTTATGCATGTGCCATTACCATCCCGCCACACGCATAGCATGCACCATTAATATCTCTGGTGGTTATAGCTTTTCTCTCCATCAACAGCGTCATCTACTTGTTTGATATTCTATGATATAAAAAAACCGTTCATGTTGTGAATACAGAAATTCTGGTATAAATATCTTAAAAATACATCTCTCTCCACTCTAAACTAAAAGGAGATTTATCGACTAACTTCCGTGTCGCTATGCGCGCGCACAGATATCACTTCACTGAAAAGACAGATTTATGTCACGCTTCGTGCTGTAAATTTTATGTTCACAGATATATTACACGTCTTTGTGTTGCTGTGCGCGCCCGTCGTAAAAATCTCTCTCATCACATTATCTCTAACGTAGGAGCCACATTATTGTCCAAAGGTTCAAGCTACATTGTCTCAAGTTTACTTCGTAAAATATGCTACGGCAAAATAGGTGGCCACTTATTTTAATCCTTTGACCTCGTCTATCTCGCTTCAACTTGTGATAAAAGCCAAAACGAGATGAACTCACACGCAGTAGATCACTGACGTCTGACGTCTGTCTGTGAGTCTGACGATTCGCAATTCAGTCAAGTGGTGGTTATGCACATTGCGGCAACATAAATCTTCGCCGTGGGGAGATAACGCAGCCAGAGCATCACAAGTCAAAAGAAGTGTTCTAGACTATATTGGCCCAATAACATATACCAATCATTTTTAGAGTGTCGTACACAAAAGATGTCAATGGGAACCTATTGCTAAAGTTCCATGGTTTCTAAAGTCCCTTCAATACTCATAATGAATCGTTTGAATAGCACTAGGCAAAAAAGTTGTTACTCATTATTGTCCTAATGAAAAGAGATAAAAGTCATACCTGTACACAATAAATATTATGTTGATGATGCATTACCTACCATGTGGCGGTGATGTAAAGCCAAGTCTGTTAGCTTAGAGGCTACCTTACCCACTAAAATGACATACTAGCTATTGCGACAAGGCAGTGGTACTATTGTTAAAACAATAACAACAATAAATAATAAAAATTAAAATGGGTCCTTCATATTGTATACACATTTGAAAGAAAGGAATGTGGAAGGATGTAGGTACCGGCGAAGACCAAGGCTACCGTACCATGATCAGATTCATCGAGTACTGTCCGAAGGTGGTGTCAAGAGTCTTCGCAATAGGTGTCTTTGTATGAAGAGAGTAATGAATGTGGAGGAAGCGAGACAAGTCTGTGAGGATCGTGATGTATAGCACTCTGTTCTCTTTGCCTACTCCTTAAGGGATCTGATGTGAAGATATGTATGTATATACAGTTTTGTTTTTCAATATAATTGAACTAATTTAGAACGAGTTGATTGAACTAGTACCTACCCAAAATCAGGAACTAATGCGTGTTTACAGTGGCGTAGCGTGGACTAATATATATGTGGGCAAAGTCGCATCGGCGAGGCCCCTTTCCGTTCGTTCCCAAAAGATACCCAAAAACACGCGCCGAGTTTGAAATAAGCGAAAAGCTATCGTGTCTTTACAACGCGTTAACTTAGGATCTGGGAGTTGTTTTGTTTGTATTTCAGATACAAAATCGAGTGAGGCCAATATTTTTCAGGCTTTTATTTAATTTAAAAATAAACAAAGATTTTAAATCAGGTAGTGCAAGGCCCCTTTAGGTGCGAGGCCGTGGGCGAAGCGTGGGGGCCCACGCTTAGCTAAGCCACTGTGTTTACATAAGCCGGTACTGCTAGACTACTGGGGCAACTGATTTAATTTTAATAAGCGTTACTTTTTCTACCAGACATTCTGTGTCTACACGCATGTCGTAATTTCATTAAAAAAAGCAACGAGATACAAATTAAAACATTCTGTCTTTGTGCCAAATCTAATAAAACCCGGAATAATCTTCGTAGCTACGATTTAGACAGGAGATCAAGAAAATCGACGCAACCATTTAATTCATGCAAATCTTGTTTTCGCATACGCAAAAATTTGAAGAAAGGCAGAATGCGCACACGACCACGTAAAATTAAAACTGAAATAGATTTGGCTAGGCGCCGTGCTCTCGTTTGCTAAACAATGTCGGTAAGTAGGTCGGCACTCTGTTTACAGTCACAAAAATGCGATCAAGTCGCATCGTGAGAAGCACATGTTAAGTTTTAACGACAAAGAAAATATAGAAAATATAGTGACCGCCAGAGAGTGGAATTTCTTAAAAGTAGTTTTTAACCAGCCCTCAAAATATATTAACCCGGGCGCGTCCGAGATCCTTTTTTTTTATATGGTAAGATAGCAAACAAGCAGATGGGTCTCCTGATGAAATAAATCAACCATCGCCCATAGACACTAAAGATGTTAATGGTGCGTTACTATAATAATTCACGGGACAAATTACACTTACTGATCTAACCCCAAAGTAAGCAAATTATTTGCTTGTATTATGGGTGTTAGTCAACGATACTAATACATAGAAATACATATATAAATACTAGAATATATATAATAAACACCCAAACCCGGAAATACAAACATTTATGCTCATCACACAAATGCCTGTCCCCGTCGGGGATCGAACCCGAGTCTCGTTGATTGCGTAGTCAGGGTCTCTAACCACTCGACCAACGGGGCGGTCGTCTATCTTGAGGCGTGATCTAATGCCATAAGTTTAATGCGTGCATGCATAAGTTTACCTGTTACCTTACCCTCCAAATCGGAACACGACATTGACAAGCACTGACGCTATTGCGGCAAGAACAGGTAAGGCGGTGGTACCAGACCCGGGCGAGACAATGCAGAACTCTACCGCCTAGTAGCCACGGTGGAAATGACTCGTATAGCCAATTCATGAACTACACTTAATGGAACACAAACGTGATCCATGCTTTGTCTAGTACGTTAGTACATAGAAGTCTTTGACTCTTACTCATTAATCTGAAAAGCCTACTTAGCTGTGATTTTTATAATTTCTACTGCTTTGAATTTTTTCACACATCCAAAAACAATCGTTTAGAGACTTTAACAAAAAATAGAATTTTAAAGCTTAATGTTTCACAATGTTTATCGAACTGCAATATTTTTTATAGATTTAACAAACTACCCGTGTTCCGGTTCGCAAAATAAAGTGGCTGGTAAAGTAGCTGGTAGCTAGTAAGTAGCTGGTGCATTTGGAATTAAGACCCCGCCACACAGATAGCAACGCTCCATTACTTTATTTTATAGATTCGGGCGTTACTTTACAGTTTACGGAAATCCATTATTCAATGATGAAAACTAGTTATTTTGCAAATTTCCGCGAACTTTTACGTGTACCCTTGCGATGCCACTGATAGGGAAATAAGAAAGGGGTGTAAGAAATGGTACCAACTCACCGTAGACTAGAAAAATAAGAACACCCGTGTGACACAGTTAGCTAACCTCTTCAGCATACTTTATAGCACGACAGTAGCAATACTGTGGTAGGTATACGCACTCAACGCACGTTTCACTTCGCAACCGAAGCATCTTCATTTGCGAAATGAATCGCGCGTTAAGTATCATCGTCATCGCTAGCCATCACCTATAGACACCAAGAAATTAACATCTTTAGTGTCTATAAGCGATGGTTGTCGCTTGTTGTTATCGTTGTTGTTATAATTGTGCGTTGCTATCCTTGGGGCGAGATATTAATAGCACATGCATAATTTTACTGTCTACCTTACTCTCCAACCGGAACACGCAGTGACAGCACTGAATTGCAGCAGGAATAGGTAAGGCGGTGGTACTGTACCTGGGCGAGACAACGCAGAACTTTACCAACTAGTAGCTACGATGGTAGTTCGCGACACACATCGCGATACCGCGAACATTCGCCGTAACCCGATATATGAAGCTACAAGGTTAGAAACCTCGTATAAAATAAAATAAGCCCGTCAAACTCTTCCCCCAGGCAGAGTCCGATCACGATTAGCTACAATTTTAGGACAAGCTATAATTCTAGGTAAAACAAATTAAGCACATACCAATTCTTCTCTTCTTCGGAGAAGTTATGCCTTTAGAACAATACTCGAAAACTTAATCAGAAGAATATTGGGATTCAACTCAGGACCTCCGTCCGTATATATATATATATATATATATATATATATATATATATATATATATATATATATATATATATATATATATATATATATATATATATATATATATATATATATATATATATGTGTGTGTGTGTGTGTGTACCGCTGACCAATGAGGCGCCTTTGCAATAAAATATTTAAATGCAGACTTCCTTTAAATTAGTTTTCAGCAATGTTAAATCATATTATAGCAAGACCAGCTCGATCTTAATATATGTAATCTGAAATTAGTATGGGTACTTGATTTATTGTTATGTTCATAATCGAATTGTTTCCGTATATTTTCTGAAGGTCAATTTCAATTTATTTTCTTGTCGTCTGTAAGATTCCGCATCGCTTGATATATGATGATCATTTCATGAGTATTTATAATGACACAACTTTCTACGATTTATATTTTTCGGTTTTTATTTTTTATATTATAGGATAGCAAACAAGCAGAAGGTTGTTCTGATGAAAAGAGAAACTCGTCATATTGCTATTGTTTTTCTCCTTCAATCATCTTTCTCATATTGGTTCGGACTCCCTTTGAAGAATACACCATCTGCCGTTCTGCCAGGCAGATCGTAAAAGGCGATCAATTGGCTATGCGAGTCACTACCGACGTATATACTAGGTGGTTGAGTACCGCAATGGCTCATCTGGGTATACGATACCACCGCCTTAACTAATCCTGTCGCAATAACGTCAATACTTGTCGTTGTGTCGTGTTCCTGTTTGGAGGGTAACGTATTGTTACGTAGCTCGGGTTCGTAATTGTAAGAAAAACACCACTTATATTAAATCTGTGTATTTACACAACACAACACAACGTAATACTAAAATACACTTTACACCCTAGTCATTCGCTGTACTATCACTGAACTTAGAACACTACACAATAAAACACTTCTCGCTTCGCACTGGTCACTTGATGTATCACTCTCGATCGCTTGATAAAAACTGCCTTGTGTTTGTCAACACCTTTCTATTTATAGGCAGGGTAAAGTCCTAGCTGGATCCAGAAAAATCTAAATGTATCGGGAAACAATGAATCACTTCTTATCGTAAACATGTTATGAGTCAAAAATCCTAGTACACGCTACTTTCAACCTTATGCCATATCTCACGAAGTCCATTATGGCATAGCCCAGGTCAACTATTTGTTTGTCAATAGTAGTAGCTATCTCTTTCCTTTAATACTCACAGGATTCATGTGATAGTTTTCGTAGTTGTCACCGTACGCATGCATACTATTCACATTTACTTTTCAAAGAGTTCTATACCAGTGATGCTGATAACAGTATTTTGAAAACTTTATTTTTGTGCAACAGTCAAAAGTAAAATATAGTGAACAACGGTAAAATACTGTTGTAATTAGGTACCCTAGCTCTAGTACTGATTGTAAGCAATTAATCCATTAATTGCTAAGTATTATGAGTTTGGGAAAGTCTACAATTTTTTTATTATTGGAGGGTGACTCATTATTCTAACCCTTCGGCCACAACTGCGTGTATCGTCCCAAAGATATTAGCGCGCTAAGGCATACGCAGTCGGAATGTTTGATAGCTAATAGCAGGTCACATCTGCATGTATCGCGTCATTGCGCGAAGCTTCGTGACGATCCAAGCAAGTGTTTAGTGTTACAGGCTTACTATAAACGCATGGGATCGTTTCAATTCACAGCCCCGACAATTTGCTTTGAATCAATTTTTCGGGTTTTAACCGACTAAACTTCCCAAAACAAGGGTTCTCATACTGACTGTATTTTATGATTGTTATTTTACCGACTAGCTGCGCCCGCGACTCCGTCCTCATGGAAAAATTTATAAAATCAAAATAACCTAAGTTACTCCTTATTACCATGATTAGAAGATAAGCAGTCTCGGGGTGTTACCCGCATTGTTCCCGTTCCCGTGGGATTACCGGGATAAGAACTCCTAGGCCCTTTCTCGAGCCTCAAACTATATTTGTGCCAAATTTCGTCCAAATCGCGGGATTATTAACATTAGTATGGATTTGGAATATCCTTTTTTGTTTTAGAGGGTATACTTCATATTTGGTTCGATATAAATTTGGTAAAGATCTGAACCAGGCTTCAAAATATACAGGTGATTGGAAATCAGTTGTTGCAGTTTTACTGCGTTTAGATTATTCTTTAAAATTATAATATACTAGCTGCAGCGTGCAGCATTATAAAAGTTTTTGGCAAATCCCGCGGGATTGCCAAAATTTTCCAGAATAAAAAGTAGCATATGTGCTATTCCAGGTAAACATTTACCTGTGTGCCAAATTTCATTCAAATCTGTTTAGTAGTTTTTGCGTGATTGAATAACAAACATCCATCCATCCAAACATCCAAACTTTCACCTTTATAATATTAATATAGATAAATAGATTTTAAAATATATCGCCTCTGTGATTTAATGTTCCGGTGGCCGGGATTGGATAAGTGCCCGGTTGGCGATTGGCTTGCCATATTCTATCACATTGTGGGACTAAGTTTTTTCGCCTATCGTAGGTGCAGTTGTTACGTACCTCTGTCTACATGTTCGGAGATACGGGCGAAAAGATATTTTTTTAATTTAAAACAACTTAAATTTTAATTTACCACAACTTCCATGGTGCTTATTGAACATTTATTTTTGTCGTTATTCGTCTTTAGAATCGTTTGGGAAATTAACTAAGTTTTTTCGCCTATCGTGGGTGCAGTTGTTGTACCTGTGCCTACATCTTCAAGAGATACCGGCGCGTATTTTTTTTATTTAAAACAAATTCATTTTTAATTTACCACAATTTCCAAGGTGATTATTTAAAATCTATTTTTGTCGCAGACGAGTAATCGTCTTTAGAATCGTTTGGGAGGTTAACGACTTTTGCGGTCCCGCTAAATCCACAAGAAATCCTAAAATGATCTCCAAAATAGATTTATTTTGCATCACATTAAGCGTACTGAATTAGTGAACTGTTTTCAGAAAACATAGATGCTGTATATATAACGTGACCACTGATGATACGTCTGGTTTTGAACGGGAGCGTCCCCTTTTCTGGTTCTCCGTCCCGGTGTTTCAAAAAAAGGCCTGGGGACGCAAAATTGTCACGTTTTCCCAAACTTTTGGTTTAGGAAAAGAAATTGATTCCCGTGATAAATAAAAACCTAACTTTTCATTAAATATTTTCTTGATAAATATAAAAAAGTTTTTTAATTGAGTAGGCACCAAACGATACTCATATTAATATAATACACAGTAGATCGCAAAGGTACACTTAAAAGTTCGCGGAAAATTGCAAAATAACTAGTTTTCTTCGTCTAATAAATTATTTTTACCTTAACTTTGTAGAAATTTATTTATTCGAGAATTCTTATATTACTTATTCTAATAAGTGCTTACACTAAAGAAATAGTAAAATACACAAAATAAGGTATGTATAACACCTCGTTCCTTTTCCCCTATATGGGATGTTATCATTGTTTCTACTAGGCATGGAAATTATTGTTAAATTAGGTTAACTGGTATGTGTTAAAATTAATTAATATTTAACAGTTATTTATTTATGTTATATTAGTAGTAGCCTATATATTACAATAAGTATTAGAAGCAGCAAAAACGCGTTATCGAGCAAAAAAAAGGTCCTCTGGAGTAGTTTAACAGTTATTCTTATCATAACATTATTTGAAGAAGCAAAAAGCAAAAACACAAAGCCGTCGAGTTAGCGAGCAAAAAACAAGGTCCTCTGGAGTACATAGAATAATAAGGCATAGAAAGGCCATTTCAAAGAAGCCTGAAAAGGCTTCTTACGCTCGCCGGCCGCTCAGACATGTCACACGTGCCACACAGAGTACAGCTCTCGCAATTTCAAAAAATGTGAGTTACTGTGTGGTGAAAGGTTATCACCGTGCTTCACAAAAGCGTATTTAGGGCTTGAAGATCACATTTCACAGATAAGAACTACTTGGCATCGGATATTTTTTTATAAATTCCAAACAAATAAATCGTAAATATCTAAGTTGAACGATATTCAAAATGTTGCCAGCCAAAGAGGAAAATATTCTACCACGTATCTATTTTTACCTATTTTCATTATGATAAATAACGTGTGTATTACTATTTTATGTGCGATATTACATAGCTTGGACTTTGCTTTCGCATAAAAAATATTTTTTAAGTGTTGGGACTTACCATTATACTGGCACAAATATTACAAAACCGTTTGTCAAACCAATATTACAAAGCTTATATTCGTGTATAATGAGGACTTTTAGAAGGCAAAAAAATTGTTCAAACTAGCATTCTAGATACCGCAGTGATCACCAGAAAAATACTGTTACTGCTAAAAAGACATTTTTTTTAAATTTTTCTTATGAAATAATATGCCATGGTACAGCATTATTTCGTGTTTTCCTAAGTGTCAAGTAGTTTAATTGACGATATTTTCGAGTTTTATCGACGAAATAATGTAGGGTAACGTGCCCTAAAATCTGCCCTAAAGTTTGCGCCAAATGTTGGCCTCCTAATATGTTTATGCTGATAATTAAGTTTCAATTCTACAAAGCTTGAAATTTATGTTGCGAATGACGATATTGCTCATACACGACTTAATTAATTTGTGCCGTACTCTCCAATGCATATATTATAGCACGTAGAAGCCAAAGTGTCGCCGCAAAGAGCTGTATTGTTTTAGATTCAGCTAAAAACGTTAGAGGAGATTACGCACAGGGATTAAGTTTTTCTATATTCTAAAATCTGAACCAAAACAGTTGCGCACGATAGGTGGTGCTCAAGTAGTCCACAGAGCCAATAGTAGCTTGACTCAATGTAGTAGTCAAAAATATTATGTTTAGATTAAAACATTTTAACTTTTTAAACTGATTTAAATAAATAATTTGATTAGTAAGCATATCTATGCTATTACTTTTTACCTCAAAGTGCTTGTAAATATTGTTCCTGCTTGCCCGCCCATCTGCTAACGTTCAAGCTAGTTTAGCTTTCACCAAATATATACATATACACACATACACACACACAGACATACACATAAAAAACACAAGCATTCGCCAAGCAATGTACAAATTTGTAATAACATTTGACCGCCCCGTTGGTCGAGTGGTTAGCGGCCCTGACTACGCAATCGACGGGGTTCGGGTTCGATCCCCGACGGGGACAAGCATTTGCGTGATGAGCATAAATGTTTGTATATCCGGGTTTGGGTGTTTATTAAATATATTCCAGTATTTATATATGTATTTCTATGTATTAGTATCGTTGACTAACACCGGTTAGATCAGTAAGTGTAATTTGTCCCGTGAATATTATATTATATTATATTATTATTATTGTACAATTATATTTTAGTAGATATATTTCAATATATTTTTTTAAAGAACTACTTCAATAAATGTTTTTATAACTTCAATAATGTAAACTTGTATTGGTCTTTTTTTATTTACGGTTGGTGCTGGTTAGTTACCGCTGTTTGATTACTGATATATATAAAAAAAATATCTTGGCTCTTTAAAATTTCCCTTTAATTCTACTCGTTTTACCTCACCGGGATAAAAAATGTAAGTTTTAAGTTTTTTATATGTCTAATAATACTATTGGAAAGAAAGACAATCTTTATTTTAATGAGGTAAAAATATTTTAAATTACAAATGAAAGCACAAAAACTAAAAAAAATATAAGGTTAAATAGCTTTGGAATATCATCTTGAGAACATCTAGAATATTTCTCGACATTTAAAATATTTTACGTAACCGAATAAAAGTATAAGTTTCAAGTTTATACTAAATGACTATTAATTTTATAATATGAAAGACTATTTGTAAGGTAGACCTATTTTAAATACCGTTTTGGGAAAATATTTATTTGCTTGCAACATTATTCACGCAATAATGTGTATTTGTGTGCGTGTCAACGCAAGTAATTACACGAACAGTGACGAAGCTCATGCACACATCGATACGGTTTTGGCTTAAAATAAGAACGAAACATTGAATGCAATTATCACTCTAAGCGTTATTACTCTATGCTGGAGTAGTTTTACAATTTTTTTAATAGTTATTATTATCATACATCAAGTAGCTCAAATATTTTTAACTAGCAAAAAGCAGAGCTTTGAAAGGGCTCGCAAAGTTATACTATCTAGTAATATTGTTAGGGAAGTATTTTTATGAGAATTACATCTTTTAATGTATAGACTTTATTTATAATTATCTAACCTAAAAAATCCAGCGTATGTTCACCCAAAACATTGTATTCGCATCAAAGGCGCTGTCAGGCTTTAGTCTAGGTGGGCGCAGGAAAAATAAATAATAAAGTATTCTATCTCTCGCATTGTATATCTGTTTTGTTAACTTTTCACCTACCATTCTTTCTACATGTCCGAACCTACGGAGCATACCCTTTCTCATTTTTACACCAACACTTTCTTTCAAGCATAACCTCTCTCTCACTTCAACATTAAGAACCCGCTCCGCGAGAGTTACGCGACATATTTTTCATAGCTATTTGTTTCATCGACCGCGTTGATTATTTTTTCATACCCACGAATATAGAGTAATAACGCTTAGAGTGATAATTGCATTCAACGCTTCGTTCATATTTTAGGCCAAAACCGTGTCAATGTCCGTGTAAGCTTCGTGTAATCACTTGCGTCGTCACGCACACAAAGACTCCAAAGACTCGAATAGTGTTGCAAGTAAATAAATATTTTCCCAAGTAGGTATTTAAAATATATCTACCTGACCGGTATACAAATAATCTTTCATACTGTAACATTATTAATCATTTAGTATAAACTTGGAACTTACACTTTTTATTCGGTTAGGTAAAATATGTTAAATGCCGGGAAATATTCTAGATGTTCTCAAGATGATTCCAAAGCTATTTAACCCTATATTTTTTTAGTTTTTGTGCTTTTATTTGTGATTTAAAATATTTTTACCTCACTGAAATAAAGATTGTCTGTCTTTCCAATAGTATTATTAGTCATATAGAAAATTTAGAACTTACAATTTTTATTCTGGTGAGGTAAAATGAGTAGAATTACAGGAAAATGTTTTAGAGGTTCTCAAGATTTTTTTTAAAAATTTCAGTAATTAAACAGCGATAACCAACCGGCACCGAGCGTAAATAAAAAATATGGTCAATACGAGTTTACGTTATTTAAGTTATAAAAACAGTGATTGAAGTAATTCTTACAAAAAAAAACCTTATTGATATGTATCTACTAATATATTATCCTATATCATACAAATGTTTGAAATACATTGCTTGGCAAATACTTGTGTGTTATTATGTGTATGTCTGTGTGCGTGTATGTGTATGTATGTTTGTTCAAAGCTATTACCTTGGAACCTTTTTTATTTTAACTTTCATACAAATCTTGCCATGATTCTAAACCTTAAACTTAAAGCTTGAAAATTAGCAAATGGGTGGGCAAGCAGAAACAATACTTACGTTATAGACGAACGTTTTAAGGTAAAAATTAATAAGATACTTATAAATCAAGTATTTATTTAAATCAACTTAAAAAAATAATATGTTTTAAGCTAAACGTACTATATTGGCTACTATTGGCTCTGTACACGACTTGAGCACCACCTAGCGTCCGCAACTGTTTTGGTTCTGATCTTAGAATAATAACGCCTAGAAAGCACAAAAAACGAGTAAATAAACCTGAGCCAGAAACGGCTCAATTCGTTTTGCGAGTTGTCAATGCTTAATATTTATTGCTACTCGGTTTCTACGTGTTATAATTCTACGTTCCAAAGCTATTTCACTTTGGATTTTTTCGTTTTTGTGCAAATTGTGACACGAAAATATGTATACTTAATAATCAAATTATTTATTTAAAATTTTAAAAATTAAAATTAATCTCAGTGATATAGAAATTTATAGGGTAAAATAGCCAAATTTCGGCCGCCTAACCAAATACGTAACTTTCGGACCCTATTAGGCTTAAACCGTTATCGGGAAGAAAATATTAATTTTCTTTTTCGTGTTAATCAATATTTAAATTTTACACTATTGATGTTTCGAATTGATTTCAACAAAAATATATAAACGTGTTAAGTTTTAAATGATTGACCCTCTCTATCCTGGTTTCTTTTCTATTGTCGGTCAATGTTTCCCTAATTTCAGCCCCATTTTTCTCTAATGTTAGCCAGTAAAGGATGTTTGAAATTGAAATAAGGTATTGACTTTGCATTAAAATTTACTTTAATTTTATTAAATGACTTTTGTAAACATAATATGCACTCAATTTTTTATGGTATCTATTTAAATGATCTTTTTAATTTGATAAAAACTGTAAAGAAAAAATCTAAATGGTCACCAATTTTAATGATTGAGTCTCTTTCTTTGAGACATAAAATAAATGAAATAAATTGATATTTTAGTCTCTTTAAAACTACGCAGAAAAAATTTGATATGTAAAAATTACATTAGACCGTTACTTGCTGGTCCTCAAAATTAAGAGAAATGAGCATTAAATATTCAATATTGTGATATTTTTTTAAATAAAACGATTTATATAAATTATTTTTTGTCTATATCAAATAATCTTCAATATAACTATTTTAGGGTACTTATTTTTATTAAGTTGTAGTCAAAGGAAGGAAACAATTTAAAGGCACTTGATATTCAAGGTTTTATTTTTCACTACTAGAATAAAACTAGAATAATTTTCTACGATTGTTAAATCAATTAAATAAAATATATCACTAGGAACAATTATATAAAAAATATTGAGACTTTAATTTGATTGAATTCTATCATCAAATTTAAGTGTTATCATTGTATAAAACTTAATTTACATTTTCATTAAAACAGAAATAAGTTTATATATTATAATTTTCATTATAAGTATCAAATAAAAATTCTCCCTGTTTTGGTATTAAAGAATAGTTAAAGCTAATTTATTTTTTGTTCTTTTAAGTACCTATAAAGTGTCTTCGCAAAAACTTAGCTCAGAATTCTGTCAATCTAACTTAGATTTCTGAGATTAACAGCTGTTGTACTGAAGACACCCAATGACAAGATAAATATCTAACCAGAGACTACTAAGGAGAGAACTGATTGCTTACGTTAACCTTATCTAAATTCCTACTTTAATTAACTACTATTCCCCAAGTTAAAAAAATATTTATTAAATGCGGATAAATTAAGCAGTTGATATAGAATCTTAAGGAACATATTAAACTTTAAGATAATAATTAAAAAACCATTTATGAAGTCTTGCCCGCGTTCTTAAAAGTTATGTGGAATATTAGATTAATTATCAGTATAAACATATTAGGAGGTCGACATTAGGCGCAGACCGATTTTAGGGCACGTTACCCTACATGTTTTCGTGGATAAAAGTCGAAAATATCGCTAATAAAATTACTTGACACTAAGCAATACGAAATAATGTAGTACGATGGCATATTATTTAATAAGAAAATTAAAAAAAAAATGACTTTGGTAGTGACAGAGTTTTTTTCTGATGGTCTTTTTCTGATGGTTCTGATGGATATTAATTATAATGAAAATAGGTAAAAACAAATACGTGGTAGAATATTTTTCTCTTTGGCTGGCAACATTTTGAATATCGTTCTACTTAGATATTTATGATTTATTTGTTTGGATTTTATACAAAAATATCCGATGCCAACTAGTTTTTATCGGTGAAATGTTATCTTCAAGTCCTAAATACGCTTTTGTGAAGCACGGTGACAGCATTTCACCACACAGTAACTCACATTTTTTGAAATTGCGAGAGCTGTACTCCGCGTGGCACGTGTCGCATGTCTGAGGGGCCGGCGAACGTAAGAAGCCTTTTCAGGCTTCTTTGAAATGGCTTAATATTGCGCGGGTCGACTTGGTTTCTATGCGTTATTATTCTATGCCCACGAAATAAAGAAAACAAGGGGAAGTGAAGAGTCGGCGTGCCGCGTGCGTCACTATTATGCGCTTTTACTCTAAATTGCCTTAGTGATACTTACCATATCATTAGGAGATAGTCGTCGTGCGAAAATCTATTATACACTGAATTAAGCCGTATTGTGCCATCCTTGAATGCAGAAATGATAGTAGAATACAGATGATTAAAAATGGAGATAATTCATATCATTCGAAAGTACAATTTTTATTTTATTTTAATTAAATTCCTGATTTAATATAATCTCTAATGATATAATATTATTATTATTTTTTTTTTTTTATATCATAAGATAGCAAACAAGCAGATGGGTCTCCTGATGGAAAGAGTCAACCATCGCCTATAGACACCAAAGATGTTAATGGTGCGTTGCTATCTTGTGGCGAGGTCTAATGCCACATGCATAAGTTTACCGGCTACCTTACCCTCCAAACCGGAACACGACAGCGACAAGCACTGACGCTATTGCGGCAGGAATAGGTAAGGCGGTGGTACCAGACCCGGGCGAGACAATGCAGAACTCTACCACCTAGTAGCCACGAAGGTATTGACTCAATAGCCAATCGGTCGCCTTTTACGACCTGCCTGGCAGAACGGCAGTTGGCCTATTCTACAAAGGAGGCCGGGACCAACACGGCGAAAGAAAGTCAAGCTAAAATCCGCCGTACACCTTACATATAAAGTTCATTTTAGGTTGACCTAATTGTTCTAGAAAGATATACGTAATGACAGTCATTACGTATATCGTTCTAGAAAGTTCTCTACTCAAATATGATCAACTGAAAACTACGGAAAAATCAATGCTGCCATCTATTGTAGAATAGCGAAACTATTACGATCTTAAGTTTCACTATTGTACAAATAGATGAGTCTATTTTGAATAGACTACAAAAGGACGTAAATGCTCTTTTTTTTTTGTAGCAAAATAAAATTTATTGTAACGCAGTTTGGTATATTTTTAAATGTTCTGTTTGTGTGTTTCGGATTATTGTTGTTTAAAATGAAAACGACCAATGAAACAATGTTTGCATTAGTAGTTTATATGCAATAATGCTTATTTTATGTGTGAGTGTGGTGATCGCGGTCCTGATACAAATGTTTGTACTTGCCAATTCCGTTGTTTTCTTTATTTCGTGTTCATGCCCTTCTAACATACCCAACTCTCACTTTCATACAATACTTTTGGGATAGGCACGTGATTATGCAGGGCAAGACGGGCACCCTGACTTAAAACTGAGCTTTTAAGTAATCTCTCTAACGCTCTATTCACTCTGTTCCCCGCACACACCCCTGCTCTAAACGTAAAACCCCCTTGTGCCTACCACAACATTCCTTCGGACTTCCCTTGCATTCTCCTTTGAATGTTTTACTATACACCTTCGATGCTAAGCTGATCAAACTGATGGCACTACAGCTATTCCAGTCTATACGTGAACCCTTGCCTCTATACAAGGGCCCGATGACCGCGCGCCGCCAGTCAAATATAAAGAAAAGTATTTTGTGAAGTAGTATCTTAATAAGTTCAAAAATCATTAATAAAAAATCTTTAAACCCGATGATCCGGCAAGCCATCCCTGAAAACGTGTTAAAAGGATACTGTTTTAATTTTTAAAACTTTCGAATTTGACTATTGATTTTGATCTTTCACCGCAAATCGTTTTTCGATCAGCCAGGCCGTTTAAAATCTGTGAGAGATTTAATCACGTGCGCACATACAGATATATACTGAAGTAATTGAAAAAAATATAATCACGTTTCAAGAATCTCAAACCATGGAGATGAAAGCTCGATTTTTGAAAATCGCGGTTAATAATTATAATTTCCTGCGTAAAGTTTTAAAACCTTTTAAAAATATTTTTAAACATGTTATTTAAAATTGCTCTAATAATACTATACAAATATGAGACAATTTAAACGCAGAAATCTTGCAAACAGTTGATTTCCCACTTCCAGTATCTCCGGTACTCTGCATCAGATCTTCGTCAAATTAAAATTAAATAACCTGAGAAGTATCTAGGTACTCACTGAAACAAAAAAAAATCCTTATTGGTTCAGGCGTCTTCGAATAATCGGTGAACATACTTAAAAAAAGATTCCGACCAAATAGGATCCTCCTCCTTTTTTGGGTAGTCAGCTGAAAATAGTGAGTAGCAAAAAATGTTTAGGTACCTAACTGCTGGAAAAGTTGAAACCGAGTTTTTTTAAATTTATTTTTTTTCACGGGACAAATTACACTTACTGATCTAACCCCAAAGTAAGCAAATTATTTGCTTGTGCTATGGGTGTTAGTCAACGATACTAATACATAGAAGTACATATATAAATACAAGAATATCGATCCCGAGCCCCGTCGATTACGTAGTCAGGGTCGCTAACCACTCGACCAACGGAGCTTTCAAAAGAGTGTAGTTGGTGCTACAAAAGAGCAGCGCGAGGTAAAAATTGTCTCCAGAATTGCATAATTATAAATCACAACTCACAAAACATCAAGATTGCATGATTTAAATTTTAACATAATCTGTATTATTAGTTACAATTTGCTTACTTATTTTTGTATCACTAATCTGGAAAAAGTGATGACTCAAAATTTGGAGGCGCCTACCCTCAATCGATTTTAACTTGTTAGTTTTATAATAGATGGCGTTAGTAGAAATAAGATTCTAAAACAAAACGTATCTTCTATCGATTTTAACTCGTTAGGTTTATAATAGATATCGCTAGTAGTAATAAGATTTTAATACAAATTGTATCTTCAATTTTTTTAATGTCTGTATAATTGTATTTTTATGGTAGATAACAAATCTAGACATGAATTTAAACTACTACGTCGAAGCACAAACCTAAAAGCCCGATAATTTTTCAGTATAATGTACCACAAAAGTGCATAGATTGTCGCCTAGTGTAGGGCTCGCTTCGCTCGCCCTAATAACATTATTATCCTATATGAAGTTATTGGTAATTTTTAATAGTATTTGCTAATATAAATAACAGTTGTTAATTGTTAAAAAAATTTAGTACGAAATGTAATATGTTAACTGTTAAATGATCCATGCCTAGTTTCTACTAGGTGGCAGAGTTCTGCAACACCTAAATGAAGTATGGTACCATCGCCCTAGCCATTCTTGCCGCAATAGCGACAATGCTGATCATTGTCGTGTTCCGATTTGAGTACAAGGTAGCTGTTATACTTATTTATGCATGTAGGATTGCCATGCCGCCACACGGATAACAATGCACCATTAACATCTTTGGAGTCTAAAGGTGGTAGTTTCTCTTTCTATCAGAAAGCTATCTGCTTGTTTGTTATCCTAAAATATAAAAAAATAACTTAACACTTATTGTGATTCCATGCACATAAAAAATGGGCGAAGGCTGACGACGAATATAAATACAAAGGATTATAAAATTATTACTGCATTTTTCTGCACGAAATTGTCGTATATCATGAGTCATGTGGATATCACCACATTTTACTGCTAATTAAAATAAGTGCTTAACACTGAGTTATCTAACTAAATAATTTACCGCTTTGCTTTTCCCATACAATGTTGAATCATCATTTGACATTTTATTGACTTAAACTAAGTTGCATCAGGATCTGATGCAATAGTGCAACGACTTGCAAAGCTTTGCAAAACTTTATAAACACAAATAAATTCTGTAACTTTTCAACAAATGTTTACGCCTAAGTGTTGTTAGTGTTTCGTACTCCAAAACGAAAAGCAAAACCCTTATAAGATAATTTTTTTGTCCATCCGTCTGTCTATCCCACTGTCAAGACCCTTTTTCTCTGAAATGCGTGGAGATATTAAGTTGAAATTTACATCAGATAGGTGCAAGTCTACGGTCTTATTCAGCTGTCAAAAAATTAAACTTGTCAGTCAAAGTGATTAAAGGTGTGGCCATTTATGTCGCATATTTTCGCAATTTTCAAATTTCACAAAAATTTAAAACCCATCGTGTACTTCTCAGTTGCCTAGAATCATGAAGTTTCGCAAGAAGTAATGTGTTACAGGCTACAGCGAATGTAAAGTAATAACGCTGCAAATCGTAAATATGTAGTTTATTAAAAAAAGAGACAATTTACTATTAGAAAATTATTATTTGCGGTTGGTGTTATAACCGAGTCTAAGGATCGAAGTTTATTTATAGACCTAGTTTGTGTTATAGTTTTTGTTTCAGCATTTGTTTAATCTTTTAGTTTCAGCATTTAATGTTACATTTTTACCTACCAGTTTAAATGAAATCTTGGCGCGCGAGTTAAGTAACACTGCCCATTTTTATATCATAGACCACCTAACAAATGACTATCTTAGTGAAACTATCGCCTCTTGACGCAGAAGATTATGCATTGTATGAGATATAACGTCGCAAACGTAGGTTTACCAGCTTCCCTTCCATACAAACCTGATCACGGCAATGATAAGCACTGGGGTTATTATTGCCGCTGGGGTTATTATATGGGGTTAATTTGGTGTTAGGAAAGGTTAAGTTGGTGGTACCAGACGAGGTGAGCATCTATTTTAGGTGAATAAATAAGATAACGAGGAAGTAAATATAATTTTTTTTGGTACGTCATATTAGATTTAATTAAATATTTAATTGCACGCTAACAAAGGCCAAATAATACTTAAATCATGATTTTAAGATTCTTATCAATTTTTAACCAGTAATTCTGAATCTTAAACAGTATATTAGCGACCCTGACTACGCATCAACGGGGCTCGGCTTCGATCCCCGACGGGGACAAGCATTTGTGTGATGAGCATAAATGTTTGTATTTCCGGGTTTTTTTTGGGTGTTTATTATATATATTC
This sequence comes from Apodemia mormo, assembly GCA_036924255.1. NCBI lineage: Eukaryota > Metazoa > Arthropoda > Insecta > Lepidoptera > Riodinidae > Apodemia > Apodemia mormo. The sequence continues at coordinate 8,545,900 of JAUPFN010000007.1, read as the reverse complement.
TAGTATTTATATATGTATTTCTATGTATTAGTATCGTTGACTAACACCCATAACACAAGCAAATATTTGCTTACTTTGGGGTTAGATCAGTAAGTGTAATTTGTCCCGTGAATATTTATTTTTTTATTATTTTTTTTTAATGTCGCCGACAATTTATATTTAGTATATTTCGTCGTTATACAAACAGCATTATTTTATAAAGGTAAACGTTCAATACAAATTGTCGAAGGTAAATTCTCAATGTCATAAGGCTGCGTCAATGCGGACGACGGACTGAGTCCCATTCATCTTTGCAATCTGACTGCGCCATTTCTATACGGACAAATTTTAGAATTTGCCTGCGATATTACTTGATTAACTAACGCGATGTTTTTATATTTTGTTCCTAGTGTTGATGTATTGGCGGTTTGCGATAATTAACCAAATAAAAATCGTTTTGTGAAACAGGTTGGCGCCGGTTGAAACTGGTTGGTGATAATAAACCAAATAAAAATTGTTTTGTGAAACAGGTTGGCGCCGGTTGAAACTGGTTGGCGATAATAAACCAAATGAAAATTGTTTCGTGAAACAGTACGAGTGCCTTTTAACATAATTACAAATGAAGTTTCACCAAGTACCGACGACCAAAATATGTAGATATTAAATATTTTCATATTTGTAAGTCGCTAGGCGGTAGAGCTGTGGGTTTGGTCCCACAACCTTACATTTTCCTGTCGCTTATGCGTCAGTGCTGTCACTGTCGTGTTCCAGTTATATATATGTCGCAGTGAAATTGGCAATACCGTTAGATTATAATCTAACTAAGAGATATTATAATTTACCGGCTAACCTAACCTAACCAAATTATAAACTCCTTAGGTAGATTATAATCTAACGACTATCGACAATTTCACTGCGATATATATTTCACATTTTCACTACATTTGCGAATCACTAGGCGGTAGAGTTTTGCAAAGTCTCTCCTAGGTTTGGTTACTCAAGCTTACATTTTCCTGCCGAAATAGCGTCAATAGTTACTGCAGTACTTGCTGCCACAATAGCCACAATAGCGTACGTTCAGTCACTGTGGAGTTCTAATTTGGACCTAAGAGTAACATAAACTTAAGCGGTAACTTATGCATAACATTCGTCATATGAATGGCAATTCATCGCCGCCATATTTGGAGTCTACAGGTAATATTTATCTGTTTATCAAGAGAGCTATCCGTTTAGTTGCTGTCCTATTATATAAAAGTCATCATGAGTGCCAGAACAGGAACCCGTAGCATAATTTCAATCAAGCGTTTAGGGAACTTACACATTTTTTTATAAATTATACCATGTCGTAGCATGACGCGACACTGTATCGTCTTTATGTGTACAACAGTGTAAGCGATTAGACTTGATGGACTTGATTGACGTTTGTTGCGTGAATTATGGGGCAGGTGCATATAATACTAGGACCTTACGATAAGATATGCACACACCCTGACCTTCCACCCTATCAATGAATGTTGGACGTTTCCCAACATATTTCATCACTTTGTTACGTATGTAAACATCACGCCACTCTGTGTCACATTGACGGTAAACTATGAATAATATGGCTGTAAATTACGCTCAACGTATATATATGATGAAATATCATGAGCTGGCATTTATGCGATTTGTTTTTTAACAAATAATATGTTAAGGAGATATAACCTTTTATTATAGATAGAAAATATGTTTATGTTACCCATAAGATATGGTGTACCGTGTAAATTCAAATGAATAAATTTACCGCCGTTATGTAATTATGTTTTGCCTCATTAGCGTCAATGCTTATCAATGTCGTGTTTCGGTTTGAAGGTTAAGGAAGCCGCTAAACTTATGCACACAGATAGCAATGCACCATTAACATCTTTTGTGTTTATAAGCGTGGTTAGCCACCTGCTTGTTTTGTATTTATGATAAGAAAACCTCGCCCTCCAATGTGGACAATGGTATGACGATGACAAGCACATGTTTTTATGCTAGGAATTATTAGGTAAGTACCTTAACTATACCGCAAAAGTATGCTGTGTATGTATAAGGTGATATTTTAACAAAGTTCGATGTAATGTGAAATTTGTCTACTTAAAGTAACGACTGTAGTGACGCACTTAGTGAAGCCTTTGCTTGGTTTTAAGAAGCTATTTGACTGGGAAATTGTCTATTGTTTAAAAGAACCCCAGTGGTCTGGGGCTCTTTGGGAAAGCTTGTTTGCTATCCTATGAGAAAAAAAACTTAAATTATACTGTCAGTTGGATATGTCAGATGGAATATGGATTTACCCATAGGCATAATTCTAGAGGCGGCAAAATTAATAAATTAAATGCAAATACTTCCTCACAAAGCAAAAAAGAAGGCTTATAAGTCGAAACCTAGGGCGGTACTACGCGTAACCCCGCCACTGTATACTACAAAATACAGATTCTATACACAGCGCCTTACGAGTAAAGTTGGAACTAAAGACCACGTCGGGTGACGTGGAGTTAGCGCGGCGGGCGTGCCGGAAGGCGCTTACCGTCTACGCAGAAACTAAATTTATATACAGATAACCGGTAAGGTGATTATATTAGCCGAATATAATATGTCGCAGCTAAACATGTTTAACACCACTTACATTCAACTTGGTACGTAGAATTTATTATGAATGACATTAAACGTTGTAGTCTTAGTATTTTTTGGAACGAAGTTACATAAAGGGCGTTGCGGAGGGGTACCATAGCCGACAAAAAAAACGTTAAATAAAAAATTTATTGAAAACAAAAAACCCGACTGCATTTAATCTTTAGAAAAGGTTCTTTGACTGAAATGAAAGCTAAAAAGAAGGAAACAAGCCCAGTAGTTTAGAATCATGTTAAGTAATAATGAATAATTTCACCATTGAAATAGTATATAATCGATGTACATACATATAAAACAATTCATGAATTTTAATTCATCACAGAACGATTAACAGTCGGGGCCCTTTGTGAAAATTTTATAGCTAAAAATTGAATGGGCCCCGACTGTTAATCGTTCTGTGATGAATTAAAATTCATGAATTGTTTTATATGTATGTACATCGATTATAGAACTATTTCAATGGTGAAGTTATTTACTATTACTTAACATGATTCTAAACTACTGGGCTTGTTTCCTTCTTTTCAGCTTTCATTTCAGTCAAAGAACCTTTTCTAAAGATTAAATGCAGTCGGGTTTTTTGTTTTCAATAAATTTTTTATTTTATACTTTTTAGTTAAGATTCATAAACTTCGACATTAAAATTATCAGATGATAAATTACGTAAACTTGTCATTTCTTAGAGAGTAAATATCGTGGGGATTATTAAGTAACTTGAGGTGGTCTAAACTACTTATTATTAGCCCCTCTAGAGACTTAACCTGGCTCAAAGCAATGCATGGTTTAAACCGGGTTAGGTTCGATTCAGACTTTCACTCCAGGAACATTGCTTTTAATTGCTTTGTCGTCAAATTCTATTAGTCAAATTTTTAAAATTCTCTCTTGCTAGTGGGAAGTTTAAAAAAGAATTCTAAAGTAAAAGTATTAACGCACTATTAAATAGGTAGGTACCTAATAAAACCAACTACCTAAGGCGCCCCATAGACCTACAATAACATTGCGCAATACTTTTATTGTGCCATAATATTGAATACCCCTTTTACTCCAAACCACCATCACCACCAGTTTTTTGGCTGATCGGAGCATTAAGGTCGTAGTCGACGGTGCATGCTCCGACCTTAAACGTGTCAATGCTGGTGTTCCCCAAGGCTGCGTGCTATGACCGACACTGTTTCTTCTGCATATCAATGATGTGTTGCGAATTAGTAACATACATTGCTATGCGGCCGACAGTACTGGTGATGCTACATACTCTGGCCGTAGCGGTATTTCTCGGGAACACGTCGAAGAGGGTCGGAACAAGCTCGTGTCTGAACTCGAGAATCAACTAACTGATGTCTCAGAATGGGGTCGCCAAAACCTTATTACATTTAACCCCAAAAAGACGCAGCTTTGTGCGTTCACCGCAAAAAAAAACATCCTTTGTCGTATCACCTCGGTTCGAAAACACTCTCCTGACAGCCTCAGCCAGTATTGTAATTCTGGGAGTCGACATATCGAACAACGTTCAGTTCCGCGGTCATTTGGAAGAGAAGGCTAAACTAGCCTCCAAAAAGCTTGGTGTACTCAGTAGAGCAAAGCAGTACTTGATGCCAGCCCATCGCCTCCAACTTTACAAGGCCCAAATTCGACCTCACATGGAGTACTGTTCTCACCTCTGGGCCGGAGCTCCTCAGTACCAGCTTCTTCCTCTTGATCGCATTCAACGTAGAGCGGTTCGAATCGTCGACGACCAGGCTATTTCTAATCGGCTTGACTCTTTGGCGTTACGCAGAGATGTAGGTTCGCTCTGCATCTTTTACCGTATTTATCATGGGGAATATTCCGACGAGTTGTTCGGACTAATACCTGCCGCTATATTCCGCCATCGGACATCGCGTCAAAATTTAAAGTTCCATTCTCACCACCTCGATGTCTGGAAATCCACAACCGTGCGCTTTTGTCAACATTTTTTACCTCGCACTACTCCTTTGTGGAATCAATTACCCTCGGGGGTGTTTCCGAATGGATATGACTTAAGGACCTTCAAGCTTAATCATTCTTAAAAGGCCGGCAACGCAGCTGCAATACCCCCGGTATTGCGATTGTCCTTGGGCGGCGGTGATCACTTATCATCGGGTGCATCATCTGCTCGTTTGCCCCCTCTACTATAAAAAAAAAGTTCAATTAATTCACTCAATAGGATTGACAGACCAGTCTGATCAATATTTTCAGGCGAGCAACATGTCTGACGACGATGTTTTGGCGGCAACCATGCTGGCGATTTAGTTAAACATTCAAGTAAAAACTCCCGTTCTTTATCTTTTATAGCATTCTTGCTCGCCATTTTGCTTAAATTTACGACACGACCATACATTAAACACAGTGACTGACCGAACGCGATCGCTCCAACCTCTGAAGTGAAAAATATTGTGCAATATTAACCCTACACAGTGCAAGAACAAAATATTGTGCAATCTTCAATATTAACCCTAAACAGTCAATAGCATTGCGCAATACGTAATATTGCGCAATATTATTGTAGGTCTATGGGGCACCTAACGCCCTGACCGCCCCGTTGTTGCTTAAGTAGCGATCCTTACTACCAATCAACAGGGCTTGGAGACGGATTATAATAATATAATGGCTACTATTGTAACATAAATAAAGTGTTTTTTTACTTTTCTGTTAAACACAAAGTTGCCCGGGATTGGAAAGTGCCCAGTTGGCGATAGGCTTGCCACCTATCACGTTTGTTGGACCAAGTATCTTCGGCTAATCGTGGGTACACTTGCTGTACCTCTGCCTACACCTTCGGGGATACGGGCGTGAAGATACTACTATTGTAACTTGGGTTTGATTCTCAGCGGGGACAAGCATTTGTTTGAAAAGCGTGTGTTTGTATTTCTGGTTTGAATGTTCATTAAATATCTAAGCGAAGCTTTGTGACGATAGACACAAGTGCGGCCGCAGCATTAGAGATGCCGTGAATATTTGGCGACGTATTTATTCTCCTCGTGGTGTTCCCGAGCTTCTTTGAAGAATAGGCCAACTGCCGTTCTGCCAGGCAGGTCGTAAAAAGCGACCGATTGGCTATACGAGTCACTACTCACTACCATCGTGGCTACTAGGTGGTAGAGTTCTGCATTGTCTCGCCCGGGTCTGGTACCACCGCCTTACTTATTCCTGCCGCTATAGCATCAGTGCTTGTCAATGTCGTGTTCCGGTTTGGAGAGTAAGGTAGCCGGTAAACTTATGCATATGGCATTAGACCTCGCCACAAAATAGCAACGCACCATTAACACCTTTGGTGTCTAAAGATTCTTTTCATCAGGAGACCCAACTGCTTATTTGCTAACTTATGATATAAAAAAAAGAAAAAATCATTAGCGAGTTCGGAGTTGATCGTATCACGAGGTACAAGTATTATTAAACAAATGATGATTGGGTGCTTTAAGCAGATCGCTCTCCTGATAGAAATATAGAAAGAAAAAACATCGCCTATAGACACTAAAGATGTTGATGGTGCGTTGCTATCCATCTGACGGGATGGCAATGCCACATGCATAAGTGTATCGGCTACCTTACCCTTTTAACCGGAACACGACTGATAATCATTGATGTTATTGCAGCAGGAATAGGTAAGGCAGCGGTACTAATACCCGGGCGAGACGTTGCAGAACTTTAATAACTAGTAGTCACGATGGTAGTGACGGAAATAGCCAATCGATCGCCTCTTACGACCTGCCTGGTAGAATGGCAATTGGCCTGTTCTTCAAAGCCCGGACTAGCACGGAGTAAAAACTACTGAACCGATATTGATTAAATTTAGACAGTTCCTTGAGTTGTAATATACGTTGTTTTGAATCAAAAATGATTTTCTGGATATGTCTTCTATTTCTCGAAAAATTCCTGGACAAACATACAAATATACATTCACTTACGCAATTTTAGTACACGTGCTTGGACGCCTAAATATATCATCACGGTCAAATGTTATCCAATTCCAACAATATTACATACATACCTACATGTCAAACTGATAACCTCCATTTTTTCGTCGGTTAAAAATATTGTTTAACTGATGATAAATACTGATTAATGTAATGAAGACCGAATAACAAATACTGAAGTAGGTATATAGGTATGTATAAAGTACGAGAATACAAATAGGAAAATTAACTTTAAATCGTAACATATCCTAAACTATTATTTAAAAATAAAAATGATGAATAAAACTCAAAATGATTTTTAAATACCTATTCAACGATACTCCACATGATATTGTCCATTAATATATATTTTTTTAATTTTGACAATATGGCGCCTGGTGGTTTCCATGGTAGGTTCTAATAAATGTCATGTCTTTAGTGACACTCGCAAGGTTAAGACGAATCGATTGACATACGATACATCAAAATGAGCCTACGCGTTTCGCCTCTAGAATGCCACATAGGAACAAACATACATACATACATACATACATACATACCTACATATATAGACTGATAAACACAATACCCTCCTGCAGTCGGGTAAAAATGTAAAATTTTTGGGCGTTGCGGAGGGGTAAGTACTTTATTCAGCAAAAAACGGTCGTAATAATAATAATAACAGTTGTAATAGCATTTCAGTAATACAAGTATAACTATAGCACATGAAGTCGTTTGAGACTCCTTTTAAACATTTTTGTAAGCGAAATTTGATATTTAAAAAAAGTATCTATCTATCTATATCTATGTACCAGACCCGGGCGAAACAATCCAGAATAGTAATATATTTCTGGACAAAAATATAATTAAAGATGCATTATCAGATATAATATATTAATAAAATGATGTGGTGTCGCGGGACACCAGGTAGGAAAGAACTTCCTTCGGCTAAACGGCACTACTCGCTTGTGTACGCGACTGTCGCGCCTGCGCACGTCTCATTTAACGCTTTTATTCCACGCATTTTTCTTACGGTTTTACTATCACATTTTTTTCAGTTCGGTCGCGCAGCAAAATCCCTATCCCCTCCAAGCCTGCTGTAAGGAACTTCGTTCCAAAAACATATAATTGGACATTTTTTTATATTGATTATATGAGTTTAATTAATTGGAAGATAATTCATGACCTTAAATTTATAAAATATGAACGTAGCTCCGGCGTAGGGATGTGACGACCCCATCGCCCACTGGTGGAATAATTTTTGTGACAAAAATTATTTAACACCGGTGCAGTCAGTCAACCAAATTAGTGGTAGTGCCATACTGCTTTTGCAACTGAATAGGCCGGCACGCCCGGGGAGATACCACTCTCTCACTTGACACCGACGTAAAGTAGCAGCCCTGCTGCTGCGTTTCGTTTGGTTTGTGAGAGTCCCGGAGGCCTAACCCCCCCCCCCCCCATGCACACTATGAATGCGCAAACAAAAGAGAATCTACCCCAGGGGGGTACCACTTGCACCAGCAGTGGAGAATCCCCCCCTGAGCGTCCATGCTCTGGATTCCAGCGAGGTCATGGATGCTCAGGCTGCCCTGCGTATTCTGGGGGGGGGCAAAATTGCGCTCATAGACCATCCTGTCCGGGGCAAACAGGGCAAGAAAGCCATGGCACCCCCTACCACGCTTACTGTGGATTTCTGCAATGTCAGGGGGCTTCATTCCAACTTGAACGCCGTCCACTACCATCTCGAGACGGCGAAGCCAGCTTTGCTCTTTTTGACCGAGACGCAGATATCTTCTCCGGCTGATACTTCTTACCTCTCCTACCCGGGGTACAAACTGGAACATTCCTTTGTACCGCGGGCTGGGGTGTGCGCATACGTCAGAGAAGATATCTGTTACCGGCGCCTCGGCAGACTTGAAGGTCAGGACCTATCCATCCTCTGGTTACGCGTAGCTTGCGACGACCATCTACGCAGCTACGCGTGCCTATACAGGTCCCATGGCGGAAATACTGAAGTTGACCGGCTCATTGAGCATTTACAAACGGCTGTAGATTCCGTGTTAGAGCAGACCCCCTCCACAGAGATCGTGATCTTGGGCGATTTTAATGCCCACCACGCCGAATGGCTTTGTTCGCGCACCACCGATCATGCGGGGAGGTCTGTTCACGATTTTGCCTTGGCGTATGGTCTTACACAACTGGTAACTTCGCCCACGCGAGTTCCCGATGTGGATGACCATATGCCTTCACTGTTGGACCTTCTGCTGACCTCTCATCCGGACCATTATCAGGTATCGGTGGACGTCCCACTTGGTTCGTCAGACCACTGCCTGATCCGGAGTAAAGTGCCGGTTTCGTGCCTATCACGGCCTCCTTTAGCAGGCTATCGTCGCGTTTGGCACTTTAGGTCTGCAGATTGGGACGGGATGCGGTCTTTTTTTGCGTCCTACCCATGGGGGCGGTTGTGCTTCTCGCTGGATGATCCGAATGTCGTCGCTGACTCTATTGCCGATGTGGTGCTGCAGGGTATGGAACTTTTCATTCCATTTTCTGCGGTACCAATTGGTGGTAAGTCTCAGCCTTGGTTTGGTCGCTCCTGTAAAACGGCTTCGCGCCGCAAGCAGGAGTGCTACCGGGCTTGGGCTGCAGCGTCCGCATCTTGTGATGAAAAAACCAGCACATTACGTAAGGAGTACAATTTCGCCTCGAGGTACTTCAAAAGAGCTATCGCCAAGGCAAAATCGGAACACATTGGCAGAATTGGTGAGAAATTAGTTCGCCTTCCTTCGGGCACTCGTGCGTTCTGGTCTCTCGCCAAGGCTGTCTTAGGGAATTTCTCACAGCCCTCTCTTCCATCCTTGCACGGAGACGATGACTCTCTGGCCCATACCGCAAAGGAGAAGGCCGATCTCCTGGGCTCCTTCTTTGCGGCCAACTCGACTCTGGATGACCAAGGGAACACACCGCCTACCATCCCGCAGTGTGATAGTTGTATGCCAGAACTACAATTTCGGCAATCATCTGTGCGTAAAGCACTACTTTCCTTGGACATCCATAAGTCGAGTGGGCCGGATGGCATCCCTCCGATTGTGCTAAAAATGTGTGCTCCAGAGTTGGCACCAGTATTAACACGCCTATTCCGGCTCTCCTATTCACTCGGCGTGGTACCGAATTCGTGGAAGAAACTTTGGTGCATCCCATCCCTAAAAAAGGAGATCGCTCTAACCCGTCTAACTATCGGCCCATAGCCATAACCTCCTTGTTCTCCAAAATTATGGAGACAATCATCAACTCTCAGCTCCTCAAGTATTTAGAAGAGCACCAGCTGATTAGCGACCGTCAGTACGGTTTCCGTCGCGGCCGCTCAGCTGGTGACCTTCTAGTATACCTAACTCATCGATGGGCGGAAGCAGTTGAGTCCAAGGGGGAGGCATTGGCAGTTAGTTTGGACATAGCGAAGGCCTTTGATCGGGTATGGCACAAAGCGCTTCTCGCGAAGCTGCCTTCCTATGGGCTTCCTGAGAAATTATGCGAGTGGATCACCAGTTTTTTGGCTGACCGGAGCATCAAGGTCGTTGTCGAAGGTGCGTGCTCCGACCTTAAATCTGTCAATGCTGGTGTTCCCCAAGGCTGCGTGCTATCACCGACACTGTTCCTTCTGCATATCAATGATATGATGCGAATTAGCAACATACATTGCTATGCGGATGACAGTACTGGTGATGCTACATACTCCGGCCGTAGCAGTATTTCTCGGGAACACGTCGAAGAGTGCCGAAACAAGCTTGTGTCTGAAGTCGAGAATCGACTTACCGATGTCTCGGAATGGGGTCGCCAAAACCTGGTTACTTTTAACCCCAAGAAGACACAGCTTTGCGTGTTCACCGCAAAAAAGACACCCTTTGTCGTATCACCTCGATTTGAGGATACTCTCCTGACAGCCTCAGCTAGTGTCGGAATCCTGGGAGTTGACATATCGAATTACGTTCAGTTTCGCGGTCATTTGGAAGGCAAGGCTAAACTAGCCTCCAAAAAGCTCGGTGTGCTCAGCAGAGCGAAACAGTACTTTTTGCCGGTCCATCGCCTTCAACTTTATAAGGCACAGGTTCGGCCTCACATAGAGTACTGTTCGCATCTCTGGGCCGGAGCTCCTCAGTACCAGCTTCTTCCTCTTGATCGCATTCAGCGTAGAGCGGTTCGAATCGTTGACGACCAGGCCATTTCGAAACAGCTTGACTCTTTGGCATTGCGCAGAGATGTAGGTTCTCTCTGTGTCTTTTATCGTATATATCATGGAGAGTGTTCCGACGAGTTGTTTGGATTAATTCCTGCCGCCGAATTCCACCATTGGACATCGCGTCAAAACTTGAAGTTCCATCCTCACCATCTCGATGTCTGGAAATCCACAACTGTGCGTTTCTCCCGACACTTTTTACCTCGCACTACTCTGTTATGGAACCAATTACCGGCAGGGGTATTTCCGAACGAATACGACATAGGGACCTTCAAGAAAAGAGCTTACTCATTCTTAAAAGGCCGGCAACGCAACTGCAAGACCTCTGGTATTGCAGATGTCCATGGGCGGCGGTGATCACTTACCATCAGGTGCACCTCTTGCTCGTTTGCCCCCTCTTCTATAAAAAAAAAAAAAACCATTGCCCATAGATATTAAAAAAAAAGTTGCATTATTATTTATAGGATTTTAATGTACTAGAGAAACAAACAATACTAAGCAGAAGTCGTGTTCCATTGCGTTAACTCGCAGCGCTGAAATAATAATAAATCGTCCAACCAAAGTCTAAATTAAGCAGCGCTGCAGCGAATAATAGATTATAATATATATTCGCGACGAAAACGAGCCCCGTCGTAGGTGCAATCCACTGCACTTTAGTGGAACACAAGTGACGTGGCGCATGCCTCGTCTAGCATGTTAGTGCATAGAAGTCTTTGTACATTACCCCCAAAGTCTAAACATTACAGTGACAAACCCTATTACGGCAGAAAAGTAAGGCGGTGGTACAAAATCCGAACCAGTTATTGCAGAACTACCACTTTGTACTTTGTAGTTGCTATAATAGTGACATTTATCACTTCTCTTATAATAAAAAATTATATTCAAAATACTTGTATCAGTAGGTAGATAAGACTAAAATTGGCATGAATCTAGGTCAAGGAGTGACCCAACACTTATAAATATGATTATTTCGCGATTTATATCAACCGAGATACCGGACAACGTTGTCTTACGGACAAAACCATAAATCTCCGATATCTACATTTTGTGCCCAATATTCACGAGTTATGTACCAAACACCAATTTAACTGTCGCGACGTTCTGCGTTAAAATAATAGGACAATAGAAACACTTTATGTACATTATTTATCGATATTCTTATAATAAGCCATGCCTGTGCCTTGTGACCTTGACTTCGTCTGCATGGAATATGAATATTTAACATTTTTTATGTCTACAAAATATTGCTTTTTTAGCTAAAGGAGGCCTAGTGGAGCTCGCAACAGAGAAAAAGTGAGAATATTTATTGGTTTGTAAATTGCGTCAAAATCGCTGTAGTGTTTTTTTTAAGTTCTCATATGTAAATGAATTGGACAAGCAGACTGAAGGTCGGAGATACGAATAAAACTATCTATCGAATTGTTAAGAATTAACGTGATCTTACCACGATTAGATGAAAAATTGTTAATTCGTTTGAAAAAAGTCGCGACAGCTTAAAGCTCGTCACACACGGTTAAGATACTATAATATTTGATCATAAGATGCCCTAATATAAAATATTACAGTATTTTAACGTATCACACACGGTTAAGATACGACAATATTAATCTGCGTCGTTGGTTATTATATATTATATAATATATATACAGGTTGATTAACCATAGTGATACGGCCTTACTACTTGATTTGTTAGACAGCTCCTCAGGCAACGATTTTGATATAGAATAATATGAAATATCCTTTTTAACTTATAAGTGATGTAACTAACACGACTTTATTGATGTTATTTACATTTTTTTTAATTGATGAAAATATTAAAACATTATATGTTCTTTAATAAATCAGAAATATTTTTTGAACAAATATGTTTTTGCTGACATTACTAATTTCATACTTGTGATATGAAGTTAATAACAAGCGCGATCCTATTCTCAGTTAGAACGCATAGTAACTATTATATTAAACTAGATGCACCGTGCATCCCTCTACATTATAAAAAATTTTGGTGAATCCCGTGGGATCACCTGCTTTTTCGGGATAAAACGTTGCCAAGGTCGTAACTAACGACGAATACTAACTAACTAATAACGTCCAGGTCATCATCTACTTATGTGCCAAATAATATTCAAATCCGTTCAGTAGTTTTGGCATGATTGAGTATCCAACATCCATCCATCTAAACATCCCAACTTTCGCATTTATATCATTATAATATAATAGATTATGAGACACTGCTATCACGCATATCCCGAAATAAAAACACCCTCTATTTATATTAAGATGCGAAGAAATATATATTTCGTATCTTAAGATCATATCTTAAGATATGAAATATATATTTCCATATCGTTGGGTATCTTAAGATACTAAAGGTCAAATATAATATATTATCTTAGTCGTGTGTGATGGTTCACACGATTTGTATGGTGAGCGATTTCTGAAATTTGCTTTAAGATATATTATATTATATATAATGTAATATATCTTAAAGTATATAAGATGCCTTATTAAGATAAGATGCCTTATCTTAAGATCAAATATTATAGTATCTTAGCCATGTGTGTTGAGCTTAAAAATATACAAAACTACCGATTTTTTTAATGTCGTCATTTGAAACGCGTCATCGTATCAAAAAGTGTTACGGTATCTGGTCTGAAACATTCACGCTTTGGATGAATTTGATTATGAAGAGAATCCAGAGGATCAACAGTTGGAGTTGCTACGAATATTAAACCTTACTTTCCATTTTAGTAGTAGATACATATTATATTTTGACTTGTGTGTTGTGTTTTAATATTAGAGCCTAGCACTATTAACAAACAACGGTCGTCGGTCAAAGCACCTAGAATAACCACTGAGCGTTCTGTAATGCAGTACTAAAATTGTAATTTATAGTGGAATAATCACAGACCACAGTAATACTAACAGACACGGTGTTGGGCGGGGAACATGAGGCCGCTCATATGTCTATACTATATCCCGATTCTTATTTAATTCATGTACTACATATTCTTTTCCAAAGAGTAAGTGTCGAAGTACAAAACTACTCCCCTCCAAGCAATATCGAGATAAAGTTGAAAAAGTCATCTTGCTCCCAGACTATACTGGCCGTGGCGGAGGACGCAAGTTCCCGTGGCCTGAAAATTCACGCGCGCGAATTTTTGCCTCGCCTGCCGCGCCGCCGCCGCCACCGCCAGTTCGCGTGGCCGGGCGGTTAGAGAAGCTATGCTAAGCAGATGTCGTATTCCATTTTATTAACACTCGCTGCTGCGCTGAAATAGTAATAAACCAACCAAAGACAAAAGCAGCACCGCATCATATAATTAAGCATAATATATTATTCGCGACCAAAAGGTCGTAACTGCCATGAATTTCCTGGCGCTTACACGTTTTATTCAACGAGCTTTGACGTCAGTGCAGTACATGGACTGCACTTCAGTGGAATACATGCCGTGTTTAGTACGTTAGTATATAGAATTTGATCTAATGACAGGCATTCAATCGCCCGAATATTTTATGTATCTATGCGAACTATGCCAGGTTTTATCTAATGATAAATTTTAAACGCAATCAATTTAAGTCTTACTCTCTCTCTCTTTCCGTCTGTCTCTGTCTCTGTAAACTATACCTGCTTCTATCCAGTATCAGAAGGTTATTACGATCAACCAAACTCTATCTTTGTCTTTACGACCTATGTCTACGGCTATCTAAAGAAAGTCTCTCATTTCATGTTACAGGATGTTTATCCCGTGGTGGTCCGTAACACTTTTCAAGAATAGACCACTTACCATTCTGCCAAGCAGATCGTAAAAGGCTAACGATTGGCCGAAATTGTCACTACCATTGTGACTACTAGGTGGTAGAGTTCTGCAACGGCACGGCGTGTCTGATACCACGGCCTTATCTATTACTGCTTATCAGTGCTTGTCACTGTCATGTTCTGGTTCGGAGAGTAAGGTAGCCGGTAAAATTATGCATGTGGTATTATCCACTCGCCACCCTGATACCAACATACTATTAATATCTTTAATGTATATACGCCTATGTATATTTCCAGGAAAAGAAAAACCATCACCATTTGGTAACGTTACCAGTCCCGGGCAAGACATTGCAGAACTCTGCCACGTAGTAGTCACGATAGTTCTAATATATGCAGCTATTCTTTCCCCTTTTACGAACTATCTGAAACAAAAAACGGTCTAATCTTATCCAAGACTCTAAAATACATGACGCTAGCTAATACATGATTCTAGGGGGGCAGGTGCTCCTCCCTTCCCCCCCCCCCCCTTCGGTACGCCCATGATGACGCCTATCGTTGAATGTCTCAAAATTCGTTCGGAATCACACCCACCGGCACCTAGTTCCATAATAGGATAATGCGGACCAAAATACCTTGAAAATCGATGCTCGAACATAGATACATATGAGTAAAATCGAAAGTTTTTTTCTTTCGAAGACAATTCTAACAGTAACACATATTATGACGCCTTTGACTGACATACCAGGGCCATGTTCACCAAATTCGCTAAATTTGTTATTTAAATCAAAAGTTTAGTAGGTCAATGCCAAGCGAATTATCGATTTCAGTTTCGGAATTCGTAACGATAGTGAAATATGTTCTTTTAATCCTGTTAATACATGGAAGGCAATCGTTAATGTAGAATTTTTATATAATCTGTCTTGCCTCTAATAAAATATAACTGGTCGATGTTTGTACTAATTAGATCCAAGAATTTTTATAGCGCAACAAACAAGCAGAACGCTAACGTATAAAATAATCTACAAAGTGCAAGCGACTGATACTTGAAACATTTGCTATATGAGCGGCTACACGTTTCCCGCCCTTAGAATAATAACTCTATGTTCCCGCCCAACACCGGGTCTATTAGTATTTGTGTAGTCTGCGGTGACAACGTATCATTGTTAGGTATTATTTGTGTTTATATCATCGACATAGTAATACATTGATTTCGCTAGTTTATATGCGATGGTTATCTCTTTTAATTAGTAGATCCATCTGCGTGTTTGCTATTCTTTGATATCAAAAAAACCGTAATGTAATGAACCCTCAATAACATGGGAAAAATATTTTGCATTGTTTATTAACTTAAGCTTAAACAATTAGATCTTAGTTTATTAATAACAAAAACTATAAGGTATCGACGTTAATAAGAACGACCAAGTATTGAATAGTACTCTCCCACGTAGAGTTTCGTACCATCGCACGATATTAGCGAATAAATATGGTATAGGGATCCGCCAACTGAAAAATTCTTTAATTTTGGTGATCTTTTACTCTTCCTTAACCGCAAGGATCCCGGTAAGATATTTATTTTTTACAACGCAAACCTCGTTGGTTTCAAGCATGAAGTATTAGATATAGATGGAGCTAGCACTCCTATTCATCACTTGAAACGCATATTTACTCTCCATCTCTTTTTATACAGCTGTGTTAGAAAGAGTGAGTAAGACCTCAGAAGACGACAGCAGTATTTAAAATTGTGTTTCAAGTAGGTATTTGAAGTGCTGCCTACAGATATAATACAGCTTCATGGTCTCAAGTATCTTTAAGAAACCTAGCGTTTGCCCTTGGTTGCAATTGAACCATAGACTAAACAATAAAATCTCTTCTAAGTTATACAACTGCCTTTAGCCATACACATAATAATATGCATGTGTGTATAATTATCACGTATGAATGCAGTGTGTGTGTGTTTGTTTTTTTTATATCATAAGATAGAAAACAAGCAGACGTAGACACCAAAAGATGTTAATGGTACGTTGCTATCTTGTGGCGAGATCTAATGCCACATGCATAAGTTTACCGGCTACCTTATGCTCCAAACCGGAACACGACAGTGTCTAGCACTAACGCTATTGCGGCAGGAATAATTAAGGCGGTGGTACCAGACCCGAGCGAGACAATGCAGAACTCTACCACCTAGTAAAACCTGTGTAAGATTTATTTCTATTAATCTATATTAATACTAGCTGACCCAGCAAACGTTGTTTTGCCTTACATATTAGGAATCCATAGCGGAAAAACAACGTGACACGTAATATATATAAGACTACGGGATTGTCCTTCCACGCAGCCAAAATAACATTAAACTTTATTTGGTGGTTAAGTATTGTTACGTACTCGGGTTCGCAATTGTAAGAAAACACCACTTATATTAAATCCGTGTATTTACACAATACAACACAACGTAATACTAAATACACTCTACACAATAGAACACTTGCTGTACTATCACTGAACTTAGAACACTACACAAACAAACACTTCTCGCTTCGCACTAGTCACTTGATGTATCGTTCTCGATCGCTTGATAAAAACTGACTCGTGTTTGTCAACATCTCTGTATTTATAGGCAGGGGAAAGCCCTAGCTGGATCCAGAAAAGTCTAAATGTATCGGGAAACAATGAATCACTTCTTATCGTAAACATGTTATGAGTCATAAATCCTAGTACACGCTACTTTCAACCTTATGCCATATCCCACAAAGTCCATTATGGCATAGCCCCGGTCAACTATTTGTTTGTCAACAGGAGTTTTCTAGATAAATAGCGCGCGCGCGCTCCAATTCTACACGCTTCTAGATTATTCGTAACACTACCCCCCTCTTAGTTATGTTCGTCCCGAACATCATTACTTCCATTATAGATAGCTAATCGATCAACATGAACAATCTTCATGGTTCCTCTTGGTTGCTTCTGCACTCGGTAGGTTACGTCATTGATCCGTGTGATTACTTTGTATGGCCCATCCCAACGTCGCTGTAACTTAGGTGATTTTCCTTTTCGTCGAACCGGATTATGTAGCCAAACAAGAGATCCTTCCTGAAAACCTCGATGATTGGCGTTTCGGTCGTATCTGGTCTTCATCCGCTGACTTGATTTCAATGCGTTTTCACTTATTAATGAGTGTATATCGCGTAACCTCTCACGAATGTCTTCAACATGTTCCGGTATACTTAATTGGGTCTCTGCATTCGGTGGCGGGCCTCCAGTCATTAAGTCTGCTGGTATACGTAACTGTCTGCCGAAGTTGGCATAGGCTGGCGTCACTTTTATGCTTTCGTGTTCCGCTGTTCGGTAAGCCAGTAAGAACAGAGGTATGTATTTATCCCAGTCCTTTTGGTGATCTTCTACCAGCTTGGCTAAGTGTCTTTCCAAAGTTTGGTTAAATCGTTCGACCATTCCATCAGATTGCGGGTGATAAGGCGTAGTTCTTGTTTTGTACACTCCTAATAATTTACACATTTCCTGGAATACATTAGATTCAAAGTTTCTGCCTTGGTCTGAATGAATCTCCAGCGGAACGCCAAATCTGCATATCACCTCATTGACTAATTTCTCAGCAACCGTCGTGGCTTCCTGATTAGGGATTGCGAATACCTCCGGCCATTTTGTGAAGTAATCCATCACGACCATAAAATACTTGTTTCCGTTATCTGTCTTAGGAAATGGCCCAGCCACGTCAATCGCTATCCTTTCCCAGGGGGCTCCCACGTTGTATAGTCTAAGGTTGCCTCGGCTTCTGACCTGCGGACCTTTCACTGCAGAGCATGACGTACATTTTCGGCACCAATTTTCGACATCTTCTCGGCAATTCAACCAGTAAAAACGCTCTCGTACCTTTACCAATGTTCGTCGTACTCCAAGATGTCTCCCAGAAACCCCATCATGCAACTCACGTAGTACGTCCTTGATAAGTTTTCTTGGCACGACCAACTGTAGATGATGTTCTCTTCCTGAAGGTTTTTCCCATTTGCGGTACAGTAAGCCGTTTTGCAACACAAGGCTTTCCCACTGCGCCCAATAACTTTTCGTAATGGCGCTGAAGGGAGCCAGCTCCTGCCATTCGGGCTTTTCCGTGTCTTGCTTCTTCCAATCTATTAGAGGCCGCAAATCTCTATCTTCGTACTGGGCCTCACGCATCTCATCAGTTTCCCACCTGTCATCCGTAGGCTTAGCTCGCAGTACTTGAACCCTTTCCTTCATCTCCATCCTTACACAATGTTTACAATCTTCCGCACAAGGTCGTCGTGATAACGCATCCGCATTCGAGTGAGACCTCCCACTGCGGTGTTCTATGTTAAAGTCAAACTCTTGCAATTGCTCAATCCAGCGAGCCACTTGGCCTTCCGGGTCCTTGAATTGTAACAACCACTTCAAAGCAGCATGGTCGGTACGCAGCTTGAAGGGTCGCCCAATCAGATACTTCTTGAAGTGTCGAAGAGTCTTCACTACTGCCAATAGTTCTCTTCTTGTAACACAATAGTTTCGTTCCGGCCGCGATAATGATTTGCTGAAGTAAGCTATCACAACTTCTTGATCGCCTTGCTTCTGTGATAAGATACCACCAATGGCAGTGTTACTTGCATCTGTGTCTACGATAAACTGCCCTTTCCGATCAGGATAGCCCAAAATTGGTGACTCACACAACCGCTTCTTAAGTTCATCGAAAGCTTGTTGACACATGTCATTCCAATCGAAACTCTTCTTTTCTTCAGTGAGTCTATGCAGCGGTTTTGCTATTTCAGCAAATCCTTTCACAAAACGTCTGTAGTAAGAGCATAGTCCTAGAAATGCGCGGACTTCGGTCTTGTCTCTGGGTGTTGGCCACTTCTGTACTGCACTAACCTTTTCAGGATCTGTCTGTACGCCGTTTTGTGATATCACGTGACCCAGATAGTTGACTTCCTTTCGAAATAAGTGACACTTCTTTGGGTTCAACTTTAGCCCTGCAGCTTGTATTTTATTAAAAATCTTTTCCAGTTGGTACAGATGATGCTGAAAATCTTTTCCTATGACTATTACGTCATCTAAATACACTAAGCAGGCATCGCCTACAAGTCCTGCTAGAACACATTCCATTAATCTTTCAAAAGTCGCCGGCGCATTGCATAATCCAAACGGCATTACTTTAAATTGCCATAATCCTTGTCCTGTGGAGAATGCTGTCTTCTCTTTATCATTAGGGCTAAGTTCAACCTGCCAGTACCCAGATTTTAAATCTAAAGTTGAGAACCAAGACATGCCTGCCAGAGTGTCCAAAGTGTCATCTATCCGAGGTAGTGGGTAACTGTCCTTTTTGGTGACTTCATTGAGCCGACGATAGTCGATGCAGAAACGTGTAGACCCATCTTTCTTCTTAACCAACACTACAGGAGAGCACCATGGACTAGAAGATTGCTCTATAACTCCGCTTCTTCTCATTTCATCTATCATCTCCTGCACCTCCCTCTCTTTGGCTATAGGGACACGTCTAGCTTTCTGCTTTATAGGCTGCGCATTTCCAGTGTCAATCTTATGTTTCACTACAGATGTTCTGCCTATATCTCTATCAGTTTTAGAAAAAATGTTGGCATATCGTGAAAGTAGATCCTTAGCCTGCTGCCGTTGTGACGTGGTAAGGTAGCTGCACTTGTTCACCAAATCCTTGAGTTCCTGTGGTACGTCTCTTGATGCTGTACTTCCTGTCAATGTCAGTTTCCTTAACGTCATAACTTCATCACTTTGTCCTACAATATCGCCTGCTTTAAGCACTACATCACTGTCACTCAGGTTGACTATCTGCACCGCTGCCAAGCCCTTGTCACATACTAAACTTCGGCCCGTAATACAGTATGGAATTGCTCCATTGTCCTCAATTAACACACTCCTATTACCCCGGCCTTTGTAACTGGCTGGTAAGTTCACGCGTACCAATGTCTTCGATCTTGAAGGTAAGATGGTTCTTCTAGCCACTGTTACCTTTCCTTTTGATCCCCCATCCATGAAAATTTCTACTAGCCCACATACGAAAACTCCTGTTTTGCAATCAATCTTGCAGGCATTCTTCTTCATGAAGTCTAAACCAAGTACACAGTCATCCATAATATCGGCCACTACAACGTTGTGAGTGTAATACTCGTCGCCTATTTGCATCACTACAGATGCTTCACCGAAGACGGGTATTGGCTGACCTGTGACAGACAGAAGCTTGCTTTTCCCAAAATTCCTCAATCTCAGGTTGCCATTGTCAGCTATTTCTGGTCGCACCACAGTTCGCGTAGCTCCAGTGTCCAGCGTTAAGCTGCAGTTCTTGCCATTAATCAGTCCCTTAATGGATAAACTGTTGCCGTCGCACACCTGGGATATGACAACATTTGGGGTTGTTTGTCGATCAGTCATCACCTGCTGTTTGACCTTGGCTGTTACTCGTTTCCTTGCTGGTTCAACAGGCTGTTTAACCTGCCTGCTCTCTTCAGCTGCTGGGTCTCCTGCCGCTCGCTGTCGCCAATTTACTGAAACAGTAGGTTTAGGTTTGGCTGGGCAGTTAACCCTGATGTGCCCACGTTCACCGCAGGAGTAGCACATGGGGCCCAGTCTCCTAGGTTCCACTGCCTTTACTCGAGCCACAACTTCTGTAACCTCGCGTCCCTTATATGCGTGTGGTTCGTGGCGAACGGCTTCCACCTCTAGTGCATGAGCCAAAGCCTCCTTCATTGTCACGTGGTGCTGAAGGCGAACAGCAGCACGCACTTCCAGGTCTCGAATTCCATCAATAAACGCCTGGACAATAGTATTGTTCACTGTGTTAGCGTCGGCCGAAGGATACGCCTTCCTCACAAGCTTCTCAATTTCCACGGCCCATTGTTGAAGTCCCTCGCCGCTCCTCTGTACACGGTCCTTTAATTGGGCACGGAACACATGCTCCAAGTGACGCTCACCGTAGCGAGCTTCCAATGCCTCCATCAAATCAGCAAACTGATATTCTTTAGGCATTGCATCCAACACAGAGAGCGCCTGTCCCCGCAACGCCGTACTTAGAGCTGTTAAGCAATGTTCGTCTGTCCAACCACTGGCCTTCGCTGCTATTTCAAACTGAGTGCGGTACGCACTCCATGACGTAAGACCGTCATAAGTGGGTACCTTTACCCGAGGACCCACCTGGTGAGAGCAGCTTGTAATGGCAGCACCCGACTTAACTCCCGTGATCTTCATTTTCATGACTTCCCTCTCCAGTTGGTCCATGTTTTCACTCATTTTGTCGCAGCTGGCCTCCAAGTGGTCAACCCTCTTCTCAACACCCTTCATGTCGCGCTTGACGAGGCCCACATCGCTTTTAAGCTAGTCTTGTTGCACCAGGATAACCGTCAATTTATCATCAAACCCAGATAAATGTTCCTTGATCTGTTCCCGTAGCTGCTGTTGTTGCTGAAGTTGTTCACACAGCGTTTGTTGTTGCTGTTCCTGTAGCTTTAGTTGTCGCTCTTCCTGTAACTGTTGATGTTGCTGAAGTTGTTGAATAGCTGCCAGGATGACAGAAAGATCGGTAGGGGCTGTGCTTGATGACAATGACGTGCTGGCAACACTAGCGGGTTCCTTACCTGCACGCGTCTCGGTGTCCTCTGACGCCCTCTGTGTCTCAGCTTGAGACCTGGTGGTAACACCTTCCTTCGGAATAAGTGGCATTTTTTTAACACAATTTCACTTCCGACACCAGTTGTTACGTACTCGGGTTCGCAATTGTAAGAAAACACCACTTATATTAAATCCGTGTATTTACACAATACAACACAACGTAATACTAAATACACTCTACACAATAGAACACTTGCTGTACTATCACTGAACTTAGAACACTACACAAACAAACACTTCTCGCTTCGCACTAGTCACTTGATGTATCGTTCTCGATCGCTTGATAAAAACTGACTCGTGTTTGTCAACATCTCTGTATTTATAGACAGGGGAAAGCCCTAGCTGGATCCAGAAAAGTCTAAATGTATCGGGAAACAATGAATCACTTCTTATCGTAAACATGTTATGAGTCATAAATCCTAGTACACGCTACTTTCAACCTTATGCCATATCCCACAAAGTCCATTATGGCATAGCCCCGGTCAACTATTTGTTTGTCAACAGGAGTTTTCTAGATAAATAGCGCGCGCGCGCTCCAATTCTACACGCTTCTAGATTATTCGTAACAGTATTCTTAAATTTTCAAATTTTCTGCGCAATTTTGTTAATATGTTCTTTTATAAGAACCTTCTCCTTACAATTACAGACAACAAAAAAAAATACCGAAATTGGTCCAGCCATTCAGGCGTGATGTCATGACCAAGGAAAATAGGGATTGATTTTTATAAATATAGATTACAAATGCGAAAGTTTGAATGTTTGGATAGATGTTTGTTGCTCAGTAACGCAAAAAATACCGAACGGATTTGGATGAAATTTGACACGCAGGTAGATGATGACCTGAAAAAAAATGAAAAAATATATATTTGCAAGAATATGGGTGTTACAAGTTATTAAAATAAATTAAATTACCATTATATTCTACCATAATATGGCGTGCAAACATTTTAATTTAGGTCGATTTCTTTATGATTACTACCTGAAATAGCACATATGCTTTTTGTACCGGAAAATGAGTTGTTTCACGGAATTCACCGAAAACTGTTAAAATGCAGTGGGCTACACGCTGCAGCCAGTTTAATACATTTCTAATGGATATTATTTAAAAATATTAGGATTCTACACTCTCCGCAACGAAAGTTTAAAAATAGCCAAAGTTTTGTACTCCACCGTTCACACAGTTGTCGTAAAAAGAGGTATAAAGTTTTTGCTTTACGTGTTAATATACAAGTTAGATTTATCACTGGCATGGAGGTTCCATGCCAGTGATATATCTAACTTGTATATTTTACCTTACCTTTGGGATCTAACTTTTTATTATTTGATGTTATAGTGACTACAATGGCATGCATTTAGAATAAATTTCAGCCACGATTTCAGCTATCTACTTATTTCCTTTCAAGAGATAGATCTCCGTGTCAGACAAACAGTAGAGGCATATTAATAGGGTTCCCTTTATCTCTCTTTGGCTACGGAACACTATTAATCGAAATTAATAATAACAACGCATAATTTAGACCAAGGTGACTATAAATTATTATCAATTCACAATTAGCGGATAATATTAATAATTCACAGTAAAAAAATGTATCAATAGATTGTTAAATAAGCGAAGATATTGCATCAGAAACTGTTCAGGTTATAAAGGTCATAATTATTCTTATCAAAAAATATACAATAATCTATTAGCTCTAGCGATCGCCATGTGGTCGAAACTCGACACTACATCTATTAATTTTAAAACAAAAATGTGACTCAGTTGGATCCTAAGATTTGATCATAGACTATAATAAAATGACATCAAACCAAGGAACTTATATACGATAACTGGAATTACTACGAAGCAATATTTGAAAAATAAAAATGTGCTTTATTTCGTTCTCAATAAAGTTGACATTTGTTTCTTACTTAACAGAGGGGAAAAACGTTCTGAGCAAGACAACGACAAGAGTGGATGTTGACCCTTTCTGGCAATTGCCAGTGTAAATAAAACTATCTAGATGGTAGATTTTTACATATTCAGTAATCGTTAAATCCTTTTTATTCATACACATCGATAAATAAATTAGCATAAAATGTATTGTAATTAACATAGTGAGTTCCAAAATGTGCTTATTTTAATTATTACGTAATTACTTATGCAATGCAAAAACTGTTTCTCAAATTATTAGAATTACTTAGTAGTAATTTGCAAACTACGCATGGCCACACTTATATATGGCGATTGGCACTTTATTTAGTAGAAAGAGACACACTCCACTCATGTCGTGGTACTCTTCGGAACGATTTTGAAGTACGTGTAAGCATTCCGGGTAGAATATAACTTCCTTGCATCAAACTTTAACCATAAACAAAATAGTATCTAGGTACATAAGTATGTGTGTGTGTTTGTGAGTGTGCGTGTGTGTGTTTTAATTTATTATATATATATATATATATATATATATATATATATATATATATATATATATATATATATATATATATATATATATATATATATATATATATATATATATATATATATATATATATATATAAAGTATAGGAATCATGAATAAACAATTGCAAATTATATTCGAAGCAAAAACAATTTTACATTGCAATAATAATAGCAACTGTGGGGTCGATGACTTTAATAAAGGTCTTTTATAGATTCTGTAACTACGTGGTGGCCTTTGAAACTGGGGCACTAACCTATTCCCTCAATTTAAAATTCAAATATCCACTGCAATCATGCAATAAGATTCATTAAAGATGATCTTAGGTTTTGTTAGTTGTTATTCAAATTAGCTTTCGTGCGCATCTTTGTACTTTGTAGATACCAAATTTGATGCGTCCCATTTTACCAAACATGGAAACCAATTAACCCATAATGATTAATTGTAAATTGTGTACCTTTATATTTCGTATTGGGCCAAACTCCTTTTAAAGAATAGACTATCTTCGTTGATACCGGTCATTCGTAAAATGTAAACATAGGCCATGTTAGGTAGACTCTACTAGATCCTAAATCGTTTCTCCGGGAAACGTTTCTCTGCAGAATGTGCCACCGACAAAATGTTTCGTTTATTGGTTTTTTGACGACAGAACCTTACAAGAACTACGAACGTTTCGTCGACATAATATTTCAACGAAGAAGAATTCTTCGACAAAGCTTATTTTGACATGGTTTGACATTACTTGCGATATTTTAATGATTGTACGATTTGAAAGGCTAAATGAAAAATATTTGTAAATGATAATAAAAGTTTTATTAACAATAAAGATTACCTACACAATACGAATTTTACAAAACAAAAGCACAACAAAGAACATAACTTTTATTTGCACTAGGTACGAGTATACGTTACTTAAACAACATAATTAATTTACGAATATTTTAAGCTCGAAGGAGCAAAAACTGTAGGTACCTAACTAAACATATATTTTTAACCTCAAACAGCTCCAGATTTTTAAAAAATCTGACGGAACCTTAACTGCGTTTCGATCAGTCAAGCCGTTCAAAAATTATGAGAGGTTTAAACACACACACACACATATACACAAACATACACACACACACACACACACACACATATACACAAATACACATACGCACACATAGAAACAAGGACATACGGACGTCATTATGAAAACGTTCGACGTTCGAAGGACTTCCAAACGTGGAGATCCTGGTGAAAATTCGATTTTCGAAAATCGGGTGAAAATCAGTAACTTCCTTTTACTACTAACGTAGCGGGAGGTTAAGAAATTATAGTTCATAGGACACATTATTTTGAACTTATTATATTACTTTATCGAAGAAACTCTTCGTTGTTGAAAGATTCTGTCGACGAAACGTTCATAGTTTCAGAATCAAACGTTTCAGAATCGTAACTACTATTGTGACTAATATGTGGTAGAATTCAACGGCTCAGGCTCAAGCTCCAGGTTTACAAATGGACTGGTTGAAATTGAAATTATAAATATGGCAAGCGATAGTTGATGTTATATATTTATATAAAAATAGAAAGAAAATATTGCGTAACTAAACTAAACTAAACTAAAACTAAACGATATCTATGCGCAGGTGTCCGACCATTGTTTATGCTCGGACTCTTATTGCATTTTTATTGGATAATCTTTGCGTAATAATCAATATACATATATACTTATATAGAGGTAGTCAATAAAATAGATCAAAATTTAAGTAGGTTCATTATTTTTTCATATTCGGTATCAGAATCGAGTATTAAACACCCTCCTTCAGTACATACAGTCTTTTACCAGTCATCTTAAAAGTCTTCTCTCTCTCTCTCATTTTAAAAGTGAAGCCCACGTATATAACGTGGGCTTAACCCATAAAATGAGTTTTTGAAAATGCAATCTTTAAGGCCCGGTTCCTATATCAATAAATCGACTTGTTTAAGTTACGAGTAGTAATCTTTTTTACGAAGCGTGAGATAAAATTGTCCCTATAAATGACAGATTACCAAATATCTAAACATGAAACAACTTGTGGAACCATAGACGTATATAAAGGGGGGAGGGGGGGGGGCGTGCTCACCCCAGGATGTCGGGTCACCGACTCAAAATTCTTAACTGGACACCTAAAAACTTTACAAAAATCACTGAAATCAACTAGTTCTCTAGGTACAACCGAGAAATCTATGTACCTACCTATTTCTTTTTTAGAATGAATCAAAACTTAACGGGTACTTGTTTGGTTTAGAATTATGAAATTTGGCAAAAAACAATGTCTTACAGCACATGTACATGGACCCAGGCCTCCCTGAAAAATAACTCTAGGTGTGCCAATGTGTGGAATGCCTCGTTATTATTAAATTGGTTACCCATGTTTGCTACTACTAATGACGGATTGTTGATTACAGAATCCCGAAATTAAGGGGTAAAAGAGATATTTGAAATTTAAATAAAAATTGAATTCATCGCGAATGCAGTGACGGATAAAAATTAGATAGTTAATATTCTGTAACTTCTTGCAAAAGTTCATAAAAATTCCACTAGAGCTCTAAATGTAACTAAATCTAAGTGCAGTGTAACTAAATCTAATTCAATGAGTTAAACACATTCCTAAGGATTTAAATCATTGTAGCGTAACACGATAATATTATGAAAATTCTTAGCTAGTCTGTTCAACAATTTAAATGATAAATTGTCAAGACCGCGTCGACCAAAAATACAAGAGCCATTTTGCGGCCAGAATACGGTTGTTGCTTCCTAACAGCTGTCTATACTATGGATACAAAGTGATTGTTATGCAGTAACCATCTACTCTGTTTAAATTGGGAATATCCGAAACGAAAAAAATAACACACAAAATTATATATATATATATATATATATATATATATATATATATATATATATATATATATATATATATATATATATATATATATATATATATATATATATATATATATATATATATATATATAATATGGACTCCTAAATCGCAAAATAATGAACTTGAAAACTTACAATCGTATTAAGAATCTGCTCCATTTTGTAAAATTGATTAAAACATTTTCTATATTTTTTTATATATAATCAACTTCTATCAATACGTCACCTGTGCTGAGGAATTGAGATCTTCTCACCGATCTGTCTGAAGATCAGAGGTAGATCTCTACGGAGTTACCGACCAACAAATATTATCCTTAAGACACTTCTTAAATAGTTTTTTCCACCAAAATTGTGTTATATAGTTAATCACCTTTATGCAAAAGCACAAACTGCCGGCTTTTCTCACTTGTTTGTGTTTTTATATACATTCTTATTCTACTTTAACATTTTTTTTAGATTTCATGACGCCTTCTGATCGACGGTCAGGGAAACTCGCCCATTTTTATCGAGTTATTATTGCTTTGTTATGAAATCACATTTCACAAACATAATATTGGGAAAAATAAAACCGTCGCTAGAGCCAGAAGATGTTAAACACAAAAACTATTTTCTCTCGACTTTTCTCCATAATTTCAAAAAAATGGTAACCCTAGCAATAGTAGTTACCTACTTGTATTTTAATCTGTGATTTATAGGTTTTACATGTAACAAATCCGAAACTACTAAACAACCCAGGTTGTTATATTTATTACGGATAAAGTGGTTTGTAAATATTAACTAGTATGATTAAGTACTTACAGCCTGTGATAAACTATTTAAGATACTCCAGCACCCACTATTACCATCGTTCTACCTTAGACATTTTAACTAGCTATCAATAAATCAGACAGGTGTGTTTATGCTCGTGTTTATCTGGACTTTCGTAGATCAATTTAGCTTAATAGAAATACCTTACCCTCAAATCTGGAAAACGACAAAAAGAAATACTGTAATATTATGTTTACAATAATGAAAGCAGTGTCCGAATGACATCATAGAACTCAAAACACGTACTTAGAACATAAAGGAAATTTGACCGTCATTCCCCTTTACGAGCGGAAAAACAAACAGAGTGCTAAGTGTGAGTTTTTCTTTTCGCATTCGATCGTGAGCGCGTTTCGAGTTTACTAGGAATTTGTATGTGATTTGTACAGCGCCACCTTGTGGTAAACTGGTTTCTCACGTTTACCACTAGGTGGCGCTGTACAAATCACATACAAATTCCTAGTAAATTCGAAACGCGCTCACGATCGAATGCGAAAAGAAAAACTCACACTTAGCACTCAGGCAGGTCACCGGTAGCCCGACTAACACAAAGAATAAGTTTGAGAATGACAACTGACAATTTCTTGAAAGAATCTGAAAGGTAGTGAATGCAGGCAGCAGAAGACAGATGGCGAAGATTATGGCGAGAATTGTGTTGAACCCATCCAGCTTAGTTCTGAGATGATAATACATGTAAATAATTAATAACGTATGATTGGGCAAAATCTATACAAATACTTAAATAAAATTGGAGTTCTGTTCGTAATATTAAAATAACCGGTTTTAACTAAATGCATATGGATGTATGTATAGTGTATACACGGTACACATACCAAAATAATATTTTTTAAGATTTTTGTCTTTCTGTCTGTCTGTCCGTCTGTCTGTTGGTTCCGGCTAATCTGTGGAACAGTTAGACCGATTTTGACGGGATTTTCACTTTTAGATAGCTGATGTAATATGGAATAACTTAGACTACTTTAAAAAAATCCCACGCGGACAAAGTCGCGGACACAGCTAGTAAACTATATAAACACACAATACGGAACCCACCCAATTGGTCGAATGATGAACGGCCCTAACTACGCAGTCAATAAGCTAATTGACTAAATTTGAAAAACTAATAATTTACCTTATTAGGTGTACCAAAAACTATTTATTTTTATTAAAAGGTACGACACCAAGATAAGATGGTGTTTTACCACGGTGTGAGCCATTGACCTATGACATGTCATAGGTCACACCATAGAAATATAAATATATTTCAATGGTGTGACCTAAAACTTTCAGATTTACCGAATTTGCATTTGCTGTCACGTGACTTTGTCTATTTTGCCAAATTTATGTCTCAAAAATATTATTTATATTTTATAACAAATATTTTAGTTTTGTGTTATCCCCGTATCATAATTTATCATTAAAAACTAGAATACATCCGATTCAATCTTGAGTTTACGTTTAGTTTCGATTCCCAACAGATTTTCCCAACAGAGCATATTTTGTGTGGTAATCAATTCGTGTAATTTGATCACCAGTGGCAGTACTATTTTTATGAAATGAGAAGCTTAATTTTTGGCATATATTAATTTAATTTGAATGATGATTCAGTGAAGTGCGACATCACCATCGTATAATTTCTATGAAACACGCTTATCATCTCCACTTTTTGAAATGACTAAACATCCCAGACTGTTACTAAGAAAAACCTTGAAAATCTTAAACATCGTACTATTATTTCTGATCTAATATTTTCCGGGAAAAACCACTGCGAAAATGTTGGGTTCACGGAAGAAAATATGTTTGCCAAATTTAAAATTATTTTTACAACTCGTCTACTATCAGAGTGTATTGCCAATATATTTTGCGATATTTTTTTTTGGTCGGAAGGTAATCAAATTTATTACAAGCAAACACGGTAATATAAGTATTAAAATGACAAAATACGAGGCAGATGCACATAAATTACAAATAATGTTTCCTCATTCCTTACAAAAACCTACCACTAGTTTCACTGACTCATACCGATTATTTTTACGTAAAAATAAATCTCTTCTCGTTTCTTTACACAAACAACTATAGTACAATCAGAATAGGCATGAGGTCTATTCTAAAACATTAGCGCATACCTATCCAATTTTATTTTAAGTTAATTAGTAGGATCAAGTATGGAACCCCAAGAACATGCACTAAATTTGGTACCGACAGAACCCGTATTTATTAGTCAGAATTCAGAGAAAGTTAGGTATAAAAAGTGTGCACCATCATGAACTCTACAAAATTAGATCTATGAAAACATCACATGAGATTGTTAGTTTAGCAGTAAAATGCAATTAAACACGAGAATTTCGGTTTAATTTTTCAACCATTCAACATATCATAATCAATATATTGATTTTAATGGTAGTTTAACATATGGGTACAAAGCGACACCTGAGACAGTCATGTAATGTTGCGCTACGTATTTTAAGAATTCCGTCAAAGTTCTGTCTATTCCGATTCGGGTACCTTTGTTATATAAATGTTTTTGTCTTCGAGATTTATGGGTGTACCGTGTAGGTAGTTTCTTACGGTAGTAAGTAGGTATTATATCTTAAGCTGGCAGATCTCTGCGATGTCTCGCACATGTGCAATATTTACATACATATCTTCACGCCAGATCCCTTACGGGATAGGAAGAGAGAACCGAGTGCCATACATCACGACCCTTGCAGGTTTGTTTCGCTTCCTCCACATTCATCACTCTCTTCATATACACACCCGGTTGCGAAAACTCTTGACACCACCTTCGGACAGAACTCGATCAATCTGATCATGGTATGTCAGTCTTGATCTTCCCCGGTACCTACATCCTTCCACATTCGCATTGTGTCTTCATATCTGTTTTGTTAACCTTTCATCTACCATTCTTTCTACATGTCCGAACCAACGGAGCATGCCCTTTCTCATTTTTACACCGACACTTTCTTTCAAGTCTAACCTCTCTCTCTCTTCTCTCTTATTTCTGCAATATTTACTTAACTTAACTAAAAATAGGTTTAAACGATATCGATTTTGTTTATATTTTTAAACCATTCAATATTTTGTTTTTATTTTGAAATTAATCTCTTTTTAAAAAACTTAACTCGTATCTCTACGTTTACCTATGCGTACGAGTCGCTATAAAGAAGATAGGAAGATGCTATCGGGTGCATCGAATGCAATGCATGTTTTTTTATCGAAATTCTAGTTTCATATAATCAATTTAGGTTAGGTAACCTTCTGTTTCATGTGCATTATTCGCAGGTCGTCTTTATTAGAATTGCAAAGAACATGAAGCAGCAATACTTCAATACTTTAATTTTGTATTAAGTGTATCTTGGAGCTGCTTTCAATTTCACCAAACATTACTAGGAACCATCTGGACAAACAACACTGCACTCAAATCGTTCCATCTGTCGGGATCTATATCAGGTCAACACACACACATCTCAAACTTATACATCTCGTTTTTGCGACGAAATTTAAACATGTTGTTGTCTAATTATATTTTAATAAATAAAATATATTGCTGAGTTATTTCAATAAATAAATATCAAGTGGCGGTTGGGTCCCTTTCGAAGTAGGAAGACTTAACCGGAACGTCAAGTCTTTCCGAAACGGCCCGAACAATATTTGTAAATATTTTTTTAGTATATTTTGTAGATATATGAGAACAGGTAGGGTAGGTAATAAGCACATCACCAGCCAACTCCAGATTGCTACTAAGATTTTTACAATAACAATGTTCGATCTAAAAATCGAAATATAGCTGCGCCAGCCCTGTAATAGAGCAAAAAACGTTCTAGTGGCTCTAAGCGCCAGTGTCACTATTCACGCAATAAAACTTCAATCGAATCGAAGCGTTTAGGGGGCTCCTACCCACATAAACACGGTCAACGTCGTGTGGTGCTACGACGCGACGCGGCATAATGTGTAAGAAAATGTGTAAGAGACCTAAACGCTACAACTCAATTGAAGTTTTGTTCGTTAATACATGATGAATGCAGTAGCAAGAGGCGCTAAGTGTCAAACGCAAGAAACAATTTAAAGATTAAATAGCGCCTTGACAAAAACGATAGGCATCGTGCGGGTTTATACACTTGCATCGTCTTTTAACCTGCAACGCAAAAAAGTTGTTACAAGTTTGACCTCTGTGTGTGTGTCTGACTGTGTGGCACTGCAATTTTTAAATCGATTTGGATGCGGTTTTTAAATTTAACATCTGTTTTTAGTGGTAGCTCTTAGGTATGTTTTATCAAAATTTATTCAGCCGTTTCAAAGTCATCAGCTCCTTTTCTACTTTTTTTATAAGATATAGCACACAAGCATATGAATCTCCTGATTGAAAGAGAAACCATTACCTGTAGACACCAAAGATATTAATGGTGCGTTGCTATCCGTGTGGCGGGATGGCAATGCCACATGCATAAGCCTACCGGCTACCTTACCCTCCAAACTAGAATACAACAATGACAAGCATTGACGCTATTGCGGCAGGAATAGGTAAGGCGGTGGTAACATATACCCGAGCGAGACGTTGCGGAACTCTACCACCTAGTAGTCACTATGGTAGTGACACGTATAGCCAATCGGTCACTTTTTATGACTTGCCTGCAGAACGTCAGTTGGTCTATTCTTAAAAGGAGCCCCGACCAACACGGGGAGAATACTTAATGAAAGGAATTAAGGAACTGGTACAAGTCTGATCGACACGTTTGGTACTCTGTAACTTCATGATATTGCAAAGATATATAGTAACTTAATAGACCTGAGGCTCCAGAATTGCTACTCGAAGATAATCAGTTCTTTTTCTTTTTCTACAAATGGAGCACATGAGGCAAGAAGATGGTTTTATAATAAAAAATGTGCACAGGACCTTTAAATGTTTAATTTAGAGTTATAATTAGTGAAAATATGAAATTTCCTCAGTACCTATTATTCTGAGCGGTAAACAATGAACGTAGATACATCTATGCGCGGTGTCCGTACTAAACGTTTTTATTGGATAACCAGCTGACCCGCGCAACTTCGTCTGCGTCACATAAGAGGGAGTAGGTCTTAACGACCTATAATACCATTCTAGAGGAACAGTTGTAACTTTCTTTAATTAATCCACGAACCACATTGAAAACTATTGAAACAAACAATCATACTACAGTGCTAATTAAATCCAGGAGAGTTTGTACCTGTCTGCTATGTTGCAGGTACATTCATTTGAACTTTGAAGTTTATGTTTTTTTAAATATTTACGGTAAGAGTGTAATAAAGCTTATTATATAGCCATCCCACTACGATCAAGATCAGTAAGACTGAAATTATAGTAAAAAAATGTAAGCGGTTGATCCTGCGGGCCATACCTTAAACTTTCCGCTTAATTAAAGTAATTTAAACCCAAGAGTAAAAACTAAAAGCATAGATTTTTTCAGTTTAAACATCAATTTTGTTAAAAGTAACTGATTGCCTTAGCTAAATAACTTATAGGTTGAAAAATTTCGAAGGAATGTTAAAAAACTTTTTTTTTTCAAAAATTTTATCATTGATGAATGACAAACAAATTGACAGATTTTGATCCTATTTTTGGGGGCTTTTTCAAAATTGCTCAAAATCTCCCGAGCCGACTAAGTTCAAATTTTTAGGGACTCTAAGTTGAGTAGAATTCAATCGAATGCCATCAACCGCGTTTCGATTGGTCCAGCCGTTCAAAAGTTATGATATGTTTACATACACACATACACACACATACAGACATACTGTCGTCATCGTAAAAATATTCGGAAAGGGTTCCTTCGACCTCAAAACGTGGAGATCTGGTAAAAATACGATTTTCAAAAATAGGGGCAAAATCAGTAATTTCCTTATCTACAGCGTAGCGGGAAGTTAAAAATACCACAGGAACTTGAGCAATAAAGGAATGTTGGGTAATTACACTACTGGGATGTCAGTCGATGTATAGTTTGCGCTATCTCCTGGAAGTTTACTCAGTATTCTGTCATTAATTTCGTCAACACTACTATTTCTAGCCGCCAATATTGCCCTTTGACACATCCGCTGGTAGTTGTTTTCGACTATATGCGGCATCAAGGGCGGATCCAGCCTTCGGGTCAACGGTCACATATTTGAGGTTCAGTCAAGTTAGGCTCTAATCCTTATTTGTTTGCAATAAATCCACACTTGTTCGGCATGCTTTCTCGCAGAGCTGCCTAGCACGCATGCACGCCTCGCGCGGTGCTTGATAATAATATTATAATTCTTTAAACTGTGCTATCTCCTATAGTGCGCACGGAACTAGTTGACCGCGCCTTACGTATTACGTATTACGTATGGCGCGGCCAACTAGTTCCGCGCGCACTATAAGTTATTGATTGAAATCAAACGAATCAAGCGGCGATTTCATTCAAAATTAAATACTTGTTAATATCATGTTTATTAAAGCACCGTCGCAAATATGTAATGCATTATTTTACAACTTTTTTTACAACTTTTTAAGATGAACAATTCGCTCATACATGATTTTTGCGTAACTAACCGTTAACGCAGCGCACGCCAGGAAAGCTCCCAAGCAAAAAATCCCCGTTTCATTTTTCGTTGATAATCCGATCCGATGTTGGTCGTAACGTGATGTTATATAGTCTACTAGCTGTTGCCTGCGACTTCGTCCGCGCGGACTTCGTTTACTCCGCACTGCTCCTCCCCTGTAGGTGATAGCGTGATAATATGTAGCCTATATGTTGACTCGACCTGTTAGTAATATTCATGCAAAATTTGAAGTAAATCCATGCAGTACTTTTTGAGTTTACCCCGGACATACATACAGACAAACAGATAAACAGACAAACAGACAAAAATTCTAAAAACTATATTTTTAGCTTCTATATCGATTGTAGATCACGCCCCAAGTATTCTTTTAAAAAAATATTCAATGTACAGTTTTGACTTTCCTACGATTTTATTATATGTATAGATAACCTTCCTTGATAAGCAGGCTATCTAACTCAAAAAGAATTATTCAAATCGCTTCAGCAGTTTTCAATATTAGCGCGTACAACCAAACAAACAAACTCTAAAATTGTATAATATTAGTGTAGATAAGTGTAGATTGGGACAAAATTTACCTTCCTATTGTTTTACATATTCGGTATCAGAATCGAGTTCTGAACACTCTTTTTCAGCATGTACATTCCTTTAACAGACAACCCGTATACCTAGAGAGGGACCGGCGGGGTGATCACGTAACTCGCAATGCGAAATTATCGTGATTGTTAAGTTATTGCAAGACACATAACAGCCTTGTACATTAGTGGTAGTCGTTGCCGCTTGATTAGTTTTGATGCTGTGACATTGCAAAAAGAGATGCACTTTTTGCATGTGCAGTGACCAGCAAGCAATTGGCGACGTTTTTGATGATTTTTTTCATTACGTTTAAGAGTCATCGCTGATCGCTGGCGAATTGCAAACGTTAGATGATACGCCTACGGGGAAGGGATCAAAAACTAGCAGAAATAATCATACGTAATAAATGAATAGCGCAGACTCAAGGGCTAATGTCTGGTGATGGGCTAACTACCATGGGGCAAGGGCTTATAGTTATCTATAGCTTTGTTAAATGGGGGTTTTCAGGGGTTCTGAAATGTACAAGCTAATGCTTTGTTATAGGGGTGTCCAAGCTAAAGCTTTGTTATGGGGGTATTCAAGCGTTCTAAAATATACAAGCTATAACTTTGTTATGGAGGGTGTCTAAGAGTTCTAAAATGTACAAGTTATAGCTTTTTATAGGGGATGTCCAAGGGTTCTAAAACGTACAAGCTGCAGCTTTGTTATGGAGGGTGTTCAAGGGTTCTAAAATGCACAAACTATAGCTTTGTTATGGGAGGTGTCCACGCTTTCTAATATATATGTACAATCTATAAGTTTGTTATACAAGGTGTACCCCAAACTTCAAAACGATGAAAAAATGATTTAAATAATCATGGATATGCAGATACGAATTCTGAATATCTACATTGTATGCGCGGAGATCCGGAGACCCTAACGTCTCCTCCCCTCCCCCCCCATATACGATCATGATTACTACTGGATTAAGCAGCCAGTAATAGTTTCTTTCAAAGTTTAATAAAAAAGTACAGGAATATAATGTAGGTGTAACACGAGTCGACACAAGAGCGTTAGCCGTCCATGGCCGGAAATCTATGGACCTGTGACCTCATTACAACAACGAGCCATTGCCATTGACCTACTGGAAATTCATCCAATTACGCACTATTACGGTTCCATGACATAAAATTATTCAATTACAATAAGAATACACCAATCTACTTTAATTCGTCTGTTTTTCTCTTTATAATAATTTCGTGGTTTTTCTGGATCTCTGTGTTAATTTTGTCTATTTTCAAACGACAAAAAACAGAGATAATCAGCTTAATACATTTTTTAGAGAAAAGGGGGCAAACGAGCAGGAGGGCACCTGATGGTAAGTGGTCACCGCCGCCCATGGACATCCGCAATATTAGAAGTCTTGCAGTTGCGTTGCCGGCCTTTTAAGAATTAATAAGCTGAGAAGAGAGTAAGAAGGTCCCCAAGCCGTATCCGTTCGGAAACACCCCTGTCGATAATTGATTTCACAACAGAGCAGTGCGAGGCAAAAAGTGTCGAGAGAATCGCACAGTTGTAGATTTCCAGACATCGAGATGGTGAGGGTGGAACTTCAAATTTTAACACGATGTCCGATGACAAAATTTGGCGCCAGGAATTAATCCAAAGAAAAACTCGTCGGAACAGTCATTATGATGAATACGATAGGAGAAGCAAAATGAACCTACGTCCCTGCGCAAAACTGAACGTAATTCGATATGTTGACTCCCAGAATTCTGACACTAGCTGAGGCTGACAGGAGAGTTCTTTTATAGAAGAGGGGTATAGTAAACGATCAGGGGGTGCACCTGATGGTAAGTGACCACCACTGCCCTTGAACATATGCAACTAATTCGATATGTTGACTCCCAGAATTCTGACACTAGCTGAGGCTGACAGGAGAGTTCTTTTATAGTAGAGGGGTATAGTAAACGATCAGGGGGTGCACCTGATGGTAAGTGACCACCGCCGCCCTTGAACATATGCAACTAATTCGATATGTTGACTCCCAGAATTCTGACACTAGCTGAGGCTGACAAGAGAGTTCTTTTATAGTAGAGGGGTATAGTAAACGATCAGGGGGTGCACCTGATGGTAAGTGGACACCACCGCCCTTGAACATATGCAACTAATTCAATATGTTGACTCCCAGAATTCTGACACTAGCTGAGGCTGACAGGAGAGTTCTTTTATAGTAGAGGGGTAAAGTAAACGATCAGGGGGTGCACCTGATGGTAAGTAACCACCACCGCCCTTGAACATATGCAATACTGGGGTCTTGCAGTTGCGTTGCCGGTCTTTTAAAAATGAGTATAGCTCGTTTCTTGGAGGTCCCTAAATCGTATTCGTTCAGAAACATCCCTGCGGGTAATTAATTCCACAAAGAAGTAGTGCGAGGCAAAAAGTGCCGACAAAAGCGCACGGTTGTGGATTTTCAGACATCAAGGTGGTGACGATGGAACTTTAAATATGGAAGTGATGTCCGATGATGGAATTTAGCGGCAAGAATTAACCCGAACAACTTTTCGGAACACTTCCCGTGATAAATGTGGTAAAAAGTGCAGAGCGAACCTACGTCTATGCGTAACGCTAAAGAGTCAAGGCAGTTAGAAATAGTCTGGTCGTATAGAGATATGAACAGTACTCCATGTGAGGTCGAATTTGGGCCTTGTAAAGTTGGCGGCGATGGGCTCGCACTACACCAAGTACTGCTTTGCTCTGCTGAGTACACCAATCTTTTTGGAGGCTAGTTTAACCTTTCCTTCCAAATGAGCGTGGAACCGAACGTTGTTTGATATATTGACTCCCATAATTCCAATACTGGCTGAGGCTGTCAGGAGAGTGCTCGCGAATCGAGGTGACACGACAAATGGTGTCTTTTTTGAGGTGAACGCGCAAAGTTGCGTCTTTTTGGAGTTACATGTAACAAGGTTATTACACCAGTAGTGGGAAATTGGAATTGGAGTCCCAAGGTAAACACTTTGGGACCCCAATTCCATTTGCTTCCTCTGTTAAATATCTAGGGGTTACCATAGCTGCGGATTTATCTTGGGATTTACATATAAATCAGATCATTAAAAGAATACACTACGCACTTCACTCTTTAGAGCGCCTCCAAAATTTTCTACTCCTAAAAACTAAAATTTCCTTGATGCAAACGCTTATTTTACCGAGAATAGATTATGCAGATTCATGTTTCTAGAACGCTACAGAAGTGCTTGTGGATAAGCTCGAAAGGCTACAAAATACCTGTATTCGTTACATATTTGGTCTTCGAAAGTTTGACCATATATCCAAGTTTAAAACCCAACTTAAGTGACTCCCGATACGTTTGCATAGGAACCACGGAATTTTCTGTAGTAGGAACACTCATTTTCTTTGCTTACTCTATAACAATTTATTTAACCCTTCTTCTCCCGCTTACCTACGCGATTCGTTTAACTACTTACACCCACCTGATTCTACTTGTAGGTCTAATGTCAGCAATGTTCTCCGTTTTCCATCTCATAAGGCAATCTATTAAGGCAATGAGATTTTGGAATTCATTACCACTTCAAGTTCGCATGAGACAAATTCTTTTAATGCAATCATTATTTGTCTATTTCACATTAATATAATTTTTAATAGATCTTCTGGATCTTACGAATTCCTAATTTCAAGCAATACGTACTCATCTCGAGAGGTTAATATAATTTTTAATGTTTCACAGTAGTATTATATATTTTTTTGTTTTCTTTTTATTTCTAGTAGATAGCTAAATAATTTAATAGTACCTGTCTTTATTTTACTGAGGTACTTTAGGTTTATTAATAGATGTGTATTATATTTTTAGTATACTGTACACTTCGACTTACATTTATGATCAAGTATTTCACTTTACCGCGTTAGCTGTAAGAAATCTCTTTTTTTTAGAGATAAACTCGCCTTTTTACCTTTTTAAAAATATCGCTTGCTGTATTTTTTTTTTTTGATCTGTTGTGTTCAATAAAGTATTAAATAAATAAATAAGGTTTTGACGACCCCATTCCGAGACATCGTTTAGTCGATTCTCGAGTTCAGACACAAGCTTGTTCCGGCCCTCTTCGACGTGTTACAAAGAAATACCGCTACGCCCGGAGCAAGTAGCATCACCAGTACTGTCATAGCAATGTATGTTACTAATTCGCACGATGATAGCACACAGCCTTGGAAAACACCAGCATTGACAGGTTAGAGATTGGAGTATGCGTTGTTGACTACGACCTTGATTCTCCGATCAGCCCAAAAACATAACTGGTGATACGCTTGCATAATTTCTCGGAAAGCCCACAGGAAGGCAGCTTCGAGAGAACCGCTTTATGCCATACCCGATCGAAAACCTTCACTATGTCAAAACTAACTGCCAATGCCATCCCCTTGAACTCAACTGCTTCCGCCCATCGATATGTTACATATATTAGACTGCGACGATAATCCTACTGTCGGTCGCTAATCAGCTGGTGCTCTTCTAAATACTTCAGGAGATGACAGTTTAAATGTGTCTCCATGATTTTGGAGAACAAGGAGGTTATGGCTATTGACCGATAGTTTGACGGATTAGAGTGATCTCTTTTTTTAGGGCTGGGATGCACTAAAGCTGTTTTCTGTAAATTCGGTACCACGCCGAATGAATAGGAAAGCGGGAATAGGTGCGTCAATACTGGCGCCAACTCTGGAGTGATTTCTCTTTACGTCAAACCGGATTATGTAGGCAAATAAAGAGATCCTTCCTAAAAACCACGATAATTAGCGTTTCGGTCGTATCTTGTCTTCATTCGCTGACTTGATTCTAATGCATTTTCACTTATTAATTAGTGTATGTCACGAAACCTTGCAAGCATGGCTTCAACATAATCCGGTATACTTATTTGAGTCTCAGAATTTGTCGGTGGGCAAGGCGTTACTTTTATGCTTTCTTATTCCGCTGTTCGGTAAGCCAGTAAGAATAAAAGTATGTACTTATCCCAGTCTTTTTGACCTTCTGTTTGGGTTGAGCCTGTTCTGTGAATGCAATAGGTTTCCTCTAACAATTCGTAATAAACATTGTTATTAAATCGCAGTTGTTAAAACAGGTTTTTGGTCCAAATGTCTAGGAGATTTTGAATATTTTATTATTAGCACTTGCTTATTGATTGAGACACAGAGATTTCACCAGAGATTTTGCGTATGGTAAGCAAACAGTATCAGCAAACGTACAATAATTATTGTACGCGCACCATAATTTAATGTTTTTCTTAATTTTCAAACCTAAGCGTACAATCTTGACAAAAAGCATAATAATTTCGAATGATAGCAATTTTCTATATAAAAAATTGATAAAACTATTTTTTTTAACATGACACTGGGTGCCTAAATGTTTCCTGATATCAATCGCTCTAGGACTCTTGCAAACCCTCCCCCCCCCCCCCCAACCCCGTTAAAACTTTATTGTTTACTTACATTTACACATACATTTTCAATAAATAATGTCTTAATATAGAAATTAAATTTAACTTTATTAGTGTACAATAATTTTGTTAAAAGTACAATAATTTTACGGATCTGGCTCAATAATAATTTATCGCGGATCTGCTAACACTGTAAGCCTCTGTATTCTGTAAGCAAATTACAATTGACATTTGACCTGCGGTAGTAGTAGATGTTCTGTGCATTTGACATTGACAATGACAGATCAGAATTCTCCACTCCAAAAAATAGTAATCGAAATTCGAAGCTTAATAATCATTTAATCATTTTTAACGTTGTTACTGACTGACTACTGTTTTAGATATAAAGAGTTAAATATATAATAGAAAATTAATCACACATTTGTATTATTTATGGTGTAGATAATATGTGTATTACTATTCTTCAGTCATAAAGTTTCTGTATATAAACTTTTACGGTGAATATTCCGGTGAATATACTTTCTTGACAGATTTTCGGCCCTAACATGA
The DNA here is from genome assembly GCA_036924255.1 of Apodemia mormo. Lineage (NCBI taxonomy): Eukaryota > Metazoa > Arthropoda > Insecta > Lepidoptera > Riodinidae > Apodemia > Apodemia mormo. Next base: position 8,504,455 of record JAUPFN010000007.1, on the reverse strand, counting down.
ATTCTGAAAAAAGAAATACTCGTGGAAGAGGACGAGGTCGAGGCAGAGGCAGGGGAAGGGGTCGGGGTCGTGGCAGAGGCAAAAAAGTCCCAAAAGTAATGTCATCCGATGAAGAAGAATGTTCTATTGAAGAAACTACCCAAGAACAAGAAGAGCCTGTAGCTGAAGAACCTAAAGAAGAAAGTAATAATGCGGAGCCTCCCAAACGTAAGTTATCATTCACAAAATTGACCTAATTCCAATTAGAGAGTCCAAAACTTAATTATCTCAATAAAATTTTAAATATTGTAGAAACAATGAAAATCATTAAAAACATTTAAATTAAAAATTTATAAAAAATCAATTCTTAGTAAATAATAAACACATTTAATTTGTTGAAGATTAAAATTGAATAAGTATATAATTTCTAATTAATTCTGAAATTATATCTCCAAGTAATTGCAGATTTCTTTATTTTAGAAGGTATGTAAAATCATTAGGTTTACAATCATGCTATGCTTCAAGCAGTGAGACCGACTAAAACTTTTAGAAATTTTTGAAAGATCTGCAAACAAAAATTAAGACTATATGATTTGGTTTATTTGGCTTATGGGTTTAAATCATGTGGGCCCTTGCAGCATAAAACTTTGATTAAATCCTCAAAGAAAGTCCATTAAATTTTCAGTTGAAGTTCCATCAGATATATCACAATTGGAAGCTCCAGTATTTACAACTATTCCACGCCGACCTCCTGAACCTATGTTAAGGCTGGACTGGAGCCATCGAGCCACGCTGATAGGTGAAAAAGTACTCAATCCTATGATATTCTGCTGCGATATTTGCTCCAAGCCTATACTCATCTATGGTAGAATGGTAATAAATGTTTCTTTTCTCTGAGCTTTAATGTTGCCGCTGGATAACAATTTTAAAATCATTATTAAATATTAGATTATTTTTGAATTAATAAAAAAATTAAGTTTTCAAGACTGAAATATAAGCAGGCTCCTAGGATTGAAACCTCTGATTATGAATTTAATGTGGCAAGATTTTCATGGAACTCCACAATTAAAAATTGTTAAAACAGCATAGTTAGGATGACTACTTATTAGATTATACATCCACAACTATTTTGTTTGTCATATAATAGGATAACAAACATGCACATGATGGAAATAATTGATGACAAAAGAACCATTGTTATAGTTGCCAAAGATGTTAACAGTGAGGTGCTGGATTCTGGGTGGTGGGATGATAATGTGACATTCATAAATTTGCTGGCTAACTTACCTTCGAAATCAAAAGACAGTAGTGATGGGCATTGATACTTTTACAACAGAAATAAGCAAAGTGGTGGTACTGTAATACCTTTATGGTGTTACATGCATAATATTGAATACTGGTGGCTTTGTCTACTTTTAAACATAGAACATTGTCTAGGTTTTCGATTTAAATGTCGTTATATTAACCCAGCTAGCTGTTACAGTACCATACCCAGGCATGAGCTTGTAGAACTCTACCAACAAGTATTCACACATTTTGGCTAATTGTTTGTCTTTTATGTAACGCCAGGTAGAATAGCAGATCGTCTATTCAACAAATCACCAAACTAATCCCTAACTATGCTTTCTATCTATCAAAGAGGGCTATGCCACACTTAGCCACACTACTGGCCATTGTGCATAAATGTATAGTGGCTATTTCTGCCAACCCAGCGCATTGCAAAGGTTTCCTAACTATGCTATAAAGGAAAATCTTACAAATGTTATACTTAGGTTCAGGATAACAAACCAGCAAATCAATTAATCTTAAATATGAGAAGAAAAATAATTATCGCTTATTACTAGGGATGACTTTAGCAATATTATGTGCAATGAAAAGTAACTGTTATCTTAAATCAATAAATTATTAAGTGAAGATATATGTTATATGGATAAATAATATATAAGTAATAAAAAACAAAGATTTACAAATACATATAATATAAACATCTATGTTCTTGATGTAAGCAGTTGCCTTTGTTTGAAATCAAGCTCTGATGGGATTTTCATTGCAAAAATTTGAATTATTTACAGCTTTTTTTCAATTATGAATCTACTATTTTCGATATTTTAATAATTTTCAGATACCATGTAAACATGTGTTCTGTCTATCATGTGCCAGAGCAGATCACACACATTGTCCTCGCTGCAGAGAAAAGGTATGGGTTTTGCTGCAGCCTTTGTCTCATAAATTATAAGTCAGTTGTATGTTATCTGTTATGCTGTTTATGCATTCTCAAGTTTAAATTCTTTATTTGCACAAAATAGGGATTAAAATGAGGTATATGTTGTCTATAAAATCAATACTTTGTACTTTTTGTCTGAATGAAAGCAAGTGAGACAATTTTGGTCTCACCAACAGTAATGCTACATGAGCGCTTTATGAATGGAAGTCTTGTTCCAAACAAAATAGAATTAATAACTAAATTGGTTGTAATTAGAAAAAAAGAAGCAAATAAACACTAAGACATAGCAAAGAATACCTTTTGAATTCCAAAAGAATAAATTGATATAATGTAACGGTTTGTTTATTATCTATTATATTAGTAGATTATGGCAATATGAAAAAATTGTAACACATATTTATTGTAACACATATTCTATACCCAATAACACTAAAATGGCCTAGATTTATAATAAATGCATACTTTCCATGAAGTTAAGGGTCTAGAATTATAAAAAATGCATACTTTCCATAAAGAAAAAGCTTTTGCTGAAATCCATATCCTTAGATCATAGTTTGCTCATACACACCTCGGTATAATTTTACGAAGTAAAACTTAACTCAATTTAAATCCCTCCTTGCTGACTGATCTGTTAGTTCATACACCACATCATAATGACTCTTGTACTGGCTGTAGACAGATTGCCTTTGAAAACAAAGTATACTTTTATGGAGTTATAGAACAGAAAGAATTAGATTTGATATACAATATAACAACAAAATAAGCTGCTCATTAAATTCTGTCTGTCTGCTATTTGTTGAATAATCTTCCTGATAACAAAAATAATTATATGAATCTTTTTAGAATAGGGTAATTCCAATTAATTTTTTGTTTAAACCAGTCTTCATGACCCATTGTAAATCAATCATTATTTTTAGTAGTGGGCTTATTCAAAAAACCCCAAATTACATTTTTAAATCATAAGATAGTAAGTAGATGACTCTCCTGTATTAATGGAAACCATCGCCTATAGACATCAAAGATGTTAGTGCTGAGCTGCTATGTGGAGTGGTATAAGCATGGATATAATGTAGCATGCATAAGCTGGATTGCCATCTGAACCTCCAAGTCAGTACATTACAGTGATAAACATTGATGCTATTGTGGCAGGAATATGTAGGGTGATTCCAGACCTGGGCAAAATCACGATAGTAGTGATTTGCATAGCCAATCTTTCGCCTTTTACGAACTGCCTGACAAGTTGACCCATGGTCTATCGTATATAAGGGGCCCGGACCAATACATTTAGAAACTCAACAGTTGTCAATTTTAATAACACGTATTATCTGCAATAACAGAGACTTGAAGCTGTAAAAACAGATTCCTTTATATAAGAAAGCAAGAAAATAAACTAAAACACGTTTTTCCCCATGTTGGTTCCGGGAAGAATAGGCTCCTTTGAAGAATATGCCAACTGCCGTTCTGCCAGGTAGGTCGTAAAAGGCGACTGAGTTGCTATTTGCGTCACTACCATCGTGACTACTAGGTGGTAGAGTTCTTCATCGGCTCGACCGGGTCTGGTACCATCACCTTACCTATTCCTTCCGCAATAGCGTCCGTGCTGGTCACTGTCGTGTTCCGGTTTGGAGGGTAAGGTAGCCGGTAAACTTATGCATGTGGCATTAGACATCGCCACAAGATAGCAACGCACCATTAACATCTTCAGTGGCGATGGTTGACTCTTTCCATCAGGAGACCCATCTGCTTGTTTGCTATCTTATGATAAAACGTTTATGTAATAATCTCGCTTTTAAAGTTTAAAACAAGTTAATTCCTGTTATTTAATTTACAACACTGTGCCTTTCATTTTTTGCAAATTCATGATTATAATATTATATCTTTTCTACATGCGATGATTTTTATCAATAGATATATTTCTCGGTTATGGTTTCAGGTGTTAAGAGTGGAACAAACTGGATTAGGAACAGTTTTCATGTGTACCCATTCTGGAACAAGATATGGTAATACTGGATGCAGGAGGACATATTTGTCACAGGTAATCTATGTTCTTGCAATTTCTTTACGATATCAACCTTGTGTTTTAAGTACATGCTCAAGAGGTCCTGATATAGGACTCTAAGCACAAGAAAAGTAATAGTAGTATATACAGTAGTTACACTCACTCAAACGACGATAAAACTGGAATCTGTAAAATGTATAAGTGAAGTATCTTCACGCCCGTATCCCCGAAGGGGTAGGCAGAGGTACAACAAGTGCTCCCACGATTAGCCCAAGATACTTGGTCCCACAAATGTGATAGGTGGCAAGCCTATCGCCAACCAGACACTTTCCAATCCCGGGCAATGTTGTGTTTATCAGAAAACTGAAAATACAATTTTTTATGTGAAGTTTTATTATTAACTAGCTGTTGCTAGCGACTTCGTCCGCGCGGACTGCGTTTACTCCGCACAGCTTCTCCTCCGTAGGTTATAGCGTGATAATATGTAGCCTATATGTTGACCCAACCTGTTAGTAATATTCATGCAAAATTTGAAGTAAATCCATGCAGTACTTTTTGAGTTTACCCCGGACAGACATACAGACAAAAATTCTAAAAACTATATTTTTGGCTTCGATTTCGATTGTAGATCACGCCCCAAGTATTCTTTTAAAATAATATTCAATGTACAGTTTTGACTTTCCTACGATTTTATTATATGTATAGTTATTTTTTTACAGAGAGATCTTCAAGCTCACATTAACCACAGGCATGTGTCGTCGGGAATGTCCGAGAGCAAGCAAGAGCCTGAACCACCACCTGCATCTGTTGCTATCGTCAAACCTTTACCGGTAATTTAAATATGTGAATAATAAAACTATTTTTAGATCTTTAAGAAATTAATCCATCATATGCAAAAATTACTCAAAAATTACAATTAATTATACAAAGTGATTGTGATTGGTAATATGTCAACAAAATAGTTATAGAGGTTGAGTGTGAAGGTTTATTTGGATTGTTTTTAAGAAATTGCTTATAAATTGCCTCTACTTTCTTCGAAAGATAAAGGGTGTTATTTTAATTATATTTTCGTGTCATTACTTTTATTTTATGTAAGGACTGGTTTGATAGTTTTATAATAATTGTATATGTTAGTATTGCCCAAGTTTTCACTTACTGTTGTAATCAGCACTCTATATAAGACACAAAAATTGACCAAGAATGGACTCCTATACACATCTATGCTGACAGCAGCACCGATTTATTATTTAGCAAAGATTTTAAAGAAATAAACATATAAATCGAAAATTGATTTGTAATGTTAAGCATTACCGAAACGAAATCGATATAATATTTTCAAATGAATTTCAAACAAGTTGAAACTAGTCGAGTGAGCTAAACACAATTGTTGTTGTTGTTGCGACAGGTTGGCGGCGGCGGGGTGCCGCGGGTCGGGGGCGGCGGAGCAGTCGCCGACCCGCGGGCGCACGCCGCGCCGCCCGACCACAGCCGCGCGCGCACCAACCTCATCACCGTGCCCATACACGACCAGCCGGACTCGCACAACTACTACAGCTACTACCAGGTAACGGGAGACACGCCGCCCGCCCGACCACAGCCGCGCGCGCACCAACCTCATCACCGTGCCCATACACGACCAGCCGGACTCGCACAACTACTACAGCTACTACCAGGTAACGGGAGACACGCCGCCCGCCCGACCACAGCCGCGCGCGCACCAACCTCATCACCGTGCCCATACACGACCAGCCGGACTCGCACAACTACTACAGCTACTACCAGGTAACGGGAGACACGCCGCCCGCCCGACCACAGCCGCGCGCGCACCAACCTCATCACCGTGCCCATACACGACCAGCCGGACTCGCACAACTACTACAGCTACTACCAGGTAACGGGAGACACGCCGCCCGCCCGACCACAGCCGCGCGCGCACCAACCTCATCACCGTGCCCATACACGACCAGCCGGACTCGCACAACTACTACAGCTACTACCAGGTAACGGGAGACACGCCGCCCGCCCGACCACAGCCGCGCGCGCACCAACCTCATCACCGTGCCCATACACGACCAGCCGGACTCGCACAACTACTACAGCTACTACCAGGTAACGGGAGACACGCCGCCCGCCCGACCACAGCCGCGCGCGCACCAACCTCATCACCGTGCCCATACACGACCAGCCGGACTCGCACAACTACTACAGCTACTACCAGGTAACGGGAGACACGCCGCCCGCCCGACCACAGCCGCGCGCGCACCAACCTCATCACCGTGCCCATACACGACCAGCCGGACTCGCACAACTACTACAGCTACTACCAGGTAACGGGGGTATTTTGTTTTTATATTCTTTATAAAAAAAAAAGTCAACTGAGAATGAGTTTATTACTCATATGTTGTGCGTATGTGTAAAATATATGTTGTCATGAAAAAGTTTTTTTATAATATTTATATTTTTGTAGCACACATAATATCCATGTAATACCCATATTCTTGCAAATAATATAATTTTCATTTATACGTAAATCTCAGCAAGTTCGTACGAACAGTGGCATTGACTACGCAGTTAACATATAGTGACGTCTTTATGTGCAATTATCGTATTGGAATTTGATATAAATCCGTTTTGTGTTACAGCCGTCAGCGGGTGGGCTGTCGCACTCGCTGGGGGTGCCGCCGCCGTACTACCCCGCGCCGTACGCGCCGCCCGCGCCCTACCCCAGCCCCGGTCAGTGCCCACACCCCACACTCACACCGCTACACCACCCCAGCCCCGGTCAGTGCCCACACCCCACACTCACACCGCTACACCACCCCAGCCCCGGTCAGTGCCCACACCCCACACTCACACCGCTACACCACCCCAGCCCCGGTCAGTGCCCACACCCCACACTCACACCGCTACACCACCCCAGCCCCGGTCAGTGCCCACACCCCACACTCACACCGCTACACCACCCCAGCCCCGGTCAGTGCCCACACCCCACACTCACACCGCTACACCACCCCAGCCCCGGTCAGTGCCCACACCCCACACTCACACCGCTACACCACCCCAGCCCCGGTCAGTGCCCACACCCCACACTCACACCGCTACACCACCCCAGCCCCGGTCAGTGCCCACACCCCACACTCACACCGCTACACCACCCCAGCCCCGGTCAGTGCCCACACCCCACACTCACACCGCTACACCACCCCAGCCCCGGTCAGTGTCCACACCCCACACTCACACCGCTACACCACCCCAGCCCCGATCAGTGCCCACTCCCCACACTCACTCCGCTACACCACCCCAGCCCCGGTCAGTGCCCACACCCCACACTCACACCGCTACACCACCCCAGCCCCGGTCAGTGCCCACACCCCACACTCACACCGCTACACCACCCCAGCCCCGGTCAGTGTCCACACCCCACACTCACACCGCTACACCACCCCAGCCCCGATCAGTGCCCACTCCCCACACTCACTCCGCTACACCACCCCAGCCCCGGTCAGTGCCCACACCCCACACTCACACCGCTACACCACCCCAGCCCCGGTCAGTGCCCACACCCCACACTCACACCGCTACACCACCCCAGCCCCGGTCAGTGCCCACACCCCACACTCACACCGCTACACCACCCCAGCCCCGGTCAGTGCCCACACCCCACACTCACACCGCTACACCACCCCAGCCCCGGTCAGTGCCCACACCCCACACTCACACCGCTACACCACCCCAGCCCCGGTCAGTGCCCACACCCCACACTCACACCGCTACACCACCCCAGCCCCGGTCAGTGCCCACACCCCACACTCACACCGCTACACCACCCCAGCCCCGGTCAGTGCCCACACCCCACACTCACACCGCTACACCACCCCAGCCCCGGTCAGTGCCCACACCCCACACTCACACCGCTACACCACCCCAGCCCCGGTCAGTGCCCACACCCCACACTCACACCGCTACACCACCCCAGCCCCGGTCAGTGCCCACACCCCACACTCACACCGCTACACCACCCCAGCCCCGGTCAGTGCCCACACCCCACACTCACACCGCTACACCACCCCAGCCCCGGTCAGTGTCCACACCCCACACTCACACCGCTACACCACCCCAGCCCCGATCAGTGCCCACTCCCCACACTCACTCCGCTACACCACCCCAGCCCCGGTCAGTGCCCACACCCCACACTCACACCGCTACACCACCCCAGCCCCGGTCAGTGCCCACACCCCACACTCACACCGCTACACCACCCCAGCCCCGGTCAGTGCCCACACCCCACACTCACACCGCTACACCACCCCAGCCCCGGTCAGTGCCCACACCCCACACTCACACCGCTACACCACCCCAGCCCCGGTCAGTGCCCACACCCCACACTCACACCGCTACATCACCCCAGCCCCGGTCAGTGTCCACACCCCACACTCACACCGCTACACCACCCCAGCCCCGGTCAGTGCCCACTCCCCACACTCACTCCGCTACACCACCCCAGCCCCGGTCAGTGCCCACACCCCACACTCACACCGCTACACCACCCCAGCCCCGGTCAGTGCCCACACCCCACACTCACACCGCTACACCACGCCAGCCCCGGTCAGTGCCCACACCCCACACTCACACCGCTACACCACCCCAGCCCTGGTCAGTGCCCACACCCCACACTCTCACCACTACACTACCCACCGCCATTTTACCCCACCTATATACTTGCAAACCAATAATTATTTTTTTTCAGGTACCAACATGTCAACAAACGTGTCAGGGGTATCACCCATGCAGACTACAGTACCCTTAGGGCCTGTCAACACAATACCTGAGGCCACACGTTGGCCTGAGGGCAACTACCAACAACCTGCTGTACCCGTCCAGCAGTGGCCCCCGCCGCAAAACCAACATCCCTACTACAGATAGCGGTATGCCAAGTGGAAATAGTTGGATGCCACGTAACCTAGGAGTGTACAGACTAACCTAGATTTTGCGTGAATGAAACTCGAGACGATTTAAAAGTGTCCTATGTTTTATTTAACCACAATCATAAGTTACAACAATTATTTAAGTACACATTAAACCTTTTTAGAAGGCTCCGAAAACATTTAAGCTAGGCATGCAAATGATAGCTACTTTTGATTCATTTAAAGTCAGATGAAATGAAACAAAAAATCACAATGATTTCACATGTGCAATTTCACTGGCAATGATTTTTATTCATTGCTCATAAAATTACCCGAACGTCAAATGACTGTAAGCTGTAAAAAATGAAGTATGAATTATAACTGCTGCTGCTTCTATATGAATTGGACGATTTCATTAAGTGTGACATTTCACAGACCAAACGAAGAGAGGTAGCAAATGCGATATATGTAAATGCACTTCATATGAAATTTCACATGTGCTTGTGAAATGTTCCATGCTTATTTAAGCCAATTTAAGAGATAAGGAGGACCAACCTATATAGGAAACAGGAAGACAGTTGTAAAAGTATCCAGTTATTTTCTGATAATAAAGTTTCAAAATGGCGCTGGCACAGCACAAACTACGATATGAGAATAACTGTTGTTGACGGAGCGATGTTTGCTGAGCGTAAGCACTTAACATGCTTGTAGTACTGTTTTAAAAGCTAACTGGAAAGGTATTTAAAAGCGCTTTTACCGCTTTATTTCTAAAAATTCTATGGTGGCACAACCGGACGCTTTTTGATGGACACTTATATCTACAAAGTTAATTCTCCTTATGCCTAGACCATATTATAATAGTGAGTTTACCCACAAAATGGCCTAGTTCTGATCTGCACTATAAAGATTATCATTCAATTGCGTAAATGTGTTTAGATTTAGTGGATCGTGTTCTAGTTATTAGCTCATTAGGCTCAAAATAATGAGGCCCCGAGTTCAGTTCCAGGATTAAGTAGAAGTGTGAGTTTTGTTCTGAGCCATTCTCGTGAAATGGAAATTTTAAAATTCTGATAGTTTGTGCTAACTAACGCCTCCGTAACTAGGATGACAATGTAAAGCTGTCGGACCCGGTTATCGCAAAAACAAGCGATAATCAATATGATTGTAGTGAGTCGGTATATGACATTCGTTTCGTTCTTCCTCTCAGAAGGGAACCGGTGTGATGATATTTAATTTGTCATTAGCTAGTGCCTTATTAATTAATTTAATTAAATCTGCATAATTATTATTAATTAATGGAACTCCAGTAATAATTAGATTTTCAATGTCAACTGCTGTAAGAATTAAAATGATAGGTTTTCAACATTATTTCTTATGCTATTATGTATAGCATCCATATTGGTTTTAATAGATTGTGTTAATAGCAGCAATGTGGACCAATCTTATATAACTCTACATACTCTAATACATGATTATTTTAGCGACGTTTCGGCTTTTTATTAATAAATAAATAATAATACCTAAATATTGCTGGACAAATTACACGAATTGATGTAACCCTAAAGTAAGTAATTAATTTGCTTGTGATAACACAATGGTTGTTAAACAACGATACTAATACATAGATGTACATGAATAAGCATATAAATACCCAAACCCAGAAATACAAACATCCATGCTCATCGTACAAGTTTGTCCCTGTCGGGAATTGAACCCGATCCCCATCAATGTGTAACGAGGTTCGCTAATCACTCGCTCGGCTAACAGGGCGGACGTGTTGAGCCTTCTTCGGACATCCAAAAGCATACACAATATCAGACAACGCCAGTCAATGCCCAAACGTTGCTGCGATAAACATGTATCAGAGTTTTTTAAAAATAGTCCACATTCCTGCTACGTAGGTCACACTATAAGTTTTGCGTAACTTAAAAAAACAAGATGTTATAACCAAAATATTATGTTTATTGCTTTTCAAAATAATCTCCTTTACATTTTAAACATTTTTTCATGCGATCGAACCATTTTTCAAAACAGGAGGACCACAGATCTGAAGGCATGTTTTCTACGTGCTAATTGAACGCTATCACTGCCTCTTCGGAGTTGGTAAAAGTAAAACCTCTCATCAAATCTTTGATTTTGGGGAAAATACAGAAATGCTAGGTCGGGGCTATGCGCAGGATGATTGACATGATGTACTTTTTCGGAAGCTAAAAATGATTTTGTTTTGTTGGCCGTGTGTGAAGAAGCGTTATCATGGTGTAGGAGAATGCGACTTTTGGGTCGTCTTTCGCGAACTTTTTCTAACACCCTGGGTGACAAATGGTAGAATACCACTCGGCATTAACACTTTTTTGATCTTCAAGTGGAATTGAACAGATGGGACCCGTAGCTGAGAAAAAAACGCGATAATTTTTTTACCAACGTTTCTCGCCTGTCACAGTTTTGTTGGCCTGTTTTCATTTTCAAAACAAAGCAATAAATCAAAACAATAAATCCACGTTTCGTCTCCTGTAACAATGTCATAAACAGCATTAGAATGTCCGTGGTCTTACACTTATGGTCAGTAGCATCTGTGAGCACCATTCCACGCAAGCCCGCTTCTGCTCCGCTGTCAGTTCATGACGGATCCAACGTCAACAAAGTTTCCGAACTTTTAATTCTTCGTGTAAAATTTTCTGAATTTGGCTCATACTAATCCCCAATAATCCTAGAATTGTCTAATAGGTAATCCGGGGGTTTTGTTCAATTAACCGCTTAATAGTAGCCACATTTTTTTCGTTGACGGCAGTTGAAGGGAGGCCCCCTTCACGAAATTCGTCATGTAAAGAAACTCGACCTCTCTCAAATTCAGCAAACCATCGCCTCACGGTGCTCAAACAAGGTGCTTCTCTCCCAAGAGCATTTTGAAGACGAGCGGCACAGTCTTGCGGAGAAAGAGAATTTTTAAAATCATAAAAAATCATCGCTCTAAAATCTTTTCGACTTAATTCCATTTTCGTTGCGTACGTAGAACTTAGATGTGTGATAATAAAATATTTGACAAATCCCGCCAATTGTTTTTTTTTATTACTAGGAAGGTTGCAACGTTTTAAAAATATAACATTCGAAATTCATATAGTTCCGATTAGTTAAAAGTGCAAAACTTTTAGTGTGCCCCATGTATATAACACAATCTATTTACTTTGTTACGTGTCAAAGTATAACAACTAAATTAGCCTGTATCCTTTGAAGATTTAAAAAATATCCATAAGAAGCATGAAGCTGTATTATATCTGAAGGCAACACTTTTAATACCTACTTGAAACAAAACTTTAAATACCTACTGCTGTCATCTTCTGAGGTCTTACCCTCTCTTTCTACCACAGCAGTATAAAAAGAGATTGCGAGACCTCATAGAATGAGATATAACGTAGGTATTTGTTTCGTGCGAGTGCTAGCTCCACCTTTATCTAATAATTCATGTTTTCGGGTAATTAAAAAGTACTTGTAGAAAGGTCATAGTTATGGTTGACAGTTAGTTTTATATATTGTCATGGATTTTAATAGTTTATATCAATATCTTTGTTATGCTTCTATTTTTTTTATATTTATGAATAGGCTAGGATATCTAGCGACCAGTACAATCGACGGAATCGATTGTACTGGTCATAATCAATCAGTCAATCGACATAGCAAAGAAGAATTTCGCCACATTGAACAAGTCGACATTAGCTCAGTTGGTAGAGCGTCTCGGCAGGAGGGAACGTCGTAGGTTCAAATCCTACGTGTCGAAATTTTTCTTTGTTGTTTTTAAAGTTTTTCAAGTTTTCCCAAACACAGGGTGAGTGATAAAACAAATATAATTATGAATAAGATATTTGACTGAATTTGAAAAATTGTTTATTTACCTTACTAGGTATATTATCTAAAAAGAGTTTAATGTCAATTTGTCAATAGGAAAATCATAACATGTGTACCCCCACTAAAGCTGCCTCTGGTACATCTTTTTTAAATCTTTAAAGGAAACAGACTATTACTTGCATAAATAACGACGTGCGCAGTCATTAATAAGGACTCAATAATAAAATGTCCCAGATTTCCATTTTATTTTGATGTGAGATATTTATAATAATAATGTAAAAATAATTAAGAAAATATGCAGCAGAATTAGACCAAATATCTGCAACTGTATTTTGGTTATATGTGTTCGCCATTTAGAAGTCCGCCATTTTACTGGTTTTGATTGTATATTAACACTCGTCTGTGTCGACGAATGTTTTGTAACTTATTGTTGTGGTTGTACTATGTTGTATAGTGGAAAATGATGAAATATACATATTAAGTATAATAATAAACTTATTTGATAATATACATTTTGTACATTTTCGAAGTCCACATGCTATTATCAAACGCTATGCTAAGATTTTCAAAATGATCCTTTTTTATACAGATTATAAAAAAGTATAGTTATAGCTTGCTATCTAAATAAGTATAGTCATACTTATTTAGATAGCAAGCAAGCAGATGGCTCTCATGATGGATAGAGAAGCCATCGCCCATAAACACCAAAGATATTAATGTTGCGTTGCTATCCGTGTGGTAGGATTGCAATGACACATGCATAAGTCTACCGGATACCTTACCCTCATAACCGAAACACATTGACAATCATTAACGCTATTGTGACAGAAATACTTAAGGGAGGTGGTATCGAATACGTAGGCAAAAAGATTCAGAACTCTAGCGCCTCGAAGACATGATGGTAGTGACACCTATAGCTAATTGTTCTCCATATCTGAACTGTCTGACAGAATGTTAAATGGTATATTCTTCAAAGGGGGCCTAGAGTAACACAAAGAGTTCCTATAAACTAATTGGGTAATTACTATGCAGCTTTAGACAGGTTGACTGATAAAATTCGAACATCCTCCGTCTTCAGTGATAGATTCTGATACTGAATATGTAATTTTAAGACCGCAAAACTTTAAGACTATATTTTATTATATTTTTATCTACAACAGTAGATAGTAGAGAGGTAAACAAATTCCATGGGGACAGCTGCCCATCCCTGCCCCCCCCCCCCCCCCCCCCCCCCTCCGGTACGCCGATAAATATTCAGAAAATTACCTCTGCCGTTGGTAACGTGCCGCCCTAGTATAAGAGCTTTAATGCTAACAACTCAAGTAAGTACATAATGAGTCAGACACAGGCGTTGGTATTGTCTCATCAGAACAGAGTGCTTTTTTGCTGTCCTATATTTAAAAAAATATATATGTAGCAAGGGCGATGAATAATAATCTCCACAAGCCAGTGAAAAATTTTAGCACACAGGGCAAAACAATTTATAATGTTACTACTTTGGTTCTCTGTCATTGATGGGCCCCTATTAAAAGTTTTATTATCTTCTATATTAATATCTAGAATAAATTTTTGTGCAAGTAAAATTGAGCATGTAACCAGTCTTATACTCAGATACACATAGGTAAAATCTTCGAGGTCTTCGTGATATTTTAATTAAGCAGTTGATGCGGATAAACGCATTGTACTCTCCTACCTAGTAAGAGCGCCGTGTTAAAAGTCTTGCCTGGGTCTGGTACTATCTAGGGTTGTCATCTTTTTAAAAAAAGTACAAGATTGAAAAATAAAGTATTATCCATTATACTTTGTCCATTTTGTAATCATTCCATTTAATCGGACAACACACTGAACAATTGTGTTCAAACCCACAAAGTAGACTTGTATACGAGTACATTGCATACTCTTTGGTAGACTTCGATCAGCCCCCACGTGACGCTTATGCGTCACGCAACATTTTTGATTTTTTAATTATAATGATAGACTAATTTAGTTTTATGATACCTAATCTATAGTGAATTTCCCATGGAATTTTCTGTACTGTTAATAAATAACATAATCTGTGCCCGCGAATAATTTATTTTGATGTCCATCATAACCACTTGACCACAGTTTTGAGTATCGCTTGCATGATTTGCTTGCAGCTTATTTAGTTTTGGATTTAAATGAAAAAATCGAACTTGTTAGACAGAAGTAAAGCCTTTTTTATATATTCAGCGTTGGAATACATGCAATTTTATAAGTTGTTTACGGAAATTAATGCCAAGTCCTTATCTTTCTCTTGTCAAAGCTTTTAGCAATATCTAACAATGCTTTTTACTGATTAGTTTTGTCTTGTCAACTCAAAAAAAATCTATACTTGAGTTTTCGTAGATCCAATATAATTATTTTTATACAACAAAAAGTCAAGTAAATTAAAATGATACAAAAAAAAATACATTTGAGATCATGTCTAGAGGTCAATACCATTTCTGTTACAAAGATATTTTTAGTTTTTTTTGTCAGTCAGCAATCAAATATGTTTAAGTGAAATTATGAAATCAAGTATTTTCACGTACTTTCTTGCTTTAAAAAGTATAAAATACGTTATCCAAAATAAAGTACAATGCTTTATTATAAAGTACAGGTGGCAACCCTTGTGCCACCGCCTTCTCTATTTCTACCACAATAGCGTCGACGCTTGTCATTATCGTGTTTGGATTTGGAGGGTAATGTAGTCAGTAAACATACGCATGTGGCATTATCATCCCGTGACACCGATAGCAACATACTATTAACATCTTTGGTGTCTATATACGATGGTTGTATTTTTCTATCATGATAACCATCCGTTTGCTTGCTACCTAAGTTATCTATACATGTAATAAAATCGTAGAAAAGTCAAAACTGTACATTGAATATTTTTTTAAAATAATACTTGAGACGTGATCTACAATCGATACCGAAGCCAAAAATATAGTTTTTAGAATTTTTGTCTGTTTGTCTGTATGTATGTCCAGGGTAAACTCAAAAAGTACTGCATGGATGTACTTCAAATTTTGTATGAATATTACTAACAGGTCGGGTCAACATATAGGCTACATATTATCTCGCCATCACCTACAGGGGAGGAGCAGTGCGGAGTAAACGAAATCCGCGCGAACGAAGTCGCAGGCAACAGCTAGTGGTATATAAATTGCGCCTTCCTATTGCGCCTCGCTAAGGATATTAAAAGATGCAAGATCAATATTTTCAAATGTAATTTTATTTAACTACTAAACAATATTATGTACATATCCTCTCAGTCACACATCTGACAAACATTAACAACCCACATGTAAAACTTCCACATTCTATGTGCACATCGTGCATTTATAGTTTAAATACTTTACCTATAGAGAAAATTTATCATAGTCTTATCTATCATGCTTTTTTAACATATAAACCTGCCCACCACTTCAAAATAACAACTTTACATACAAATAATCTCTATTCTATAGGTAAAGCATTAACTTGGAATACGATGATGTATATCTAAATGAATATATACATGTAATTCACATTTGGGAACCATTTGTGGATAGATAAATGCATTTTGTTCTGTATCCTGCATATTGAAAGTAAATCAACTGATGGAAAAATGTGGAAAATATAACTCATATTTACATATCATTTGGCAAACTTATTGTCCCCTTTGAGTAACAATACGATCCAAAAAAGTTTGACATTCGGAAGCTTAAGCAGACCATATATACTAGAGTGTGCCAGACAGGTTTACCTGTACAAGCAAACCTTAAGCTCAGTTGAGAACAATACCTGCACAGCTTTGTGACAATACACACTCCGGTTTACCTGTACAATTAGTGTGCAGGCAAATCTGTCAGGTACACCTTAGCGTGTATGGCCTGCTTTATACAAATGACAGTTGAAACACAGAATACTTAAGAGACTACCAGAAGTCAAAGTTACATACAAGTATTATTCGGGCATAGCACACATAGACACCTCTCATGGACGCGATATCTCGAAATGGTTCGGGACAGTTTGTTCCGCACCAGTCCGAGACATCGCGTCCGTGTGTCGGTGTCTATGTGTGCGTCGCTCGAATATCACATGTATGTAGATTGACTACTGAGTCTCCAGTATACTGTGGTTGAGATCTTATGCTAGTTTTGAAAAGGTACAAAGCTTGACTAGTTTAAATTGTTTAATTTCTTTTTCTATACAATTCCAGAGAAACGAATTTTAAAAAAGTTGACAAATATTTAAGCCAATTTAAAATTATTGTGAGATTACAATTTGCAGCAACCGTTAATACCCATTATGGGGGTGCTTTTAAAGTGTCGGCAATTGTAATTGGTTTTAATCAATGTTTATTTCTTAAAAAAATATTTCCTATATAATTGAATTTTGCTTTAACGTTCGGGACGTACGTATCTACAGGAACATGATTTAAGTATTTTATAGAATAATTAGGTCACACATATATCTTCACGCCAGATCCCTTAGGGTTAGGCAGAGAGAACCAAGTGCCATACATCACGATCCTTGCAGGCTTGTCTCGCTTCCTCCACATTCATTACTCTCTTCATACACACACGCCGGTTGCGAAGACTTGACACCACCTTTGGACAGTACTCGATCAATCTGGTCGTGGTATGTCAGTCTTGGTCTTCCCCGGTACCTACATCCTTTCACATTCGCATTGTATATCTGTTAATAATATGATTAACAGATATACAATATATATTATTAGGATAATTAGGTCAAAAACTGAAATCATATATTTTATAGATATCCCGGCTCAGAATCGAATACTGAGTACACTCCTTCAATAGGTCCCACGGCTAAAAAAACAGCCTGTATAAAGTGTTACATATAGCAAAGGTTTACGGGACAGTAACCTTTTTGTTGAATAACATGCTTGAAATTTCGCGAGTGGCTTTATCGGACACTGAGCAAAATTGAACATGTATGCATTAATTTTTGTCCCAAACTTAAATGCGGCATGATCACGTTGGTGAACAAGCTCATCAGTGCAATGTTTTTTTGAACGAAACATTTTTCGAATTATCTTGAAACATTATATGTATTTACTAAATGTAATACGGCAAATTTAGATCATACTCATTTGAAAAAATGGAGCTTTTTTTCAAAAGTCTTAAGAGCAATTGGGTTAGAGTCAAAAAAAAAGCTACTCAAGATATTTCAAATATGTAATCATCATTCAACAAATAGTGTAACGTTTGTTGCCGCAGTCCCGTAGACTACAAAACAGGTTGTATGAAATTTCTTATATTGATGACATGTTAAGAAGTTTTACGGATCAACAGTAACAGTACAAGTGTTAACTAGTCTCGGTACTATAATAAAAAAAATGTTGACTTATTAAACATCTGTAAAATTTTACCGTACTATCAAAATTCTAATCCTGAAATTCAGAACAGCAAACTTGTATGAATCGTGTTGTTGCTATTTTAAGGATACTTATGTAAGGATTTTTAGGCACACTGAGACAAGCTGCAGCGGACTCGGGCGAGCCGAATTGCAAAAATTCAACAGCACATGAGGACGGGTCACAGTGGAGCGGACCTTATCATATCGCAGCGAATTTCCAAGGGGCCAGGAGGGGGGGGGGGTCATGGGAGTCATAACCCCCCCACCCGGACAGGGGTCTAAGTATGGATTAATTATTGCAAACAAATAAGGATTACAGCCTATCTTGACTAAACCTCAAATATGTAACTAATGCCAGGGGCTGACCCGAAGGTTGAATCCGTCCTTGCTCCTTTGCTAATCATCATAATATGTGGATGTTGCAAATCATACAGCTGTTTGTAGCCTTACACTTAAATTTTTATTAATTCTTCATCCATAATTACGTGATTTTATTAATACTTAAAAAAATGAGTAGCAAGTGCGCGCAATTCTGCTTGCCAACGCATACTAGGACGAGGCAGGGCTGAGCGCGTCGCATTCACCGAAATCCGCCGAGCAGAATTCCGCCGCTATACGGCCCGCTAGAACCCTGTCGACGTGTGCGATACTTCATATAAAATGTATGTAAGCAATCTAGGCGGATTTTTGTGATGTGGCCCGGCCTTTTGAGGCCCGTCTCAGTGTACTCAGTCCTTTAATGTGCTCTTACATTTGTGTCATAAATACATTTAATATTAATTATATTTAAATAAGACCTATCCCCATTTTTTGTAACTTGTCCTATTCCGTCAGATAATAAGTTGCATTTAATTCCAAACAAAATATAAAAAACTAATTTAAAGAAAAGAGAGAAATTAAGACTATCATTTGATACCCCTGTTACCTTAATTGTTCACCAAATTTATATAAAACCACCATGCTTGTAACTGAACACAATTTTTGAACTTTATTATAAACAAGTCAATTAATTTCAAACTTTCGTTCACTGGGGACATTGTACAATATTTCTTTATTAATATGACTCATACAATCGCATAGCTTTATACTTTTTGATATTTTCAAAAGAAAATCAAAACTTAGGACCAGTTACATCAAGACCGTTTGTCATAATAACCCTGCATAATATTTTAGAATAGAAAATTAATACAGAATTACTGAATACTTAAGTCTTTGGATTCCCTATTTATAATAACTTAAATAAACCTATTAATTTTATTTATAAGAAAGAAATTATATACTGCATAATATAACAATTGCATTAAAAATATTGTCAAAATAAGTAATTTCAACAAATACAATTTATAGGGAATGCAAACTCAGCATTGAAATTTGGGATTACAAACATGAATATATTTAACGAGTTAAATAATTTCTAAATAATCCACACACTACTGAGAATTTGCAAAAAATAATAAACAAAATAAAAGCAAAAACAAAATTTAAAACATACCAAGTCTTTATGTCGATTTCGAATGCTTTAGCATGGATGCACTGAGGAGAGCTCTACTACCGAGTAATTTTCAGTCACAGTTTTATGGTATTGTAAACAATAACTTTCAGAAATATATTACAACTTTTTGTCTAATGGTTTCATTAAACTTGTGTGGAGACACCTATTATTATTAATCAAAGCTTATTACTTGTCTGTTTAACCGTAATTATTTAATTTTTCTATCATCCAAGCTGTCTTGTAATTTATATTAATTATTAATATTATAAATGCGAAAGTTAGGATGTTTGGATGGATATTTGTTACCCAATCACACAAAAACTACAGAACCGATTTGAATAAAATTTGGCACACAGGTAGATGGTGACCTGGAATAGCACATAGGCTGTATATATAAATATATACTTAAACATATACATTTCCTGTGTATGTATGTATATACAAGGGAAAGAAAAGAAAAACCTGTCCGATTGTCAAAGGCATTATTTGGTAGCTTAATACAATCATAATATCTGTGTGTCATTATTTTATGGATATTGGTAGATAAATTTTCAAAATATTTGCTTCATTTAAGGCGAAGTTGCGCAATTTTAGTACCAAAATGAGGCACTTTAAAAAGCAATATATTTTTTATTCTAATAAAATGAAATTTTTTTTGATAATGTCATTGACATACCTATTTACCTCTTTCGTATCGAGTAAGGTTTTTTTACACTCTGTATATATAAATATAAATGCTAAGGCATGCTCATTTAAATTATCCAAATTATTTAAATTGTAAATACACTTAGCTAAGTAACCTTTTTTTATTTGTAATCCCAAATTTTGACTGTTACATCCACACTCAATATTTCCAAATACTGACTATAAAAACAAATACCAAGACTGCATTCTTTAATTGTGATTCTTCTTATAATATACATTAATTACAATCATGATGTTTTTGTAGTGGGCGGAGTTGGTTCAGTAGTAATATCAACTAACGTGGCCTCAGCTGGAGCAGGAGGCTGGCTAGCTTCAGACTCTGCTGGGAACTGAGGGATTACGTGTGGTGCTTGCATCTTTCTCACTGCATCCATGTTCACTTTTGTTGACAGGTTCTTCTGACGTGTTTGCTCTGATGTTTTAGATAGTCTTTCACTAAGAGCTTTAAGGGCAATTTGCCTGTAAAAACAAATTGATTTATTTCTATGCTATCATTAAAATTAGTTGCTGATAACAATCAAAAACAATCAGCCCCCCAATTCACGTAATTGAGTCAATGCGCTAAGGGCTTTCACACACATAAACATGATAGAACATGGAGACGTGCTACGACGTGGTATAATATGTAAGAAAATGTGTAAGTGTCTTAAACGCTTAGACTCGATTGCCGCTTGATTACGTGAATTAGGCCCCAGATTCAAAATCGCGGCCTACTTAGCTAGTCAAATAAGAGCACGAATAAATGTGTGGTCTTATTTCATCCAACCCCAACTGATACACACACACACACCACATAACGTCAAAAAGATGAGTTTAACTTGGATTTATAATTTTTATGGAATAAAAGCACTTGTACTATTTTATCAATTAAAACCAACTGGTTTCAGGTAAAATAGTACAAGTGCTTTTAATCCATACTAATATTATAAATGCAAAAAACTGTCTGTTACGCTTTCACGACTAAACCGCTGGACCGATTTTCATGCAATTTGGCAGGGAAATGGTTGAAGATCTGGGGTCAAACATAGGCTAATTTTTTTCCAAAAATCAACCCCTAAGGGTCGGAAATAGGGCGTGAAGTTTATATGAAAAACTATATCGACGACATGTTAGTCTATTCGTAGGCGAAGTTGCGCGGGTCAGCTAGTACAATATAAATCCAAGTTAACATGGAGTTTTACCAAGTGCTGACTTTATTCTGAGCTTTCGTTGGTAAAGCAGGGCAATGGTCAAAACTAATACATAAATAAGGTTGATTATCACTAAGATACTTTTATGACAGCAATATTTTTTGTTTTTCTGTATTATCCTCACACTATTTTTTTGAGTTGATATTTGTAGGCAATATTGAATATCGACACCCCCCGCATATATTCCAGTAATAAGCTATACTGAGTTTTTCGTGTTTATGTGTTTTTCAGCATTTAGAGGTCATGATTCACCTTGTGAATTTTTTCCACAATTTTTCTATTGATATTTACAATGATATGAAAATACTATTTAACTTTATGCAAACAAATAATACGTTTTTAATCTAATTTATACTTTCCATCGACGAAAAACATATCAAACCTTTGTAAGCAAGTGTATTTTGCCTCGATATAAAAAAGTAGCCTTCTTTTGAGATACAAAACTATTTGAAAAGTGAATATTAAAAAAATACTATTTTATATTTCCTGTACAATTTGTATTTTTCTATTACCGGAGTATTCGCAGGAGGCGTCGATATGGTTATTTTTGATTTAAGACTGAAAATTTAAAACATAATTAAGTGAATTTCTTGGTAATAATCTTAGCAATATTTCAGTTTAAGTGTCTTGAAGACAGTTATAGCATTTCAACATTCCTATATAAAGAGACAATTACTTAAGACATTACATACACAATATCTAAAAAAATATTAAAGTAATTAAATGTCAGCAGTCAGGGGTGTAATGCCACTGGCTGAGACAATATTTACTGTCTGCTTTACACTCTTTACATGAGTATGTGTGCTTGACTCATTTTACTATTGTAGCAAGAATGGACAAGATTGTAGCAGCAAACTTAACACTTACCTACTGACCACAATAGTTACCTAAATTTAGGTCAGATAATAAATTGTAGTTTGTCTTTCTTTAAAATAAAGAAATATTTTCTAACTTCTAATTTCTTGAAGTTAATAGAGTGATTATTCAATTGTGATCTTGAGAAACTAAATGTTAGATTAAAAAAGTATCTTTTTGTACTTTTTTTATCTAAATTGTCAGTGATTGCCTTTTGCCTTTCTTACTTTTACTTATAAAATTAAGTTAATCATTACTTTAACTACAATTTGGGGACCAAAAGAAAAGTAATACCGTCTTCGTTCCATGTCTTGCGGTTCAACACCAGGCATAGAAATTGTAACACCCCTAGAACTAAGCGCTAAGTGCACTCGTCGTGGGCTGGGTGAGCAGACCCCAATCCTCACACAGCATCTGTGTACTGGGCCTAATATACCACGGACCACTGGTTGCAGAACTGTTGGGAAGAAACTGAAATGAATTTAAAGCAATTGTTTAGAATTTGAAGTAAAGTGTGTATATACATAAAATCAATAAAGTATTATATTAAGCAGTGTTTTAGTTCCATCAAACAAGCCAATACAATACATTACCCCCCATATTGGTCCTGGACTCCCTCGTGTTGGTCCCGGGTTCCTTTGTAGAATAGGCCAACTGCCATTCTTCCAGGCAGGTTGTGAAAGGCGACTGATTGGCTACGCAAGTCACTACTATTGTGGCTACTAGGTGGTAGAGTTCTACATTGTCTCGCCTGGGTCTGGTACCACTGCCTTACCTATTCCTGCTGCAATAGCGTCAGCACTTGTCACTGTCGTATTCCGGTTTGGAGGGTAAGGTAGCCGGTTAACTTAAACATGTGACATCAGACCTCGCCACAAGATAGCAATGCACCAATAACATCTTTGGAGTCTATAGCCGATGGTTGACTCTTTCCATCAGAAGACCCATCTGCTTGTTTGTTATCTTATGATATAAAAAAAAATACATGAACCAACCACTAATAAAACAAATTTAAAAGTATTTAATTAAATATTTTCTCACTGCAATATAATGATTGATTTACCGTTTCTTTTTTTGCATATTGGCGTTGCAAAATGAATATCTGCTATGTGCACATTTTTACTATTATCACCAGTTTACATACCAAATTTTGACATAAAAAGACTGTTCTGAGATTCATCATCATTCAGCATTATAAACTGAACTGTGATCGCTAAAAATATATTACACTATGTGCATCAGCCGTAATATTGTCAATTAAAACTGCTGTGTATCACAAAGACATACTTTTTGCACATAGTAGATATTCATTTAATAATGACAATATATAAAAATTTTTTTTAAACTAAATATTAATTACACATCCTAGGATTCAACAGTATTGCAAAGACAGTATACACACATCCCAGGCACAGCTGTCTATACTGCATGCATTGATCCAGGCTCCTTTAAAAGAATAGACCATTCTACAAGAAAATTTGTAAAAGGCCATCAATGAGTTAACAAATTTAACTCATTGATGGCCACTCGGAAGAGTCGTTTCAGAACTCTACTTAGTATTCACATTGGCATTGATTCACTGCCAATGTGAATACTAAGTAGAGTTCTGAAACGACTCATCCATGTCTGGTACCACTGTCTTAAGATTTCTTGCTGCATTTATGTTAGTACTTTTCACTATCCATTTTGGCAGGTAATGTAGCCGGCAAACTTACGCATGTTGCATTATCACCCTGCCACACGAATATCAACACACCATTAACATCTTTGGTGTCTAGGCTGTGTTTGACGTCTAGAGCCAGCTGCTTGTTTGCTATTCTATGATATTTACAAAAACACACACACACATGTGCATTTCTTTGACTCCCTTCATAAAAAAAATGTATTGCAACCAATAACCCAAAAAGCAACACTGCTATCAAACCAGTGTTCAATGTTTAAATCAAAACTTAGTGTGTGAAAATTAGATATGCTTAACTAAATACATATTAATGAAAAAATACATTACAATATGAATCTTTCTTACTTATCAAAACTGAAATTGTCAGCCATGTCACCTCTGGTTCCACTACTATGCCTCTGCCAGAATCTCAAGTATGTCCATGAAAGAAGTGTGCCACTTCCCCACATGCAGGGATATGTACCTTCTAAGAGTCCAACTGCCCAGAGGATTATTGCTGCTATAAGTACTAATAATGGTACTGATCGGTTTGTAAGTTTACCTGAAACATAATTGAAATTTATTTACATTTACACTAAAAATGAACATAATATTGTGACTTTGTATCTGGAAGTTATCAGTACAACAGACCACATTCATGTATTAGAAAAATTTAAAGAATTCAATAGAACATTGTAACATAGCATTTATAGATTACAGCAAGGACTTAGACTCCATCAGCCATAATTCGATATGGGAAGCACTAAAATCATCTCAAGTTAACCAGAAGTACATCAACATCATCAAAAATATATATAATCACTGTGTTAGCAGAGTTAAACTTGAAGCTAGAGAAGAAATTACAATTGAAAGGCAAAGGCAAAGTGACCCATTATCGCCAAGTTTTTTATAGCAATGCTGGAAATGATATTCCAGAATTAAACATAAATGGAATCATAAAGGAATATGTATAAATGATCAATACCTGAGCCATTTAAGATTTGCTGATGTATAACATCATCTCTGAAACTCCTAAAGATTTAGAATATATGCTTTGTGCATTAGACTAACAAAGTTTACAAGTAGGATTAGAAATGAACATTATAAAAACAAAAATAATGACAAATGGACACGAAAGACCCATAACATTAAAGGAAAAATCATTGAATATGTTCACAGCTACATTTACTTGGGAAAACAGATATCATTTGCAAAGAATAACAAGGTAGGAATTAAAAGAAGGGTAAATATCACATGGAAAATATATTGGACCTTAAAGGAAATCATCAAAGGAGACTATGAACTTCAACTAAAAAGTAGTCAGTGACACTTACCTTCTGCCATACCTAGTCTACAGTTCTCAAACTTAAAAAGTAAAGGAAAAATAAGATCCACCCAAAGAGTAATGGAGAGGAGCATGCTGAAAATCAGAAAAATAGATAAGACTTTCAAAAACAAGAGACAAAACCAAAGTCACACATGCTCTTAAGCTTAAAATTGGGATAGGCTAGACACATAGCCCACCTACAGGACAAAAGATGGACCTACAAGTTGACAACCTGACATGGGCCAGATGGGTAAAGAAGCATTGGTTGACTCCACAAGAGATGGGCAGGTGATATAATAAACAATAAATATTCACGAGACAAATTACACAGATTGATCTAACCCCAAAGTAAGCGAATTATTTGCTTGTGTTATGGGAGTTAGCAAACAATACTAATACATAGAAATACATATATACATACACATACAAGAATATATTTAATAAACACCCAAACCCGGAAATACAAACATTTATACTCATCACACAAATGCTTGTCCCCGTCGGGGATCGAATCGGAGTCCACTTACTTACTTAGATCAACTTAAATGGTAAAAGGCTATCTAAATACAAAATTTTGTCAAAATCGTTACAGCAGTTTCAGAGAAACTAATTTAGACAATTAGAACCAAATAACACACAGATATACAAGAACTGGTTGTTTAAAATATAGGGTTATATTATTTCAGTACCATCTGGTTAGTATGGATTCTGCCAGTACTGGAAGAGTTTTATCACATACATTGTTACAGGTTATAATTTATCAACAGATATTTATAAAAATATGTTAAATATGGGCAACTTTCAATTTGGACACAAAAATTAAAAGGATATTAAAAAGTATGTAAATATTACAAATCGTATATTCTTACCTAGTGGTGTTTTGATTAACAGATGATCTGGCATTATCTGTTTTACAGCCACACTCACAGCCGCTATATAACCGGCAAGGCCATGGACATGAATATCAAATAGCAATGATGTATCTTGTGTCCAAGCAAATATACATAAATAATAAAAAGTTGTCAAAAACGCTACACCGATATTTGTAAGAAAAAAAAATTTCATCATTTCTAATTGACCCCATAATGGTTCAATTAATTTACCACACAAACCCACTGTCACTATATCAATTATCACTTCCCACAAATGTATCTCAAGAAACCAGAACGTGAAAGTAGACCACAATTGAAATGAAGGTGGTAGCAAATATCCTGGTGTAACACTAAGAACGTCCACGACATCTTCGGAATAAGATAAAATGTAGCCAATAATCACCACGACACAAATGAATTTCACAGCAGGTGATGTATTTCCTAATAAAGCTGAAAATTGCTGTCGTAAATACGGTATATTACGGCTAAACACACGAAGAGCAGCCATTTTTATGACATGACCACAGACCAGGGATTTAAAACGTTATCAAATAGCAGAACAAATTTTTCGATACATAACGTTATTATTATAGCGATACCTCAGTAACAAAATTATTTTAGAACACTATGTGTATCGCTACCAAAATAACAGAACGAAATTATGAGCGGTATGTAACGTTATAAATATTGATATTTATGCGACGTTGCCGCGTTTCATGCTGTTTCGTGATTGGTCGATGGTTCACCAACTACCATAACTGCGAGTTGGCAACAAGGTACCTACGCAAATTTACAAGTTTGATGTAATGAGACATCGCGATTTACGATTTACGAGACACGCATTAAAAATATTTACAAGCGGTACGCATGGTTTTCAAATAATTTTTTTAAAGGATTCCAACCTACATATAATTAGAAATCAATTCTAACTTTTAATATATATTATTATACCTACATAAGGCAATGTATCTTTATGAAACATGTTTTTTTCTCCCGTGGGTTTTATGTAATAAGAAATGTTACTAGGTATCTTAGAGTTTTCTTTAAAATGCTAATTATAAACGGCTCCTTTGTAGAATAGACGAACTGCCGTACTCCCAGGCAGGTCGTAAAAGGAGAGCAATTGGCTATGCGAGTCACTATTGTCTCACCCGGGTCTGATACCACCGCCTTACCTATTCCTGCCGCAATAGCGTCAGTACTTGTCACTGTTGTCTTCCCGTTTAGAGGGTAAGGCAGCCGGTAAATTTATGTTTGTGGCATTAGACCTCGCCACAAGATAGCAACGCACCATTAACATCTTTGGTGTATATAGGCGATGTTGACTCTTTACATCAGGAGACTTATCTCCTTGTTTGCTATCTTAAGATATAAAAAAATATAAAAAATGATTTTTTTAAACAAATGTGTTAATTATTAACTAGCTTTCGCCCACGGCTTCGCCCGCGTAGTATTAGTAGTAAGTAGCATACTTATGTCCTTCCCCAGAATTAAGGCTATCCATTTGAAATATCATCACAAACAGCTTTGCAGATTCACCATGACCATGAATCATACATTTACAAAGAAAAACAAATAGACGGACAATTAGACGTCACTTTAATTTTCATTATGTAAGGTGAGAATTCTGTAAGGTTAGTATGCATATTATTGAATTTATTGAAGAGCGTGGCTTATAGCAGCAGCAAAATATAAAAATCTGTAAAATATAATTCCTGAAATTTTCCGCTAAATTATTTAAGCATAGATTTTTGTTTGTCTTTTATTTTAATTTTTGAATTAAAGCTGTTAAGCACCATGATCCATTTTTTGAACTGTAAAATGTTTTCTTAGTCACAAAATTTATTAATTAAAAAATATCGATGTAGGGTCACTGCGTCGGTAACGCGACCGCCTCCAGTGTGCGACCACTTGAGGGGCTAGGTTTCTTTAATTAAAGATAATAGCATTTTGACGTAAATACGTCTTTGAATTTGCCTTCGTAGAGGCGACAGTTCAAAAAACTGATGATAACAAAATTGGGATACAGTTTGATGTTATAGCTACATAACTATCACCAACATCCAAAATATAGAAAAACCTTAAAAACAACAAAGAAAAATATCGACACGCGGGATTTGAACCTGCGACCATCTCGCTAAAGCCGGGACGCTCTTCCACTGAGCTAGTGTCGACAGGCTCGAGGCGGCGAAATTCTTCTTTGATATATGATCGAATACGTCGATTGTACTGATCGCTAGGTATACATACTTATAACTAGTTATATGACTTCATCGTTACAGATGAAATTCACATTTATAATTTTGATCAGTACTTTCGTATTTCTAAATATTTTTGTGTTATAGCACTCACCCCGTGCTTGGGAAACTGGAAAAACCTTAAAAACAACAAAACCGGCTAGGAGTGCATTAAAGATGCACACTAGTAGGTATATAGAAGAGGGAGGTGTTTAACTACCATATTTGTGATTTTATCCGGCCCCGGGGCCTTTTTATTGTGAAGGTTTTTGTATTCTTCGGTTGTCGTAAGTAATAGGGGGTCACCTTACGGTGGTAGCGCCACCCTACACTCTACTTCGCTATCCAAATGATGGACGGACCTGGTCTAGGTTTGTAGGCGGGTTTGATGGGGAACATTGTGATTGGAACGATGAATGAAAAATGTGACCATCGCAAGATATTACCCGTGACGTCGTCGTATTCACGTAAAAGATGCACGGCTGTGTCCTCAACACAGCCACAACCCGTTTTTTTTTTTCAGGAGAAAACAATGAATAGTAAGCATTAAATATTCATTGAATACTTATGTAACAAGAAAATCATAAATTTAAATCTATCGGGCTTAACCCAAATCTAGAAAATAGTGCCTGAGTTCGGGTGATGACTCAATGGTATGTTTATGTGTCACGTAATGCTGCAAAAATGCCACGCCGGGCGGCGAACAAAGTTACCTTTTGATACCTTACACTAATATTACACTTAAACAAGAATCGTTATTACTTCAATTATAGAGCAATGTTTGTTCGAAAGTTGTAGTCATATCATTTTTTAGCCTATATTTTTTTTAAATCCAGTGGTTGCAAACTGAAGTACGTAAATATCTAAGTAAGAAAGTGCCCGAATGATCGCATTCTGACACATAAGGCTACATAATATTTTGCTTGTTATAATCTCAATGATGCTTTTATGATTGTATAATTTAGAATCTGATGTTGTAGAAGCATAAAGATGCATCTCATCAGTTTACGACCAAAATTTTTTCTTGATAGAACTTTTTTTAATTCACTCACTAAAATAGGTGGTCGCAAACCCACTTTGGTCGAAAATTATGATGTTAGTTTGCGACCGCCCTGATTAAGTACGAATGAAAATAAATTAAAATAAGTAAATAAATAAAATATTGCTTTCTTTATATGATGGCAGCCCCGCAAGATAAAAGAAGCACAAAATGAAAAATACCAGTTTTCTTAGGACTACTTTAAGGAAAATTTACTCGGCGAGGAAAATGACGTTATCAAAATATTGCTTAACTCTTATGTTGTCAACCACAACCAAATTAGTAAAGAAATATTAAGAAAATACGGTCACCGTGCGTGTGATAGCGTTGTTATCATGCGCGCGGTGACTACTAACAAATGAGTCTAGTCACGAGTTGGGAAAAATCACTGTTTGTAAATAATGAACTTCGATGGTGCCTATAAAGGAGAATTTGAATACACATGTTTTGTATCCATGCGCGGGCGTCCGTATAAATATAAACATGTCATTGGATAATTAGCTCAACGTTTGAGTACCAAATTTTTTTACATATTCGGTATTAACATCGAGTACTGAATACCCTCTTTTAGTATGTAGTTTTTATCAGCCAGTTTCTATACAAAATAATTTACAGATGTGAAACGAAAAAACAAGTTGTTGTTAGTCTAGATGAATAGTGTTCAAAATGAATATTTGTTTTTTATATCATAAGATAGCAAACAAGCTGATGGCTCTCCTGATGGTATGAGAAACCATCGCCTATACTCTAGTCATCAAAAATGTTAACGGTGCGTTGCCCTCAGTGTGGATGTGTTTGGTGGTGTGGCCACCTTACCCTCCAAACCGGAACAAGACGAAAAACTTGAGAGGTGTCAAGGGACACCCGGATGGAAAGAAGTTCCTTTTATTATTATTTACAAAAAAACTGTATACACTCAACAAAAATAATCGTCGCGACACCACACTGTTTAATGCGAAATAGAAATGAAAATATCTGGCTTGCTTTCTATAAGAGAGAGAGAGAGAGAGAGAGAGAGAGAGAGAAACATCCACACGCCGCACAGCTTACGATACCTTACTATAGCAAAAAGTGTTGTGACAATTTTCCGTAAGAATTTTTTCCGTCTAGCCCCCTTTCACAACGCGCGATAAGGAACTTCGTTCCAGTAACAAACAAGTGGTAGATTTCTGCGTTGTCTCGCCCGGGTATTTGGTACCACTGCCTTATCTATTTGTGTAAACGCACCGTTAACATTTTTGATTTCGATAGGCGATGGTTTCTCTTTGCATCAGGATGGCTCTCCTGATGGAAAGAGAAACCATCGCCTATAGACGTGTGGCGGGTTTACAATGCCACATGCACAAGTGTACCGGCTACCTTACCCTCCAAACCGAAATAAGACAATGACAAATAGTTGGTAGATTTCTGCTTTATCTCGCCCGCGTATTTGGTACCACCGCCTTACCTATATGTGTCACAATAGAGTCAATGCTTGTCATCATCATGTTCCGGTATGAATGGTAAGGTAGCCGGTAAACTTATGCATGTGGCCTTAGACCTCGTTACAAGATAGCAACGCATCATTAACATCTTTGGCGTCTATAGGTGATGATTGACTCTTTCCATCAGAAGGCTTGTTTGTTATCAAGATACAAAAAAATTGACATTATTGCGGCAGGAATAGCTAATGCAATGGTATCAAATACCCGGCGAGACATTGCGGAACTCTACCACCAAGTAATTATGATGGTAGTGACACGTACCTACAGTCAATCGGTCGCCTTTTACGACTTACCTGGTAGAACGGTAGTTGGTCTATTCTTGAAAGGGGACAGGACCAACACGGCGAAATATAATATTATGAAAATTTGAGCAGGTTTTTTTTTTGAGCTGGTTTAATTTTTATTGCGCAATATTTTTTTTCTTGCACTGTGTAGGGTTAATATTTCACAATATTTTTCAATTCAGAGGTTTGAGCGGTCGCGTTTGGTTAGTCACGTGTTTAATGTATGGTGGTGTCATAAATTTAGGCAAAATGGCGAGCAAGAATGCTATAAAATATAAAGAACGGGAGTTTTTACTTGAATGTATAGAATTGTATGGAGATTTATTTAACTAAATCACCAGCATGGTTGCCGCCAAAACTTCGTGGTCAGACATGTTGCTCGCTCGAAAATATTGATCAGACTGGTTTGTCAATTTTATTGAGTGAATTTATTGAACGTTTGGAGTCAAAAGGGTATTCAATATTATTGCACAATAAAAGTATTGCGCAATGTTATTGTAGGTCTATGAGGCGTCTTAGGGCTATAAATTTGAAATTTTTTTATATCATAAGACAGCAAACAAGCAGATGGGTCTTCTGATGGAAAGAGTTAACCGTCGCCTATAGACACCAAAGGTGTTAATGGTGCGTTGCTATCTTGTGGCGAGAACCAATGCCACATGAATAAGTTTAATGGCTACCTTATCCTCTAAACCGGAACACGACAGCGACAAGCACTGATGCTATTGCGGCAGGAATAGGCAAGGTGGTGGTACCAGGCCCGGGCGAGACAATGCAAAACTCTAGTAGCCATGATGGTAGTGACTCGCATAGCCAATTGGTCGCCTTTTACGACGTGCCTTGAAGAACGGCAGTTGGTCTATTCTTCAAAGGAGCCCGTGACCAACACTGGGAAAACACGTATTTTCCTTATAATGTAGGCATCCAATAAGGAAGGATTTTTCAAAATTCAACCTAGAAGTTGGTGAAGTAGGGGATAAAAGTTTGTATGAAACTTTTTATTCCCTGGACACATTTGCATGAAATTTCGTATGAATTGAATAAAAAAAAAAAATTACGTTAAAACCTTAAGAACAACAAAGAAAAATATTGACAAGTGGGATTTGAAGCTGCGACCATCTCCTCAAAGCCGTTTTTAAGGTTTTTCCAGTTTCCCAAGCCCGGGGTGAGTGCTATAATACAAAAATAATGAATTACGTGTTTAAGCGTTTCTCAAGGTTCGATCCCTACGAGGGTAAAATAGGGGATGAAAGTTTTATACAACCCCACAAACCATTGCCAAACCATTAGTGTTAGACAATGAAGTTTTGCGCACGTATTCCTCTTATGACGGAAGAATTCACTAAAAAGGATAATTAAATATTCAACCCTCAAAGGGGAAATAGGGGATAAAACTTTTAAACATTTTATTCCTCAGACATATTTGCATGAAATTTCATATGAATTGAGTATGACAAAAATAATGAGTTACGTATTTCAGCGTTTTTCAAAATTCCATCCCGTAAAGGGTAAAATAGGGCAAGAAAGTTTTATATAAAGTTTTATATAAACGCACAGGCCAGAAGAACTATTCAAAATTCAACCCTGAAGGGGGTGTAATAAGGGATGAATTTTTTATGAACCTTTATATTCCTTGGACATACTTACATAAAATTTCGTATGAATTGAATAAAATTGTCTGTCTGTTTAAGACAGACAGACAAAAATCGTAAAAAGTGTTATTTTGTTATATGTACCGTATATATACATCCATATGCATTTTTTAGTTAGACCTGGTTATTTTAATGTTACAGACACTCCAATTTTATATATTTGTATAAATTACTTTAGTATGTTCGATAGGTATGTTACCAATAGTTATTCTTATTTTTCTTGTTTTACTTAAATTTTGATAATAAAATATATTTTAATAAATAACTAATATGAACATGTTAATATTATTTTTTATACAATATTAGCGGCCCCCTGACTGTGTCGAGATTTTTAATAAAGTAGCTTATAAAGAAAGGTTAAATAAGTTGTCTTGTAAGAAAGGTTAAATAAGTTTACCCCGCGCTGGTCCCGGGCTCCTTTGAATAGGACAACTGCCAGGCACGTCGTAAGAGGCGACTGATTGGATTTACGAGTCACTACCATTGTGGCTACTAGGTGGTAGAGTTCTGCATTGTCTCGCCCGGGTCTTGTACCACCGCCTTACCTATTCCTGCCGCAATAGCATTAGTGCTTGTCACTGTCGTGTTCCGGTTTGGAGGGTAAGGTAGTCGGTAAACTTATGCATGTGGCATTAGACCTCGCCACAAGATAGCAACGCACCATTAACACCTTTGGTGTCTATAAGCGATAGTTGACTCTTTCCATCGGGAGACCCATCTGCTTGTTTGCTATCTAATAACATAAAAAAAGTTCTAAAGTAAATATGCGCGAGCGAAGCCGTGGGTAACAGCTAGTTTCGCTATGAAAGGTAGGTACTTTCCTGTTTATAATTACGAAACTTCACACTTAATATAAATGTAATATTAATTATTTGAAAATTTAAAAAACAGTATTTTAAATATAATAGTACCAAAAACTGGTACATTCAACAAAATCTTTCAAACTCTGATGAAAACCTCTAATTTTAAATATAACTTGTCCCATATGTGAAATACAAGAAACAACAAGCGGGGCATAAATGAGTGAATCATAATACCATATACCATAACGAAAATTTTTGGATATAACAGAACGTAATGAATAACGTTTTTAAATAGTAACAAATTCAGTATCATTATTGGATAGCGCTATGCTTGAAAATATCGTTATGTCTTGCCTTGAGCAATAACGATATCACATAATACCGGTATTTCAATCCTTGCCACAGACCAATTAGTCATTAGATACTACGGTCATGACGGAAGGCGACAGTGTTTCCAACTCTCAAAAATATTTATCTCTAAACCAAGGAAGTTACATTCTACCCGGAATATTCACACGCGCTTCTAAATCGTTCCGAAGAGTACCACGACATGGGTGGAGTGTGTCTCTTTCTAATAAATAAAGCGCCAATCTCCATATATAAGTGCGGCCATGCGTAGTTAGCAAATTACTACTAAGTAATTCTACTAATTTGAAAAACAGTTTTTGCATTGCTTAAGTAATTACGTAATAATTAAAATAAGCACATTTTAGAACTCACTGTGTTAATTACAATACATTTTATGCTAATGTATTTATCGACGTGTATGAATAAAAGGGATTTAATGATTACCGAATAAAAATCTACCATCAGATAGTTTTACTTACACTGGCAATTGCAAAAAAGGGACAACATCCTCTCTTGTCGTTGTCTTGCTTAACACGCTTTTCCCCTCTGTTAAGTAGGAAACCAATGTCAACTTTATTAGTAACGAAATAAAGTACATTTTTATTTTTCAAATATTGCTTCGTAAAAATTCCAGTTATCGTATATAAGTTCCTTGCTCTAAACGTAAGGTAATAAAAAAAATTAAAAACAAAAAACCCGACTGCATTAATCCTGAAAAAAGATTCATTACCTTAAATGAAAACTAAAAAGAAAGGTACAAGCTCAGTAGTTTAGAATCATGTTAAGTAATAATGAATTACTACATCATTGAAATAGTTCTATAATCGATGTACATATAACAATTCATGATTTTTTTTTCATCACAGAAAGATTAACAGTCGGGGCCCATTCAATTTTTAGCTATCAAATATTCACAAAGGGCCCTGACTGTTGCTTAAGTGGTTAGCGACCCTATTTGTTTCAAAAGCTCGAATGTTTGAATGTTCAATAAATATAATTCAATATTAAGGTAGAAATGCCACGAACATTGGCCACGAATAGTGATTTTGGCGAATATTCGTACGTATATATAGACGTATTTGTTTCACTAACGAGTTCGGAGATGATCGTTTCACGAATCACGAGTGACATGTATTATTTGTTTATGAATTATCCCGATTGAGTGTTGTAAGCTGATGGCTTTCGTGATGGAAATATGGAAATAGAAACCATCAACTATAGACACCAAAGTTGTATATGGTGTGGTGCTATCTATGTGGCGGGGTGGCTATGCCACATGCATTAGTCTACTGGCTACCTTACCTTCTAAACCGGAACATGACAATGACAAGCGTTGAAGGTATTGTGGCAGGAATAAGTAAGGCGGTGGTACCAAATATCTACCCGGGGGAGATGTTACAGAACTCTGACACCTAGTAGTCACGATGGTAGTGATGGAAATAGCCCATCGATCGCCTTTTACGGCCTGCCTAGCAGATCAGCAGTTGGCCTATTCTTCAAAGAAGCCCAGTCCAACACGGGGTAAACATTACTGAACCGATTTTGATGAAACTGTTTGCTAAATTGAATTATAACCTTATTTCAATCAAAATAATTATCTCGATAGGTATGTCTTTATTTACCGAAAAAAATCGCGAAACATACAAGTATACCATTGATATAAAAAACACAAGATTCACAATTAGTGTCTGCAAAACGTCCTACGCAAATGAGCGCACAAGTTTAAACTGTGCGCTTATTTCAAATAGAATTGCGTCGGTCACGACACTGTCAATTTCATTACTTTTTGTACATTGCTTTGTAAAAACAACTACAAATCTTGCGCCTAAGGTTGGATATGCTAAAACGTATGTTTTTGCCATATCTATAACTATTTAAATGAAATTAGGGACAGTTTTGAGTGTCAGTTTTGTTCGGGACTTTCATTTGAACTTATAATAGTACACCAAGGAAGTTATATTCTACCCGGAATATTCACACGCGCTTCAAAATCGTTCCGAAGAGTACCACGACATGGGTGGAGTGTGTCTCTATCTACTAAATAAAGCGCCAATCGCCATATATAAATGCGGCCATGCGTAGTTTGCAAATTACTACTAAGTAATTCTACTAATTTGAGAAACAGTTTTTGCATTGCATAAGTAATTACGTAATATTTAAAATAAGCACATTTTAGAACTCACTGTGTTAATTACAATACATTTTATGCTAATGTATTTATGGACGTGTATGAATAAAAAGGATTTATCGGTTACCGAATATATAAAAATCTACCATCAGATAGATTTATTTACACTGGCAATTGCAAGAAAGGGACAACACCCACTCTTCTCGTTGTCTTGCTCAAAACGTTTATCCCCTCTGTTAAGTAAGAAACAAATGTCAACTTTATTAGTAACGAAATAAAGTACACTTTTATTTTCCAAATATTGCTTCGTAAGAATTCCAGATATCGTATATAAGTTCCTTGTAGACACATATTTATCTATGGTGACAACTGACAACTGGTGACAAGTGACAACTGGTGACAAGTGACAACTGGTGACAAGTGACAACCATGTGACAACTGACAAAGACATGATTTGTTGTTTTAAAGATTTTATCAATAAATATTAAAAATAAGCTTTTTTCCTCTGTGAATAAATATATTAAGTACACTTTTTGGATAATCAACAAAGATTGATATCAATTATAATCATTTGTATTTGTAAAATAATTGCATTACTTTTTGATTTTGTAGTACAAATTGTATGTTAGTACTGAAAGTTATTCCAAACTTTTTGTTTTGTGTCTGTCGCAACTTGATAGCTTTATCTTATCCGTAGGCAATACCAAAGAGTATGTAACGTATTTAAGAGACCGGATTCCATAGTAATGTTTGAAATCAGGTTAGAGACTCTTTACTACCAACTTAATTAATTTATAACAATGAGCCAACATGAAAATAATGTACCTAACGCAATTTTTATGGTAGGCAAGCTTTCTTTTTAAATGGTTAGCGCGGAAGAAACTTTCGCCATTAAGATGTTTGCATAATCGCCACTATCGATTTTCTAGTTATCGATTAATCGTTATTAAATTATTTGCTTTATCGATTAACAATCGATATATCAGATTTAATATTAGAACTGTTTTATTATTCGTCGAAAATAAAACAAAAGTAAGCATTGGTGTAAAGATTTAATAAATAAGATTACATATTTGCCAGACTTATGAGTATAGTTCAATAATTACTATTAAGACACAGAATTCTGAAATATTTACATACAATTTTATTTAGCGTGGAATCTATAATTAGGTACCTAATAACTAACCATGACGAAAGCAAAGTATCTTCACGCCCGTATCCCCGAAGGGGTAGGCAGAAGTACAAGTGCGCCCACGATTAGTCGAAGATACTTAGTCCCACAAATGTGATAGGTGGCAAGCCTATCGCCAATCGGGCACTTTGCAATCCCGGGCAACTTTGTGTTTATCAGAAAACTGAAAAAAACACTTTTCTTATGTGCCTGACCCGGGAATCGAACCCAGGACCTCATGTGGTCAACACCAACGCTGGACCACTACACCACAGAGGCGATCACGACGAAAGAAAGAATAAAATCATGAGTTGTACAATCGTAAAACCAATTCCAGTAATACAAATGTAAATTCCGAATCTAAGGATAATGTTACATATGGAATATCTGGATTTAGTCTGCTTTCTTTCTTATTATTATTTTAAATAAAGGTATGTGTGCCAAGTGCTAGTCACAATATTTACCACCTTACATATTCGTACCATTAAAACGCCGGTGTTTGGCACTATCGTGTTCAGATTAAGGACATAAGTCTCAAACGTAAAAATTCTTGGTACAATCGAATTGTCCTTACTCACCATTAATGTTTGCTAAATTTTGTTTGCACCAAAAATAAACTTTTAATTACATTATACATTTTAGGATAATTCAGGCAGCATCAAAAATAGCAATAAACACAATCTCTAAATAAATGCAAGAGTAACAAATGATGTTACAATAAATAATTTTAACAATAATATATTGCCGACTACTACAGGCAGAATATTTTATAAACTTTTATTTAATAAAAAACTACAAATGACTTGAAAAATGCAAGCAGGGAAATTTCATTGTGTTATATTCCTGCCTATTTATAAACATTTTTTTGCACTTTTGCGAACATGGTATCTATTACCACAGTCTATTACTATTTTACGTCATAATGATTGCTTGAGCGGGAAATTATATCCTGTCTGTAGTAGGTATGTGAAGTAAGTTGTGAAATAACGCTAGTGCTAGTTATTGTCGGCGATATGCCTTGCAGGGCTAGGTTGCTGGTAAAGTTGTGTAAAAAGTCTAACACCCTCGTAGCTACTGTCGTGGTGGACGCTAGCATTGCATCAATAACGTTTATGGTGCTACTGACAAATCGATGGGTCCAACCTATACTAGTGCAACCCGCAAAACAGAAACTTTTTTTTTGCATCAAAATCCTTAAAATTACCTTAAATTTGTTCTAATGTAGTAAAGTATTTGAAATTCAGTGCAAAAGTACAAATTTTCAAATACTTCTATTGATTTTTTGTTAAAAATTACGAGCTATAGAACATTTAGTTCGCTCTCCTGTAAAGTTGTAAGTGCACTTACACTAGTATACGTAGGAATGTGATGTCTCGTACCACCATTTCTATTCCTACATTGGTGTTAAAGTTACTTAAAATTTTTCATTAAATCATTTCATGCGTTAATTCTATGGCTCATTTGATGAAAAACAAAAGTATAAATATAGTTTATCCCTATACTGTAATTCTGCGATTGAAATCTTTATCATCATAAAGACTAAAGAATTAGCGTAAATTTTTTATAACCAGAATTTTCATGGATTAAATTGTACTGTTTATTTAATACTAATTAAATTAATAATTGTTTAGCTCTTTTTACCATCTTTACAATCTTTAATTTCTAGAAGAACTTATAATTCAAATTGTTTTTTTTTTTAAATTATCATCATGTAAGTTATAAACGTAAATTTTTAAGTATCTTCACGCCCATATCCCCGAAGGGGTAGGCAGAGGTACAACAAGTGCACCCACGATTAGCCGAAGATACTTGGTCCCACAAATGTGATATGTCCCACAAATCCAATCCCGGGCAACTTTGTGTTTCTCAGAAAACTGAAAAAAACACTATTCTTATGGGCAACGTAAATTTTTAACGCAATAAAAACAGATTTCCCGTTTCCTGTATATCCGTAACCGTGCATTAAATTATCACCATATTACATAGGAACATACACAGTATTACCCTCTCAAATAAAAAAGAATTTTCAAAATCAGTTCATAAATGACTGAGTTCTGAGGTAACACATAATAAACATATTGGTTAATAAGAGCCAAATTGGTTACCTCCTCCTTTCGGCAAATCAGTTAAAAAGAATAATTTTATTAATAAAAATGGAAACATTTCCATTCTATAGGAATTGACAAACTAATTGATTCAATTGGCTTAGAATCAATTCATGATTGTTTATGAATGATATAACAAAATAGTAAAAAACAGTTTAAAAATGAGAAAGAGAAGAAACTTTTGGTAGAATTACAGGCCACTTGACCAGAATTGGGAAACTGTTCGTCAGTACACTTTGCGTTGCAAAATAAAATACATTGCTGTATTGGTTTCTTTGCAATGTTTAGATTTACAAAACCTCTTATTGTAATGGCACTTGTGACTTATTATTGACACAATTTGTAGTAAAGGAGAACAGATGATAGTTTGTTTATATTGCCATAAGAAATTTTCTGTTCCTACGTTCTTTTCTTTCTCATTTCGACAATTTAAATGTGAGGCATGAGCACTAAACGGGCTGTGAAATAACAATCCTCTAAGTCGATTAAACCTCTAGTGGGAGTTGAGTGTACATTACTTTCTATTAAACATTTGGATGCCGTCCAGTGTCCATACCCCCTACTTAACGCATAAACATATGCCAGTGCACAAGTTTTACTATTCATAATCTAGTTATGCTTCGATATTGACGGAGACTTCATATACTTCCTCTTCCTAGACAAGCTTCTGTTTATTCAGAGAAAACAGTCGCTTAGACAATAACAATATATCTGCTGTTCCTTTATATTTAATTTCTGAAAAAAAAAAACATGTTTTATTAATATTTTTCTTTAATTTGAAAACTTTTTTATGTTTGTGGTCCATTTTAATTAAGAGGTTATGTAGTTAAAAAAATAATTTGTAACCGAATAATATGGTGTCAATCAATGATCATACAAACATGTTAATTACTGATTACTGTAGAAAATATTGCTGTTTAAGTAATTACACAAGATTTTTTCGAGTATTTGCAAATTCTATCCTAATACTTGAACATAGATTTTGTGATTTATCACTTTTGGGACCACCGCCTTGCCTATTCCTGCTGCAATTGATGTCCTAACGGCAGCGCTTATTGCTTCCGTGTTCCGGTTTGCACCCAGTAACCTAATGATTGTGGCATTCGAACCTAGCTACACAAATAGCAACATACCGTTAACATCCTTGGTCTATAGGCGATGGTCATCTCTTTTCATCAGGAGAGCTATCTGTAATCTATAAGAAAATCTATTTAAGCACATCTTTGATTAATTAAACACCGCCGTGTTGGTCCCGGCCTTTTTCGCCGTGTTGGTCCCGGCCTCCTTTGAAGAATAGGCCAACTGCCGTTCTACCAGGCAGGTCGTAAAAGGCGACCGATTGGCTATCGAGTCACTAACATCGTGGCTACTAGGTGGTAGAGTTCTGCATTGTCTCGCCCGGGTCTGGTACCACCGCCTTACCTATTCCTGCCGCAATAACGTCAATGCTTGTCGCTGTCGTGTTCCGGTTTGGAGGGTAAGGTAGCCGGTAAACTTATGCATGTGGCATTAGACCTCGCCACAAGATAGCAACGCACCATTAACATCTTTGGTGTCTATAGGCGATGGTTGACTCTTTCCATCAGGAGACCCATCTGCTTGTTTGCTATCTTATGATATAAAAAAAAAAAAAAAAACCTTTCCCCGTGTTGGTCCGGGCTCGTTTAAAGAATAGGCCAGGCAGTTCGTAAAGGGCGACCAGTTGGCTAGGCGAGTCACTACCATCGTGGCTACTAGGTGGTAGAGTTCTGCATTGTCTCGCCCGGGTCTGGTACCACCGCCTTACCTGTTTCTGCCGTGATAGTGTCAACGCTTGTCATTGTCATTCCA
Source organism: Apodemia mormo (assembly GCA_036924255.1). Classification (NCBI taxonomy): domain Eukaryota; kingdom Metazoa; phylum Arthropoda; class Insecta; order Lepidoptera; family Riodinidae; genus Apodemia; species Apodemia mormo. Next base: position 8,462,957 of record JAUPFN010000007.1, on the reverse strand, counting down.
CCACCACATTGACATCAGAACCTCATCAGATGCAGCAAGATCTAAGACGAGTACTATAGTGAATAAAATAGGGGTTTCTGGACACTGCTTTTCAAGACAATTTTATACTTGGATATTTTTTTTAAATAAATCTAAATATACAGTGCGTGTTTCCCGCTATTGGTCACCTTTGTAGAATAGACCATCTGCCTAGGTCTCGCCTGAGTTTGGTACCACCGCCTTACCTATTCCAGCGGCAATAGCGTCAATGCTTGTCATTGTTGTGTTCCGGTTTCGAGGGTAAGATAGCCGGTAACCTTATGCATGTTGCATTAAGATCCCGCTACATGGATAGCAACCTATAATTTTTATAGTTCGTTTTATATCATAAGGTAGCGATAAGCAGATAGCTCTCCTGATGGAGAGACCGCGTATAGACACCAAAGATGTTAATGGTACATTGCTATCCGTGTGGCGGGATGGCAATGCCCCACACGCATACGTCTATATTGGTTACCTAGCCCTGTTAACCAGAACAAGACAATGACAAGCAATGACGCTACTACGATAGGAATAGATAAGGCGGTTGTACTAAATACCTGGGCGAGACCTTGCGGAACTCTACTACCTAGTAGTCACGATGTTAGTGACACTCATAGCCAAACCGGTCAACTTTACGACCTGCCTGGCACAATAGCAGATGGTCTATTCTTCAATGCGGACCTGGACCAATATGGGGTATTAATTCTACTAATAATAATAACAATTTACCTGTAACTTGGACCATATTCGATGCTGCAGTTTGGCTCAAAAGTAGTGTTGCATTTAACGTTCATTTGTTGATTTTGTTCGGGACTATGGTCAGTTTAGTCACCGATTATATTCCCTCCTGTTTCTCAGATTCGGGTTATGTAATCATGTTGTATGGTAACATTTTCATCAACAAGATTCCACTTGAAAACTTACAGCCTACACATATGATTACAGTAATTTTTAGGTTAGTTCATAAGCCAAAACAGTTTTCACTAGTTATTGCAGCGTGTGTGCTGTAGAAAGGTCTTGCATCATCCAATGTTCATGATCTTTTTCATCAATTGGCTATTTGAACTTTCATGTCTTCGATAGTTTGGTCTGTGTGCAAATGATATTCGTCCAGTTTGTTGCTTAAATTCCATGCTTATTTAAATTTGTAAGTAACTTTAGTTCCTCTATATGCATAGATAAGCCAAGTTTCTCGTTTTATTTTTATTTAATTTATTTATTTATTAAGTAAAACTTACAGCGTACTATAACACATATGATTAAAATAGTTATTATGGCGTGTGTGCTATAGGAAGCTCTTGCATCATTCAATTTTCATGGACTTTCTTCAAATAAGATAATGTAATCTGCAAATCTGATGGTTAAATTTTCTACCATCAATATGTTATCCTAGTTCATCTCAGTTTACTTTCTGAAATATATTTTCCAGCATAGAACAGCTTAAGAGACAGCAGCTCACCGTGGCTGACACCTCTTTTCATATTAAATATCTTGCCCAAGATTTCAACTTGTATACTTGTATTCTTGCCTTACTGTTATACTGAATATACATTTTAAATGTTATTGGTGTGGGTTGTTAGGATTTCCAGGCTTTCTAGGATCTCTCATATGGTTTTGTGGCTCGAGCTGTCAAATGAGTTAGAGTAATCGTTAAAAACATGTACAAAGGTATGTTACATTCATTGTATTTTTCCATATTTTGTTTAATTTAAACATTCAAGACCATATGGTCTAATCTAGTGTGATGCTTACTTGGTCCAAAATGATCTTTATGTTAGACATCAGGCTTATTGGTTAATTAACTATATTTTATTTTTGCCCTTTCTATATATGAGGGTTATATGGATGGTTCACATTGTATGGAATGTTTTCCATTGTTCTGGAATATATCCTGATCTTAAAATATCATTGAAAATTTTAGCTTGTATGGGAACCAGTTCTCCCCAAGCACCTTTTAGTAACTAGTTGGTAATATTTTATAATGCAAAGGTGATCTATTAATCTGTAGCCTTTTAATTGGGTGCATATTTTTATTGATTCACATTATTTTTTTGATTCGTAGTTGGGTAAAATATTTCAGCAGCAGCATGTAACAACATTTTTCTTTCTCGTTCTGAAAAGTTATAAAACATAATATTAATATTGTTTCATAAGCAGTACGCAAACACATACGAACACTCACAATTTATGACGAAAATTGTAATGCACGAAAACAAAAATGATCTGTTTAGAATATAATATAAATTATTGTACATATACTAGGTAATATACCCGTATGCTTTGTTGGGTGTAAAATCCACGATAAAAAAAATTAACGTAGCTTATCATTTGTGCAATTACGTGTTTTCACTACATATCAATTTTCATCTATTTATCAATTGACTAATCATTGAGGATACAAACAGGCAGACTAAAAATGTATTATAAATATAATTTGCGCTAACACAATTTTCATCGAGACAGGTCTAGCTGTTCTAGAGTTACAGTTATGTTGGTGTCATCCTCTATTCTAGCAAATAAATAATATTTTATCTTATAGTAGGACACATAAATTACAGACATTTAAGACCTTATGTGTTGTTTAAAGTTGATTGATTTCACCTCTTTATCTATCTCAATCTGTTTAGGGCCTATTGAATAACTGTCTTACCTTCTTCTAAGGACGGGTCAGTCCAGGTCTCCACCACATAATTGACCTGTTATTGCACGAGGCTGGATAACTGAGCAGACAAGCAGGGTCATAACAGTTTATGAGTGTGTTTGTCAAACGTGTTACCCGGTTGTTCAACGTATTAATTTACCTTTGCATATGCGGCTTGAATTTTGTGTTAATTTTTTTAGCAGTGTTCTTTATATATAAGGTTGGATCCATCTTGCGAGGATTCCGCCGTGCGTATGATTTAATTTACGTATAGAAATAAAATTATGACTTTTATTATATTATCTATATGTGGTCGGGACAAGATACATTTTCGGAGACGTGCCAGTTTTCGATGAGAGCAACAGCTTTATTATTCGCAAGTGTCTGATCTGACCTGATTCTGACTGGTAACGAAGATTGCTTTAATGCCGGTGTGTATAGTATCTAGGGTGTATGACATTAAAAACTCAAAATGTACCTCACCTCTCCGGTTGTTCGCCTTGTTCGCCCAGAGCCCATGGTGCTCGTTGCAGTCGATGATGATGATGATGATGAGTTGGTCGGCTGCAGTCTCACAGAAGTTGATCACCATCACCAAGTGGCGCGAGGGGAGCTCATTCGCTGGCAGCATGAAGGCAGACGAAACCAAAGGGTATCTTGACTGGGCACAAGTCTCTACAACAAAATCTATTAGAGGTTCTGACAGTGTTTGTGGAATAATATAGATGTTAATAAGCCATAGGGCCTGCATCTACACAAAAATCAACACTAATAGTAAAAAGTTTATTTCCAAATCACTATTAGTAAAAAGTTCTGTAATATTTCCCTTTAGGAAAGGGAAATGTTACAGAACTTTTCACCTTTCCCTTGGAATGAAAGTATACCGACCGTAATTTGAACACGAGTCTGCACTCGTGGGACATGACATGACGGTCGGTACCGATGACGTGGGCACGAGAAGACTGCAAAAGGTATCCTCCGTGCCTCATTGTCATGATGGATGCACTTCTGCATCTTAACCCACTGATTTTGATAGTTTAAAATATAGTCATATTTTAAACTATCAAAATCCGTGGGATTCATTGGGACTCGTGAACTAAATATTTTAAAATGTATCTTCATGCCCGTATCACCGAAAAAGTAGGCAGAGGTACAATCCGTGGCATCCACGATTAGCTAAAGATACTAAGTCCCACAACGTAATAGGTGGCAAGCCTATCGTCAACCGGGCATTTATCCAATCCCGGGTAACATTGATTTTACCAGAAAACTTTAAAAACATATTTTTAAATTGCCCAACCTGGGAATCGAACCCGGGACCACGCGTGGTCAACAGCGACGCCGTACCACTAGACTACAGATGCGATAATTTAAAGTACAATTTAAAATACAATAGCTTAGAATATACCATTTGCACACGACGATAATCCTGAAGAATCTAGAAAAACAAAAAGTATTATTAACATATACGGAAAAGCATCCTTCTAAACTGATTTTGTCAATATCTTCACTACCGAAATTTTCCCTGACAGAATTAAAATTTAAAACAGAATTAAAAAGTAATTTAGCTGTAAAAGTCAAATCGTTGTAATTTAGCTGTAAAGGTCAAATCGTTGTAATTTAGCTGTAAAGGTCAAATCGTTGTAATTTAGCTGTAAAAGTCAAATCGTTGCAATTTATCTGTAAAAGATATTTAATACCGTCACATATAAGAAAAGTAACAAAATTTAAACGTAGTTAAATTACAACAACTGAACTTCCAATCTCGGGAACCTTGATCAGATCTTCGCCAAATTTATGCAAGACTAATTGAGAAGTATGCCTTTCCAAACTAATCTTTTTTGTTTAATAAATTATGAAGTTGTGAGGGTAACAAAATAAATATTCACCTGTATTGAGAATCTCATTTAAACATATTTAAATGTTAATAGTAAGAAGTGTATGTACTGCATTAGTTATAATCAATTATATCATATTAGTAGGGAAGCCCAAGAGGACATTTTTGCATTTACATTTCTAATTATTTACAATAAAGTTAAGTAGACTCAGCATGTGCATTACGCAGCAAATCTTTTTTTAACTTCCCATTATGTATGTAGTTATGGAATTTACTGATTTTACCCCGATCTTCGAAAATCGAGTTTTTGCCATTTGTCCACGTTTTGAGGTCCTAGGAACCTTTTTCGAATATTTTCTCACGTTTTGAGGTCCTAGGAACCTTTTCCGATTATTTTCACGCAGGGCCCAGAACCGGTTACATTTGAAAGGGGTTTTTAAGCACCTAAGCGGGTTATTTTAGTGCTTGTTTTGAGAAAACCCTACCTTTCGGTAAGCCTTTCAATGGGTTACCGCTTATTTGGGTAAGCCATTTGTTTTAATTAATTCATATTAACCCGATTATTTTCAGTAGGGTTATCAATAACCGGGTTCAGACTGAGCGCAAACTAAAATGGTCTTAAACTCTACATATGAGATTCATTTTGTAATAAAGATGATTAAGCCATTTGTTTGGATTAATTTGAGTTAACTCAAACCCAATTCTATCATTTTCAATAGAAGATTGTATTGTATTAAACACAAGCGATTTTGATTTTTAAGTATACGAGTATATGTATTCGATTTCTTTTTCATTTGAGTTCACGGGATCATTAAAATTTATTCTACATACAATGAGAAATAATAATAAAAAGTTTCTGATGCATTTAATGTTTATTAGATAAAAAAAAAAGTGTGTTTTTAGGGGTCCGTACTCAAAGGGTGAAATGGGACCCTATTACTAAGACTCCGCTGTCCGTCGATCTGTCTATCTGTCCATCTGTTTGTTTGACTGTTCATCTGTAACCAGACTGTTCACGGGATTAGAAATAATAATAAAAAGTTTCTGATACTTTTAATGTTTATTAGATTAAACAAAAACGTGTGTTTTTAGGATTCCATACTCAGAGGGTAGGCACCCTATTACTAAGACTCCGCTGTCCATCGGTCTGCCTATCTGTCTGTCTGTCCGTCTGTTTGTCTGTAACCAGACTGTTCACGGGATTATTAAAATTTATTCTACATACAATGAGAAATAATAATAAAAAGTTTTTGATGCATTTAATGTTTATTGGATTAAACAAAAAAAAGTATCTTCACGCCCGTATCCCGAAGGGGTAGGCAGAGGTACAACAAGTGCACCCACGATTAGCCGAAGTTACTTGATCCCACAAATGTGATAGGTGGCAAGCCTATCGCCAACCGGGCATTTTCCAATCCCGGCCAACTTTGTGTTTATCAGAAAACTGAAAAAACACGTTTTTTTAAGTGCTCGACCGAGGAATCGAACCCGGGACCTCATGTAGTCAACGCTAACGCTGGACCACTAGACCACAGAGGCGACTAACATGTATTTTTAGGGTTCCGTACTCAGAGGGTTAAATGGGACCCTATTACTAACTCCGCTGTCTATCTGTCCGTCTGTTTGTTGTCAGATTATATTTTTTTCGTTATTCTTACATCATTTCTTCTGTAATATATGAAAATTCAGACACGCTCGAGAATGTCAAAATAACATTTTCTTTGAAACTATGTGACCTTTCCATTCCCTTACGCTACACTTCATTCGGCAGATTTTCTAAATTTTAGCTGGCAATTAATTCACCATATCTTAATCTGACGCGATTTAGTGTTTCCATGTCAAAGTTTTTTGTTAACATTTTTTTTATCTTTAGATTTTTTCCCCACCATAGAAATGAAAAACATTACATTTCCCCGTGTTGGATCCGGGCTCCTTTTAAGAAGAGACCAACTACCGTTCTGCCAGGCAGGTCATAAAAGGCGACCGATTGGCTATACGAGTCACTACAATCGTGGCTACTAGGTGGTAGAGTTCTGCATTATCTCGCCCGGGTCTGGTACCACCGCCTTACCTATTTCTGCCGCAATAGCATAAGTGCTTGTCACTGTCTTGTTCCGGTTTGGAGGGTAAGGTAGCCGGTAAACTTATGCATGTCGCATTAGACCTCGCCACAAGATAGCAACGCACCAGTAACACCTTTGGTGTTTATAGGCGATGGTTGACCCTTTTTATCAGGAGACCCATCTGCTTGTTTGCTATCTTATCTATACATATAATAAAATCGTAGGAAAGTCAAAACTGTACATTGAATATTTTTTATCTTTATTTAATCTACAAAATCCAATAGCTCCCTATGACTCTTGGAATACCTTAATATAGACAGCCATTCAGCGAAGAAAGTGTGACCCAACCCATTACCGGACTTGCGATCCCGGGTCGTCACGATAGAATGAATCACTTTCAATTAAGTAACCCTCTATCACAGAATACGACAGAAGTCAATCTTGTGTATGTACTTCACTTTTTATACCTAAACTCGGCGGTCGCACTAGGTTTGCCACTTTGGCTTATGCACAAAAAACACACTAGTATCTTACTCCAGTAAAGTTTTAAATCAAAATATGTCACTATTCTTTACATTTTGCATATAATGTAGTCTTAATGATATGAAAATGATGTGTAAAGGTAATTTGGTCGGCAACCACCGGCAAGTGTTGAAAAAAATTAAATCGTTTTTTGCTTTTCTGAAAAAGTTCTGAATAAAATGTGTAGAACTTATAATTTTACATCAAAAAGGTTACATGACTTTCTCCTCTGGTCAAAATTAACCGAGTTAGAGAGGTTTTTAAGCTTAAGGTGATTGAATGATTTTATAAATGACTAGCTGAGCCCGCGACTTCGTCCGCGTGGAAAAATTTTGAAAATTAAAGTAGCCTTAGTTACTACTTATTACATCAGCTATCTGCCAGTGAAAGTCCTATCAAAATCAGTCCAGCCGTTCCAGAGATTAGCCGGAACAAACAGACAGACAGACAGACAATAATTGTAAAAAATGCTGTTTTGGTATATGTATTGTGTATAAATCCATATGCATTTAGTAAAAAGCGGTTATTTTATTATTACAAACAGACACTCCAATTTTATTTATTCGTACGTATAGACTAGCTGTGCCCGCGACTTCGTTCGCGTGGAAAAATTTCTAAAATAAAAACCCGCATAGTTCCCGTTCCCGTGGGATTTCCGGGATAAGAACTATCCTATGTCCTCTCTTGGGTCTCAAACTATATTTGTACCAAATTTTATCCAAATCGGTTCAGCGGTTTAGCCATGAAAGCGTAACAGACAGACAGAGTTACTTTCGCATTTATAATATTAGTATGGATGATAGATATTAGATACCTATATACATTATACACTACACCTATATACTTTCTCACAAACAGCTGCTTACATATTCGTCGCGGGCAAAGCTAGTATCTTTATAATGCCACACAAGTTGATAAAAAATGCTATGCAACAGCTTGACCGCGGCAGTCCCTGAGTGCCACACGTTTTTTTTTTCACATAATACATACACAAATAAATAAATTCGAAGTGTCTGTTTGTAATATTAAATTAACAACTTTTTACAAAATACATATGGATGTATACATGAACATTTTTTATAATTTTTGTCTTTCTGTCCGTTTTTCTGTCTGTCTGTTTGTTCCGGTTAATCTCTGAAACGGCTGGACCGGGACAGGACTTTCACTGGCAGATAGCTTACATAATAAGGAACTTAACAACATGCAACAATTTAAAATAAATTTATATAATATCAATTTATTATTTCTTGATACAACCACAATGTTTAATAGGTACTTAAAAAGTAATATAAGTTTTTAAATTTTAACACACACACACACACACACATTTCACCATTTCATTTCCCCCGTGTTGGTCCCAGGCTCCTTTGAAGAATAGGCCAACTGCTATTCTACCAGGCAGGTTGTAAAAAGCGACTGATTGGCTATATGAGTCACTACCATTGTGGCTACTAGGTGGTAGAGTTCTGCATTGTCTTGCCCAGGTCTGGTACCACCGCCTTACCCATTCCTGCTGAATAGCGTCAGTGCTAGCCACTGTTGTGTTCCGGTTTGAAGGGTAAGGTAGCCGGTAGACTTATGCATGTGGTATTAGACCTCGCAACAAGATAGCAACGATGGTTGACTCTTTCCATCAGGAGACCCATCTGCTTGTTTGCTATTTTATGATATTAAAATTATTTATTATTTCACAATTCATTTTATCAAATGTACTGGGCCGAGCTTAAAAATTCTTTAACCTTTATAAATCTACACAATCCAGAAATGATATGGGACCAAAAGGGTCAGTGTGTAGGAAAGGGGACGCAGGACTTAGAAAAATTTCGATGGAAAATTTCAACCCTATATAACCCCCCTTTTTTATTGCACCATTGGATGGAAGGGGTAAGGGACACCAACTTCTGTCGAGGTGAAAATTTCAACCCTATATAACCCCCCTTTTTTATTGCACCATTGGATGGAAGGGGTAAGGGACACCAACTTCTGTCGAGGTCACTTTGCTCTTAGGTCAATAGCCGTGAAGCTGGGGGGTAAAAACCGAAATCCATTACAAAGGCGTCTGGGACTTGGGCAAATTTCAACGAAAAATTTCGACCCTATATAAGGCCTGTTTTTTCTTTCACCATGGGATGGACGGGGTGAGGTACATCAACTTTTGTCGAGGTCACTTTGCTCTTAGGTCAATAGCCGCGGAGCTAGGGGGTAAAATCAAAAACTGCGGTCTTGAGTAGGAAAGGGGACGCAGGACTTAGAAAAATTTCGATGGAAAATTTCAACCCTATACAACCCCCCTTTTTTATTGCACCATTGGATGGAGGGGGTAAGGGACACCAACTTTTGTCGAGGTCACTTTGCTCTTAGGTCAATAGCCGCGAAGCTGGGGGGTAAAAACCGACTTTCATTAAAGAGGCGTGAACCTGTAAAATTTCACACCAGACATCACCTTTTTGTTGCACCATGGGGCGGAGGGGTCAAAGGACACCAACTTCAACCAACGTAAAGTTGAAAGGTACTGGGTAAGGCAGTAAGGGTAAGGTAAGGTAGTACATTAGTGATGTGAGTACGTATGGGTAAGATTAGGTCGACGGGTAGAGGGGTAAGATCATAAGGGTAAGGTAAGGCCGAAGGTAGTGAGGTAAGGTCGTAAGGGTAAGGTAAGATCGAAGGTAGTGAGTTTAGATCTTATAAGCTCAACGTAAAGTTGAAAGACTGGGTAAGGCCGTAAGGGTAAGGTAAGGTAGTACATTAGTGATGTGAGTTCGTTTGGGTAAGATTAGGTCGACAGGTAGGGGGGGTAAGGTCATAAGGGTAAGGTAAGGCCGAAGGTAGTGAGGTAATGTCGTAAGGGTAACGTAAGATCGAAAGGTAGTGAATTTAGATCTTATAAGCTCAACGTAAAGTTGAAATACTGGGTAAGGCCGTAAGGGTAAGGTAAGGTAGTACATTAGTGATGAGTTCGTTTGGGTAAGATTAGGTCGACAGGTAGGGGGGGTAAGGTCATAAGGGTAAGGTAAGGCCGAAGGTAGTGAGGTAAGGTCGTAAGGGTAACGTAAGATCGAAAGGTAGTGAGTTTAGATCTTATAAGCTCAAAGTAAAGTTGAAAGACTCTGGGTAAGGCCGTAAGGGTAAGGTAAGGTAGTACATTAGTGATGTGAGTTCGTTTGGGTAAGATTAGGTCGACAGGTGGGGGGGGGGGGGCTGGGGGTAAGGTCATAAGGGTAAGGTAAGGCCGAAGGTAGTGAGGTAAGGTCGTAAGGGTAAGGTAAGATCGAAGTTAGTGAGATTAGATCTTATAAGCTCAACGTAAAGTTGAAAGACTCTGGGTAAGACCGTAAGGGTAAGGTAAGGTAGTACATTAGTGATGTTATTTCGTATGGGTAAAATTAGGTCGGCAGGTAGTGGAGTAAGGTCATAAAGGTAAGGTAAGGCCGAAGGTATTGAGGTAAAGTCGTAAGGGTAAGGTGAGATCTAAAGGTAGTGAGTTTAGACCTTATAAGGTTAACGTAAAGTTGAAAGGTAGTGAGGTAAGGCAGTAAGGGTAAGGTAAGGTAGTACATTAGTTATGTAAATTCGTACGGGTAAGGTAGTGAGGTAAGGTCGTAGGGATAAGATAAAAATACTGGAATATATTTAATAATCACCCAAACCCGGAAATACAAACTTTTATGCTCATCATACAAATGCTTGTCCACGTCGGGGATCGAACCCGAGCCCCGTCAATTGCGTAGTCAGGGTCGCTAACCACTTGATCAACGGGGCGGTCAAACTTACTGTAGGTACTTAGAAAACTTTTTAGTTTTTATAGGCGAGTAATGGATTTCGGTTTTTACCCCCCAGCTTCACGGCTATTGACCTAAGAGCAAAGTGACCTTAACAAAAGTTGATGTCCCTTACCCCCTCCATCCAATGGTGCAATAAAAAAGGGGGGTTGTATAGGGTTGAAATTTTCCATCGAAATTTTTCTAAGTCCTACGTCCCCTTTCCTACTCAAGACCGCAGTTTTTGATTTTACCTCCTAGCTCCACGGCTATTGACCTAAGAGCAAAGTGACCTCGACAAAAGTTGATGTACCTCACCCCCTCCATCCCATGGTGAAAGAAAAAATAGGCCTTATATAGGGTCGAAATTTTTCGTTGAAATTTGTCTAAGTCCCAGACGCCTTTGTAATGGATTTCGGTTTTTACCCCTAGCTTCGCGGCTATTGACCTAAGAGCAAAGTGACCTTGACAAAAGTTGATGTCCCTTACCCCTTCCATCCAATGGTGCAATAAAAAAGGGGGGTTGTATAGGGTTGAAATTTTCCATCGAAATTTTTCTAAGTCCTGCGTCCCCTTTCCTACTCAAGACCGCAGTTTTTGATTTTACCCCCTAGCTCCACGGCTATTGACATATAACAAACAGCTTACACATAGGTTATATGTGTTTATAATAGAAATAGGAAGTGTCTAGTCTGCCACCAGCGGCTCTTTCGTAAAAAGAAATATTTTGCCACTAATGGTAATTTAACATTTAAAAATATTCTGCTGTAACTTAATAGTCATACAAATTTGATGTTTATCATAGAAAAATAAGGATCATTTTTGGATAAAGCTACAACATAGCTGAGTGAGCATAATTATATAGCGGCTGATTACCAGTAAAATTTATTTCGCCGTTAGTAGTCGTACTTGTTGGATTGTGCGATTTCAAAAATGGATTTTAACATTTTCGAAGAGATTTATGTTTACAAAATGATGACTAATTTTGAACTTTCGAATGGCATTTAACTTAATTTTTGAGCTAAACTAGTGCATCCACAGTTAGCTGAAGATACTTAATCTTACAATGTGATAGGTGGGAAGCCTATCGCTAACCGGGCACTTTTTACATTACATTTGCCATTATTGTTTTTAACTGTAAAATTACGACTAGTGGCAAGATATTTCTTTTTACAAAATAGCCGCTGGTGGCAAACTAGACACTTCCAAAGAAATAGTACAAGGTAAATAACTTACCGAGTTTCGTCCGATGGAAAGTTAGCGAAGAATCCATGTCGGTACCTTTCCATTCTTCCACAAATTACACATTGTCTACGTTTTCCTCCCATTTTAGAATTCAATTCCGAGTTCAATTTTCAATTTAATATTAAATTAAAGTTTTAATTTTATAAGAAAATATAAATGGCGGATATTGTCACTTGATTAAAATTCAAAATGAAAATGACACTTGACACTTAGACTGTGGAAACACGTCATTGTCATGGTTGCCATTATGCCGAAAAAAAAAACTCTATACTCCATGGAAAAAAGGCAAATTTTGGCTAGGTTGGCTAAAAGCGTCACGTTTTCAATACAAAATTATGCCTCGAACTAATTGCGCCAGACTGGATTACACGAAGCTTACACGGACATTGACACGGTTTTGGCCTAAAATATGAACGAAGCGTTGAATGCAATTATCCCTCTAAGCGTTATTACTCTATGATAATACTATAATACATATTTAAGTTTAAGTAAGTTCGTTTGAAATCGTTTTAGTTTTTGGTTGGTATCGTCATTCGAGGATTCTCACGTCTATTCTTATGAGCTTTTCTTTTTGAAGATCATGAAAGGCAGATTACTTTATATTCGATTTCTAGTAATCTTTCTTCGGTGCAGTTTCATTCTTGGCAGGCCTATTTTGTATAAGTACATTATATGATTTATTATAAAACAGTCACGGAAATATACGCAGTATATATTATTACGCTGTAATATATTTCTTTTAAGGCAATACACATCTTAATCTATGATTTAAATTTATTGTTTTTAAATATTTACTTAGGTTGACCTTTCCAAAACAGATGATCGATTGGCTTTTTACTTTTCAATTTTTCGATTTGGCATAGATAATCACTATATACAGCCAACGTATTATAAATAAAGTGTTTTTAAATAACCCATAGTTATGTTCTATTGACTAGACATTCAATATAATAATAATTACTTCGAATTTGATCATAGAAAATAAAAAAGTCGTCGTTTTAAAATAAAATAATCATTCATGTATTAATTCAATGTAATGGTAGATTTTAGTAAGCAACACTTAGAATAGTGTCATTGAGATGCTATTACAATCCAATTGTGATACTATTACGATTATGGTTAACATTTAGCAGAATACCAAATTTGTCACAATCATAATCGCGTCGTAATAGCCTGGCAGTTGAATCGTAATTTTACTTAAATAGCAGACTTGGCCCCCTGTAAGTGTACAACTTATTTCGTTGATTGAATGCACCGGTGGAGTAAATGTTTGGAACAAAATTACCCCATTGGTGGGTTATTACATTACATTATAATGCAAGTAAGTGAAAATATTTGTGGTCTATTGTGCATATAAAAATTATTTAAACCAAACCCCGTTTCTTCTTTCTGTTTAACAACAACTTAACACCATAAAATGTGCAGTCAGTTTGTTTACACTGGATTTATAAAATTCTGCCTTAAGTTTTATATATAACATCCATTATAAAGGGAAATAAAATATTTTTCTTTAGAAACACTTGTGCTGGTGCACAAAAATGTTATATAACAACCACTTGAATTTACATATCTTATACCAACTGATTTCGCATCGCATCACATTACATTATTTCAAAAACATAATTACTGTATACACAAAAAGGCAACTATTTAATTTTGTCGTATTTATATTTAGATTATATTAATATGATGTAGTTTTGCTAGTCCAGTTTTCACTTTGATTACGAGTATGAGTGTTTAATGCAGGTTCTTAGTGTTTATCAAAAAACATGTGTTGACAGCTGTTGATTAGTGCGAGTGATTAGTAACCATCGTAGTAAAGTGAATAGAAGGGTGTTTTATTTTTTTATGAGTACCCTGCCCCTTACTGGTACTTCCTTTGACTGGAGGCTTGTCGGGCACTGAACATGTTTGGATATGTTTGTTTAGTGATATGTTTAGCACTATTGAGTTTTATCATCTATGTTTTGACGCCTGAAGCTTAATGTACTAATCATGGTGGCTAAACAGAGTTGGATACAACTTGCACTGACTACTCGCAACTGCTAAACACTCGCAATCCCGCTAATCAAAATACAAACCGAGCTTAAGTGCCAATGATGAATAGTATGAATTATATAAAGTTAAAATCTAATATAAAACATTGAATATATGTTGTTCCCTTACTTTTAGCTATATATCCACCTAGTTTATACATACACATATTTGATATATTTTTAAAAAGAATGCAATTTTTTATACTCTTAGAGGTTTTGGTTTTTAGTAGTCGACATCCACATTTTTAGTAGAGTAGCATCAGGTGCACCTCCTACTCATTTTGCCTCCTCTTCTATAAAAACAGAAAAAAAATAGTTTTCAACTGATCTCCCAAGACGAGGAGGTTCTCAATTTGACTATATATTTTTTATTTTTCTTTATGTTTGTTACCTCTGAACTTGGTCATTTATGAACTTATTTTGAAAATCCTTTTGTTTAGAAGAGTATTCTTCCCATGTTATACCATTTTAACTTTGTGAAGATCTGATACAGGGATCCAGAGAAAATGGTAAGTCGGTTGCTGCAGTTTTACTGCAATAACAATTATATAAAAATATTATGCAATTTTAATATAAATTTTAAATAACCAAACAACTTTCCAGATATTAGATTTACTCGGTCCTAAAACAGAATCAGATCTTGCTCCTGTTTCTAAGAGTGAAAAAAAAGCAAAAGCTGTTGATGATGCTAAAAAACCCAAGAAAGAAGTTTCAAAAAGTAAGCATTGACCTAATTTTATTTATTGCTTCAGAAGATACTTATTGCCTGTGTTAAATATATATAGTATAGTAGAAATAGTTATACAGTAAAGTTTAATTCAAATATTCTTTAATTCATAGGTATACACTTGAAACAAGTCATTATTACATATTTAGATGATATCAGACACCGGGGATATCACTACTTTTATAATAATAATAATAATAATAAATATCACTGGACAAATTACACAAATTGATCTAACCCCAAATAAGCAAAATATTTGCTTGTGTTATGGGTCTTAGTCAACGATACTAATACATAGAAATACATATATAAATACTCTTATATATTTAATAAACACCCAAACCCAGAAATACAAACGTCTGTGCTCATCATACAAATGCCTGTCCCTGCCGGGAATTGAACCCGGATACCATTGATTGCGTAGTCAGGGTCGCTAACCACTCGACCAACAGGGATAATTTATGTTCACATTTATTGACTGAGATGGATTGAAAAATAAAAGAAATTATTGCACAGTAGGTATACAATACATATTTACAGATAGGTGTTACAAACGATTGGTTGCGACCATGAAACATAGAACAAGGGAATTGGCAAGTACAAACATTTGTATCAGGACCGTGATCGCCATACTCACATATAAAATAAGCATTATTGCATATAAACTACTAATGCAAACATTGTTTCATTGGTCGTTTTCATTTTAAACAACAATAATCCGAAACACACAAACAGAACATTTAAAAATATACCAAACTGTGTTACAATAAATTTTATTTTGCTACAAAAAAAAAAGAGTATTTACGTCCTTTTGTAGTCTATTCAAAATAGACTCATCTATTTGTACAATAGTGAAACTTAAGATCGTAATAGTTTCGCTATTCTACAATAGATGGCAGCATTGATTTTTCCATAGTTTTCAGTTGATCATATTTGAGTAGAGAACTTTCTAGAACGATATACGTAATGACTGTCATTACGTATATCTTTCTAGAAAAATTAGGTCAACCTAAAATGAACTTTATATGTAAGGTGTACGGCTGATTTTAGCTAGACTTTCTATTATATCATTAGAGATTATATTAAATCAGGAATTTAATTAAAATAAAATGAAAATTGTACTTTTGGATGATATGAAATATCTCCATTCTTAATCATCTGTATTCTACTATCATTTCTGCATTCAAGGACGGCACAATACGGCATAATTCAGTGTATAATAGATTTTCGCACGACGACTATCTCCTAATGATATGCTTACCTTATCATTAAGGCAATTTAGAGTAAAAGCGCATAATAGTGACGCACGCGGCACACCCACTCTTCACTTCCCTTGTTTTATGTTCCATGGTTGCGACTGACTGCCTGGCTGTACACGCTAACTAACTTCACACCTTACAACATTACTGTGTCCCTACACATATACTGCCTTTCACTTCATGTTTTAATTTGCACAAAATTTATATTTTACACTTACAAGAATGGAAAATAATTACATGTTTAAATAAAAGTGGGTATGTAAAAAGTACCGACATCTGAGCATGTTTCCCCGGTTACAGGGAGAACATAAAAATAATTATTTATTATTTATATTGTTATCTAGAAAAGTGAAGAGTTAGAGCACTGGATAAATCTAGAAATAAGAGAGAGAGATAGGCTTGCTTCTATTGATAAGCAACAGCCGCCGTTACCCAAACAGCTATGCCATAATGGATCATCAGTCATAGGCCATAAGGGCCAATGAAACTAGCGTGTACTAGGACTTGTTTACAATAACATTTTTGTTTAAGGGACGATTTCGGAACATTCGGGATTGTAGTAGAAGCTTACATTAGGTGTAATTAGGGATGTGTTGGCGAATAGTTGGCAGTTTTGATACAGCGATTGGACAGCGATACTTAAGACGATCAGTGTAAAGTGATATAGTACAGTGAATACGAAGTGTTTTATTTTGTGATTCAGTGCAGACTGTTAATTCTAGTGTTAGTAAAGTGAATGGTATTAGTGCTTATCCGTGTATTTATGTATTGGACTATGGCGTTTTGTATATTTATCTTGTAAATACACAGTTTTAATACAAGTTGTGTTTTATGGCACAATACGAACGCGAAGCTCGTAACAATATTATTAGATAATAATGTTGTTACATATAGAATTAAAAAGAATCATAGCATATTAATCTCAAAGGATTAAGAACTTTGACATTATTCCTGACCAAAACCTTGCTTTGAATTTGTAGGAATACACTTTTTAACTTTTTTGTGGCCTTATATTACTGGAAATCTTTACCACATTTGCTGTATTAGTCTTCTAAGTCAAGTGCTAAGGGTAAATGTCTACTATGTGACTGGTTGGTAGATTTTTACAAAATCTCACCTTGTTTAATGACACTATGTGACACTATAATCTGTGGTGTTCTAATTTGGAAGGTAGGATATCTAGTAACCTTGTATATGTTTTAAAATGGATACTAATACACCATTAACATCTTTGATGTGCATAGGTAATGGAATTTTTTTTCAATCAGGTAAACCATTTGCTTGTTTCTATCCACAAAGCAAACAAAAAAGCCATCCTTTTATGATGGTTATCTTTCTTTACAAGGAGAACCATCTGATTATTTCGGATATACTAGCAATCGACTTGTGGTCGACATTCGACCATAGACTAAACAATAAAATCTTAAGTTAGACAACAAACTAACCACAAAGAAAATAGTATACATGAGTGTACATTATCATGTATGTCATATGAATAAAATGTGTATAATTAATTCCCCGTGTTGGTTCAGGGCTCGTTTGAAGAATAGGCCAACTGCCATTCTGCCAGGCAGGTCGTAAAAGGCGACCGATTGGCTATGCGAGTCACTACCATCATGGCTACTAGGTGGTAGAGTTCTGCATTGTCTCGCCCGGTTCTGGTATCACTGCCTTACCTATTCCTGTCATTGTGGCAGCGTCAGTGCTGGTCGCTGTCGTGTTCCGTTTTGGAGGGTAACTTATGCATGTGGCATTAGACTTCACCTCAATATAGCAACGCATCTTTGGTGTCTATAGGCGTTGGTTGCTTCTTTCCACCAGGAGACCCATCTGCTTGTTTGCTATCTTATGATATTGAAAAATTAATAAATTTAATGTATTTGTAACGCATATTGTTTAAAAATATAAACTTTCTGCAGTCTTCCGCAATGTAAACTTTAACTGTGCCAAATTTCATGCTCCACCGTTTATGTAATTGTCTTAAAAAGAGGTACAACATTTTTGCTTCGCATGTTAATTATACTTTATTACCTACTTTATACATTTTTTTACTACTGAAAAAACATTTTGCGTCCAAATTTCCCGTTAAACATTATTTCTGTTTGTTTCTGTAACTTCTTTTTGTTTGAATTACAGTAACAACAGAAAAAGAAGAAACAAATTTGACTGAAGAATCAAGCAGTAATATTTCACTACCAGATTTATTAAAAAGGTTACCTTTTCATGCCCCGGGAGAAAATTATAAAACTGATGGCTATGTTGTAACCCCAAATACAAAAAGACTTTTAGAAGAACATTTGAAAATAACATCAGGAAAAGTTCGCACTAGATTTCCACCAGAACCAAATGGAATTCTTCACATTGGCCATGCTAAAGCTATTAATATTAACTTTGGATATGCAGAAGCACATGGTGGAATAT
The DNA here is from genome assembly GCA_036924255.1 of Apodemia mormo. Lineage (NCBI taxonomy): Eukaryota > Metazoa > Arthropoda > Insecta > Lepidoptera > Riodinidae > Apodemia > Apodemia mormo. The sequence goes on along the minus strand of JAUPFN010000007.1, from coordinate 8,444,427 downwards.
GTTTTCTTAGATATGATGATACGAATCCTGAAAAAGAAGAAGAAAAATATTTTACAGGTATCAAAGATATGGTGGAATGGTTAGGTAGGTTAGCATTTTTACTATTTTATAGTTGTAGTTACTTATTATTTTGTACAATTTGATCTTGTCTTATTCTGTTTGTTAGTAGTGGTAAATAACACACGTTATCCTGTTTTCCTGTATGTTTTGGGCATACATATTAGCTTTTATTAATACAAAGATTACTTTTTTGCCTGGTAATATGCATTATCCTTCTAATTCACAAAATCTTTATTTAATCCTATGTAACACTTTATTCTGCATATTAAAAATATATACAGCATTAAAACTACATATTTCAAACAAACATACTATAGACAAGCTTATTGGTAATACTTGTATGAGTAAAAGAGATTGTTTTCTTAATTAAGTATCTGGCTGCTGGATCACTGTAAATTATATGAAACTTGATATTCTAATTGGGATTATTTTGTATAACTACTAATTGCTATGTGATAAAATTTCGTGTTTTTTACTTAGTGGATATTATAAACAAACAGGGCGTTTTCCTGATGAAAAAAGATAATAATCGCCTTTAGACATCAAAGATGGTGAGCTGGGAGCTGGAGTTACAATGCAATAGGAATAAATTTACTAACAACCGTATACTCCAAGCTGGAACATGACTGACAAGAATCAACATTGTTACTGCAGGAACAGATATTATTGTAACCATGAAGCTGTATTATACCTGGAGGCAACACTTCTTAAATACCTACTTGAAACACAACTTTAAATATTGCTGTCATCTTCTGAGCTCTCTTTCTAACACTGCTGTATAAAAAGAGATGGTGAGACCTCATAGACTGAGATGTTTCAAGTGATTAATCCGAGTGCTACCTCCACCCTTACCTAATAATTCATGATTGTAATTACTAACTCATCTAGTAAGTGACACATATTAGCCTTCTCTTGCCTTTTTCGAGATGCATTAAGGCAGATGATTTGTTCTTTAATAGGATCCTGTTTATTCTACGGCGATTGGATCTTGTGATTTGGATACAACCGCCCCGTTGGTCAAGTGGTTAGAGAATCTAACAACGAATCGAGGGGGCTCGGTTTCGATTCCCGACTGGGACAAACATTTTTGTGATGAGGATAGATGTTTGTATTTCCGGGTTTGGATGTTTATTATGTATACTATAGTTTTTATATACGAGTATGTATTTCTTTTATTAGTATCGTTGACTAACACCAATAACACAAGAAAATAATTTGCTTACTTTAGGGTTAGATCCATTTGTGTTATTTGTCCAGCAAGATTTATTTAAGTATTTAATGAAAGAGAAAAATATATTTTTCTAGAATTAGGAACAGTATATGCCAAACATATACAGGTTGACTGGTAAAAGATTGTACATGCTGAAAGAGGGTGTTCAGTACCCGATTCTGATACTGAATATGTAAAAAAATAGGTGCAATAAAAATATTAAGTGTAGCTACCCATGCATAAATATCAAAGTTAATTGTAAGGCGCGCGCTATGCGCCCGCACGGTGACAATATTTTTGAATGATTTATTATGAAGTTAAGTAATATTATCTTTTAATTATTTTTTATTGGTTATATATGACCATTAAATATCGTGTCCTAAAATATGTAATGTTTTACCAGTCAACTTCCATAATATATATCATATAATTATATACCTTTGTCTAACCATTTACCAATGAAGGAATAGCATCTATACACATGCAAACTTCATACTAATAATGGGTTAGTATTGTTCAAATAAACTATTTTATGATAGCACGTTATAGACTATATATTTTTCAAGCGCGCTACTATATTATTATAACGCGTAAATGAACAGTGATCACACGAGCCGGCCGAGATAGGGCGTGACTGGTCACAACGTCATACATCGAGTGATGACTGAACGCTATAAACTGTTATAACGTCTAGCGTCCTCGTAGATAGCGTACTCAACGGCTGCCCACATCATCATGGATTGTGATGGCATGGCGAATTACCGGGTCAAGTACCTCGGATCTCCGAGATCGCTACCCGAAGCTTTCTCCCACATCAAGGGGTTGCTGGGCTTCCTGGAGGAGTTGGGATGGCAAGAGTAGAACCATCCTAACCATACGCAAAAAGGCGCTAGTCGTCGAGTTGCGGAGACCCGTCCACGAGAAGAAAAAGAAGAAGATCGCGTAATTCGTAACTTCGTAGGTTATAATTTTATAGCTACGGCCTACGCTAGCTGCTAGATATATAACGTGGCGTTATGTTATAGCGCCAAATGCGAATCTAAATTGCGTACGCTATGTGTTGAGTATACATAGCGTGCTATAATTCAACGCTATGCGTTATATTAACCACCATTATTTAAGAGAAGGAAACAATTTTTCTTTCTAGGATACAAGCCATATAAAATAACCCATTCTTCTGATTATTTTGATCAACTCTATGAGTGGGCCGTAAAACTAATCAAAAAGGATCTAGCTTATGTCTGTCATCAAAAATCAGAGGAGATTAAAGGATTTAATCCACCGCCATCGCCATGGAGAAATAGACCTATTGAAGAAAGCCTGCAGCTATTTGAGGTACAGATCTTACTATCACAAGAATTAACCATTGTCTTGTAATGAATGAATGAATGAATTTTTGAAGTTATACTTCTTTAGGCGCGTTATGAAAAAATGATGAGAGTGAAATTTTAAGATGCGCGCGCATCTGTGACACAAAATTAACAGTATGAAGCTGTCTGCTTAACCACTCATTAAGTCTCGAAAAAAAGCTACCAACAAAATAGAAATTGAACCTCGATATTAGTCGCGCATGTTGGTACGCTCGTTACCTCTGGTCACTGTTTTCATATTTATAATATTTATCAACATGTTTCTAGTTTATACATTCACAACACGTGTTTTAGTTTCATACAAGTGCGAATTATATATGTGCTAATAAATTATATTCAGTAGTGATTTAAATTGAATATTTTGATTGATATTACTAAAAGTATAACTTCTCACGCGCGTACATAAGTACACGCACCCATTTTTTTTATTTCAGGTTCCGAGTCCCATAGATTACAGAATAATATGTCAAAAATATTTTTTTTGGATTAAAATTAAATGAAGTTAAAATGTAGCCACGTATTTTACATACCTATTTATATTCAAATTGGCTGTAACTATTTTTTTGACCTGTTTTTTGGTTAGCGTGATGAATGATGATCTGCGGTCTCCTTTGCAGCATTTTACCGATCTTATAACGATTATTGCTTATTTTTAGCAATCACCTTTTATAGCCTTACTTATTTATCAAAGGGACGGAGGTGGTAGCACTTCAACATCAGACTCAAAACAGCTACTGAGGTTTTGAAGTTTCAAGGAAAATTTAATAACATTTTTGCTCGAATCGGGGATCGAACCCCGGACTTCGTGATCTGAGCCGACCAGACTAGACCCTAGCCCACAAGGCGGAAGTACTATTTTTTTATCAGAATTTTAAAAACTAAATTTCTACTTATTATTATTGTCAATATACTCGTACTTTAAGATATATTTATTTTAGTGGCTTTAAATAACAGACAGACATCTATGACTTCTCTTGGAAAAATTTCTAAAAGTAGCCTAAGTCACTCATTGCCGTGTTTTACCTGCATAGTTCCCTGACCCGTGGGATTTCCGGGAAAAAACTACTATATCCTTTCTCGGGTCTCAAACTATTTTTGTACCAAATTTCATTCAAATTGGTTACGGTTCAGGCGTGAAGAAGAGACAGACAGACAGATCTACTTTCGTATTTATAACATTAAGTATGGATGACATATCTGCGCCGAATAGACTATTCTTTAGGCCACCGGGCAGAAGTATTATATTTTTGTCAGACTTTTAAGGAGCTAAGTAGAAGAGGGAACATATTAAAAAAGTATCTTCACGCCTGTATCCTCGAAGGTATAGGCACAAGTGTACCCACGATTAGCCGAAGATACACACATCCCATCCCACAAATGTGATAGGTGGCAAGCCTATCATCTTTGTGGGACCAACCAACCGGGCACTTTCCAATCCCGGGCAACTTTGTGTTTATATTATTATGTCATTATTACTCGTACGTTAAGATATGTTTATTTTAGTTGTGTTTATATTATTATGTCGTTATTAATCCTACCTTAAGATATGTTTATTTTAGTGGCTTTAAATAGCAGATAGACACTTATGTATCAAATAAAGGTTTAAAAATATTTTTGTAGGATATGAAAAATGGTAAAATAGATGAAGGAGATGCCACTCTTAGGATGAAAATTACATTAGAAGAAGGTAAACAGGACCCAGTGGCTTATAGAATTAAATTCAAACCTCATCACCGCACTGGCAACAAGTGGTGCATATATCCTACGTATGATTATACTCATTGCCTCTGTGATAGCATTGAACATATTACTCATTCTTTATGTACAAAGGAATTTCAATCTCGTAGGTAAGATTATTTTATACATAAAAAGGCTATTTGATATGTAACTTGACTTTTCAAATTTGGATGCGAAGTAAACCAACGAAACCTAAACACAACTTCGAAGTGTCTTTCGAAAATAAAACTAAATTTAATTATGTAGACCAAACCAATATATAAAAGTATGTATCATCACGCCCGTTTTCTCTTTTAGGGTAGGCAAAGTAAATCGAACGTATACAGGGTGTGAAGAAAACCCTATCCGATCCGAAAGAGGTATATAGATAGGGCAATGACATTATCAAAAAAATATTATTTTTATTAAAATAAGAAAATATCGTAATATAAAGTTCCCCATTTTGGTACTAAAATTGAACAACTTCCCTATAAATCAAGCAAATATTTTGAGAATTTATGTATCAATATCCATAAAATAATGACACAAATGTGTTTGAAATAAGCTATCAAATAATGCCTTTGATGATCGGATAGGGTTTTCTTTACACACGGTATCCTTATAGACTTTCCGGTTCACCACTATTCACCGGTTTGTCAGTTGGCGAGATAAGTGGTGGTGATTTTACCGACCTGATAACTATTATCGACTATTTGAAGTGATAACCGAGATCAACGGCTTTACGTCCTCATCTGAGTCACGGGATTGGTGACACTTCAACGCTGCTATCAAGAATTTGGAAGTTAGAAAAAACTTCTATAAAAATCTAAATAACATTCTTGTACGACTCTGGAATCGTACGCGGATTACCTCATGATCTGAGCCGAATAGGCTACCCCTAGAACACGAGGCAGTCAAAAATGGAGAGTTATATTGTATTTTGTTTACCACTCTTGTAAATGACAGTAAATATTAACATTTCTCGTATTTTACAAATCATTTTTAATAATTTGGTCTATGTATAGCGTATCCAGTAATACGGTGAGCATCAGAATGGACGGTCACTACTGATATTTTACATCGAAATTATCATAGGAAGTTGCTTCCTAGTTGCTACTAATCATTAAATAGTTGCTACCTAAGAACAGAAAGAAATAAACTACTATTTAAGGTGACCGGCCATTCTGATATCAGAATGGCCGGTCACCTATCCAGTGATCACAAACTGCGCAAAATAAATCGAGTTATTGTTAAGCAATAGTTGCTACGAACTGCTACTTTTATATGTATCGTTTTGAACCTTATAGCTTTTAAGGGTAAAAAGTTATAATCATTTGATTAAATTAAAATCTATACTCCTGAAAAATCCGATGAGCAAATCCGATATCAAACATAATATGTAATTTATATGCAGGCGCTACTTGATAGACTGCCTCGTTGGTAAAGTGGTGAATGCTCCACGTTCGATTCAAGAGGTCCCGGGCTCAAATCCCAGGTTGGAGGACACTACAAAAAATGTGAAAAAAAAATATGTGAAAAATCAAAAAATCACAATCAGCCAAGGGGCTGCGAATTTGATCCATATTTGTAAAATAATGTTTCTGTCTTCCTTATATTATAATTATAAACGTTAATCACTTAATGTATATGTATCTAATAAATAACAGTTGAAACAAAACTATCAAGTAGCGCCTGCATATAAATCACATGTTTGATATCGAATTTGCTCATCGGATTTTTCAGGTGTATAGATTTTAATTTAATCAAATGATTATAACTTTTTATCCTTAAAAGCTATAAGGTTCAAAACGATACATATGAAGGTAGCAGTTCGTAGCAACTATTGCTTAACAATAACTCGATTTATTTTGCGCAGTTTGTGATCACTGGATAGGTGACCGGCCATTCTGATATCAGAATGACCGGTCACCTTAAATAGTAGTTTATTTCTTTCTGTTCTTAGGTAGCAACTATTTAATGATTAGTAGCAACTAGGAAGCAACTTCCTATAATAATTTCGATGTAAAATATCAGTAGTGACCGTCCATTCTGATGCTCACAGTAATACGAATTTTTAAATATTCCTAATTAGTTGTCTTAAATATTACACATGGATAGATTCCTAGATCGATATTCAAATGCGGAAAACTGACTCATTTCCGTGATCTCAGCTCACATATTGTCTTTGTCAATTTAGAATTTATTAGTGACAATGTGTACAGTGACGCCTTCATAAACGCAGAGCAAGATGAATGACGCAGAAGTAATTGCTATACCATATTTGCTGTCACTAAATAATAATAAGAAGAAACATCTTTCAAATAATTGGATAGGTACATACATTATAGTAGAGGAGTCGAAGATGCTCGAGTATACACTCGAGCGTCGTAAGGACTTATTGGATTTTGTAGATTGAATTTTAGGAAAAATAAAAGGTTATATAATGTTTTTCATTTCAATGGTGGGGAAAAAAACTACAGATAAGGGAAACACTATAGCGCGTCAGATAACGGTATGGTTGGTTAACTGCCAGCTAAAATTTAGAAAATCTAACGATTCAAGCATAGTGTAAATGAATTGGAGGGTTACAAATTTGCAAAGAAAATGTTGTGTGAGTGCGTCTGAGTTTCCTTTAATTATGGAGAAAATTATGTAAGAATAACGAAAAAATATAATCTGACAATTTCCACAAGGCGAAGTTATCTTAATTTTGTTTTTTTTTTTCTACCCTAGTAACCCTCTTCTATATATATATATATATATATATATATATATATATATATATATATATATATAAAGAGCTTATATTTGGTGGAGAGCTTTAAAAGTATGCAAGGTACCCCCCTATGTTAATCTGACGAGCTCGAATAAATCCCAAAATCCCCCCTTTGGATTTACTATTAAAGTATTCAGAGTTTAACATCTATATTATAGTAACCTTCATTATTGAATTGCCCGACCTGGGAATCAAACCCGAGACCTCATGTGGTCAACATCTTAACACACAGAGAGGTGATCGAGATATAAGTACTTTATCGTACGCGACAGATCTTACGGGTAATCCTTAGCGGGCAGGACCTCATGATTTGTGTCAAACAACCTTACTACTATCTATAAGGCAATTACAAAAAAGCTATACTGTCTTTTTTTCAGATCTTCTTATTACTGGCTCTGCAATGCTCTGGATATATATTGTCCTGTACAATGGGAATATGGCAGATTGAATCTTAACTACACGGTAGTGTCAAAAAGAAAAATAGCAAAATTGATTGAGGAAGGCATTGTTAAAGGTACTTGTTTGATGTTACTAGTGTTTTTTAAATTTTATATTATAGCTATTAAAAAATTGTTATTACTAAGAATGAATTTGTATGTCGTAACCATGGATTAATCTGGATACGCCTTTCAAGGCAATTTCTTAGGATGTCAATGTCGCTTGCATTTACACAGATAAATACAGAGTTACAGAGTACGTTACTCTCGGTAATTAGTATAATTAGCTATAGCTCACCAGATCTGGTAAGATGTATGAATGAATGAATGAATGATTCATTCATTCAAGATCTGGTAAGATGTATTTATTATTCTAACACTATATTAGTTATAAATCGATCTCTACCTGTCTGTAACTTGTGACATGAGGTAGAATAGCAACTAGTACATATACGCTAAGTTTTTTAATGTGACAGGTGGCAAGAAAAGTTTTTGCTTTGAATACAAAATTTGACCAGTTGTGTACTTTTTTGTTTATTCTGGGACAAACATTTGTGCGGTGGGCGTAGACCTCCGCTCGCCTATTTGAATTTACACTTTATGTAAGAAAATAATATATAGCCTACTTTAATATGAATAAGTGCTTTGACCATTTCTTAGGTTCTAGAAACACAAAATATTATTTATCTGTAGCTGAGTATTATTTATTCCACTTCCATTTTAACATTCCTCAGTATGTGTTGTGCTTTGGTTTCATCGGGTTCATCGTACTTGGTTGCTATATGTTTTAAGTTCAACAGAAGAATGTGTTGTGTTTTTATAAATAATAAAATAAAAAACATATGTATACATAAGTACATAGAAGTTTACGGAATGATAAAATGTGGCACTTCGTTGGTGTTAGAATAATTACATGTTTTGTACTATGTAGTATTTGTGACCTTGAGCATGATATGTGGTATGTGGACAGTTCAGTGTTTTGTGGTTCTTGTTTGTAGCAGATTCATATAAAAAGGAACAATATTTTACTTATAAGATTAATCATATTTATAGATAGGAAGAATATTATTTATTCATAGCCATTTAGAGAATGATATTTAAATTTTGGAGTAATTACATTTTTATAGAACACGTTATTTGATTCCATACTCATAAAAGGTGCGCTTTGCTTCTAGATGATCTTGCATCTATTATTTCTAATTCGGAGAGAGGGAAGATGCTGAAGTGTTAACACCTATAAAAGGTGGATGACACCTATCCCCGTGTTGGTTCCGGGCTCCTTTGAAGAATAGGCCAACTGCCGCTCTGCCAGGCAGGTCGTAAAACGCGACCGATTGGCTATGCGAGTCACTCGCATCGAGGCTACTAGGTGATAGAGTTCTGCATTGGCTCGCCCAGGTCTGGTACCACCGCCTTAGCTATTCCTGCCGCAATAGCGTCAGTGCTTGTCGCTGTCGTGTTCCGGTTTGGGGGGTAAGGTAGCCGGTATACTTATGCAAGTGGCATTAGATTTCGCCACAAGATAGCAACGCACTATTAACATCTTTGGTGTCTATAGGCGATGGTTGATTCTATCCATCAGGAGATCCATCTGCTTGTTTGCTATATTATGATATAAAAAATAAAGGTATGGTTAGTGTAATGTGGTGTATTACATCGGTTATATGACAGTCACACATCAATTAGTAAATGTGTTTATTAAACTGTAATTTAGTTTGATTTTCCTAAACCTTATATACTAATAATTTACGCGCATGGCCGCGTGATTGAATGTGGTGGGATAACACGTCCGAGCATGAACTTGCTTACGTGCCTGTTACATCACTCCCTCCTTCGAAAAATTTTTAAGCATGCTACAAAAACGTGTCGTAGGTTTTATAATTCGTCCCGAGCGCGTCATTTTAACTCGTTTTATCTGTTCATCTTGTTTAATATTGAAACGTGACTTATCGTATGTGTTGTTATCGGATTTTTCTATGAATGATTTTATCTATAGATATGCAGATTTGTTTCACTGCACGTTGTATGATGAAATATTTTTCATTTCTTTTGATGTCCGCGGTTGGAATGCAGTGAAAGGCCTTCTTAATATCAATTTTTGAAAATAAGCACTATTTTCTAGAATATAAGTGAAGTCGGAAAGTCGCGGCAATGGATATTTGTCCGGTACGGTTATCTTGTAGAGCATTCTGTAGTCTCCGCAAGGTCTCCATTCCCCGGTTTTCTTCCTGACCATGTGTAGAAGCCTGGCCCATCTGCTCGAAGATGGGCGACATATATTCAAATCCATCGTAGTCTGAAATTCCTTTTTTGCGATTTTTAATTTGTTCTTTGGTAGGGGACGTGCTCTGGCCGTTACCGGCGGTCCCTTAGTTATGATGTGATGTTGAACATTATGCGGCGGCTGCTGTCTCAGGGATGATGGTCGAGTAATATCAATATATTTTTCTAATAAAGCCTTAATTTTACCATTATGGTTTATAGTGTTAATAGATGGTTGCCCTGTGCTATATGTGCCTTGTGTTGATCTATTTGTGACTTTGTCAGTCAATCTTCTTCCATGGAGATCCACCTGTATTTTATTTTTTCCAAAAAAATCGGCTCCAATTATAGACATTTTTACGTCCACGATTATGAATATCAAAGTAAAAGGGCCGTAAAAAGCTGTAAGCCTCGGCTTATATCCGCAGTTATAGTTTTTTCCCCATATGTGTCTTTGTCCCGTTGGCTGCATACATTTTATAGCCCGTTGGTGCAGAGCGTCGATAGATCCTCTTGCTCAAAACTGATATATTTGCCCCCGTGTTAGTTAGGAACCTTACACCACTTTTGCAGTCGGTCACAGTAAGGTGGAAATTGCGATTCATAGCGCAGATTACCCCCTTTGGCTGCGCTAATTGCCGTTTCCCGATCTCTTCCAGCAGGGTTGGACGCACTTCAATGCCTAACCTTTAAATTTGTTGTGATAATAACATCTGTAAGTCATTATTAGAATAACCTCGCTGATATGGCATTTTATATGAACTCGGACTACTTTATCTAGGCCAGTACTTAGCATGAAATTTGCTGCATAGTGTTTTTATTCGATTAAGTGCATTAATTTCTATTTGCATTTTTGCTAATTGCGCAGATATCTCGGTCATTATGCTACATTGTGTGTTCTTTGAAATGGTTGCGATATCGGTTAGCCTGCTATTCTCGTAAATGTTATCGACGACTTTACTTAGGTTTTTTTAGAGCCTTGCCTCTAGAATCCGTGACCGCCAATACCGAGGAAGCTGCCGGGTCCAAAGTAGACGAATGTCATTGCTGATTTTTCACTGGCTTTCTCTCTTTATTACCCTCAAGAGCTGCGAAGGTTTAAGATCTCCTAGGTCAAATCCGAAGAAAAGTTTCTGAAACAGCTGTTGCTGTGTTTCCTCGTAACATCTTATGAGACATTCCTTGATTGTATCGTATTTATTAGTTTCTGATGGATTTGTAATATCGCTTACTTGTAATATTCCCTCCTCGCCTAGCTTGGCCACGATGAGTTTATAGGTCACCACGTCGCTGTTCTTCTGAGGGAGGATGATGGCCTCTACTTGAGCAAACCATAAGCGTGGATAATATCTCCAAAAATCTGGTATTTCGTGTCGTTGTGGATACAGCTGCGATTTCCATGGATGTTGCCGAACTTGCTGTTGCTGTTGAAGGGCTTTTGCATGAAGTTAGCGCTGGGTTGTTCATTTTTCCTTTTGCGTCTTCACTGGTCGGTGTTCACCAATATTACATCGGTTATATGACAGTCACACATCACTTAGTAAATGTGTTTATTGAACTGTAATTTAGTGTGATTTTCCTTAACCTTATATTATACTAATAATTTACGCGTATGGCCGCGTGATAGAATGTGGTGTGATAACACGTCCGAGCATGAACGTGTTCTATCGTGCCCGTTACATGGTGTAAGGTGTTAGTTGAGACGTGTGTTCAGACTGGGACGACCCGCGGCTGTTCACGCTGTCGGCGCTGCGGCGGCGCGGCGTGCCGGCGGCGGCGGTGTCGGCTTTCTGCGCCGCGCTGGGGGTCACCGGCGCCGTGGCCGCCGCCAGCCCCGCCGCGCTCGACGCCGCTGCGCGTGACCACCTTAACCACACCGCGCCCAGGTGCACCCACAGACACACACGCGCGCGCACACACACACACACATACACACGTGCACACAAACACACATACGCTTTATATTTTACAAACGAGTCCCTTAATCGAAAAATTGCTTTCGCAAACCTACAGAATTTTTAATAAACATATCAAACTATGCCACATATGAGATACGCGAGAAAAAATAATTAACATCCCCACTTTACATAGGTATAGAGGAGCTACCCTAAAACAAAATATTTTTGAATATTTTATGTTACCACTTAGTTGCTGTGAACACTTTCATCGATCATTTAATTAACACCTCGTCAATCGGATGACAACGCACCATTAACTTTTTTTGGTGTCTTTAGGCGATCGTTTGCCCTTTCCATAAAAAAATCCATCTGCTTGTCGTCTTATGATATAATGTAATAATGAAAAAATCTGTAAACCGGTTGACCCTGCAGGCCAGCTCTGATATTCCACTAAATTGAAGTATTTTAAGCTCAATGAAACTAAAACTATATCTAAGCATGAATTTTTGAACTCAAAGAATTCAAAAATCTAAAGTTTATAAAAATAATACTATTCAAAAAGATGTATATTTTAAAAATGATGATCGGTTTTGATCTTTTGAATGGCGTTCAAAGCAATTTTTGAGCTCTATGTTGTTAATTTTAACTACACACACACATACATACAGACAGACATAGTAACGTCATGGTGAAAATAGTCGTGAAAACTCGATTTTCAAAAACCGGGGCAAAATCAGTATTTTTTTTATCTAGATACGCAACGTAACAGGAAGAAGAAAAATAGCAAAACAAACAAATATGGAAATTTTTTTTACTCAAATTATCCTTTACTTAAAGACTTGACAAATCAATTTCAGTCACTACTAGATGAGTACTACCCGTGCGCTTAAAGAATGAGATTAAAAATGGCGTCGCCTCTGTTCACCTCTCACTCGCACACTCTCGCTATCTATACTCACACTCGCCGGTACGGACAACCAAAAAATCCGCATATTGTGGATCAGTCCAATTTCGCTATATGAGAGCTTGACGCGTTCTGAGAGTTTTTTGGTAATTATTATTATTTATTTATTTTGGTTGTTAATATTGTTCTTAGAGTTTATTTGTTATATTGTTAAGTGTTGTTTGTTATTTAGTGTTTTTTCGTTGTCACGCCGTTTGTTGACTATGGAGTATAAACGTCGGAAAGAATTAAATAGTGATACACCTAAAATCGGGTATTGCAGTATAATAATGCAAGAACACTAATGGCAACAGGATCGGCAAAGAATACCATCACACGAATTAAGAAAAATATATAAACTTAGTTTACCTAGCGATATTGCTTGCACCAAACTATTTTAATATTTTTAATTAATTTAAACACAGGAAAATTCGATCAAACATTTTTTATTAGCCCCGGGACTATTTATCTTTTAAACCACGGTAACATGAATAATTTAGGCTACCTATTTTAGACATTTCCCACGCGGACGAAGTCGCGGGCACAGCTACTAGTTCAAAAATTAAAAACAACTGCAGATGTGTGTGTTCTTTTGTTTCTCAATTTTCTATTGTTATTGTTTATCTCGACTGTCAGTTTCATGCGTACCAAAGATTCTAAGAAATTTGTTCCTTTTGTTTATTGTGATTAAATGGCACATGTTTACCTCAATTACTACATTAAATTTAGGTTATAGCACTGTCTATACTTAGTTGTGTAACAATATGTATTATGTGCATATATTTAGTATGCATTGTCTGTATGTAGTTGCCTAAATTTATTTGCTCAAACGTAATTTTCCTTACTGTGGATGTTCACAAAATTTCGAACTGTAAATATGGCGAGTGAGTGAAATATCTTTATGTATTGAAGAAAATCCTTATAAATAAGCCTCTTTTATTCTCCCCATTTAACAACAGCTCTCAATAACGTCATAAATTACGCAATCTCTTAAGTGTCGCTATATAAAAAAACTCTATGTTATGTGTTAATATTTGTTCCGTTTTAAGCCATTTTTAGATTTTTACATTCTTTTTAAGTTTTTAAGAACAAATAATAGACGGAAGTCCTATTTGTTCAATTTACTACTTTAATACATATTATATCGCTATATAAAACTATCGTTGTAAGCGGTTGTCGCTATAGATCTCGTGTATGCTGACTGTACAGACATAATTGGCCGCCATTTCTAATCCCATTCTTTATGTGCACGGGTAGTAGTAAATAAAGCTGCTGAACTTTCATCTTTCTCTACTTTAAGCATGATATGTATAATTATATAATATCGTAGTATAACAAAATACAAAAGTTTGCATTTTTATAAATTATTGCGACTTAATATTTAGTTCGTTCTTCTGTTTAGTGTATCTGTAGGGAATTAAGGATACAAGCGAGTGGGACCACTTTATGGAAAGCAGTCACCCTACTCATTGTCGTCTATAGGTGTGGCTGGCATAAGCATTGGCAGGGATACAGAAAAGGAAATAGAGCACATTTCATTAGAAAACAATACTTTTACTGATAGAATAGCAAACTTTTTACGCAATTGAATCCGCGGTTTAAGCTTCTAGATCAATAATTTTAAATTTTAAGGATTTGTTATTAAACCAATTTTTTTTTAATATTTATGGGTTGTAGGTTTTGAGCAATACTGCAACCTTCGCTGCGGCCTGCAGTAAAAAATAGGGATCAATTAGATGTGTAGGGTGGTACAGTAGGGAGTGACGTTGCGAGTATTAACCAGTTTTCAATATTGTTTGGAGTCGTAAAACTATCGATACTGCCATACTTGTTTTATAAATGTGAACGTCACTTCACGGCGATTTTGATAAAATTTGACAAGAAAATAGTTGAAGATCCGAGGTTAAGCATAGGCTAATTTTTTCCAAAAATTAACTCTGATGAAATAGAGGATGATGATGGATGAAATAGAGGATGACATTTTGAATAAAAAGCTATATCGAGTATCAGTGGACGTTCCTCTCGGTTCGTCTGACCACGAACGCCTGATCCGGGCCAAAGTGCTGGTTACGCGCCTGTCGCGGCCTCCTTTTGTGGGCTGCCGCCGCGTTTGGCATTATAAGTCAGCAGATTGGGGTGGGATGCGGTCCTTCTTTGCATCCTACCCTTGGGGACGAATGTGCTACTCGTTGGATGATCCGGATGTCGTTGCTAACTCTGTCGCTGATGTGGTGCTACAGGGTATGGAACTTTACATTACGTTCTCTGCGGTTCCCATCGGTGGCAAGTCTCAGCCTTGGTTTGGTCGCCACTGCAAGACGGCTGCGCGCCGAAAGCAGGAGTGCTACCGAGCCTGGGCTGCTGCGTCGGCATCATGTGATGAAAAAAATAAGCACCTTAAGAAAGGAGTATAATAACGCCTCGAGATCCTTCAAAAGAGTCATCGCCAAGGCAAAATCGGAGCACATTGGCAGGATTGGTGAGAGATTAATTCGCCTTCCTTCGGGCACCCGTGTGTTTTGGTCTCTCGCCAAGGCTGCCTTAAAGAATTTTTGTCAGCCGTCCCTTCCATCCCTGCACAGAGAAGATGATTCTTTGGCCCACACCGCGAAGGAAAAAGCTGATCTCCTGGGCTCATTCTTTTTAGCTAACTCGACTCTAGATGACCGCCGACCGCCGCCGAACGCCGCCTACATGAATATGCCTGAAATAAAATTTTATCAGTCATCAGTGCGCGAAGCACTGTTTTCCTTGGACATCTATAAGTCATCTGGGCCGGATAGCATCTCTCCGATAGTGCTTAAAGTATGTGCTCCGGAGTTGACACCGGTATTGACGCGTCTGTTCCAGCTCTCCTACTCACTTGGCGTAGTACCGAAATCGTGGAAGACGGCCTTAGTGCACCCTGTACCTAAGAAAGGTGATCGCTCGGATCCGTCAAACTATCGGCCGATAACCATTACCTCCTTGTTCTCCAAAATCATGGAGAAGATAATTAACTGCCAGCTTTTGAAGTATTTAGAGGAGCACTAGCTGATTAATGACCGCCAGTACGGTTTCCGTCGCGGTCGATCAACTGGTGATCTTCTAGTATACCTTACACATCGCTGGGCGCAGGCAGTTGAGTCCAAGGGGGTGGCATTGGCTGTTAGTTTGGACATAGCGAAGGCCTTTGATAGGCGGCTTAGAGCGCTTCTTTCAAAGCTTCCTTCTTATGGGCTTCCCGGGAAATTATGCAAGTAGATCATCAGCTTTTTGGCTGATCGGAGCATCAAAGTCGTAGTCGA
Source organism: Apodemia mormo (assembly GCA_036924255.1). NCBI lineage: Eukaryota > Metazoa > Arthropoda > Insecta > Lepidoptera > Riodinidae > Apodemia > Apodemia mormo. Next base: position 8,428,468 of record JAUPFN010000007.1, on the reverse strand, counting down.
CGGTGAGTGCTCCGACCTTAAATTTTTCAATGCTGGTGTTCCGCAAGGCTGCGTACTATCGCCTACACTGTTTATTCTGCACATCAATGACATGTTGCGAATTAGTAACATTCACTGCTATGCAGATGACAGTACTGGTGATGCTTTGTACTCCAGTCATAGCGGTATTTTTCGGACCATTTCAATGAGAATCGGGACAAGCTAGTGTCTGAAATCGAGACTCAGCTCGAAAAAGTCTCAGAATGGGGTCCACTCAACTTAAGTCCAATTCAACTCCAGGAAGGCACAGCTGTGTGCGTTCACCGCTAAAAAGTCGTCCTTTGTCGTATCACCTCGCTTTGAGAACACTCTCCCGACAGCCTCAGCCAATATTGGAATTCTTGGCGTTGACATATGTAACAACGTTCAGTTCTGTGATCATTTGGAAGAAAAGGCTAAACTGGCCTCAAAAAAGCTCGGTGTGCTCAGTAGAGTGAGACAGTACTTCCTGCCGGCTCATCGCTTGCAACTTTACAAAGCGCAAATTCGCCCTCACATGGAGTACTGTTCTCATCTCTGGGCGGGAGCTCCGCAGTATCAGCTTCTTCCACATGATCGCATTTAGCGTAGAGCGGTTCGAATCGTTAACGACCAAGCTGTCTCCAATCGGCTTGACTCCTTGGCTTTACGCAGAGATGTAATTTCGCTTAGCATCTTTACCGCATCTATCATGGAGAGTGTTCCGACGAACTGTTTGGATGATCCCTGCTATTGAATTTCATTATCGGACATCGCGGCAAAACTCAAAGTTCCATCCTCATCACCTCGATGTCTGGAAATCCACAACCGTGCGATTCTCTAGGCACTTCTTACCACGCACTACTCCTCTGTGAAATCAATTACCGGCGGGGGTATTTCCGAACGGATACGACTTAGGCACCTTCAAGAAAAGAGCATACTCCTTCTTAAAAAGCCGGCAACGCAGCTGCAAGACCTCTGGTGATGTGGCTGTCCATGGGCGGCGGTAATCACTTACCATCAGGTGAGCCTCCTGCTTGTTTGCCCCTTTTTTCTATAAAAAAAAAGCATGAGATGCTAATCTACTCGCTACGATAAACGAATAAACTACGAAACTGCGCGGGTCAGCCAGCATACATATAAAACACATTTTTTTCCATGTCCTAAAAACCGTCCTACCGATGTACCTAATGCTGGTTCTATTTGAAACGCAATAATACGAAGATAGTTTTAGACCCCCATAGGCTACTTTTTATTCGACTAAACAAAAACAAATACATGTTTTTCGTTCACGTGAACGAAGTCGCTGGCAACAGCTAGTATAATTTATAATATACATTTATTTTATCAGGAGAATGGTAGTTTTGGAACCGCTGAAAATCACCATAACCAATTTTCCAAGTGAAAAGCCCATTCCTGTTAAAGTGCCGGATTTCCCCAATGAACCCGAGAGAGGATCGCATGAAATTGTTCTCGATAATGAAGTTTATATAGAGGAATCAGATTTTCAAGAGCATCCCGAAAAGGGATTCCGTCGCTTAACTCTCAACCAGCCAGTCGGATTACGACATGCCGGATACGTCATCAAGGTAAAGAAAAATAAAAAAGGAGACTGATACCGTTGCATACAATCTTGGGCCCTCTTGTATTAAGATGAGAATTATGTTAATTAAAAGCTAGTTTAACATTATATAAATACTGAAAATTTCACAGATTTTAGTAATCTGAGAACAGAGATAAAATATTCACTAGAAGTAAGATTACGGTACTACGGTATAGTTTAACTCACTATAACCGTTTACTATTTATATAAACAACTGATACTTGTAATACAGGCAACTATGTTTCATGTTTATAAATTGACACAATACTAAAACACATATTTTTGGAAACCACAAATTAAAGGATGCCTTCCTGTAGGCCGTACGTAAAATAGCGAAGAGTGAAGTCCGCGACTTGCGACTCTTGCACGCCGTCAGTGATGTCAGTTGTAATTGTCACTTTTAGCTGTATTTAATCCATATACACTAAATCGTATTAAGTTCGATGTAATGTAATCAATTGATTATTTAAATTGTATCGATTATATTTTATCTTTTTATATTATAAATGGTTTGTAAAGTATTGATGGTACTTACTGTTCACTAAACTAAATATTAATCAAGAATACACTTCTACATATACTTACGAGCTTGCATTTCGATTAAAATTATTTACATAAATCGATTATAATTTTATCGATTATACAATTCTAGTACCGCAAATTTATTTTCGTGATTTCTTTTTTCTCAGAAAGCGGATGAAGCTCATATTTTGAACTTTGAAATAGAAAAATAGTACAATTTTTTTGAACCACACTTCAACCCTTTACATTTGGGCCCAAAAATCCCCCTCTCCTTTAACTTTTTGATGAGCAAGTTTGATTGTGTGCTTCAGTCAGTGCTCATTATTTTTTATTTATATCATTTGTTAGCAAATAAGCAAATGGCTCTCCTGATAGAAAGAGAAATCATACAGAGACCAATCTGTCAGTGGTGCGTTGCTATCTGTGTGGCAGGAAAGCAATGCCACATGTATAAGTCTACCGGCTACCTTACTCTACATTGCGAAACTCTATTACCTAGTTGTCACGATGCTAGTGCCACGTATTCGTTCGCCATTTACGACCTGCCTGGCAGCACGTCATTTGGTCTATACTTCAATCGGGGGCCCCGATCACCACGGCTTAACTAACATGTTTCGTTCATTATCACGTATTACTATATCGGAGTCCATACAAAAGTAAGAAGGCTAATCTACACGCATCCTCAAATCTATTATTAGCATGAATACGAAGTTGGTAAATCCTAATATGATTTTTTTTCTGTATATTGTCTGATATCAAACATGCAGATGACGCTCTTGATGGAAAGATATACCGCCTGTAATCTGCATACAGCGAAGACCTTATATATGTCGCAGTGAAATTGTCAATAGCCGTTATATTATAATCTACCTAGGGATTTTATAATTTGGTTAGGTTAGGTTAGCAGTTAAATTATAATATCACTAGGTAGATTATAATCTAACGGTACTGACAATTTTGCTGCGACATATACATGATCTTTACGGCTCTTTTGAAAATAGGATCGATTACTAAGTTTTTAAAAGAAAAAAAATTCATACAGAATTTTTAGAAAAACAATTGTAATAATCTTCGTACTTTTAGGTGTTGAATGTGATTAAAGACGATTCTGGAAAGGTAATAGAGCTGGAATGTGAAGCAACCCCTACGGAAATTGCAGAAAAACCAAAAGCTTTTATACATTGGGCCTCTCAGCCGGTTGCCGTTGAAGTTCGTCTCTATGAAACTCTGTAAGTCTCCTTAACATCTTTTTTTACTACTAAATCTAGTTATATATTTTATTTGACCAATTAAGACGCTGATTTTAAATTTATCTGGCTATGAAATAACAACCTGACAATATATTTTGTTTTTAAGCAAAGAGTTAAGCCTGAGATATGTCCAATGTGTTATCTTTTTTTCACACCGGCCCATCGCCTACAGTTTTTATAAGCGCAAATTCGGCCTCATGTCGAGTAGTACCCTCTTATCTGTGGGTGGGGGCTTTCTCGTACCAGCTCCTACATTTTGATCGTATTTATCGCAGAGCGACTCGGATCGTCGACGACGATTGGCTATTTCTAATCGGTTTGATTTTTTGGCGTACGTACGTATCAGTCTGCATCTTATCGGATCTATCGTAGTGTTCCGAGGGACTGTTTGGGTTAATTTCTGCCACCGAACTTCAGCGTCGACATTGCGACAAAATTCAAAGTTTCGTCGTTACCATCTCGTTGATGGCCGCCCCGTTGGTCGAGTGGTTAGCGAACTTAACTACGAATCGAGGGGGCACGGGTTCGATTCCCAGCAGGGGCAAACATTTATGTGATGAGCATAGATGTTTTGTATTTCTGGGTTTGGGTGCTTAGTATGTTACAGCATTTATATGTGTATTTCTATCTATTAGTATCGTTGACTAACACCCATAACACAAGCAAAAAATTTGCTTAATTTGGGTTAAAACAATTCGTTATTTGTCTAGCAACATTTATTTATTTATTTATTTTTTATCTCGATGTCATGAAATCTACAACTATGCGATTCTCGAAGCACTTTTTCCCCGCACTATTCCTCTGTATAACCAATTAGCACCAGGGGTTTTCCCGAATGGATACGTCTTGGGGACCTTCAAGAAAAGAGCTAACTCATTCTTAAAATGCCGGCAATGCAACTGCAAGGCCTTTGGTCTTCGAGGATGTCTATGGACAGAGATGATCACTTACTATTAGGAAAGCCTGTAGTCCGTTTGCCCCGCGATTGTAAAAAAATGGTATTAATTATATTCATAACTAAAAGGTCTCGCAATATTTATTAAGGCCGATACGACATAAAGCAGGTTCCAAAGTAGAGAAAATCTTGTGACAGGGCGTGAAATTATGTATACGTAATAGTCGTAAAAATGCTATTATCCGTTTGCTGAGACAAAAAGTCCCAACTTCGGTCTCATGCCTACGCGTCAGTAGTGATTTATAACTATTATATTTGATCACTTTCATGCATACTTTTTTTTATTATTTTCTAAAATTTACCATGTAACTTTGATTCGCCGCCATGATTATTAATTTTATCTCTATTTAAGCTGATACCCAAATAATCTATTCGGAAATTGGAAACCGGTAACCGGAAATACTGTTAAGTATTTTTGATATTTTTACATTTTTATCTGAGAGATAAAGCTATTTTCAACCAATTTCCTAAAAATCGGGAGGTTCTACAAGTGTATTTTTTATGATTGATACCTCAGAACTCGATCATATGTAAACTGATTTGTTTTATTTTAATTTGAGAGGGTATACTTTTTTGGTCCCATTCAAATTTGGCAAAGATTTGATCCAAGGTTCTAGAGGCATTTGTTATTGTAGTTTTACTGCATTAAAATTATAAATAATCTGTTAGAATTGTTTCCTAAATATGCTGCACTTTTTTATTTATGAATTTCTACACTTCTTTATTGATGACCTCCATACGACGAATATTTCTGGCTTCACAACATAGTCTCTTTTTTAGGTAAAGAAAATATTATTACTTATATCAGAATTAATTATCAATTATAGGTTTGCACACAAAAACCCGGAAGATCCAGCTGAAGTGCCTGGAGGCTTTTTATCGGATTGTCGCAAGAACACTTTAAAGGTGGTGACCGGTCTTGCCGACTGTTCTATTAAAAACTCCAAAGTATACGACAAGTTTCAGTTTGAGAGGATCGGTTTCTTTTCTGTAGATCCTGATACAACTACAAATAATGTAAGTAAACAATAACAACATCTACAGTGTGACCCATTCAATTTTTAGCTATCAAATTTTCACAAAGAACCCCGTCTGTTAAGCGTTCTGTTGCCAAGGGCGTCGCCAAGGGGGGTAGCTACCCCCCTATAGATTCTATAAAAGTTGTCCAAATGTAATGCAACCAAAGTCCTAAGTCTTTGAGTTAACTTGCTTGATCGATCAATCCCGTAGGTCGAAACTCGAATGAATTCACCAAGTCCATTTCTAATATTCCATACGTTCAACTACGCTCGTAAGGTACTGTTGTTATTACAATCGCCGTAAATGTAAGGCTCGTAGTACAAGTGAAAACATGTGTTGTCGACTTTACCTACAATTCATACCTACTCTTCTCATTCATGGAGAATGAGAAAAGCATGAATTGTAGTAGGTTAAGTCAACTTGACCGTCGCCCACGGACACCAAAGATGTAAAAGTGGCGGGATGACAAAGCCACATAAGTTTACTGTGTACCTTACTCTCCAAACTGAAACACGACAATCACAAGCATTGACGAGATTGCGGCAGGAATAATAATATAAGTAAGGCGATGATACCAAATACCCGGTCAAGACGTTGGAACTCTTCTACCTGCTACGGTAGTGACATATTGTATTGCCAATCGTTCGGGCCACCACTGTGGCGCCACAGGTCCGTACCGCTGAAAGGTCATAGTGTTGGAACCAGCGGGCCTTCTTGTCAGGATGACGTCATAACTGTGGAGGTTGATGACGTCACATAAGGACAAGGAAGGTGAAAAGGAAGATCTTCCCAGCCAGGCAAGGTGTACTGCCTGGGGACCGAAGTCCATCTGAGAAGCGTTGAACCTTGTATATAGTGTGTTCAAGATAAATAATTGTGATATCGCGATTCAGGATTTAATTTTTGAATTTCTTATTGTCTATTTTTTATTATTTATTTCTTGTAAGTTGCTTGAACCGCTACAACTTTTTATCAACTGTCTGGCAGACTAACAGATAATCTCTTCTTCAAAGGGGACCCGGACCAATTATATCTTATAAATGACCAGTCATGCATGGTTTTATAATGTTTAATAAGCTCTAATATAATTTACAAATAATGTAAACATAATCTAGGTTAGATAGTATGCTAATAGCCATATTTTGCAACGCAGTCTGAGTGATAAACGAATAATAAATTTTTAATAAGTATAATGAATTAGTAAATAAAAATAATTCTCGTGATGGACAAAGTGGAAAAGCATTACGAAAGTTTGAAGGTCCACGCTGCATAATGTCGGCATATTATACATAATCCCTTAATCACCTCTTTGTTCCTCATTAATCCACTCATATGTGAACCAA